>OY757242.1:41314189-42564189 GCA_963583935.1 Diaperis boleti | reverse complement strand
ACGCAGGCCCATAAAAAGTGTTACACAAAACGACAGGTGCAGTGTGACAAACCCCAAGCAGTTTCAAAGTCTCCTTACACAAAAAATGTCAAAAATTTTTGGTGCCTCTTAACTCGAATTATTTCAGAAAGAGGGACTTGTGAACCAGACTAGTGTGCAAGTGTGCATATCATGTAGAACGTGACTCCTTCAACATTTCGAATCGCGATATCACAGGAATGGTGATTCTTAGAAAAAAAGTATTAGGATAATTTTTGTAGATAATTTTAATATCTATAATTTTTGTCTGGGCTACTTTTTTGATAAAAATTACCGTTTTCGAAAAAAATTCAAAAAACCTCAAATTTTGACCTTTGACCCCGAATAACTTTTTTAGCACACATGGGATCGATGGAGACTTTTGACACTTTATTTGTAATGGTGTACCCAAGGTTTCCACCACAATTTAGCTCTGTGGGAATTTTTGTTATTTGACCACTATTTTTATAACTAATTTGACCGAACTATTATGAATATCATAACTTCTGGATTCACAGTAGCCACCAGTTATAAAAACTGATATTGATTGGAAGTATCTACTGAAACTTGCTGTCCCCAATTTTATGCTCTCGGTAGTACGTACTACTTGGCGCCAAATCTCGATGTACTGTATAATTTTCCCGCCAATTTGTAACCGCAACCTCACTAACCATCAACACAAAATTAGTGAAAACTAAAGCTAAAACTCGTCAATAACAGACTGTCAACTAGGAAAAGTATTTATTCATATTATGAAATGAACACAAAATTACAATGATCTATGTTAAAATGTAATTACGTACTAAAAAATTATAGCTGAATATAATCGAAAAAATTCAAAGGACAAGGCACATGAAAAAAAAAACATGATATTACTTAAAACTGAAAATACTACCAAAACCGTGGCAGCGCCCATCAATTTTAACAAATTGTTTAGAATTTTAAGAACTGCAAACGCCTGAACACATTTGCATCAGACATGTGCCCAACAATATTAAAACACATTATCGACACATACAGTCTTTTCTACAACTACAATAACACTTTAAGCAGGCTGCGAATGAGCGCCCTTCTTGCCAATGAGAGACTTGTGAATATGGGGTATGACACCTCCTCCAGCAATGGTAGCTTTAATCAAGCTGTCCAGTTCTTCATCTCCTCGGATGGCCAGCTGTAAGTGGCGAGGTGTGATTCTCTTCACTTTCAAGTCTTTACTGGCATTCCCAGCCAACTCCAAAACCTACAAAAACAAATTAATATTTCCAACAATCAGTGAAAATCGGGGGTGTGATTTTGTAACTAAAATAAAATTGAATTTTTGCATAAAAATTACTGAAATGTGTTACTTTTTGTTTTCATGACGCACTTATCGTATTACGGCAATTTTTTTATAACCTATAAATACTTACTTCAGCTGTCAAATATTCTAAAATAGCGGCAGAATAGACAGCGGCCGTGGCCCCCACGCGTCCGTGACTGGTGGTGCGATTCTTCAAATGTCTGTGAATTCTGCCAACGGGAAACTGAAACAAAATAACACCGCCAGGGTTAACATAACCTAAATTATGCGGATGTACAAATTACATGCAAATACTGCAAAAATTAAAATCACAATGCCGCTTACCTGTAATCCGGCTCTAGCCGAACGGGACACCGCTTTAGCTTTTGCTTTACCCGAGTCCTTTCCTGCCTTTCCTCCTGCCTATAAAAACATACACATTTCGTTATACACAAATACCGTGCCTCGTTTGTGTAGGCAAATTAATAAACGAAGACTT
The DNA here is from genome assembly GCA_963583935.1 of Diaperis boleti. Lineage (NCBI taxonomy): Eukaryota > Metazoa > Arthropoda > Insecta > Coleoptera > Tenebrionidae > Diaperis > Diaperis boleti. The sequence goes on along the minus strand of OY757242.1, from coordinate 42,562,393 downwards.
GTGGTAATTAACATCGTGAAAATGTATTTTGGCTGCACAAACAGGCGAAATTTCTCACCATTTTCTGTTGGACGCCACTAACGCTTTCACTACACGACTATTGCAACGGCTTCTCACAACGTAGCCCGCCAAATGATAAATTTCGGCCTATGGGAAGAAGTTTGTGTGTCACGTGGTGCGGTTTAGCCAATACAGAGGCGGCTAGCGATGATGTCTATCGATTGGGTGACTGTTCACTTGGCTTGGGTTTTTCAACCTTGAAAAATTAAAATTTGGAGGGAAATACCGATCGTCTAATTAATTAATTATTTAGCGGTTGATTTATTGTAGGGAGAAGGATTCACACGATATTCTTTGAAACATTGACCGTTCGGCGACTTTTCTGTGGTAAAATATAAAACAACGGTTTTTAATTTAAAACGAGAATGCAAATTAAAGCTTCTCAATCACAGCCAATATATTAAATTAACTACTGTTATTATGATTCAGCATTCAACAGGATATTAAATAATAATATTAGGGGAATAACGATTTGTAATTTGGAAGTAGGGCGCTGTATAGGCAGGTATATAACAGATTTTCATAAATTCAGAAGTCATGTTGCCTATGGAAAACAAAATTTACATTCAAAATACAGGCAACATGATGTTTGAATCGTTTATGAAGACTGCATAATTACAAAAATGTAGAAGTGCGTAGAAGGAAACATTATACGTACTTAAACCTAAGAATAAATAGGTAATTCAGTTTTAGAACACGCATAACTTTAGTTTATCATGTGTGATTTATTGCTCATTCAATGTCTGTTGTAGTTTCTTGCACGATCATTGTTTCATACATATATTTATTTTTGTTACACTAAAAATTGGATTCATAAAGCGATACAAATCTTTAGTTTTTTATTGCAAATGAAACTAAAAATATGTTTTTATTGTATTCACTTCCTAATTTAAATTTATTAATTTTTGTTAAAAATTTCAGTTTGTAATGGATTGAAATAAAAGTGTTTTTTTTTTTCTTTTAGTTGGCCAGATGTCGGTGAAAGGAAGGTAATGTTTAATCTAATTTAAATGTAACTGTAATCATGATGTCAACGGCTGACAACCGAATTACAGGTTTATAAATTTTTGTGTATCCTTCAGCAACTTCAAATGATTTCTAGCCTCCGTGAGCATTTCAAGTGTAAAGATCTCCACCAGCGACAAGAGAAAATGACCCGGACAACCGATCGAATGACTGAACATCAACTTCGAAATTTCGATACGACTCCCCTGATACGATTAACATAAGTTCATTCACTGTTGATCAGAAAAAAAATCTGAATTTAATTTCCCTCTTTTTAAGTTGTCAAGAATGAGATTCTCGTGATTCCGACCTGCACGAGGTTCATTGAGGAGTCAGATGTTTGTATCGAACATCGTAGCCACACCGCAAAATTATAGAGGTGAGTAACTACGAATACCGAGAAACATGTACCCATAACAAAACCCCACGATAACTGCTTTCTGCATTCCTTCTGACCTTCTGTCGGCTTTCCATAGGCGGGAATGATCTTGAGATTAGAGACAAACGAAGCCTTGATGTCTTCCATGGACGCAATTGTCAGAACGACCAGCTTCAGGAGTTTTTTTGCCCTATCAAGAATTCAATTACAGTTTACAGACATGTGCTTGGAGGAGTGGTCCAGTAGAACCATGTCAGGCTTGTTTGCTGACATCTACCTGACGGTGGAAAATGAACAGTTCCAGTAGATACGGCACCTTTCGTTCTCCACAACAACGTTCGGGACGTAAGGCAACACTGCCGTCATAATGGTGCTTCAAATGAAAGTATAATGCTTTCAGTGCCGGATTGTGGCGATGAATATAAGCCGAAAGTGCATATTATGCCAGACAAGCCGCAAGTTTATTTTTAGTTGTTTCGGAAGCCCTCTGGCGGCAAGCTCGATAGCTTACATTCGGCACCTCTATACCCCCATTACGTTGCTGTGATAGGCCGATAGGCCAAGGTGTTAATTATACCATCTTGTGAGGTGCAAATGAATGCTTTAGTCTCAGACTTCAGCCTACTTGATCTGAGAAACCCAAATGGATGCCTTTTGGATAAACCAACATTTTTCATGTTTTTGAAGAAAACACTAGGCATCATTGACTTCGAATTTTTGTTGATTTTGCAGGCTGTACAGTACGTACTCAACATTATATAGGGGTATCAAAACACTTCAAACTGAAAAGTCCTCGGCCTCCTTGATTTCGGGTTGCGATCGATTGGATTGTAGCAGGATTGGAACACCAGGCATGTTAATTCGTCGGAGTAGATTGCCTCCGAGAGACTCGAGATGAACCTGAGGGCATGTGTCCCATGCCAATAGCATCTGTTGAGTCCTTTACTAACCGCAATGATTGTTCTTGCTAGCTGGAAGTATACATCTTTAAATCGTTTATATAGAACATGTGTGTTATATCTTAGGCTTCCGGTCACCGTTATAACCTTGCACCGCGTAAGGCTACGGACAGCGGCAACAGTGAGATGCCAAACAGAAGAGGACTCAAGGGATCTCCTTGAAAAACTCCTCTTCTGAATATTATCAACTCTGTCCGAACCCGATCCTCTCGGGATATTATCGAGAACCGGGTCTTCCAGAGTGACCTCAGTTGTTGGATGCATCTCACTAGAGGATTTGGTACCGTAAGGTATTTGAGCAAGTTAATAATCAGCCTACGAGATGTTGTGTCGAATGCCTTATACGATAATCGATCCAAGTCATCGATAGGTTGCGTTTATATTGGACGGCATCTTGCGTGCCGCATCTATCGATCAGCAGGTTCTCCTTGCCGCCTTGTTCCAAGGATGCATTCACGTCAACCTATGGATAGAAGTTTCTGTTCCGTTGCTTTAACTTTTAAGGATGCCTTGAATTAGGCCGCGGTTATACTTTCACTTCTAAAGCGGGAAAGTATCTAGTAAGCTGATTTTTACAAAAGATACGGTAAAAATACGGCCACTATTGCGTAAAATCACCGAAAAACACTGGGCTGCTACAGCCATTTAAGAAGAAAACTATCCTCACCATAGTTGAGTTAATTTATGTAACATAATACTTGTAAAAGTAAAATATTTCCATAAGTTGTTTCCATTTAATAAATTTTTGCAGTTTTTATGCGCCAACGGATGACTTTTGTGACATTATAGCAGGTGAGAACTGCCACAACATCTGTCAGTCAGTTGGCAAAATTGTCGGCCAAAAAAACATAATACAAATTTCGTGGTAGGTCTATTACATTGTTTAATAAAGCACTCGGCAACGCCTCGTGTATCAAAATTAAAACCTCACAATGTAAAACTCGATTGTAAATATAACTATTTCGCCACTAGAAGTCAAAATAACATTTTCATTGTTGCAACAGTGGATTCTATAGTTACTTAGTAGAAGTTAAAGTTAACCATGGAGCAGTTGCGGATTTACCAGCAGGCTGAGTAGGCTAGATCCTAGGGCGGCTTTAGGAGCGGCAAATTTGGGGCAAAATACTGTCCACAGTTCGAGTTTTTCGTATAAGGAAGTATGACCTTGGAGTATGTTTCTTTAAGTGGTCAAGCGCGTAGCGCGAGGCACCTATTTCATTGATGCACAGAAGTTACCGTCTGTGAAAATTTGTTTTTCCGTGGATCATTGAAATTAGTGCCTCGCGTTACGCGCTCGAACCCATAAAGAAACATACTCCAAAAAGGTCATATTTCCCTGTACGTGAAACTCGAAATGTGGACAGTATTTCATATTTTAAGTTTGGGCAACAAAACAGCGCCATGGTCCTACCCCTGTTACTGTCAGTTACTTTTCCATTCATGTCCGTTCAGCCTCTTCGTAGTAATTAACTTGATAAATATTTTTTAATTATTAAATTATTAAAAATTATTTATTTACATTTACCGAATCTACATTATTGTGTAAGTAATCTAGGAACTGACACATCGATCCCCTAGTTCACAATCATACTATATATCGAAAAAAGTTTTCATCATAAATTCGTACGACCGTGAATATTCCTGAGTTCTGCATTTCTCGGCCCGGTTCTCGGCGAATCCAGAAACCGGCTTTCCGCTTTAAATAGCACGCGAGAACAATCGCCAGATAGTCGAAGTCTCAATAAGCTACTGAGCGACATAATCCGTGTAACTTGTGCGAACTGTTAAAATAAATAATTGTGCCGTTATAACTGTACATAGTCTATTGTTTAAATAAATTGTAAATAGTAACTGTTTAAATAAATAGTTTTGTGAACCCATAAACCTTAAAGTTTCAAAAAGTTACACATGTTGACAGTATTATCCGATATAACTAAATGTCTTTTTTCTTCGCCAACGATAGATAAATAAAAGCTTAATAATTGCCCTCACCAATTTCCATAATTGTTACAAACTTATGACACGTACGCCAAAATAATTGCCTTCCTATGTTCTTCTCTACTTTTAATAATAAGGTGATCAATTTCCTCCTGTAGCTACAGGAGCCATCATGCGGCGACCCTTCAGATTCCACACATGTTGTATGCGATTTAAATCCAGAAAAATTTTCTACCAGAAATCTTCTCGTCCTTGTCCTTCCATAATTCTGCTACCAACAAAATCGTTTTCGTCAAATTCGACCAAAAAATGATGGACAAAAATAGAGCCAACCACCCTGTCAGCCCCAATTGCAGATGAAGTCCCGAATCTGTCTCGTAGAACCCGTAGGTAAATCTTCACGTTTTGCTTCCGCTGTCACCACGATGGTGCTGCAGCTCAGCGTAAGTCCCATATTATGTTCATGCACGAAGTAGTAGTATGACAATAACCACCTTTGTGCATGTCAAATATTCGACCCCTTTCAGTCAACGATAGGTTGGCCTTCCGCAGATTAGAGACACCATACTAGATCAAGAAGTATTGAGAAAACTGATTTCTTGGTTTTAATAAAAATTAGAAAAACTATTTCTTCTTTTGAGACATGAATGTCTCAAAAAGTATGTTTTTTTAATCAAGTTGAAATTTTTACCAACTTTGTAACTACAACCTCCTTCTGGGTGGGCCATCTGTAATACATTGTTGAACAATCCAAACCCTTGGAAGTGACTGTGACTCCTAGGGGGGTCTGAAGCTTTTCCAGTCGAGTTTATAAATGAGCCGACACAATTTAAAGCTTTGAATCATAAACATTGTTAATGTCATGCAGTTTATCATGAATCGCGCCTCTTTCATGAATGGCAATAACTTTATATTATTCATCCGAGATACTTCGCTGAATTTTAATGTTTAACATCTTACGTAACATAATCACCATTCACCAATAATAACTAAATTTATTTATTAACAAAGAACAAATACTTGTTGACGAACCAGGAAGTTCGTTTGAAGCATTCGTTCGACCTCATTTGTTGCAGTAGTATATAAGAACCGCAATAAGAACTGTCCGATTCTCATAATTATTACACTCTGGTCAACAAAAAATAATCTTTTATGTATATCTGGAAGCTTTTACATGAGAACGTTAGAAACAAGACTTGGTATTATAGAATTATTGATATTATAATAATTTAGATACGAATAGTTTTACTGTAATAATAAGATGATTGATTTGTAGTTTTCGACCGATGTTTGAAATTCTGAAAGGCGATCGAGTTCTTTTTGCGCATCCAGCAAGAAGCCCCACACATCTAATACAACAGATATAAAGGACCCATATTTTGTGTGTTGGTAATAATTATAAAAACATTAACATTAATTATATCCTAAAATATGTACCAGAATCTCATTGGTACAGCATCCATGCACTCAACACCCATTAAATTAGTCCATCTGTTATTTTTAATCTGAATCTACCTGATCACAATCAATTTATAAGGAACAAAGGTGCGAGTATACTTTGCGTTTAGAGCAGATATGTCCAATAAAAGTGTAGAAATTATTTTGGTAGTTATTGGAATAGTGTATTACTGTATTAGACCGTTGTATGTTGTTTTATAGTTTTCATAATACAAGGGGGGGCGCTCTAGCAACAGCCTCCCCCCCTTGGGCAGGAGCCGCCTCGGACCCCTTTGTTTGGGCGCCGCTTCGAAGCGTTTAGAGCCGGTATGAATTAATCAAATCAAATGGCGCGATAGCGCGAGCTTCCCTGGCTGAATCAAATAAAGTATGTCAAAACAATAATCTGTAACACAAAACTAGATCTGATGGAATCAAAATAAATATGGTTTTATAATAAGGGTTCATAGGTATATCAAAATTAGTAAGTACCTTACTTGTTGCAAAATCTTGTTGACCAGTGTTATCAGTGATTCTATTTGTCCAGAAGCAAGAATCATCAAAAAGATAAAAATATTCAGTGTCAATGGTGTCTATCGAGCATTGAACAACACAAAATTTCAGATGAAGCAAACTACTTTAGTTGGTACCAATCGGAAAAACAATAGTGTGACGTTCTGGAAGAAACAATAAATGCGGCGTAATGATCTCATCTTCAACTGATCCGAACGAGATTATTCTGGAGTTCTCTGGAGAAGCGGCTTCACTCTTGAAATACGATTTGAGAGCGGCCGTCTAGTCAGTGTGAAGAGAAAGCCACTGAGCGACATAATCCGTGTGATTCTTGCAAACTGTTTAAATAAATAACTGTTATAACTAAAATCTGCACATAGACAAGTGCACATAAACAGTTTTTTTAAACAATGGGGAAAACAAAATAGTCGGGGTATCGAGGAACTGCATCCTCTTATGGAAATGTACAGTGCTCTTGGTAGAACAGTTTTGAAAATGCAACCAACCCGTAATATGATATAAACGGGTTGTTTTAAAAAGGTATAAGTTATTAGAGAATTGAAAAAGATTGTTGATATTTGCCATACTGATGAGGTTTAAAAAGACCGAAATCGGTCTAGGATTTCCGATGACTAATGATTTAGACAAACATGTTGTTCCTGTAATTACATCATGTAATTTATTAACAATTTTTTATACATTTAACTTTATGTAAAAAAGCAATATGAAAATAAAAATGCGGCAGTGTTTAGTTTCTGCATAATCTGCATGTACGTTAAACTTCCTTACAATTTATAAAAATAAGATCACACATTTATAGTACAATTAATGACCTAGTTACAACTATTTATAGCACCATTTTATTCTGCATTAAGAAACCAATTGTCATTTCTAAGAGAATTAAATCTACTCTAACTATTCTTCGTCTTCAGCATTGGCGATATCCTCACATCGATCTTCAATTTCATCTTCATCCAACTCCAAACATTTGGCCCATTCCTTAATATTGATGCGGTGATCATCATTGGAGTCGCAAGAATTCAAGAATGGGGCGATACAGTGCTCTAAAGCCATCAGTGGTGCACGAATGGGGAACAATTCGTGACGAGATACAGATCTGTGAGAGAAAACATATAAGACGCTGCCAGAATCAATAAACGTCTAACCTGTCTGGAGGGTATCCATCCAAATCGCAGAATTTCCAAATGGCTGCATTGGCCCATCGCCTGGTCATGTTAGATTCGGCTTCACGCTCCATTTTCAAATAGTGAGGGGTCAGTTCTGATCTGTCTGCCAAATCTCTCATGATGTTGAAGAGCCAGTCACGCATTCTGCGGGGGAAGTCGGCCATCTCGTCTTTGGTACATTCCTGGTTTAAAAAAAAAAGTTTAATCATGCATCGTAAAATTTTGGGGCACTTACGCGCGTTTCTCTACATTCTCCATAGTATTCAATATGGACATGCTTGTAACGTTCTCCTTTGCAGTTGGGGTCACCACGATCGCACAAACAACGCTGTTGGTATACAGCACAGTCGGAAGTCCAAGTTTCGTTGTGGTTGGAACAAACTTTCATTCTAGATTCTGTTTCAACAGGGCATGTGGGGATACAAACACACTGTGGTTCGCCTTCTTCGTCTACTTCGCACACTCGGCCAGCACCGCAGTGCACCTTTATGCAGGGATCTACAACAGGTCGCAAAAATCAGGAACATCTCCAAGAAGTAAACTAAAGATATACATGGAGGCTTTTGGATTTGTGAAACGAACCATTTAGAGAGTAAAATAAGAAAATTATTATGAAGAACATGGATATAAATGTAAAGACACTTGAAAACGATAGTCTAAGGAACAATTGTTATACAGAGTGTTTCAGAATTAATAAATGCAATAAATTTAATTAACCCCGTAGTTATTAGAGTTAAAATTAGTTTTGGACTAGATGGCTAGAATGATGATAACACACAGCAAAAAACTGCAGCAAAGCACTGGGAAATAAATTTACAATAAAGAATACAGAGAATTGTTAAAACTGGATCTTACACTTCGATTTCCTGCTGGTTTATTTTATTTATTCACAAAACTGGCGCCTTCGAGGTAAATCCTCAGGCTGTAAAAATTGGACTTTCAAAACGGTTTTAAACATTTTGCAAAACATTAACACAATGCACAGCATTAATGGAAATTAGGCACAAGGCGATTTGGGAAGCGTTGCACAGGGTCTTTGTGCTTCGGCGGAATTTCCTTGACCTCCGTAAATTAATACAATGTCGAATGTCCGTGTATTCGCTTGATAAAAAGCCGGCATCTTTTTTTATTAATAATTTTAAAGTAAAAAGCAATAACAAAAAATTACCGCCGCCCGATTAAGTTGTCTCGAGGAAAACTGCAGAGGGGTGTGCAAGAAATTTAGAAAGTTGATAACCAGTTCTATCACTGGTTTCAGTTACTGCACTTATTTCTGAAACATCCTGTATATCAGAGATAAACAAAGAAACGGGAAACAAGACGGATTCAAAAACTCAAATTAAGGAACGTGGGAAATTAGGATAAAAACTGTATGAAATGGTGTTGGACCATAAAATAAAAAAAGACATGAAAAAATTAATTTAAAAAAAAGAACCGACTTTAAAAAGTGAAAAATAATTGAATACATGTAATATTACATGTGTTAACTAATGATCTGTTCGAAGTCGGTGCCAAACCAAATAGGTTACAAATTTGTAACATATTGTAATTATACAAATATATCAACAACGTTATAACGCATAAAAAATTAGATATCATTCGAGACGACCGTCAACGACGTCTGCCGTTTGGGTTGTTTTGCTCAGCACGAGCCCCCTACCCACGCTCACGCATTCCGGTGCACGCGCCGGGAGACTTGCGATGTGGCGGGAGCGGACAGCCTATCTATCAACTACCTATTTGGCTTGGCACCGACTTCAAACGGATCATTAGGTAGCACATGTAATAATACACATGTATTCAATTATTTTTCACTTTTTGAAGTCGGTTCTCTTTTATTAAAATTAACTTTTTTACAATTTTAAGTGATAAGTACCGTGCAATCATTTAAATTATAAATTAGAGTAGGCGGCTTTTTTATTATGCAATGGCCCAGCCTGCAAATTGACTGACAGCTTATACTGACAGTAAGATGTGAGGTTATCGTAAACATTGTGACCAACGATGTCTTACCAGGTAAGACATCGTTGATTGTGACGTTTATGTTTCTCATAAAAATAAAAGACTAACAAATAATGTAGAATAATTGAGAATTACAGCAAATGTTCAAAGTGTTCTTCAATTCAGCTGTTAACTTAATTCACCATTCTGTTGCCGTTTTTTGAAAAGTCACTTTGACATTCGAATTTTAAATGAAATTGTCAGAAGTTAGTAGTGCCAACCTAATTTAAATTTCACAGCCTACTCTAATTTATAATTTAAATGATCGCGCGGTAAACCTAGTAAAGACGCTTCTCGAATAATAAGGAAACGACGGCAATTAAAAATTTGAGAATTTCCCTCGATTTCCGTAGGATCCCCTCATCAGATCCTGACTTGGTGACCACATGAAGAGTATATCCTTTCAAATAAAAGAAGAATTTTCAAAATCGGTCCACAATTGACGAAGAAATCGGTGAACATACATGAAGACTGTTAATAAAAGGGAACGAAAATTTGAGGGTTTTTCTCGATTTCCATCAGATCCTGAAATGGTGACAATGGGACCTATCTGGAAGTATACTCTTTCAATTAAAAAGAGAATTTTACAAATCGGTCCACAATTGACGAAGAAATCGGTGAACATACATGAAGACTGTTAATAAAAGGGAGCGAAAATTTGAGGACCATGGGACCAGTCTGTATGTATACTCTTTCAAATAAAAGAAGAATTTTACAAATCGGTTTATAAATGACGGAGTTATGAGGTAACAAACTTAAAAAAAAAAATACGAGTGTGCTTTAGACCACACGACTGAAGTAAAACTTCAGTTCGCCATTGTGAAAGTGTTCTTAATTTATGTAAGTTTATAAATGGAGCTAGAGAATCCTGAATCAATACCGTCTGCAGTATTGGATAATGCATTTTTCAGTTTGTCGTCAGCGAAAAGTCGGCAATTATGTGTAACGATTAAGATAAGTAGCGCAATTGCATACAAAACTGACACATGCAAATAGGTGTATTATAATAATAATAATAATAATATATATATTTAGCGTTAAAATACAAAGGTATTTACACACGTCAAAATTAAACATTTCTTAGATTAATCTAAATCAAAATCTGAGAAATCATGTGCAAAAAATTCTTCAAAATTATAAAAAGACTTCTTGGTTATATACTTCTTGACTTTATATGCAAAAGCTGTCAGTTGGAGACATTTAATGTTATCAGGTAAACAATTGAAAAATTTTATGCAGAAATAATTTGTTGAAATTCTTGACTTTGTAAGTCTCAAGTTTTTGATATAAATGTTATTTGTACGGGTATTATAACTATGGAATACATTTAATTTTGTATAATTAGCAGCATTGTTCTTAATATGTAGAAGACATTTATATATGTATAATCCAGGTAGTGTGAGAATGTCGTATTTATTAAAATAATCCCGACAGTCTTCACGGTACCTTAAGCCAGCTATAATACGAACAGCACGGCGTTGTAATCTGAACAGCCTCTGCAATATGGGAGAGTGGCCCCAAATCATTATTCCGTATTGAAGGTGAGAATGAACCCAGGCGAAGTAAGCAGTCCGAACAACCCCAGAACAAAATCCTCGAGTTAAATTTCTTAATAGGAATATGTTCCTTGACAATTTGTCAGCGACAGCTTCCCCATGCTGACACCAGGTTAAGCCTCGATCTATATGGATGCCTAGGTACTTCACAGATGATGGATAAGAATCTAAATTGTAACAATTCCGTAAAGTGAATAACATAGTTACTGTTTTTTGTCTATTCAGGCTTAATTTATTCGCAATAAACCATTTTTCCGCTAAGGCGACCGATAAGTTATTTTTTTCAACAGCTGATTCAAAATTGACTTCCTTTGTTCCGATTGTGGTGTCATCAGCGTATAGAGTTAGGTTACTAGTTAAAGATAAATTATCAGAAAGGTCATTAATGTAGATTAGGAATAACAAAGGACCAAGGATTGAGCCCTGTGGTACCCCATTAGTGATGGACTGCTCATCAGATGTTTTATCAAATAAAACGACCCTTTGCCGACGATTGGACAAATATGACATCATAATTTTGGTGCTGCGGGGTGAAAAATTATAAAACAAGAGTTTTCGCAGTAATATGTCATGTGGTACGCAGTCGAAGGCCTTGGTAAGGTCTAGAAAGGATGCTGCATACACACCTCGATTTTCATAGCATTCTAGAATATCGCTTATTACATTAAAGACAGCATCAGTAGTTGAAAGCCCTTTCCTGAAGCCAAACTGATGTGCAGAAAACAGTTGATTTTTATAAAGAAAATCTAATATTTGTTTAGCGAGCAACCTTTCTAAAACCTTTGATATGACAGGTAGAAGTGATATTGGCCTGTAGTTGTTCGGATCGTCCACATCTCCTTTTTTATAAATTGGAATAACTCTTGCTAGTTTTAAAGCATCAGGAAAAACATTGCTTCGAATGCAGTCGTTAAATAGCTGAGTTAAGGGATAAATCAAAATGTTTTTTACGCATTTAAACAGAGGTACGTTGAGACCATAAATATCTTTGGACCCTGAATTTTTCAGGGAGTCGATCGCATCCCTGACTTGTATCGGGGAGATTTCATTGAAAGAAAAGTAATTCTGACAGGATAGTGAACTTTGCATGTTAACTATTGGATCAGCATCGTTTCCTGATAAAGCACTCATAATTTCATCAGGAATATTTACAAAAAAATTATTGAATTCATCACAAGTGATATGAGTTGAATTGTTAGGAACCCTGGGTTTATGTTTGTTTATTAAGTTCCATAGAACTTTCTTGTTATGAATATTTAGTTTTAAGAAATTTTGATTAAAATTTATTTTTGTTTCTTTTATGGTCTTTTGGTACCTTAGTTTAAAACTAGTGAGCAATTCCTTTAGGTCAGTTGTTCTGTATAATTTGTGGGCATCATAAATTAACATTAGAGTTTCTCGCATTACTTTGAGTTCATTTGAAAACCATGCATTATTAATAACATTAGACTTCCTCTTAACAATCTTTTTTAATGGGAAGGCTACCTCAAAGTTATTAATTAATAGATGTAACAACATATTACATTTTGTATCACAATCAATATCTTGATTAACAAAGTCCCAATTTATTTTCTCTACTAAGTGAAAAAATGCACATTTACCTTTTTCAGATATCGGTCTGAGTATTACCATTTCATCTGATTTTGATACCTCAGGGCAATAGAAGGTGACAAGTATTCCCAGATGATCAGATAAAGGTAGATTGCAGGGATTGACAGCAATACAGTTTTCCTCAATGTTAGTAAAAACATTGTCAAGACAAGAATTTTCCCTAGTTGAAAAATTGACAAGTGGATGTAAGCCATAACTCTTATACAGGTCACATAGAAGATTCGTAAGTGAATTTGATGTATTGAACTTTATATTAAAATCTCCACCGATAATGACGAGATTATTTACAATGTCTATATCATTTAGTAGCTTAATCATCACATCAATAAAAATATCAATATTTCCACTAGGGGACCGGTATACATTAATTATGATAAGATTAAGCTCTATAATACAAGAACCTATCAATTCACAATGAAGTTCAATAGACAATTTCTTTACCCGTGGTAGATTTTTCGACATAATTTCTGGATCTACTAATTGGATTACTCCTCCATTTTTAAGCACTTTTCTTGCAAACCATGACGTAGTTTTAAAATCACCCACTGTTACACTTTCAGCTTCACTATCACTTAACCAGTGTTCACATAAAAACATACCTTTTAATTGTTGAAATTCCGGTCCATGAAGTAAAGCTTCTATTAGGTCCAACTTGTTTCTCAGGCATTGTACGTTCCAAAACAAAAAATCAAAATATTGAGTTGATTTTAGTTGTTTGTTCCTTGCCGCGTTATGTCTGCTTTCATGGGAAAATTCTTATCCTTGTCCTCTTCTTTTTGTTGTTCCACGTTGTTACCTCTATTAAAGTTGAATCTCCGAACTTTAATGTTGCTGGGCCAAAAGTCGGTATTAATTATTACATCATGTAAATGAAACTCAAAGCCAACTTGAAAAGCTTGCAGTTTTCCCAATGTATTTAACTGTTTGCATTCCACATTTTTTGCTGAAGGACATTCTTCTTTGATGTAAGTTTGAATTGTTTCACACGTTGTGCCAGGTTCACATCCACCAACATATATCCATGCTCTTTTTAAGGGCGCTTTTAGTTCGCATTCCTTGATCTTGGTTCCTACAATGGTCTTCTGTTTATAGCGTTTGCTTTGTATAGTTTTCAAAGCTTGTTGTCGGCTATTAGTATCTATGTCTTTGTTTATATTAATAAGTTCATTCATCTTAGTTCTTTGTACTTTCTCATAGTTAGATTGTGTACTTGGATTTTGCTCTATATTTTTATCAATTATTATTGTTTCTTTGGAACCGGTGCCCGTGATTTCATCGGCATATCTTTTTTTCTTGCGGACCACCTGTATAAAGCCGTCATCCTTGTTCTCCATGTTCCCAGAAAAATCGATTTTTGCGAGAGGATCAATTTTTGTATTTAACACAGGTCCATTTTTTGGCTCCACATTTGCTGGCTGATAGTTTCTATAATCACTCGCTTTTTGCTCCTTAACCTTAGTAGGTACGATATTCGTGTTTATCGGCGTTACTGTTTTGTTGATTGTCACTTTCATTGACGCAATCTCTTCTTTGAGACTTGCCATTTCCGAATTTTGCTTTGCGATTATACCACTTTGTAGATGTAGTTGACTCTGGCAGTTGATAACAGCATTCTTCAGGCCTTGCATTAGATTCGTCACATTTGACCCTATGACCTTGCAGTCATCACAATACCAAAAAAGATTGTTTTCACGTATAAGCTTTAACTCGGCCTTTTTGAATTGAGAACATGTTGGATGCACCACATGTTCACATATTCCACTACACATAAAAGCTTTACTTTCGTCGTCTATTTCTAACTTGCACTGAGAGCACAGAAGAAGACGTGTGTCATCCATGTTTATATATTGTGAGAAGTGCGGATTCACAACGTATAGGACGCGGGTTCGAATCCCGTTAAAGAAAAAAAAAATTCTATGAATTAATTATTGTAAAATCGTTCGCTTCGCCCGATCACACTTTTCGTAACGCTCTCGTCAATTAAGCATTCACCTCAAGTCAAGTGTCCGTAAAGAAGTTTTACTTAAAAAAAAATACGAGTGTGCTTTAGACCACACGACTGAAGTAAAACTTCAGTTAGCCATTATGAAAGTGCTCTTAATTTATGTAAGTTTATAAACGGAGCTAGAGAATCCTGAATTAATACCGTCTGCAGTATTGGATAATGCATGTTTCAGTTTGTCGTCAACGAAAAGTCGCCAATCATGTGCAGCGATTAAGATAAGTAGCGCAATTACATACAAAACTGACACATGCAAATGGCTGAATGGAGTGAAACGAGAATTCACAACCCGGTTCGAATCCTCTTAAGGCAAACATTTTTTCTATGAATTAATTATTATTATTATTAAAACTTCCGTTCGCTTCGCTCCATCACACTTTTCGTAACGCTCTCGTCAGGCATTCACCAGCTTACTCCCCAAGTCAAGTGTCCGTAAAGAAGTATTTACTTCAAAAAAAAAAAAACAACCGAATTGATAACCTCCTCCTTTTTTGAAGTCGGTTAAAAAATGAAAGAGCGGGTGTACATATATACCTAAATGACGAACTCACAAACGTAAAATGTAGTAGAACCTTAACCAAATAGCTGATAACGAAATAGGACAAGGGAATCAGGTCATAATATTGATGGAAAAGAATACAAATAGGAAACCGATAACAGAGAACAGAATGAATATAATAGTAGATTATATTATTAAGAGCATAAGTTACGCTTTATGTGCTGAGCCTGGACTGTTGACCGACGAACGAAGTGAGTCGGTTAAGTCCAGGCGAAGCACATAAAGCGACTTATGCTCTGAATGATATATACTATTTTATCCGCAAACCTTACTCAGAAGCCCCCTTGGTCAGGAGCCCCCTTGTTCGGGTTCTTACTTGGTCGAGTCCTCCCTTGATCGGGAGCCCCCTTGGTCGGGAGCCCCTTTGGTCGTAAGCCCCCTTGGCCGGGGGTCCCCTTGGCCGGGGGTCCCCTTGGCCGGCGGCCCCCTTGGCCGGCGGCCCCCTTGGCCGGGAGCCCCCTTGGTCGGGAGCCCCTTTTGTCGGGAGCCCCCTTGGCCGGGAGCCCCCTTGGTCGGGAGCCCCCTTGGTAGGGAGCCCCCTTGGCCGGGAGCCCCCTTGGTCAGGAGCCCCCTTGGCCGGGAGCACCCTAACCGGGAGCCCCCTTGGTCATGAGCATTTGTGTTCGGCCCCCCTTGGTCAGGAGCCCCCTTGGTCAGGGGCGCCTGTAAATAAAACCAGGAGGAGCTAGTCGTTTCATTTACACGCGTCCCCATCCACTACCTCGCTAGTTCACTTTCAATAAATTAGAAAACAACAATTTAGTAAGAATTTGAAAGAATTCATTGACAAGGTACAAGTGTCACTTATTTTATGTGATTAAGCACATAAAATAACACCTGTTGGCTACTTTATGAGCCTAATCACATAAAATGACACTTTTACCTTGTCAATGGAGGCACATAAGTTGTCACTTTTGTGACGTTTGCGGATAAAATAGCTTTTATGGATACTACCCCAACAGACAAATTTAATATTTTCAGAAACAAAAAATAAATATAAACAATAAATTATAAAATGGCCGCGTTTCGTACATGTATATTATTTTTCCTTATCCCCCAGGAAGCCGCAAAGAGAAATGCGGCCGGGAAGACCGCACTTTCGGCTAGGGGATGAAGAAATATTATTAATAGTCCAGACGTCTAGAAATAGTTGCAGAAAAATAAAATTATCCTATTAACAATTGGAAAAGTTATAAACCAATTAAGAAAAAAAACGTCCAGTTGATATCTCAAAAACTGTGACAGTTGGTGTTAATGTGAGACAAAATTCTAATAGAAGGCGAAATTTGCAATCAAAAAGTCTTTCGGGACTCTGTTTCGATTATTATTTATAAATTATTTTATGTACGCTGAACATTTCGCACATTGCTATGCTGTCGTATCGACAGTTTACCATAAACATTTTTCTTTATACAGCGAAGGACTGTTGGTAATACTGAATTTCATTTTCAAATGGTAGAATTGTAACAACTTCTGGTTGTTGACGTCTTGACACTGAAAGCCGTCATTCACGAGTGTCAGCATTGTTCACAACTGACATTTCAAATTTGAAATAAAACGAAGAGTTAAGTTATGTTTAGAGCAAAATGAGGGTACATTTTGAGCATTACCTTTAGTTTGATTCTCGTTCTGTATTTCAAGTTTAGTTTCTGCTTTATTTAATTTTCTTGAATTAATACAATTTCTATTCAGCTAACCTACAATTTTCTCTCAATTGACGTTACGTCAAATATGTGTATCCGGCTGCAGTGTTCCAAATAGCCGAACAAAAAAAGTATCTTAAATGTAATACCAACTCAAACAGTCCTTCTTGATCACTCTATATTATCAAATATTAATTTAAAAATTCAAAAAACGAAAAACGAAAAACTATTAACACTTCAAAAAATAATATTCCGTGGAGAACATTTTTTTATCTATTTTTCAACAATTTAGACTATTGTTAATTAAGAAATCCTATTTAACAAATTTTAAACAATTTTTTTGTACGTTTTACCTTACACTAATTTTATACAAATTTTATTGTAAAATCAAATTTGTTTTAAGAAAAAATTATCGTTATTTCATTTTTTGTTAGATTAAATAAGTTATAAAAATAGACAATAAATATTTAAGAGACTATAAGGTAAATAATGTTATTAAAAATAGGTGTAGAAAGGTGTCCTAGAAGCGAAGTAAGCGAAAAATGATACAGGGTCTTCATAAATGATCCAGTAGTCCATCTAACTACATGTCTATTTTTTTTTCCACGGCCAACAAGATATGTATATGAATCATTTATGAAAGGGCGCTCGGTTAAGTAGATAATAAAAATAATGTGCATACTATTATAAATCGACTACATTTTAGACTCACCAATTAAAGGAACTCTGTTGTCAAGAATTTCTTCACCTTCAGGAGGAACCTCAACTTCGCTTTTCTTTTCTTCCGAGTTGCTAACATCCGCCGAGTTTTCCGTTTCGTCAAGCACCGGTTTACGTTTCCTGTACTTCTTGTGTTTTCTCTAAAAATATTGCCTTTATACAATATTATTCTAAAAATATTTACCCATCTTACAATTTTCTCACTGCTTCCTTCCGTGAGAATCAGCAAAGCACCAATTAAGAGGGCTAAATAAAGGAACTTCATGTTGGCTAGGATTACCTGCAAAAATTAATTCTTTCATTTATAGTTATAGTCCCCACTACCATTTTAATATGCAATAATATTGTAGCCTGAAGTGTCATAATCCATCTATTTTCATCAACTTTATGAACACATGGTTCAATGTCTAAAGCACTGTTTTCTGAAATGACATCATAGTTTACACAAAGCCCACACTACAAGCGATAAATTTAAACATAGAACGAAATCTGCGAAAAACTGAGGCCAAGAGGAAGTTTGACTCAATTTAATTTCAGGAAGTTTTATGGATTTGAATTAAGTACGGGGCCGTTGTTCTCGTTTCACGGAGTTCCTGCTTATTTTATCTTTGATGCCGTTTTTTATGAACAATAAAATTATAATCGGAGATGACATAGGAGGAAAGAGTTATCATCCATGTTTCATCCGTTACGTTATCAACAGGAAACGAAGATTATGCGATCTCGGTTGTGCTAAAATTCTTTAAATAATGACCATGATTGGATGATTTCTAGGACATGGAAAGTTAGTATGCATACATCTTGAAAGTACAAGTAAAGCGCACATAGGTGCAGTAAAACAAAAATAAGTTGTTCGTTGAACTTCTAAGAAGCGAACTCAACACGTTTATGTTGACGTGTATAGACCAGGCAGGCATTTCCAGCCTTACAGTTTATGTAACCGAATACAGATGTGGTATTATGTACAATAAACCAATATTTTGATCAAAGTATATATTTACATTTTTGACTGGTGGCGTTAATTCCTATTTTACAATAAAGCTGCGCAATTTAAAAAGAGTATTCTCAAACGGAAAGATAAAGTTAAATAGGGCTACTTAAAACTCGGTCGAATGATAACCTTTTGTATTAAATATAACTCAAGCCTTGTTCTTCATATTAACAACAAAAATGTTGAATTAATCATCATCAAATGTA
Source organism: Diaperis boleti (assembly GCA_963583935.1). NCBI lineage: Eukaryota > Metazoa > Arthropoda > Insecta > Coleoptera > Tenebrionidae > Diaperis > Diaperis boleti. The sequence goes on along the minus strand of OY757242.1, from coordinate 42,543,626 downwards.
AGGCCCTTAAATTAATATAATTTGTCTAAATGTTACTGTTTGGAAATCAATGTTATAAAGACGAATTACAGCAAATGGCAATAAGTACGCAAATAGCTCCCGCTTAATTAAATAAAGCCTTGAAAATTGGCGGACTTGGACACAGATGTTGCATTTCGGCTTGCAAGTGGTACGAACATATTTATTATGAAGTATTAGTTCTTCGATGTAGTGTTAAATTAAACTGTCATGCAACACTGCCAATTATAATGGTTTAATCCGTATGACGATGTTAGTAGTAGAAATAATTCGAAAAGGTCAAAAATTAGCCCACGTTCCATCGAGTTGATGGCGATTATTAATTTTTGGGAAGGATATTCATTTATATTCTCAATAGTACTTAAAAATATACGGTGCTTGATTGAAAAAAAGAAACTCTGAACTAGTTCTGGCAACACATCTACCCTTATTCTTGATCATTTTGGCGCGGATGAAAGCTTATCAGTTCCTCAATTTCTCAATTTTCAATTACTACTTGTAAAATATTCTGCCCCAGTGGCCAAAAATTAATTTCTACCACATTTTTCACAATATTATTTTCCTTTGCCAAGAATCTATACCTCAAGAAGCATCACATATCAATTTATTGTTACCTAATCCATATACTTTTTATTTTGAATATTGCCACATTAATTATGAGCCCTTGTTTGAGACAGTATTAGAAACCACAGTTTCAAGATACTTATACCCACGTACTTATTAATAGGTAAAATAAATATTATGAATCGATGACTTCAGCTTAAAAGAACTTTACATAAATTAATACACATTGGAGACGCAATGTTTCAAACTCTAAAAACCGCACAACTGTATGTATCCTGAAAAAATATTTTTGTAAAATCCGATTACATTTTACTAATTTATTGCAACAACACCTGTGTGAAAAAAATACGATTTCTCGCTAACAATTACGAAATTGATCAAAATTCATTAATTATAAAGTTAATTAAAAAAAAAAAGTAGCAATTTAGGTTTTCTGGATTACTTACCACTTGGTAATCCGGACAGTTCACTCCCTAGCCACGCACCAAATGGGATAAATTTCCTCGGCGACCGAGCAGAGATTCAACTGTAAGCAGTCCAGCGCCCACAGATCGTTCGCTAAGAAAACGTGAACGGTTAAATTGTTCCCTCCACCACATGTCTTCCATCTCACTTTGAACTTCGTAATTCACATTCTTCCTGAAGAACAAACAAACGACGTGTGAAAGTTCAGAGTATCTGCCACGCAACGCCATAAACGCTTTGCTCATGCATTTCGAAGCATTAACACATATGGGCGACCCATTTGTGGTTTTTTTAATTTAATGTCTGTGACATCAGCTTAATTGACGAGCTTACCAAATGTTAAGTAATCGCTTCGAGTTTTAATAATCGAATCTTCGTTGCAAACTATTGCTTCCTTGATCGTCTCCCGATAATAATGTGCTTAGATAATATTTTTACTATAACAGTCTATCAGCAGTATCAGTACCTAACTACATTTTTTTTTATGAAACAGAAGTCGAATCTTTACTCGGTTTTTGAGTTTGGGGTTTGGGGGTTGCCCATAAACAACATAACGCTGTTAAGGGGGGTGGTAGGAGTGATCATTAATGTCTACATGGTGTTAAAATGTCTACAGAAAATTATACAGCTGCAGTATCCGGCTGGAATAATCCGGATGTCTAGCTGGAATAACATTAATATATTTTCTAAAGACTCTATACTTTTTGGTTGTTATGTCGTGATGAGGCATGGAATTGCATTTTGGAATTATTTGCAATTATATAGAATTATGTAGCGGCACAAAATTCGATCCAAAAGCTTTATTGGAGCTTACTTATTTAACTTTGGCCTTACCAAGTAACGATTTTAATACGTGCCTAAATAAATAATTTAAAAGAGGTATAAAACAATTTTAGAGCAAATTAAACGATAATAAATTTTATTGTCTCAAAAACAAAATAAAGTGCAATTTTGCTTTCAAAATTTATTAAATAGCAAGTTATTTATTTTTTGTAAAAGCATTAATCTAAACCGAATTTCAATAACGTGTGTGGCCTCCCCGTGTTGCTATTCTTCTTCGCATACCCTCAATGAGATGTTGAATCTCTTGCTGGTCAATTTCTTCTCAAATTTGAATCATTGCTATACAATGAGGTCCCCTAAATTTGCAGGAGCAGGAATTCTGTCTCGACCTTTTTTCCTACTTTGTCCCAAACATGCTCGATGGGATTTAGATAAACACTTCGCGCTGGCCAAATCATTGGTTGAATTTCAACTTCATCCAGGTAATTGTTAATAATGCAAGCGATGTGAGTACGGGCATTTTCATGCACAAAATTGTCGCCAATAAAGGGTGCCTAAGGCATAACATGAGTAACATACCTCAGAATTCCAAATTGATACCACCCCAAACCACAATTGACCCTTCACCAAAACTGAGCCTTGGTACAATATTGCACTGAGCAAATCTTTCTCCTGTACGACGCAACATTCTCTGCCGGCCATCTGGTGATCTGAGGTAGAATCTGGATTCATCAATGAAGAAAATTTGTCTCAACTGTCAATTTCTTTGTGCTGTTTCATGGTCAGGAGTGGTCCATTTGGAGATCTTCTTGCAGTTAGACCTTTTTCCTCTAATCTTCTTCGCACTGTTCGTTCACTAACAGCTACATCCTGAACTTCTTCTAACGCGTTTCGAGCACTAACAATAGTTGTGTCCCTATTTCGCAATACTTGTAACGTAAGAAAATGATCATCTCAGGTGTTTGTACATCTTTTTCTGCCTGATCCAGCTCTCCTGGTGTAGTCCCCAGTTTCTCGACACCGTTCTAGAGCCCTTTGAACACTACATCTGGAAAGACCAAGAACTCGTGCGGTGTAGTATTGCAACTGACCTTCTTGAATCAGAGCAATAGCTTGAACTGCGTGCATTGGGCTTAACAGTATCGACGCTTTTCATCGAAATTGATATAAAAAGTTAAGTTACGACGGGAGGGAGGAGTCAAAGGTCCACATGGATGGGGAGACGGTATAATACACGTTACGTGGTTTTTGGATGACTCTTCAGAACTTTCTAGCATATCTGCAAATCTAATATAGTACCCAAATTCTTCAGTTTCAAACCACCAATTAGCAAGCTGTCAAAATTTCCGAAATACGACCATATTAACAATTAAATTATTATAAAAAACAAAATATGATAGCTCCAGAAACTCCCAGAATACCTGCAATTACAGTGTATCAAATTACCCAAATTCGATAGCTTCAAACGAATACAAATAAACAAGAAGAATGTTCTTAAATCCAAGTGGAGTAAATTTAAATTAAAATTTAAATATATCTATGTCCAACTCCACAAACTTTAATAACTTTTATGGAGTTCGACATAGATATATTTAAATTTTAATTTGAATACAAATAAGTTTTATACATTTCCGAACCTCAGAAATTGATCTGCGTCTTCTATTTTTCCCTATCTTTTTCCCTTTACGCGATACGACCTTGAAAACAATGAAAATATCATGAAACAAACTTTATAGTAAGTCTATCATAATGGCCAAACAACCAATTAGGAAGCTGTAATATATTTTTTAATTTTCCCAAAATTTTGGGCCCCGGAAAAATTGCTTTGAATCATAGAGTTTGGACTCGTTTTATACATTTCCGAACCTCGGAAATTGATTTGTGTTTTCTATTTTTCTGTTTCTGTTTACCGAATATATACGGCGGTCTTGAAAACAATGAAATTATAATAAAACAATTAAGCTAAAAATGTGTTTTTAATAACTTTATAGAATATCTGTAAATGAACCACAGTTCCTGTTGCAATTTGATTTTGCCGCGCATTCGCCATCGAAGATTCAGGAACCAATCAGCGTTTAGAGATAACCGGCACGCACAAAAAGCAGGAATAATTTCTTGCATACCACGCGACGAACTTGCGGTTTTCTTTTCCATCGACATCTTATCAAGGCAGCGTCTCTACCGTTTCGTTTGTCCGGTCCAAAGGGTTACAGATTGGAAAACAGCGTCAAGTACGGATTAAACGATAGAGATGTCCAGTTAATTTTTAACTAAATCGCATTCGCGGATATTTCGATAAGTTAAAATTTAAGCATATTTAAATCGAACTCCACAACTTTAATAAACGCAAATTACAATTGGAACCTGTTTCGGGAGAACACTACTGCCATCATCAGCCCTAATTTAACAAGACATTAATGATACAATTGATGAATTACAGAGGGGTTCTTACCTTAAAGAATATTAAAAATTATGACGTTGACGTTATTTTGAATTAAATTTGACGTTTTGAAAAGGTTACATGATTTTAAAAAGATTTCGTAAAAACAACATAAAATGTAAAAATTCATTTAAATATTCTCTGAACCCCTCTGTAATTCATCAATTGTATCATTAATCTCTTGTTAAATTAGGGCTGATGATGGGAGTAGTGTTCTCGCGAAACATGTTCCAATTGTAATTTGCGTTTATTAAAGTTTGTGGAGTTCGACTTAAATATATTTAAATTTTCATTTAAATTTACTCCACTTTGATTCATCGACTTTCTTCAGGTTTGCAACTTGCGCCATATTTGATTTTAAGTCCTAAACGGTACAAATAGGAATCGTAAAAAACTCTTTGTCTTCCTTGAACTCCTTAATTTTCTGGTTGTCCGAATCTAGAACACGCAACATATAATTATCCTTGTGCAGTCCCTTGTGAAAAACAATTCGTGATAGATCTAAACCGCACAATTCTAAAGATTGGCCCAGAGCTTTGTTGATGCCCAGGCAGCACCAAAATATTGTTAAAATATTATATATGAAATATTTTTTTAATAAATATATTATAGTAAATATTTAAAAAAATATTAATAAAATATTTAACTATACATATATTTAAAAAATTATCTATAAACTTATATTATTAATATATCGGAAATAATAGACAACACAATAATATCACAAAATATTGTGATATGATGGAGTGGCTATGATGTACGAACAGGACCTGACCAGCAAGGAACCTCGTGAAGGTCGGAATCACGGGGAGTTCCTTCTGGTCAATACGCAAAAAAAAAATATTTATTTCATTTTACTTACAAATGATGTCCATTACAAAACAGTTCCTGTGTAAATTGGGTGCATTCCGGCACTAGGGGTTTAAAAAAGCACGAGTGAAACGAGACATACATATTACATATTACATGACAGAGGGTGTTTACACAAGCGAAAATTTGAAAATTCTGACAGTGTCGAACTATAAAATTAATTAAAATTACAAAAGTAAAAAAATAGTTATTATTATTAAAGTAAAATATTTACCAAATCTTCACGCTTTTCCTCTGAAATTTTAACCTACTGGTTCAACTTTTCCAAAGATTCTGAAGAATCTGCAAGTAACTCATCCAATAATAAATTTGTTGCCTCAATGGTTTTAAGCCCAGTGCTTTGGGTAAAATAATTTTCCATCCGATCCAAAAGTCTATTTATTTCTTTTAATTCAAAATTGATGGTGACGTAATTTGAAGTTCTGGATCCACAATTAGAACAAGAAGTAGAAGCTAATAAAATAAATACATTCTTCATTAAATATTTTAACCTTAGTGTGATGCAGTGGTTTGATGAATTCACGATGAATTACAGCTGCAACGTTTCTTCTGCAAACCTTTGAGGCGGTTTCCTTTTTCGACTTGCAGGATCTTCTTTCTCATCCTCATCTTCAATAGTGGATGTATCTTCAGCTTGTCTGCACAGTTCTTGTGCTCTTTTCAAGTCCTTGATAGATCTCACTTTGAGTCTTATCATCCAATGGAACGCAGTTGTAAATCATTTTGCGAATCAATGGGAAGGAATGAAATCTACTGTATTGTCGCTCCAAACAATAACATCCCACATGCTAAAGGAATAAAACCATGGTGATTGCAAACGCCAATCGAATTGGGAATTGCAATCTCTTAAATTGAAATGGCATATCGAAAAACTTTTAAAAAAGTGGCCGTCACGGGACGCCCGGCAAATATGAAACATCGAAATTGATGGTTATTGAAACAATAATTAAAGAAAACCAATAAATAAATACATATGGAGTAAATGCCTAAATAAATAATAATAATTCAATAATTGAAAATAATTCATTGTCAGCGAGTGCTACACACCTCACGACATTTCGGTCACGTGTAAGATATGACGTTTTATGTCCGACGTGTAATTTCTTGTAAAACGTTAAAAATAAAAATAGTAGATTATATAGGGTGTCTCAAAATTAAGGCATTCCGAGTTCGGACTGTTGTAGAGTGTACCTCTTGGAGTAAGAAAAAATTTACAAAACATTTTTTTTAAATTACCCTCTACAAGCCTTAATTTTGTTCAATATGACAACATTGCGCAAACTGCATTTCCCACCCTTTCAATGCTGAGTTAGAAGCGTTGCTAAGATATACTATCGTTTTTATCGGTTTTTATTGTAGTAAGTGAATAGTAGTTTCCATTGTAGTAATTGAAGAGAAGGCGATAATAATCTTCGTAAAATTTTAATAATTGATGAAACTGAAAAATAAGGTATTGTTCAAAATTTCTGCCTCCAACATTAATACGTGCTTCCACCCTTCTAATGGCATGTTGTGTTGCTCTCTCCAACATTTCGTCGTCTATCATTACGGCCACAGCAAAATGCGATTTGACAAATCGTCAGGATCTTCTGGGGGCATCTCATAAACCCTGTCTTTCATATACCCCCAAATCAAATAGTCCAATGGGATCTGGACACTTTGCGGGTCAAGCAAATTTAATGGACCATCGCGACCCATCCACTCAATTTTTAACCGACTTCAAAAAAGGAGGAGGTTATCAATTCGGTCGTCATTTATAAACCGATTTGTAAAATTCTTCTTTTATTTGAAAGAGTATACTTACAGATTGATCCCATTTTCACCATTTCAGGATCTGATGAGGGATCTCATGGAAATCGAGAAAAATCCTCAAATTTTCGCTCCCTTTAATTAACCGATTTCATGTATGTTTACCGATTTCTTCGTCAATTGTGGACCGATTTACAAAATTCTTCTTTTATTTGAAAGGGTATATTCTAAAGATGCTTACATTGTTAAAAAATCAGGATCTGATCAGGGAATCCCATGAAAATCGAGAAAAATCGTCAAATTTTCGCTCCCTTTTATTAACAGACTTCATGTATGTACACCGATTTCTTCGTCAATTGTGGACCGATTTACAAAATTCTTCCTTTATTTAAAAGGGCATACTCTAAAGGTGGTTTCACTGTTAAAAAATCCAGGATCTGATTAAGGAATCTCATGGAAATCGAGAAAAATCCTCAAATTCTCGCTCCCTTTTTAACCGACTTATCATATATGTTCACAGATTTCTTTGTCAGTTGTGGACCGACTTACAAAATTCTTCTTTTATTTGAAAGGGTATACTCTTGACGTGGTTCCATTGTCAAAAAATCATTATCTGATCAGGGAATCCCATGGAAATCAAGAAAAATCCCCATATTTTTTCTTCATTTTATGTATATAATTATGTTCATACCGATTTCTTCGTCAACTTTATTGAGGACCTCAATATTGGAGAAGCGTCTTTACTAGGTATCACTAACTTATCACTTAAAATTGTAAAAAATTGCTTTAAAAAAAAGAGAACCGACTTCAAAAAGTGAAAAATAATTGAATACATGTATTATTACATGTACTACCCAATGATCTGTCTGAAGTCGGTGCTAAGCCAAATAGGTAGTAGATAGATAGGCTGCCTGCTCCAGCCACATCGAAGGTCTCCCGGCGAACGCACCGGAATGCGTAAGCGTGGGTGGGGGGCTCGTGCTGAGCAAAACATCCCAAACGGCAGACTTCGTTGACGGTCGTCTCGAATGATATCGAATTTTGTATGCGTTATAACGTTGTTGATATTTTTGTATAATTACAATATGTTACAAATTTGTAATCTATTTGGCTTGGCACCGACTTCAGACAGATCATTGGGTAGTACATGTAATAATACATGTATTCAATTATTTTTCACTTTTTGAAGTCGGTTCTCTTTTTTTTTAAGCAAATTTTCGTCCAACTATTCCCGCACCATTCGCTGCGAATGTGAGTGGCAGATCTTCAATGAGTGTCTGAAAAACCTCAGTCAGAAAACGTCGGAAGTCTCTGTCATTCAACCCATTCGGTATAAAGTGAGGTCCAATTAAATGAGTCCCCACAATTCCTGTCCACACGTTGGTATGTCCCCTATTGTAGACGAGGTGTGGATTTTCCAGGGCCCAGTAATGCAAGTTATTATCAAAAAACCCAATTTTTATCAACTTGTCAAGTAAAATTTATTGTTGGCGGTCTTGTCCCGGACAACAAAGTAATAATATTCCACTCATGCCGTATCCAAACTCCACAGCAACAAGATAACATTCTAGCCTTGTTTCCGGTTTTATTTTGACCAAAATTTGCGAAAATTGAATATTTTTTACTCCGGGTTAAATTCACTCTTTCAAGAATATTTGTTGCATCGTTATTACACATAATCATAGTCATAATAAATAAAAATAAACGCCCAAATTCATAGCCTTTATTTGAAGATAATTTGATGTAAAGTCTGCATCTTAAGATTCATTGAATTCAGACCTCAAATTCTTTGTAAGGAGAGGCCGCCGAATTTTTTAACAATTTTTCTCTTACTTCTGGTAAGGTCTTCTACAACGCTCTGAACTCGGAATGCCGTAATTTTGAGACACTCTGTATTACAAGTGACAGAAATGCTTCATTGTCAGCGAGTAAGATTTTTGAATCACGAGTGCCATAGCACGATAATTCCTCGTAAAACGTAAAAAAAAATGTCAAAATGACGTTTAAAAAAATTATTTATCTTACATGTGTAGTTTTTCAGGTACCTTATACCATTGTTTTCGGTGACAGAAATCAAATCTTAATCACAAGAGAGATAAAGCTGTCAGTTCTACTCACAAGTGAGTAAATCTGACAGCTGTCAGTTGTAATTGAAAATTGTAATTATTAATTGTAATGTAATTACATGTAATGTAACGTAGTTCTCTGCCTTCCACTTCACGAACAGATCATACTCTTTCTCGTACATGTGTCTCGACCTTACCGCAAGCAAACTGGAAGCAGTGACTTCGACGTCTAGTGGAATATCTTTCGGTAGACAGTCAATTTTTATTACTTTAGTGAAAATTGTGAAAAAGAAACGAAACTGTTTATTTCATAACTATAACAATCACAGGTCACTACGGAAACTGATATTAGAACCATGCTAATGTTACAGGCGCATTATTTACTTGAATAAATATTTCTTGGATTTTTATACAATGCACCTGTAAGATAAAACGTCGTATATCACATGTGATCGAAATGTCATTATAAAGCTCGTGAGAAGTGCCCCACTCGTGCGCAAGCGCACTCGTGGGTCAAAATTCTCACTCGCTAATAATGATCCATTTCTATCACATAACTATAATATAATGTACTATAATGTCTTACCATAATTAATGTAACCATAGTAATTCACCCCTTGTAATATTATAATTATCACTTGTGAGTAAACTTCTACATTATACGTTCCATTTGCGTGGAATAATAAGTGATCTAAACGTTGGTAGGGCATAAAAAATAATAAAATTGTCAAAAAATTATTTATATTTCACTGAATCATTATTTGTTTTTTATACCTTGACAACGAGATATATTAAATAGACTATAATGCCCTAGGACCTATAAATCATAATGCCCGCATATTATGCCCTCAAAAATTTTAAATGTTATTATTATTATTTATTTAAAGTTAAAAGTACAATTTGTAAATGAGGATCCACTAATTGAACAATTTATTAAATCTATACTACTTTTAAATGAAGAAACATTCAAGTTGGAGGCATCAGTTTTACCGAAAATTCTATTTTCGCCGGACGTTCCAGTTTCACGGAAGCTTCCAACTTCATAGATACAAGCCGTCGCAAACGAGGAAATTTTGCAAAATCAAATTCAAAATTTATATTTTTTTAAATGTTCACAAATTCAAATGCAGTGAAATATAAAACGTTGTAGGCACCACGGGCATAACTCGATGTTTATAATTCTCGGGCAATTTACAAAATCTCGGGCCGGAGGCCCTCGAATATAAACATCTTCATTATGCCCTTGGTACATAAATAAGTATAATGTCTTACCAGTCTGACTTATTATTCCACACAAATGGAACGTATAATGTAGCAGTTTACTCACAAGTGATATAATGTTTTTTTGTATGGAGATGGTCCAACTATAATATGTATACTTAAACATGGTTAAACAATGGTAAGACATTAATTATTTATTGAAACGTCATTTTGACAATTTCATTATTTTTTTATTTTTAACGTTTTACAAGAAATTACACGTCGGGCATGAAACGTCGTATCTTACACGTGACCGAAATGCTATTGTAAGCTCGTGAGATGTGTATCACTCGTAATACAGAGTGTCTCAAAATTATAATGTACTATTTTATATTACATATTATTCTTATTCCTGAGGAGGCGGATACATACTTATACACTTCATTTTGATTTTTCCGAGTGTTACCCAATAAGCAAAAGCTTATGCTGTACTTGTCAAATTTGAAAGTACAAACGTAGGTACCTCACACAAGCCATGTCAAATTTGGCACTACACTACTGTACCTAACTAAATAAAAATCTAACAAATGAAAGACAAAATTGCTGTAACAATTTCCTTTAATGTTACTAATAACAATTTGACAATATTACAGGAACGACAAAATGAAAGAAAAAAAAAAACGGAAAATTCATTTGTGACTAGTGGAACCTGCACAAGTCTTAGTTTGGAGAAGGAAGAACTTTGGTAGATGGTGACAATGAGTTTCGAAGTGAGCTATCACAGGGAAAAGGAACAAATACTGTTAACAAAAAATAAAGGAAGTAAAGTGAAACTAAGCCTGTAGATAACATTCCACTTTTTCACCAAGACATTTTTATAAAAATTAACAAAACACTTCACATACTACATAAATAAAATAGAGCAAAGGCCCCCTATTTATTTACAGTTAAATTGAAATGATGGTAGACTAACACTTCCTAAGGAATATAACAAAACATATAATGGCTGGAAATGAATAGTGCAAGCCAAAAACAAATGAGCTAGTTAAAAATTGTTATGGGATAAAATAGCACGCGATAATTTTGTTGACTAACAAAATGTAGCTGCAATAAAATAAAAGTTTCTCCATTGTATACAAAAATGTTGTTGTGTATTTGTGTTAAGAAAATGCACAACTGAATAAAAAATGTTGGAAAGGTACTTAAATGAGCCTTAAAAAAGATAAATACTTAAAGTACAGTTATATAAAAACTGAAAATACAATTGAGAAATCTTATCATAATTTAAATTATGTTTAGGACCATATGAATAGGTGACCTTAGAAGCTAGTTACACTAAATTTTCTACTACAGTAATATCATTCACATAAAAAGGCTATTTGCTATCATATTTATTAAATTTATTTATGTACATGAGTTTTAATGTACATTTGGCAACAAAAACAAACGACGTTCTAGTAGAAAATTTAGTTCCGAGTTGCAGCTACTAACATCAACATGCATACAGCTGTTAGGTTATTAATATAAAATAACAGTTTGAAAAACGCATGACCCGTGGTGACCTGCTGTGAAATATATTTAAGTTCAAACCATGAAATTTGTCATGAGACACTACACTATGCTCAAAAGACGTCACTTTACTGTTGCCCAACATTGGATCAATACCTTTTTTTGACCAATCATATTACAACACAGCCAATAAGTACTTGAAAAAGAGAACTATTAGTCGATTGGCAGGCACTTGATTCAAATGTATCAGCAACAGATCTAAACAAATGGTTTGATGTAAATACACTGCAGCTAATGAACCACTATTGGCACTAACGTCATAATTAATCCGTTCCTCTGACTTGAACACTGTACACGTCCCATACACTGATCGTTCGCGTGAATTTTAGTCTATCTTGCAAAGATACGGAAAAAAGATGCTGAAGCTAGCGGCGGTTGTTGTATGTATTAGGGCCACGGTTAGGCGGTCCTCCACTTCTGTTGTAATTGTTCGTTCGAGTGGACGTCATCCCAGCTGGACCCCCAGCGCCTCCCCCCGGGCCGTTCCTGTTAGGGCCTCCCAATCCTCCTGGGCCATTGCGTCTTGGACCGTTGTTGTCTCTCGAGCGATTGTCGTTGCTGCTAGGGCGCCCAGTTCCGTAAGACTGACGGTCCTTGGTTTTCTTTTCTTCAACGTTTAGTTGAGTGCCATTCTTGTCATTATTTGGGTAGAAAATTGGCTGAAATTGTCAAAACCTTATTATTGGCAGAAATTTTAACACGAGCAAATTGTCAATTATGTGCTTGACAAAAATCACGGCAGCAAAATATACTTAGCTAAGAAACCGTGCCCGAAACAAAAAGTAGGTAACCCCCAGTTGATAGAATTTTTGAAAACTGTTGTCATCTGATTCAAAATGCAAAAATGATAAATAAAAACATACCCTCGCAGCAAGACAATTTTGTACGCCCGTCTGCGTCTCATATGTAATGAAACCATAATTGGGAGGAGCTCTACCAGTTGATACGACTGCCTTGTTTGCTGTTTTACTGTGGACTCTCAAATCCAAAATGGAACCATATTCAGAGAAAATTTCACGGAGTTCGTCTTCTGTGGCATTATGAGGAAGGTTGCCCAAGAACAGTTGATTTTGGTCACCAAAGTTGTTACCTTGAGGGCGTTTTCTTTCTTCTCCTAAAAATTGCATTTCTATAAATAAAACAAGTGAAAAAAATAATACTTTGGATATTTTAACATTAAATTGTGAATAAATTTCACCTGTTATATTAAACTGTATTTACCTTCTTCATTAAAAGAATTTCGACCGGGAACTCCCCGTCCAGAATCCTGCTTCTGTAATCTTTGCTGATTATTATTAACTCGTGGACCGCGATTTATGTTGTTACGGTTAGCAAGACCACTCTGATCCCCACGACCTCCAGCATTTTGCTACACAAATTCTACATTTAACAAAAATTTTTAAGAACATACGACAAACTTACCGGAGACACTGCTCTTGGTTGTTGGACTGGCACAGAAGTTCCCAATGGTGGACCGTTAAACGGTACGTTATTTCCAGATTTCAGTAAGTTCGCGTACGTTTTAGGCTCATTTGATGTAACTGCAAACAAGAAAAAAACAATTAACTCTCTTCTAACATTTCTGAGCATACACATACCAGGTTCAGGGCTCATTTCCTGAGGTTCTACCTCCTGTTCAGCTGAATCATTGTAACTGATATCTTGAGGTTCTTCAATTGGAGCTTCAGGTGACTGAACTTCATCAAGGGCGACTGAAGTATTCAGAGGTTGAACCAAATTTGTAGGCTGGATGTTTGTTATTGGTGCTGGCAACACTGGTGCTTGTCCAGCATTTACATGTGGAACCGGGCCTGCTGAAATTAAAAATTTAGCAAATAAATCCTATTTTTGAAATTGAAAGTGCTGTGAGCACAAAATACTACGACAGTAGAGTTTTAAGCTATTTAATTTATTCTTTTTGCTTGATGTAATACTTTAAAATAATAACATCACAATCAGATAACACACCTGGTATAACATTCATCTCATCAGGATGTACAGCCCCATTAACAGTTGGAACAGCTGGAGGCGGCAAAACGTGGGGTGGTTGATGGTGTGGGACAGGTGGTAAATTAGGTTGGATTGGTGTAGTGTTTGGGTTGTAGTAGGTTATCGGGGCTTGGTTAATTGGTGGATGTTGATCCAAAACTTGACAATCTTGGACAACGTCGTCCTCCGGTTCTGAACGATTTTCCGGTTCACATTCCTCGTCCGAAATGATCTCATCCTGGTATCTAAAGATGTCGTTATGGACGTAGTACTTCTTCGGACTTTGAGCAGCGAGCACAAAAGTCTGAGTGAAACGTCTCATCGGTTGTCCAGCATTGGAGAGTTCACCAGTAACTTGCACCACCACGCCGCTTCCCAAGGTGGCTTGAGAATCGACTTGAGTGATCTTGGCATGACAGTCGTGGAAATTGAGTTGTTGGATTTTTTGATGGATTTGCTTTTGGCCGATTACAGGGCTGGTTTCGCGGTTGGGAGGATCCAACCCTCCATGGACAAACGACGAGTTTTGATTGTAAAAGCTGAAACAAAAATTAACACTTCTGATTCTTCTGACGTGTTGATACTATTCAACTATATAAAACGTAAAATTACTTAACCGGGTTTGGACAATGCCTTGTGAAAAGAAACTTTCGGCAGCTTCTGCGAAGGCATTCAAGAAACCGATGAGCACGGAAACTCCGTTTTGGATGCGAAACTCATTCTCACGAAAAATCCGTTTATTTTGATTTTGGTGTGAATCGATACCTATAATCATTTAGTAGTTTTTGTTTATGCACGTTGGTATCATTGTAACTAATATCATTAACTGTCTGTGTTTATTCCACTATACTTTGAATAATTTATTATTCTTCAGGGAAATATGTTAATGTATACTTGACAAAACATTCCAAATTTAACTTAATGAACCAGTAATAAAAATTCAAATTACTTAGATTTTTTTTCACCAATCACCCCGATAATAATATGAATATTTTCATTTTAAACTTACATCTACAGGGAAATCTGTTAAAGCTTGAACCTTAGTAAATTCTGGTTCTCTTTCTTGGATTAATGCGAAACTTAATATCTGAGTAAGAGTAAGTAAAAGTAAAGACGTCAATTTAATTTTCTTAAATCTATTATTAAATTTCCATTTTCATTGATATATTAACCACTAGAACCAACAAGTCTAAATTAATCCCACATAATTTTATTGTTTAATCTTCCGCCGAAATTAATCAAATGTAGACCACGGTGATTTTGACAGGTAATTAAGGATTCAAAAACTTCTACTGTAATTTTTTCTAAAACTTAGGCGGGTGTTTATAGTGAACGCTATAACTCACGATATATCGATTGGTCACAATTGAAGTAACAACCACATCAAAGGCCATTGTTAGAACTCTTGGCATGCCTGGGGTTATGAAAGTTTCAAGGGTTTGTAGAATAAAACGATAAACTTTCAAATAAAAGCTTCATACAAATGAACTGTTTTCGTTTAAAGTTTAGTTGACATTTAACAGTGTTTTGATAAAAAATTACTGCTGCAAATTATACAGCTACCTGAGAAAAAATAAACCAGAAGAATGTTCTTAAATCCAGGTGAGAAAAAATAGTCAAAGTTGTCCAGAAACGAAAAAACACTTATTTATTAAATGAAAAGTTGAGCGTACATAATAAATTTGACATTGACAAGCGCTTTTTCGTGCACAGCCGGCTTTGAATTTTTTTTTTTCAAACTTGCTTTAAGAAAACAAAGTGTGTATGAAAATTACTAGATTTGAAAACGTTTGCACTGCAAAGAAATACATATGTTCTATAATTAAAGTTGAAAAAAAAAAACTTGTCGAATTTAACGACCAAATCGAATATAATTTGTCAATAAAACCGGTTCAAGTCGTCTCAATCCGAAGAAAATTGACGAACACTTAGTGAAGAGCCCAATTGGCATTTATAGTCTGACGTCGTCATACTTACCAACAAATACAAATACTAATTTGTCAATTATCATTAGGCAAACAGATAAACAATGTTGTACAAAAGATTCGTTTATGACAATTTATGAATTCACAAAACGTCTATTGTTTAAACAACTATAACTATTTTTCAACTCAGTACTTGTTTTGCACAAATCAATCACACATTCTGTTTCATAACTAAGAAACAATACAACAGAGTTTTCCAACCAAACACTCATAGATAAACGTAATATTCATTCAGCTATTTGCTTGTTGGAATTCCCGTGCAGTCTGCTAATTCTAGATAATACATAAAGTTGTTGCCAAGCAAGAAAAGTAAACATTAGATGCAGCATTTCAATAACTGGTGTAGCAGATATGCCCACCAGAGGAATATCACATTTTAAGTGCTTATCATTACCTAGAACTCAACCTTTTTTTATTAATATCCTTGGTGTTCACGTAATGCGTCTTTGTAATTTACTGATTTTACGAGACCTTGAATAGATGCAGTATTAATGGCCAAACATGTTAATGGAAATTACATGTGCACAAAAACTTACCGATGAAGATGGGCCGGAGCCTTGTTCAGCAAAGTGTAGTACTGTCGGACAAATTCCCTTCCTACACTTTGGGGAGATGGGGGGGCCTCCATTACCATTCCTGAAGAGTTATTTCAACTCGAGAAAACTTGCAATAGCAGAAAATGTCCTGAAAAGATATATTTATCAGAACTACGATAAAAAAATTAGACAGTAAGTTATAGAAGCACATTGTCCGGATTTGGACCGTGCACTATATGAAGGAGTTCTTATATAAAAACAAACTTTTCATTCCACAAGACTCAGTGCAAAACACATAATTGTCGCGAATACGCGTATGTAGCAGACGTTTGACAAATAATTAAAAAAATGTTTGGAGTAGGTCATGACTTTTACAGTTTCTTCTAACAAGTCGATTGCATGCCGATTCGTTTAACATCCATTTGACAGAAGCACGACTCCATATTTCTGTTCCAAGAAATTACTACCACAGTAGAAGAGGGAAAGTGGAAATTGCGAGATGACAGTAATCTGACGTATATTTGTCAAAAATGTAAGGTTAGGTTTCTGGCACTCGAAAGTGAATTTTTATTTGAACTTGCCATGTTTTTGATAAAATGATCTCTACATTTACTCGATACCTAGTTAATTAAAACACCCTGTATAATTACGAAGTGGAGCGTTATAAATTAATAAAAAAGTTCTAACAATAAACGTATAATAAATTATAATTATGTCATATGTAACGGGTGTTTTTTTAAATTTGGCGTCAAAGTTGGTGGTGACTATGAGTTTGTGTGAACGGGCCACAATTTTTAAAACAATTACATACTTCAAATGTCAGAATAATTATTACTCAATTTGTAAAATTCTTTATTTTTGAATTTAAAATGGTTCTCTCACAAGAACAGAAATTTTTTGTGGTGGAATCTTATTTTCGTCCTTCTCGTCAACTCCTTCCTGTTGATTATCCTGTACTTGTCCAATACTGTAGTTGGTTTATTAACACTTTTAATGGGAACTTGTTTCTTCACGGTGTGAATTTACAAAACATGCGGATGTGGAGTTCAGAAAAACCTAATTTTATCAGAGATTCCACTGCACCCCGAAAAAGTAGGAGTATAGGCGGCTATTTCGAGACGCAGAATTATTGGGCCAATTTGTTGGCAAATTAATGTCAGTACCGCAGTTGTTCAAGGAGCAAATGCCTTGAACTCGATGGAGCACATTTTCATTATTTGTTATAAACCTTATTTCCTCGTTTCTTATAATACTACAACTGCTTTTAATCGCATTAACGTGTTGAACTGTCGATTCATTAAATTAAAAGTGATGTCAAACTTAGTTTCTGATGCCAAATTTAATCATTGTCACTTCGATGGTAACGAGTGAGCAACAAAATTCGTGATCGGAGTTGGCTAAACGTATATCGGTTCTTTTACTTTACTGTTTACAATTCACATTACTCGATGACTTTTTACACAATCGTATCAATCAATAAACGACTCAAAATTTTGAATTCAGAGGCTCCTACGATCACGAATTTTGTTGCTCACTCGTTACGTTCACAGTTAAACATTCATGGCAAACTTTGACGCCACATAAAAAAAAAACACCCGTTAGTTTTCTTTAAATAAATGAATTCATTAAATACATGGAGGGAACAATACTTGCGGGATTAATAGTAGATTATATTACAAGTGACAGAAATGCTTCATTGTCAGCGAGTGAGATCTTTGAATCACGAGTGCGATAGCACGAGTGATACACATCTCACGAGCTTACAATGTCATTTCGGTCACGTGTAAGATACGACGTTTTATCCCCGACGTGTAATTTCTTGTAAAAGTTAAAAATCAAAAAATTAATGAAAATGAAAAAATGACGTTTCAAATATCACTTGTAAGACAAATATTCCATTATACCTTCCTTTTGCGTGGCAAAAATAGTCATCTAGATGTTAGTCGGGTATAAAATTATATATTTTATTAAGACTATAAGAAACAATTTTTTAAGTGTTATCAACAATGATTGCGCGTGGCAACAAAGTCGTACCGCATATTATGTCAGGATGTCGTCAATGTCAAAAATACAATTGCAGCAATTATAATGCGGCAGTACCGTCAGGCACAAACTTAAAGAATAAGGAAAGGGATGTCTTTCAAACATAGTGATAGAAAAAACTGGTATGTTGCTTTTTTTTTGTGGAAAAATATTGTTTCCTCCCAACCGGCAATAAAGTGCAACTTTATTCCCTAGGGAATAAAATAAAAAAAAAATACATCTTTAGCTCTTGCAGTAATGACCATATGTCTAAATTGTCTTCGTGATCGTTATTTTCTCCCATTTCTACTGATATTAATTCTTAACTTCAATTCTATTGACACATACTTTCTAATTTATTATTAACTTTGGCGGGTGGGAGGAAAGTTTTGTATGCATCTCTGGAATAAAGACAGTTAATCTCTCAAATCTCCCTACGGTCGCCTCTGACATTTCTTACATTCTCGATATTAAAATGGGTCTTTATTCCCCTAGATACATAAATAACTATTATTAATTAAATAGGACTCGGAATTGGATAACTTTTTTCTTGAACTCAGCTTGGATCTCGTAAGAATTATTCAGCCCAGTCGACAATGAAATGTTCTTGGGACATTTCGGAGGTAACTCTTTGAATTTGAAAATTAGTCAATGTTGGCCATGTACTAACGCAGCTTGTAGTAGTTTAATAGAATTATTTATGAAATCTTAAATTTAATACTATAAACGCGACATTTAATAAATTATTTTATTTTATCGGGTCTTCATCAAATACAATCATCATGTTGCGTGTGTGGTAAACAAAATTTACATGTGGTTAGATGGAGATTTTTGACATTCAGAGACTACTTGATGTATCATCTTAAAGGCCCTGTATTAAACTACGACAAGCGTCTTTTAATGCCCAACTTTCACTAATTTCGTTTTAGATCTCTCCTTATCTTGACAAATTTATATTTGCTATGATTGATTAACCTGTCTAAACAAACAATTTCCATAGACGCCCTTGACGAGCAACTAAAAAATAAATAATAATTTATTGAAATACAGTGGTTTCAGTGTAAGATTAGATACGCAATCTGGCACCTGAATTCAGTTCGTTATACAAATCGCACAAAATGGTTACAGTAATTGAAAAGTATGAAATTTTTAGATCAATTAGTTATGTGAATGTACTGAAATAGTGGGTAACGTGATAACAAGGCATATTCAGCCGAATTCTGCAAAAAAGATTATCCATTAACACGTTGTGTATTGTAATTAAGGGCTCGTTTACATTTGCAACTTTAGATGTTTATTTTGGAGGAATCACCCAAAGTGGCAAGTGTAAATTGCCTTTCACTTTGACTTAATCCAAAGTGAAGATGATTATAATGAATGATAAATAGATGATTACATGAAAGTGAAACAGTGTAATGACTTACTGCTTAACGATCAACCAAGCAAAGTGATTCTTTTTGTCACTGATCCTCAGTTACAACCACGTAACCAAGTGTTTACGTATAACCATTTTTTACAGGATCGGACCGATTGTGCAGTACACAGTCGATTTACCGCATAAAAATAATTAAATGGTTACAACCTTATTTTTCACTTACAAGTTTACATAAAATATCTAAATTCGAGATTATTGGGTTTTTGAAACACAATCACCGGTCAGTTCAGGTTTCTGGTTCAATATTGTATGCAACTGAAATGTGTGGGTTTTATATCAATTTATTTATATGAATCCATCTGAAATTTATTTCATTCAATAAATCTACTAGATTAGTTTTAGTTACTGAGTATAAATTTTTACCTGAAAATCTGGCAACCTTTCACACTTTTCAAATAAACGGATGTATCGTTTTAAAACTTCTTTTTGCATGTGTGTTAGCGGCCCTTTTCTTTCCAGTTAACCTTCTATCATTAAAAAAAATAAACGACACTATCAGTGTTAATCTTTGTTTATAAAAAATAAGTTTTAAATTCACTGCTAAAGTTTAATAACTTGAGCCACATTTTATTGTTATTCTTATTTTAAAATCAACCCTTACTTATGTTTATAAAGAACTCAGATCATGTTGCTTTGTGAATAACAAAAACAAAAAATCGTGTATAAATAGCCCTTTGAAGTTCAGCATGCGACCCACAAAATCCAGATATCTTCGATCGGCGAGAAGTCAGGCGATCTTGGTGGCCATGGAATGGGGTTAACATCAATGGTCTAAAGTAACAAACGCTATATGAGGTCTCGCACTATCCTGTTGGAAAAGGGGATTCTTAAGTGTTTGTGGTGGAGGTTGGGTATCAGAACTGGCTCTACCACCTCTTGAATATAGCCTGCATGCTACCTGCTAAGTTTTAGTGTTCCAATTTATGTCACGTTCAAAACCTACTTGATGCAATCATTCATAAACATCCTGGAGAATATTAAGGAAAAGAAAAAATCATATTTTTGCGCATTAGATTTTTCGAATAAGTTTGAAGCAAATGTGACCTTGTGAAGTAATTGAAATAATTTTTTACAAAGTTATAGGAGTCAAGAAAATGTACAGGTTGTTATTTAATAAAGAAGTTCATATCATTTCTGGTCAATATAAAGTAAATTTCTCAGTGGAGCATTTTGAAAAAACGTAACTTTTACGGTATTTTTTGTAATTTAAAAATTAATAAAGATCTAAGGGTGCGGATATCAAACTGCATTTTATATTGACATTTTTGTCTAGTTTTTATGTGCCCCAAAATTATTGACCTGACAAATTCTTTTATTCTAAATGGAAAACAAATTTTATACAAGGTTAGATGGAGATTTTTGATGTTCAAAGCCTACTGGATGTATAAAAACCCCGTATTGCTTATATGTACTTTTGCATCCATACCGACATTATCTCGGGTGGAAACTGATTTATTGATAAATATTTGAAAATACATAATTAGAAGTTATTTTCTTTAATCATCCACCCTCGATAACATCAAGAATAACCAGTATTGAATCTTGCACTTATCCAGTGCGGAAAAATAAAACTAATGCAAAAAATAAGTACCTTATCCAGTTATCCTATACAATGCAATTTTGAAATGTACCCCAGCACTACCAAATAATAACTTCGTTTTACGTTTTGGGCAACGTTAATCCGAATGATGCACGCCAAATAAGGGTGAATTATGCATTGAGTGATCTCTAGTTCGTAGTAACTACCGCACACATGTAAAAGCGTTGAATATAACCCACCCTATTTAATACATAATGTAAAGGAAAAACAAATCTATCCGAAAAAGCCCTCAGCTTTTACGTTACCTACAAAATAAAATGCTAACCCGTGGTAGGAGGCATTCTGACAAATTCAAGCGTTATCGCATTTGTGAAAATTTCCTTACAATCAAAACCAACCTGACTAATTACTACCTGAACTAATTATTCAATGCTAAAAATTGTAATAGACAAACAAAGGGATTCCATAATTATTGCTGCACACATGGAGTTCAGATAACAAAAATTCCTTGTAAAAAGGACTTTGTAATTAATCTACGGGCCATTCTGGAACAATCGGACTGTAAGATTGTGAATAGATCCAAAAATTTAGCCCCAAATAGTCAGGATTGCGTTGAATAACCGCATTTTCTGTAGCCTCAAAAATGGATCATTGTCCGTGTCGAAATCCAGGAAAACCGGGTATGCAATAATAAACCGGCATACACGAAATTAAATGTTTCTTTATGAAACTTACCTCTAAAGAGTCTAGAAGCGATGTAGGGAAGTATTTTTGGTTAATTCAATTATTAACACGATGGAAATATAACTGAATTGCACAAACGCCGCAAAAGCACGGGTGTAAACTTCATAAATTGGCAACTTAGTGCTAATTTTGTCCGCTGTGAGGGACAGCGCCATTCAAGGCTATTATTGTAATCTCGGACCCAAAGTCTAAAATTAATGTACGCATGCGGGGGAGGAAGTACACTATTTATTTCTATGGCGGAATATTCAAAAATGGAAAAATTGGAGGGAAGAAAATTCACTAAAACCTTGTGGACAGAATAACGATTTCCATTATGTTTTCCCAACGCGATCTTGGAATTATCGATATTTATTGAGTGTTTTTTCTATTGTGATGATTCATGAATGGGTTATTTGTGCATAACTTCAAATTTGTGAATTTAATTTATTAAGCGGTTTTTTACAAGTTTTTTTTTTCAACTAAAATAATAAAAATAATAATAATACATAAAATAAACTCAAAATTATTAGCCTAAAAATAACTAAAAATAGACTTAAAATTAAGAAACACAATATGAACTACAAAAACAAAAAACTAAAATAAAATTTGTATATAATAAAAAACAATTCAAAAGTAAAAAAAAATATATGTATGTATATATAAATGTGGAAAACAAAACATCAACAATGATATATTTGCACAAATGAGATCTATCGCAAGGAAATGAGGTAAGTAAAAACTTGTTTGCGGAAATTGTGAACATGGTTAGCATTTTTAATATTTGATGGGATCTTATTATAAACCTCCGATGCATTATATGTGAAGCTGCGTTTGAACAATGAGGATCGGTGTTTAGGTATAGCGAGCTTATCTCCGTGTCTTGTTGGCCAATTGTGAAAAACTGAATTTTTTGTTAATTTGTTAAATAAGTATTCGGGTTTCTGTTTATTTAAAAGTTTAAAAATGGAGCAAACGAAATGCAAAACATATCTTTCGTCAAGTTTGAGCCAATCTGTTTCTGTATATTTATAGGAAATATGGTCATACTTACG
The DNA here is from genome assembly GCA_963583935.1 of Diaperis boleti. Classification (NCBI taxonomy): domain Eukaryota; kingdom Metazoa; phylum Arthropoda; class Insecta; order Coleoptera; family Tenebrionidae; genus Diaperis; species Diaperis boleti. The sequence continues at coordinate 42,520,617 of OY757242.1, read as the reverse complement.
TATGCCATAGCAGAATCGTAGGCATGAATTTTGCAGTTTCTGCAAACTCTCTTTGTCTTTGTTAAGTATCGCTGGCCAGTAAACAGAGTCACAATAGGATATCTGTGATAGTATCAATGAGTCACATAATTTACGCTTTACGTCTGAACTAAGGAGATCTTTAAAAAAACATGAAGACAGTTTGATTGGAATCATAAAATTGTTTTATAGAATATGGCATTGACATCCTGATTATGATGGCCCTAATGAAAAAGTATTGTAAATTGTAAAACCATACATTTTCAAAATAACAAGTCACAACAAAAAACTGTAATGAAACATTACATTATTCTGTTACCAGTAGTTTATTTTCTTATTTTACAAAACCACCTCTTTTATAAAAGTATCTTACAGTATCACTTGGTTGTTATCAACAATAGATGAAAATTAAAACCTAAGTAAATATGAGTCACTGAGACTTTTTTGCTACTATGAGGTTTTACCGACTGTGGAAAGGCTTTTACTTTTGAATCTAGAACTTAAAAACGGTCTCATCAGTTTCTCAATTGTTTTCATCACTCATCTTTCAAATTATTTTTTTCACTACTATGTAGCTGTAAAACGTATCATTATATAGTTTGTCGAGAATGTGTGAAATTGTTTTTTTTTTCATTACTAGCTGTAAAATGTACCATTATATAGTTTGTCGAGGATGTGTGAAATCGTTTTTCTTTCCTAGCTTCGCATCTCGGGAATTAATACTGCTCAGCCCGCTCAGCTGAGAAAAACGACTTCTCTACCTTGGTATTTAATATACTATTGGTTACTTACTAAAATTCCTCAATTTCTTACTTAGCTACAATGCAACCTACCTTCCTCCAAACTTTTCCGGTAGATGTGGAAACGTTTCCAAACAGGAAGCTTTTCCATAAAATGCTACTCACCAAAACCAGCAACACTGGTAGCAAACCTTGCTTCTAAACGGACTACTACTAAACGGTACTGCTAGCTGAAGATAAAATTTTAAGAATTGGTTCGTTGGTGCTCACGAAATTTTCTGTTTAAAAGAAAATGTTCAACAGACCTAAATAAATGCTAATTTAAATTAAATTTAAAACCACCCTTAACTTTTTCTCGATCAGTAAAGAAATTTTTGCGAAATCGTCAAACACGGGTCTATTTATTTTCAAAGCAGAGTCTAAATCCAAATTTTCACGTTTTTGGCATGCTGGGTTTTCAAGTTATGAAAATTTTGAGAAAAACCGCTTGCCCCTTTTCCGCCGTTTGTGAATAAATTTTTGGAAAATCGTCAAAAACGGGTCGAAGTTTGTTTCAAAATATTCTTTTAAACAGAAAATGTTCAACAGACCTAAATAAATGCTAATTTTTATCTATCATTTAGATAAGCAACATTTTTGATCCAACTCTAGAAAAATAAAAGGGCGTTACATTGATAACTACACAGGGTGATTTTGAAAAAGTGTCAATTATTATTATTCTAAAAAGTATTATATTTTGCCTTTATTATAAATTTCTTGTTTACATATTTAATTTTATCATTTATTTAAGAAGGTCACGGTTTCAATACATACATACTTACACATACATTGTTAAGAGATCTCCTTTAGACTGGGAATATTTAATGTGTAGAACAGAATACTGTGGTGACCCGAGGGCCATTTTTGAAAACGATCAACACCAAGACGTAGCGGGAAAAACAAAATAACCCAACATCAATAAATTTAATTATGTTTATTGGATTTCAATACTTATGATTTCACTTTGTAAAAGAACGACTTGTAATTGGTGTTGAAACGTATGCTTCAGGGCCAGATAAAAAAGGAAGTAGCTGATGAAGAGAATACCGGAAGATCTGGAAAACAATGGAGTATGCAACATACATGTAGAAGAAAATCAACCAAATGCAGAAACTGGAGTATCTTGGTCACGTGATGAGAGGAGAAAAATACAGGAAGCAACACATGCAGGTAAAGATGGAAAGTCAACGTGGACCAAGTTAAAAAAGTGATGAAAAGGTAAAGAACCAGGACGGAACAATAACAAAGGAATGGAAAAGGAACGAGGACCACCCATTGAAATACTAACTTTTGATATACAGGCAGTCTCATTTAAAACTCCCCAGTCCAGATTTCTCCGAATTGATTACTGTGATTGAAAAATCCTCGAACAGGTCGATTTTATTTGCCAGGGGCACATCTTTTCAGATGCTTTTCAAGTTCCGACGCTTCGCCCTCTTCGCGAGGGGGCTGTTAGCCCCAAAATCTTAAATGGCACTAGGGGTCGAGTGATACCTCATTTTAAAGGTATTGAACGCCTTTCTACAACCAACCGCTTACCTTTCAATTTTTTGCAGTTTTGACCGTAAAAATTATAATTTTCTATTTTCAACATAATTCATATTTTCTCATGCTGGGTCCCATAGAAACCACAAAGACAAACATGAAATTGATGAAATTAAACTTTTGTGTCATTACGTTGTTGCTTTTGATTGCTAAATAGCGCAAAGGACTTAAAAGTGAATGTAGATAATACGACACGATTGTTTTTCATTAAATGATTTAATTAACGTAATAAATGTTGGATACGGCCACCATTCATTTCCATGCAAAATACAGACGATTTTCAAAACCCCATGAGAAGATGTGGATTATCTTGAAAAGAGAAAATTATCGTTTTTACGGTCAAAACTGCGAAACATTGAAAAGTAAGCGGTTAGTTGTAGAGAGGCATCCAATACCTTTCAAATTAGGTATCACTCGACCCATAGTGCCATTTAAGATTTTGGGGCTAACAGCCCCCTCGCGAAGAGGGCGAAGCGCCGAAACTTGAAAAGATGTGCCCCTGGCAAATAAAATCGACCTGTTCGAGGATTTTTCAATCACAGTAATCAATTCGGAGAAATCTGGACTGGGGAGTTTTAAATGGGACAGCCTGTATAGAGATCCTACGTCGGAGCTTGCGACAAACTTGGTTTCAAAAACCGTACAATTGTACAATTATTAAATATGCTCAATATCTGTTGTGTGTTTGAGTTTAATTTTTGATTTGCGCTTACCACAAAGATCAAGATGATGAAGAAGTATGATCAATTATTCAAAAGAAATTAAAAAAATCCGATAAATCAGCGTAAAATTATAAATGGAACATGTTTCGGCAGAACACTTCTGCCATCATCAGCCCTTAAAGAATATAAAAAATTATTATTATTATATGTTAAATTTACTCCACTTGGATTTAAGAACATTCTTCTAGTTTAAAATAACTAGGCCCGTGTTTGACGATTTTGCAAAGTTTGCTAGTGAGCCGACATGATTTTTCTAACCGATCCAATAACTACTAACTAATTTCTGATTCCTTTCATTCATTAAAACTATATACATATATGATACCCGATCTTCATATTCCATCATGTCACATTTGTGAAGTGGCATATATGGACATTTTTTATGTATATAATAATATTAATTGTAAATTCTTTTCTCTTACAAGCATAAAGAGCGCACAAGAACGTGCAAAACTAAGTAGGCTTATTGTTTGGCATATTATAATGTAATATTATTATATAATAATATATATATATATATGTATTATGTAATTCAGTATTTAAAATTTGTTTCAATTTGTTAAAACTGCTTAAAATGCAGCAGTCTGTTGTTTGTAGATGTGTGAACTCCCTCAACGATTTTCATTACATATATCTTAAAATTTAAATATATCTATGTCGAACTCCACAAACTTTAATAACTGTAAGATTACTAATGGTACATGTTTCGGCAGAATACTTCTGCCATCATCAGCCCTAATTTAACAAGAGATTAATGATACAATTGATGAATTACAAGAGGGGTTCTTACCTTAAAGAATATAAAAAATTATGACATTGACGTAATTTTGAATTAAATTTGACGTTTTCAAAGGGTTACATGATTTTTAAAAGATTTCGTAAAAACAACATTTTATAAATGTAAAAATTAAAAATGGATCAAAGAGAATCTGGTAAGTTTGTTTGAGTGAAAAATTAAAATAGTGAATTAATAATGGGATTATTGAAGTTATTCTGTTCATTTAAACAAGATCTGTTTTCCAGTTTCAAGGCTTTCCTTATTTCCAAAGTCTCTAGAAAATCTAATTTCCGGCCTTTATTGCATTTATGAATCAATTTGGAATTTGATGGTGAAAAACTATGTTTCGTTATTAATATATGATTGGCGAAAGAAGAAGGTGTTGATGGTGGAGGATCAAGATCTGTGTTGTTATAGATGTGCCTGAAATGTTCTTTAATACGGTCTGATATTTTGCGACCTGTCTGACCTATGTAGAATGACTCACAAGTAGAGCAGCTTAATTTGTATACACCTGATGATGATTTGTAATCTAATGGATCTTTATTTTTAATAAAAAATCTGGATAAGTTGTTATCTGTTTTAAATGAAACTTTAAAACCGTTTTTCTTAAGTATTTTAGAACATTTCTCTGAGACGACGCCAAAATATGTTAATGAATTTGAAAAGGAAATTGTTTCTGAAGGATTTTTAACCAAGTAGTGTGTGTATTTGAATTTGTTACAGTATCTATAGTATAATTTATTTATAGTTTTTAAAGAATATCCATTATTTGAAGCGATTTGTTTAATGTTATTAAGTTCTCTTTGAAAAGATGAATCTGATAGTGGTATAGAAAATAATCGGTGGAAAAAGGAATGAAAAGCTGCAAATTTATGGGAAACAGGGTGACAAGAGTCAAAAGGTATTACGCAATCTGTGATACTAGGTTTTCTATAAATGTCAAATTCAAAAGTATTATTATTTCTAGTGATTAACAAGTCTAAAAAGGGGATTTGGGAATTGATTTCAATTTCAACGGTGAATTTAATGGATTGGTTTAAAGAATTTAAGTTGCTGAGTGCGTTATCAAGTTCAGAATCAGATCCTTTGAATAAAACAATTATGTCATCTACATATCTGTACCAAAAGAGAAAATGATCTTTAAAAGGTGAAGAAGTTAAAAACTGATCTTCCAAGTTATTCATGAATATTTCTGCTAAAAGAGGTGACAAATTAGAGCCCATTGCTAAGCCTGAGTCTTGTGAATAAAAATTATTATTAAATTGAAAGAAATTTTGATCTAGGACAGTCTCACAAAGTGAATGTAAATTTAGTGCATGTATGGTTGGCATATTAGAATGGCTAGTCGGCCTAATAATGTTCGTAATTATGAGAAATTAATGATCAAGAGAAGATTCACCCTTTTAAAAATCTGGTTCCTTCAAAATTGCCTCAAGCTTCAGATCACCCCAAAATTTATCTCTATAAGGACTGGAATCAAAAACCACATATCTTGGAAGATTAAACGACAGGCGGAGAGAAACTGGATCAAAGAATGCATCAAAGAACATTATCGCCACCTCAACATCGTGAATAGAGACCTCAAATGGCTTTACTTTGAAATCAATTTCTCCCTGGACCACCTACAGTTCGACTATGTGGACAGACTTATTAGAGATAGATTACAAGACTTAGCACATAGGAAATACGAGAATCTAGTAAGAAAGTTAGATCACCTTTGCTTTGAACAATTAAACATGCCATTTAAAGATAAGAGGTCCATCTTAGACCATCATGTAGAATCTTTACCTATTCAAAGTAGTCAAGCTATAGATCATAAATTTCACAATAGAGTTTTAAATGACAGTAATACCTTATTTTCAGAGTCTGAAATTAATTTTCTTTCCAAAGGCCTTAAATACAATGTCCAACCATTAAATATCCAACACGTAAAAGAAACACTTGCAGTTGAAACAGAAATCATCACCAATCATTATAATACACCATTGATACCCGATACCATTCCATCACTAGTAACTACATTAACTACCTTATCTAAAGACAATATCACAAAGAACATTTCAGATTCAAACATGATTAAAAGCTTAAAAACAAAAATTAAAGAAAACAACATTTGTATTAGTAAAGCTGACAAGGGTAATTGTTTGGTAATACTTAACAAACAAGATTACTTAAACAAAGTAGAGAATTTCTTAAAATCTGGTGACTTTACAAAACTCAAAAAAGATCCTACTTCAAAATTTGTTTCCAACCTTAAATCTACGCTCAAAGACGTTTCAGAAACTATTAAATATTTTGACCCAAAAGCTTTCACACTAATACCCATGAATCCTTGCATACCTAGACTATACGGTCTACCTAAAATACATAAAACTACACCTTTTCCCATTAGACCAGTAGTTTCTTTTGTTAATTCACCTGTATCAATACTTTCAAAATGGCTTAATACAATTCTTAGACAACATTTAGATTTTAATAACAAATTTGCAATAAAAAACTCAATAGATCTTTGCTCCAAAATTAGAAATTTCCAAATTCCATCAGACACTAGACTTGTTTCATTTGACGTAGTTAATTTATTCCCCAGCATCCCACCCAAATCTTGCTTATTAATTTTAAAAAACCTACTATTTAATTCTAATATGCCAACCATACATGCACTAAATTTACATTCACTTTGTGAGACTGTCCTAGATCAAAATTTCTTTCAATTTAATAATAATTTTTATTCACAAGACTCAGGCTTAGCAATGGGCTCTAATTTGTCACCTCTTTTAGCAGAAATATTCATGAATAACTTGGAAGATCAGTTTTTAACTTCTTCACCTTTTAAAGATCATTTTCTCTTTTGGTACAGATATGTAGATGACATAATTGTTTTATTCAAAGGATCTGATTCTGAACTTGATAACGCACTCAGCAACTTAAATTCTTTAAACCAATCCATTAAATTCACCGTTGAAATTGAAATCAATTCCCAAATCCCCTTTTTAGACTTGATAATCACTAGAAATAATAATACTTTTGAATTTGACATTTATAGAAAACCTAGTATCACAGATTGCGTAATACCTTTTGACTCTTGTCACCCTGTTTCCCATAAATTTGCAGCTTTTCATTCCTTTTTCCACCGATTATTTTCTATACCACTATCAGATTCATCTTTTCAAACAGAACTTAATAACATTAAACAAATCGCTTCAAATAATGGATATTCTTTAAAAACTATAAATAAATTATACTATAGATACTGTAACAAATTCAAATACACACACTACTTGGTTAAAAATCCTTCAGAAACAATTTCCTTTTCAAATTCATTAACATATTTTGGCGTCGTCTCAGAGAAATGTTCTAAAATACTTAAGAAAAACGGTTTTAAAGTTTCATTTAAAACAGATAACAACTTATCCAGATTTTTTATTAAAAATAAAGATCCATTAGATTACAAATCATCATCAGGTGTATACAAATTAAGCTGCTCTACTTGTGAGTCATTCTACATAGGTCAGACAGGTCGCAAAATATCAGACCGTATTAAAGAACATTTCAGGCACATCTATAACAACACAGATCTTGATCCTCCACCATCAACACCTTCTTCTTTCGCCAATCATATATTAATAACGAAACATAGTTTTTCACCATCAAATTCCAAATTGATTCATAAATGCAATAAAGGCCGGAAATTAGATTTTCTAGAGACTTTGGAAATAAGGAAAGCCTTGAAACTGGAAAACAGATCTTGTTTAAATGAACAGAATAACTTCAATAATCCCATTATTAATTCACTATTTTAATTTTTCACTCAAACAAACTTACCAGATTCTCTTTGATCCATTTTTAATTTTTACATTTATAAAATGTTGTTTTTACGAAATCTTTTAAAAATCATGTAACCCTTTGAAAACGTCAAATTTAATTCAAAATTACGTCAATGTCATAATTTTTTATATTCTTTAAGGTAAGAACCCCTCTTGTAATTCATCAATTGTATCATTAATCTCTTGTTAAATTAGGGCTGATGATGGCAGAAGTATTCTGCCGAAACATGTACCATTAGTAATCTTACAGTTATTAAAGTTTGTGGAGTTCGACATAGATATATTTAAATTTTAATTTAAATTTACTCCACTTGGATTTAAGAACATTCTTCTTGTTTACATATATCTTAGTCGCGTCTCGGAAGTCCTCAGAAACAGCTCCGATTTTGATGTTTTTTTTTGTATATTGTTCACAAACAGAAACCTTTTGAAGCGGGGATATAACTATTAATATTATTTAAACAATATGTATATTTATATAAAAAAAATAGTTTTGCGTTTTTTTTAAACAGACTTCAAAAAAGGAGGAAGTTATCAATTCGGTTGTATGTTTTTTTTTTAATGTTTGTTACCTCAGAACATTTATATATTTATATTTCATTTATGTTCACCGATTTCTTCGTCAATTGTGTACCGATTTACAAAATTCTTCTTTTATTTGAAAGGGTATACTTTTAATGTGGTTCCATTATCAAAAAATCAGGATCTGACGAGGGAATCCCATGGAAATCGAGAAAAATACTCAAATTTTCGCTCCCTTTTATTAACCGACTTCTTGTATGTTCACCAATATCTTCGTCAATTGTGGACCGATTTACAAAATTCTTCCATTATTTGAAAGGACATACTCTTGAGGTAGTTCCATTGTCAAAAAGTCACGATCTGATCAGGGAATCCCATGGAAATCGAGAAAAACCCTCAAATTTTCGCTCCCGTTTATTAACCGACTTCATGTATGTTCCCCACTTCAAAAGGTTTCTGATTTTAAATAATATATAAAAACAAACATTAAAATCGAAGCTGTTCTGGAGGACTCCCAAAGATTTTGCCCGTTTTATGTATTTATTGACGCGACTATCTGTGGATTTCACGTGACAAAATCTCAAAAAAAAACTGAACAATTTAATAAAACAGTGTTATCGAGAATATTTTGGTTATAACATAATAATATGTGAGCTAGCAACGTTTTCGAGAAAGAATTTTAAGTCCCCTGATTTTCATTTTTTATCGAAGTTAAGTTGGGATGAGGTACGTCTGGCACCTGGGAGCGGTTGTGTTTACCTGTGCGCATTCCCGTTGTTCAGGTAAAAATTGTGAATTTTTAAATCATTTTAAGACAAAAATTTGTTTTGCAATATAAATTTATAGTTGCCAGACAATTTTTTCGTTGCTAACATCGCGCCAGATGTAATTTTAGTAATTAAAAAATTATAATTTTCAAACCATACACTAATAAAAATACCAATTGCATATTAGTAGTCACAACGCACTAAAAAGTTGGTCAGAACTGATGTTCGTCCGTCATTGAGGGGTAAAAAGCAAACAATTGTATTATTCGATGTAGTTTGGTTTATATATCAACCCCTAAAATTCGTCTGGCGATATCTGTGTCCAAGCAGCCCCCAGGGGTGAAAAACTGCATTTTCCCGAAATAAAAACAGACACCTTCATACACCTTCTCACAGTTCCACTTTTCAATTAACTATCCTAAAAGCAAAGTTATTCAAGTTTTTGATCGAGCGCTTTACATTGTTGAAACAAAATTTGCTTTAAAAAAAAAAGAACCGACTTCAAAAAGTGAAAAATAATTGAATACATGTATTATTACATGTACTACCCAATGACCTGTCTGAAGTCGGTGCCAAGCCAAATAGGTTACAAATTTGTAACATATTGTAATTATACAAAAATATCAACAACGTTATAACGCATACAAAATTCGATATCATTCGAGACGACCGTCAACGACGTCTGCCGTTTGGGGTGTTTTGCTCAGCACGAGCCCCCCCACCCACGCTCACGCATTCCAGTGCGTTCGCCGGGAGACCTTCGATGTGGCTGGAGTAGGCAGCCTATCTATCTACTACCTATTTGGCTTAGCACCGACTTCAGACAGATCATTGGGTAGTACATGTAATAATACATGTATTCAATTATTTTTCACTTTTTGAAGTCGGTTCTTTTTTTTTTAAAAGCAAATTTTTTTTACAATTTTAAGTGATAAGTTAGTGATACCGAGTAAAGACGCTTCTCCAATATTGAGGTCCTCAATAAAGTTGACGAAGAAATCGGTATGAACATAATTATATACATAAAATGAAGAAAAAATATGGGGATTTTTCTCGATTTCCATGGGATTCCCTGATCAGATCCTGATTTTTTGACAATGGAATCACGTCAAGAGTATACCCTTTCAAATAAAAGAAGAATTTTGTAAATCGGTCCACAACTGACAAAGAAATCGGTGAACATACATGATAAGTCGGTTAAAAAGGGAGCGAGAATTTGAGGATTTTTCTCGATTTCCATGAGATTCCCTAATCAGATCCTGGATTTTTTAACGGTGTAACCACCTTTAGAGTATGCCCTTTCAAATAAAAGAAGAATTTTGTAAATCGGTCCACAATTGACGAAGAAATCGGTGTACATACATGAAGTCGGTTAATAAAAGGGAGCGAAAATTTGACGATTTTTCTCGATTTCCATGGGATTTCCTGATCAGATCCTGATTTTTTAACAATGTAACCATCTTTAGAGTATACCCTTTCAAATAAAAGAAGAATTTTGTAAATCGGTCCACAATTGACGAAGAAATCGGTGAACATACATGAAGTCGGTTAATAAAAGGGAGCGAAAATTTGACGATTTTTCTCGATTTCCATGGGATTCCCTGATCAGATCCTGATTTTTTAACAACGTAACCATCTTTAGAGTATACCCTTTCAAATAAAAGAAGAATTTTGTAAATCGGTCCACAATTGACGAAGAAATCGGTGAACATACATGACGTCGGTTAATTAAAGGGGGCGAAAATTTGAGGATTTTCCTCGATTTCCATGAGATCCCCTCATCAGATCCTGAAATGGTGACAATGGGACCAATCTGCAAGTATACTCTTTCAAATAAAAGAAGAATTTTACAAATCGGTTTATAACTGACGGAGTTCTGCGGTAACAAACATTAAAAAAAAAAAAACATACAACCGAATTGATAACCTCCTCCTTTTTTGAAGTCGGTTAAAAAAGAGCGCGAACAAAATTGGCCATATCCCGCTTATAATGCGACTTTAATTTTTTGCCATATTTTATGGGGTAATTCGCTCACACCGCAATATCTCGCAGACGAATAAAGATAATATGTAAAAATGGTTAAACAGAAAGTTTTAGCTGATGGTTTCGGTATTCGATTGATGTTTTTGTATTAATTACACCCGTCAACACTGGTTTTGCCACACGAACTTTGACAGCAAATTCTGTTTTATCAATCTAGTCTTATTATTGAATCGCAGTTGTCATGTGTCAATTAGCCTCAGATTTCTTGTGATACGGTAATACTCATAACTAGTAATAAGGCAATAAAAACAAAGGAAAATAAAATAAAAGAGGCACCACAAATTAGGGATTTAATAAAAGATCCAAGATTTGAAGAAAAATTGAGCGATTTAGAAAAATCTGCATGGAAGGCTTTTAAGAATGTTGTTTCAAATTTTTTGGGTAACCGTAAGAGTGACAGTTACAGAGAGTTGGTTAGCGAGCTATTGTTGGCTTATCAATTATTGGGTTGCAATATGTCAGTCAAGATTAACTTTTTAGACTCACACCTGAATTTTTTCCCTCACAATTTAGGGGCTGTGAGTGACGAGCACGGTGAGAAGTTCCATTTGGACATTTCTAAGATGGAAAAGCCATACCAGGGCAAATGGAGCCCAAATATGTTAGCAGATTACTGTTGGACAATTAAAAGGGACCAACCAGGAGCTAAATTTTCAAGAAAATCTTAGATCATCACTTTCTAATAGAAAAAATGCACTTTTGATTTACGAGATTAGTATTTTACCTTCATATTTTAAATTACTCAATAGAATAAAATTCTTGGCCAACATTTTTTTTAACTGTTTGTTTTTACTTACAACCACCAATTACAGTAAAAACTATCAAAAAAGTCCGTGTGGCACGACAAAGTTAAAATTTTGTTGACCAGTGTTATTGGATCACAATTAACGGAGTTATGATTTAATTTGTACCACTATGTCAAGACGCGAGAGCCAGTCCCCGAGATTCCACATGCAGTCCCCACTACTCCAACCAGTTTTCTTGTTCAGTCCCACTCGTTTGAATTGTATCATGTTCTCGCTGTCTTGTACCTTCTTGGAGGGGTGAATTGATTTGGCAGATTAAATAATAATAAATACTATACACATAACGTAACTATTCTTTTTATTTATTATTGTAACTATTTATTACATACAATCGACTGAAACTTACCACGTCAAAAACCATATTCGCTATTTTGTTCTTCATTTATTTCACTTAATATGGTGAATTCATTAGAGCAATTTTTGCCATAGCACCCGCGATTCGACAAACAAGCTATTTTATTTTCTTTACATAAGCACCGTGATGTCACACACCCTAAAAACAGAAATTGGATCCAATTGCTGACAGCAACGCTAATACAAGATACAGACCTGTTTTGCAAGAGCAAAACATATTTCGGTCATATTATATTCTATATTGGTTGTAACCGTGGTGTGAGTATTGTATGGTGTGCTATTGCGCATCGTGTGACGTCAGGTTGGGAGCACTTGCCTGGGAAATTACACGGCTACTCGGTTAGTAGTTGTGTTTTTAAAGAATACAACTATTTTTTTTTTTACCTTTCGGTTATTTTAGAAATTGGTGGGAACTTGATTATGCTTTCAACGACAAGAAACTTAACAAGTAATACAGAAAATACTATAGAAATATGTATTATTGGATAAATATGGAGATATTGTATTAATTTATTATAATACATATTTTTTCTATAAGAAAATAAAAAATAACAAAAAATAAAAGAAGTATCTACCTATAGTTGAAGAATATATGCGTACATAATATATTGGTATTAATTTATTAAAATGAATTATGTACTACAACACTTACTAATAAAGTTAAAAAAATAAAGTGGCATTTTAGCAGCCACTGCCATTCTGTAAACTCAATTATGCTGAAATATAATAACGGATTGTTAAAAAATAATCTACAATTCAAATTTAAAAATTTAAGGCATTTCAGTAGAAATTATGAAAACAAGCTCTTAAATTTAAACAATTTAATTTAATTAAAATACGAAACAAAATACAACATTCAAATAAGAGAAAGAAAAACCGGAACACTAAAACAACACGAAACAACATAATATGTATAATTGATAATTATAATTAGTTGTACATAACTTAACATTTACATATTGCAACTTTGAAAGAGAGAATGCAATGTAAAAAACATTACAACAAAATAAAACAACAAATAAAATTTCATAGTTCGAAACCGTTAATTTACCGAATCATTTTTTTTTAATTCGGACAATTACTATTTGTTAAAATAGATTCTGGAGTCGCAAAAGAAAAAAGGTAGTAGGTAATTGTTCGTTCATTCCCATAGGTCGCTCCCGTTCTCCTCAGTTCCGTTATTCAGGAGCCGGGAACCATTATTCCCATTACTAGCAGTAACAATTTTTACTACGTTGCTCCCAACGTGACGACATGCGCGCATGCGACGAAAACGCGTCAGAGCTTCGGCACACCATACAATACTCACACCACGGTTGTAACGTATTGTTTCTAACTCGGAATCTAGACGTACGTCTGTTGACGTATATAGATTCAGAAGACCCTAATTACCCCAGATTAGGTGATATCACTGCAGTTATTATTTAATTTTTTTTAAATGTCGGATAGTGTTATTTACAAACCCCGAAAAAGGGGCGTAAATGGGGAGGGTGGTTTTTCTTAGAATTCTCGTAAGTGGAAAACAAACAGTGTTACATACGTGAAAATTGAGATCTAGATTCTCCTTTAAAAACATGTGTTTGACGATTTTGTAAAAAAATTATTTACAAACAGCGAGAGGGCGCCCGTAAATGAGGATATTTTCCTGAGAATTCTCATAACTGGAAAACAAACAGTACATCAAAATTGGGATCTAGATTCTCCTTTAAAAATGTCTGGACGCGTGTTTGACGTTTTTCCAAACAAAATTGTGCTTTTTTTACTGTAATTTTTTAAATTAAAAACTGATTTAAGTGGTTGTACCGATTCCCAATATTCACGCGAGTAAAGTAGACCCCAATTTACGTGGGCAAAGCCGCGGGTAATTTATAGTTTTGAAACTCCTTGCAGGTAGCTAAATAAAGATTCGAAGAGTTCCCACCCCCCGGGGGGAGTTTCATCCCCTTTTGCCCCAAAAACCACCCCCGAGCTTCACGTCATGAAGATATTCTGCATCTTTCTGGTAAACGGTAACCCCGACAATTTTTACAACTCTTCTTACAACTTTTCAAAACTTTATAAATTATTTCTTCTATTCGTGTTTTTTTCGTCTAATTTGCTTGGACTACAAGTATTTTAAAAAGACAACTATTGAGTGAACAAGATTAAAAACTTGAGTTGGCAATGATAAAATTTACATTAAAATTGGTAAGTTTTTTGATTTGGTTGTCAGCTACATTTAAATTCGCATAAAACAAACGTAACCTTACCTTTACAAATGCCATTCCGTCAACTTGAAGGCAAAACGGAATCTTACCAACTGAAACATCAATCAGTTGATCAGTCTATTTCTTTTTTCCAAACGATTCATGCCAGCTGATATGGATGGGACACATTAGCGCCTCCAGACGATGAAGTTTTTTCACTTGGTAATACAATGAAAAACGAACCATTCTGTATAAATGTTTTTATTATGTACTAAACGAAATCGTAGTAACACAATTTAATGTTTTTATATAAATAAATGAGGACATATACAATACATTAAAGGACAATCTTGAAAGATAAAAAAATATTTACACAAAGTATTTATTATTTAATTGTCGTACAGTGAAGGAAGTACTTAATGCCCCCTACACAATTACATGAACTTAAGCCAAAACTATATTACTATTAAATTAAAAGGATCAGTAAAATAAAAACTCTACTCAGCAGGAAAAATCAGTACATCACTAGTTCCCCAAAACCGATGGAGTAATCAATAAGAGAGAAGTAGTCCATTTTTACCCATCGCGTGTCCCATATTGACTACCATGCCAAGCAGTTTTGGGAAATAAAAACGCACCGATTTTCCTCTACCCAGTAACGTTTTTTATCAGATCAATCAACCTTTTACAGTTAGTAAGGTTGATGCCTTTGGTTTCGGCCGCCACCGCCGCCGCCGCCGCCACCACCACCACGTTGTTTACCTCCCTGATAACCCGAGCCACCTGAAAAAAACGAGCGGTATAAAAATTAAATTAAGGGTAAATCCTACTCACTAATAAAACTCAAAATATTCTCGCCACCTGCGTTGTTTGCCAGTATGTTCTTCAAACTAATTTT
This sequence comes from Diaperis boleti, assembly GCA_963583935.1. Lineage (NCBI taxonomy): Eukaryota > Metazoa > Arthropoda > Insecta > Coleoptera > Tenebrionidae > Diaperis > Diaperis boleti. Next base: position 42,505,372 of record OY757242.1, on the reverse strand, counting down.
ATTCAGACATTAAGTTCTTAAAATAAGTCACATGTTTACTGACGCTGCAACCCTATAATTGTCATTTACTAATACTGTTTATTAGTATTTGACGCAGTGAAAACAAAATTGTTAAAACAGTACGTATTACTGATTTTTCGGGTAAACGCAGGTTACGACTATAGGTAAAATAAAAACAAACATGGTTACTAATACTCTAATAATTAATAAAAAACTGGAACACAGGAACAATATATAGATATATACATATTAGAATGTACCTTTTCCGCGCGCACCACTGCGACCACCACCATATCCTCCGTCATAGTTACCATATCCATAGTCTGCATTCACGTAAACAAAGAAAAAATCAGTAACTGTTTTTTAACTCTAATAAAACCAAAGTTTGTTGTTCACTACATCATTAGTAAATTTTGTGTTCAGTGTTGCAGCCTCAATTTTTGTGTAGGTAGGTCAATGGAAAGCACATTATGAAATTATTTTCAACAAATGCTTTATTCAAGCTTCAGGTATTTCACAATGTATTTCCATAAAGGTCAACATGCAATAAAGATAGGAACAAAACAGTTGTTGATATCGGTAAAATATATGTATATATATTATAGATTATGTCCGTAGATGTTCTGTGAATATCACAGCGTCCCTACTATCATATTAAACATGTGTTGGTATCAGCATTAGTGCAACAAAAAAGGCACTTATTTACCAACTAAAAAACTAACTAATGCCTGGAGTATTTACCATAGTTGCCATAATTGGAGTAATCGTAGCCACCATAGCCTCCGTAACCGCCGCCATAATAGTCATACCCACCCCCGTAACCATCGTAACCGCCCCCGTAACCCTGGCCGTATCCGCCATAAGTTCCGTAGCCGCCTTGGTTCCAGTTCTGGCCGCCATATCCACCTCGTCCTCTGCCTCTGGTGCCGCCACGACTGCTCATCATGCGCCCACCGCGCATGCCGCCCATGGCGTCAGGTTTGGGAGTAGCTTTCTTTACATCGACCTATAATTAAAAAAATGTTTTTAATGGTCCGCCAGGCCAAAGTTTACATTTACAATTATCTACAACTTAATTTACCGTTAGAAAACTATTAAATTAATTAAACGATTTATACATACAGCAAACTACATGTAAATTTTGTTTTCAAAAGCCAACATGATGTATTAATCATTTATGAAGACATGATAATAAATTAACCATTAAAAATTTATATTCATAGGGTGCCAATTTTGTAAAAAATAAACACTTGGGGGTCTAAAAATGCAGGTTAAAGAATGGCGAAAATATTTGGCATCCGTTAAGACCCTTTGTTGAAAACAAAACAAAAAAATGTGATAGAAAAAAATATTTACAAAATGCTAACGTCTAATCGTGCATAATTATCATTAAAAAATCATACCTCTTTGTCTTTGATCGTTTGCTTTGGAGTCTTCAACAGTTCATTAACCACTTGCTCTGATTCAAATGTGATAAAACAGAATCCCTTCCTCTGATTTTTGGTTTTGTCAAAAGGCATTTCAACCTCAATAATCTGTAAATAATGCAAATTAATACTCCATCAATGACGTTGTGGATAACATACTTGACCATATTGGCCGAAGTAATTTTTGATGTCATCGTCGGAGAGTTCATTAGTAAGTCCGCCAACGAAAATTTTCCCATGTCTCGCCTTCGCTTTTTTGGGGTCGACTTTTTTGTTGTTAATGACGTGTTCACCGGCAGCGACTACTTTGTCAATAGCTTCAGCGTTGTTGAAAACAATAAATGCAAATCCTCTTGATCTTCCTGTGTTGGGGTCAGTCTTCACGTTTATACTTTCTATTTCACCATATTGTCCGAAATGGTCGCGGAGCTCCTCTGAAATAGATTATTCGCATTTAGTACAAAACAGTTGTATACAAAATAAAATAGTTTTTGCACTAGTTGCATCAGATTAAATGGTGTCTTCAATTGTTCTCAGAAGCAGAACTGACATAAAAAAATCATCATGAACAGTGTAATTGCGGATGACTGTTTACTCAGTCAAGTTATTAAATTATTATTAGTGAAAGAAAAAACTGTCATGTTTATTTAAATTATTAGCATTACAGTAGTCGTAAATGATGAATCACTGTAACCGATTTTATCTAGTTTCGTTTCGACAGGGTCATTGTACGATCATCTGACCTTATCACCTTCCAATTGAATGGCGATTTTTTAATTGTGACTAAATTTCCACGAATTTGCAGGTTTCGAACAAATTAAATACGAACAAGATTGGGTCTTTATAAATGATTCATAACATCATGAGTTTTGACGTACAACGCCCACTAGATGTATCATTTATGAAGACCCGGTATAACCCTGACCATTCTCAATGTAATTTTGCTACATATTTAATATTATAAAATGTACTTACTGTCAGTCGTTTCCCAACTCAGTCCACCAACAAACAATTTCCTGTAAACAATAAAACGCGGCATTAGTATGAGTGCAGTCCAAAACATATCCTAAGCATTACTGAGTATGTTTGGAATAATGCTTATTAATTACGTTACTACTTTAATTATACAACAAATGGAATAGTCAACAGCAATCAAATAATTAATCCTAGTTCAAATGGATCTGCAATCTCAAAAGTAATCTGGAAATTTACATTTAGGCAGAGAAAAAATGATAGCAAAGTTTAGTAAAAACAGTGAAATAATTTAAAGGGACGTAATTCAAATTCCCAAACTTAATATTAACGTTGAATTACTAAGTGTCTGGCAGAAGATGTGCCCAAGGATAAATACCATGGGTCCCAGCGATCCATGTCCAGTCGCCCCATCATCCATATACCGGACGAAGCCACCTGGAGAAAAGGAAGCATGTTTAAGTGGGTAAACTTTGCTTGCTAAACCTGGCATCCTACACCGGTCCCGAATTATGTCTTTAATAATTTTCTCCGAAAAAATTTTTGAGACCAAACTTTTAAGGCCCAGGGCAGATAGGTTTCGACCCAGAAAAAAAAGTAGTAAGCTGCGATTCATTACTGACAACACCTCCCCCAAAGGGGCACATTAGGTTGGAACAAAGATCAAACTCATCCTATTAATACTGCAATGAAAACCACTACAATCCAAGAACGTTATTCTTTTCCACTTCCTTAAATAACCAAATGAGATATTTTACCAAACTGTACATTATATGATTGGACGGTTCCTCTTTAATTCGAATTGACTGATCACTAATTTGTTTATGCAAACTAACATTTAACAATAAAAACGAAACATGTTATTGAAGCTTATAAAAAAAAAGAACCGTTCAATGAGATAAATACTTCGAGTTACATTCCATTTATTAAATTACCGCCTTACAGTATGTTTTACAATTTAAAAATTTACGTACTAATAACAAGATATTTTGGTAGCAGCAAATAAAATGATAAAGTACATATCCGGCCGCGAAAACTCGTCTTTACAACTTTACTTCATGACTGCTATTTTTAGACCACTTTAAAAAATTAATGTGCATTTGAACCTGCCGAATCAGAATCAGCAAAGTATGAAAGGCAAGTTTCCTTTTAGGCACATCCACAACGATACAACGGAACAGCTATTTTCCCACTTTAATTATTCAGAAATAAAAACATTTAAAATCGCTATAACTATCATTTTTGTACACGAGTATGGTAACAGATCCCAACTTCTTTGTAAACATGAACACCTTGTATGTTCTCTACCGTATCATTTACGATATGAATTTTTTTGTGAAAGTGACGCTTCAAAGTCAACAAATATGGCGGCATGATGCAAAATTAGAAGCTATTCTGGGGGGTGTTTCCCATCACTACGCATGTACGCGGGCTTTTTACAGTATTGATACGACATGAAATACGCAGATTACTAATAGTTTTTCCGGGTTTAGCCACTTTTCCTGAGCTATTTAGACAAGTCTAAATCCACTGAAAAACAAAATTTACACAACAATGACCGAGTAAAATTATGCTGAAAATAAAGAAACAGGCTACAGGATTTTCAAGTAAACAAATCAGTAATGCGTAAAAAGAATGAGCACATGAAGATTCAAAATTCGCGCCAATTTCATCCGACGCCATTTTCTTCGGCTTGGGTTACGAGGCCGCCTTACAGAGAGCCAAATCGAATCTTTACAGGCAAAAATGGAAAAAATACAAGTTACACGCTTTCACTTATTGCTAAAAAACATTGTTCATAACAAAAAATTTACTTATATTTACAGGATGACCACAATTAAGCTAAATACGACGAATGAGCCGGCTTCATACTAGGGACTACGAACTCGTTGACTAACCAGCAATTCGACTATTCGTTTCCATTTTTTTACTATTACAAATACAAGAAATGGGTACATACCTGTCGTCATCACGGCCCGGGGCGTCCGCGCTGCCGCTGTCCGCCGGGGGAGCGTCACCAGAGCCATTTTGACCGTTAACATCGCCTTGGTTTTGGCCGAAGTTCTGGTCGGCGGAGACGTCTTGTGAGAAATCTTCTCCGTTTTCCATCGGACAATCTTGGTTGTTCGCCATTATTACCAATGTTTATTATAAATAAAGTCTACAAAAAGTCCAAATAGACACAACACGTCCACCTCCACTGAACTCAAGAACAGAAGAGAAGGAAGATGATGACGCCAACGTAGACACGCACGAATACGCACCCGAAACTAACCGATTATCCCCGATTAGTAGCGGATCGTTACATTCCAACCAATCACAGCGTAGCATCTACCGGCTTGGGTCTACTTTTTGTATCGTGGTAAACAAGCATCTGCCAACACCCAATGGCAATTAGAGGAAGCGGAAACGCACGCCTCGGAGTTCAGAGCGCCAAATTAAAACTTTGCACGAGGTCAGACGAGGGATTGTTTGTTATTACCATAAAACCATTCAAGTTTTATACACTATTTGTATGGTTGATCAATAATAATTAATTATAGTTATTACAGTAAATTGGATTTGATAAAAAGATACCTAAATATTGTTACCAAACATTGTTATTAAAACATCCCACTTTATAAAATAACATGTGGATTTTTCATAAGACGTATTTATGGCAAAAATGTTGGCATTTCAATCTACGAGGGTTTTTCAAAGCAACATCACAAATGAGCAATTACGAAACACTCTGTCTGCGGTTATATAGGATTATTACGACGTCGATCTTCCAGAACGTGTTGAAAAGTCACCCCAATTGTTAAAACTGGATAGTTATGTAAATTTTCATAAAAGAATTATGTACAACTTTACCATTGTGAAAAATCTAAATATTGTTATTGAGAAGCAAAGAGATCAGGGGCAATTCAAGGGGTTCCTATGCTCCGGAATAACATGGCCGCCCTTTACAAACTCATTGTTTTGTTTAGTTTTGTTCTTATTGATCAGTATCAGTATACCTATTTTACAGGTGGTTCAAAAAATGACAGAGCAGTTAGTAGGTATCTATCTCATGGAACGATTTTAGCGAAATTAAATGAACTTGAGGACAGTCCTAGGAGCTTCTGTGTTCTGAGATAAAATGGCGACCTATTAGAAATTGATTGTTTTGTTTTTATCATAATATTATACAGGGGGTTCAAAAAGTATAGAGCTTCTTTATTTAATTTTAACCACTTATAAACCAAATGACATGTTTTCTTTACACCAGATACCTACAGTAATTTCCACCATTTCCTCGATTGGACCATCCTATTTTATTATGTCGATAAATGACATCTTGAGGATTCCGCGCCAAAAAGCGCTGGTGGGAAGTTCTTTAGTATACGGTTAATCAACTATCTCCTAAAGGCATTGTTTAAGAAGTCTTTAAACAATGCTAGAGGTAACACAAATTTTGATGTTGCTTAATTCAATGGTTACCTATAGTTATACGTCATAAATAAAAAGTGTAAACCGTCAGATGAGTGAAGTAGACTAATTTAAGAACTAACTAATACTTTACGCGAGTATAATTTTTTAATGCATGATATAAATAAAAATTGTGTGAGCACCCAAATCGGAGCACCATGGGGTGTCCTAAATTGAACCGGTCCTTTGTTGACGAGACGACCAATCGTATCTCCATGTACGATACGCGCGGATTTTAAAACTGTTTCACAGTGGTCTGATTAAATTTGTTGGAAGACATTTATTATGGAAGACATGGTGGAAATAAACTCATATTACCAACTAGCATATTTTTAAAATTGTCAGAAAAATTCCATACATAGCAAAAATGTTGAATTTTATATTCCACTCTGGGTTAAAAATTATTTCGTCAATATTTCCTCAAATTTTGTCAGTAATTATAAATATGTCCAAACCGGTCCAATATGTTCTTGAAATGACAGTTATTTGTTATTTTTAAATTTAATAAGAACCTATAGGTATACATAATTATATGGATTTTAGAAAAAGCTTTTTGCTGAATTTAACGATCTATTTGAAGTGGACACATAAACTAGAACAAAGCTGTCAAAATTTTTATTTTAAATGTATTTATTTTAAATTTTTACTGACAACTGATATGTCCACTGATTGTATTCTATCGAGTGTTCAAATGAAAAAGTTATCAAGTTGCATTTGTAAAATTATGAGAAGAATATAGCGGGAGAACTGCTAATTTAATTTACTTCAAACCTCATTTAAGTACGTTCAGTTAATTTACTTTTGTTTTTGCTAGAAAAACGTCAAATGGCAAATACTCAAGTTTGAAGTAGACATATTAAGTGAAATCGTTCTGAAGACAGTCCTCTAGATGAACTTTTTATTTTATTACCTCCAGAGACAGCCAAATTTTTAGCTGTTCAATTTGTTCTTTTGATCATTTAGATGAAATGTGAAATATTTTACTTGGAGCGACAATTTCATACATCTAATGCGCTTTAGACGTCAGTTTTTTTTTAACATCAATGTTGTTTTCCACAGGCAACAAGATGTATGAATCATTTCGATATTTCTAGTCAATACAAACTGAAATGCACGCTTTTTTCCATATTATTTTCAAAAAGAATTTCAGATTTTTTGTCTTCCAGGATTCTATTGTCTTAAGTTTTCAGGGCCATATTTTCAGATTTCGATCAATTAAGACTATCGGATTTGAAGATTTTTTTGGTGTGCTCATGATAGATTCTTAAGTTCAAATTGTTATATTTTCAAATTCTCGGTCCAGATTTGTTTTCAACGGATTGCATTTTGGGTTTTCGGGATTTGAAGTTTTCAAGGTTTTTGGTCCATCAAAATATCGGATTTTTCGACTTCCAGGTTTTCCAAATTTGCAGTTTCTTTAGTTTTGAAGTTTATGGTCTTCTGATTTTCAAGTTAAGTTCTCGGGCTCTATTTTTTGTTTTTTAATATGTAAGTTTGAAATTTGAAGTAAGAATTTCTTGTAAAAATTGTGACGACAATCCATACAGTTTTGGAATCTTATTCGATGCTCTTCGAGAATAACCAATTATATATGATCTATATTATGTCTTGTGACTTTGATCAAATTATTACAAAAACAATAAGATGTTCATAGTTTTTATATTCTGAGTAAAACTTTAATTAAACAAAATTAAATATTCTCTGCTAGATCTAAATAATTAAGTACCTAGCTAAATATAAATTCGCATAAAGTTTAGGGCAATTTTTTAAATATATTAATTAATATTTGAACATTATAAAATGTCACTGTATTATACAGGTGTTCATAAATAATTATACATTCTGTAGGCTTTGAATGTCAAAGTTCTCCATCTAACCACATGCAAAATTTGTTTTTCGGACAAAAAATGTGAATGGAGAATAAATGATATTAAAATTAAAGCTAAAGAAACCTCATAAGAAATTGTCTGGGCAAAGACCAATGATTCACCAAATATTGAATTTGACTATGCATCCGAAAACTACGAAAATAACGCCTCGCAAAATTTAATGGTACCCTTACCAACTTGTTCATTAAGTCATTCAATTTTGTGATTGATTTGTAGAAAATTTGTTCTTCATCAGGTAAATAAATAAAAATTCTGTGCATTTTTATGTTGAATTAACACTAAACTTGGGAGTTTTTAGCAATTTATGAAAATGTGAATTTCAACATACCTAAATCCAAGAAAAAATCAACTTGAATTAGCCTAATGTGATAAAAAGCAGATTCTGCAAAATGGAGGTTGACTAAATCTAAATACATATTTTATGTACATTTTTGATAAACAGACAGCCACTAACGTTGAAAATTGGATTCTTTGAAAGCACTTTCCAAAGAAAACTTTTGGGATTCTTACCTGTTTGTATACCTACCTGGCAGCGTACCGCAATAAACCAGTTTTTATGACATTATCCCTAGTCCTATTCGGGACTGATCCTAATACATGCCTACCTGGGAAAAATTGTAGGTATACATGGCAACCGCTACTTATCAGTTTATGAAAACTTACTTAGCAATTTATGAAAATATGCATTTCAACATAAATCCAAGAAGTATATAATGGTGAAAATCAACTTGAATTAGCTAATGCGATACCAACCAGATTCTGAAATATGGCGGTTGACATCTAAATATTTTATTCACATTTTTGCTAAACAGACAAACACTGACGTCGAAAATTGGATTCTTTGAAAGCACTTTCCAAAGAAAGCTTTTGTTATTCTTACCTGGCAGTGTACCGCAATAAACCAGTTTTTATGACATTATCCCTAGTCCTATTCAGGACTGATTCTAATACATGACTACTACCTGGGAAAAATTTTCGGTATACATGGCAACCGCTACTTATGAAATGAAAATTAAAGTCAGATTTGACACACGTTAAATTTTTGAAATTAATTGTATTTTCTGGGGAGAGTCTAACTAAGTAAAATGCATTGCAAGGTAAAATCTATTTTATTTTGTTAGAAATGTGAATAACCACGATTTACTAGGAAATCAAATTAACTGATATTTGGCGTACCTGCAACAAGATAAGAGCTGCCGTATTTCGTACAAATGTGAATTTGTGGGAATATTTCTGTCCACTTGACCCTAATAAAAATTCTATTATTTCTGGTAAGATACAGATGTACAAGTACACCGTACTAGTAATTTTTTTCCATAGAATCCCAGTTCATTTCCGTTTTTTCTGGACACTTGCAAGCAATCATCGGGCTATCCGATCAAGAAATTTCAGAATTGGCAGATTATTTTCGCATCCAGGATGGACGAATCTTTTATACCCAATTGTGCGAAGTTATTTACGACAGCGGTATTAGCATTAAAGTTTTAAAGAACGAACGGTTGAATCCTGCTTTAATTTAGTTCCAGATTTTTCTCAAAATGCACCTCTGGTCAGTGGACTGGAATGGGAAGATCCAATGCACGTTAATCGGTTGAGTTTGAGTGAAGATCGAAGATTAAATCTTTTGCTGACTAAAATTGCGTGTGTTGTTAATATGAGAAATTTACTTCTACGGCCGTATTTTCAAGACTACGAGCTTGTATGTGTTGTAAAGGAAAAATGACTTGAAAGTAATCGCAACCTGGTTTTTAGATTTCGAAAAATAGTGGAACTGTGACTACTGGGCATTTCGCAAGGGTTTTAGATTATTTGAAAATTATGGTTTCACCGGATGATTTTAATTTGTTGTTGAAGAAATATCTGAAGGATAGTTACACGGTTAACTATATTGCATTTTTGGCGCATATTGATGAAATTGTAAAATATTTGGACCAGCATGGGGTCATGGATTTAAGTGGTGTAAGTGGCCAATAATTGTTAATTGATGACAACCTTCTTCGAAGGGCAGATATAATCTTTACGTTCTTACCTGAAAAATATCTTGGGGACATAGAAAGTTCTGTATGCCACTTGGTAGAGCTTTTACGATGGATAACTAATCCCAGAGACAAGGACAACTAACCCTTCCTTGACTCTGACTAACTTACGCTGATACATAATCTTGTCAGTATAAAAATGAAAATGTTTTAGCGTTTATTTACAATTTTATTAATTAATTTATAATTTACTTATTCAATACTAATGTAAGTTTAGTATAGTTAATACAGGGTCTTCATAAATGTTTCATATATCCAGTAGTACTAACTACATGTACATTTTATTTTCCACAGACAACATACTCTAAGAATCATTTTATGAAGACCCGATGTATTGCATGCCGGTTATTTCCGGTTATTTAACAAACAGTACTTGCGATTAGACTAATAACTACTATTGTACAATTTGATTTTGAAAAATTCGTTATTATTATTAAGTTTTACGAATACATAATGTTGTAATACGCTTTTTCAAAATTATTTGGAAACTATTAATTAGAACACACTGCACGATTTAGGGTCCAATAAAAATTAATTAAATTAGGGTGCAATAAAATAAAAATATGAATTTCATCGGTGGTGGTTTGACCGTTTGTCCCATCACGAATTTGAAACCGTAGGGTTGTCCGGCGTCGGAATTACATCGCCCTCTTTGACGGCGGCTTGAACCAGTTTCTATAGACACCTACAGGTAAATTGTCCCTTTTACCCTTTTACCCTTTTACCTGAGGTTCCAAGAGATGATTCATGTACATAGTGATCGTCTGTTACTCGAAGTTCGATGTATTGAATCAATGTAATGTTTAACGAAAAAAGTGAATCATCAGAATCAGTGCAGTATACCTAAATGGTTTTAATTTGTTACAATCGTTTAATGTTCAACGATTAAATAAATACATATACAGGGTGAAATCGAAATACATGCATTAAAAAAATCCAGTATAACCTTGGAGTTAATACAGTATAACCCCCTTGGTTTGCGTGTTCAACTTGGCCCCTGTATCGAGATATAATTATTTAAAGTTTTGCTATAACATCAAGCTACACCACACGAAATTAACATATTTCGGTGCAATGAAATCAAGGAGTTTTTGCGATTTTTCTTTGAATTGATAAATATTAGACAAAACAAAACCATAATCGTTTTTAAAACTATCGACTTCAGGTTTGATCGTAAAAATGGCAAATGCAAAAGTACCAGATTCGGCGTGTCTTTAAAAAAACACCTACGAGACCACGGGACCTTTTGCCCTCAACGTCAAGATCGAGGTCGCAATCGCAGCGATCGTGTCCTACAGGCGGAAGAGCCAATTCTCGAGAGCGTAGAACAAAATCCGGGGATTAGTATCAAGGAGATATATATGTCGCAGCCATCTGGCGTAATTGGCCTTTACATGAAAAGTCTAGACGTTACATGAAACGCTTACCATTTCTAGCACTTACAAGTGTCTTACATCATGTGGCTGGTTCTTCTAGACTTTTCATGTAACGCTGAAACATGCGACTAGTAAACATAACCTCAAAATATCTTCCGAAATGGACGAACACGTTGCTCATAAACAACAATTTTACCAAAAACTGGGCGAATTTTATGAGCAAAATCCCAACAGAAAACCATTTTTGCGTACAAAAGTTGAAGAAATAATAAATTAAATTTCAATTTTCAAACAAAAAAAGTAAGTACAAATTTTTAAACATGGTGTAGAATTATATTTGTACACAGGATCACTTTAATGTAACAGGGTCAAAAACTAAAAAGGAGAGGCGAGAATACTTTTTGCTTCAAACCTATTATGTATTGATTGTGAGTGTTTCAGGACAATCACACTTGATAAAAAAAAACATGAAAACAACATAGTTTACGTTATAGCTTTTGAAGATTTGTTTGATAAATTGTATGATTTCCATGTTAACAAAACCGGACATGGCGTCAGAATTAAAATGGAAGCAACCATGAAAGAAAAGGTATCGATTCCACGTCCTGCTATAGAAATGTTTATTCAGTGCTGCAAAAATTGCAATAAAAAGATGCGTAGAAAAAAGAAGTGAGACGTACGGCCGATTGTTTTTTAATTATTAAACTATTTTAATGAAAGAGGTTACTTCCTGACCAGAAGTACAAATGGATTTTAAATTACCAGGACCATTCAACAAAGTTTCTTTTTCTACGCCCACTAGAAACCAAACGGGCGGAAGAAGTTGCTACGACATTGTTAACATTGTTGTTACAAAGGGAGGGAATTCCTCAATAAAGTAATCGAAGAATTAAAGGAACTTTGGCCGGAACGCACTATTGTGACCGGTCGCCCAAGGCATCCCCAGAGTCAGGGTAGCGTGATGGAACGATCAAACCAAGATGTAGAAAATATACTTCGGGTGTGGATGTGCGATCAAAATTCAGAAAAATATTTCATTCCATAGAACAATAGGGCGCCCTTTGGTTCTGAACCTAAGGTTGGATTGTCCAGCAATATCCCATTTGACATTGCGAAGACATTGATCGCCGAAGAGCAATTAATGGGCATTGCTTTGGAAAGTGAAAACTTAGAGAGAAGCTACAAGTGTAAGCAACGAAAATTCTGAACCAACAGCAACCGAGGAAGCAATAAACGTCTAAAAAAATGCAAGAAATGTTTCAACATAATGGAGATAATATATTTAGAAACAAATGAAGAACTGTGCGTTTTGTGTCAGATTGGTGAAAATATAACAAAAGAGCGCGTAGAAGGAAGGCTAACATTGAAAGAAGCCGCTGAGAGAATGTTACATAATTCGGAGGCTAATACTCCCAAACTAAATTTTATGCGAAAACATTTTATACGTAATTACAGACAAAAAAAAAAAGGAGTTAATCAAGTGGCCTCTAAACATGGGACGATCAAAGGATGGTTTGGTCTAGAAAGCCTTATTGTTGCTGGTGCAGCATTCGATCCCAGTTCACAAATTAATTAGTATTCGGGAAGCTGATAAAGAAAGCGCCATGGATATAGTGATATAGAAAAAATAAACGAATGCAAAATAAAAAACCTACGCATCGAGAATCATTCCTTGGTGGCAATAAAGATTGGTCTACATATTTTTCTTGAGAAATGTCAGAAATATGTTGGCCAAGATTCCATGTCCGGCACTGTACTTATAATATAGTGAGCGGCAAAAGTATGGAATAAATTCATTAAAAATTAAACAATTTTTTTTTTCAAAGAAATCTTTAGACGGGTTAATTTTAGGTTATAACAATACATATTTTTATACCGAATAAAATTCCAAGCAGTCATTTGTTTTCTAGTGATGACGTCATCGTTTTTGTTTTTTAATAGAAACCCCCTATTTTTTTTCTTGATTCTGATAGCCCCTTTAATTATCTACACGACAGTGTAAAAATTTTGCTATCTTTCATAAGGAAAGTTTTGAGAAAAAAAAAATGGAAAAAATAAATTTTATAACGAAAGCTTGTTGACAATAAGCAAGTCTATGAAGAAATTCCTTTTGGACATTATGAATTACTTCTTCACTAATTCTACTTATTTCGTATCGAATCCTAATATTTAAATCTTTTAGATTCTGTGGGTCTAACATAAATCTTAAACTTTAAATAACGACACAAAAATTAATCAAGGGGTGTGAGATCTGGAGACCTTGCAGGCCACTCTATCAGTCCTCGTTTCCCAATCCACCTCCTAGGAAACCAATTGTTCAAGTAATGACGAACAGGAAGTGCAAAGTGTAGGGGGGGCACCGTCTTGCTGGAACCACAAATCATCATTTACTAAGGTCTGATTATTGTCATTTGAAAAATTTTCAACAAGGACGTATCTTCGTTAATTTTTGGACGACCCGTTCTTCTAATCGCTTTAACATGCCCAGTTCTTCTAAATTTATTTTCAATTCTACTGACTGTAGATTGGCTGATGAGTCTATCTGGATACTTTGTATTGAACAAATTACAAACTTCTTGTTGGGTTCTAGTTTTATCTCCGCATCCAATCAAAATTAAAATTTCTATACGTTGTGTTTCTGTTAAATGAACCATTTTCGAAAACGTTTTGTCAAACAATTTACACATTCAAATGAAACTGACAGGACCATTTGACTGTTTGATTTACCTACTTGATTTTTTGATTTGTTTTAGTTTGTCATAAAAAAAATATATATTTTTTTTTTCTCAAAACTTTCATTATGTAAGATAACAAAATTTTTATATTGTCGTTTAGACAATTAAAAGGGCTATCTGAATCAAGAAAAAAAAGGAGTTTCTATTTAAAAAAAATAACGATGACGTCATCCCTCGAAAACAAATGACAGCTTGGAATTTTATTTGTGATAAAAATATTCATTTTTATAAACCAAAATTGACCAAAATTAATTTTTAATGAATTTATTCCTACTTTTGCAGTTCACTGTACATCCTTTCTGTTTTGTTCTGTTTTCAAATATAACAATAATTATTATTATAAATTTATTTGATAAACGTTCAAACAGTTTTTTTTTTATTTTCTTAGTTTCACATTATCCTATTCCACCATGATCTTATTTCCATTTCACTAAAGAGACGGCAACATTATTGTCGGTTGAGAGATTTGACTTTTGTTTCATTAAGGGTAAATTTAGTTTGCAGCGTTACATGAAAAGTCTAGAAGGACCAGCCACATGGTATAAGACACTTGGATTTTAGTAACGGCTACAAATTTTAGCCTTCTAATGAAATTTCAATTTATTTCACTATATGCTAGCGTTTCATGTAACGTCTAAACTTCTCATGTAAAGGCCAATTAAGCCAGATGGCTGCGACATATACACCAGGTGTTTTTGCGCGAATTCGGCAGAACATGCTTTACAGAGCTCAAACACCGAGGGGCGTAATTTTGTAATGTAAGGTAAGAGATGTAAAAAAAAATCTGGGTTTATTTCAGTAAGTCAGTACGCTTCAGGGACAAGCTCATGTTTATCTTCAGTTTTTTTACCTATTACCTGCATTTTAAATTATTCTCTCATAGACGTCGGAACTGGGATGATTTAGGGGGATTGTGCCCCACTCTTATAACCGGGTAAAAATCGAGGATCTCACCGTGTACCCGTTTAAATATATGCATGTATTTCGATTTCACTCTGTAGAAGTCCTGAAATGAAATGAAATTATGCAAATTCAGCATTCTAATCCGAACCAATTTCGTGCGTGCATCAATGTGCTCGTTGCCTCCAGTTCGCCAGTTTCTCAGACGACCCACGCTAGTTCAAGTCTGTGATTGTAATAGACTAGTGTGTACCAAAAAGAAAAGGAAATAATAATCAATGAAGTTGTGAAATGTTTGAAAATGAAAAGTAATCTACTGGTGTATTTTATCAATGTCTTTCATTTAAAAAAATCGGTGCAGTACATACGGTTTTATTTAAATATATATAAGATATTACCGTGACTATCGATAATAAAATAAGTTGCTTGGAAAAAACTATAGAGAAGTATTAGTTAAATCGAATTTTAACTGTAACTATAATGTTTAATTTAATAGTTATTTATTATACGAGTGTGGAATGTACTATATTAGGCACGCAAGAAAAAAATTCCCGCATTCGCACTAAATGCTCAAAGTGCTTCAAACAAAGTGCTCATGCGGGAAATTTCACTTTCCAAACACGTTAGGTAAATAGCTATTCCAATAAGACGTGTCGTTTAAGCTCTGGCCACTATTTTACAATTTTTGATTGAATGGTCTACCGAACCGAACTAATTCTGGAGAAATATGTACCTTTTATGAAAAATTGTGCACTGCTAGCCTAAACAAAAATTTCTAATAATTTATGGTTTTGGGTTTATCTAATATAAATATACAGGTGTGTCGCATAAAGTTAGCTTCCTGAAAATGTGAGTATTCATAAAGTTCCGCACAAAATTCATAATTTAGTTATGTACTGCTTTTGCGAAAAACACTCAAACAGGTCGATTTTTGTTTTTAAATTGACATCACTTGACATAATTTTTTTGTTGATGACGTCATTTGTTTTTGAACTATCACAGTCATCAATTTTTTAAATGGCAACCCCGAACTTTTTTTTGTGTTTTAGATAAATTTTTCAATTCTCTATTCAATAAGAGCAAAAAAGTGACACCTTGCATAACTTTTTTTTAGAAAGAAATACGTTTTTAATCAAAAATTAAATTTTTATTTTTATTGATTTATTCACGGGAACAAATTGTTTTTAAAATTTAAAAAATCAAAACTCGTAAAAGAGGTAGTTACAATGTAACCGAAATAACCATTTAGTAATGAGGTTTCATACTGAAAAGCATCTGATTTTTGAAATGAAAGTGCCAAATTTTGCAAGAGAGCTCGTTCGTCTGAGACTGTGAGAGATTTAGACTAAAGAAGTTCTAGAATAAACAGAATGGCATAAAATCACTAAAAACAGTTGTTGGAAGAAATATATCTAGTTTAGAGTTTTGTTGAGTTGCATCTTTCTTGGGCAGTCGTAGTGCGTCGTAGCGCGACAAAACGAGTTATCATGCAGTATTTTTTCTACTTTGCCACTTTTAATACAAAATAATTTCACAATCTAGGGAATTTCGCGGCGGTTGGCTACGTTTGCGAGGTGCATTAATGGCGGCTATGAAAAAGAATTAATTTGAAACGTCAATACTTTTTGTTTATCCTTTTGACGTGAATCAAAACCGTGGTAGAGAATTTTAACCCATCTCGAACGACCTCCAAAAACGTCTCTCACCTATGACTGAAGCCCCTAACCTCACATTAACCTCCACAACAAACGCCCCCAAACCACCTTATGGATCTTGACACCAACGAACGGGATATCGTTCTGGCCCTGGAAAATCTCCTCATGCACCAAATGTTTAGAATCAAATCCCGCCGCATAAACAAGTGGAGCCCCCTTATCCGCGTCATCACCGGATACGCAAATATCCTCAACCATATCCTGACCCACGGCATCAGTGCACTTGTTTGGATGCGCCGAGTGTTATACCAGCTTGGCCACCCCCAGACAGAATGCTCCAACAAAATCGCGTGCCCCAAATGTACGTAAAGCAACTCCCCAAACAAGTGCCAACAATAGTAATGCCCATTCACATTGACACCTGTTGACCAACCACTTGGACTTGACAGCGAAGTATACAGGGTGTTTCGTAAGTAAACGGCAATACTTAATACACTCACTCGTAGAAGCTAAAGAAACGTTATTCTGCAATTTTTTCTGAAAAATTTCAAATTTCAATTTTTTGCAATTTCTTCGTAAAACACAAGACAAATTTGTAATAATAATAAAACGCCACTGAGTGAACGTCACATTTGACAAATTTCTCGCCATGGTCTAACATCGATAACTTGATATATTATTTACTGCAAATTCATTTTTTTTTCTTTCTGTTGGTCTATTTAAAACCATCGCCATTTTTAAACCGGACGTTTTAGAAAATAAAACTTCCCAAGACATGTCCCTTATCGTTGATATTCATAATCTCGGAGATTGTCGTTTACTTATGAAACACTCTGTAGGTTGATTGCCAGTATTAAAAATATTAGATTATTATACGAGTTCCTGTGTAAATTGGACGCTTTAAGCCACAAGTGGTTTATAAAAGCACGAGTGAAACCAGTGCTTTTGTGAACCACGAGTGGCGTAAAGCGTTCAATCTACACAGGAACGAGTGTAATACGACGTTTTATCGTTCGACACCACCCCGGAAAGCCTTTAAATTGCCTTAAAATCCATAAAAATAGTGTGACGTGTATCTGTCATTTTCATTATTTTATGACAGAGAGTGTTTATACAAGCGAAAATTTGAAAATTCTGACAGTGTCGAACGATAAAATAAATTATACTTTTTTTACGAGTAGTATAATAAATTATTATAAAACCACTTTTGTCTATTACACAAAAGCGTATCGTAATAGCCGCAGTACGAATGTAAAGTAGAAAAGAAATTAAATCACATATCGCCATTTTAAAATTGTTTGGCGTGTAAAAATCTTGTTATCTGTACAGCTTCCAACAGTATTTTTTAATTTAATTCTTACCATTAGTTTATTACATGCTATAAAGGAACATTAAAGTTAAGATTTAAAATAAGTTCTCAAAAACTAATGCTTCACTTTTCTGCCGGCGAGGGCATTATTCCCACATGTCGTTGATTAGTAAGCATATTATCAAGCATTAGGTAAAGTAGGACATGAATTCGTGACCAAACAGTATATAATATAAACCCTATTATTGTTTCTCCACAGGATGTTCTAAGTCTTTTTCCTGGGCGTATAATAAATGCTGAATTGCCGAAACTACCCCGACCGGAAATTGGTAAATTACTAGCATCAAGTATTTTCGGTAAACAAAGCATCTTCCATTCTTCCTTAAATGAACCGAAGCAGACGCAAGACTTGTTGACCACAATAAAACGAATCCAACGACATGTTCTCGAAAACAGACTGCGAGTATCGGAATTCTTCAAGGTGTTGTAACTTCTATACGATCTGTCTCCTAATTTCTGTCTTCAAGGACTTTGATCCTCTAAACAGTGGTCGTTTGACCGTGTCTCAGTTTCATCGAGGTCTTGATATATTAGGCATAAGTGGTATTCAGAGATTGTATTTGTCTTTACCCGAAATTGAAGCAATCGTGATGCAGTACTGTGATCCCTGTGACCCAAGTAGAGTTTGTTGGAAGACGTTTGAGGATGATATTGATCAAGTGTTCACTACAAAGGTTTTAGCTGAAACTAATAAAACATTTTACTAAACGAACTTATTAAAGGAACTTGAAAAATATCCATCTTTAACTTTAGAGGTTCCACCTCAAGAAGTGGTAGAATTACCGCGTATGGGAGCTAAAGATTGGCAGAAGGTCAATACTTCACAACGAGAATTATGCGAAGAGGCTGTAGACAAAGTCAAAAAAAGGGTGATACATAGAAGAATTATGTTGAAGCCATCGTTTAGAGATTATGACAAGTAGATATCCTAAATAAGATTTTCTTCACTATTTCTTTTTTGTAGACACAACAATGGTTATGTTTCACGCTCTCAAATGCGTCAGTGTCTCTTATCCAACGGAATTTTATTATCAGATGAGGAGCTATATGCCCTGGAAGAAAGATTTAATAACGAAGTTGGGTTTAACTATTTCTGGTTCTTGAAAGAAGTTGAACCAACGAGCTGTGAACAAAGAGTAAAGTTACTTGATTCAAGATATGGTTTAATATTTAATTTGTTATTATTGCAGTGTCCTGGTGCAATTCAGCACCATGTGTGCGGCAAGGAGTACATAGAGAAACCCATTCCGAGAGCCGAACAGGATATTGTACTAATTCTAGCTAAAATAAAAGGCAAAGTTGTGAGAGAGAGAATTAGGGTGCTTGAATTCTTAAAAGATTTTGATAAGTGCAACCAACAAGTTATATCTCGTGAAGATTTCAAAAGAGGATTGTCAGTCTGTAGATTTGATCTTACTGAAAACGAGATGAATACTTTGATGGAAGTGTAAGAGAATTGCGCGTATTTTATCACATCTTGGTAAAACTTTTTGATTTTTAGGTTTGCCTCTCCCGGTCGAAAGGAATGTGTTGATTACAAGCGATTTTCTGAGGTGGTAGAAGAGGCCTTTACGCAACTCAGCTTAGAAAGGGCTCCACTGATAGTTCCATTGCAACACATACCAATCAAAGATGGAGAAAGAAACTTCCTCAATTTTGATGAAAGAAAAGTGCTTTCCAGCGCAATGAGCAAGTTATCCCAGAAACCAGAAATGGAACTCAACTTGATGTCCATTTTCCAGGTAACACTTTAATTATTTCCACCCACATATCCAAAGATAACGGTGCGACTTCTTCGTACCTTTGCTTTATTAAAAGTTACGACCAAAGCGCAAACAAAATAAAACAGCGATACTGGACAACTTTCATTATCTTACTCGGTTCATCCATAAAATTTCTTTTTCATGAATGCCATAAAACGTTAATTGTTTTAATATAGATTAATAAACTTTTTTCAGGACTTCGACAAGACGAAGTGCGGAACGGTTTCGGTGGAGCACTTTGAAAGAGCGTTGTCGCTCAGAGGGCTTCTTAGCATCATTTCGAGGACAGAATTTGATGCGGTTTCCAAATGTTTCAGCTATGAAAGAGGAATGAGAGATGAAGTGGACTACAGAGCGTTTGTTAAAGGGCTCAACGTCATGAATAACGTTAATAAATATAAACCATTTTAATTATATGATTTATGGAAGTAAATGTTAATATTAAAGTCGATATTATTTTTGAGAAACAAAATTCCTATATTGAATAAAAAAATGTGTGTGCTTGTGTATTTAGAATGGAACTTTAGGGTGGAGATAGGTTGTATATTATTCCGTTAAAATAAAAGTTCTTTTTGTCGAGACCAATTTTGCAACGTAAGTCGACGGAAATACGGTCGAGCGAATGCGTTTCTTACGAACGCTGCCTTAATGATAATAAATAAATGAATCATTTCTATAGAAAAGTTGCAGAGCTTAAAAAGGCTTATAAATAAGTCGCGCGACATGTATCTATAGGTTAACGTTAATTCACAAATATGACTATTCTTATGTCAAAATAAATACTGTGTAAGTGAAGCTGTGATCGCTGCCGCAAACTTATAAGATTTTACCTATTCAAAAATCGCTCAACGTGCCTATAGAAGTTTTCACTTAAAAAAAAACAACAATTCGTGCAAATGGGATGCAGCAGTCCAATCTCCTGCTTCTTAGCAGAGAGCTGGCGTGCTGAAAAAAAAATCGCATCGTTAAAAGGATATAAAAATATACAATAGCGGAAAGAATATTTTGGACATCAAATTTCTAAGGTGTTTTTAGTTGGAATTTTGTGTCAACCATTAATCGTGAATGATTTAATTTTTCCGCCATGGTACATTTTGCCCAGATAGCAACGCAGAGACAGGATAGCGGTAATGACAAACACAAACAGTGCAAAGTTGCGAATTTCAAATCTTATATTTCCCGTTATTAACTTCGATGTTCTTTATTTCTCTGTCTGCTCCATGAAAAATAGTAGATTGTTTTATGAGCAGCAAAAGTGAGGCTTTTCGTGGCAATGTAGACGCGCCACGAAAAGCCACTTTTCTCGGAATAAAATATGCTTTTTTTTTCTTTAAACTCTAAACGTAATTTCAAGGTTACTTTTAGTGCCGCCAGCCGACTTTATGCGCCGCAAAACAAATTTGTTATTACATATTTTAAGATATTTTTATATTTTACATATTTATTTTATTAACGAATTACATATTTTCGTATACAATGTCACGTTTTTCTGAAGTTTGAAGAAAAATAATATTTTTTATCAAATGTGTGGTGTAAAGGAGCGATCTAATTTTATACAATAGTATATTACGTATCTAGTCCGGAAAGTTAGCGTTTCCTAGATGAGTAAGCATAGGTAGCTTACGAGGCCAGTGAAAGCACTTTCCGGACGTGGTGCGTACAACATTTTTTGGGCACCCGTGAGTAACAGAAATCCCAGAAACATAATCGCTTTTAAGAAATACATTTATATCGAGCGATCAAGATAATTTGTAATCGAGTCATCCATGAATCCGAAAACGTATGTCGTGCACTTACTTATAAATGTCAAATAATGTGTCAAAAAGATAAAATGGTGGAAATTCTCAAACAGGATTTTATTGTCAAAAATACGTGAAATTTTAAGCAAAATATAATTATTTCATTTAACTGTTGTAATAAATGCTGCAAATGTTCTCCATTTTGGTCTAAGCACAAATGAGCACTTCGTCTAACAGCATTTCGTAACATAGCTGGATTATTATTTATTTCATTAAGTTTTTCGATAATTCTGAGCCTTAATTCTTGTAAATTATGAAGAGGCGTTTGATGAATGGAATTTTTTAAATAAGGCCACAAAAAAAGTCCAGGTGTAAGGTCACAAGATCTCGGAGGCCAGATATTTTCTGTGTTCCAACTAATAAGTCTGTTATTAAAGAACTCTAGTAACAGCTATTGTGGTCTTTACTGAATGTGCTGTAGCCCCCCCCTTGTTGAAAATAGCCAAGTACCAATTCGTCATCATGAAGTTCGTTAATAAAAGTTTCGAAAATCACTTGTTGATATGCAAGTGCAGTTAGGTTACCTGAAGGAGGATTTAAATTTTTAGGTTTAAATAACTAATAATGAATGATTCACCTTCAAAAAATATTGGTCCTATTATACGTCGTCGGCTAATTGCTGCCCAAACACCAATTTTTTGTGGATGTAATGGAGCCTCTACAAGTATTGCTTGACATGTGCCATATGATAAGTCCACTTGCTGTACCAATTGCCGAATGGATGTTCTAGAGGCTTCTTCCATTACATGTTGGACAATCTCAAGGTTTTCTGGTGTTCTTTTATCCTTTGATCGACCACTTCCTGGTTTTCTTTCTAAAGTGGATGTTTCTCGAAACTGGGTAACACAACGCTTTAATAATCTATAATAATATCGGGAAACTGCTCACGAAATTGTGTCCATGCATCTTGAACAGAATATTGCCACACGCCGTCTACTTTCTGCCCATTTCGAAAATACGACTAAACCATAAACGCTTTATGTGAAAATAAAAATGTCATTTTTAAGCAGTGAACAAATGAAGTTCTTAAAAGAACTGATTTTATAAAGTAGAGAGACTGTTTTACTAGACAAAAATAACACACCAGCCAACATCAACAACGCAAGCGGCAAGATGCTGAGATCTGAGGTTAATCTGAGTTAATTCTTCAAATTCATTTGACATTTGATGGCAGTAGTTCAGGTTACACCGAACTGGGATTTCATTTGTACACAAGATCTGGGGAAAAATTGAAATTAACAATAAAAAAATAGGCTGTGGAGGCTACATTTCTTTCGCATGTGTTTAAAAATTTATTTCCTAAATTTTTTGAAACCTCAAAATTATTTTTTAAACTTCTTGAATGACGTAACTTTAGATGCCACAATTAAGCATATCAATCGCGAAAGAGACACGGATTCGAATTCATGGATGAATCGATTACAAAGTATCTTGATCGCTCGATACATTTTGTTGTGTTCATTGTGCTCGATTTTAGGAATTCTCTTATCTATTTTGAATTTTGTTCTCAGTCTTAGATACTGTCTTTCACTCTTTTCTTTCATCTTCTTGGCATTAGGTACCCCGTCAACTCTTTTATTACGCCCGATTTTAGAGACTCTTAACACATGAAACGAGATAGGGACTCCATTAGCTATTTCTGTTATATTGTTCTTGAAAGGGACTCCCTCTTTCACTTATTGTTCTGACGTTTAAAAATTTCGTTTTTTGTTTTTAGTCTCAGCTACTATCTTTATCTGTTTCGTTTCATTTATTTTATTGATAAAACTATTCCACATACTTATCTGTATCTAGACAGCTGATATAATAAGCACTGTTACAGTTTTTTCAGCACGACAGACAATTGGCATGTTGGGATATTGTTTTGTGGAATTTTCCGCATGTAAGAGCCATCTCAAAAAAAATTTATCCCGTGGGAATTTCGGATCAACCCTCTACACCACGTGGATCTATAGTATGCATAATACATCTAATATTGAAAATGCAGCTTCACAAGTTTTAAGAGTCTATGGAGAAACTGTATAGTATAAGGATCAAAAAAGTCTTATAGCAAACTGCATTTTGAAAACTTAAAGACACCTATAAGATTGCACCCCTAAAAGTTAAACTTTTTGAGAACTTCTGTTTACTAATACATTTATTTCACTAATAGCTTCAGAAAACACCATTATAGAAGTGTCCCAGAAATGACTACATTAACCAGTAGCAGAACTCGACAGGAACAAAAACATTATTTTTATCTACCTTTTTCGAAATCTCTTTTTTTGTATTTTTAGCATTGAGAATCAATTGTTTTTTTTTCCGGAAAAACCAACGCCCTTATCAATATGTTTCAAAATTTTTTTCACACTCAGGTACTTACCTGTTGGGACACACAATATCACATTAATCAGTTTCTCGAGGCAATTCAACCGGGCGTATTATAGTATTTTCCTTTTTTATTGTTAAGTTTTTATTAAGTTAGTATCATAAAAGATGCCTGCTTTTTCTCGTGTGTCTAATTTCCATTAATATTGTGCATTGTGTTTTGAAAAAAAACGCCAGTACTCGAAGGTTAGCAAATCGAATTTGGAGAATTTTGAAGGAGCAACAATTGTATCCCTATCAAGTACAGAAAGCCCAAATTTAACAGCCTGAGGATTTAATAATAATCACTTTAGATTATTTCCGAGTGTTTTTCAAAGTTTGGGGTTTGGGTCAAAATTTTATTGGGAAAAATTGTTGACACTGATGAGTTCTACTACTGGTTAAAATTAATGTAGTCATTTCTGGGACACTTGTATATCGTGTTTGATGCTTGAGAAATTGATGTTTTGGATTTTTCTCTCCTACCAGTACATAATAAAAACAATTGACAATGTTTTGTATAAAAATCTTTTGATTCTTCTGGCAATAAGTTGTCATATTGTACCTGACTGGGTTCTCTGTGGATTATATTTTCTTCGCTCCTTGACTTTTTTTTTTAGTTTTTAGATGGAAATAGAAATCACAGATATCGATTTAAAGTCATTTTTATTCATTTATGTTTTCACATGTTACTTGGTATTAATGGATATCTTAACGAATTTAAGTTCCGGCCTTTCGTGTTATCATTTATTGAAGAAAAGTTAAACAAATGTGCTAGTAAACCACGGTTGAGAATACTTTCCTTAGCCTTAGAAAAATGTCTTCTCAACCTTGGTGTATAATTACTATTTGTGTAAAATTGACACTTTAGGGTTGCTATAGTAAATAATTGATAATTGATTGTAGTAGGTTAATTATTGTAGTTATTAGGTATACCAGCGGTAATGGTACTTTGATGTTTATTTTCAACAAATCTACCATTTTCAGGAAGCTAACCTTATGCGAAAAATTGTAGGTATATAAGAATTTATATGTAATCAGGAAAAGTTGTGCAATACATATTTTGATGCCAGAAATTAACTTCCCCATTAAAATATGAAAACGTGTCGGATTGCACAATCATTTTTGTTTAATACATACAAGTATTTTTCTCGTATTATTATTCCACCTAATGGTGGGCAGATTATTCCGAGTGGTTGTTTTCCGATGTCGTCATTGTAACAGATTTGTCCCGTGAGATAGGTGCAAGCTATAGATATACAGCAATTGTTTGGAAGACGGAGCAATAAATGAAGGGAATTGGACTTGCAACGCTAGATAAAATTCAGCCACCTACAAAATTTGAAACGTATGATAATGTCAGAGATGAACAAACCTTTCATGATAACGAAACGAAAATAAAACAATGCAACATATTATGTTATTATTTTTAAACAGCTGTGTGTGTGAGTCGTTCACGTAATTTTGCGGATAATACAACTAAATCAAGACCTATTATCGACTTGATAAAATAACACAATAAATTTTCAGGATAGTAATAAATATGTAATTACAACCGTCAACAGTCGAATAGAAATTTCAGGAAAGAGGTTCTAAGAAGCCGTAAAAGCCTCCGCAAAATTTATGGCATCAATTGGAAACCACTGTTTGTTATTCAATTTATAAGAGGTAATTCTGTTGGGACAGTATGTTAAAGCTTAGCGATTGCGCATTCTACACTATATACAAATGGTGGAGGAGCCGGATAGTTCTTTACTTCTTTATCAGTCCGTTGATGTCCATCAAATTGGTATATTTTTCCACCGAGAGCTTGTGTCGTAGTTACTTCAGTTAGTGTAAAATAAGTTTGACGTTTTTTTAAAACTTTGTTAACAACTCTTTCCTTAGATGTGGTTTCCGGTTTCGACAATAGCGGCTCTTTGCGTTCTTCTTGATGTCTCCGATACCACTCATTCCGAAAATGACTTGGAAGTTGTGTTTAGAGATCGGTATGGTATTGTTCTTTTATCATAAATGTTATACCAATTGAATAACGAATTGTGAAAACTTTCTAAAGGCCTACTGGTAGAGGTAACAACTCAATCTGCATTAACTGATTCATATAGTTCTGTCATCATTAGAAGGATTGTATTATTTGAGTTTTTAAATTGGCGATTTTTTTATGAAGAAATTCTCGGTACATATTATTTTATGTTCAGTTCAATTAAAAACTTTAAGTAATTTAATGTAGAATTGAAAATTAATTGATCATTGTTTTAAATTTAATGTAAAATTTTCTTAAAAATAAATATGTGATTATCAGCAACAATTACAATGAAAATAATAATGAATAGAGATTTGTTATTTAAAATAAATAATCGATAGAAAAATAAGCAATTTGAAATTACTTCTTGTACGTAACATGCTTATAATTTGCTATTTGTCACGTTTTTAGATGTTAAATATAAAAATTAAAAGAGGTAAAATTTCAACAAAAAAGTTCATATCGGCGCGTAATTGATATTTCTTTTATTACGAGAGAGATTCTATTTCACATCCAAAATAGAAATGAAAATGATAAAAAATATAGAGTAGATAATGAGAAAACATTTAACCAACGCGATTCACCAATGGAGGATGATAATGGAATTTGACTCCGCACTACTCTTTAAATTGTTCATTAAATATAAACACCAATTTCGGTACAAGATTCTGAAAAGTACATAAGTAATCGATTCCAAGTATGTATTATCTGGGAATTTTAATGCTTGAATTCTGCGGAAGGCTTTGCTTAAGGGGGTTCTTACATTTTAAAATCCAAGGGAATTTATATGCATTTCCTCAAGAAAATGTAGCTAAAATAATGAACGGATTTTTCTGAAAAAAAGATATGTGCTGATACTTATAAAATTCTCGATCCCTTGAATGTTTTTTTTTTCTAAAATACTGTAAGATTTTGTCAAAAAAGTATATATGGGAACAGTGAGCTTTGTTGGAAGAAAAACAATATTCAACAGCCATTCTTGCACATTTTATCTACATGATGTTGAAGCATAAAATTAATCCGCCCATTACAAAACGCATTATTTCTTGACAAAAATGTGTTATCCAAAGGCTGTAAGGTGGTCTATCCTTCGCACGTTGTGTCATTGTATGTTTATCCTTGAATTCCTGGAAAGGTTGTCGCTGCAACTGACCATTGGAAGTGCGTTTCCCATCATTAACGGTTTGGTGCATTTATATCCCGCCTATGTCTCTATCTGGCATAAAAGTTTCGTAACGTGCAGAAATAAATCACATTTAAAGTTCAATACGGTCTCCAAAAAATGTAAGAATACCCTTAAGTGCAGGATGAGTGATGAGAATTTAACTTTGGTATCGTAAAATATGGACTCAAAAAGAGCAAAAGTGAATTCAAAAAGACGTAAGATACAAAAATTGTATACAGGGTGATTCAGGAAGTATAGTAGTTATTTAAACCTGACAGTCCCTAATATGGGGAGACCTAGACAAATATAAACAAAAAATGTAAAAAAAAAAAACAAGATACAGGGTGCCCATTTTATCTGTTCACGCCTGAAGATTCAGATATAGGCAACATATTAAACATTTTACAAATCATTGCTTAAACTATTTATTTTTTAAATAAAGAGTCATAGTGGGTCTAAAATTAAACTCAAAACGACCATTCAAAACAATCTTTTAATCAAATACGAGATGTAAATCCTTAAAAAAAATTGTTGTTGACGAAATGTTTAATATTTTGTATATACTTCTGAATGTTCAGGCGTGAACAAATAAAATGGGCACACTGTATCTTGTTTTTTTTTACATTTTTTTTATATTTGTCTAGGTCTCCCCATATTAGGGACTGTCAGGTTAATGGTTTTAAAATTTACGCGAAAACCGAATGAGAACCGCTAGCATGATTGAAGAACCATTAGTAAATAAACTATTATCTCTTGGCGTAAACAAAAAAGGACTTTTTTTGCTGGAACGAGTGCGGCGAACGGCTGCCAATTAATTACTTTCAGTTTCACTTTGACTGTTGACGGTGCACACTAAATATTTTAAAATGCCTTTATTTTCAAATAGTGACCGATATGATTATGTCTATTATCATATTATGTTAACTTTCGGAACATAAGACAACAAATGAACGAAATTTTCACGAAAGGTGGATCGGAATAAATTTTTTCATGTGAGGCCACATGAAACATCTTGTTTATGCCACTAACACCGAAAGATAGTGGGGTATACATCTGCGAAATGCCCAGGGCTGTCGTCATTTCGAACATTTTTTATAATTGGTATACGTTGGCCTAGGTGAGCCTTTATGTTTTTCAATTGAAAGCAAAAGTGGTCAAAAATAGTTTGTATCGTAAGTAGTTTCTTGCCCAAAATATTATTATTATTATTAGTTGCCATTAATTTTTCAACTTTACATTAAACATTTTTGAATACTGTCAAAACTACGTTTAGGGGCCATATAATTTGAGGTTTAAATATCTATTATACTTCGTGAATCACACTGTATAATAGACATATTAGTTAATTTGTTTTTAGGAAGATAAATGTTAAAGGAATTTATTTTATTTATATTTATTTTATTATTTACGTTCGCTTACAATGGACAGTGTTTGATCTTTATAAAGGTCACTTTATTAATGCCGGATAAGGTTAATCATAAAATGTAGGTTTTCTAT
This sequence comes from Diaperis boleti, assembly GCA_963583935.1. Taxonomy (NCBI): domain Eukaryota; kingdom Metazoa; phylum Arthropoda; class Insecta; order Coleoptera; family Tenebrionidae; genus Diaperis; species Diaperis boleti. The sequence goes on along the minus strand of OY757242.1, from coordinate 42,476,970 downwards.
TTTGGCCAATTTTTACGTATTGAGTAAAGCAATTATATTATTATTATAGCAATTTTATTGGTCATTTTCGCTAATTGGCGCATTTGGTTTTTTGTTAGGAATAATTTTTTAAACGGCAGATCTTGTAGACCAAGGGCTGTGCACATTTATTGACCAGTGGGTGCGGATAGTAATTTTTATTGGTATAAATTTTAAACTGAGCACAAAATCAAAGTTCATCCCTTTCATGTTGGCTTGCGACTGGTCGCAAGTGCCGGTTGCTATGTAAACGTCGTAACTAAATACCAGTCAGTAAGGATCAATTTCAAGTGAAATGAAACAAAAAATTGAGCCTTACTGACTAATCCATTGCACCTAATCGCAAATTACGACCCAGAACATGAAATCGGGCTGTAAAGAAGTACTAAACGCCCCCACGAAATAGACAATCCTCGTTATCTGATATAAGGTGATCCCGAAAGAGATTCAAACGGATCCATAGACCAGAATAGGCCTCTGATATGCTCAACATTGGAGTTTTTTCGAATGTGACAGTTTGTTTTGTGGCAGTTTACTTTGTTTTACTTTATTCTTTGGGTGTAGGAACACGCGCCATGTACAATCGCCATATAATTTTGTGACACTCCTAAAAGCGAAATACGCAAAGTATATTCTTACTTTTAAGCATTGATATTGTAAGTAAACAATAATAATATTTACAAAAGCGTTTTATTTTTATTATAAATCTTGTTTTGCTACACATGCGGAATAGATCTTATGCACGCGACGTGTTAAGGGGGTTTCAGTCGCGACGAGAAAACACAGTTTCAGGGGTGTCGCATATAAGATCCTACGTTTTTTTCACTTAACTTACAAAATATATTTTATAATGATTAGATTCAGAAAAGATGCATCTACACAGCTCTTGGCTTCGTTTTTGAAAATTTAGGGAAAAAATATATTTTTTTTAATTGTTGAAAATACGCAATCTTCGTGCGCGCTTTGTAAGCGCTGTCGAACTAAATTCGTTCAAATTACACAAGAGCTGTGTTAACAAGATATTTTACAGGTCATCTACGGCAAAATAATTGTATTTAAGAAAAATATGACTTTGTAATTTCTTATATTCAAAACTGTTACATTCTGCTTCTTGCCAGAATTTCACCAGTTTGAAGGCCCCCTACTCCGCAGACCAGGGCGTGGAGCAAGTTTTCCATGAGATAGAGTGATACAGCAAGTCAAATAAGTTAAGCCTGCGTAGTGATGGCAAACCTGTGTAAAATTTGAGTGAACGATTGTTTTGTTTGGAATACTCTGACAGGTTTTTAAAGGCGGTTATATAAATTTATTCCCAAATAAATTAGCAGGTGTGTTTATGAGATTTCAAAACTACATGTCAAAGTGGTTGACGACTTATCATGAAATTGCATGGTGCATATGACCACGACGAAATAAATGTCAGAATTTGACATTCAATGTGACCAACCAAAAATTACTGTTGCTTAACATGACCACATTTTGACAATTGTTTATAAAAAAAAAATGTATAATAATTGATATTCTACCCTCTTTCTGTTGACCGATTGATCTAAAATTTGGTACACACCTTTAGTTCTGATGACAATACAATTATGTATATTCAGTTTCATTGTAAATCAAAAATGGCCGCCGCTACAAAATGGCGGATTGCATTTTTTTTCAATCCCCTCAATATGGGTATCATATGAAAGGGCTTAACTACTAGAATACAGTACACCACGGAAAGTTGAAAATTCAAGATGACCGTCACCACAAAATAGAGGATTACATATATACATATTTTTCAATCCCTTTAATATGGATATATCAAATGAAAGGGCTTATAACAAGTTGGAGACAATACACCATGAACAATTTCAAAATCCTAGATGGCCGCCACCACAAAATCTCGGATTACTTTTTTTTTAGTTTTCAATCCTCTCCTCTGTTCCCCAGCTTGAAGTATATATAGTACCTCGTATTAAGTGGGTGTTATAAAATATTTGGGCGATTGAACTGGTCTTCGTAGGGTTCTTCTCAAATGATTTGAACATTGTCATTTTACTGTGGTTGTAAATAGCAAAACTAGTGTCACACCCCATGAAGCCATGTATGAACAGAATGTTCTCACTAGATTGCCTGGACTATAATAGCAAATTTTTATTTTCGGTAATATAACTGGACTGACGAAACAAGATGAAGATGTACACCATTCTCAACAACATATTTTTCTTTACGAATATACATAATACGAATTCATTTTGGTTCATATTACTAACGTTCACTATCAATAAATGTTTAAAATTTTGTAGTACTTGTTTGGTTAATAACTCACTCCCTTGTCTCCATATCTTCTTATCATAAATCAGCTTCCATTGTCGATGTGGTCGTATATACATGATACTTATGAAGTATAATATAGCATTTATATAAGAATACATGATATCTTTGTTGAGAAATATTTGCAGCAGCCGTCGTGTCGGCCAAGTTAGGAAACCCAAAGGGTCGTAAAACATTTACCTGACTGGCGGCGCTCACGCCCGCAAGTCAGTCGAAAACGAACTCTCAATCAAACATCAAGTCAAAATCCAACTCTCAATCAAACAACAAGACGAAAACGAACTGTCAATCAAATAACTAGTCGAAAACGAACTCTCAGTCAAACAACTAGTCGAAAACGAACTCTCAACCAGGACACGGTTCCTTTATTCAAATTCAGTACACAACCAATCCGGGAGAAGAAACGTTCAACATCAATTTGCAACTATACGTTTAATATAATAATAATATACAAGTTTATTAAGTTCGCGAGTGTTTCAATACGAATCCAAAAAACATGGTCCTTCGAGTAACACAAATTTACCCCAATTCATTACAATCTTAGTGTGTAATTTTAGAGAAACGTCGGAGTTGCTAGAGAAAAGTAAAAAAGATATTTATCAAGAACTTCGAAATTTAGTCAAAGTTTTCAAAATTCCATAACTTTTTACCGGTTGAAGATGATTAGTATAAATGTATCACGAATCTTGAAGAAAACATAATTATACACTTTTCGTAAAAAGTGAAGAGGTAATGAGCTAGAGTGAAAAGTTTGATGGAAAACGTGAGGTGCCACAAAGTTTCTCAAAAATTTCTCACTTTCAAGAGCCCGCAGCTCGAAAACGGTTCGAAATTTTTTAGAGGCTTTTCATTTTGATAAAGCAACCTCATAGCAACCTTTTGCGGATTATTTTTGATTAAATATATTAGGTAGCTATATTTACCGATCCATTTGAGCGACAACAATGTTCCTAGAAAAAGGACCGTTTTCGGAGGGTGCCAATTTTTTTTCGAAAAGCTTCCGGAACCAGAAATGGGTTCTTTACCATGATTAGACGTCAGTGTGACTCAATGTCAAACTTTAAACTCATTGCAGAAGAGAACTGAAGGCCCAATCCCAGTTCTGACACCGCGAGGGGGCTTGAAAAAACAGCTTCCATTTGGGGATACGCGAAAAGACGAAAAAAAAAGTCGACTCCAGTAATCACAATGAAATATTCCTTATTTAAAAATTTGGGGAGCTATAACAAAAAAACATTGTTTGTTACACGTACCGAACGATATTGGGTCCGTTGTGGAGAATGAGGTGCCGAATCTACTGGAACTATTCGTTCTCCACCGTCAGGCAGATATCAGCAAACAAGCCTGACGTGGGTCTGCTGGACCGCTCCTCCAAGCAGGTGTTGTTGAATGCGGTGAAGCTGGTCCTTCTGGTAAATGGGTGCATGGGAGGCATCAAGAGTTCGTTCCAATCTCAAGATAATATCGGCCTGCCGAAAGCCGGCAGAAGCTCTTGCGGCCGTAATGCAGAAGGCAGTTATCTTGGGGTCGTTGCGTTTGTTCAGGACACATGATTCTCGGTATTCGTAGTTAATCACCTCATGGTTTTGGGGAGTGACTACGATGTGCGATTAAAACATCTGACCAGCAAGGAACTTCGTGAAGGTCGGAATCAATTTAAAGAAAAAAATACAATCATTGAGGGGTCGGTAGGAAAACATGATACGTCACAAAGTCATATTTATAGTCCAATCAAATAAGTCAGCAAATCAAAATTTTGAGGAAGTACACAAGTATCTGTGAAATATTTGAAGAAGATGAGTGAAAGAATTTTTTTTCCCAACCCCCGAGAAATGGTGAAAAAAAAATATAATAAAGTTATTTTCTTTAATTATTCAAAATGGGTAAAAGGTAGTAAAAAATGTTTCAAATAAAGATTATAAAGCATGAAATTCTACACAAAAATGATCTTTTGACTTTTTTGCTATTATTAAAATTAACCAAGTTAGGGCGGTTACAAGTTAAGGGATGTTATGTATAACTTCAAAAAATCATAGCGTTTTGAAAAGTTAATGGATCTTCATTTTTTTTAATTTACTCAGAAAAATATAAAATTTATATAAAAATTATTTATTGTTTTATATTTTAATTGTTAATTTTTAATTTAATTGTTAAAGGACTTTAGACAGTGCAACCAATTGCTTAAATATTTTTTCTACCTTTCCTTTTCAGACAGGTGTAAATGTATTTACCTGTTTCAATTTTTCCTATACCTACGACACTGTTCTTCTGACGTCACCATCACTAAAAAGAAATCGATAATGTGATCAACAGAGATGAAAATTTGTCGGCTACACAAAGATGAAATTTTGTCGGCTATTCCTAGGATGCTTAAAAGACGCGCATGCGTCGCATCTATATCTCATGAGTGTTGGATTTAGTGAATGAATGCTCCTGAAAATTGTTTGCAAAATTTGGATAATTATATAATGTCATCCATAATTTGCGAACTATAGTCTTACACACGCTCTGTTTTATGTACATTTCAGTTTTATTAAATATTTGGAATTTTGCTTACATACATGATCTAAATACTTCCAAAATCTTTTTTCATTTGTAATAAACAAAATTTTTATTACTACTAATACTCACAGATTTATACTAAATTTTGTTTTGCTTTCTCGGAACTGTTTTGCTGGAACAGGTCAATTTTGTTATCAAGGGGGACCAAATTGTACCAAAATTTCATGTCTTAGATCTTACCCCTTTAGCCAGGGGAGCCACCCCCTTAAAAAAATTAAAAAAATTCGAAATTGGAATTGTTGGGGGCTACAAATTTTAGTTGGGACACCCGATATAAATTCAAATTAAGATGCTTTTTTTTGTTAGAAATTTTTGGATACGAATTAATCTATTGAGAATATAATAATTGTTGTTATTTGTTATTAATAAGTGACAATACAATATTGTTGTACTGTCACTGTGAGACGCATACTACATACCCATTGCTATGACTACTTCAAATACAAAAAAAAAAATCAGATAATCAGTACCTGTAAAAGCACCGTTGCTGGCTTAAAAGGGACCTCGATGCCAACTTCTACGCCCTGGTTGTGCCCCCAGTCCAAGATCTTTGTTAATTAATGTGTGTATCTCATTATATTCTCTTCCTAAATATAATTCATGGTAGGCCTAAAAACCATTTTTTTTAATGCGCCCAACTCATCCAGCCCCAGTCTTAAGAAAATACAACTAATGCTTGTATTTTCGTCGTTGGGACTGATATTCGTGGCGTTTTAAAAAAAATCCATAATAAGCGTACCACTTTATATTACTCTTGAAAATAATTGGTTGAAACATCGTTTCATCTGATGAAATAATGGAAGTTGACTATCATAATAATATCTTTCAACATTTTTAGAGAAACTTTAAAATTAAAAATAATAATAAAATGTATATTTCTAAAATACATATATATTAAAATTATTAAATTATTATGAACAGACGTCCTGTCCAAATTTCAATAAATTTGTTTTTGGACAGATCGCGAAACGACAAATAATGTAAAATTTTTTTTTTAATTTAGTCTGGAATTCATTTTTCCAACATCCATTACAGGATCATAACGAACAAAACAAAAAAAGAATTACGCACATCCATCATTTGAATGGTCTCGAGTTCATACAAGTATCCCACAAAAAGCACTCAGATTTTCCCGAAGTTTCCAATTTTCCGGTCAATTTTTCTGGCGCTGAACGGACATGAATGGAAAAATAACTGCCAACGATTTTTTTTCTACCAATTCCGACTTTTTTCTGGCAATTCTGACTTTTTTCTGGCAATTGCGACAGGGGTAGGACAATGGTGCTGTTTTGTTGCCCAAACTTAAAAGATGAAATATTGTCTACATTTTGAGTATCACGTACAGGGAAATAATAATAATAGAAGTTGATTTCCAACAGACAGAATGTCTATACTGGTCGAGCACATAGCACGAAGCACCAATTTCAGTGATCCACGGAAGTTACCGTCTGTAAAAATTTGTTTTTTTGTGGATCATTGAAATTGGTGCCTCGCGCTACGCGCTCGACCACTTAAAGAAACATACTCCAATAAGGTCATATTTCCCTGTACGTGAAACTCGAAATGTGCAAAAATATTTCATATTTTAAGTTTGGGCAATTACTACGAATTGGAAAATTTATTTTTCTGGTAATTAATTATGGTACAACGAAATATGACCTTTTTGGAGTATGTTTCTTTGAGGGGTAGAGCGCGTAGCGCGAGGCATCAATTTCAGTGATCCACTGAAGTTGCCGTCTGTGAAAATTTGTTTTTCCGTTTATTATTCATAGAATCATAAAATAAGAGATACTCCCCACATTTCGAGTTTCAAGTAAAGGGAAATATGACCTTCTTGGAGTATGTTTCTTTAAGTGGTCGAGCGCGTAGCGCGAGGCACCAATTTCAGTGATCCACGGAAATTATCGTCTGTGAAAATTTGTTTTTCCGTGGATCATTGAAATTGGTGCCCCGCGCTACGCGATTGACCCCTTAAAGAAACACTCCAAATATGTAGACCAAATGTGGACAGTATTTCATATTTTAAGTTTTGGTAACAAAACAGTGCCATTGTCCTACCCCTGTCGCAATTGCCAGAAAAAAGTTAGGATTGCCAGAAAAAAGTCAGAATTGTCAGAAGAAAGTCAGAATTGCCAGAAAAAAGTCACAATTGCCAGAAAAAAAATCGTTTACAGTTATTTTTCCATTCATGTCCATTCAGCGCCTTCGTAGTAAAAATCTTATTTGGACTATATTCTAAATATTCTAAAAAAAATAACCGAGTCGCTAGAGCCGTTCTCAAGTGATGCGCTTACAAAGGAACGGCATTACATTTACCCACGTACAGTGCACTTTCAGTTTTTCCCGATTTTCCGGGAAACTTTTCAGTGTTTCTTTCCGTAAAAACCTGTACTATAATATTTTAAAAAAATAGCCAAATCTGTCAAGCTGTTTAGGATGAGAAGAATTACGATCACACGCACACCGGAATTTTATTTATATAAAGATGAGTATTAATCATTCTATGCCTCAGTCAAATATAAATGTGACGCATGCGCGTCTTTTAAGCAGCGAAGAAGTAGCCGACAAAATTTCATCTCTGTCAGTGATCGTGACGTCAGAAGAACAGTGTCGCAGGTATAGGACAAATTTAAACAGGTAAATACATTTATAACTACCTGAAAAGGAAAGGTAGAAAAAATACTTATTTAAGCAATTGGTTTCAATGTCTAAAGTCCTTTAACAATTAAATTAAAAATTAACAATTAAAATATAAAACAATTTCTCTGATAATAAATTTTATATTTTTCTGAGTAAATTAAAAAAAAATGAAGATCCATTAACTTTTCAAAACGCTATGATTTTTTTGAAGTTATACATAACATCCCTTAACTTGTAACCGCCCTAACTTGGTTAATTTTAATAATAGCAAAAAAGTCAAAAGATCATTTTTTTGTAGAATTTCATGCTTTATAATCTTTATTTGAAACTTTTTTTAGTACCTTTTACCCATTTTGAATAATTAAACAAAATTACTTTATTATATTTTTTTTCACCATTTCTCGGGGGTTGGGAAGAAAATTTCTTTCACTCATCTTCTTCAAATACTTCACAGATACTTATATAAAAATTTTGTGTACTTCCTCAAAATTTTGATTTGCTGACTTATTTGATTGGACTATTAACTTAATCATCGGTTAGGAACAATTGTTGCTATAGTTTTAACAAACGTATATACCTATGCAGTTATTTATCAGTTAAAGTTAATCGATGTTAGTGAAACCGGTCCCGGAGATGATTCAATTCACCCTTTATTGTTTTAAAATTACATACATAAATTAATATTAAAAACAATCATAAACTTGTACCTATGTATTTGCCAAATATCCGACTTTGTGGCACCGGTTTTACATTAAAATCTGGAAATGTCTTTTCAGACTGAGGTAACTTATACTGCAGTTTTTTTTTTTTTGTCGGAAACAATCAAAGAAGATAAACAGAAGTAGCCGACATCGAGAACAGTGCAGTTAGCCAGATGCAAATAGCATATAAGGTAACTTGTAGCAGTGAGCTACCGTCACTTGGGCAACTGAGACGCAGATTTTTCCAGTAAATCAAATGTATAATGAACACACACACGGTAATGTCATCGTATAATAATTAGTTGGTCAGATAGAAAATGCAGACAAAGACAAGATATTCAGTTGCTTATAGGCAAAACAGAGGTAGAAGAAAATTTGACACGCCCTTTAGTTGACGTGCAAATTTCAGATAGGATGTGATCCGATTGTTTGAGTGGACTGAAAATGCCCTTAAGACTCGCCCTACGGGTCGTTGGACAACTAGTGCGTAAAATAGTACCATTTCGCAACTTCTTCTAACTATAATTATGTATCTGTACAATGTTCACAGTCGTCTAAAAAATAGTGTTCGTAACTTCTTCGAAAGTAGAAATATGATTGTTCGTGATTTTCCTCACCCGGCTAAGGCTCGTTCGTCAAACTTACTACTCGCATGATATGTCTCACTTTCGACACTAGTCACGAAAACTACTATGAAGTTCCATTTATACATAAATTTCAAGCTCTTGGCTTTTTCTTCTCCTCCACCTTCCATATTAATCCCTCCATAAATTACCTTTAACATTTTCCTATCCCAACGTTATATTCTTTCCTCTTCTGTTTTATTTATAACCCAAGTTTCGTATAGTATTTGCTCATATTACAAATTTTTGATTTTTCTTATCACAAACTTGGACGTTATAAGCGATCTAAACATTTCGTACTTTCTGCTCTCCTTGACTCTTCAAATCTTTATTTCTCGGTTATCTTTCCAGTTTTCTAAAATTCTAAATTCCTAAATATGTAAACTTATTAATTTGTTGATTCATTCTTAATCTAAATTTTTCTGCCTTATCACTAAATTGGACAGATGACAGGTGTCATACACCTCTGTACTTCGAATTTTATTAAATAAGCATGGAAGTCATCTAGGCCCTACCCCTACGTTGCAATTTTGCAAAGCACCTTTGATTTCCTAATGTTCCTCTGAATCACCCGGTACTTTATTCGTTTTACTATGCGAAGAGCGTTACATAGTTAAAAACTGAACAGGTCTAATTTTATTTTCCCGCTGATTCCGGTAAAAACTGTTGAATAGAACACATGGTGTCGTCAGAATTATTCAAAGTTCACCATATTCTACGTAAAACAGCATAGCGAACTATATATCACTGGTCTGAAAAATTTTGAAAAACCACTCAAACCTAGCCTAAATCAGTTTTGAACAAGTTATTGGTCTCTTCATCTCGTTCCTACAATTATTGCTACATCGTCAGTAAGGCATAAATGTTTAATCTTAAATATTGTGTTTTTACTTTGAGCGTAGAATGAGTTTCCCTTCATATCACATATGTACAGGGTGATTTTGAACATGTGTCAATCTTTGAAACCCTAAATAGGCGAGTTCAAGCATTGCAACCTGCAAATAGATCTACCTCTTCGAATACGATTTTGTAGATGGCTTTTACAACAAAATGGTGGCTATACTGGCATGGGTTGAAGCTAGGTTGCCACGCGAAGGTGTTATAACACACGCATTTTATTTAGACAACTTAAATGAGCATTTTGGTTCTTTTCAAAACCACCAAATTCTTCCAGTTCTAGGTTTTGACCGTGAAAAGGCGCTTGCGAATTAAAACATCTGTAATAAATAATTCGTAGAGATTTACAATTCAACTTTAATGCCCGTGAAATAAATTATGAAGGAATAATTTTCGTAAGGAAAACATGAAACGTGTATTTACGAACTCTTGTATAGTTTTTGTTCTCTGCATTCTAATACATAGTGAAGTTCATTCAACAAGTTGCTGCTGGAGCATGGATGCTAATGTATTTTTAGAAAAACGATTTAAAACTTAGAAACATCGTTCAATGGTCGTGTACAACACGTGGCTTAAAGGAATGACACATGTTCAAAGTCACCCTGTATATCAAACTATCCTGAATAGCGTAAATTCAAATTAAAATAACTGTATGCTTCCGTCGATCATTTGGATAATAATTGCAACAGCTTATAAACTACAGTGTAATTCGTTTGTTACGACTTCGTTTAGAAGGACCAACCTTTTGAGCGACGTAATTTATTTGTAAACCGCCCGGTTGTGACGACGAATTTTGATGATTTGCTACTCATCTGATTCGTACTATCAAATAGAAATCTATCCAGAGCTCACTAAAATAAATTATAGACTTTTTCGCGACTTTTTTGTTACTGTACATAATACAGCGAGACTAAAAAAAATCATGTGATTCGTACTATCAAATAAATATAAATCTATCCAGAGCTCACTAAAATAAATTATAGACTTTTCCGCGCCTTTTTTGTTACGGTACATAATACAGCGATGAAAAAAAATAGGCCAGCGATTTGGCGCGCATAACTATGAAAAAAATTGAAAATAAAATTGCAATTATCAGTTCGTTGTGTTATACATTAAGTGAAATTTTGTTTGGTTTGTGCAGATCTCAATCGGAGTGGACAGATGCATGGCATAAAGAAAAATACACAAGATGCAGAGAAAGATTAATAAGACACCTTTACTGGGCATGTGAAAAAGATATTTACCGCCTAACTCGAAGGAGCGACCCAAACACTAACACTTACAGCAATTACGAACAAAATTATGACTATGAAGAAGGTATGTATGTAGCAATTAAACTTTTTTTTTATAAATGCTTTTTAAAGATTTTCCATGGATGGCCCCCACAAAAGCGAAAAGGCTACTACGTTTTAAACGGGGTCTTAACCGACGATCTGGATCTTCAATTACCGCGGAATGTTGCAAATCATCTGGCTGCACCTGGGAAGAGTACGCCGAGTATTGTCCGACTAACAAAAGATACACGTCGTATGTTTAATGTATTCTATTGTATAGTATTTAAATACCGCTTATTTATTTGACATCTTTGATAACTTCCTGAAATAATTATTTTATTGTGTACTTACCTTCTGATGTAAGAATGTCTGAAATATAGTGGAATGCAACAGCTGTGAGCTTGGAACTTTTCAATCGCTTTTTCGACTCAATAAAAAAGTAAAAACTAGCGTATTTTTTTATTCGTTTTTATAACGGCATCGTTCTTTCGTCTCATGAAGTCCACATAAAACTGAACCCAAGAATAAAATATTCCCAAAGAACAATACAAAGATGTTAACAGCAATGGTAAGTATGGAAACTTAACGTTCATGCGTAGGACGTAATGGGCGACGTTTTCATAAAAAAATATCATACTTAGTCCTAAAATATACAAACTTTCTAACTTATTTAAAAGTGGTAAAGAGAATATTTGTACACTTAAGGGATATGTTTTAGACAGACTATGAAAAGCATAAATGCTAGACAAAATTATTAATAACACTTTAATCAATAGTAATGAATTTGGAAAAAGAAGAGGGAATAAAGAGTAATGTCCCACAATTCCCACTAGCAGAAATGTTTTTGCATCGCTGATGTCCATCACTGATAAAATGCTGAAATATGTTTTATTTACACCAATATATTTCTGATATGAAAATACTTACCTCAGAGGAATTATCACCATGATAATTGCCTTTTCATGCACATGCCATCCAAATAAGAATGAAGACAGTGCACATAGCACTATTGCTCTTAAAAAATGAGACGAATGCTTATTTACAGTCCACAATTTTATAAGGGCAGGAATCATCATTAACACAGTTAATAACAGTGTTAGTATTGGTGTTACATTTGGAAGAACCTCATGAGAAAATTCCTGAACTAAACCTCCAGTCATGGAGGCTGTTGAGCTTCTTTTTGTTAAAACTCCAGTTTTTGATACTAAAATAAATTAAATTATTATATTAATTAGTACAACTACATCTAATTACAAAATAGGTATAGGGCTTTGTCAAGTGTGTTGTAAATAGCCCAAAAGTTAGGAGCCCAATATGCATGGCAAAGCCCTCTTTTAAAGGGAAACATTCTGGATAACACCTATTAACAATTCGAAATAATACTTTTTTAAATATTTTAGACCCACATACTTGTCCTAAATGATCACAGAAAGGCAAAAATGTGAGCAAGAAGACTCCTATTACAATTGATCCTAGTTTAAGAAAGTTTAGCAGCACTTCTCCAGTAAAAATATTTCTTGGACTAGACACATGTTTTAAGCAGTACTTTCTCAACAGAAAAACAAAGTAGGCTGGTGCTAAATACATGTAGATGTGTTTCATATTTAAAAGTACAGTAAACCAGAATGCTGATATTAAATATTTTCCCTGAAATACACAATTTCTGAAATTTTGGTCAGAGCTTAGAGCAAATGTAGTCCTGTACCTGAATTGCATATGACAAAGAAATTAAGAGTATTCCATACATGATACCATTGTATTGAAAATGAATGTGGTCCACCATAATTAAACCACAATTTGTAATTAATAAAATTGGTAAAACTACATCACTTTTCCAGCTCCTTGGGATTGACTTGCAACATCTAAAAATATAAATTAAGTAAAAGTAAATACATAAAATTTACTTACTTGTAGCTGCCATATGCATATACTAGATCTGTTATAATAACAGATAAACGTTGAAACAAAACTGTTCCTTTGGAATCATAATTTAAATTTTCTAAAACTAACATTTCTTTATCAAAGAAATATGCTATAAAGGATAGTAGATATTCAAAATATGCAAAGAGAGGTGGATAATCTAATGTCCATTGGGATGTACTGTCAAAGTACCATTGCCGAAGAGGTAGACTGCTTGTAATTGCCATCCAATTTCTATGTACTTCGAAATCTGTAGAGCGGCTAGAAACATAATTAAACATAATGAATAATATAAATACCAATTATGTATTTACTATGCTGGAATTAGAAGAAGTTTCACGCATGATGTGAGAATTGTTGCTGTAAATATCATTATTGATTTGGAAAGTTTTTCAAGTTATTCGGAAATGCGGACTTGAATGAAGCTTGCGTGACAACATTGATAACACTATCACTAAATACCTTATATTTTTATTTGACTAAATTTGAGGTTAAATCACCGCCATACTTGACAGACCTGTCATAACAATACCAAATAAACATTGTACCGATAATCTCGCCATCTTGGGGCAATTGACCAAAAAAGTCGTGACGTTACAACATCGGAGTTTGACGTTTGCCGATTATAAATAATCGAGAAGTTGCAGCACAGTGAAATGACGGTAATATTCACGCAGATACAGATCAGTGTATATGTTACGGACAAAACACGAAATGTAGACAATTTGCGTTTTGTCTAGACAAATCGCGAATTGACCAAGCTTTTTAGACAAAGCCCAAAGTGGAATACCAATTTCATGCATTTCAGCATTTGTCCAGACAAAATGCGTTCTGTCTAAGTAGAATTAGACAAGTCATATTTTAACACGTTTATTGTAATACGCTAATACAAACAAATAATAAATAAAAATCAAATAACTTAACGAGGTTAGAAAAATATTTTTTAAACATAAAAGTCATAAGGATTTTAAATTAAAATAATTCAAAAACAGGTTCGTTTTCGGACAACTATGTCACTTAGAACTTCAGAGTAAATTGTAAGCCTTGAAGAATGCTGAGATTTTTTTTCTGAAAAGTTGTAGTGTACTGGACTTGTTAAAGCCACTAAAAAATCCTGAATAGTGGATCCTGAGTCGTTCTACGGAAACCTGAGTCCTGTAGTGACCTGAAGAGTAATAAAAAATCTTGGAGTTCAAGTTTTCAATACTTTTGAGGACATTTCGCGATTTGTCCAGACAAAATGCAGTTTGTCTAAATTCGTGCTTTGTCCGTAACATATATAATTGGAATCTCAAGTTTCGTCGTTATGACCCATTACGTCAACTTCACGTTTATTTGGAATCGGTTAACGTCAAGTTTCAATGTTGGACGTCTCACTTTTTTGGTCAATGGCAACCAATGGCACCGCATATTCTGTAAAAAAGTGGTGCTCAATAAAATTGTGGCGGTGCAACACACAGGCGGGAAGGTCTCCTTACTCACTCAACCTCTTGCATAAAATTCTTATATCTAACTAGTCACACTACCGTGCGATCATTTAAATTATAAATTAGAGTAGGCTGTGAAATTTAAATTGGGTTGGCACTACTAACTTTTGACAATCTGATCGTTCCCTCTGATCTGATTTACTTGTCACTTTGACATTCAAATTTTAAATTAGATTGTCAAAAGTTAAGAATAATTTATATTTTATGATCGCACGATACATATTATTTTGTTTCAAGCGCGTTCTTCTAGATCGGAATTTTCGGTCTCCTCTTTACCGAACTTTCTTTAAAAAAACAACCTTTATTTCAATATTTTTCCTTTCAATGGTTACATGATCTATCTGGAACCCCTATGTATCTTTTTTCGTCTGAATTGTGTGCATCTTATTTCATGGTATTCATTATTAATGTTTGTTGTTTTCTTAAAACGATTGTACTTATATGTTTTGCCTTTTACAATCTATGTCGCTTTTCCCAGCCTTTCGTATTCGTACTGTAGTATTTCGTAAAACGTAAAATCTTTAATCGTGCATAATACTACATATTACTATTTTGCTATCTTCTGTTTTGCGGCAATATAGAAATTTAATTTTTTATTCTTTCTGTTCTCTTTTATTTCTTTTATATCATTAATTAATTTTTATTTTATACTGTGTCATATTTGTTAGTTTTACGTCGGAGTTTTGAGTCCGGAAAATGAGACTTTACAGTACAAGTCCTGTAAAAAAATACAACCAACAAATCAAACTGTTGTCATAGATACTCAATTCATGGATGTTTAAATTCTGAATTCAAATTTTCAAAACAATGATTTAGTATCTGTAGCATACGTCCGGAAACTTTTACAGTAACTTTGCTCAAAATTCGACTCGTTACTGTAAAAATGAGTTTTCCGAACTTATAACGTAAATAACTATTAAAATAATTTATTGATTGTATCCATGACTTTTTTATTCTTAGGAAATATTTGTCCTCTTACTCATCTCGTTGTCTTTACTATTTATTTTAGTCAAAGGTGGCCATGGTCGAAAAGCCGTTTGTCGTAGTTTAACAAAATTATTATTGAATTGTCACTTTCAAAATATTAAAATTGAAATTTCATAAATACTATTAAATGCTACCTTTGACTAATTTAGTTTTAGATCTCTGTGATTAGCTAGACGATTAGCTCGAGTTGATCCCTTTCTCTTTTCGGTCTAAATTTATATACAACTTGGAAAAGCCACTGTTATCTCCAGAGGTTTTATTTCTTGCCTTCCTATTATCTCCTCGATAAATATTGACCTACTGCTGACCTTGAATATTTTTAACCAAACTCGTATCTGAATTTCTCATATAGTAGGTATTAATTTTTATTGCATTATATCCTTATTTTGTCTTCTATTCAACTAATTTTCTAACAAATTGTTTTTAACACCATGGGTATTTTTTGGTCACTTTCTTTAAATTTACACTTATTTTCTCAAACTAATCTTGCGAGCAAAGAAATCGGCCCACCTCACACTTTTGAGTTTGAATAATTTTTTTTCAGTTGGCAGAATTCAGATTCAAAAAACTATATGTCGTTTGTGAGGTGGCAGATTCGTCTCCTGCAGTCTTCGCCTCACTGTCCACTCACTAACAGCCACCCCTCGGACACCATGGAGCTGCTGTTGCATTTGAACCGCATGAAGTCGACGGCTCATTAATCATGTTGATGCAATGAAGCGACGATCTCTTACCGATGTACACCGACGTCTACCTGTTCCTGGTCTCCGATTGAAGGAAGCAGTCTCCTCAAATCGCTGGTACACCCGTCGAACCGCTGATCGGCTCAGATTCAGTTGTTGAGCAACAAATCGCTGACTGCCCAAGTTGTATTTAAACAACGACCAGAGCAGCTACCTCAGGTGAGGTATTCATTATATTCACGGATAATGTGGCTAATAGCTGGTTGAGCAAATGTCAACAAACAATAGGATTTTCCAGCGGAGACTTGATTTTATAGACGTAGAAGTTTTGGCTTGCACATGTCCGCCACCCAAGAAATAGCGATAACTTTTGTTTTAAAGCTCCACTTTTTAACAGAGTGAAGGAATCTGAGAAATTTTATGGTCGTTGAAAACGTTAATAAACGATCTTATTATCAATTTTTTACATCTCATTTCCGACGACTCAAGAAAATGCATTCAACTCAAAAGTGTTAGTGGGCCGATTTCTTTGCTCGCAAGTTTATGTAGATATGTACATACTAATTTTAAACTGTCCGCACATATACTGAATGACATATAAGTGAAAGAACACCAAGAAGGAAGCATTTTTATCACAAACTACAGATGCAGATTTACTAATGTTGCGACAAAAATTAGAATTTCAGTTTTTGCGTAGTTTTCAAGATAAAAAAAATTGTTCCTTCCGAAAACAAACTTTTCAGGTGTCACTATGTTATTTGACTTTATTCCTTTATTATGTATGGTGTTTATTTTTAAATAAGGCACAATCCATAGAGTTCGCTAAGTTTCAAATTTTTAAGAACTGAACAATTTTGAGGGAGGTCTAACCTTCTGGAGGTGGATTTTAAGTTTTCCCAAATGGGAACGGGTTATCTGTGGCTAAAGTTTCTCAAGCGAGATCCCGAGAAGAGAGAGAAGAGCGACCCACACAATGAAGACCATTAATCGGAAGATCAGATCTTTTGGACTGATTTCCTACCATCCAAAATTTGTTATGCCAACAACGTCAATGGTTAGAGTGGTGTCAACTACGATTGAACTGGAAGAATGGCGTCATATCATCTCCAATGACGAATCCCAATTCTGTTTTGCCATGTGTGATGGTCGAGTTATATCCATTGAATTCTGGTGTGAATGTTATGGCTACGAACGCCCAGATACATTCATGACATCTTCCAAGAACATTTTATGCCCTATCATATAACGTCCAAAATTCCATTTTTCAACAAGACAGCATCGACCTCATCTCACAAGAGTTATTCTTGATTACGATAATAACTCAGTTTAATGACACCGTTAGATTGAATTTTACGGTGAACGGCAAACGATGACCTCGCAATTTAAAAGAGTAAATCGGGTTTCCAACATCACCTGATCTATACCCAACTGAAAATCTGTGGGATTTGACTATACAGAAATTTTACCAAGTCCTCTAAACACTTTGGAAGAACTTCTGCAATTCTGTTCCTTTGTATAGTATTAAAATTAGTTTAATTGGATAACTGCTTCTTGGTGTTCTTTTCTATCTTTTGGATCAGAAGGGTGATAGTAAATTAATACTGCCGCAAATTGATTACTTTATTTTCCAACAGTTTTTTCTAATTACATAGTTAAGCTTTAGTAGTACTCTAATGGTGCGTTCGGCATGCATGTTCTTTTCACTCTATATTTAACCCTGCTGCATATCTATTTGCTCATTTGTCGTCCGGGTTGCACAATGCACCATTAGTAACTTGGTATTGTTTCTTATTTCTATTATAAACTTGTATTGTATATTATCCCAATAAAAATAATATTGCCTTTGAAGCTTTCCTACCATAACCTTAAAAAACTGAAAAAAATTCCCTATAACTCCCCAAGATTAAGTCGGTGTAGTGTTGCCGATCGTAAAAATAAAAATACTGACAGTTATTTCTTTCGTTTATCTTACAATTAGTTTAGATGTAAGAATGTACAAATAAATTAATTTAATACTCCCCTATATATTTTTAATGAAAAATTTTCTTCTGAAAAAGAATATTGCTGCTTTCGTTTCAGATAGACTTCGTTATTGTTTCCATCTCCATTGAAGAAACGTTTTTACATAATTGTTGCGTTACAAAAATCAGTCTTTTCTAAAAATCTTCCGTGGGTTAACCTCTGGGCGGAATGAGAGAACAAGCTCCAAAGTGTTTCAACTTTACACCTGCAAATAAAAAAAATCAACAATGTAATTAATTAATTATGCAAGAATAATTATGTACAGTTGAACATGTTGGTATCACTACTTTGTAGGAATGCTAGCAGCGTTATTATGTTGATTTTATATTATGCACATATAAGAATAATATGTATTTTTGAGAAAGGGAAAAAGATATCTACATGTGAAGAGATGATGTATATTTTCTTTACGCGGTGGTACTATGTATAACCCTGATAAATTCTTTGAAATCTTTTAATACGGGCCAAATTTGAATTATTTTGTTTCTTTTAAACATACAGGGTGCAAACTTTAACTGCAATAAATTCTCAAACTTTCTTAATATCGTGCGTTCAACAAAAAAGCGACGTCAAGTGGGCCTTGGATTAAAAAACGTATGGCGTAGATGGTGACAAATTTGTCACCTGACATCTGACGTTTGACATGTCAGATTATTAGATTGGGGAGGTTTTTACGGTGGTGCCTCATCCACGCGGCCAGACTCTAAAGCCAAGTCTCCGTGCATCTTGCCTCCATTACCCTCATCATGTGTGAGGGGTCTTTGCCTAGGTCAGGCGGTTTATGGTATGTGTCGCGAGATGGTCTGCGGCGAGAGGCGTTCGGTCAGCACAGCGAGGGGTTTACACCTCAGGTCTCCCTACTAACCCCCCCCCCCCTAGCCATCCGGATTTAATCATGTCACTGTTTAACCGTAATCAGCATATTGCATGCGTGTGATCTAAATGCAGACATGACTTGAAATTCCAACACTTGCTTCGTCGTCGATTTTTGTTGAACGCACTTTATATAACATGTCACTGGAAATAAAAAAAGGTATACTTTAGTTTTTTACGGGCTACATACTGGACTTAGTGTTTTGTATTTATCTCTATTCTAAAGAGTTCTACCAACGACTGGAAGATCGAAACGGTCAACATTGAATATCTGATGTTGCATTAATGAAAGTTATACAAGTTTAGTTTATAATTTTATTCTAACATGCAAATTAGAAAATAAAATAGATGTGTCTCCATGACATACTCTTACCTTTAAAAATAAAACAATAGGGGTAGTTTTAATCCTTTAGGATGTGACACAATGGGCCCGCGGTGTGGTCTAAGTGTCGGTGAGGGGAGCAAATTCCCTCACACCCCTCAACACCTAATCTAATCCTTTAGGATAGAGATAAACACAAAACACTAGTTCCAGTGTGTAGCCCGTAAAAAATTAATTTGACTTGTTGGAACTCTTGGAATTTTCAGTGACATGTTATACTTTTATACTTTATTACTTTTATTACTTTTATATAATTTTCATGACAGTTAGAGCTTCCACTCTGTATCTAGTGGTTTAATGGCTCATTTATGGTATTGGATATTATAAACTGTATCTCCTGTAAGTATAACGGAAGAAAATCATATTATTATGTAATAGTATATTGAAACACTAGTTTTGTAACACTTAATATTAAGACACGAATTCAGGTAAAGAACGAGTGCTCTTAAGTTTTACAAAACGAGTTTTTCATGTTATTTTTTCTAATTTGCATATTAATCTAATTTTTTTGTAAATAAAATCTATTTTGGTAATTTGGGGAATTCTGTTAAATTTTGATTTTTCTGTACCTGACGTATACTTAACATGACTTGACATGGAATCATAACTTCAAAATCGCACTAACATTTCATTTAATTCAGGGTTCAGTGTGTGTTACCAATGGAAAAAAAATCTAAAATTTGGGTGCGTTAATGTCTCATTAACGAAGTCAAAATGAGTGCGTTAATAGCTTTGTTACAACATCAAATTAGAAAAACTCTTATTTCCGAACTGGAGAATAAAATAAATATTTAATTTTCATTTCAATGTAAAGATTCCTAGAAAAGAAACTATCAATCACGGTATAAAGCAAAATAATTGGTGCAAAACCAATTAATAGGCGTCCTTGATTAGGTAATGAGCTAATTCGAGTTACGTTCTTGCACTTACGTTTTCCACATTTTTGGGCACAGTTTAGACGAAATCTGTTAAAATACGTCATATCATCATCTCCACAAACGGGATTATATTGTGGAGTCGATAAGCATTTATCTTCACATGGCGTCCTGGGGGTTCCCATTCCAGGAATCGCTACCGTGGAAGACGGAACTCTTTCTGTGGTTGGTCTCTTGCGACGATTTGGAGGTATCTGATTAGATCTACATATTTTATTAATAATATCCAATTCGATTTACAAACTAACATTAATAAATCACGACTTATTAGCTTCTTTGGTTTGGTATTTTTCGAATGATTTCAAAATTAGAAGCCTAAACACGTAATTTGTCACTTAAGAACACCAATCGAGGTCGTAGGTTAATTATACAAACATCACACAAACCTACCTCTGAGTGGTTCTTGGTACAAAGTCTCTATTTTCAAAGTCGTCTTCAAACACGAAAGTGTCCCTGAATTCCTCGTTTTGGGAATCCCAATTAATTCTTGATCTTTCATTGGCGAAATTATCTGATGGGGAATCCCACCGAAATCCGCCGGAAGATATTTGCCGTCCACGCCGGTTGGTGTCGTCAAAATTTTCAAAATTTATATACTTCTCATAATTATTTTGTGGAAGCCTGTAGACACTGTCATCTGGTCGTTGTTGAATGTAATTGTACGCAGTAGTAAGTTGCCAAAGTGCAACAAACACTGAAACATATTCGAGGTTGAATGTTACTTTCCCATAACAAATAATACATTAAGAATTGATTTTCTTACTTACTAAAAATGTCCGTTTCCATCTTTAGAGATTACACTGAAACACGTCAAGCACGTTAAACTATGAATCAAGAATAGGATGTAAAATTAAATGGATGTGGTAAGAATGTAACTGGTTTGTATTTTTATAGACACATGTTAAGTAGTCTTCCATGCCCATACCACAACACGATGACTAACATACGGTATACCGAGCAATTTTTTTTTCACTATAAAATTTGTATTAATTAGTTAACAGGGTTCACCTTGACATTGCCTCATTGATGAAATATAAATAATCGTTTATTACCATAATTACTACCTCTTCATGTTTAGCGTTCATAAAAGAACTGCGTCCTTACTTGATTGTCAATAGATGTTAATAATAAATTTACAAGGAATATTTGCTGTAAAATTATTCTGTGGTAATATGTACGTATAGTATAAAAGAAACACGGTTTATCTTTGTTGTTGTTCTTTAAAGATTGGTATAAATGTCTCGCCTTTTTGAACCACAAAACAGATTAAGATTGTTTATTGTTGTTATTGAAAATCCCACTACGTCAATACGAAGCATTTATATGAAATAATGACGACATAATTACAATAATTATTGTAAAAAAATTAACGGGGTGTTAAGGGATGCTTTCTCTGAGAATGACGGTTTTATCTGACATGTTGCCACAACTAGCTATTTAGAATTTTCCACGTTCGTCTATTTTATGTAATATTTTAACCGAAACACTACATTCATATCTACAAGCTAACAGGTGACTATTTATTCTTGTAAGAAATAAATAGATTGGCACCATTGAATAATTGACAGATTAGGTTAGAGTGATGTAAGAGAGAAAACTTGTTTACTTTGGGCACAATATGAGGAATAGAAAATATAGACTCTTAAGAGGGGGGAGCAAATGCTTTAAACTACTAGGTGGCGCTGCGATCGAATATTTATCGCTTTTTCATCGAGTCCTGGAGATTAATACTGATATATTTACAATAAAGTCCTAGTGATTTAGAGAGATTGAACTGTTGCAAAGGAGTTCCACAATTTTTTTTTCAAGAATTCGTCTTCAGTTCGAAGAAATTTAAATTCGCGTGAAGGCCTGTTTTGCATTTTGTTGTAAAAAATGTTGATTTAAATGTATGCAAGGCCACCGGTAAAACAAGTGAACTTTAGGTAGTTCATTATGAGAGTGCAAAATTACCTTTAATTGCAACAAATCATAATTCAAAAGTAAGAATGACAGCTTATGAAGAAAATGGCTGCCGTTAAACGCCGTTCGGGTTTGGCTTCTAATCTATAGGTGGCGCCGCAACAATTTTTTACCCTTTTTTTACCGGTGCCACAGATAACTTTATAATCTGTGCCGGTGCTACGGCAAGATGTAATTTTTTCGTTACGTCAACAAAATGCTAACGTGTGCCATGTGTTTATTAGTTAACACGTTCACGAGGGTTTGTGGAGGGTTCGTACCTCTAGCGGTACAAACCGTAGATGATGGGTACGAACACCGCATTCCAAAATGATGGGAACGCGAGCTGCCTAAAGTTTTAGAAACGTATAACTTTGCCATTTTTTGTCGTACTACGCCGAAACTTATAGTCTCTTAAAAACATAAAAACAAATTATATACCTTCCTACAATAACAAATTAGATACTACGAAAAACTTATAAAAACAATTCATAATAGGTAATAACATAATATGTAAATAATTATTTATTTATTTCAAATCTGACAATAATTCATCTGTCGATATGTAAATGCAACCTAAACCATGCAAAATTAGTATTTTTTACCTAATGTATCAAATAAGTTCTGAAAAGGTTAATTCAATAATTTATTATAATCGAGTCTGAAGTTATCAGGGAATTATAACTATACAATGTAACAATTCCTTGACAAAATACGATTTCACTACGAATCCGTGGTGAAATGGCGCAGATTACTCCCGAAGTAATTGAATTAATTGTCAAATAGTTGGCGGGTGGCAATTTGAGCACATGCGTTAAATTTTATTAAGTGGTTTTTCATTTTTCGTTGTTTTCTTTCCAAATTTATTGTTATTTTCCATTTTTTTTTTCAAGGAATAAAAATTTTATTTTTGATGTAAAAAGTAATTTTTGCAGAAAAAAAGAGTAAGCAAGATATCACTTTTTACTTTTGTTGAATAGAGGATTGAAAATTGTATCTAAAACTAACAAAAAAGTTGGGG
The DNA here is from genome assembly GCA_963583935.1 of Diaperis boleti. Lineage (NCBI taxonomy): Eukaryota > Metazoa > Arthropoda > Insecta > Coleoptera > Tenebrionidae > Diaperis > Diaperis boleti. The sequence continues at coordinate 42,453,685 of OY757242.1, read as the reverse complement.
GTTGCTATTTAAAAAAATTGATGACGGTGCCATATAGTTCAAAAACAGATGACGTCATCAACAAAATTTTTAAGTCAAAAGATGGCAATTTGAAAACAAAAATCGACTTGTTTGAGCGGTTTTCACAAAAACATAACAAAACTAAATTATGAATTTTGTGCGGAACTTTATGATCACTCAGTATATCTCTATATCACTGAAGTATTTATATGAAAAATATTCCTACAAGAGTGAATAACGGTGCTCTAATATGTAAAAACGTGCTATGTGTAACATAATATTTATTATTACCCGTAGTACCTTCATCTACTTGGGTATATTCAATTATTTTTATAAGATAAATTCATATAATAAAAAAAATGTTTCTTATTTCTGAAAAATCATAATAGTTTCTACCTCCGATCACCACTTTCGACCGATGAAACAGATGTCAGATTATACACGGAGCACGTGCTTTCCATCACTCATCAGAAGCCGCCCATGCCTGGCCCATGTACAATTCTATATGGATGTTTTCATCAAGCATTCGAAAGCTGGTTTTATTACCCTCTTAAAACAATATTTTTTGTCACCGAAACCGTATGAAATTGATACCCTAGTGTGCAAGCGAGAAACAGGAACAGATAGAGACAACGTCTGAAGCATCTGAAGAGAAACAAATGAGTTTAATAATATTGGAACAGCGCCCTCGGGTGAGGAATAGCTTAACATTGGGGAGGAGTTGTGCATTGGATAAAAAAATCCAAATCGACATCAAAGCGACATCTTTTTGTTTATGCTTGGTTTAAATCAAAGCTGTGACCGTCAGGTCCATTTCAAGGTTATGCTTCGCCCTCAGAATCTCTTGGATGCTGAAGGGTCAGTAGCACAAAATACTTTTGACATTTAGTTTGACGTATTTGAATTTGGAACCGGATCTATCTATCTATTAACAAAATATAACCAACTTTACAAAAATTCTTTAATGGCTGATGATGGCAGTAGTGTTCTGCCGAAACATGTTCCATTTGTAATTTTGCGCTTATTAAAGTTTGTGGAGTTCGACTTAAATATATTTAAATTTTAGTTTACAAAAATTGTCACGTTTTAGATCCGATCTGTGTGGAAGAATATTTGTCTAACAGCATTAATTTGTCGTCACGAATATAATTATGTTGTTAATTAGTCTCAACTCAACTCAACTTAGTATGCAGTGCTATGAACGACATGCATTCGTTGGGTAGAATACCAAAATTTCTAATAAAATTTTGGACAGGAGATTTATTTCATTTATTTATTTCTCAATAGTATAGATTACTAAGTGGTCATCACACAATTTATAAAATTAAAGCTTAAATTAGTTAAAAACTAAGCTACGTTATTTACAGTGCCTGGCAGGTTCCTCCAAAAGCTCTTTCTACATCTGGAAAATAAAGTTAAATTACTGAACTAAATTCTTAAGTTAGCACTTACTCAGTCCACATGAAACAGCGCATCTTAAGTGACTTTCATTGGGGTAAGTAATTTGGTTGTTGCCACAAATAGGATTGTATTGTGGGGTTGTTGGACATCGTCTTATACAATTTGTGTATCGTGGGGATGCCGTAGTGGTCGTTGTTCCTCCATTTGATGAAGTGGTAGTTGATGGGGTTGGTCTCCCAATCGGAATTGTATCATCGTCAACACTTCCCCAGTTAAAACTTTGACGTCTCTGTCTGGACGGTAATGATGATGTTCTCAATACAGATAACGCTGTAAAGTTTTAAGATACTTTTTAAGAAGAAAGTTCGGACAGAATGAGTACTTTTCAGGTACCTACATATTTTAGTCAGTTTGAGAAAAAATTAATGACACAAGATGTTTATGCCACCATTAATAGAGTTAGTAAAAAACCTACTTTAATTGTAAATTTAAATTTATGAGGTAGAATCTAATGCAAATTATTGTAATCTTTATAAATATTTATAACTTATAAATCACCGAAACAGGACTTACCTAACACAATAACAAACAAGAAGTTTGTAAATGTCTTCATTTTGATAAGTGTAAAAAACAAATTAGAAAACCAAACGACTGAAGCGATGAACTTGGATCGAGTGTTGTTTCAAGACTGGTCTGTCCTTTATTAACGTGTTTGATGCGGGAATACCGGTGGAGCAAAGTCTTGAACTCTGTTTTTCCAACGATCGACTTTCAAGAAATAAACTGCTGATAAGAAAAATGTAGCAAAAACAAGATAAAGTATGTTCAACAATAGCCATAAATAACGACATAGTTGTTGGATTCATTAGTTTGTGATATTAGTTATATGAACCACAAGTGGTGCCTGAATTAGTAAAGGTCTGCTTTTGGAAACATTGAAGGATGGAAGCTGTTCCGCACTAATGATTTACCGTTTGAGTTGGCTTAGCTGACCACTACTTGAGAGGATGACGCGTATCGAATGTTGCCTTGGGAATACCCTAAATTGTGTCAGCTTCTAATTCGTATCTTTTAAAGAGATATTTAACAAAACACTTAAATGAGGTAGTGGTTTAGTGGGGAAAACCCTTAAAAGTTGTAGGTGAACAAGGTAAACTAATATCCTAATGTCATGGCCTAACAATCCAAAATATTGGTAATACTTTCTCCATTTCGATTTTTTTTTCTGTTGTTTACTGTTTTCCCCCGATAATCTATTTTCAAAGCTCTCAAAATGACCAGAAGATAATTATGGAAGACGTAATTTTTTTCTGGCAATTCTGACTTTTTTTCTGACAATTCCGACTTTTTTCTGGCAATTCTGACTTTTTTCTGGCAATTTCAACTTATTTCTGACAATCCTGACTTCTTTCTGGCAATAGCGACAGCGGTAGGACGATGATCCTGTTTTGTTGTTCAAACTTAAAATATGAAATACTGTCTACATTTCGAGATTCACGTACAAGGAAATATGACCTTTTTGGAGTATGTTTCTTTAAGGGGTCGTAGCACGAGGCACCAATTTCAGTGATCCACGAAAATTAAAGTCTGGCAAAATTTGTTTTTCTGTGGATCATTGAAATTGGTGCCTCGTTATTCTTTAGCACGTGTGTTTCGATGTTTTGGTAGATGTAGAGAAAATAGAACAACGACAAACAATGGAACAATCTAAATATAACTTGGAAGCCTTAAAAGAGGATTCAACAAATTTTTTATATAAACTGAAGTTAGTCACACACAGCCGACAAGACTTGCAAAATGCTGTGAGAAGAAAACCGACAATAGGTCTATTGGTCTAATCCCTATCGCTGGCGATCAGAGCACTCTATGTCAAATAATTTTCAACAATTAAGTACAATAATTATCAAAAATAAATTATAATAGAAAACAGGTTTGTTTTCAGGATATCTGATCTTTCTGATAACTTCACGTTCTCTTGTTCTCCGACTACTTAACCTCTAAGGGTGGGTCGCAGGAACGGAAATCAAAAATAATTGATTAACCCTTAATTGCAGGTCTTCTAGCTGCGCAACATTTTGATGCCTGGTTAACTTTTGACGAAAGTTCTTGCAACCCGGCATGAGTGTTTTCGGATTCTCCAGCTTGCAGTTTGTCTATTTAAAGTTTTTTATTTTTTTGGTTTTTCAGTTTTAGGGTTCTCAAGCGTTCTGTTCTTTAGTGTCTCAAGTTCCCATGTTTTTAAACGTTCAGTTGATCAGATTGTAAGATCTTCAAGTTCTTAAACTCGATTTTCTCATTTTAATTTTCTCTTATTTTTGAGATATGTATATAATTTTCGAGTTTTCAAGTTTTCAAGTTTTTAAGTTTTGAAGTCATAAGACTTTCAGGTTGTAATTTTTTCAGGCCGTCAATAAAAAATAATCTCTCAGGTTTTCAGATTTCAATATTTCTAGGCCCCCATGTTCATGTAAAAAATAGTTTACCACCTATTCTCATACCTACCAAATATAAAAAAAAAATCATAAAAATCGGTCCAACCCAAGGGGGCCCCCATGTCCATGTGAAATATAGTTTTAAACCATCCTGTATTATAACGAACAGAACCAAAAAACTATATATTAAAATCGGTAAAGCCGTTTTTGAGTTAGCGAGACTAACCAACGGCGATTCATTTTTATATACATATATGTAATTGGGTAGAAACTTGCGTAGAAAAATTAGAATTTGCTACAGCTTTAGGACGGAAGATGTCGTATTTTACAGTGGGCCATCCGACCTGAGGTCAGGTAGGACCTTCTAGATGCTCTCTACAAAACCCATCATAAAATGATAAAATTGGGCGAACACAAACACAGCGAGTTTTTTTATGATGCTTTCCAGCTTCCGGAATACTAAAATTTGGACTAACCAAGACCAGTTATAAGTAAAAATACTTTGCAGGATTTATCAAAAAAAGTTACTTGTCTCTGTATAAACGATGAGACCAAGCAAATACAAATAAACATGATTATCATATTATTATATATAAGTAAATTAAAATTAATACCTTAATTATATTGTAAACTAATGATGTAAATTTTCAGATTCAGGAACAATAATTAGCAATTTGTCAAAAAAATGTTTGTTTTTCGTTGTATATTCCGGCGATAAAATGATTTATTAATTAAAAAAAATTATAGAAATGAAATCCTTTGGGAAGAATTTAAAAATGTTTTTTGAAAATTGCATATCAGGTGGCATACAAAAAAATAAAATTGACCTGTCCGAGCGATTTGCTAAAAAACTTTACCATCACACTGTATGTAGTACGGAGGAAAGTAATTTTATGGAGGCAATGTATGTTATAAATCACGTATTATCAGAATATATTTTTATAATAAATTTCTTTACTCTACCATAAATATTGTTATTTTATATTTAAAATAATTTCTTTATTCAATAAATACTACGCACCAAGCGAAAGAGAATACGCTCAACAACGTTTATAGTAATTTGTGTACCGAGGCCGTAAAAGCCTTTTTTGTTGTTTGTAAATGAGGTGTGAGCCGTGGACACAATTCAAATAAGGCCAAAAAAGCATTTTTGGCTGAGGTGCACACGACGTTTTTCAGGCGATGATCACAAAATAATTCAAAAATTTGGCAATAATTTTTTTAGGCCATGATTACCAAAAAGGTGTTTGTATGGAGTCGTAAAGTTTTACTTTTGTGTACACCAAAAAAGTAGAGTTTGACAGGTCAGTCCCAACACGATTCATGTTGAAATTTGACATAATAAAAGTAATAAATGACACTATAAGTATAAGCGTTGCCTTGAAAATTAAAAATAAAAACATTTTAAAAACGAACATAAGCATTATTATCGAATTATCACTACCAGTGATCGCCCGTCACTTGAAATTAGAGTGGTATGTATTGAATTGGTAATCAAATCAATGTAAAAATTTAAAAAAAGTGAATACTTACGTAAATAGTGTTGAATGAAGACTGGTTACCATATTACATATTACAATTTTTAATTTGCCTTGTCTGAATAATTAAAAAAAATTAAGACGGAATAATTTTTTTATATATACAGTGTTTTGCGTAAACACTTGTTCATTGTGCGGTATAAGATGCTCCTGATTGAATTGTTCGCTAATGTAGAAATGGAGACCATCGAACGTACGAAACAAAAGACATTACTACCAGTATTGTGGTGAAAAACCTCTTGAAGTATATTATCCATAACGGCACGTTGTTCATTATTAGCCGTTTCATACCTTTGATTAAACAATAAATCTTCCGCTTCTCGATTGATTTGTTGAGAAAGTCGCAGGTCAATTAAACGAAAATATTGTGGAATTGGTAAACCAATTTTTCGGCAAGAAAAATTATGCTATAAAATATAATATAATAATATTAATATTCATTAATAATAATTAATGAACCTGTGAAATTCTTGAAAATGGAAAGTAATCTTCACATAGAACTTGTCAATGTCTTTCATTTAAAAAAACAATTATCAAAATCGGTGCAGTACAGACTGTTTATTATATTTACAAAGTCCTACGATTGGTCGAAATATAAATAATAATCTATAATATAATTTAATAAATTTCGGTAAAAATTCACAGGACATGTTGCTCAAATCAGATATAATTATTAATTACTAATTATTGATAATTAATTGTTAATATTGAAAACACCGCTAATGAATTGGAATGAAATCTGCAACGACTTGTCTCCACACACAGTGAATCATCCCCGCGTGGTTTTAATTGCACACGCCAAAAATCAGGACAATTTTGATTCCAGCGGACTTAATAAATCTACAAATTTCCAAAAAATCGCTTTCAGGCGATAATTTTCAAAAACAAAAAGTTATCTTTAACGTTCGGCAGTAATGTACATACCGCGAGAAAACCTTCTGTCAAAGACTTCTGAGTGGACCACGAGTGGATACCTTTATTACGGGTATTTTATTACGGCGAAAGTCCACATTGTAAAGTGATATTGTGGGTATATACCAAAAGCGCCAGTTCTACCTGTAGTAAACTAGATGCCTGGAAAGAGTCATCAATCCGACCATCCACTTGCGCCGGCTATCGGTTTAATGATCCACAGCGGGGTGTGGGTACCCCGGGTTGTAAGTGAGTTTATTAAATGACGTTATCTACACAATTTTACACAGATAAGGTGGAAACTACCCGTCCCTTTACTTTTCTATAAATAAGGACTTGTACAAGAAAAACTAATCAGTATTGACTTATTTCTGTTTTCATCACAAAACCATGATGTAATATGTTTTGAGTAATAAAGACAAAAAGTTAATTAGGTATATTTGAAAATTTTAAATTTCGTTCGTGTGGTTCTACACCGATGAAAATGAGAAGACTGTCTTAGGTAAGAATACAAAAAATGCGATTGGTCAACAATTTTGAAATTTTTGTATGTTCTATAAAACCGACAATATTTCGCATAAAGTTGACAAACCAAAGTTCACATTATATTTTCGAATATTTTATTATTTCAAACCAAAATTTATATAAAAATAAACAGTGTGTGTATACCTACAAAAATAAGTAACCAACTATATAAACAAAGATTACAATTTTTATCAGAAAAAGTCAAATTATATAAAGCAGGACATATCCATATCATACCACTATAATAAAATTATGTAAATTTTTCATATATTTTTTTCTATAACCTAAAAATCATTGAATAAACCTTCTTTAATTCCGAACAGAAATGAACAGAAGTTGCTTAGTTGATTATAAAGAGTAGGGCAGGCACCTACTTATCAGTACCACGCGTTGCGCCCTCCCGTAGAGGCAATTGGCGCAAATCGACCATGGGATTTTAGTTACCTAAGTTGGCTCCGGCGCAAAAGGACTATGACATTATTAAAATAATTATCAATCGGCGCATTCGGTCTATGCCCGATATTGTTACCCACGCCATCAATATTCAGTTTGAACGTTCCGAATAACATGGGTTGTTCGCTTGTCCCCAAAAGCAAAAGGACACTGTAATACCATCAACCAAATCCGACCCAGATATTTTAGTTCTTCTATTCTGTACGAGGTTGCACCATCTCGCAACCAACATTAAAGATTTTATCTCACTTCAACATCGGAAGAAATTTGTCTCTCAGTAAATGACAACCTTAAAAGAATTATATTTCCATCACTCTTTACTTATGAGGAGATAACACCTAACTCACATTACATCATTGAAGCCTGCCTTGATTCACGGCCTATAACTCCTCTGTCCTCAAACACCTGGGCACTTCCAAATTGGAATTGCACTTACTGCACCGGCTGAACTGACGGCAATATTCATCGATTAAAGCAATGGCAGAAAATTCAGCAATTACGCCAACATTTTTGGAAGCGGTGGTCTAGTGAGTACATTGTGAACTACAATTACGTTCCATCGAGACAGTGCATCCTTGTAAAGGGCGAACTCTATCAGTCCGAATAAAAAACTTCTAACAGATCAGTAGGATGTATACTTGCTTTCAAAACTTTCGCGTACACCTTCAAAATCAAGTAACAAAGGTTTTACCAATATTTAGTTGTGTGAATGCCACATTTTGAATTTATGTTATGATGACACTGACATACTGTCGTCTGCATATTATAAAAAATGACACGTAATTAAAGATAAAAACCAACGACGTTTACAAGACGTTTAATTCGGCAGTAATCCGTGTTTGTTGTAGAAGGTAAGGAAGATTTATTGTAGATGTATCTTGTAAACTGAAAGAAGGTAACAGAAATTTAATTAAAACGAACACATCAAAATAAATACAAATATATTAGAAAAGGTTTTAATATTTTGTCATGGCCTCATTAGCCTCTAGCACCGTATTCAATCTTCTGGGCATAGATCCTATAAGGTTTCGCCAATCATTTTGGTCTTCGCTCAACTTTTCCCACGCATTTTGAATTAGTTTCCACAATTCTTCAGCATTTGCAATTCTAAAGTTCCTTTTATAAATTTTCTCGACAATTAAACCCCAAACATTTTCTATGGGATTACGACGGCAAGCTGTTACCTACGATCCTAAAAAGTTGGTCTCAAAAACTGCTTGTTCCCACGTCTTCTTTACTCGTAGAACAGTGCCTTTATCAAGTCCATAATGAGTAGCAACCCTTCTTATTACCAACCATCTTCTACTTTAGAAAGAATCAAAACTTTATCTTGCTCCGTCAGTCGAAGCATTATGACTTTTCAAAAGATCAAATGTCAGAGTTGATTAATTACAACCCTGATTTAATACAGCAAAAAATAAGTGTACGCGAAAGTTTTGAAACCAAGTGTACATGTGTTCAATTTATTTCGCTTTTGAAATGGGTTTCTTTTTTTAAATTATTTTACAATTTTTTAAGTGGTCGGTGGGAACCAAAAATATTGAAACAATAATGAATACAAGGAAGGCAATTGTGCCTAATGATTTGAGGTTTTCGCTCAATTCCCATGGGATCTCCTCATCAGATCCGGACTTGGTGACAATGGCGACAACCTCAGGCGTTTCAAATAAAAAAATATTTTTAAAATCGGTCCACAATTGACGAAGAAATCGGTGAACATACATAAAAGGAAAGAAAAACATCATACAGCAGAACACAGAACCTCCTTCTATTTTGAAGTCGGTAAAAATATAATTATAATATAAGTAGGTGTCTACTTAATTCTTCTACTGAACATTGCGGGTAGGTACATTCGCCTATAATATAATAATAAACTGAACTGGGTATTATACATCTACAGGTCTTTATAAATAATTCATACATTCAATAGGATTTGACGTCAAAAATAGCTACATGTAAATTTTGTTTTCCACAGGCAACATGATGTATGAATGATTTATGAAGGCCCGATATGAGTAGTATATAGGATGTAATTAATAGCTTTTTGTTAAATTCACTTCTTTTTTAATTTCAAAACATCTTAAAAAATCAAAATTATAAAAAATCGTATACAATATTAATTTTAACAACAATACTGAAGTACTTTATCTTAACACTAACTATAATATATTAAAGTACATAAGTGGTAACACTACTAAAGCGTTAGCATTCTCCATGTTTTACTTCTGCAAAGTCTGTAACAAGAATAATAAGTATCTACATTAAAGTATTATTCTTTTGACTTACACGTCCCAAATTGACAGTATGCTAATTCTGCCATACACCTGTTTTCGAATGTTCTAGGTAAGCCTGTATCATCAATACCACACACAGGACCAGAATCCATATCACATCCTTGCTCTAAACAGGACGGAAGAGCGCTGTGGGGAGGCGCAGCGTCTACCAACATTAGTCCTGCAAATAATATAAATGAATTTATTTTGAAATTAACATGGCGATTTCTGTTGTGTCATTTATTATGAAATTTTAGTCTTGTTAATTCATAACCAATATTTTTTATAAATTTTGTGCAAAATACTGAAAGGTTGTTCTTCGGTATTCCAATAAAAAACTCTCTCAGTTTCATGTCCTTAATTGTACTTTTCAAGTTTCCATTAATAATAGAATCAATAGAAAATTTCTAAAGAAACCATTGCGAAATGAGGTAAAATGTGTAGTTAATAGTCGGATAAGGGTATTCTAAAAATAGTACTAATTCATCTAATTAATATATATATATAGCCATTTACAAAGACGTGATTCAGACGTCAACTACATTACGTGTTAGTTAATTCTAATTTCTTGATAAACAGAACATAAAATATCTTACATATCACATAATAAATGATTACAAAAATCCAAGACGTAATAAACGACTGTGTATTAAAAACATTTTTTGTAAAATTGTCACGTCGACTAATTCCAAGTATTGTTTTAAATTTTAAATGTGGTTTCATAACTACAGGTGATCATGCAAATAGGCTAGTGTAATTATCAAATTATAAAAAAAAATCTAAATTTAATAGAACAATTTTAGGGCAGTTCCACCGCACACAATTTTTAACTTTAAGGTTAATCTAACTTTAACTTTGATTTAACTTTGAGGTTAATTAACATTCTGTAGCTGATGAATTCGCAGAAACATAAACAATAATTTTATTATTTTTTATTATTACCTATTTTATTTTATGGTATGTTTTTAACAAATTAAATTGTATGAAAAATATTGGTGGTATTTATAAAACGGGCCAATAGCACGGGCCAAAGTTTATATAAAATGACTGAATTGACTTTTTAAAGTAAATTAATGAACAAATATTTCCTTCGAATTATGTAATACGTGTAAATTGTTATTGAACAAATATATTATTTACACATATTTTTATAAATAGAATACCAACAGCAGTTACAATGGTCTTACTAATATTAAAATGGTAACTATGTGAGGAATTGTTTTGGCGCCCGTCCGAATAATTTTAAGTGGTGAATTATATACATATCTAAATATGCAAAAAATTATTAGTTTATAAAATTTTAATTTAGGTTTACAATTTTATATCAACATCCTGAACTTTGCACGATCTACCGCACACGACTTTTCATAACATGTGTCATAAAATTACTGGTCATTTGTCGATAAGATTATCTTATACTAAATGTACATTTCCTGTAATTAAAATTAACTGAATCCGACAATACCACTGATTATAAATACCAACATGTTAAATGTATTATTAGATTAATAAAAAAGGTATAAATAAAAATACAAAATCAGTTTGACGCACGGTAGAATATTTTCTGATGACCTCCTGACAAGACACTATCTTGAAAGCAAAGACAATTTGTCTTATTCAAAAAGTCAAACTCCAACGGCGTGCAAAGCAGATAAAATATCATGACTGATAAATTTGTACAATTTTAAAAACCGCCAAATAAAGAATTTTATCCTAGAAAATGTTAATTCAGCTAGTTACAGTTTTTAGATAAAGCGGAATAATCAAATTTACCATGTGTTATTACATTATTTATTGCTTCCTTTAAGATGACTTCCAGAAAAGACGATAACTTGTGTTTTATTTTAATCTTTTTTTATCGTAATGGTCCAGCGGAAAAGTTTGAAAAAAATCTTCTATAAAATTGTTTTCAATAAATCTTAATTTAATTTTTTTTAAGTGAACTGTTGATTGATGTTAAAGACACCTGAAGTACATAAATATCTCAAATTACATTAACACAATTTTGGGCAAATTTTCTCGGTTTGAATAAAATAAAGAAAAAATATTTCTCAATTCCAAGACCATTTCTAATTACAAATTACAATTATTTACCTGTGTATTATTTTACACAAGAATTGACCAATAAGTAAAAAATTAAAAATAGACACATCCAAAGTACAAATTAATATGTTAGACTAAATTACGATTTCTTATACTAAAAATAAAAATTGTGTAAATAGTACATACCCAAAACAAGATACAGTGCGTAGTGTTTATGCTTCATATCCAGATGTTGTGACCGGACTTGGTTTCAGATATTTATTCAAAATATTTCCGGTGAAGATATCACGTGGTCTGTGTGAACGGAGTTATAAAACAAATCAATTTGAATGAATGAATACTTTATCCAGTGATGTTACTCAGAACAAATTATTGACGTAATATCGAGAATCAGATCAAGGATGGACTTAATCAAAATGGTTAAGCATGGCTGTCAAGACTGTAAATATGTACTAATAATTACTCATTCTGATAAACTGATATATTTGACGAGTTTGATTCCAACTTATTTTTAGAAAGTGATTTCATGTTTGTTAATTTTTAATACGAACCTACCATTTTTTGTTCGAGACGATTTATTTTTGACAAGCAGGTTTATCAAAGAGGCGCAACATGTTTGTACGTAGTTCTTAACACTTGGTGTTTACTGATGATTTTATAGGTAAATAAATAAATTGACGACAGAAAACTACTGCGGCAAATTTTAAAACACTACACTACTATTATGAAGTGGGTCCGCGTAATATTTTAAATAGTTCGTGGGACTGACACAACTGATTTAATAAAATATGTCTTATTACCGCAATGTGGTGTTCCTACCAAACAAGCTGCTATTGGACCGATTAAAAATAAATAAAGCAACAGCACCAATCAGAGCGGGATTCAGAAGATAGGTATACACTTGCTTGCGACACTTATCACGTGTGATAACAAAATTAAAAAATACTGTTTCCTACTTTTTTTTTCATTGTCTATAAATTGTAATATTTGGGTTAATGAGAATAAAAATGATTTTACAAATAATATTATGGTACGTAATTACGTGCTTATACCAAAGTGCAAAAAATTATTTTAAGTCAACTTCAATATGCACGTACGCAAATTAGTTATTTCTTGTGTAAGTATATTTTGATAAATAATTGCGAAACTTAAGGACAGCGCCGGATTATCAAATTGACTCGTTAGGCACTTTCTGAAAAATAAATGAAAAGTACTCACACATGTAGTAAAATTTGCCTGTAATTTATTCGGACAGTCAGTTATATGGATTTTATTATTTGAAAATGTGCTGTAACATTTAATAGAAGATTGATAAGACAAAAATGCAACAGCTTCCACTGACCTAATCCCGGCCTGCATTATTGAATAACTGACTGGTAGGCAGACGTATCTCTTATCTCAGTTTCGGAGAAAATGCCAAAAGATAGCAAGAACTTTTGGCCTAGCTCATTATCTTCATGTCAATCAAAATTTTAATGCTTATACTAAGGTGGCGCCATAAAACTGTTTTGTGGTTTTTATTACAAGAAATTTAACATCACAAAGTTGTGCATGAAATTATATAATTGCAATAACGTCTGCGTTCAATTGAAGAATGTTAAAATTATTGCAATGCCAGACCAACAACAATTAATCCTTGCAACGAAAAACTGACTGGAGTTATTTTTGTTTAACCAATTTGCATTATGCAAGTAAATTGACATGTAAATTGAAGTCAAATATGTGGTGATTAACTTCAATATGTTATGACGACTTTGGTGGTCATTTGATTTTACGTTTTATATTATACATCGCATTTTTTTAAATGACTAGGATTTCCTTTTTTAGAGAGAATTCAGAATTCAGACGTATACCTGGATACTTTTTCTTTTACTTTCAACAACTGTATACATAATAAAATAAATTATCTTTAGGGTCAAAATAGAAAATTAGAGCTACGTATAACATTACGGCTAGGTTTATTATATTTAGTATGAAAAACAATTTTAACGATTACATAACTACATTGCTAGTAAGTTGAAGCAGATGCTATTATCATTGCAAGGGGAATTGAAAAATAAAATAATACTGAACAAGTTTAGTTAGATTAGGATCTAAAAATCACGATAAGAAGTACTTACAGAGGCTGGCGCGTTTTTAAATCAGGGACGGACTGAGATAGGATTGTCAGATCGAGCTTGTGTTGAAGGCGGAATGAAGTAGGCTTTTGACATCAGCGAAGCTGTTGAATACGGAAGAATTGTACCCAATAACCAGGGGAAAATAAAAACACCAGTAAAGTGGACTGATTTTGGAAGATATAAAAAATAAAGGGCGGAGGAAAGCGACATAAGAATAGATGGAAAACTGGATAATCCTCAGAATTAAGAGATATCAATAAAGAACACCAAGAAATCAAAACAGAAAACATTTATTAAAAAAAAGGAGTTAAAAATTGTAATTTTCGGAATTAATGAAACCGATAATGAAGACGAAAAAGAGCATAAAGGAAGTAAAGGAAAAATTTTAATGAAAACGAAGATATAACTGAAATAAGAAGGATTTATTGGAAACAAAGCTGAAAATAAAACGAGACCGATACTGGTGGAATTAAAGGACTGGAATAAAAAAAAAGGAGATAAGCAAGTCAACTTCTAAACTAAAACATCTAAACAACAAACATCTTTATAGATGAAGATTACCCCAAAAAATACAATAACAAAGAAAAGTGCTAAGCAAACATATGAAAGAAGCCAGAAAAAATGAGCATACAGCCAACATGGCTTACAATAAATTATTATAGAAGTACATAAATTAGGAACTAATGCGTAAGAATGTTGGTTATCAACTTATATTATTAAATTTTATACGTATACACTTATAGATTATAATGAAACTGTTTTTAATTTCAAAATATCACAGCCAAACAAAAAAAAAAACAGGAAAAATCTTTTGTCTCGTTCATACGAATAGTGCAGTAGAAATAGCTCGACTTAAACACGAAATATATTGCATAACAGTGTACCTTTAATTTAAGACCAATATTCATAATATTTGAAGACTTAATTTGTTTTTAAGAATATCAGGTCCTTATTGGAGAATGACCCGTCTGTAATACATTCCGTCTCAGGTTAGATTTTTTAGATTTTTTTAACTCCTAGGAATTATTATCTAGAATTTTATCTAATTGTAAGAAAGGAATAAATATTGAATTTGTCAATAAGAATGGGAAGTAGAAAATGAGTAAAATTTCATTTTTCTTTCCATTAATAACAGAGATTTTGAAGTTGACCAATCCCAAAAGCTCTCCGTTAGATAATACATATTATTCAATACGATTTGTTGCTAAGTTACAAAAATAATGGTTGGCTTTTAGAAAAACATATTTAATTAAATTTGTTTGGTCACCTGTATCGGCTGACGTCATTTTCCAAGCTATATGTAACCAATTTAACACCTGATTCGATGCTCTAAATTTAATTCAATTACATATACGCACTACGCCCTTGTGAGCAAACTAGAGACAATTTTCAGCGGCAATTTTTGAAACCCTTATTCTTCGATCGGCTAATTTTGTAAGACCAATTCCTCAACTGTCTTGATGTTTTCCTTCAACAGGCCTTCCGCATCTTGGGTCTACTTGAATTAATTCCCTACACGTTCCCCATTCCCCATACACGTTAATCATCCTCTAATGATTATCTTTGGGTCCACTTCCTTCTTTCGTGAAGAAATTGGTCACGCTTCTATGTTGCAACTGAATTTCACTCATTTTTTGTTAGCGAAAGCTTCATAAAAACAAGGCGCTTTGGAACTGCACCAAACTTGGTCAGTATGCATTAAAATGTCACAAGCTACGTGATAGCAAAAAGTTGCGATCTTCAATTGTTTTCTTCATGGCTAGGTAGATAATATAAAATCTCCCCTCGTATTATTAACAAAACTAAACACGAAGACTTGTCATAGAAAAGTCACAAGGATTTTAAGATTTTTCAAAATTGTACATACGCAAAACTACTGCTCATTTACCTTGATGTCTTCATCGTGTCTTTTCTCTTTAACTGGATAAGGTAGACATTTTATTTTTGTTGTCTAGATTTTGGTCCATCATACGGAATCGCCGAGTTTGCTCTGAGAAGTGAGTCCTGGGAACACTGTATATTTATGTGTACAAATCTATCTATTGCTAACTAACCCGACAGACGTTGTCCTGTCCAAATTCAATAAACAACACAAAAGTAAAAACAAATGTATATATAATTCTATTTTTTTATTTGTTTCAATTGAACATATTTAATTTTATTATATCCATCTTGGGAGCATAACTAACAAAACAAAAAAAGAATCAACCAATTATGTCGTTCCTATCGTTATCAGTTATAATCGAGAGTATGATTTATACAGTTTGCCCGTATTTTCCGATTCCCTTGTAATTGTCTCGAATTTTATTTTCCGGAAAACTTTTCCATTGCCATATTATAACGAACAAAGCAAAAAAGAATTACGCATATCCATGAAAAGTTAAGTTTGGTCTTAAGTTCATACAAAAATCCCAGTTTTTCCCGAATTTTTCAATTTTCCTAGCAACTTTTCCAATTTATATTTCCTTAAAAGCCTTATTTGGACTATTACAAATATTTAAAAAGAAATAGCCAAATCAGTCTAGCCGTTCTCAAATTATGGGCTTACCAACGAATAGCATTTTACTTTTATTAGGTACTAGCTAACCCGGTGAACTTCGTATCACCTACTATCGAGTTCTATTAAAAATAATCCGAAGTAGCTATTCAAGAAGAAATGTCAGTTTTGTATATCGTCTGATAGGTTCATCACGAACGCCATCTATTAAAAGTAATCCGAAGTAGCGTTTCAAGAAGAAATTACAGTTTTGTATATCGTCTGATAGGTTCATCACAAACGCCATCTATTAAAAGTAATCTGAAGTAGCGATTCCCATACAAAATTACCTATTTTTCAGCTGAACTTTAGGGCTGAAACCCAAGAGGTTTTTTTTTATTAAAAAAATCTTTTCTCTACTTTAATTAATCTAATAAACCCAATAAAAAAATTTATTCAATAAAATAAAATAATTTAAATTAATATTGTTTTTAAGTATGAGATTAATTAAACTAAAAAATAGTTTCTTTATGAAAAAAATACGTACATGAGCGGGTATAATCCCGAGTTTCCGGAAGAAAAGCAAAAACTTTAGGTAGGCTACTACGCCGACGAGTGTAGTCGAAACATCACTGATATATAAGCTGCACTTACATAATTATTCAAAGCCTTTTTTCTTGTAATTGGCTGACTAGTGCGCTTTACTACTTTGAATGTTGGAATGGTTGAGTGTTAATACATCAAGTCTCATCCCGAAATGAAATTCCCAAGTCGTCCCCTTTTGTCAGTTGTTGAACTGTCAAGGTCACCTAAATCTTTGAGTTCTTGGCCCCCTTAAACTTGTTAACAGAGTACTAACATTTAAAAAACATTCCACGCTGTTACCTGATCGGCCAGGTTTTTTGCAGTGGGCTCTTGGACTATCACCTGATAAACATGGGGATCAAAATGAAATGATAAAGAAGAACTCAAGAAAAATCTATTTCATTAAGGGAAGCTTGCGTCTCTCTATCAATGTTTTCAGGTCATGGCTTTTCAAAATGCCAATGCCCGCGTTCAAAAAGTCAGTGCAATTCCAAACGATGTGGTATTGTTTCAAAGCTAAACATTTGGTGCAACAGCACGTGCTATTCCAGCAATCCTTGTCAAAATAAGTAGTTGTAATATGTTTTTGTACTGTTTTTGAAATTATTAAAATTTGTTTATTTTTATGTCGATGATTTTGGTATTAATTTAAAATTGCTTTAAGACGAGAACGCTGACTGTATTACCAGCTTACTACAGTTACTATTTATTTTTTATTCTATTGTTAATTTAGTCCCGCATATATTTCCCATAAGAAGTCGGGTAGGTAGGTATACATATTTACTTCTAATTTCTAAAATACAATTTATTTCCATATGTCCAATTAGTCAAATAGTATTTTCACGGGTAGTTGGTATTTGCCTAGGCAAAAATGCCAAATAACCATTTAGAGTTTTTGAGAATGTCGTTTGGACTCATGAACAATGTTTTGGGCTCTTTGAAGAATTCCGTCACGTTCCCTTATACTGACGATGAAATAGTAGTAGTATGTATATTTATTACCTTTACAGGTTTATAAAGTATCCTATAAATACATTTTTTCTATAGCAGATGTTAAAGACTCCTTTGATCTATTCAAATCAAAAGGTCAAGGAGCACTTTAACCGCAAGGGTAGATAAAGTAATACTTTAACAGCAAGGATAGATAAAGTAATTTATTTTTTTATTTTACAATTTTTGATTAACATTTTGATCTAAAACAACATTAATTGTACGATTTACATTTCCAGCAATATTAACTCGTGAAACAGATATTTTTTCCTGTGCTAACTGCATAGAAGAAGAAGAACTAGAACTGCAAGAATTTCCACAGAGTATTTTCTTCGATACCCCAACTTTTGTTGGTACTGAGTTTTCAATATAAGATTCAGCAATTGAAGATGATTTCCACCTTCCTGCACGTTTGACTGTTACCAGATCGGCGCCAGAATTTGCTAACATTGTGGCTGCAGAGCGTCGGAAACAATGGCCTGTGTAACTTTCTACATTCGTTAACCCAAAAAAACATCAATTTTCTGCGAAACATTATAAAAAGTATTTATCTCCACAGGTTGGATGGTGCATTTTCTTTGTCGGTAACACTCACACCACTTTTATTGTCAGTAATGCAGAATAACCGATCTTCTTTATTTCTGGTGTCTATTAGCGAAACGATTATGACGATTTTCGATCAAGATGAGATGTTTCTAACTTGTATAAATCATTAGATCCACACGCTCCATATAAGCCCATTATCGCAACAACCTTTACAAACAGGTACCCATCTCCAGCTTCTTGTAAAAATTTTGTTATATCCTCTTGCTCAAACACTTTAGATTTCTTAGGTTTGTAACTATCCGTCAATTTCTTCAGCAAAGTTATCAGTTTGCTGTATCTGTAAACATTTACATTTTATTTGACATCGCATTCACTAGACTAAACGTATTCCTTACTTTCAAATATCACAATTTTCATTGACAAGTAGCGTAGATTTCAACATGCTGTAATAAGACCATAATGTTGAGGGCTTTACTTTCTTAGACTTTTTCGAAAAGTATGCCAGAAGTACCCTTTCACTACCACTATTCTTTGCAGTTTTCCACTTTTGGAAGCACGTTTATTCTTTTTCGTAGACGACGCGAGATTTTTGGGGCAGTAGCTTTCCCACTGCCTCTAATGCCTCTTCTTCCACGTCTGATGGTAGATTTTCTTCATTTTCGCTCATTTCGACAGACTTTTCAACTGAAAGCTTACAAATTTCTCAAAACAAAATGAAATAAACAAACTTTTGCTTAACCATAACATATGAGCGTTGTTTAGACTTTAATTAGACTTTAAAACCTTACACGATTCGTAATATTTTTTCATTGAGAAAATACACAAAAATACAAATACTCGACTAACGTCTCGACGCTAAACAAAACTCTCGAAGATAAACTAAAATTTTATGGTCTTGTATAATAAATTACTATTCCCATAACTCAAATAAAATAAAATATAATCAATATAATAAATAAAACTAAATAAATCAATAATTCAACACAATAACTAGCAGCTTTTTATTCCTTCCCACTTATTGTCCCTCTTCTCCACTCAACCTTCTTCATCCATTCGATCCCTCTTCCGTCCTCATTCAAAATTTCTTCTCTACTCTCAATTATACGCATTCCTTCAACAAATGCTCTATCGTCTCCTTTTTTTTTTCTTCACACATCTTGCATACTCTATTATTATCCTCACTCCAATATTTATTCTCTCTCTCCTCATTTCCACATCTAAATCTTGCTATTATCACTCTCTCTTTTCTACTCTCTCTACCTAGGTACTTTGGCATTTCTTCCGTTATTATTTTTTCATACTTCCCATTGTACCTAGACTCTCTAATTCTCGTTCTTCTTTCCTGCACTTGCACATCTCTATCTCTCTGCACTAATTCATTTGTCATTTTTCTGCCTCTCTCTCGCATTCTTTCTATCTCCGCACCTGCATACCCGTTTCTTTCAAAATATGCCCCCCTCTCTCTCCATATCCCCTTTCCTGTTTCGTTCCTTTTTTCTTTCAAACACTCTTGCAAAATTCTGCACTCTCCTCTCTCTATCACTCTCTCCTCAAATCTTATTGTTCTTTTTCCTGCTTCTATTCTTATTCCATCTCTCTTTGTTTCCTCCATCACTATATACCCCGGTGTCTCTCT
Source organism: Diaperis boleti (assembly GCA_963583935.1). Taxonomy (NCBI): domain Eukaryota; kingdom Metazoa; phylum Arthropoda; class Insecta; order Coleoptera; family Tenebrionidae; genus Diaperis; species Diaperis boleti. The sequence goes on along the minus strand of OY757242.1, from coordinate 42,433,755 downwards.
CTACCCCTAGCACCCATTTCAAATATTTTCCTTGCACCCCTTCCAATCCTTCTTGCTCTCTCCATCCCCATATTTCCGCTCCATACATTATCACGCTTTTCTCCAAACTATCAAACATCATTACTCTCCTTCTAAAATCATGTCCAAATTTTCTCTCTCCTTATTTGCTTTTTCACTAACTCTCTCACATGTGCTGTTGCTGTGTTGCTTTCATTCATCACATAACCTAAATACTATCACCATCATCTTGAATTTCTCTACATTCACCATCAACTTTTTCCTCCTCATATATTTCTCCATGCTTTCTATCATTTCTTTCATACCTTTCCCTCTCTCGCTTGCACCACCAAATCATCCGCATATGCTAAAGACCACACTTTTTCTTTGCTCACCACTGACGATGAAGTATTTCTTAACAATCATCTAACGTTGAAACTACGAAAAGACACGCCCTGGTGTTGGGGTCCACAACAGCAAAGCGCTTTCAATAGGGTCAAAAATATGACTACGACACTAGTCCTAGCGGTGTTTGATTCCCAGTTGGAGACAGAACTGCATAGAGATGCTTTTGCGAAGAACGATTTGATACCCCGAGTAGCGAGATGGTGGCTCGAAGTCAAGGACTTTGACTTTGAGATTATCTATAGAACTGGAGCGAGTATGTATCACGTTGACACATAGATATTCACCGTCATTCGTCAGATATTTACCGAACGAACTGGGAGTTAGATTAGATTAGATTAGATTGGATTTAAGAGGCGGTCTACTGGTCCTGTTTCCACCGCGACCATTGAGGTCTATTGTGGATCCTCCATGGCTTCAGAGAACGCCGTCAAGTTGTTTGGTCTTTTTGATTAGACTCCATGGCCTGGACAGCAATCCCCGCATGTATTCCTCTGCGCTTGGTTTTTCCTCGCCGAGTATTTGAAACTTTACCCTACAGATAACATGTTGGGCTGTTTCCTCTTCTTCCTGACAAAATCTGCACAGGTCTTCTTCTTCTGCCAATCCTAGCTGGCTCAAATGCCTATTGAGTCGGCAGTGCCCTGTGAGCAATCCAGCTATTATACTCACTGTTCTAGGAGGTCTGCTGTTAGTTCAGGTTTTCTACCTTTAAGGAAGCATTTTGCCTGTCTCTGTCTTGGGGTGTTCCCTCACCATTCCTGAGATTTTGTACGGATCCACCTGTTTATTGTAGTCCTGACCGTACTTCTGTTTATGCCACAAAAGGGTTCCGGGCCAATTAGGGGGCTTATCGGGCCTGCCCTAGCGAGCTCGTCCGCCGTTCCATTACCCTTGAAACCCGCGTGTTCAGGTACCCAGGCAAGGAATAATCTATTCCTACTGCCCACTTCTTTTAGAGAGCGTATGCAATCCCATATCAGCCGTAATTTATCTGGAAGGAATGGATTGCTTTTATATAGTATATGGCGATCGTTTTGCCTTGCACGGCATTCCTTGTTAACTCCTTCACACAGTGGTCAATTGCCACTATCTCCGCTTGGAAAATCATTGCTAATTGACCTGTGGATATCTGGATCTTTTCCTTAGATTTTTCCCCGTAGATCCCGGCTCCAGTCCCCTTTTCGGTCTTCAAGCTATCGGTGTACCAAACCAGTTTAGCCTTGACAGGGGGCCCTTTGACCCAGTCTGCTCTTTCTGGTATAATGACTTTAAAATTTCTTTCGAAGTTGAAACCATCACTGGGCATCCCGAAAAAACGGTATCCCTCTCTTGCTCCTCCCAGAGTTTTAGGTGTGCCCCACCGTGCCTCTGACTGATAGGTTTTTGCCCCTGCTTTAGTCTGTACATGACGACCTTAGCTTATCCCTGAATGTGGATGTGTATTGGTGGCAGGTCCATCAGGATTTCTAGTGCTGCTGAAGAAGCGGCTCCCGTGGCGCTCAGACATGCAAGCCTTTGCACGCCACTTAATAGCCTTATCACCCACTGACCCATAGGTTAACATGGGTTTCACTACCTTTGTGAATAGCCACAGAATCATTTTTGGACTCAATCTCCGAACTGGGGGTTCATCAAGCCGATGCGATGTGACGAAAGCTGACTGGATATTAGCTGCTCAGATGGAAGACGAGCAGATAGTTAGAATGCATACCATGTTTAGTTAGTCAAGAGAAAACCAAAGATACCAAGAGATATTTTGATGAGTATGTTTTAATAGTATACTATGATACGAGTTTTATAAGAAGCATTTTGTCGCACGCACTAAAAGAGTAAGTATGACAAAATGCCTTATAAACGCGTTATCATACAGTATTTTTTCTACTTTGCTACTTTTTATACAAAATAATCAAATTTCACAATCTAAGGAATTTCGCGGCGGTTGGCTACGTTTGCTAGGTGCATTAACGGCGGCTATGAAAAATAATTAATTTGCAATGGCAATAAATGAGTTCTGAAGTTCTTCAACGTACGCCCCCAGAAATACGGGCTTTGGCGAAAATACGATGGGCAATGTGCTACCTTCAGTCACGCGAGGTATATACACTGACGAACTCGATATCGTTCTGGCCCTAGAAAATCTCAATCTTTCCACCCACAAAATGTTTAGAATCAAATCCCGCCGCACAAACAAGTGGACGCCTTTTGTGTTGCAGAGATACTATTGGTTTGCGAAAATGCGACGCTTCATAACTAAGTAGATAGATAGATTAGGTGTTGAATTTGATCCCCTCACCGACACTTAGACCACACCGCGGGCCCATTATATTACCCCCTCGTGTTCCTCATTCCTGTCTCTCATCGAGCCTCAAATTGGCCCAGCTGGGCCATGTCTCCCCCTGTATGGACTTTCTGGTCGAGGCGAGAGCCGAACATTTCCGTAGGATGTGTTCGACAGTCTCGTCCTCCTCTAAACACCCCCTGCACGTTGGGTCGTTTACCATCCCCATCACGTGGAGGTGTTTATTTAGCCTGCAGTGTCCGTTCCAGATGCCCACCAAAAGGCAGAGTCCGTCCCTTGACAAATGCAGACAGGACTTGGCTCTTTTAAAGCAAGGATTTTTGATAAAAATCTAGGTTTGTCTACAGCCTGTTGTCGTTTCCCATCTAGCACAGTGTCTAGAATGGGTGTCAGTTTTGATCAGGTTTGAGAGGTAGCGGTTGGGCGGTCGGATGTTCGGTACCATCCGGTGTTCCCGTCGCGCCCTGTCGAGCCACCTCGTCGGCCCTCTCATTTCCCTCATTTCCGTTATGTCCTCGAACTTACCTTAGCTCAACGACATTGTTTAGTGCTATTCTCGACAGTGCCAGATGGCAGTCGTATACCACTTGGGAGGTAATCCTGCCACTGGCCAAAGCCCGCAGAGCTGCTCGACTGTCGCTGAAGAAGCATATCGGTTTTTCATATATTATAATACCATAAGTGATAGAATTTTGCCGACAAAATTTAATGCTTATTAAGAAAGTTTGTTGCTTGGCAATTTCGCGAGTGACATTGACATATAAAAATAACGAGCCGTCAGGCGAGTTATTTTTTGTCAATGCCACGAGCGAAATTGCCCAAAGCACCAAACTTGAGTAGAATAATCTTTCAATTTTGTCAGGCAAAATAAATTATATCACGAATGGTATTCGACATGACTATTTCATGAATAAAAATTTAAACAAGAAACACAATTTTATTATTAAATTAAATGCAAATTTTAACAATTCCAAAATATTTCTTTTTTATTTGCCATTGCCTTGTGAAAAGAACAATTATAATAATAAACATTTTCTTTTACATTCTTTGCATTCTACATCCTTAGAATTTTGTTTGGACGAGTCATTACTGTTCCCTCTCAAATTTTGAACTAAATTGTCATGGCGAATTGCGTCAAGCTAAAGATAGGGTTTTAATTACTTGCTGTTCTCAAACCTCATTTTTGGTCAAAGCAGATATTGCAGAAGATCTATGAAAATGATTTGTTTATTTTTAACTTCTTGGCTTCAAATCCAATATTAAGTGCAGATTCTTTTGTCCAGGGTGTTTTTAAGCCTATTGGTGAGTTCTTAAACCACAAATCTTTCGTTCAGGCAGGATTAACAGTCAAGAACAGCGTAACGCTTGTTATTTTTGAACCTCGACAGTGATCTGACAGAACAGGGACTAACGTTTTCTCTATTTCTATAAGCCATTTACTGGAAGCCAAAGCTTTAGACCCACCTTGAGTAGTTTTTGAAAGAATTGGACCAGTAAATTCGCGTTCATTATCTATTTCATCTAGGAAAAAGTGCATTTTGCAATTTACAGCTTCATTGCCTCGCCAGGCAAGCTCGAATGAACAAACATGAAAAAATTTCTTTGTAACCCTTCCGGATTTTTTTCATTACAGCTGTTTGGCTTGGCATAAATCTTGTGTAATTCAAGAGCTTCGGTACTGAATTTCCGTGTATCAGAATTTCCCTGAAGAAGTTTTTTTTTGGCATCAAGAGCATTTCTAGCTTCTTTAAAACAGATATCGGAAAAAAGATTGATTTTGATAGTTATTATAACCCTTAAAATATTTTTCCTTGACCATTAATACTGTTGTTCCACATTGATTTGACACTAGTTTCTTTGTAGTTTTCTCCGTTTTGCAATTTCTTCTGGTGTTGTTGTCGAAAGTAAATTATAATGCCGCTGCTCGCAAAATTCGGTAAACTGTTGCCACACTGATGCTTTATTTTTAATCGTATTTAGAGGTACAATGTTAGAAATGCTTTTTAACGTTTTTAATTATTGATAAATCACCGAATCTTAAATATTTGGAGCAGTTATTCTCATCTTTTACAACTGACGTTTGCAAAAATTATTGTAAAAATCGGTTACTATGTTAGCGAGAAAACAAAAGAAAATTTGCCGCTGAAAAACAGCTTGGTTGCTTCATTCCCGCTCCCCATTGGTTGAACAAGCCCAGCAAAATTTTAAATTGGAAATTTTGTCCATGCGAAACAATTTTTTGTTTAAAATGATGGACTCTGATTCGATGAAATTTTTCTGAATGAAATAGTCACTGATATTGCGCCCAGTGATTTCTGTGGCACCCCTTAGAATGGCCGCGATCTCCGTCTGGAAAATATTGGCATATTCCCCTAGATTGCAGTTCATTTCGGGAATGTGAATTCCCGCTCCAGAGCCTGCTTTCGTTTTTGATCCATCCGTGAAGACTGAAATGTCAAACTTCGGATGTTCTCCTGTTTCCGTATGCACTGCACAGGATTTGTCGAAAGCATAGGACAGATACGGTCCGACTCCGCACCTAAGGGAGGTACTCTGTGGAGTCCCTCGCTCAGGATGCGGGTATGCCAGCGTTCTGATTTCCCAGCTTTCAAACGTTACCCTCCTGCAGCCTGCGAGCGGAGGCAAGTGCCATGCCCTCCACGAAGAGATCGATAGGAGGTAGTCACAGGATAGTCTCCAGAGCTGCGCTCGGGGTGGTTCATGGCACCCGTCACAGCGACACATACCATCCGTTGGATGCGTCCAAGACATGTCATCGTTGTTTTTTGTCTGACTCTTTGCCACCAGACAATTGCTCCGTAGCTCAGTATCGGTCTGATGACGGCCGTGTAGAGCCAGACGGTAATCCTAGGTGTGAAGCCCCAGGACCTTCCCACCGCTCTCCTACACTGCCACAGGGCGACGCTAGCTTTGTCTATTTTACTCTCCAGGTGCTGTTTATGATCCAACATAACGCCCTGGTACTTCACATCCTGCGAGAGTTTCAGCTTGACGCCGTTAAGGGAGGGCAGCCTTAGCTGTCCCATCTTCCTTCTATTCGTGAAGAGAACTAGCTCTGTCTTTTGTGGATTCACAGCCAGAGCCTCCTTCTTACACCATTTTTGTACCAAGCAGAGTGCTGTCTGCATGAGGTCGCATAGTACATTTTTGTACTTACCAGTAAGCAGTATGACCAGGTCATCTGCGTATCCGATAGTGTAGAATCCCGCCTTGTTGAGTGTGCATAGAAGGTCGTCCACTACTATGTCCCATAGCAATGGGGAGAGAACTCCCCCCTGCGGACAGCCCTTCTTAACCACCCCTCGAGTAGTTGCGTTCGCTACACTAACCTGTACGGTTCTGCACTTCAGCACCCGCCGACACTATCGAAGGTGGTCTTGTCAAAAGCCCCCTCAATGTCGATGAATAATCCTAAGGAGTATAGTTTGTGCTACAGGGCTCCCTCAAGCCGCCCCACCACCTCGTGTAGAGCGGACTCGGTCGATTTCCCCGGAACATATGCATGTTGGTTGGTTTGTAATGGTTTGGCTCTTAGCACCCCATCCTTAACAAAAGCGATGTGAGACTTATGGGACGGAAAGATTTCGCGAGAGAATAATCTCCTCGCCCTAGTTCTTATAGCCCATTCCACGCTAGTGTGATTCACAATCCACGCAGCCTCAGCCCAGTCCTCCAGAGAGGGGGTTTTCGGCCAACTTTGGATCGGATTCCCATCCGTTGTGACCACACAGCCCGGAAAATGTGTAGCCATCAGTACTTTGGCTGTTTCATCGGCAAAGTCCGTGTCCTCTTTCTTCAAACTACCTACTTGATGTCCCGGATCCTTTGACAAGATTTTCATCAACCGTGCAACGGTGGTGGTACATTCGAGTTCCCCACAGAATTTCCTCACTGATGACCTCTGTTTAGAAGAAATGTCTTTTTTGTATTGAGGCTGGTATTTTTTAAATTCGTCCCAGTCGGCTGCATTTTTGGTTCTTTTGGCCTTATTGAATAGTTTGCGCAGATAGGCTCTTTCTCTTTTCCGTTCCTTACACCACCATGTGGTGTTGTGGCCCTGCCGGGTGCTCGATCTCAGCGGACAAGCGTCCTCATAAGACGTCATCAGAGACCTAGTGAGGTCAGTGACTGCCCTCTCCAGTTCTCCGGCCGTCTTAAGATCATTAGAGATGTAGAACCGATCCCTGACATTTGACAGGTTTTCTAGAAATAGACCCCTGTCAGTTTGTTTTGGGTTCCTGTACGGTTTCGGTAACATCTCTTTTACTTCAAACGAAAACGTTATCCATCTGTGGTCTGACATGGTCACTAGCGATGATACTTACCAGTCCGTTATATGTTTGGAAATCTCTTGTGTCGCGAGAGTAATGTCTATCACAGTCTGACACCTCGAGGTGACAAACCTAGGTTCGCTCCCTCGATTGAGTATTCCTAACTTTGTGCTCGTTAGATATTCGAGCAGTGCTGTTCCTCTGCTGTTGCAATCACTGCTCCCCAAAACGATGTGGTGTGCGTTGGCGTCGCATCCAGCAATGAGTTGTTTTCCTTTCCTTTCGCAATGTCGAACCAGGTCCGCAAGCTCCTTCGAAGCGGGTGGCTCCCTGGAGTCGCCGGTAAGGTATACTGAGGCAAAGACTACCTTTATTACGTTCCTTCCAAGGTCCAGATTGACCTGCACGGCCGTGATGTCCGGTTGCAGTAGCTCGTCAGTTGGAAGGCGTCTTGTTGACCTGAAACATAAACACAAGTTCTGGGTCTTTCTTTGAGGGGTCCCACGTAAATGGTCGTAACTAACTATGTATGTGCGAGCATGTTTGAATTGTTCATACTACAAACAGAGTTTGGGTAAGAGACAAGGGAAGCTGCACTCCATTGAGAAGATAAGTGTGCCGTTTCATACTATTCATGTGAACCATGTGGGGCCCTTCAAGACAAGTTCATATGGGAACAAGTTTCTTCTGCTGATTGTTGACGCTTTCACCAAGTTTGTGATTGTTTGATTGTGAAGCAGTGAAGTCACAGAAAACTCAATCGGTGGTGCGGGTGCTTGAATAAGTCATATGATTGTTTCGTGATCGCGGTTCCCGCTAAGTGCTATCAATACGACGTTCAAAAAAGGTATTAACCAGACACCGTCAGAAGCCTTGATGGGCTACCAACCTAGACCTACGGCACAAGCAAATTTGTTAGCAGAGATCGAAGTAGACTTTGAACGTCTCAATTTAGCAGAAGTGCGAGATAAAGTAAAGAAGCACATCACTAATGATTAAGCTCGCCAAAAGAAGTACTATGATAAGTGTCGTAGAGAGGCTGACAAGTATAGCAAAGATTTAGGTTTGGTGACCAGCTCAGCGAATTCTGGTTCAAGCAAGAAGCTCTTACCGAAAACCATTCAAAATAGTATCGCTATTGTTTAACGATCGATATGAAGTGCAAGATTTGAGAGAGGGGAGTCACAAGACTAAGACGGTGGTCCTAGTTGAGAAGTTGCGGCCGTGGAGCCTGATTTCATGTTGAGTTGCGACGGGTCTAAAACTCCGGTTGCTATAGAGACGTCTTAACTAAAGACCAGGCAGTACGGCTGAATTTCATGTGAAATGAAACATGAAATTGGTGTTTACTGCCTGGTCATTAGATAAGACGTGAAACCCGTCGCAACTCAACATGAAATAAGGCTGTTGTTTTCAGCTCAAGTCACTACGCTTGATTTATTATTGTTAGGGTGTCGAAGTTAGATATTTTTGATTCAGTACAACTTAAAAGTACAAATTAATGGCACATTTCACACATTTTTCGGAAGAGTATTTTAAAAATTCAAAACCCCAAATCAAATTACGTTTTGGAAAACAAAACGCACCGTATTAATTTGAGGCATTACATAAGTTTCTGTTAATTCTTATCTTCACTTCGTAATCAATAAAGTTAATAAATACCAGATTTTAAGAAATTTGTCTCATTCAAAAGTGAAATTTAAAAAATCACGGTGTAAGGGACAATTTCTAAATGGCACTTTGATTAAAGTCACTATCAATCACTCAGTAGAACCATTTCGGTTTTATCAGACTAGATTATAACATGATTGTTGTAAATAAATAAATATAAGTGTACTCTTTATTCTTTTCAATCAAGGTCAACAATGTTTTACATTTAGGTACATCTTTGACATTCGTATAGAAATGAGCCAATTATATTTTATCGTACTAATATAATGCCAAAAATAATAATAAAATTGTTGTAACCTGAAATAAATATTGCAATAGCGTGATTATAGATTAAAGTTTTAACAGCTTCAGGGAAAGTGACCTAGTTATACATACTTTATTGATGTTACTAATATTGGTAAGTGTTTAAGATAAGTGCAAATAGCAATCTCATTAAATGTATGTTTGAATTAATTACTATAATGATTAGAAAATAATAGGCAAGATGGTCCACAGTTGAATTTCTGGATTCTGGTGCAGAAATTATGATAAACGGACTCCACCACCACCTGGGCATTCTCCTTGGGTCTGAATTTTTAGGTCTGCAAAATAAACATAATTAAAATTCATTCATTCAAACTATGAGTGTTGAAAAAATAAAAACTACATGTCAAAGAGCTGTTATGATAATCTCTACGAGTAAGATAAGACATTATTGAAATTGTCACTTCATTATTATCAGAATTAGTTTTAATGGAAATATATTTATCGTCTTTTATCAGTTGCTGCAGTTTGGTTTATTCCCACTGGACGGAAACGCCAAAAGCTTTGACTCGTGAGAAAGAGATAACATGTGAAGCGTAGTTATATGTTATTATAAACACTAAGAGGTAAAACTAGAATTTGGAGCATTAGAATGACTGTCATGATGCAATACGTATTAAATACACTGACCTAAACACAAATTTATTGAACTAGTCTGTAATTTATCTTCTACAAAAGAGTTGGAACTTCTTGGATCAAAATCAAGCTACAACGTTTCAAATAATCATTGCTGATTTTTGCTGATCTTGAAAACTTAAAGGGAGTCATGCGGGACTTATGCCGCTTTAATCTTAAATCTTTGGATTGATCAGTTTGTTATAGATATAGATATTTTGTTATACATTTTTTTCAAAAAATTTAATAATTTAATTATTACTACCGTTACAAAATACAAAGTACAGAGATTATTGTTATTGTCCTTCATATTTTTCTGCTTTCATGCTTAAATGAACAGATTTTACATACAATACATTATATTGAACCGTACATCCTATCAGCCTCGAATTGCCCTAATTATGTCCATTGGGTACCTTTTGTTTCTAACTTTTTTCTTAAGTTTTAGGTGTAAAAATTCTAAATGATACGAGTGATACACGAGCTTACAATTGCATTTCGGTCACGTGTGATATACGATGTTTTGTCCAACAGTTGTATTTTTCAACAACAAAGCATATTGAAAAGTTATTTTTGAAGTGACATTGCCTGACATTGCTTGACACTGACATTTAAAACATAGTCATGGTATTGCGATAGCACGAGTGATACACATCTCACGAGCTTACAATGGCATTTCGGTCACGTGTAAAATACGACGTTTTATGCCCCACGTGTAATTTCTTGTAAAACGCTAAAAATAAAATTATTATTTAAAGCACTGCAATAAATTGGACGCATCAAAAAAAACTTTGGGAGAAAAATGGTCATTTGGGTTTTCTATCTCAAAATATTTGGAAAATTAGTAGTTACATCCCGTAGTGGCAAAAAAGCTAAGCACCAAAGCTGTAGCATTATTTCTTGAACGACCAAGATGTATAAGAATTATGTCATAAATTTACAGCTTTCAAAATTGATAATCAGGAGCACCAAATAATGTTTTAGATCTCATTAACTTGTATAGGTACCATCGGGAGCATAGTTAACACCCGTAGTTCTCTATTGTAATTTAAAACAAAATCAGTAGCGGCGTATGAATTTAAAAAATGTTAAATATGTCAAAATATAAGTTCACACTAAATAATATTTCAAAAACCAGCTTTTATTATGGATAAGTGTGGGTGTTAAGTGTTTTTTGTATATATTCATATTTGACTGAAATTTGATGATATCTACCATAATAATGCTATCAAAGCCTAATTCTCATGAACTTCATTTAGCCAGATAATCGACGTAAATGGCGATAATTGCAGGAAGAGTTAACGCGAAGCTTTATTGCAGCAGTAATTTTATATAAAATTGAGTGCAAAATAAGCTTGATTGTTTAATGCATGTATACGTGTGTATTCAAATCTAAATTGCTTAATTCTCTTGTGTGTCTTTAAATAAATCGTATTATATTATAAGATAAGAGTAATTACTATTTCCTGATTCGCAGTTGTAGTTGGACAGGACACATTCATTTCCAAAGGATTTATTGTTTTTTCCACTTCCATCACCTGCACAGACCGGCTTATAATCATCACCGCATTCTTTAAGGCATGGTTTCTTCTTTAAGGAGGCTTTTGTTGATCCTTTGGCTGGGGAGCCGTAGGTGCAACTTACCACCACAACTAAAAACAGTAATACATGGAATAATTCATCCACAAGCAGCTTCAGTATATTTTTATCTTGTTGCTGCATGAAAATAATTTTTGCAATTTTGTTTATACTTGTTGTATTGCAATATAAACAAAACTGCATTCAGACAGCGATATTAATTATCTGTTTAGCACTGTAAATTTCCATTTCCATATTCGTGGTAAAACATGAAACAACACAGGAAATGAAGAACAATGAACAAAATTATTTACGTGAACTTTTCAATGCTTTCATTAATCAATTAAAAGTGCAACAATAATTCACTGTAACTCACCAATCAAAACGAAACAGACAACAGTAAACTTCATGGCTGCCACGGTAAAATAATACAGCTTGAACCTTGCTAACAGTTATGTACCATCCCCACTTTGCACCTTAATTTTGCATGCAAGATGAAAAGATATTTGTTTGTAAATCAATCTGTTGACTATTACCATGAAAATAGTGTCCACTGTCAGGTCTCACGTAATTAGACCAATTCGGATTAAAATCCATCATCCAATCTTTCATGTGAAGCGAATTCTATTGTGTTGGTCTGTTGTTTATGCTAACTTGGCATAGAAAACTGCAACCTACAATCATTTGTTCTCTGAAATCATCTGCATTTACATTGAGCTAAATTTACAGTTCTGTTGTGATGACCATTTTGCACGTTTTTATTAAAGAGTTAATTTAGGGCAGTTCAGATTTTTAATAGAGGTCAGGTGATCGTCTGAAATTTTAGTTGTCAGGAGCCGGGCGTTGACCTGAATGAAATTTAGTTAAAACCAAATATCAAAATATAAAATTCTTCAATAATTTATTATACAAACTACTGAAATTAATATGTTATTGTTAATTTTTAAGCTGTACTTGTATTAAAATCTTTTGGAGAAGGGAAGGTCCTTGGATCATACTAAATGAGGCGTGTCATATACACGAGGACAATTAAATGAAGGTTTGGATGTTCTTACGAACCTGTAGTCAGCGGTTAAGTACAATTATATCTACAATTAGTTTTTTAACAATTTTCTCTTATAAATTTTTATCATTTTATTATGTTAAACAACGAAATAAGGATAGTTGTCCTGAAATAACTTCTAAAACATGTATCTTTTTAAATGGTAGTCTTAAAATTATTTAGGAACAACCAACACCAAGGAATTTTTTTTTTCAAAAATTTAGGAATTAGGAAAACTATTGTGGAACCATACGATATCCAGAGTAACAGAATAACAAAATTTCAAACCATATCAAATAATAAAACAAATCTACGAAATTATGAAATCCATGAAATTGAATAGAATGAGAACTTAAATATAGAATTCGGGAACGCCAGTGTTAAGTAAACGTAAAGACAAATAGACATAAAATCAGATGACCATAGACTCTAAGAACAAATTTCATGTTTCATTTTACATGAAATTGAGCTTAAATTACTGCCTGGTCTTACATTCTACTACAACATGTTCTGCTGAGTCATCAAGATTAAAAAATTCAGTTGGTAACAATACAATTTACATCAAAATTGGTAATCCGAAGACAGCTGCATTTAAATTTGCACCAAACAAACATAACCTTGCATCTACAAATGCCATTCCTCCAACTTAAGGCAACAAACTTTAATTGTTGATTAGTCTGTATATAGATAATTATATGAACGTAAGTTTCCACCCATAGACACATCAGAAAACCTCCAAAACTATAACGCGTCTCTAACGCATACGAAGCTGAAAGTTCACACGTCTGGGTGCTCGCTAAAAGGGATTTTTCGAAATTTAACGTTTGCATTTATATACTGTTCCAAATGACCCACTTTACCAAACGATAACAGATACAACATCTAATTATAGTGACTGGAAGATATATTGCAAACTTTCTTTTCCTAAGAACTTGAGAAACACAAATTAACACCCGAAGAATCATCTTGAAAAACCTGAGACCTTGAGGAACCTCAAAATTTGGAGAATTTGAGTTCAAAATACGTGAAGTTTTAAGGAAAATACATTTATTTCATTCAACTGTTATAATGAAGGCTGAAAATGCTCTCCATTTTGGTCTATGCACAAATGAGCCCTTCGTCTAACACCTTGAATAACATTTGGTAACATATCTGGATTATTATTTATTTCATTAATTTTTTCGATAATAAATTAATCAAAGAACTTTCGTAACATAGCTAATGTGGTCCATGCTGAAAGTGCTGTAGCCCCATCTTGTTGAAAATAGCCAAGTACCAATTCGTCATCATGAAGTTCATGATGTTCATGAAGTTAATAAAAGTTTCCAAAATCAGGTGTGTGAGGGGCTGCATCTGGAATCCAACGTTGTATTGGGTAACCAAAATTGGCCTGCTGGAAATGTTTAATTTAAAACAATAATTTTAATTAAAAATAAATATAAAACTAAATAGGACCATTAGATCATTTAAATTATAAATTAGAGTAGGCGTTTGTTTTATACAATGGCCCAGCCTGCAAGTTGACTGACAGAGTAACATTTGAGGTTATGGCTAAACACTGTGATGTTTATGTTTCTCATGTTAAATTGTTTTAATTTAAAGTAAATAAAACACTAACAAATAATGTAGGTTTATTGAGAATTACATCAAATGTTCAAAGTGTTCTTGCCCAGCAAGTTACGGTGTGACAGTAAAAACATCAAAGGACTAGAAAGATCAGGATTTGTTAGTGTGCTATTTATCAGGATTGTCGAAGAATTCTTCGCCCAACAAAGAAAATTACATTAATTTTAATTTAATTTCATATGTCGACTTAAAATTATGGTGTGGAAAATTTTTTACTCGCCTGAAGAGGAAATCTGACTGCTACAAACCAAAGAAAGTAAATTCACGAACAACAGTATTAACACTGACAAGAGAGGGAATGAAGAGCTTGTAGTTTCTGGGAATATTAATTGTTTTTGTTGCTGTCAATATAACGGCCGTGGCTGTTAGTAGTTATGGGTCATTTAACAATCGATAAGACAGTACAGTTATAATGCAATAACAGGTAGGTATTATGAAAATAATAATAATAAAAAAAAGTGTTGACTTCTTATTTCATAATTTGATATTCATGAAATGGAGATCTTTAGTCCTTTATTACAGTTGATTTTGCGGTACTTTTGTTTCATGAATTCAAAATATAAGTTCTTCTTGAATCTGATATTCATTATCCCAAGATATCGAAAATTAAATTGCTGCTTATACTAGTTTAATATAATTATATATGAATTGTCAAATTTAACACGGTCAACTTGACATTTATATTATAAAACTACTAAGTGGTTTTTCGTACATGACCAACTTTGATTAGTTTAGTTTTCGATGTGTCTGTATCATAGCACCAAAATACTTGGATCAAAGTGAACCTAGATATTACGTAATGGCATTACTACTATTATTAATGATCCAAAATGTATTATATACATAATATAGTTTGGAAATCCCCTTTCCAAAGGAAGTGTACAGTTTTGGGATTTTTGTATAAATCATAGTGTTTATTGAAGCATTGTTATCCAAAAACCGCAAAATTTAAATACTTTCTATATACTTTTTTAAATATAATGATAAAGCATAATATTTAGCGTTATGAATCTGTTATTGCGGTCTTTAACGTCAGCGAAAAAATTACACAAGTACTTTTAAGAATACGAGAAGGCCAACAAGCACAACGCAATTTTTGAGCAAACTAAAAATAAATGTAATATTAAATTTGTAAATTAAAAATAAACATGGTTTAGTAAACTTTTTGTTTTGTTATTAAAATTTATCCACTTTCGTTTCTTTTTGCGTATTAACGTGTTTATTAATTCTTATCCATTTTGCATCCGCAGATTTGCATTGGAATTTTTCTAGACCACCGTTTTCATAAGATGATCCTAATATCGATGGTCATATTTCAAATAGCTATTTTAATTTACATATTGAGCAAGCAACAAGAATTGTGAAAATATTTTGCTCCGATAATTTCTTAGATCTCAACTTTGCAACAAAAAATCAGACAGACACATTTACCACTAAATATTTCATTTAAAGTACAAGTGGCCATCTAATGGTTATGAAAATAAACAACAGCGTACAATCGAATTACATATTGTGAGAAAAACTCGCGATCTTCATCGTCATTCACATCGGGCAAATCAGTTTTACAAAAGTTTTATAAAAGACGGTTACAAAAGGAACATCAGGAACGAAAAAAAAACAAGATAAACAAGAGCAAAAAGGAGAACATGCGTTAAAGTAGGAAAAATACAACAATAACATAAAAGAACAAGATTGGCAAGAGATTAAAAAAGGTAACAAAAGGAATGAAACAATGGAATACAAAAGGAACAAAAGGAAGAAGAGGATCAGTAGGATAAGAAATAGGCAACTAACGTAGTAAAAGGTACCATAAAACTAAAGCAAAAAGTGGAGCAGAGAAAGTTGAAAGGAGGAACATGAAGAATAGGGATTACAACGTGACATGGGGAACAAGAGAAAAGAGGAAAACCATATCAAAAAATGGAACACAGAAAGCACAGGTGGGCCAGGAAGATAAACGTAGCAAAAGAAGCATGTAGAACAAACGGAACGAAAGAAACACAAGAAACCACAATAACAAAAGAAACAAGAAAAACAAGAGTTACATGAGGAGCAATAGAAAGAAAAAAAGAAATAAAAGAAACAATAATAACAAGGCAAACAAAAGGGACGAAGACAACAAAAAGAATGATATAAAGGAATCAAAGACAATAATTCTGGTAAGACTGAAAATGTAGAGAAATTGAATAGAAAACAAAGAATCATGAAGGTCAGGAAGATAAAAGTAACAATAGAAATGAAACCAGAACAAACGGAACAAAAAAACACAAGAATGATAAAAAACAAGAGAGGTAGGAGGAGAAATATGAAATTAATTCAAAAAAGTATTTTTCGGTAATGATTGGTCGTCTCAATTTTTGTAGTTACAAATTTTGTTTAACAACTTTTTTTCTACAGCCACAGGGGTAGCACATTCTATGCGACGTAGTCTATCCTCAGTTACCAACAACTTGCGCGTTGTGAAGATTATGAAGGTTATGAAGAAAGCACAAAATACCCACATTTGTAGTCCGCCACATTTGGACCCATGGATATGGTCCTGCGATAGCACAACGCTTTCAATATTGACATTAAAGATCGCCAAATGCTGCCTGTAGTTTTCTTATTCTAAGTCTTTATCGGGTTCTCCTTGTTTTGTCAAAGTCTTTTCCTTCGACCTGTTAGTATTTCTTATGCGTAGTAGGCCAGTAGTAGCCCCACATACATATTATAATAGTAAGACTAAATATCTTCATTTCTTTTTAATTTAGTAACTATAAGTACCTGCAAAAAAAACGGTGAATACAACTGAAAACAGTAAAGTAACTGCGCAATAATAATAATTAAAACCCCAACGTCTAAATCGGTCTATTTTTACACTTTAATGCTCCATCTGTTTTAGATTTGCCTTATCTGGTCGATGAGCACGACACAGCTGCAATTTTCGCAATGATTATATCTGTCTTGCTACGCAATTCTAAAAATGAATTAATTTGAAAGTTTCTTAAGAATTATTAAATTTAGGTAGGAATTAGAACTGATTACTCTGTTAGTCACAAAATCGACACTAATAAATTAATTGAAATAACGTTGCGTTTATACAAAGCTATATTTTTATGGGCTACATACCGTGCGAACATTTAAATTATAAATTAGAGTACTAACTGTTAACAATTTGGTTTAATATTTGAATGTCAAAGGTGACTAGAGAATTTCCAAAGCGCTTTTTCAAGGGTTCAAACTACCCCTATTTTTTATTTTTAAATCGAAGGGTATGTCATGTGACACATCGTTGGCGAGCTTATTTCAAGAGGATTACAGGTAGGTAAAAGAGATAAAAAAAATAAGTTCCCGTGTTTTAAGATAACACGTATTTCTTTCCCTGGAACAGTTTTTCTTACAAAAACAAATACTGTAAGTAAATTTCTTATCTTCTCTTGAGTTTTTACAGAAACGTTGGCGATCTGCCTAGAGGCATTAGGTCCTTAATTTATGTTTTGCTTTGGACTGGACTGAACTGAACTCACACCAGCTATTATTCGAGAAGAACTTGTTGCCACTTTGGCTGTTTTATTCCCAAATGAGCGAGAACCGGATAGACCCGACGACAGACTTTGGTTTCAACAGGACGGAACTCCACCGCATTATTCTGCAGTTGGTCGTAGATGTTTAGACAAAATATTTACCAATATGAGGGAGAAGGGGCCAAATCGAGTGGCCGGCAAGGTCACCTGACCTGACTCCACTTGATTACTTTTTGAGAGGTTACTTAAAAAAGATAAAGTATATGCAACAAAATCAGATGATCTTCAAGATTTACAGCAGCGAATTCGGTATGAAATCAGACAAACCACGATAGGGGAGGCATTCTACCAACTACTGGCTTTGTGCCAAGAAAGAAACGATCAATATATTGAACACATCTGTTTAAAGAATGTCATCTTAGAATTTTAGTTTTTAATTTTATTCTCCTTTGCAAATCAGAAAACAACAAGTCTAATCCTATTGAAATAAGTTTTTCAATGATGTGTCACATGACATACTCAACAACAATTATAAATAAAAATTAGGGGTAGTTTTAACCCTTTAGGATAGATATAAACACAAAACAAGTTCAACTATGTGGCCCGTGAAAATCTAAAATTTACCTGTTTTACAATTTTCAGTGACATGTTATATGATGTGTTTATTTAAAAAAGTCATCAAGTCGCCTATGAATTTGACATAACATTTTAACGTATGTCTGTTGCCAAAATAATAATGAAGTGTGTATTGTTGGTTGTGGACTTTCAACTTGTAGATGAAGCAATAAATCACATGGGTTTTTCAATTCGTCTTTGTCACTCAAAAAATCATAAGCAACTTGATGACTTTTTTAAATGAACACTTTATATAATTTATTCCAGTTTAAGTTTCCATTCTGTATATACGTACACCTACTATCTATCATACCTACACAATAAAAACAAGCAATTTTATTAGTGTTCTTGATGTTAGGCAACTCTTCTAACACCCTTGTAAGACAGATAGTCTACATTATAACATATTTATTTTCTTCTGTGATACTCGCGGCATCTGTCGCTCAAGAGACAAGAAGCATCTAACAACCTGGTAGAAATCTACTACTCATTTTTTTCAAATTGCGATTGTTCAGGATCCTTAGATTGATCTAATATAATAAGCTCTGCTCTATAATTATTTTACCCTCATTTTTTTTTACATCCATTAAAATTTAAAAATCGAAAGACAAAATTCCTCAAACAAAACTTGTAGCATTATAGCTAATTGCTCGACTCGTAACAATTATTATGAGAATTGCATTTTGATGTTTTTGATCCAATGAGAACACTGAAATTGAATCACGTGGTGCTGGATTACCTGGTACATTTTAATGTTCTGGTTGCTTTGGCACCGTAATTGTAACTAGAAGCTCAAATTAATAGGTGATAATTTGCATCTCGCTTAAATTATTATCAGAACTGTCAGAGCATACCGAGGAGCATACATTTTTAAATTCTAAAACATTAAATTACAAACGGAAAGAATGTCGATGAAACCAAAGTAAATTACAAGTTTTGAAACATTTAATGTAGTTTTTTTAGCTGCATCATCGTTCTCCGGACTTCCCAATCTTGCATCCTAAGAAGAAGAGTTTCCGCTTATCAAAATATCACTCCGGGTAGCAGTGCGACCCTGCATACAATCTACAATTTTTTATGATGGTCCTGGTCCATTTTAAGATAAGGTTTCAGCGAAGTTGTGCTCTTATGACCCGTAATTTTCATTATTTTCATGTTCACTATCTCCATGGTTTGTTGTTTTGACTTTCTTTGTTTCTGTAGCGGTCGGTTTCCCTCTGAAGAATGCGATTTTCTTATATTAACAGGAACACTTCTTGCAATACTTTGTCCAATGTTTGATAAAGATTTATCACTGAATCGCTTATTACTTGAAAAAGCGTCGCAAAATTAAATTTGACGGGAAAAATAAATAACATCAGTGGCTTAGTAGCCGCATATAAAACCAACTCTTTATTTTGAACAAAAAAATCATCACGCAATTCTCTAACCGAATTTCCTTCGTTCTCGAAAAATTATCAAATAATTACGGAATGTGAAACACTCGTGCTTGCTAAAACATTTTGAAATTATTTGATAATTTTCCTCCCACTAAGGAAACTATACAGGATGTCCCACAATTACCGCCCCATTGGTGAAGGGCTAATAGTCCACGTTGGGCTTGAACAAAATCCGCATTCAAAATTGTCTAGGCTATCATAGTTTAGAAACTACAGAGGTCTAAAGTTGACCAATCAGAGTGCTGATTCAAAGAGAGCACGGTACAATTGGGAAGCATGCCTTGCAAAAAAAAAAAAAAAAACGGTTACGAGTAACTTTAAATTTGGCGTTATAGTTGGCGGTGACAATCAATTTATTGTGAACGGGCCAAAATTTTTTGCCTGGTTTCATTTAGACGATTATGTGAATTCACAAAACATGCGGTTGTGGAGTTCATCAGAAAAGCCTAATTTTATCGAAGAGGTTAGGAGAATGAACGGCTATTTCAAGACAGGGAATTTTAGGGCCCATTTTTTGTCAGTTTCGCAGTTGTTCAAGAATCCGCAAACTCCTTGAAGTCGATGGTGTACATTTTGATTATTTGTTATAAACCTTATTTCAACATTAAAGTTAATGTTTGTTATATCATAATGTTATGCTTTTAACCGCATTAACGTGTTGAACTGTCGATTAATTAAATAGGTGACGTGCATAAGTGACAGTTCGACGAGACTGGAGGACCAACATAACCCTGCTTCATAAGATTTACACTTGTGTGCAGTAAGTTTGGATGAGTTGTTTAGTGATAGAGAGAAGATAAATTTGAGAACTTTGTATTTAGACAATTAGTAGTAGTAATGAATTATCTAATTCTGAAGTCAAAACAGTCTATATCGCATTTAATTTAAAATTTGAAAATCCATGGAAATGGTCCAATTGGTGATTAATTATACTCATAATGTTTCATTTACTGATGCAATAAAAAAAAATTGGTATAACCCCTTAGAAAATTATTTTAATCGACTTTGAAAACACGCATTTTATATGGAGAATGGTTGTGTTGGTCCTCCAGTCTCGTCGAACTGTCACTTATGCACGTCACCTATTAAAAGTCAGGTTAGATATAGGTTCAGATGTCAAATTAATAATTGTCACTTGGATGGCACGTTCACAGTTAAGCATTCATGGCCAACTTCGGCGCCAAATTTAAAAAAACACCCGTTATGATCATTTTGAAGCAGTACTTCTGCAACCTTAGAAACTTTAGTAATAATAATTATACATTACTGCATGTAATCTTGGAATTTACTAAAGACATTTATCAAAATAACCATGTTATTCTTGATAAAGTTAATGTAAGTTTTCGTGGTTATTTTTAACCTTTATGTTTTTTGTTTTCCTTGTATATTGTTTCTTGTTGAATAATTAGTAATTATCCACTTACTTACTGTTGCTGCTTTAACATTTAGAGTTTTCTAGTTTCAAAAATGTGATTTATGTAAAATATTTAGCAACTATATAATTTAAACAAACCCCAAGTAGGTGTGCCACAAGGGACTGTATTAGGAACACAAAAGTTCTTTTCGTCAAAGATGAGTATTATTAAAGGGTATGACCATTTATTGTTTTCAAAATTCAAGATTTATGTAGCAAATAGAAAACACTGTCATTTGTCCGTAGTTCCCCTAAGTGTAATGTATACCTATTAGAAACACTGACACACTGTCAACATTGATGAATTATTTTGGTTTAATTTTACTTAATTTATTAGAACAGACTACACTTAAGTTGCTTATATTTTTGAACTTATTTATTGTTTTAGATCATCTGTATAAAGAATATACCTGAAATGACACTTAAGTTGATACCAAAGCATTTAATCAAAAACTGAATAGACCTAATATACAAAATAGAAACACTACAAACTATGACTAAGGTGGTTTTAAACAACAATGTAGAGTTAAAGATTTAATTTAATGTTTTTTTTTTTGAACAATGGAATAATAAAAAATAAGCGTAACAAGGATTTCACAGTAATGGTAGTATTGTCATCATAAAAGATAAAGTTCGTAATCTAACAAGTTCACTGACATGTTTCAAGATTTGTGTTTTGTATGTTTATTTTTCCAAACATGTGTATAGACTTATAGATAGACAGAGGAACAGAAAATTTGCTGTTATAAAATGAAGAATTTATTTTTAAAATGTGTGACAGCTGTAGTCGACGTTGTTTTTTCAATTAATTATGATTGTGTATATTATAACTTTTACTACAATAATAGAAATATTTATACTAAAGAACCATGGCCCTTTATTCTTATCAGCAGCATCAATAGTCGGGTGAATAGACTTTACATAAGAATTATTATCAACGCTCTTACAAATTATTATCAATACCTACGCTCTACGTAATTTACAATAAACTATTTGTTCTATTTAGTATTTAGATATGACCAATGTTATCGTATAAAGTCATAAATAAATACGTTTGCACGACCTTCGAAAAAATCGATGTAATTAATTTGGGTATTTGACCTGTGTTGTAACAAAACTATTATATTAATATTTTATTACTGTTATGTAATAAGTTTGCGTTGTATTATAATAGTCAAGTTAAAGGTAATGAATTGTTTGTTCGGATTTTTACTTAACTCCCACATCTAAACCTTACGATTACTCTTATTGCTCTTCTCCAGGTATGCCGACAGGTCCTTTGTAATTAGTGTACTGTACTTTCCATTATAACTTGACTTTTTTATTTTTGTTCTGCTTTCATTATTTCTTCGCTTCTCGATTTTCTTCACTGCGTACCCGCTTCTCTATTTTTCTGTCTTTTCTTTCTATTTCTTGCTCTTTCCGCCTTCCCATTCTTTATCTCTTTCCAACACTCTTGTAAGATCTTACATTCCGTTCTTTATTTTGATCAAATCTTCAAATCTTACCGCCCTTTTTCTACTTCCACTCTTATATTATGTCCTCCCACGTCCATTCCTCTTTCTTTCTGCTGCCTCCGTTCTGAAAAATCATAATTTTTGTTTTCTCCACTTTTGATTCTAACTTCTTTCTTTATTCGGCCGGCTTCTGTATTAGCAGCATATTATCTCCATATGCCAGCGAGTGCACTTTCGTGTTTCCTACCACCACTCCCCCTGCCTGCGCTGGTCTTAGTTTTTCTTCCAGGTCGCCCAAGTATGCCGCGAATAAACTGGGACTCAGTGGGCTTCTTTGTCTTACTCCTTGAGCCCCCCATACACACTTCAACTTGTTGTCCATCAACTTGATTGATCAACACGAAAACAAGTTGAAAAACACGCGGTTGCCCAACATTATTATCACCATTGACTGCCACAAGTACGACAGTGATTAATAAATTAAACTAATTAAATTTAGTGATGATTAATTTTAGGCGGCGTTAATTCTATTATATCTAATATAGTTATGTCGGAACTTTATGAAATCGCCGTATCTTTAGTGATAATTTCTGAATGGACGAATTAAAAAAAAAACAGAAATAGAAAGATGTGGACAAAAGACTGGTTCCAAAAACGATCCTAGGTCTTGTTTCTTAGATTCTTATTTTTGTATTAGTCTGATTTGACTTTCCACAGCTGTGGAAAACCGGGATACTTTTCTACAAATGTTTTTCATTTTTCGGAACAGTCGCCATCATAAACACATCAAATAAAAATCACCGAAATATCAGCCGGTCGAGCAGACTGATGTTGACAACCAGCTTAGCCATACACACTCCAACTGGTTGACACAACATTAGGCCCCGCCCACAATTATCAATTATCAGTTTGATTTCATCAACATGGTTGTTCAACTTCGCTCAACCTACCCACACACATTTCAACTTGAACTTCAATACAAGCAAGTTGGACAACAATTTCTGGAAACCCCCCAAACTTTCGCTCATTCTCCTGTTTACTTTTACTCTGTTCTCTGGTTCTAGGTATATACTTTCTCTATTCTGTTCACCAGGTGTTTGTTTATTCCTTTCTCTCTGAGATGTTCACATAATCTCTTTCTCTTTACACTGTCGAAAAGCGCCTTCAGGTCTAGAAACAACGCGCACATCTTCCCCCTTTTTTTATCGAGTTCTTTATCTATTAGGTGTTTCAAGATGTACACGTTGTCAATGGTGCTTCTCCCTTTTCTGATGCCCGCTTGTCCATTCGGTAACACTTCTTTCTCCTTCAGTTTCAATAATAATAATAATAATATGCCTTGCCAGATGTAGTTTACTATCTCCCTCATTGTCTCTATTAATTCTTCCTAGTTCTCCCTATTACCCCCTTAACCATTTTCTTCGTAATTTCTTCCCCTTTTTCTCGTTCTCTTGTTTCTTTCCTTTTCTGTCTTCTTCCCGTTTCTTCTTTTCCGTCTAGTAATTTTTTGAAATATTCTCTCTATTCTTCTATCGTTATCTTCTCATCTGCCCTCTTCTTCACCTTTAGTTCTCTGGTTATGTGTTTACAGACTTGTTCTTCTTCTCCTCTCTTCCTTTCTTACTTCTTCTTCTCACAAATGACTTTGTATTTATTATGTTGTGCCCGTTATTGTTCTTTCGATTCCGATCCATTCCTCCATTTTCTCATTTCCGTTCTTGCTAGTCTTTTCATTTTTTTGCTTTTTTTGACCCACCATCTGTTTCTTACCATTCTTTCTTCTACTTCTACTTCTATTTTCTTTGCTGACATCGCTTTTTTCATTCTTCTTGCGACTTCTTGTTTTTAAACCGCACATAACTAAATTTTAACTGTAGATATTGAAAAAGACTGATTCTCAAAATCGCTCCTTTAGCAAAAAAGTTTTTAGTGTGGTAGAAAAATAATGTTCTCCCTTTTTTTTCATATGCAATAATTCTTGCAATTCCATGATTTCGATATCTTGCATTTAATTTTCCGAATAAAAGAAGTTATACGGGTTAGATTTATTGTTTCCAACTGGGTGTCCCATGTCGATATCGTCTTGTGTTTCTTGTGTGTTCTGTGTTGTAGATAGAATTTTTATTTTATTATCGATAAAATATTTTAGTTTATTTCTTTCGTCTATGAACATGCCGCAACAAAACTACATGATTGTAAGATGAGATTGTATGGTCTACAATAGAGCAGCTTTGGCTGTATTTGTATGATAGGAAAATGTTCCTAATTAATTTTTGCTAATTAATATTACTCATTATGTTGATAAATGTTTTGAACAAGTTAGTTACCGGTGAGCATCAAAAGCGAGCTTTTATGTTGTAGAAATTTTGACAGAATTTAATATAGAAATATTTACACCGTTATTCACGAAACAATACGAGCCCACCGAAATTTTCGATGCAACCAACATTGCATTTGGACAGGTTACATGGATTAAGAAAAATAATTCTTCAAAAATTAACACATAGTGTGCGCAGTTAGGTAACAATAGATATTGTCAGTGTCAAAATTTTAAATTTGCTGTTTTAAAAATTCACGCAGTCAAAACAAAGGTGGATTGGCCTGTTAAGGTAAACTTTGTAAATTGACGGTGAATTGCATCTTGCAAGAACATTTAAATTTAATTTAAATTTTAGACGAGCTGACCGAGAACCAACAAATCATTCCCTCGTGTGTAGTTGTCACTTCAAAGATGAGGATAGAGCTAATAGTCCTACCATATTTAAACATAATATTGGGAAGCAATTTAGCTTTGAGAACCCAAAGAAGAAGATAAAAACAATTAAAAAGTGGGTATTTACAGAATTCAATGTAATGAAATAAATTAACAGCTCCTATTGTAACAGAAGCAGCTAGTGATCTTAAGGAGACGATTGAGGACGAAATTGAAAGGTTTCAGCAGATTGTTGTTTCACATGCAGAACCAGGACCTCTGTAATACAACAGCCTCCACAAGTGAATATATTATTATGAATAAAGCAGAAAACTATTTTTTGCATACCTGCCTCTTTGATGCCCAATCCGTTGTTTTCGAAGCTTGCTAATTTACAGTTTCTCTTAATAAGAGAAGTGGAGAAGTTATACAAAGAATAATATTTAGGTATAAGTTGTAAATCTCCATAATCATGCTGTCTGCTGGTGTCCAGATCATCAGAAAAGCCTTATTTCTGGACGTAAAGTGCAATTGCCCTTGATTTTGGTGATAGTAATCATGATCGTGATGTCTTCATCATGAAATTCGATAATGTACTTTTTATTTTTTGAGATCCTCGCTCAGGGACGTGGTGTTTCTCCACTTGTAAAGACATTTCACCTCTAAAATTCCACACCAGACGTTAACGGAAATAATATTTTGTAAGTGTCCTTCCCGAATCCAACGTGGATTGTCTTGAGCATAGGAATGACAATTGTACTAATTTACACCCCCGTTATTGCTAAAAGTAGCTTCATCGCTAAACAAGACATTTTGCAAAAAGTCTTCATTAAATTGGATTCTTTTCCTGAAGAAACGGCACAACTCTAACCTTTTGGGAAAATCGGTCACTTTTAGTTCTTGAACCAAGGTGATGTGGTGAGGATGGAATTTATTGGCCCTCTAAATTTGGCATAGTGATGCCTGGCTTATCTCAACCATTCGTGCCACTTCCTTCTGGTCAATATGTGATTCTTCTGTCACCATCTCTAAAACGGCTACTTCATCATGTTCCCCAGTTGCAGTCCTTTCCCTAGGCGTAGTAACTGGAGGCCAATTCAGTCTCAACTGTGCCTCTAAATTTTGAAAATTTTATCTGTTGGTCCTCTTCCTTCATGCATAAACCCTGCAGCAAGAGAAGCGTTTTTTCTGCATTCGCCATAAATTAAAAGCATGTCGGTTTTCTCGTCATTGGAATACATTATTACCAAAACAACAATAAGGTCAAAATAGTTGACACTGACAGTATCTAATGTCATCTAATAAATTAATGTGCACACTATGTTTTAGTTTTAAAAGAAATTATTTTTCCAATCCATGTAACCTGTGCAAATGCAATGTTGGTTGCATCGAAAATTTCGTCAGGGTCGTACCGTATCGTGAAGAACCCAGTATAAACATTTTGTACGGGAGAAGCAACTTCATGTCAACGGGGAATCAGTAATTAGCAAATTTTAGTAATTTTTAAACTAAAGTTTTTAAAGAAATATCAGCGACATGCCCTTGTGACGTCCAACTCTGCTATAGATATCAAATTCAATTGCTTGTCCTCTACTTTCTGTAATTTACAAAATTAAACTTCTAAATAGTAAAAAATGTTTTTTTCGTTTTAATTCATTCATTTACTACGTTTATGCTTTCTTTAAGTTACGTGTTCTGTAATTCCTATTGGCTTAATATTTAAAAACATAGACGTAGTAAGTGTCAATAAATTTCCTTGTCCGATTTTTTATTATTGAGAATAAATAATAATCAGACTGAACTATTAGAGGGATGATTCATAATTGCAAATCCACATTTGTAGAGAGGAGCCAAAGAACCATGGGTACCAGTTCCCCTTGAGATATATATTTTTAAATTTTACAATGAACTCCTAAATGCCACCATCAGCTCATAAAAGATACTTTTCTCTAAATACTTTTATCTATAGATAATTTAATTTTATAATAATAATTTTAATAGATTAATTTAGATTAGTGTCAACATAATTAGTCAAACATAAATGGAATTAAGTTAGATTAGGAAAAAGGAAAAAAACACCATTATGAAAAGTTTAGAAGTAAAAGAGACTAAACATAAAAATGTCAGAATTAAAAACTTAAAAAGTGGGTACCTACAAGTATAATATGAAAATATAACTCAAAACAACACAAAAAAACGAATAGAAATTGCAAAGAATGAATGTATTATTTGTGAACGAATATCTTACAAGGTTACGTTTGCTTTAAAATGACTTGCAAAATCTATACTAATTACATAATTATAACACTTTAGCCGTGTAGTATGTTAATTCAGTTGGCTATACCAAGTTTCTGTCCTGTCAATCACCTGTCAATGCCTACATTACTTACTGTCTATTAATAGTGATATCTTTAAAGAAAATAGAAATGCAAAGGAAACTTACAAAGAAGCATAATAAAAATAAACTTTTACAAAAGCTGTGGGCAGTGAAAAGAATTTAAAAAAATTGCAAATAAATATCAAAATATGATATAAAAAGGGTTTTATTCGTTGTTTGTTATGGACAAACTCATTTGGATAAAAGTGTAGAAAAATTGATAAATAATTAGAATAATAAAAGAATAATCCGGTCGGTAGCGCAGAGGGACTCGGTTGCCTCGAAGTAATTTTTCTAAGGTTGCATGTTGAAAAATAGAGATGAACACTACGGCTCGGTGAGGCCACCCCCTCGATACTTAGCGGAATAAGCGGGCACCAGATAAGGAAGATAAGGAAAATAACCATGGAGGAACATACACGGAAAGACAAAATAACGAAAACGAACTTACACAATAAGAGTACATTATAAAATAATATAACAGTAGATAAAATAACAGTGGTTCAAAACAAGAAAAAAGATATTTTCAACTTAAATATGTAATACGCATGTATGGGCAGATGAAGATCCGCATGCGCCTATTTTCCGCACAATTTTCATTTTTCATTAATAATAGCATTGGATGTTGAAGTAAATAAGTTAGTAGGTAAGATACTGTAGATTGTTTCCGAATGTTTTCTAAAGTTTTTGTTGTAATTATTATTATCAGCCCAGTTGTTTAGTAGCGGGTAACTAAATTAACGACAAAACTGACAGTAATTTAAACTCGATAACTACGGACAAAAGTTTATTGAGAAAAATTGTTGATAATGTTCGAGTTTTATTTCGATTACAATTTTAATACCTATTTCTGTTCGTGTGATTCGCGAAAACCGTGAAAACGCTCTTGCAGTTTGGGAGTTGCACAGTGTACGATTTATTAGAGGAATTATCAGAGGACGTTCCTCTGAACATAAGACAACAAAAATTTGGTTCTTACAAGACGGAACTCTCCTCCCTATAGTGCACGCATAGTGTCACACTGTAGATAATAATTTTCAGGAAAGGTGGATCGGAAGAAATTTCGTGGGGGGCTACATGAAACAGATTGTGGATACTGTGGAAGAACTTCAAATGCGGATTGAAAATGCGGCAAGAACAATTTGAGAAATGTCAGATATGTTTGACATGGAGCTACTATAAGAACCTACACTTGTTTTTTTCATTCTATAGTGACCACCTAAAGTTTGCGGCCCTGCATTCTTTTCGAGTTGATGTAAACAAAAATTTTGGTACCAAGTCAGTCTATTAGCCCCAGATTGACTATGTGCGTAACTTCGTGAATTACACTGTATAGTAAACGTACAGCTTTTGACATCACGACAAATTTTTCCATCAATGTTTGTCGTAAACAAATTTTGACAAAAAAACATTAATTTACGTAAATCAAAGTATCAAATTTTATTGAGATGAGATTTGTAATAATTAAAAAGCATAAATATTTTAGTATTAATTAATAGTATATTTCGATACGAGTGCGCCGTCATGACACTTTTTAGGGGCGAGGGCAAATTTTTGAATTTTTTTGAGCCCAAGCTCCTGAAAAATGACAGCGCACAAGTATTGAACAGCGTTTTTTGTATTCGTTCAGGCAAAATGAGAAAAAGTACAAATTTACATCAGATTTTGAGATTAAGATGACAGCTGCCAAATTAAATACATATGGCCTAATATTTATGTATGTTGTTATGTATTTCAATATTTCATTATGCATTATGTGTTTTACAAACGAATACAAAATAGTATATTTTGTTACAAGACCAGAAACTGTCAATTTGCAAATGCGAGCACAGTTTGTTGAGGCGAGGCGTTAGCAAGCACTTGCAAAAGAGTTTCGGGCCGTGTAATAAACGAAACTTTCTCGGCCGACAAAAGATTTTCATTGTTCACTTGGGCCCCCATGTTACAAGGGCCCCCACAATTCTAAAGGGGCCTTCATAACGCATGGGGGCCCTCGTGTCTCAAAAAGTCCCCTTGGGCCCTCCTATCTCAAGGGCTCCACGTCGAAAAGGCCCCCCATGTCTTAGAGGGCCCCCTTGGGCACCCTTGAATCACGGGGCTTTGTTATTGTCGTTGCCCTATACCAAAAGGCCTCTCCTGTAATTTTTCCGATGTTTTAGTAGTAGTTATTCTGCTATTCGGGGCGGAGACAAATCGAACGAAAAATCTCCAGTTTCCATTTTCTAGCCTAGGCAGGCAATAGTAGTTTATTATACGAGTTCCTGTGTAAATTTGACGTTTTATGCCAGAAGGGGTTTATAAAAGCACGAGTGAAACGAGTGCTTTTGTGAACCCCGAGTGGCATAAAGCGTTCAATCTACACAGGTACGAGTGTAATACGACGTTTTATCGTTCGAAACAACCCCGGAAAGCCTTTAAATTGCTTAAAATCCATAAAAAATAGTTTGACGTTTATCTGTCATTTTCATTATTTCATGACAGAGAGTGTTTACACAGCGAAAATTTGAAAATTCTGACAGTGTCGAACGATAAATATCGTTTTTGGCCTCCGTCTCAATTTAGTTATTTTCCAGTCATCCAAATCGGCTTGAAAACGCTATTTGCCAGCCTAGGCTAGAAAATGGAAACTAGGGATTTTTCAATGCAAGCTTTTATGTTCGCTGGATATGTCACCGCCGCGAATAGCAGAATAACTATATACCATTAAAACGTCGGAAAAATTACAGGGGGGGGGCTTGGTATAGGACAACGACAATAACAAAACCCCCTTGAACAGGGGGGTCCAAGGGGGCCCTTTAAGACATGGTGGGGGTCCTTTCGACATGTGGAGCCCTTGAAACAGGGGGGCCCAAGGGGGCTGTTTGAGACACGAGGGCCCCCATGCGTTATGAATCCCCCCTTAGACTTGTGGGGGCCCATGCGACATGGGGGCCCAAGGGGGCTGTTTGAGACACGTGGGCCCCCATGAGGCATGAGGCCACCCTACAAAAGTGAACAATGAAAATCTTTTGTCGGCCGAAAAAGTTTCGTTATCACACGGCCAGAAACTGTTTTGCAAGTGCTTGCACTTGTGAAGTCTGGGCTACGCCTCGCCTACACAAAATTGTGCTCGCACTTGCAAAATGACATTTTCTGGCCTTGTATTAAAATATACTTTTTTCGGCCTCCGTCTCAATTTCGTTATTTTCCAGTCGTCCAAATCGGCTTGAAAACGATATTTGCCAGCCTAGGCTAGAAAATGGAAACTAGGGATTTTTCAATGCAAGCTTTTATGTTTGTTGAATTTGTCACCGCCCCGAATAGCAATAATAACTACCATTAAAACATCGGAAAAATTACAGGGGGGGCCCTTAGTATAGGGCAACGACAATAACAAAACCCCCTCGAACAGGGGGGCCCAAGGGGGCTCTTTAAGACATGTGGGGGGCCTTCCGACATGTGGAGCCCTTGAAACAGGGGTCCAAGGGGGCTCTTTGAGACACGAGGGCCCCCATGCGATATGAGGCCCCTTTTAGACTTGTGGGGGCCTTTGCGACATGGGGGGCCAAGGGGGCTCTTTGAGACACGTGGGCCCCCATGAGGAATGAGGCCCTCTACAAAAGTGAACAATGAAAATCTTTTGTCGGCCGAAGAAGTTCCGTTTATCACACGGCCCGAAACTGTTTTGCAAGTGCTTGCACTTGTGAAGTCTCGGCTACGCCTCGCCTCCACAAACTGTGCTCGCACTTGCAAAATGACATTTTTTGGGCTTGTAATAAAATATACTGTAATGTCAGATATGTTTGACATTTCGAGCAATTCAATAATCAATTACGGTTTGCTAGCGTAAACGTAAACGTTCTATGGAACTACTAAGCACCTACACTTGTTTTTTCGGGTCAACATTCCAGTGGCCATCTTAAATTTGCGGCCCTGCATTTTTTTTTGTGTTGATGATTTTTGGTACCAAGTTAATTAGTCCCAGATTGACTATTTGCGTAACTTCGTGAATTACACGGTATTGTCATAAACATAAAGTCTATACGTATATAACAAAAAATATATAATGTGGAAAAAAGTATGCGCAACCGTGTCTAAATAAAAGTGTGTTGTGGGATGTTCAGTTTCGTTCGCTGTTCAAGAGGTGTGCCCAAAGATGTTTTCACTTAAAAAACCATTTCGTGCCTGCATCAGCGTGCTCTTTGCCTCCAGTTTGCCAGTTTCTTACTCAGACGACCCACGCTGGTTCAAGTCGGTGACTGTATGGACTGGTGTGCGCCTAAAAGAAAATGCAAATATGTAATCAATGAACCTGTAAATTTTTTGAAAATAATCCATCCACATGCCATATAGTGAACTATCCACTGCAATGAACACAAAAATATTAACATTAACCTCTGAATAGTGAACAAATTGTGCATCGCTGGAGTGAATAATTTTATTATTGCACAACAAGGAGTTTGTAAGTTAATATCATTATCAAAGTAAAGATTTAGGTAATGTTGAAAATTACCATCAAGGTATACATACATACATATTTTGTGACGTGTGTAGTGTGTTTATTTTTTAGAAATGTCTCCTGAAAACACCTGAAATTGCAAAAAAAATTCAGAAATCTTGGAATTGTTACAGCACCTATAATGTAAAAATAAATTATGGTTCAAGATATATTCCAAGTTTGATCTGAATCTCTTAAAATATTTAAAAAATATCGGAGTTCGAAAAAGTGGCTACTTTTATTTTTTGAGTAGTGTACTAGCCAACAAAGCAAACTAAGTTAACTGATTTATTTCAACCCACTATTTTTATTTTTAATATTAATTATTATTATGGGCATATTTATTTTTGATGTATTTAATTAATAGTTGTACTTCATAGTCATAGCTTGAAATATTAAGTTGTTAACGTAATGAACACACTATAAGTATGACTTTTGTGTATTCTTCCGTAATATTTATGCCCTCTACATAGTGAACAACCTCGCTGATGGAGTAAGAAAGCCGTTCATCAATTTTATTAGTTCACTATATCGAGACTGTATTCTATAGAACGCTGTGTTAAAGGTTTTTCGAAATGCCTATCCTAATTCTCCTGCAGATTATCAAAAATTAGTCTAACAAATTTATAAATGTGTGGCAACATTTCGCGATGTTAGTGTGGTGTAACTGAGCGAGTGTTAGTTTTATGATTATCGTGTCATTCAATTTCCGCCTCGAAGTCCGGACCTGACAATTCTAGATTATTTCATTTTTCCGTATCTCAAAAACACCGTATTTAAAAATAACCCGCATAATCTTGAAGAACTTCAAGAGGCAATTCTTAATGCATCCAACACTATATAACCTTTAATAAGTATGAAACGGAGAATTAGGAGATGCATTAAAGCTGGGGGAGAACTCTTTGAACAATTGCTGTACTTTTCAATAAACCTACATTATTTGTTAGGTTTTTTTCTTTAAATTAAGACAATTTAACATCAGAAACATAAACGTGACAATGTTTACCGTAACTTCAAATTTTGGCAATTTGCAGGCAGGGCCATTGTATAAAAAATACCGCCTACTCTTAATTTATAATTTACACTGAAAATTTCAAGTCAATTTTTATTTTTATCAGCAAATGGAAAAGTACCTTCCAGAGCAAAATTACAGAATATTATTATTAGAAAAAAGCATTAATTAGTAAAAATAAATGTGGATTTCTAAAGTTACCCAACGAACTCGGTGGATTTTTTTTTCTTTTAAATCTTTTTAAGTTTAAGAAATAGAACCTTAAAATCGTTAATTATAAATGAAGGTTCGTAATCAATATACTGCAACGTCTGTAATTATTAATTAATCAGGAAATATAGGTACATACTTTTTTGTCCTTGCATATTAGTAAATTATCGCGATTCTAGAAGGTGATTCGTTGTACTGGTTGCCTATTTAATAAACGATCAACGGTTAACGATCTTTCTCTCCTACTTGACCTACTTTTCGCTACGTAATAATCTAATAATATGTACTTCCGAAAGTTATTATTCAAAATTCCTATGCAGTGCAACGATAGCATACCTTTAGGAATCCAGCGAGTTATCAAACGAAAAAGTAAGTTGCCGAAATATTGAGAAGCACGCGGAGCAAGTGCGAGCTGTTTACGTAAACCGCTAGCCGATGAAGCAGCGTTTATCGACCTTACCGTGCGAGATCATAAAACGACTTCCCAGCATGCGCAATGTGGATCCTTGGCATAATTCATTAAAGCGCGCTGGGATTTATTGTTGATTTAAAGTTTTCGGGCATTTACCGTCAAAGGCTGGTAATCGATACAATGTGGGTTCAATAACGTAAGGAATGAAAATAGAAGATTTCCCGGGGTAATTATCGCGTTGTTTTTCCTGGATGACTACCTGGCGGTTCTTCCACCTTTGCGTATATTTGTCATGTGGAAGCGGAAACAAGATGCAGTAAGCGCGCGGCGAAATTCTCGTGTGCCCCCACTCTTAGTGTGTAAGCCACAGGTCATTCAACCCGCGCAGTCCCGGCGAACACAGCAGCAATGTACTCACCGTTTCGCGTACATGGTGTCCTTAATTCATGGTACTTATTTCATATTTCAGATTGTTTCTTAAATAAAATTCTAACTCGTTAAAAATCCCAACGAAAAACTCCACTAAAGCACCGTGTACAAGTGACTTAACACTGCTACGCCACTGACTAATTGTTTATAGTGATCGAGTGTGCAGTGATAACGTTAACACTGAGTTGAAGCTTTCCCTTTCGAAATGGAACTTTCCCAGCTCAATCTTAGGTAATTACCCGAGCTTAATTGTCCATCAACTGTCGTAATTTTCTTAGTAGCATGCCCGCACATCATTTCCCAATTTTCATATTCCCATTTTGTCGTTTCAGAGCTCGCAGAATTGTTTGAGAAGAGGCTTACATGAATGTGATTTCCCCCAAATAACACCCATCGCCACAAAGTTTAGTTAAAAAGCGAACAAAGAGGGCCGAAAAAAATGTAAGTTTCCCGAAATTTAATTAATTTTTGAGTAAAAAAAGTTTTGCACCCAACGAGCAATAGCATCGTTTTTCAGTCGATTGTGTTTGAGCTTTCAAAGGTCATCGACCTCGCTTAATGTAGGTCAGTAATGGTGGGCGTCTACACGACTTGCGCAGTAAATTCAAAACGAGCAAATGTCATTGCAATCATGTACAACTTCTAATTTCGTTATTACATTTTTTTCTCAATCGTTTGTGCCCTGGTTGAAGGGACCTACGTAGGGATTGCACAATTTTACGAAAAAATTCGTAGATTAGTTGTTACGCTGTTACGATCAATACTTAATTCATAAACCTGAGCTATTTATAACGTGCTGTTCAACCACCTTTGGTCGTGAATATTTTGATAAATCTTATCGGTTTTTTGGACGGTGTGAATGACTCCTGCTTTTATCTGGTGTAATTATCACGACGCGGTGGCGGAAGGATTTTGTAAAATTGAAATCTTGGAAGATATCGATAACACAACTTATCTAGGAAATGAGTTAATTATTTTTCGGTTCACTGTAATTTGTTTGCAAATAAGAACGCTAAACAATTTTATTGTAGCCAACTTTACAATGTAAAAAATAAAAGGGGAACATTTCATTAAAAGACAGTTGTTTACGAAACTAGATTTTTTTTATTACAATAAAACCGTTTCAAGAACGAATGAGTGATTAGCGAATGGTGTTTATTTAATGTAAACGTGACAATATTACTAGACCTAAGGACGTTTATTTTATTCAGAAGTACATTTCTCAGGTGTAGAACGGATTTTGAGACATGTAAAAATAAAAATTTTAAAATGTTAACTCCCCTAATTATTTTACAGCAAAAGTAATACAGAATAAAAAGTAGATACCTGCTAATAAAATCCATAATCATTTATTTTGTGATTAATTTTATGGTTTTATTAAAATGGTTCTGCAAAGGGCTTCAACAGGTCGAAGGCCGTTAGATATTCATAAAATTAACTTTGTGTTCAGTTGTATAAAATTCATGGTCAAATTATTTCATACTGACTTCTTTTATTACTTTGGAAGTAATTGACAGTGTTATCTTCATTAGTTCCATAGATAATCCTATTTCATAAAAAAATATTTTCTGTTTGTTCTACTGCTCTATCAAAAGCTGTTATAAAAATACCTTAAAAATGGGAGACCCCCAGAAGGAGGTCTGTTATGGTTTTTTCACCCCCTAAAAGGTGACCGGTTGGGTGTTTTTGGCCCTCTCAAAATGTATTCTTTTCTCCAACCTAATGAAGTATAATAATACATATACGGGGTGATTAAAAATGATGTTCCATCAAGTTGACTTTGAAAAATATGTCAACTTATTTTTAACCATTTGCCGCTTCATTGAAATGCACAAAATTCATTGTGGACAATCATCAAGAAGTAAATTTTTGGTTGT
Source organism: Diaperis boleti (assembly GCA_963583935.1). Taxonomy (NCBI): domain Eukaryota; kingdom Metazoa; phylum Arthropoda; class Insecta; order Coleoptera; family Tenebrionidae; genus Diaperis; species Diaperis boleti. The sequence goes on along the minus strand of OY757242.1, from coordinate 42,398,010 downwards.
CTACTAATTAATTAAAATAAGCGGCAAATGGTCGTTAAAAATACGTTGACATGTTTTCCAAAGCCAACTTGATGGAAAATCATTTATAATCAGCCTGTACATATTATATCGAGTATTCATAAATGATTCATACAACATGTTGAAAACAAAATTTACATGTACATAATTATGTAGTTAAATGGAGAATTTTGACGTTCAAAGCCTACTGTATGTTCAAAGCCTACTGTACAAAAAATATAATTCTTAATTCCGTAAAAAATGTATTGGACAACTTTTCACCAATTTTGTTTTCAATTTTATTCTTTCAATTTTCTTCAGCAAACTGGCGATTTCAGAAAATGTGTGTTTTGTTAATACTCATTACGTTCAATCAACTTTTTGCTTTTGATAAATGCATGTCTTCTCTTAGATTTCTGAATTATCTATTGTGTATAATCTCCTGTTCTTCTTTTACCCGTGTACTAAATTTATTTTTTGTATTCGTTTTGTGAAATACATAATGGATGGAGAAACTGGTATATAACTAATACATACAGGCCGTTTCAATCGAAACGAGCCACCCTCAATAACTTTTAAGTAAAGAGATTTGAGCAAAATCTAAAAACCGGTCAATTTTAACCTCGAGGGGGACATGTTTTGATGCAATACTAGGCACGCTTGGTGCAACGCCATACCCCTGACAGGAGCGACCCCTATTTTCTTAAATAGGGAATAGGGGTTGAGTAACTTATCGTTTGAAAGGTCTTTTAATTGTTTTTTCAACCAGATAAATATTTTTTTAATTACATAGTCTATAAGTTAGTAATTAAAAAAAAAAACTATTTTTACACGCAGTTGCTTTATTGCTCATGATGGGTATGGATGACGAGAAATTTGATTAGAACATTATTCATAAATTGTCTAATAATGTTTATTGCAAGCTTTTTATCGTTATTTGCAAGCATGCCTAAATACAAAACAAATCCGTTAACATTTGTTTTTTTTTAATTACTAACTTATAGACTATGTAATTAAAAAAATTATTATGTGATTGAAATTCAAACGAACTGTTACTCAACCCCTATTCCCTATTTCAAAAATAGGGGTCGCTACTGTCAGGGGTATGGCGTTGCACCAAGGGTGCCTACTATTGCATCAAAACATGTCCCCCTCTAGGTTAAAAGTGATTGGTTTTTAGATTTTGCTCAAATCTCTTTTCCTTAAAAGTTATCGAGGGTGGCTCGTTTCGATTGAAACGGCCCGGCCTGTATATAAATATTCCCGCATATGTAGGTATTTAATTTGACAGTTGTCAAACCTAACCCCAAAATTTTGATGTTAATTTGTGTTTTTTCTCATTTTGCACAAAATGTTGTTCAATACTCGTGCGCTGGCACTTTTCAGGGGCTCTGGCTCATTTGCAAAACTCGGCCTGCGCCTCGCGCTTAAAAAATTCCCTAGCCCCTGAAGTGTTTTGACAGCGCACTTGTGTCGAAATATGCTATAATTATGTATTATTATTTACTAAATTTAACACTTTTTCGTAAATTATCTTTGTTGCCTAATTTGTATTTTTTTCCCACTCATTGATAAAGTTCAGCACAAAATTCATGATTCCGTTAATTGGCGTTGTTAATAGTTTTTAAAATGACACTTTTTGACGTAACAATATATTTCTTGTAAAAACCCGTGTTTGCACAGTGACGTTGACGTTATCAAGGATTTTTTACTAATCTTTTTATTAGTTAAATGGTCGTAGAAAAAAGTTGGTACCTTACATAATAAGCATTATTTTGCAAAAACTTATAATGAAGTATGTATAATAATTTGAACCAAAATTCAACACTAAAATAATAACAAAACTACCGTAAATGTTCAAACTGCCATCCACCAACTATTGGGCACATACCAGCACGTGTGTAAATACAAAAACATCAAGGGCCGTTAAATCTGGCCAACGAGCCGACCATTCAAACGGTCCACGTCGCCCTATCCATCTTCCTTCAAAAATTCTGACTTCCAAGGCGAAATGCGTAGGTGATCGTTAGATTGCTAGAACCAAATTCGTTCGTTGAGCACATCACCATCTTCGTGATTTGAAAACAAAACTGTGTAGTCGGTATTTGACAGAACAAATGCGGTGTTTCTTCGGCTTGGGGTACCGGAGGTCGCCCTCGTCTAGGTAAGTTTTGTACAGTCTCATGTTCAGGAAATTTTGCTACTATTCTACTATCTACTGTAGATCTGACGAGTGGAATTTCATCCGGATGTTGTAGATTAAATAAAGCACAGGCTTCCCCATGACGTCTTATTCTCTCATCGTTAACTTATATGTATGTATACATATGTATATTATATATATATAAGTATAAGTAATTTTAAAAATCTAAAAAAAAATGAAAAAACAACGGAAAGGCTGAGATCTAAAAAATAAAAAATTGAACGAGTAAAATGTGATTCAGAAACCTATAATAACTGGAAAGTTTGAGACACAACTAAAGGAAACTGAGAAAGCAGATGAAACGGGAAAAATAACTGGAGAACTGAGAGAAAGAAAAAAAACAGTAAAAAAGCTTGAGGCCCATGAAAAATTTTAAGAGAGAAACTTCAAAATTGACACGTTCAGAAAATTTGTTTCCATCATATTAATGTCATATTTGAATAGATAGAGGCACCCGGGAGTTTGTTGGTGTAATTTGTCAAATTTGAAGATTTATTCTCACCATCACATTGTCAGATTTGAGCAGGTAGAGACACCCGGGAGTCTGTTGGGGAAGATTGAAGAAAGGGTGAAAATGGTGGGCGTGCCATTTGAAGAATAGCTGTAAAAAATTCAGGCGGCTTTTGAGGATGTAATTTATCGAATTTGGGAGCTCTTTTCATCATCACGATGGCAGATTTGAACAGATAGAGACAACCGGAAGTCTGTTGGGGAAGATTGAAGAAAGAGTGAAAATGGTGGATGCGCCACTTGAAGAAAAATTGTAAAAAATTCTGGTAGCTTTTGAGTGTGTAATTTGTCGAATTTGGGAGCTATTTGCACCATCACAATGTCAGATTTGAACAGATAGAGACACCCGGGAGTCTGTTGGGGAAGATTGAAGAAAGGGTGAAAAATGGTGGATGCACCACTTGAGGAAGAACTGTTAAAAAATTCAGGCGGACTTTAAGAGTGTAATTTGACGAACTTCAAAGCTGTTTTTATCATCACAATGTCAGGTTTGAACTGATAGAGACACCCAGAAGTGTGTAGGGGAAGATTGAAGAAAGGGTGAAAAATGATGGATGCGCCATTTGAGAATAAAGTTGAGAAGCTGAGAAGAATAAAACAAGCGGAAAAGCCGAGAAACTTAGCAAAGGAAAATTTCGGAAATTCAATCCTTGATAAATTGAAAAGCTGGAAAGATTGACAGTACAGAAAGAACGTGAACTAAATTAGTCAGCGTTGGCCAAGCAGGAGAAGCCGCCTGTCATTTTACACAGCCAACTTGACATTTTATTACAGCTGTCTTTGGTGCATGGCCAACTTACTAATTTAGTTTTTGATCTCTCTGTATCGAGCACAAGATAAATGAAGAAACTTCAGCAAATAGAGACGGGCCAACACAGAAATAGTGAATTTTGAGAGAATTGTGAAAGTCGAAAGCTCTGAAAAAGGATGAGAACGGGAGTTATAATATATTACTGAAATACGAAAGGAAGTTAAGAAGTAAACAAAGGACGAAATCAACATCTAAGAAATTACATACACATAAAAACTCAAGAATCCTGAGTAACCAAAAGGTTTCACGTTGTTTCTTGCTGGTCAAATGTTTGAATGCACATTGTAGCCATTCTCTAAAACAATGGTGTGAGTACCGAAGAATACCGAGAATTATGTGCCCTGAGCAAAATCAACGACCCCAAGATGACTGTCTTCTACATTCTGGCAGGCCGGTATGATCTTGAAATTAGAGACGAACGAAGCCTGGCTTTTAAGGTTTTATTATTATTATTCATAGTTCTTCAGAAATTAGCATTAGCTTTAGCATTTTCGCTCATTCTTCAACATTTAAAACATTATTTTAATTAACTAAGATTTGTAAATGTTGAGAACGGTGATCAAGCCGATTGTCAACCTGGGAATCTGAGAAACGAGAAAAGTGCAAGAAACTTCAAAATCTCAAAAACTGAGAAGGTTAGAAATTTTTTATGATGCTGACAACTGAGCAATAATTGAGAGCTCAAGAACTAAGAAGGCTCGAGAAATTGAGACACCAAGTGGTAAAGTGTGAAGTGATTCCTCAAGACTTTTTTAAAAAATAAGAGAAGCAAAACTTTGAGAGATTTGAAAATCTTAGAATCCTCTTATTAGAAATTTGGGGGTTATCTCTTGCGGTTAATTAAAATTTATCTAAAATATTCCGAAACTTGGGAAATCTGAAACGGTCAAGAATGAACCTAAAAATTGGCGGAGTTGAGGCAGCTGAAGATACTGAGAAATTTGTGAATCTGAACTGGTGAAGCCTGGAAATCTGAAAAACTGAATAAGAAAAATAGGCAAAAGAGGTGCGATAACTCAAAAACTGCTGTGTTGAGAAATTTGATAAAAAAATAAAAGCGGTTGGAAAGTTGGGTAAATCTTAAGCAAGGACAATTCAAGAAGAAATAAGAGAAACACAAACTCAAAAACTGATAAAATTGACAATCTTTAAAGACCCGAGAATAACGGAAAACATGAAAACTTGAAGAGTTGCAAAGACCTTGACAAACTTACTATGGAACTACAAAATGAAAAGACTAAAAAAAAAAACTAAAAAAAAGTTTCAACAGTACAAAATTTTAACATTGCAAATAAGAAGATATCGGAAAACCAAAAATCTGTGGGAGAAGGGAACTAAAGAAACGAGGAAAATAGGAGAACTAAGAAATTTGGAAAAAAATAGAGAACTGAATAGCTATAAAAATTATACTTTTTCATCAACATTTGAGCATTCAGTTATTGATGTTTTATTAACTATTTATTGAAGCAATGACGTGAATAACTATGTACATATATGTACCTATATATTTAGCAAGGAATTTGGTGAGATGAGTGATTCCGTGAATAGCCTAATTATTGGCGGTAAAGCCGGAAAATCCTTACACTGTTTGACTGAAATTTTTGTCAGTTCAGATATCTAGTGGTAATCTATTTCGTATCCGGATTAACAATTGACGGCAATTGTTGGCGCTAAATATCTTCAAACTTCCCAAATATCAAAGATGTAATATTATTGTCATCCATAAATAATATTTTAATAAGTAAACACATTAAACGAAAACAAGAATTTCATTTATAAATACATAATTTATTATTAAACATTTTCAGTTTGCTCATTTGCTTTCCAAATGAGGAATTAAGAAAATTGTTATTGATATCTTATTGACAGCAACACAAGTAATGTTATGTAAAACAAAATGGTTATTTATATTCTAAACAAATTTAGATAGGCTATAAATAGCATAAGATAGATAAGATTGCTAATGTCATATTTGCAAGCAGATCGTAATTAATTATTCGCTGGAATTATTCGGCAATAATATTTTTGGGCGATAATATTTATTTAAGGTGACAGAACATGCTATAGAAATATCGGCGCACATCCGCATGACGATAGTGTGTTTGACCCTTAAGTTCAAATAGAGAGACTCTTCCTGACGGACGGTAATATTTAATATAAAATTTTTTTAATGGGATGTTACAGACCAATTGCTAAATGACTTTCATTAATGAAATTTGACTCATTTACTTTGACGAAACCAAAATCACCGACACATTTTGGTTCAAAAAGAATAAAATTCGTTTTTGTTCCGACATTTGGTTTTAATTAAATTAAGCTGAAGTATTATTCCATTGATAAAATCATTATACAACAAATTTACCGAAATAGACAAAAAGTTTATTCGTTGAGAATAAATTATTGTTATCGACGCAAGACTCGTAACAGTGGCAATTAACTGACCATTTCGTGGGTGTTTATAGGAAAGAATGTACCTATATTTAAAATAAAAGACGATAAGGTAGCAGTGATGAATTAATTATTTTAATTGTGCGATCTTCATGTAAAGTCATGCTTCTTCTTCATGTAATGGCAGGCTGGATCCCCAGATTTAACCCCATTAGATTTTTTTCTATGGGGGCACTTAAAAAGCAAGGTGTATCAAAACCGACCCAATAATTTGGATGAAAGCAAGAATTCGACATGAGTGCAGTTTAATCACTCCCCAAACTATTCAAAACGTATTGGCTGCTTTTTATGATTGTCCTGGATTTTGTCAGATGATGCAGGGTCATCAGTTTAAACATTTGGTGTAATATCTTTGATTTATATCTAACTCTCACATCAAAAGACTTTTTGCTAATTTTGTTAATTTGTTAGTCCTACTTTAAAAGTTAGGGTTGTTTTCTTATTTTTTCTCATTTATCGCTTTTGTCAACTTTGTTTTGTTTGGATTTTTATCTTTTTTTTTCCTTAAATTCCGATAAAATTAGACAGCTCTGTTAATTTTTTGAAATTCTACTAATTTGAAGCGCCGTTTTTCTTAGTTTTTTTCTTATGTAACCAATTAAGTATTTGAGAACGTTGAAATCAGAATAAAAAACTCTCTGCGAATGTAAAATAAAAAGCATAGGTTTCCATTTAAAAAATATATATATTTATGACGTGATAACTGCCAAAAAAAAGTAATGAAAAAAAATACTATTAACCCTACCACATGCTTTTTAAGTTTTATTTCTAGCGCAAATACTAACGGAGTTACTGAATTTATTCCTAATTTCCACACTGTATATTAATTTCATAGTTCAGGCAGTTTAAAATTGTCCAATTGAATTTCTAAAACAATTACATATTTAAAATGCGTTTACTGTCCAGTTGTAACTTTATTCATACATATATTATTTTTTTGTCAGCTTTAGTGTAGTTTTTTTAGTACTCCACTTCAAGAAACAACATTTTGTGAGAGGAATGAACCTATTGAAAATTAATTAATTGCTTCACATAATTACAGGAAGCAACAATGACATGAAACAACAGCTCCACACGCTTACGTTTTGTCAGGAAAGTCAATGATCGAGACTTTTTATTTTGCAAAATAATATCAACATTTTTTTTTTCAAGTGAGATGCCGATTTGCACCAATGAAAACCCCCATATTAATAGATCGACACCAGTAAATCATCCTGATAAACTATTCTTGAAGTGGCAACACGTGGCTAACCTCAAGATCAAGAGAAAACGAATACTCTATACTGACAACCTTTTAAGCAGATGCTATCAGACTAAAATGAAGACAATCTATCTTGAAGCAATTTTCGCACGCCACTCAAACTTTCCCTAGTGCATATATTTGAAGCGATTAAAATGAAACAGAATGGTTCATTGCTCCTTGTCACGACAGGAAAAACAATAAGAAGGGTTAAATGATTCATTGTGAGATTACATTTGAGCAAAAATTACGATATTTTAGTCCGGATCAGAAAAGAAACCAATTTCTTCGTCGTAATTCGTCTCTGAATTTTTTTGGGGCGAGTATTAACTCAATAAACTTTGACTGGATGAAGAGATTTCAAAAGCTCTGAGAATTTTAATTAATTTTATTACAGGCTCCGATATTCTCATGATTTTATCAAGAAACTTGTCTTATATGGCGCATGGATGCTCATTCCGTTTAAAATACCACCGACATTGCGGTGATCATTATAGGAACACAATGGAACACGTCAGTGAATGTCCTATTAGAATAGCTGTTACACAACTTGGATAGTGAACCTGAAAACGCGGAAATTTTATTTCGTTTTTGCAACTTTTTTTCAATTGAACCAAATGTGATAAATATCCAAACCATTTCATCCTCATGCAATTATTGTTGTCCTGCTTCAGAAATGTTGTTCCATTTGCAAAAGAAATACCTACAATTTATTTTGAATTGACAAGTAAGGTATATTTTATGTAAAAGACATGTTAAACAGGTACACCATGTAGCTAATTACATATTTATCATTTTTATCTATATAGGGCAGGTGGTGAATATAATCGATTAAACTGTATGAACTCTGTAAGTGACCCATGTAAATGTATTCAGGCCCCATTAAAATAGACATTTTGTTAATCCGTACGGAAGTTCAAAGTAAAAATTTAAATACACATTTGCACGTATGTAAGTGGAACCAGCGCTGAATGAACAGCTAAGAGTAAAAGATAACCGAAATAGAAACCAAGTAGATTTCTTGCGTAATATCTGCGCTAATAGATTGTCATGGTATGTTTCCGTTCTGAGGTGAAAGTGAGCACAAAAATTGCCTTTCTAAACCTGAAATTGAACAAAACTCGACCACCGAGTTTGCAAAAAACGTGATGCAGATCGATTTTGCGAGATCTGCAGGAGCTAGATCGATTCGACTTTAACACAACACCCAGCATCAAGTGACCTCACAAAATGTTTTAATTATAGAACGAAGGGCTCCAAACATTTTAAGGTGGGGCTACAGGTCATCGCGCATAACCGATGGTGTTGGTTTAAAATTAGCCGAAAACAATTCTGTAATCTAATCCATGTAAAAGTGGAGAAAATAGACAATGATTTAACGAGGACGTCATTAAATTTCGTGAACACACCGTTACTTGACATTCAAATTTACACTCATAAACTAAGGTCAATGAAACTTCAACTTCTCTCACTGATATATGCATGTAACTGTGAACAGAGTTATAGATTAATTGTTTTATTGTTTGTTTTTTTATCAAATCGTACACTACGGATGAACGGGACGAGCGGTGATAAGATAAAAAGGAACGCATGGGCCGGTAACTTGAAATTTTCGGGTACAATAACCCTCCTCAGATTAAATCCGCCTTCCACCAGGAAAAGTTTGTTCTTTGCGAGTGAATGCGAAATTGTGTGAAATTTTTTTTTGTTCTTGTGAACCAGGAGCAAAGTCATCTTTACGTAACGTAAGTGTAGTTCAGCCACATTAACACTTTCACTCGTTTCACTATTGCTCACAGACGTTAAAGTATGCCGTAAGGTTTCTAGTCACGACAGATTATTCAAACTGTAACTTTCACTCGGTGCTCTTCCTTATGCTGGTTTCAATTTCTGGGATGGTGGTTGTAATGAACTTTTCGTCTGTGTAGTAGTAGGTACCATTTTTTAGATATCACACCAAAAGAAAAAAATGGCGCAATTATGCACAGAAATTAAATCGAGTGTAAATATATTGTATAAGTTTGGTCACATGCAAATAACGCAATTTCGAAATTAAAACAAATAGAAATAATTTTGTGCATAAATCGGAGATCAACGGTACAGAGCCGATTTTACGTAAAGCGCTGCTGGGTGAACCCGCTCTGACGCATCATTCCGTTTGCGGTGCAGAACTCTGGGGTCATTGTACGTCCTCAAAACATGACCGTGTCGAGTCACTTTCCGTTAAGACGCGTTTTCCGTTACTGAAATTATTTTTTTGTGGGCATATTACTACGTCGAATAACGTTTTAAATCTCAACTGATCGTTGTATTGATTAGGCGTTTTTTAACATTAATTAAATTATAATAATAATTAGACTGGTTTACCAATAAGCATACAAAATTTAAGTGTTAACATTTGTTTTATTTGGAGAATAATTAGTGGAAAAGATACATAGCGATGGATAGCAAATACATGTGAACAGTCGACGAAGCTGGTGCTACTGATGCTGATACATACATACTTCCTTTTCTTCAAAAACGCGTTATTTAAGAGTAAGATTAATTAAGATATCAAACGCATTGTTCGCAATGACATCTAAAAAAGTTGCAGAAAAAAATATCACTAACAGTTGCAAAAGTTATTGAGTTACTATACTTAGACTCAGAGGTCCAGTTCTCTGAGATGAGGAAATTTTCAATCGAAAAGGCTAACTTTCGGGACTCTATCTCTATTATTTATCAGTGATAATTTAATTGTGAACATAGAATTTCAAACCGCGATCGCGGCATTGCTATGCTGTCGCCGTATCGACAATTTATATTAGTATTTATTTTAAGTAGAAAATATTAATTTAAAAATTCTAAAAAATGGAGGATTTTTAACATTACAAAAATAATATTACAGTTTTTTTTATCGATTTTGTTACAATTCAGGCTATATAAGCTATCAAGTCGGGTAATTGTTTAAATACAGCTGCCAAAATTATCTCGCTTCGTGTAGGTACACCTTTCTGTAGGTATACTTAATAAAATTATCACCTTATGGTCTCCTAAATCTTTATTGCCTATTGGTTATAATTTATTGAACCTAACAAAGGATGAAAAAATGAAATGAAACGATGGTAAAATGTGCAAAAAAGTATTTTTAGGCGATGATTACAGAAAAGGTGATTTTTGGAGCCGTAAAGTTTTACTTTTTTGTATGCATCTGATGTCAAACATACTTTTTTGGGACTGACCTGTCAGAATTTGACAGATGTGTACAAAACAGTAAAACTTTACGGCTCCAAAAAAGAGGCCATACCAACACCTTTTTGGTAATCTTCGCCTAAAAAAAAATATGACCAAATTTTTGAATTCTTTTGTGACATCGCCTAAAAAACGTTGTGTGCACCTCTCACCTCACCTATAACTTTTGCAATTGTTAATGTTCATTTTACGTCATTACGAATCGAATGAACCTTAATTAATCTTACTTTTAAATAACACGTTGATGTGAACTAGACTATACTTATTCTGGTGACGCGTCAAACAGCTTTATTCCAAACACTGGATGGGTTTATTGTATTGAATTACCTCAACAATAGAGGTACTCCACATAAACCTCCCTCCTTTACCTCCCTCATAAACAAAATCCTTGGAATACCAACCCTATCTAGAGAGGTGCAAAGATTTTATGATGGTCCCGCCCTCAAATTGTTGTGGTAACGAGGAGATAATTTTTATTTCATGGTCAAACCGTTTAAAATTTTTACTCCTAAATTTCTATTCTATCTGCAAACAGTAAAAAAAACTTTCTCTATTTCCGCGCACGCTGTCTGTCCTCAAATTTTTTTAAGGTCAACACGTCATCAAAAGGTCTGAAATATGCTCTTGGTAATTCAGACAACAGTTTATAAAAAACATAAATATTTTGTGTTGTGGAGTTGCAGACTTGGATACATCACTACCAGGGTGAGAAGCTACTTTCCTTTTCTTGCAAAATAAATAGCTATTGTACAGTTTATGGGAAATATACCGATACAAATTGCACTTTTATTCAAATGGATGAGAATTTTTATTGTTCTCGAAAATATCTACAGTATTTATGTTTAATATACTTAGGTAATAACAATGATAAAATTAATATAAAGTAGAAATGTCCCAGTGTCATCAGAACAATCAGCAAAAATTTTTGCTAGGTTGAAGCAGTGTTTTGACAAAATTTACAGGCGGAATTAAAAAGTGACAAATAGCTTGCAGTTTAGAATTGCAAAACGCGTAGCCAGGGTAACGTTCCTGTGACAGTAAACCTACATAATGACCCACGAAGTTAAAAATTCATTTACGTCCTTCCCCTAACGTTGTCAGTTGATTAAATTGCAATTAATCGCCTAATGTGCACCCTCATTACAAAATCCCTGAAACTCAAACTGTGCATTGCGAAATTAAATCCCGAAACTCCTGGTATTGGTGGTCGAGTGAGACCTTAAATTCCTGTTCCGCTTTATTCCTGCGGGAAGGCAATGCCCTGGCGTGCATTTTCCTGGATGGGATCGATGACTCGACGCGAACAAGTTGTTGCCGAAGGAAAACATGAAGATGACACTAGGTTTATTGAATTTAATGAACGTAACACGATCAGTGAAAATGGGGTCGCGGAATATGTGCCGGAAGTGCAACGATGTGTCAAGAGTCACGTGTGTGGCGTTAACGGTAATAGAATTAATGTGGTTAACGGAATGGAGGACTTTTCGCGTCCTTGGTGTCGGAATATTCGTATACCATTGTTACGATTCAGAAAGAGTTGTCGAAACACTTGTTCTGTGACGTAACGCGCCCTTGAATTGCTGAGACAAAGACGGTAAAACCACGAAGTTGAGGTTAGATATGAAAATTTTCAAGGCCGAAGGATGTGGAGCGGTCTGACCTTGTTTGCGAGAAAATGATGTACATTTTCTTTTCGTTTATTGGATTTCGTTTTTATTGAGATTAAATGTAGCGCCAAAGTACAAATTCTATCTATGCTGTGAGACTGAAAACCTTCAAACAGTATTTATGATGTTTTTTACTTCCCAGTATACGTCTTAATAATAATTTCTATTTTTATTACTCTTTTACATTTTTTTAAAATTGATCCTAATTTAATAAACACTATGTAAATCTCAAAGCTAAAACCCATCGATAAAGATATTTGATGCAAAGCGCTTTCGGTCCAATAAGTAAAGCCCAAATGGGAATTAAAATATTCCGTTGGGAAATAGGACAAACATGTTGTTTTGTCTTGTTTGCCAAAATAAAACAAACAACGGAGTCAGCTTTCACGTTGGCGTTTTTCAAGAACACTATAATTCTGGGGTAGAATACGTCTCCCATTAGATGAACGTGGGAGGTTTAGGTGTTCTATTACCGTAATTGTGGCACAAAATAAAGGGTATACATCCCTCATTAAACTAACGCATGAGAACGAAATGAAAAGTTTTTTACATCCTGACAAGACACTATTAAAATCATCCTTGTCACAATAGAGATTTCCTGACAGCCTGACTATATAGAGAAAAGGTAAAATTATGTGAAGATTCAGTGGCAGAAAGCTGGAGATAATTGCTATCTAAATGTTGCTAATTTATTACGTATGTGGCGGTAAACTTGCCTAAGCGTGCATTTACATTCCGAGATTTGTGAAATCAATAAATGCAGCTTTCTGCACAATGTGGGTCTAGGTAAGTCCATGATAAGAGTTAGGAGGGAAACGAGATGGAGCTGCACTGTACTGAACTTGGGGAAAACCGAAGCACGTGTGCAGTTTTGATTTTGGCGATTTTTATACATAATTTTCATATCTAAACATAAAAAAAGCCACAACAGAAATTAACAGTAACTGCTATGAGTGAGTAGTGATGACGCAGAGATCTGTTTTTCTGTTGTGGAAGACCCGTAAAAGATGTCGCATTTAACCCTGATGCTGATATCATTTCCGGACTTAATATAATAGTGCGTTGTTAAGGCACTTTTCAGGGGCGCAGCCGAGGGTTGCAAATGAGCGCACGAGTATTGAACAACATTTTTTCTATTCTTTGTTTTTATTTGCATTTATATGAAAAACAAAATTAATCTGGTAATCTGTTAGCCCACCGCGTGCACTAGCAGCAGATGTACATGGTCGAACCATAAATTCCACCAATATTAGACATGTACTGAAATAGCTTTACATTCTGCTTATGCAACTTTGTGGAGGTGTGACAAATTTCCGGAGTGTGTTTACAAATTTGTTCTTAAGATGATGCTCTATGAACTTCAAATTACACGACTGGATAAGTTTCTTCTGCACTTTTTTCTCTTTGGTAAACCAAACGCTGTGTAATAGGAGATAATGAATTTGTGTCCTGTCAGTTTAGGCGGAACGATTTCCCGACTGCCAGAAGCTAAGTTTATAGACAAAACGTAAAAATAGTAGCGTCAAATGAACGAGTTAAATTGGACGTCCAAGACATGAACACGAGCAATAGTACTTTTAAAAAAAGATTTAAGTCGAAAATTGTACTGATCTTTCTAACGAGGATGTAAGAATGATTATCGTTATTATTAATCACAGTTTCGGGTTTCCTTAAATCCTTGTAAGTTTATAGACGTTGTCTCTCGTAATTTTCAATTCATCACCAATTTAATAGTGTCAAGACAGTAGAAAGGAATCTATTTCAACTTTCATTATTGATTTTAGATATTTTTATATCGCTTTACAAACTATTCTTGGGACATCCAAATAAATGTACAGCATCTCGTGAATTTCTAGGCATGTTCTTTTTGGTTCATTTTGGGTTCACTGTTGAAAACTTAATGATGCGATGATGTTGCATCATTTGAATTATTTGGCGTCTACTTAATGGCTTTTTTATAAAACACATCTTAGTTTTTGTTCCAACTTTTAATTAGATACATAAGGTCTAGAGACCTTAGCTTTAATATCACATAAGGTATTAAACCGAAAAAGATAAAAACAACTTATAGTAATTCACTGAATACAAGGTGTTTTTTTTTGTTTGAATTTTTGACATTTAAAAAAATCATGTAGTCAATGCTTTAATGTCATTTAATGACGTTTCGTTGACGTTGTAATCATAATATTTTTTGCGGTACCTATTTCATAAAAAAAAACGTGTAGGTACTGATGGGACACCAATCAGGAGATGGTTGCCACAAGGGAAAGTTCTCATAGGAGCTATTATGGCGCCAAGACATAATTATACTAAGACTGTACTGCAGGCACCTTTATATGTGTTATAGGCACCTGCACTACCATTCGTAGTTTTATTAAGATCCGTTAAGAGGTACAAGAACATGTTCATAATTATTTAAATCACTGGACAAATTAATATCTTAAAAGCTTTATATTTGGTTTTTTGAAGAAGAGGTTATTTGGGGTCACTTCTCACTTCTCACGATATAGGTGCAAAACTGAAATAAATATATTTATAGGGTTCACTTGTTGTTATAGAGTGCATAAGAGAAAAAAAAAAGGTTTTTAGAAATGAGAATGCGACAGGTCAAAGGGGGGAAAAGGAAAAGGGTGGCAAAAAAAAATTCAATCAAAAAGGATAATGATATATTGTGTCAAATGGATTCAGTGTACGAAGTGCAAAAAATGGTCCCATGAAGAATAATGTACTTATCACAGTCTTTATTATACATGCGGTAGTTGTGACTCAGATGACAATTATTAAATTGTTATAAAAGTTATAAATTAAATAAACATTTCTTGAATACTTTTTGACATATTTTTACTCGTGACAACTTACCCCAGATACTGTGACAATTTGCCCCAAGTTGACGCGCCTTCAAACATTATTTTTCAACACTCAGTACATTTGAAACTTGTCAACTAGGATTTTTGACTATACACATAATATATATATGTAATTATCATACCAAAATATCAGCACTATGGGAGCAAAAATATAGCTACAAAAAAATTAAACGTTAATTTTGTGACAACCATACCCGGTCTCCCCTACTACTTACTGCAGTAGACCACAATTATTATTATGTGAGTAATTCAGATGGTTGCCTACCTAGTGAGACTAATTTTATGATGGCCTTGAGCATATCTATTATGTACGGATTTTGAAATTAAAATAAATAAATCCAATAGTGTCTTATTATGTAATGATCATGCAAAATTACATATTTTAAATCTGCAGGATTCTTGTACAAAACGACTTTACATTCTTGGTAAACTCACACGTAATATGTAATGGAGACAGCACTTTCATGTTATATCATTTGTAATTCGCTACAACACCTTTAAATGTTAGATTAATACCTGTCTTGAAGGCAGGTTAGATTGATGCTTAAAAAATGTAAAATTTTGTTTTCTATGTCAGGTAGCACGGATTAACACGTTTGCAAAACGGATTACAAAAATTGTCACAACTGCATTTTATCGTCTATTTTTGGTCGGCCGACCAAGTGTCCGTACGGGCAGCCATTTTTAGACTTTTTATCAGGAAATAAAACTCACCTGCACGAAGATGCATAAACGAACCGAAGCTTGAAAATGCAATACAAATTAACTCTCTCTTTATTGTTTATAATCATTTGGTTGAAAAATAAAAACAAGTGCGACCGCGCCAAAGTTCAACAAACTAGAAAACGTAAATTTGTAGACAGATAAAAATATCTGAACGCAACATTAATAGCGATGGCAAAAGTTTTTAACGGTTTCTGAATGAGATTATTTACTTGTGAGTTTTTCAGTACAATCGCTCCCGCATTTTGATTGTTGGCGGTAATTAACGTTTTCCACTTTCTATTGTGCACATGCGAGATTTTTTTCTGTTCCTTCTCTTTGTTTATTCGTTGAGATTATCTAACCATAGAACGTTCTTCTGCATTTCTGCAGGTTCAGTGTTGATGCACTATAAAAACTGAAGAGTTATATCATTACTTTCACCGGCAACAACAAACACTTGTTTAAGTAGTAATTATGTCTTAATCATAAAAGAAATGTTTACATTTGCATATTTTCTTTAATGGAGTGACCCTGAGGTTTTGATGATTTCGAATGAGTCTCGGCGGTTTTGGCACCTTTTTGGAAAGTATAAAAATATTTACTGTTTAAACAAACGGTCTTTTTTATGGATTTCCTTTTTGAATTATTCTACTTTTTAATCTGAACGGGATGTTCATTTGGGAGCTTTCTAAAAGTAAAAGTTCTGGTTTATGTAATTATTTATTGGCCCGGTTTCTTTGCAGGTCTTTGTCATCTTATAATTTGAAGTTTAATGCTAATTATTTGCATCAGATGTAGGTGCCAATAGCCTCTCGGTTCCATGATGAAACATAACTTATGGATAAAATTTTAATAGGTATTTTGCAATGAGGTTTTAATACATTACGAGTTTCAATGTCAAACAAACTTTCTGATTTTTAAATCCGATAGCAAATTTTCAGAAGCATCGATTGTGCAGGGGTCGTACAGCCAGCAGGTGTTGAATTCTGAACGAAGGTTACAAATGTATAAGAAAAAACATGTGACCATGTAAACCATGAGTTCATTGACAAAAAGTAGGAAACAGTGCACGTACCGAGTTTTTTTCAATTCAGGTCATTTTATTTTTGGTAGTAAAAATGAATACGGGGTTATGGGTAGATTTTACGGTGGAGGCGCGCGAGCAGGTTGTGTTTGAAAGACTTCGGCGTGAACCTGAGCCTGGGGCAGATGTGGCAACCAACACTCGCCAATTCTGGTCAGGTTCATAAGAATGTTTTCGGGCGATGAAGCTTTCAGATGGGATCGTGAGTAGAAGAAAACGCATTCATTTCGATTCGTGGTTTTATTTCACATGAGAGTATTGGGTTAAAAAATAATAACCTAGACAGAATGGTACATAAAATATTCTATTTTTATTATGACTGTTGTGTTCTTCATAAGATTAGTATTGTTCTATGGGTACGAAATGAGTTTTTTGGTACAATAATACACAAGAAGTTTAATACAACTCTTCTTATGACTTTTGCGTTAATTATTAATAATAAAGAAAATATATAATTGACCATAAATTTTACCATCATGAGCTTTGAACATCAAGGAAATATAAGGAAACTGAGAAGAAGGAAGTAATGTAGGAGATAGAGAAACATAAAGAAGAGATGGGATGGGAGATTTTGGGGAAGAGAAAGGGAATAATAAGGAAGGAAAGAGAGGGATTGAAGGGAAATGGAGACTGTTGAGAGGATGAACAGGGATATTGAAAGAAGGTCGACAGATAGAAAGAGATGTATTAAGGAAAGAGAAAGTATGATTCCACAGGCATAGAAAGAGGGATTGAGGAAAAGGGGGAGAAATTGAAAACTCCGAAATTTAGAAAAATAGGTTGAGCAACGAAAATTAGTGATTGGGGAGAGACGTTGAGCAAAGAGAAAAGAGAGTGAGAAATTAAGAGGAGAGAAAATGAGAAGGGGAAACAGATATATTGAGAAATTGAGGAAAGAGCCCTGTCATAAGCAAGGTGTGGCAAAAAATGGAGAAAAGAGCGAACGCTGGGCTAAGGAGAGCGAAGAGATTGAGGAGAGGAGTAGATAGAGAGTCACGTGTAGAAAACATGTAGTGATATTAAAGAAAGAAACAGTGAGATTCGATTCTAAAACTGTAAAAAATATTACTACAAAGCAACCATTAAACGTTATTTTTCGTCAGTCTTTCACATTACAAATAAAATTGAATGCCGAATGGAGTTTATAATAGCTAACAATGCGGACAGAAACTAGACGAAGAAAGATCGAGTAGAGGGAGATTGTTGAAAAGAGAAGGGAATGAGGTTAACGAGACAGGAAGAAAGAGGGATTTTTGACAATTTGAGAAACTGGAAAATCTGGAACAAATTGAAAATCTTAAAAACTAGAAAAAAAACTGGTAAAGTATAGAAGCTCAGCGATTAAGATATAAAGCCTGATGAAGTGGGAAGCTATAAAATTTAGTCAAGAAACCGCAAAAGCAAGAAACCGAAGAAAATACCTTAATTTCTGAGCTGCTTAAGGAACCAAAGAAGCTATAAGAATACCTACAAAGAAGAAAAAATCCAATCAAAAATGAAAAATAAGACAATTAGATAGAGGGGAAGAAGAGGTTGGAGAGATATGTTATGGAATAAAAAAGATAGGGACCGATGAGGTAAACCAATAGGGAGAAGGAGACAAAATAATGAAAGAGGTTGATGAGAGAAACAGAATAAATCAGAGAAACAAAGAGGATAGAAGTGAAAAGCGCGGGAGAGAGTGTGAGAAAATAAATAAATTGAAGATTAACGGAGAGTTGGAAGAGAGCTAAAAAGAAAATGAATAGGGAAATAGGTATGCTAAAGAATTACGAAACGGAATGGGGTATTAAGGAGAGAAATAGAGAGATTGAAACATTGATCTGAGAAACAGAGAGAGACATTGTAGGAGAGAAGAGGGCTTGTAAGAAGAGAAATGAAAGAGAAATAGATATTGATGGAGAGTTGGAGAGAGATTGAGTAAAATTTACCGGTCATAGTAACGACAAAGAAAGAATTATTATAAGAAAACAGAGAAATTAATGAGCCGGAAATTGAGCAAAGATTGAGACGAGACACAAGAAGATACCTATTTAGGAGACAGGGAAATCTGGCGGAGAGAGGTACAGAAGAAGGAATTGAGAAAAGAGATTGATTGCAGCGAAGGGGACAAATTGAGAGAAGGAGGAAGTTGTTGAGGAATATTAAGGAAACAAAGAAAGAGAGATTGAAGGCAGAGATACATAAAATGGAGGGTAAGAAAGATTGAAGTGACAACAGAGGGAGTCTGAAAATAGCAAAGAGATATGTGGGGAAAAAAGGTAAATCTGATCGGAAAAATAGGCGCATGCTGACAAGAAACAAAGAGAAGATTAGGGGACCGAAAGAGACCGTGATGAGATACTGAATATGAAGATAATTATACAAAGAGTGAGAAAAGAGAGAGAGAGAGAATTTAGAAAAGCAAAAGATAGGGGGAGAGATTATGGCGAACGTGATAGAGAGCTTGAGGGTATGGAAAGAGAGAACTTAAAAAGTAAGAGAGACTCCAGGGAGACAATGACGGGGGCTCTTGGGAGAAAGACTGAGGTAAGTGGCAATAATTTATGAAATAGTAAAAGATAATGAAAGAACGGGAGGTTGTGGTGGAAAGGAGATATGAGGGAGACATGAATGAAACATATCGAGGCAAATGAAAGAGAGGAAGATAGAGAAGGAACTGTTGAGGAGAGATAGGAATTAAGGGAAAGAGAAGGAATGGGAGAAATACTGAAATACTGAGGAATTGAGGAAACAAAGGGGAATTATGGAGAGAATCATTGAACAACACTACAGACAGAAACAGTGTAAACAGACTCTAATTGTAATATTTTTAAATTTTATTCTTATTAAAAAAGTTAATAAATTAATGTCCTTTAATCTTTTTTATTTTTACTTCATTAAATTCGAACTTTCTTCAAGTGGAACTTTTTTCGATGGCAAGTAACAATTCGACTTAGAGAGAGTCGACTGTAATAAAAAAAAACTAGAATTGTAACCTCGATTCAGAATAAATATACAGGGTGCCATACAAACGCCGAAATGAGTGGCATGCATTTTATGAATGGAATGGCTAATGGAAATGCGTCAGAGGCTAGGCGGTTGTACATTGAACGATTTCCTAACCGTAATGTTCCTGCCATAAAAATCTTCCAAAGAATTCATCAACGTCTTCATGAGACAGGAACATTTAAACACAACAAGGATGATCAGGAAGACCACTTCTTCATCAGGCATTTCTTCCTGCTTATTTTGCTCCCTGTATTGCATTCTGTCAATGGCTTTTACACAAGTTGGTTCAAAATCCCCAACAGCTTCTTTTCACAATAACCATTTTTGGGCCGATAAAAATTCTCATGAAGTAGTTGAAGACTGTTGAATTGCTGGTAATTGTTTTATTGGATCAGTATTTCTACCTGAAAGACTCACCGGGGAAGTCTACCAGAACTTTTTAAAACAAATTTAGAACAACAAACAACTAAAAGAAATGTTATGTGATTTATACACAATGGGGCACCACCTCATTTAGATTTTTACTTATGGGGGCTTGTCAAATCATTAGATTACACCACACTAGTAGAAGATGTAAAAGAATTGAGAAATCGGATGACTGCCGGGTGTAATAGTAGGTATACGAAACGACCCTGGTGTTCGTCAGTTCATGAGGAGAAGATTGGAAGCATGCCTTCTAGCTGGTGGTCATTTTGAGCAGTTTTTGTAGATTTAGAAAACTTTGCATGTAATATTTAGGTAATAAAATATTGTTATTGTAAGAAATGTGATCGCACTGTATCTTTGAAACAAAGCGACCTTCCAAAAATCACCAAAGGATAAAATAGTCCTAAAAAAATCCAAGCAGTCGCCCCTTGCATTTTTGGCCAATGCTTAATATACACCCTGTATATTATACAGGGTGTCTTAAAATTAAGGCATTCCGAGTTCAGAGCTTTGTGGAGGACCTTACCCGAAGTCAGAGAAAAATTGTTAAAAAATGCGACCTCTCGTTACAAACAATTAGAGGTCTGAAAATGCAGACTACATCAAGTTATCTTCAAATAAAGGCTATGAATGTTGGCGTTTATTTTTATTTATTATGAGCATGATTATGTGTAATCACAATCCAAAAAAAAACTTGAAATAGTGGATTTAACGCGGAGTAAAAAAATATTAAATTTTTGCATTTTTTTGTGAAAAAGGAACGGGAACAAGGCTAGAATGGTATTTTGTTGCTGTGGAGTTTGGAGACGGCATGGGTGGAATATTATTTCGTTGCCCGACCAGACCACCAACGATAAACTTTACTTGACAAGTTCTGTCAACAAAAATTTGTTTTTTTGATAATAACTTGCATTATTGGGCCCAGGAAAATCCACACCTCATCTACAATGATAGGAGACATGCATTTAACGTGTGGACAGGGATTTTGGGGACTCATTTAATTGGACACGTCACATTATGCCAAATGGGTTGAATGGCAGAGATTTCCGACGTCTTCTTACTGACTGAGGATTTTCTGCACTCATTGAAGAACTCCCACTCACATTGGAATCGAACGGTGATGCGGGACGAAAATTAAGTGGATGGGTCGCGATGGTCATTTCGGGTTATGTGAAAGATAGGGTTTATGAGACGCCTCCAGAAGATTCTGACGATTTGTCAAATCGTATATTTTTGCTGTGACCGTAATGATCGACGACGAAATAATGTTGGAGAGAGCAACACAACATGCCGTCAGAAAGGTAGAAATTGGAGGCAGAAATTTTGAACAATTACTTTAGTTAGTTTCATTAATTAAAATTTTACTGAGATTATTTACTTCTAAATTACTAATGAAAAATAAATAGCATATCTTAGCAACGCTTATAACTAAGGTTTGAAAAGGTGCGAAATGTTGCCGGATTGAACAAAGTTAAAAACATCTTGTAGAGGGAAATTTAAAAAAATGTTTTGTAATTTTTTTCTTTCTCCTAGGGGTACACATTACAACACTCCGAACTCGGAATGCCTTAATTTTGAGACATCCTGTATGTGTCAGAAACAGGTGATCATTCCTGTTATAGTCAATAGAAGGTAGCATTTCTATAAAAACGTGGAATTCAATTTCGATTACTTATTTTTGATACATCCTGTATATAAATTAACAGCGTTTTCCTAAGAAATAATTTTCGGACGGAAAATCCATCTAACCATTTGGTCTTTCATTGTGGAGAACTTACTAGTGTCCACCATATACTCAATGGTTGACATAACATACATAAACTAAAAATTTATATAGAGGGTGACTGATAAAACACCTTTGTTTCTGTATCTTGCTTATCGTTAACCCGATTTGAACGAGTGATATTATACCAAATGAAATCGGTTTAGAAACACTTCATCATCATTTTCTGCTTTAAAACATTTTTTTACATTTAATTTTTGACAGATATAGTCACCTTTATTTTTTTAAATAGAACTGCATATTTTTCTACTTATTCTTATAGAGCAAAATATGAAGTCATTATAAGAAAAAAAGAAATCTTTTTTGAACGAAAAATAAATATATGTATTTATGTATTTGAATAAGAAATATTTTTTAATATACCATCATGTTTTAAAACGGACTCAAAAGTATAAAATAATTTCTCCGAGCTGCGTACAGATCCGCGTTCGTGTTGAATTGATGGCTAAATGGAGTGCCCTTTTTAATATGAGCCTTCATTTTCTGTTCATTTTCTGCCCCCAACAATGATGGCGATCGCAATGTTTTCCTACAGACATTCTTTTATATGATTCCTTTTTCTTCTCCTCAACGTATGTCTTAGGAGCTGGGCGGCCAAAGTTTCTGGATGCAGCATTCACACCCATTGTGCCGCTTTGAAGTGCTTAAATAGCATTTGAAAGTGCTTCTTGTGTCCATAATCCTGTAAAATTATAATACATATTCTCTTTTATATTCGGTCGGCATGACTGAAAAAAAAAAACAATGAAAATGAATCCCTAAAAGTTTATGATGAAGATGATACCCAAAAGAGACGGCCCACGTGATTTTTGATAAAATATCAGCAAATTTGTCTTTTGTAAAATGTAAATTAATGACAAGTTAAAAAACAAGCATAAAATTTCTGAGTATACCAAATTTTATTAGCACCTAACTGAATGTACACAATGGCTTTTCAAGAGTACAGTACCAACAATAGTTGAAGTGTGAATAGTATAGAAAATGGACGACCGAGTCATCTCACCTACAGAGCCATCTCACCCGTAATTACCCTAAAAATTTTTAAGTAAGAGCAAAATTGCTTGGGAACCGAATTATTTCACCAACGCATACCGGCTGGTACAGGATGGACAATTAGTTAATACTTTCTTTGCACGTTCTCATTTTGTTGTTCAGTGTGAGTATCATCTGGCAGATAACATGTAATTAGTCCAATTGTTGCGTTAATTCGAGATGTAGCTATATTTGGTACAGTTGATGATCTGGTATAAAATCTAAAAACCGTAAAGCTGATGTACAGGGTGTCTGACATAAGGTTATAGCTTTCTTCAACATGGGGTTGCTATATTAAATGAATGATAGGTTGATTGTAGTTATTATACCAGAGGTTCCAAAATTTCATTTTACGAAAGTGCCTTTGATTCTTTTATTGCTCCATTATGGCCTTAATGAATCTGAAGAAGCTAACCTTATGTGAGACACTCTGTATATATAATTTTAGTGGATAATATGGTCCCAAAGTTTAATTTTATTTAATAAAATAAAGACTAATAAAGCTGGTATTGATTGCTAATTTTAGTTCTAACGCACTTACTCAATAAAACATTGTCTGAATAAATTACTAGTTCAGCTGTACCAATTGGTCCTTAATGTTTACCATTTAATTTCTCATATGAAGAATAAAAAGAATCTCACTTATTTTTGAAATGTATTTTAATTTAAAGCGCTTAAAACGAGTCGGAAACTGAGGGACAGGAGAGTGTTAAACAACGTATATCGAGTCTTTATAGATGATATAATTGCATACAAGAATATGTCTTCTGGAAAATCTGCTTCATTGACTAACCTCGATTAAAACATTTGGGTGGGGTAGAAGATTTACAGTATGAATAATCGCCTCAAATTGTGTAGAATAATTGTTATACATATATTAATCGATGGAAAACGTGCATCCAGAATACTCCAAGAGATGGCGGATCTCAAATTGTTATTTTACCATTTTTAATTTAATTTTAAAGTCGCTGATAAACTTCAAAACGGTGATTTTGAGTTGAAGAGGATCTCCTGAAATATTCGAATTTTAAATTTTTAGAACTTTTAGCATTTTAGCCATTGCCTTTTCAAATTTTCCAGGCGATGATTTGTAATAATTAATTAAAAACAATTTTTTTTTATCAGCACCGCTCGAAAGCTTCTAATTTTCAGAGCTTAATTTCTACTAGTGTTAACGTTGTTGCTATGGAAACATCATTATTGGAGTGCAAAACCACATTGCATTTTAGCATTGTTGCCTAATTTCTGAAAGTTTTTCATCTCTCAAGAAATAATAGCGAATTAGGAAAAAAAAACGGTTGCTGTAAACTGTATGATTATTTGTAAATATCCGCAAAAGTATCCAAAAAAGATTAATCATAATCTTATTTATAAAGTAAATAAAACAGGAATAGTTTTAAAGTTATGTTTGTATCTAGAATGTTGCCCAAGCTTATTGGCCCAATTCCGATGAGTCACTCGACGTTTTTCACCGCTTGGGCCCTTTGTTATGATCCGTCCCCTTCGGTTAAAAGGGGCGTAATCCCCCAAAACCTTTTTAAACTAGTGGTTCGTGAGCGTTTCGCCCATAATAAAGCCGCTGCATCTAATGGCGTCCCAGTGCAACACCAATTCCGTAATACGAGTCCGTATGTAAAATCTCGTTGGAAATTAGTTTCTCAGTTGTCTGGAGTAATTTCGAAAAACCTCTTCTTCCCGAAGGTCTGACTTACGTAACACGTGGCGGATCGTTTTACGACGTCCAATGCGGAACACACATGTGAGTAAGTTTCAAAGTTTCTTAACGATTTGATGAAGCTGCCGTGAAAAGCCGCTCAAAACAAATATAAAACCATCGTCCTAAATTTCATTTGTGTATAATATTAACTCTGTAACTGCAAATAATAGCTTCTATAATGGCGTCCGGATTGCAACATTTGTCCTAGATGCGGGTCATTGCTATGTGAGAGCAGCGTTCCCATTGAAATCGAAATGTAAGGTCGTGTGGTGGGATTCTCTGCATTCTACACTCAACCAATCACCAATTCGTTTTATGATGTGAAAATTTTCCGAATTTGTTGCATCACTCGTAGAGTTGAACAGAAGTGTGGAAAGAAATTTGCAAGTCGGCAAAAAATTTGCAAAATTTTTTTGGTTGCCCTGAAGTGTTTCTGTTATAAATGCTGCTCGTCAAAAAATACGCATAAACTAACATATCTGCATAGTTTAGGTACATCTTTATTCGATTTTTGTTATTTATTTGCCATAACCTCTTAATACAATATTTTTTACAAAACTTTTGTAATTTATCTATACTAAAACGCTCTGCTGCTGAATCACAATTCAAATATGTACTAATGAATCAAAATTTGTTCTAAACATTTAAGCATGTTCATTGTTCTAAATTAAAACAATACATTTCTGTCTAAAACTGTTAACGATATAGTAAAGCAGTCAAATATGAATGTTAATGTTTTTACAATAATGTATAGGAGGAACATTACACTAACGTTCCCGCAACGCAAAACATTCATTTTCCAAAAATTGCTTAGTTTGACTCACACCACACAAACGAATCGTGACTTCCAAAAAATAGTATATTATTTATCTAGAACGAGAAGTGAAGTTTAAAGTACGAGCAAGTTGTTTACGGCCGAGGCGCCTAGCCGAGGCCGGAATTACTTGTGAGTACCTTTAAAAACACTTCTTCGTTCGAGGTAAATACAACGTTTTATTTCATACTGCAAGTTTAATGAACTAAGTCAAAATAAATGAAATGTTGTGTGTTTATCTCGCACAAATTATTCGTAATAATTAAATATGCGGGAACCAACATTCCCATAGTAACAAACGTTTGTCAAAAATGACAACGAAAAAACTGGGTCACGGTGAATGGTTTTGGATATTTTATGCGATTATTCCGTTTAAAATGGAGAAAATTGAGGTCGCTCAAGACATTGTAGATGAAGCAGATCACGTGAAGAACAATTTGATGCCACAAAAATGTCGGGAACAATGTAAGAAATGATTGACGTATAATTTTAAAGTACTAGGACTTTAAAATTTTTCTTTAAAGTACTAGGACGTTAATGTTCCACTTTTGGTATCCAAAATAATCCGAAAAATGTCACTTTAGATACAAGTATGAAATAAACTTCTTTACCATACCTTAATATGATATTAAATTATTTTTGTATTTGGTTAACTAAGAAGTCGAACAAAAGGTATTTTTCCAAAGTTTTATTGAGGTCACTTTTTTCACCTTTTTTTAATGGAGGAATTCTATGTATAGTAATGCTCACAAAAATTTAATACCGTTCCTTATAACATGTGTCTATAGCAAAATGTTTCCAACTTCTAGCCCACCTCTGTGTTGGCCAGAACTTTTCGCGCAACACCTTGTGACCATGCAAAATTTTCACTACCGTTCATTGCTCGGTGTTGACCAATGCCCGACACAAAATCAAAATCAATGCTACGTTTGTGTTTGTCCTCGTAAAGGCAAGGTGAAAGCATGCCAAATATTGCACAAACTCGTGTATTTTATTATTGTTATTTATTAGTTTTCTGTCAAATGCCTTGGTGTAGTTCCTGGACTTGAGTTTGATTTTTATATTCTTCCAACACTTGATCTAATTGAAGGAAAACTGCACCATTAGTTTAATTAATATATGTACGGTATTAACTAGAATTAACTTAACACGTAAAAGTATAATTAGGGTTTTTTACTCATTGACATTGAAATGTAAAGAAGGGTCTTTGAGCGGATAATATGCATCTTACTTGTCCGCAAGGTTCTGTTAAGGATTTCCGTAAACCCTGTACTTTAGATAGATTTGAGAGTAAGTAGTGAGTGCTGCTATAAAGTAAAATACATATATGTCGTCGAACTTGGTAAATGATATGCACCAAAATATTAAAAACGTACAGGGTGTTTAAAAATTTCATTAGCAATTTGCGATATATATTTTTCCTTTAATGTAATTCATTCCCTTCTTCTTCCTTTGTAAAGGAATTAAATTCTTTCTTTTCTAATCTTGATATGCGGATGTCCAGCTTTTGTGCCTGCTTTTTGGAAGTCGTCTTGGATGTTTGATACTGGTCAGTTTGTTACCCGTTTGTTACGTACTATTTTAACAACACCGATGGTGTCTCCAGTCTTCTTCTTCTTCTAGTTCGGGTTCACTTAACTGCATCTTTCACTTCCCACGTCCCTCTTACTTCTTCGTTTTTTTCTTCTAGCGTGTAACCAGTTACTACGTTTATGTTTTTCTTAAATATACGCAGTGGCTAGTTTCATACGGACGAGTTTTTATCCCATGGGAGTAGTCTTACATAAATGTAGTAAGTGATGGATCTCAAAATTGTTATTTTAGTTGTTCTTGTATTTTATTTTTGGATTGTTTTACTGAATTATGAATACATATATCGTACTTGTCTAAATCCTTGTTGCACTTCCAAAATAGATAGGAATTGTCTATACAGAGTGATTATAAAGTTCCACACAAAATTCATTTTTTAATTATGTAATGTTTTTGCGCAAAACGCTCGAACAGGTCGATTTTTCTTTTCAAATTACGATCTTTTGACATAAAAACTTTGATGATGACGTCATCTGTTTTTGAACTATGACACCGCCATAATTTTTTTTAAATGGCAACCCCCAATTTTTTTTGGGTTTTAGATGCACTTAGATAACTTTTTTTTTTAAATTACTAATTAAGTTTTACTTCAAAAGATTAAATTTTTATTCCTTGATAAAATACTATTTCACTACGAATCCGTGGTGAAATGGCGCGTTCAAAAACAGATGACGTCATCAACAAAATTTGTATGTCAAAAGATGGCATTTAAAAACAAAAACCGACCTGTTCGAGCGTTTTTCGCAAAAACAGTACATAACTAAATTATGAATTTTGTGCGGAACTTTATGATCACTCTGTATATAAAGTAAAAACATAAAGATCTGTGGATTAACCAGTGGAGAACAACGCACTACGTATTTAAAAGTAAAAGTTGCATATTTTTTAATACCTAATAATTAAGAATAGCAAAAAATACGAGTCTTTAAGATGCAATATAAAAATTCTGCATATTGGGTAACTTATTAATGCAAACAAGTTATTAATGTAACTAACGTTTAGTGTTCAATTAATCTATAATTAACGTTATGCAAATTTACTTTTCACATAGGATTAGACAGTGAACATTAGCTAAAACATTTCCTGTAATTTACTTAATTTCAAAAGCGTGTAAACTTGCGTACTTACAAAGATTATAGATCGATAACTTCCATCAAATCTGTGTAGAAATGTGCAATAAATAAATATGCACATAACAATAAAATGGGGAGGTACAAAGTATAACTTATATTTTCATGTTGTCATATTTAACAATTAATAATAGAAAACATTCATAAAAAAAACTTAACTTTTTTACCGTTTCCAAATTTTCGAAAATAAAACTTTACCAAACCCCTTCTGTGCAACCTTAGAATTGCACCCTAACTTCTTGTCAAGCCTATAACAGTAAATAAGAGTTATGCAGGAAAAAATTGTTCCTAAGACTGCAGAGAGCTTATTATCCGAGACTTACGGCAAAGCCTGTATACACGAGCTGTTAACATCAAATTTTTCACGGTCAAGATGCATGACAAAAGATCGACCAACCAAAAGTGATTCCTTTCGCTGCGTTCAATGACCGTCAAAAATAAATGAATTGGTGGAAAATATCAGGAATTTCTTGGTTCTTGTTTGGTGTACTGGTGTACCCTAATCTAATCTATCCGGATGCACCCATAATCCGGATTGCAGATTTGCTACACTATTTTATAGTCCGGATATTTAATTACTTCTATTTGATAATCCGACTGTAATGAAGCAATGAGGAGCATTCAAATTTTTCAAAATCCTATAAATCTTGAAGAGTGATGGTAAAGGCATTCTGAACTCTTCTAAAATCCTAAAAAGAAATAATATGAAATATAAATAGCTAAATGCAATATGAAATATGAAAGGTGAAATACGAATACGAAACATACGATTGAATCATGGCATATAACTTAGGAGATACAAATCATGAGGAGATATAAATATGAAAGATATATAAAACGTAAAATATGAAACGTGAAATTTGAGATGTGAATTACGAAATGCAATAAGAAATATCAAACGTGAAATGCGAAACATATGAAATATCATGGAACAAATAATGCAAGTTTTCGTAAATAATTCATACATCTAGTAGGCTCTGTACGTCCAAATTATCCATCTAAGTGCACGTAATAGTATATATATTCTATACGAGTGCGCTGTCATGACACTTTTCAGGGGCGAGGGAGAATTTTTGCAATGAGCCCGAGCCTCTGAAAAGTGACAGCGCACGAGTATTGAACAGCGTTTTTTTGTATTCGTTCCCACAAAATGAGAAAAAGTACAAATTTACATCAGATTTTGAGGTTAGGTTGACAGCTATCAGATCAAATACCTATGGCGTAATATTTATGTATGTTGCTATGTATTTCATTATGCATTATGTGTTTCACAAACGAATACAAAAATTTTGTTTTCCACAGGTAACATGATGTATGAATCATTTATGAAGATCCAATACAACATAAAAAATATATATAATAACACGTAAAACGAAGCATAAAACAGGAAACATCAAATTTAAAACAGAAATATAAAATTAATTCAAAAATATCAACTTAATTTTTAAACTCTTGACCTATACCTATGTGCCTTTTTACTTTACTTTTAATCATTTTTGTTTATTTTCTTTTATTGTCCCGTTATTTTGTGTTATCTCTTTTGTTTTGTTTAACTTCTATATAATCTTCTTGTTCTGTCTTTGTTGTCTCATCACTTTCTTTACTTTGTGTTATCTCTTTGGTCTCTTCTGTCTCTTTTTTTTTATCCCATTAGTCTTTTTACTGTATTTTTTTTGTCCTTTTAATCCACTTAGTCGTTTACGATTTTGTGTGCTTTTTTGTTTGTATATTATAATGTTTCTATGGTTTTTGTTGTCGGTTTAGTTTATTTAGTATCTTAGATTTTTTTGATGTTTCTAGTCGTTCTGATCGCATCGGTCACTCTAGTTTCTTTATTTTTAATATGTTTTGTTTATTATATTGCTTTATTGTCCTTTTACTTTTTTATATTCCTTTTATTTCTTTAGTCTTTGTAGTCTCATTGGTCTGTTTGTTGTATCGTTAGCCACTTTTCTTTATTTATCTTTTTGTCTCTTTGCCTTTTGTATCTTGTGTTTTTGTCCGGATAATTAATTTTCTTTCTTTCTTTCTTTCGTATTTTGATCTCTTTTGTATCTGTCTGTTTTTTCTATTTTGCATTTACTCTTTTTAGTCTTTTGGTCTTTTTCGTTTCTGTTTATTTTTGTGTTTTGTTTTGTCTTTAGTCTCTTTGTCCTCTTTGTTCTTTTGGTGGCTTCCATATCTCTTATGTCTTTTATAGTGTCGTCTTACCTCTTTTGTTTTTTTGTTGTTGCTTCTTTTTAGACTTCTTGTCCTCTTTACTCTTTTGGATGTTTTCT
Organism: Diaperis boleti; assembly: GCA_963583935.1. Classification (NCBI taxonomy): domain Eukaryota; kingdom Metazoa; phylum Arthropoda; class Insecta; order Coleoptera; family Tenebrionidae; genus Diaperis; species Diaperis boleti. The sequence goes on along the minus strand of OY757242.1, from coordinate 42,367,485 downwards.
ATCTCAATTTTTGTCTCTTTAGTCACTTTAGCCTCCTTAGTTTCCTTGGTCTTTTTGGTTTCTTTGATCTCTTTAGTCTTTTATATTGTCCCTCTAGTATTTTTAGTCACTTTGTTCTCTGGTCTCATTGGTTGCTTTGCTCCTCTTCCCTTCTGTCTCTTTGATCTTTTGCATTTTACTCTCTTTAGTTTTTTTGGTCTCTTTCGTTTTTATTTATTTCTTTTTTTTTTTGTCTTTTGTTTCTTTGTCTCTTTGTTCTTTTTGCCCTTTTTGGTGCTTTCCCTCCCTTTTGTCGTTTTGTGCGTTTTATCTCTTTACTAAGGGACGTCCATTAATTACGTGAGCTCAAAATGGGGGGGAGGGGTCCAGTAAAATCTCATCAAATCTCATCTAAAGGGAGCAGGGGGTCTTTGAAAATCTCACGTGAGCTTTTTAATTCACAAAATATACCTACAGTATTAAATATTTTCTATGTTCGGGATTCCCCGAATTGAGACAATATTTGCCGCACATCTTACTCTTTTCGCAGAAATACCCGCCGGGTTAAAAAATCGTTCAACGAAGAATACAGAACCCCCATGCCCATGTCCATGGAGTGAGTGAACAATTAGGGAAAGTAATATATTTTGCTCCCAACCCGGAATAAAATGCAACTTTATTCCCTTGTTTTTGACTAATAATGTGGTACTTTATTCCCGAGGGAATACAGCTATTTTATTCCCTAGTAAATCGTTTTTCACACATAAACCATAGTAACCATCATTCAACTCCATTTAGGTATCACCGTACCGCACAATAAAAAAATGTCTTCTATAATTTAAGAATGTAGGCGGTTGGGAGGAAAGTTTTGTATGCATCTCTGGTATAAACACCGTTAATCCCTCGAATTCTTACATTTTACATTTCCGGGATTAACATGGGCGTTTATTCGCTTGATACATAAATAACTATTTATCGTTATGTAATTTAAATAAATTTGTTGTAGTGTGCCTTAAACGCACTATTATTTTTGAGGGGGGGGGGGTTTCACCAAACTCACCAAATCTCATCAAGGGGGAGGGAGGGGTCCAAATTAACAGAAAAACAAAAAACAAATTAACGGACGACCCCTAACTTTAGCATCTTTGGTTTTCTTGCTATTCTTGGTTTATTTGATATCTCTAGTCTTTTCTGTTATTTTTTTTTGTCTCTGGTCGTATTGATCTTTTTTGCCTCTTTAGTTAGCCTCTTTGATCTCTTTAGTTTTTGATTTCTTTAGACCCTTTAGTATCTTTACTATATTGTTAATATCTTTTGGGTATTTTTTGTTTTTCTTCTCATTTCTTTTTTCGTCTTTTTGGTTTCTTTGGTTTCTTCCCGTTTTGTTACTTTTGTTTTCTACTTTTGTCAATAATTTTTTTCGGAGAATATTAAAATTCTCCAGAAGAGTAGATTAGCAGTGAAATTCCCTGTTTTTTTTTTTAGTACAAATTTGTTTTGTCTACGTTTACGTCGTTTATTCTTTCAATTGGATCTATTGCCATGTCTTCCATTTAATATGTAGTATTATGAATCATATGGTGTTCCAAATATTACAAGTTGTCCTGTTGTCAGCCCTGCTGTAAAACTAGTGTATTAGTGTATATTGTAATTTTTTTTGTTACAATGTAGAAATATTCAGGAAAATCTTCTTAAATATGTCGATCGCATATTTTCTTATTTATTTTTATGTTTGTTCATATAGTGTAGATCTATCTGTGATTTGGATTAAAACGTTGTAAAACTTACTGGACACAGTTTTTGGAATGGCAACAGGTTGAAGAACCAAAAAATCCTGCAGTTGAAAATGATCAATCCAAAACTTGGGTAATTTATGTATTCTGGTACAGTAATTTATTCCTCGCTTTACACTACAAGACTCAAATTTAAATCCGACATGCAGAACCTACATTTAGGCATTATTTTTGCAATGTTTGAACCCGTCCCGTTCTTCTCTACGTCGACTTTCACGGTACTGACGTCACAAGGATACAGTTTATTCCTGAGGTCGTGCGGTTTCGCTTGGATCTCCCGCTGCATAACCATTATTCATACCTACCAGCATTTTTTCTTTCTTTTTTATTAGAAATTTAATTGGGAAGGCATTGAGTGATTATTGTTTAGACAAAAAATAATCAGCAACCGGTAGCGGCATTTAAATTTCTTCAAAATCTCTTAAATGCTCGCGTTCATGTAACACGCAGTAAAATTAGCAGAGCTTTAGTACAATAGCTATCGTAACTGCGGTGGCATTAGCTTTAAAATTATTACGAAACAAGAGGTATTCGCAAAGAAAGACATAAACCTCAAATTCTTTGCGCTCAACACGATAAACAATGTTAGACTAAATTTGCATTACTTCAGCAAAAGGATAAAGTATGCCGCAATTATTTAAACAATTAGTAACTTCATTGATTTGAATAGTATTTATTTATGTCTGTTAACTTCATAGTTTAACAGACTACACGTAAAATAAAGCGTAGAAGTATCAGGTATTAATGCAAAATGATCGCTGGAACCTCTAGTAAGTAAATCTTCCGTGGAATCTAAAGCTATAATCACGAGGGTCAACCGGCAAATAAACAAGAAAACCAATATACAACGATGTCTATTGCTCTCGTTAATCTAAAAACGCTGTTATTTCCGGCAGTGTCTGAGCATAATTTAAATAAACCTCTAAGTTCATTACAACGTTTTAGGGACTTGACCTCTGTTTTTCACATGTTTGTCGTTTTGGCGAACAATGTCATTATCTAAATAGTTCAAGTCCGGATTATGGCTGTGAACACTTTACGATTACACGAATTTGTTTATATTTTTACGTCTGGTAAACTGATAGCATCACACCGTGACGTTGTATTTTTTATCAAAATTCGTACGAAACCTGATCAGGTTGTAATAACATCCGCTGATAAACAATCCCTTCTTTTCGTATTCTCTTCAGTTACGTTGAAGTTCAAGTGCCACTAACAGGTGAAACGTAGGCTACAATCCGGCTGCTGTGGAGATTTCAATTCCGGCACAAGAGGGATGATAAAATGTCTAACTAAAAAATTGCAACCTGTGAGTAGCGTTTGAATGGTCGAGAGTGAGTGTGTGCAGATGCGTGTAATCCGTTGTTTCTAACGGTACAATAACCGATTAAAAAGTGAATTGATGGCCAGTAGACCATATCTGTGAAGCGGTAACAGCGATTATGAGAAGAGAAAGTAGGAAATGTATTTTTGAAAGTGAAATTGTTGGTAGGAAGATGTAACTTTCACTCGCATCTTGGGCGACCATATTGGCAGCGCTAGACGTCCCTAAAGTGGGGGAACAATTACACCGGGATGGTAAAACCGCAAGAAGAACAAGAAGTGGTTACAATATATGATTCATATTAATTGTTTGCATATGCAAAAGACCTGGACGGATTTCCAATTTACAGTTTTGAATACTTGGAGATCATCCATGCAGACGCAGGCATTATAGCTTTCGATTGTTGTTGAAATGAGGACACCGGCTAGCAACTCCTTGTCAAATATGAGAAATAAAAAAATATATTCTTGGGCCAACATATGAGCAGAATCTTGATTATTCACGAAAGGAGGCACTAAATAATAAAAAAATAATGCTAACTAACCGGATCTTATATATTAGGATACTTTCTTAGAGACTCATAATAGGGAAATCCAGCAATAAACTAGGAGGTGATTAGGAGATGTGTTGTTGTTATTGAAAAATTCAGAAATATTGCAAATCTCCACCTTTTTTGGTATTTTCTTCTGTAGTCAACATTGGTGTATTTTTTCTGGCATTTGTATTTAGTTTTTACATTATTTTCCTATGTTAGTAATTTGTAAAGATATGTAAATTTGAAAGATATTTGGGACTGTAATATTTGTTCACCTAATCTCAAGCAAAGTCTGTTACTAACTTTATCAAAAAATGTTATCGTGGTATAAAAAAGCTGGAATTGATATAAATTTCAATACATGATGTTATAGATTTTTAGATAAAAAATCAACTTACTGACCACACAAATTATTAGGAGTATAATTTAATGATAGTATATTGTTGGACGCTTTATGATAGTTTGGATTGAATTAAATTATTATTTGGAAAAATAAAAATTATAATTTAAAGTACCTACTAGTTTGTTCTTGGAACATCTTCGCTTAAAAAGGGCATAATAATAATTATCAAACTGATCAAACTTGCTGACTTATTTTGCTACTTATAAGAATTTTGACAATCACAAGTTTAAACTAGGTATAGTGCAAAAACGAGACATTTTATTTTGAAAATTATAAAATTAACATGATAAGCAATAAGTTATAGTAATATGGATTTGCACATTTTTTCTAAATATTATTAGGATTGGCTTGTACATAAAGTTTTAGTGTTTTAATAACTAAAAAAATGTTTTGCCTTAAATTTTTATACTTACTATACACTTATACTACTAAACATAAGGTTTAATTTTACAGCATTAGCATTGTTATTTTACCGTTTGTAAAATCCAAGAGATCTGTAAAGTGTAATGAACAGCGAATGTCAAGTTTGGACGAAATTATAGAAAATGGTTTTACATTAGATATTTTGCAAAAAAGCTTTAACTTAAATTACACTATTTTTATTTAATTGTTGTGACTTACCTAGATATATTGGGTCTGAGATATAATGATTCATGAATCATGTTGCCTGTGGAAAACAATAGTTACCGGTATTTACGTAGTTTTGACGTTCAAAGCCTACTGGATATATGAATCATTTATGAAGGCACTGTGCAAAAAATGGTGATGATTGGATAGGGCTTCCAACAAATGAAATGATTGAAACAAAATGGTTTTTACAATAGCCGGAGTTTTAGATTCAACGTTGATTCAAATGTAAAAAAAAAACGAAAAAGTGAGGAACAATAAAATTTTATTTTAGCGCACCGAGAGAAGTATTTATTTAAAACAATATCAAATCTATTTGTCCCAAATAAATGCCAGACCTGGATTTGGCGAAATAAATATAGCAGTTGAATCAAAGAAATCATAGAATTGAAGCATTTATTTGCTCGAAATAAATATATATTTCACCCAAGTATATCCAATTATTTGACCTAAATTAGTATTATTTGAGGTAAATAAACTGTATATTTCTCTTAAACATGTAGCTTAATTCATGCTAGTAAACTAACATTTGCCGCAAACAACTTTATATATTGAGAAGAAGAATAATTTATTTATCTACAATATACATATATGTTGATCTAGGAATATATTTATTTCACATAAATATATCATTTATTTCTTCTAAATTCATTGATATTGTTGGTAGCAAAATATCGTGCGTTCAACCAAAAAACGACGTCAAGTGAGCCATGAATTGCATCTTATCTCTGTCGGTCAGGTGCGTGGTCCTCATTGACCGACAGAGATGTAATGCAATCCATGACCCACTTCACGTCGTTTTTTGTTGTACTCACGATATTTATTTGCTGTGAAAATAAAATGGGAAGACTATATCGACTCAAAAAGTAAATAAATTTATTCCTGAAATATATATATATATATATAAACATTAACAAGTTGTATGTCTTGATTTGGAGTGGAGGAAGAAGCCACTTCTGAGGTAAAATGAGATGTAGAAGCCACCGAGTTCGTGCACTGGGTAATATAGACTGGTATATCGTTTCTTTAGCTTTAATTTTCTGAAACAACAAATAATATAAACACAAAATATATAACAAGATTAAACATAAGCATTGGAAATACAGTAAGAAACTAATGTCTAATTTTTTGTAAATGGTGAATTTTTCCTAATGTTTTAATTTTAATGAAATTTCTGACTATACTTTTTGGGGATCCCACACCTCCGATAGCCCTCATATAAAAAATGCAAAATTATTGCAATACGTACCTCTCTTTCTGCGTGGATAATAATAATTTCGCCTGGACCCCAGTTTTAAAATTTAGTTGCGCCAACAGATTGTGGTCGAATTATAAAAAAGGCTCCAAATCTATTTCTTCCTCTACAAGCAATTACATGCCACTTTTATAAATTGTAATGAAAGAACCAAGACTCACCTATGAATTTGTCTATTAGACTCTCTTAGCCCCCATTCGGTTAACTTTTGTCGCATTTGATTATCCATCACAATCACTTCTCACCAGAGCACAAACGACAATGGAGAAAACCGCACTAAAATCGTATGGTGTTGCAAAACTGCATAGTCTAAACAAACCTATAAATACTAAACACGCAGATTCGAAGAACCGTTGTGAATTATAGAAAGAAAAAAACTGTGTATTTGATAAAAGCATAGGTATATTTGTGACAACTAAATTTTATTTCTTTTAAAGAAATGTTGAATTATTGAGAGTATACTATCTATTTATGTGAATTATACAATTCCTGTTCGTTTAAACTGTTATTTGTTTGCAACAAATAAATTATATTTCTTTCAAATGAAGTTAAGCAATTCGACCATTCACTTGAAAGAACTAAATTTATAATATGGTGGCAAGCAAAGTAACTGCTAGACAATTAAACTAGAGTTTGGACAATGTTTTGATATTCTGGGACACCATTTACTTGCCTCAAAATACCATTTTCTCTCAGTGCGATCTTCTCATTTATAAATGCCAAAACCATAAAATAAAATAGTAAACCATAAAACCATGTCTTTACAGGTGTGTTAACACTCATTTCGTGTACCATTAGTATATATTTGTGCAGAAGAAAAAAGTTAAAACGCTCCAGTTTAGATTAGATTAGATTCTTCAATGTTCTAAATTTTTAATGTAATTTTCAGTCGTGGAAAAGTGTGTCAAAATGTACTCCGTACTTATATTAAATTTGTCACGTCGAAAGAGGAAATTATTTTTCCCAAGGTGGTTGTTGACAGTGAGAAAAAATCCAAAATTGGGTATGTTGGGCCATCCCAAGTATCGAATTTACATAAACTTTTATCGTTAAGTACGGATTGGATGCGATGTAGGTCAACTTTCTCTTGCCGAGAGAAGTGAAACCGCCATTCGATTTTTTTTTTCGCACACGGGTGAACAACCTGAGTTTGCCGTTTGGTTGCGTAACCATTGTCCTTCCTTGTGCTAGGTATATCTCAATAACACTGATAAGTGCATGGTGCAGCCATTGGCTTTTGCATCGGCCTTTCGGGACCGCCACTTCACCAATGGAGAAGGCTATGTCTTGGCGTATGGTGAAGATGGCGCGTACCCCACTCAACTTCCTCTCCACTATCAAACGGCTGGGTAGTGTAGCTAGTGCAGCAGTAGTATAGTTCGTGCCCTACTTTGTACCTGGATTATGCTACGCTCATAGCTGTATCTGTAGTACAACTCTTACCGTTAGTGTACGCGGTCGCTCACATCAAGCACTCTTCACTAGTTGTTCCTGTGATTGTGTGCAGATTTTGATGAGTGAAGTGATGCTGGATTAACGACGTTCTTCGCTCGGCCGCGCCTCGTTTTCGCATTTATGCCCTATTTCAATTAAATGGGAAAAAATGTCTTCTTTCGGTGAGTTTCTGGACTTGTTGCAGGATTGCAGGAGGCTTCTTTGTATGCACAATGTATCAAATTTGGGTTTGTCAACCGCAGCTTTCACTCTCCGGTTTCGTAATTGACTTAAATTTAACAATATCAAGGCTCTCTGAACATTGACTTTGGCCGTTTCGAAATCGCGGTTTTATTATGCCCAGGTATAGGCCCACACTTGTGTAAACAAATCGCTTTTGTTTGCTGCAATGAAAGAGTTGTTTGCTGCTGTATGTATCATCAACCTTTAATAATGAAAATCACTAGATGCAATTAAATTACCGTTACACTAACATGTACGTAGAAACTCACTGACACATGCGTAGCTATTTACAATGAAAATCATAACAAATACTTTTTTATTAAGGTGAAGAGATCATGTGTGCGGCCAAACGTCCGGAAATGCTTGCACTTAACCTTCTATTTCGGGTGGTAAAAATGTAAAAAACGTTTGCATCGACCGCTATTTATGCCTCTAAAAACAATCTTTTTACGCTGGAAAAAAGTTTGGAAACTGAAGGTCCTACTGACGTGAATCTTGCAAAAGAAAAAACAAATACTCATCTGGGAATTACTTCAGAAGCGTTGTTGAGGTTATCGGAAGAGCCGTTCAAGAAGTAAACGGTGTAAAAACTCTTCCAGTGTTGATAAACCAAAGAACCACAATCAAGGGCAAAATACAATTTTTAAATTAAAATTTACGATTTAAAATCTAGACAAATCTTTTTTGGGCACGTTGACGCCTGCACAAACTGTTACATAAGAAAATAATGCATTTATGCAGTTGTTATCTAGGTCAATTAAATTACTGGCATAAATTACGCATATAAAAATTATATCAATCAGTCATTAATTTCCACACTATTATTTCATTTATGAACTCTAGTAGCATGATCAGAATTTCCTACGAAATTGTTAGTTACAAAAAAATTCAAATTGACAATGCGACCCCTTTAAACGTTTAAACATATATTTTACCTCATTTCATCAGCAAAATAAAAGACATTGGAAAATTAAGGATTAGTTCAAAGAAGTGTCACAATACAATTGCAAACATTTCTGATGACGTCACTTGGGTGAAATTTACAAGCTGCGTAAGACTACAACCATGACCTTTGCATGTGTTAATCATAGGGGATACATTTTTGGTTTGAGTTTAGATGAAAAGTGCATTCTAGAAACTAAGCGTATGGATGTATTTTTTAGCAGTAGTTATTTGGGAAAATATTCTTTGTTATTTTGCAAAAGCCATTGGAGTAAAGTTTTTTAGTTTTTCTTACATGAATAGGAAGACGTTTTTGTGAGCCATGTTATTTAGCCAGGAGGTCTTAGATATAAAGTCTTTAACTTTTTAAAAATAGGCATTCCTACTTATAGAAAGGACCTCAGTATTTCATTTATTTTTGCAGTCTTCTAGTCCGTCTTATATTTCTTCAGGCCTTGACATTATGGTTCACCTTTTTGGGAAATTAATAATAGGTAATTTCTGAGTAACGTTTTTCTGTAGCTTTTTTATATTAATTATTTATAATTTTCCACGCCCTCTTTCTTCAATCCCCTTTCAGTTGATATTTATTTTATATTTTATCCATCAACAGGACTTTGTTTTTGCACCACAGTATCTATACAATTTATCTTTAGTCGTCGGAAACTCGAGTTAATACGTAACGTTTGGGAGTTCAACGGCTGGATTTTCACATTGTCGGTCAAGGATCATTTCTCCATGTGCAGGTTTAAAAATGCAATAGGGGTTTTTAAATTACAGTTGCACTAAAAATTGGGAACGTGCGAGAAAAAATCTAATACCGTTTAAATCTTTGGCTTACGATTTAAGTTATATGAAATCTGCACATGTTTTCTTAGAGAACTGGGAATTTTTGAAGCTTGTATTTCTATTTATTGTCGTTGTTGTTGAACCTTCTTATAATGTTTTTCTTTAATTTATGCTTTCAATAGAAAATTTCTCACTTTTTATTGTGGGTATTTACGATTAAACAATTTCGTAGCAAAATTACATAAAAATGTTTTAGGGGGATGTGCAGTGAAAAATAAAATAAAAGTTAAATTAGTCTTAACTTAACGTGATTACTGTCACATTCATGTCAATTATGTGACACGGTTTGAATTAATCAAGAGAAATTTTTGACAAGACTAATGGAATTTAAAATGACATGGCAACTTTATTTTGTAAGGAACTGTATGTCTTCAAAAACGCAACATTAGAGTAAATAAAACTGAAATTACAGTAAGAATTTCTAAATATGAAATTCTTTATTTATAATATTAATTAAAAAGAGCATTCATTTGTGTCAGACAAAACGAATATCGTGTCTGAACCGCTGGGTGCAAAAACCTGCTCGCGTCGCTTCCTGTGCGTATGCGATTAATTTTTTAGTGTACCCGACCTACCATTAATATTATTCATCCTATGGGCATACCTAGGTACTTAATAGAAAAGAAATATATTAATTTTAAACAACAAAGGGGAAGTGAATCAATATCTCCCCTGCGATTTCCATACAATGTAGATTAATTCCGCTTTGCGTGTACTTTCTCTAATGAATACATGTAAAAAGGCGTTGAATTTTAGATGCTTCAAACTTTAGATAATAGACAAGACACACTCAGTCTAATTTTTGTTTAACACTTTTCTGTCATTCTATATTTGAACAAGTTTGTTTTGCTTTTTAGGAATTATGACTCTTACGCGTGCCCCGTGTGAGCTCGACAAGATGAGCCTCTTCCAGGATTTAAAACTGAAAAGAAGGAAAGTGGATTCACGGTGCAGCAGTGACGGTAGGTGCACATTACTCATCCTTGGGAATTTCACATAGCTTAGAAAAACACACATCTTTTTGTTTTTTCTTTAAAGAGTCACTATTTTTTATTTAAAACGAGTTAAAAAATGTGTCTTTTTTGTTATGGTTGCGTATACTCGTTTTTTTTTTCAAAGGTTCACGTCAAGTTCTTTAAAATCCACTCATTATGCAGACCGCAAACATAACCTATTTTCCCTATCTCTGTATAAAAAAGAGCCGTGTTTCCGTAGTGGTGAACCATTGAGAAAAAAACGGACGATATCTCTTTCATTCCGCAACCATAAACGGTAGTTCATTGATTTTAAAACTATTAGAGTAGGCAGCCATCAGCAAAATTTGCTTTTAGGCAATGTCTCTGTCCGCTTCTAGGCGAATCTGTCGCCGATACTAGTACATCCTCACCAGATCTCGTCAGCCCCTCGTCGCCTAAAATGTCAGAGGCCCTTATGAACCCGCCTAGCCCCGACTCGACGCCCATCCAAATCCATCCCCCAGAGCCGACCCTGGACAAAATCTCCAGCCGATTGGAAGATTCGGGAGTCTTCGACGGCGGAGGCACTGCCAGCGTTATAAGAAGTCTTCCGGTCGTACGGTCGCAAAGCCCGCCGTTGTTGAGGCCGGCCCCAACGTCAAGTCCCTGCCAGCCCCCGCGCCCACACAGCTCTCCCGGTCGCCCTGCCAATACATCTCCTGTCATCATTCACAACCCTTCGGTGCTGCAATCACCATCGCCTAAATTGTCCACCATTGTCACCTGCCAAGAACCAACGTCATCATCCCCTTCGGCAATGCCTTCCAAGCGAGGAGTCATCATGAGTCATCCCACAGCCCTAGCCCAGAACCAACTCTGGATGAAACATCATAGAATTAATGGAGTCAAGCCTGAGTTGATTGGAGGGAACTTTAGTGGAGCGTTGGGGCCTTACCCCGAGTTAAAACCGCCCGTTCCCGGTAGTTCGATGAGGCCTGGTGGTGCTACACCCATACGCCAAACGCCCACGGTGATCATGGGTGAAGCAGGAGGTGTGCGCACAATGATTTGGTCCCAACCGAGTTTAACCGCAAGTCCGACATCACCAGTGGAGCCCCAGCACCATGCCACAACCAGTTGGGGCAGCAACACCAATGTCTCCAACACCGAAGAAAGCGCAGCTCAAATGTTACTCAATTTGGGGCAAGATAGACTGAGATCTCCTGTCAGCAGAACGTTGATGTCACCACAGTCACCCTCCAGTCATTTCGGAGGGGCACCGCTCAATATGGAGAGGTTATGGGCAGGGGATTTGAGGCAGCTCGCGATGAACCAGACTCCTCTGAACTTATCCTCTCCATCGGGTCCTCCAGTTTATGTTGGGACCGACGTGAAGATGAGCGAGTCTACGAGTGAGTCGCAAGAGGCAGCAGAAGAAGAGGAGCAACCCATGATTTGTATGATTTGCGAGGATAAGGCCACTGGGTTGCATTATGGCATTATTACGTGTGAGGGATGTAAAGGATTCTTTAAACGGACGGTGCAGAACCGCAGGGTGTATACATGTGTGGCGGATGGAAACTGCGAGATTACCAAAGCTCAGAGAAATCGGTGTCAGTACTGTCGATTCAAAAAGTGCATCGAACAAGGAATGGTTTTGCAAGGTGAGTTATTCTTTGACATTTAAAAACACTTAATCCAGACGAAATCCTATTATCTTTATTTGATACTAACTTTTTAATAGCTTAGTGTTAAAAAGTAGTCAAACAAATGGTACTAGAAGTTAATTTATTGTTTAATTAGATTGAGAAAGGGAAAATCGGGGTACATTGTACGCGGGGTGTCTATTAAGACTGTCGATAGATAATTGATTCCATAACAAGTTGTTGCCGCCAAGCGACCTTCCATCTCCATCAATTCACCATCAATAAAGAATTTGCTACTTAAACCTCGTTTTGAAAAGGTCAAAAAATCTACAGTATTGTGTGTAATGTTCAACTGAGTTACTCATTCAGGATTCTCCCAACCGAACCTATTGGACTTTCTTTTTTCTTACCCTTCATAAATGTACGTATTCTTCTCTGTTTTGCTTTTTATGTGTTTCGATACCGGGGAGAAAATCGGTACAAATATTCATTGATGAGTATATTTGTCTATGTAGGGTTTTCATAAATAATTGAAGGACGAATAATAATTTATGAAGGCCCGATGTGCAGAGCTGATGTACCTACTTATAAAAAAAAACAACTTCATTATGACACTGTATTAAAACTTTTGGTTTCTAGCCGTGAGAGAAGATCGAATGCCAGGAGGACGGAACAGCGGGGCTGTTTACAACCTCTACAAGGTGAAGTATAAAAAACACAAAAAACCAGCGTGCAAGCAGCCACAAAAAGCAGCAGAAAAGAACATTTTGAGCCAGCAGTTCAAGGTCGAGCAACCATCCAGTATTCCAGCAAACCTAGTCAACGGGACCATTTTGAAAACGGCGTTAACAAATCCCAGTGAAGTTGTTCGTTTGAGGCAAAGGTTGGACAGTGCAGTTAGTAGTTCGAGGGACCGTAATTTCTCATTAGAATACTCTTTATCGATGATAAAAACATTAATAGACTGTGATGAAGTTCATGATATATCCACATTGCAAAATTTGGACGATCTGTTAGATCATAACACGGACTTGAGTGAGAAACTTTGTCATATCGGTGATTCTATTGTTTATAAACTTGTGCAATGGACGAAGCGACTTCCATTTTATTTAGAACTACCTGTAGAAATTCACACAAGACTTTTAACGCATAAGTGGCACGAGCTTCTCGTTCTCACGACGTCGGCGTTCCAAGCCATTCACAAAACGGGTGAGATGTCGCCCACGTTTCTCAAAGGGGACTTAAATTTCCAGGTAATTTTTTCTTCTACACTAAATTTTAATCCATCAACCTATTTCACCGTCAATCACTTCTAACGTCTCGGTCTGTTATTTGTCGTGCTTTTTGTTTGAATATAACTTAAAAACCAATTTATATAAGAATTTCGTTAATATTTACAAAACATGTATTGCGGGAAACGCAAACTATTGAATCGTTTTTGTCGAATTTGACGGATTTTGTATCAATACAAATAAAAATATGGGTCAATACAACTACACACACAAAACTTATCATCCACAACACTTTATCCGCCGGTTCCTAAAACATTATTTCCAAAAATTCTATTCAGGAGAGCAAAATTTATCTTTGATGACACACTTAGATATGAGGTGTCTAAATCTTCCAGGAATTTATTACCCTTATCAGATAGATAAAAAAATAAGGTTATTCAAAAATTAAGCGTCTCTCTAACTAAAAATTTAATGACCCGATTTGATAAGGTACGTCTACGTCAAATTATAAATCGTAACAAACATAGGAATTCTCTAATTGGGTTGAGTTATCTGAAAAAACTATTGACTTGTCTGTGAATACAAGACTAGAAATTAACAATATTCGAGAAAAAACTTTGATAAGATAACACCACAAATATTTATGCACCCTACTCTATGTGTAAAGCAGATCAAACTATCGATCTCGCAAAAACATAAAACATATTTTCTATTTATAGTAATAGACGTTTATATAGCCTTCGTTTGGTAAAATTTAAGTGTTTGTACATCTTATCACCGCTAAAAATTAAAGGATGTCTCAAACCGAAGGAAAATCTTGTTTTATGAGTTCATTGTTATCTTATAACAGACCTTGATGTCCGAGATAGAAGCAATGTATTTCCTACTTCATTAAATTATGTGAAGGAAGTTACATAAAGTTCGATAAAACTGTCATTCTGAAGGCACAATGGTGCCCTTGTTTGAAGGTTTTAAAATTCTGCTTGCTCAACTACTGTACATACAGATTTCGTGTGATCACAGCAATAAATTTCGCTTTGGACCAGTTGTGTTTTTGAACTATAAGCTTTTCTTCGTTCTGAAGAGTTAATTAATTGAAATAATAATAAAAAACATTTTTAATCAATAAAAAGCACGTACCAAATAAATCAAATTTGTATCATCAGTCCTAACCACATCTTATCTAACCTTTAAACACCTGCTTAGTAATAAAATCTACGTTGAATTTCAGGCCGAGTCAAATATCCTTACTCTTCAGTCGTGTCTCTCGTCCATGATGGGCAGAGACGTCACACTGGAACAACTGCGGACCGATGTTGGTGACATGGTAGGAAAACTCACCCAGGTGACGTTAAAATTTCGCGAAATCAAACTGACCATGGAAGAATATGTGTGCCTTAAAATAATTATAATGCTGACTCCAGGTAAGAATTTTGCTTCCATAAGTTGGAAAATACAGTATGTCGTTTCAGCTGATTCAGAAGACCCCATCACTCCCATCGTTGTAGGTAATCAAGAAATAGAGAACATAACTGAGAGATATATGACGTGCCTACGTGTTTACACGCAACATATGTATCCTCCAGACTCCCAGAGATACCAGGAGGTTCTTAGTAGACTGCCAGACGTAAGTATATGAATATTTAGATAATAAAAACCAATCTCGTTCGATTTTGTTGTCTTTATTAGTTATTCGATATATGAGTCAATAGTTTTTCTTATGTAACGATTGTGGGTTGCTGAAGAAGTGGGTGCAAAGACGGCATGTGTCTGACATTGTCGCAGGTGTTCAGTTGCTGAAAAACTCTTCAGTTCTGCGGGATGCATCTGTAAATTACTAACTAATTTTCATAAATACTACCTGACCGTTAGTATACTAATAATAAGTAGTAACAATAAAACTGTCTTTAAATGTACATGCAGATATGCATTAAAAACTTGAAGATCAACTTAGTGGCAGAACTGTGTATTTCTGTAAAATAGTTTGTGGCAAACCAGATATAAGTAATAATGTATTCAACATTACATCCACTTAACCTGTTTGACCGTTACGCAATGAAAGACTTTTCCCCCGATACTCATATACATTCAATAACTAAGCATAATATTAAGTGTACAAAAAGCAGAAATATTTGTTAAATAACTTATTTTTAAAACATTATCCTTCTGTGCAACTAAATAAAAACAATAGGTTAGGTGTAGTCTATATAACTCATATGAAAGCTCGATGTTTCGTTTTTTTAACCATTGCATCACCATCTAATTTCTTTGACCGCATACTTTTTCAAACGGTTTCTTTTTGTTGGGATGTAGGCCGTGTGCCGATTTTCAATATGAACGCTCGCAACGGATAAATTATGAAATCATTTGATAAAAAAATAAAGTTGTATCAAATTATCGTCAAATATTGAGAAAATCCAAAGGAATTAAAGTTGATAAAGTTAATAAAAATAAAGTTCCGCACAAAATTCATAATTTGGTTATGTACTATTTTTGCAACAAGCGCTCGAACAGGTCGACTTTGTTTTGCCACCTTTTGACATAAAATTTTTGTTGATGACGTCATCTATTTTTAAACTATGACACCGTCATCAATTTTTTTAAATGGCAACCCCCAGCTTTTTTTGGGTTGATCACTCTGTATAATACATAGTAGACAATTTTTTAAATTTGTAAGGGTGAAAATTGTTGGTTGTAAACTGGAGTCGTGTAAGATCTAGGACAATTTAACCAATGAGATGTTTGAATTTCAAAATAAACAAACAATGGGACAATGGGGTCGTCGCACAATTTTCAGAAACAGCTTTTCTAGAAACTAGGCGAAAACATATTATACCCCAATTTTTGTTTATTCGAAATCACGTGTTTACTAGGTAAAAAAAATCCGAAACATTTTTCTTATTTGAAACGCGCGCCTTTTTGTGACGTCAAAATTCACTAGACAAAATTCGTTACTAATAGGTGACGTGCACAAGTGACAGTTCGACGAGACTGGAGGACCAACAAAACCATGCTCCATATAATTTGCGTGTTTTCAAAGTGGATTAAAATAATTTTCTAAGGGGTTATACCAATTTTTTTATTGGATCAGTAAATAAAACAGATTATGAGTATAATTAATCACCAATTCTACCATTTCCATGGATTTCCAAATTTTAAATTAAATGCGATATTATAGACTGTTTTGACTTCAGCATTAGATAATTCACTACTACTACTAAATGTCTAAATACAAAGTTTTCAAATATATCTTCTCTCTATCACTAAACAACTAATCCAAACTTACTGCACACAAGTGTAAATCTTATGAAGCAGGGTTATGTTGGTCCTCCAGTGTCGTCGAGCTGTCACTTGTGCACGTTACCTATAGATATGCCGACTAATGAGAAGCGAACGAACCTATCAGAATGCTCCCCCGAAATGACACGTCACAAGAGGCGGTAAATGTACAGCGTTTGAAATTGCTAGCCGAAATTGCGATTTTTGATACGCTCTGTTAAATTATCAAATTTCACAATCTTGGGAATTTCGTGGCAGAATCACACCAGAACAGACCCGTTCTTTTCCTTTGTGACCTGTGGTGTGCGACTTGTCCAAACCGTCAGTTTGCGTCAGCCCCCGTCCCTCTCCAAGGTGTTACTAAAGTGTTACCAGCTTCGCCACGTACTTCCAGACACAATGCCCCAACAAAATCACGTGCCCCAAACAAGTGCCAACAATAGTAGGTAATGCCAATTCACATTCATACAGCCGTTACATTTGGACTTGACAGCAATGTATAGGTAAGGATTGCCAAGCACTTGCCAGGATCTGCCAAGATAGCCAATATTAAAAAAATAAATTATACTATTTTTAGCAAAATGATTATAACACCGCTTTTGCACGAACGCAGTAGAAAAAACCATTTTAATTTTAATGGTAGTGATAAATTTGGCAGTTATTGTACACAATTTGTTCCTTTGTAACATTCGCAGAAATTGACTCATCTGTGATTTTGCAAGTAGCTAGGGATGCGGCCGAAGCAGTGTTGGAAGTTGAAAAAGTATTGCAGGGTCCTTTTGTTCTTTGATTCCTAAGCTTCTCAATTATACTTATTCGCGTGATTCTGATGGTCTATCTGCAAATATGAACGAATCGATGCGGCGTTGCTGTGGCCAGTTATCTTGATCAGTTTTTGTTCCGATACGCCGGCCTTTGCTATAATTTGGTAACCGCAGTTGACCTTGTTGAATGATTCATTTTGTCCATTTGGCGATTTCATTGATGCCTACGGGGCAATTCTTAAACCACCCATTCCAAAAAAGAGTTTCAGTCAAGTCATCAAATCTTTTCGGTTTTGATATTAGGTCTCCTCTTAGAAAGCATTTTTTCTAAAAGCCTAACGGAAAGAAATTAAGTAACAGGTTAATGCAATTCTAAGAGAAACTAACCTCACTGGACAAATATTCGGATCCTCGACATTGGGTATCGACCATTTGCTGTCAGCAACACATTTTCACTTCCTCCCTGATACATTTTACTAAATATGGAATTATATTCGAAACGACCAGTTGGCATTCCACTGTCTAATTCTTTCTTGCGTTGTTCGCTGACAGTAATTTCAAGTCGTGCCAATCACTCAAAACCAAATATCGCTAGATGTCACCACCTCGCGCATTAGAGTAAACTGTAATAGCGTTACAGAATGAAAAATTAGGACGGCGTGGAACAAATAAATTCCAATCTCAAAATTAAAAGTGCGATTTTTTTTTATTGCTCATATAGACAAATAGTATCTTTGCAACCTTGGTTACGGTTGCAAAGTAACGGTTTGCCCATTTAATAATTTGGGTGCGCAAAGTTTACATGTCGCACGCAAATTATTCTTTGCACACGCAAATTCAGATAAACAATTTACTGAAAACTGAATTTGCCCCTGGACTCCAATTCTATGTTGGGATTTATTCCGCATTCGCAATAAAAAATAGTATCTCCAACTCGTGCGGCGTTGTCGATTGCCCCCTCAACTTCGCTTTCGTGGGCAATCGACAACTTGCCGCACTAGTTGCACAATATAATATTTCAAAACCACATATTATTTAGAATAATAATGCAAATCTTACCTCATCTTTATTAAACATTTTGTGTCGCTATTTATTTTTGCTGTCATCTGATGAACTGCAGTCTAAAAGGAAAAGAGCACCCAGAAGGAATATAGAACACTGGTTTTATTAAATTTGATCAACGAGTCGTCAATTTGATTGAAGTTTTTATTTTAAATACGTTATTTTGACACCGGTTGACAGTTATTCGAGTTTACAGTTTCCATTAAGTCGCGATTCAAGTCCCTCTGGTGGCGATTTTACCTCTATTGGTACGACTTTGTATTACAAATCATTTTGACATATTCCAAATCTGACAATGCAACTGAGCTTACTTTTCTTTTTTCTGCCTCTGCTTTTTCTTTTACTGTCTCTAGAAGCTCTCACGTCCTTAAAATCTATTCCAGCAAACGGATCTATTTTAATTCTAAATTCTTTAAAATACTTTTCTGTTAACAGCTTAGCGGTGGTGTACCAAACAGTCTTCACAACGCTTTCTTTATAATCGCTTCCGACCGATTTCTTTATATTGTGTCCATAGTCGTTCAATAGTTTTCTTCTCTTAACTTAAACCTTCTTTCTTGGCAAAACCGTTGAAGTTGCAACCAAATTGAGTTTTGGGAGTGCTTGGTGTTACACGAAATTACATGCTCTTCTTTTTAACTGTTTTTAATACTAAATTTTCAAATTTATTTTTATTTTTCATTCTTGTTTATTGACGACCACTTCACGTACACAGTTGTTACGCAAATCGATGAAAGCTCACCATTCAAAAACGAATTAAATAGAAATTCTTTGGATTGTCTTACCAAATAAAACTGGTTTTTGTCAGTTTAACTGACTCGTAGCTGCTGCTTTTAGACAATCGCCATTCCTGCTTCGCACTCATGACGATTGTCGTTGGAATCCGTAATCCGACTGACAAAAATTACCGCTAAGATTCAGACCACTTGTTGTATTGTAAGTAACAATTTCTTCTCTTGTAAAATTAATAAAATGACAGGAGAGAATTATTCAGTTTATACAGTTAGCCAAACACCCAAATAATAAATAAGTAATTATTTTGGGTATATCGGGACGAAGTGCCCTGCTAAAACATTGCGATTTGGATTCAGGTGTCGGACATTCCAATACATTCGTTCCAAATTACAAAGGTCTATGACGATGGTCAATTTTTTTTTACGATTTTTCAAAAACAACGGTGTTAAAGTTGAGCTCAGGAAACTTCGAAAAACTTTCTTCTGAGCTTTTTCTGGGTTTTTGAGTTATTTTTAACATTTGGGAACCCACTGAACATAAATTTGCCACAATCTGCGCCGTAAGAACTTTACTTTAAAAGTTACCCAATATTTGTAGCTCTACGAAACTAGAAATTTAATTTTCTTATTTTCTCATGACTGAAATATTGGTTTTTGACAGCCTTCCTATATATCCGGTACAAATTACAATAGTAATTTGTATGCCTAGGTCTGAAAGACTACTTTGTTGGACGAATCTGAAAATTGCGAGTCCAGCAGCAGACTACTTCAACAAAGTAGTGTTTCAGCCGTGGCGTACTACAACATTTTCTTTACGATTTTTCAAAGACAACAATGTCTAAATTGAGCTCAAGAAACTTTAAAGGGCTTTTTATGGGTGAGTGATTTTTATACATTTTAGGACCTATACTGAATATAAATTTATCAGAATCTGCGATGTTAGAACTCCTTTTTAAAAGTTACAAATTTGTAGCTCGACGAAACTAAAATAGGATCTTTCGATACAAGTGAGCTGTCATGCTCGGGCTCATTGCAACATATCGCCCCTGAAAATTGAGAGCGCCCGAGTATTGAACAGCGTTTTTTTTGCATTCGTTCACGCAAAATGAGAAAAAACACGAATTAATATCTAATTTTGAGGTTATATTTAACAGCTGTTAACTTAAATACGTATGCTATAATATTTATGTATGTTATCATGTATCTCATTATGAATGATGTATATTTCACAAAACGAGTCCAAAAATGTAACTTTCTCATATTTAACTCTCATATACTCAAACATTCTGTAAAATTTTGGGGTTCGGATTCAGGTATCGGAGTTAGAAGGCCTTCCTGTATATCCGTTTCAAATTACAAAGGTGTATGGCTATGGACATTTTTTTTTTTGCAAATTTTCAAAAGAACAATGTCTTCAACAGCTCAAGCAACACTGAAAAAATCTTTTCTGGGACCTTTTTCTGGCTTCTTGAGTTATGTTTATACATTTCTGGACCTACTGAATATAAATTTTCACAATCTGCGATGTAAGAACTCCTTTTTAAAAGTGACAAATTTGGAGCTCGACGAAACTAGAAATGTTTTTTCTAACTTTTAAATTTCATTCTGTAAAATATTGGGGTTCGCCGGGTTCAGGTATCGGAGTTAGAAAGCCTTCCTAAATATTCGTTCCAAATTACAAAGGTCTCTGACAATGGACAATTTTTTTACGATTTTTCACACAGCATAATATTTGAATTGAGCTCAAAACATTAATTTATAAAGGAACTTTTTTCTGGGAGATTTTGCTGGGTTTTTAAGATATTTCTGTAGATTTTGAGTCCTACTAAATTTAAATTTGCCACAATCTGCCATGTACGAACTCCTTTTTAAAAGTGACAAATTTGTAGCTCGGCGAAACTACTTATATAGAAATAATGTTTTTTTTTTAAATCTCCACTCAAAAATTCAGTAAAATATTGTGATTCGGATCGAAGTACTTATCGGATTTCGAAAGCCTTCCTATATATATCCCGTCCAAATTATAAAGGTCTATGACGATGGACGATGGACAGTAGGGTTTAAATTTGAGTTGAAGAAACTTCAAACAACTTTTTTCTGATATTTTTTTTCTGGGATTTTGAGTTATTTTTATACATTTTGGGACCTACTGAATATAAATTTGCCACAATATGCGATGTAAGAACTTTCTTTTATAAAGGTTACACGTTTGTGGCTCGACGAAACTAGAAATGTATAATTTTCTCATTTTTAAATCTCATGACTCCAGAATCGTGTAAAATTGGAATTTCGGTTTAGGTATAGGTACTGTTAAGCATATTAATTTATGATTAGAATTGATTATCTGAACTGAATTAGAGTTAGATCAGTTTTGTTTTCGTTTTCAATATTGCTGACTAACTGTTAATGGCTTAACTCTCGCGCTTATTGGCCTGAAAGTGTGACGAGATTAGATTTATAACTAGAAAACAAGCGAGTCACCTCTTAAAATTTTAATTGCTTGAAATGAAGTTTTAACAAATAAATTGTTGTATATATGTTTCTATTTAGCCCGAAATTTATTGTTGTATGAAGAACAAAAAAAATTCCTAAAAGTATATTGCTACAAGCTCCTCGATGCAACGACTACACACCGACCACCTTTCCAGCAACTTTCCCGTGAAAAAAATCCGAATGTCAAGGTCAAGGCCGTACTTTTTCCGCTCTTGCAACGCAAGCACACGATGAGGAAATAAACCGGGTGCACAAGTGAAACTCCTTTATCCAAAGAGCAAAATAAAGTCATCATTAAAGCATTGAATGTTCATGTTCGAGGGCCATACTAACGCACGTTTTAAAATGGCGATCCAGCAAAGCGGAGGAGCGGCATAGGAGGAGCTATGAATGTGTTTTGCTTTCCTACTGGCTTGGATGCATGGGCGCTACGCTTTGTCCTTGCAGTTTTAGGTTCACAAAGGCTTATCTCTTTATTTCTGGAAAAAAATTACCACTTCCATTGCGATAACGTTGACTATGGGCGTTACACTCTGTTTGAAGTGGTGATAAAGGGATTTTTTAGGGGAAGAAGTAAAAATTGTTATCCAATTATTTGTGCTTTGATATATATATATATATATCACTAGTAGATTGGATCACAAAATTGTAGGTCAATAAGATATCGGACGATATTTATTCCTATCTATGCACTTGAAATGAGTGATTTTAATTTGACTAGGTATTAGGTATTATGAATATCTACGATTTTTTAAAGTTTAGTTTTTTTATTGAAACGTGTTTTTATAATTTTGTTAGATCTTCGGCGGCATAAAATTAGGCTGAATTAAATAATATGTATACCTACCTGTTAAATGACCGCTTCAGTTATACAGAGTGAGTACATAACTAAATTATGAATTTTGCGATCACTCTGTATTATCGAATCATCCGAATTACGGAAGTCATTTTAAGAGAATAAAAATCAATTTGAATTTATTGCTTCTTATATGAAATATTTTCCTTTTCCATTTTCTACAATACAAGTGAATCCTGCCTACAATTTGATCAACACTTTGTGAGCATCCACGAATATTTGTTTTTTTTTATAAATTTGAACTCATGCTGCTTCTTATAAGATATTATGTGCTAAATCATCACTCTCTTCTTCCTCTTAAATATTGTTATTGGATTTGTGTGGGTCATAACTGTCAAAAAAAAAAGTTAAAATACCTTGAAAGTACCTACAACCATTAATTTTGTATTTTGGGTATGTACATAAATAATTCGATTTTTCAAATAAATAAATAAATATCCCGATTATAATATGTAAAAGGAGCAAACCTATTCGGATTATCGAGACACTATCTCTAATATCTAATAGTTATTTATGCAACAAGTGTTTGATGCACGCGACGTGACGGGTGCCCGACGTGACAATTGTCCTACGAGAATGAGTTTTACAACAAGTCAACTGACATCCACTGTTTTTATTTCAATACTGAATTCAGTACTTAAAATTGTATGCGCACGCCGTTTCAGTACAAGAAATTAGAACATGTTTTATTGTCTTGTACTTATATACGAGTTTGCGTCTCGTAAGTACTTAAATTGAGCAGATCAGATCCGCATCATTGTCAAACGGCTCTCCGTTGCATCCAGCATTTACTACGAAACAGATGACAAAATGACAAAAAGAAATTCTCACATTATCAATTTATTTTTATTTTATTTTTATCAACAATTTTTGTTGCACTATAGCAAAACATGGCCTATTTCCGCGCGATCGCAGAAAATGCATTTATATTATTCATTATTACCTCATTGTGTATCTCTTTCGGTATTTAAAAATCCTCTTTGTGAACGAATTAACATCAAATTTTGAGGTTAGATTTGATAGCTGTCAAATTAAATACAACATATTTTTGCGGGAATATTTATATATTTAGTTATATACCACTTTCTCAATTATGTAATTCACAAAACGAATACAAAAATATAACACCTTACCTATACGTAGTCTAATTTTTGCTGGTCAATCTCCGTTTGTTTATAGTTTGAATATTTAATAAGCTGTTCGTCAAGTATATCCATCGGTCTTGGTCGACAACTTCACAGCTTTTTCCAGAAATGTGTCAAAATTAGGAAGATGAAAATTCAATCAGTTATCTGTTGGTACTACTTATACAAAGTACCACAGAGAGCAAAAAATACTTGGACAGCGACATCTTCAGCTGATTATTTGTTCTTTTGACCGTTTAAGATTAATTGTCAAAAGTGACAGCTTTTGTTTATAAATAGATAACTCATGGTTTTGGCAATTGGTTGCATAATGGGGTCGTCCCTCTCAAAGAAATTTGACGAATTCAACTATAGCATCTCGTAGACTATGTAAGATGAAGCCCTAAAACGTGTTCTGTTGTTTCATAAACTGGTTTTGTGAGATAACAGAGCGTATCAAAAATCGTAATTTCTACTATGATTTTCAAACACTGTACATTTACCGCCTCTTTTGACGTCATTTTTGGGGAGTATTCTCATTGGTTCATGCGTCTCTCATTAGTCCGCGCGTCTAGTAACTTTGAATTTTGCCCCGTGTTGACGTCACAGAAAGGCGCGCGTTTCAAATAAGAGAAATGTTTCGAATTTAGTAAACGCATGATTTCCAATAAACAAAAAAAAAAAAAATAGGGGTATAATACTTTTCTGTCTAGTTTCTAGAAGTTTTTTTTGAAAAATTGTGGTACGACCTCATTATGTAAATCAAATCACATGTCAAATGTGTCAATAAATTTGATTCACACTAGTGAATTATGTGTCTACAGTATGACGCTGTTCCAGTATCTTGTGCTCTCGATAGTATACTGATATTTCTGTAATGTCTGGTGATCAACTTTTTAAAATCTAAAAGTATAAGTAAAATTAGTGAACCATAGTTTGTTATCGACAAACACTAAAGCCAAAATATTGTTACAGGTACACGCAGCAGCAAGAGCGCTCCTAAGCAGCAAGATGTTTTACGTTCCTTTCCTTTTAAATTCGACGGGTCACAGGTAGTACAGAAGTACAAGAAAATCAGTAGATAAGATTCGTAAGTGATATTTATACAGAAACTAAAGATGTATATAATCGGTGCATATAGAGCGGACATAAATGAAATCACATAATATAATTTGTTGAACATCTGATGTTTATGTTTTATTGATGACATGTTGAGTGTAAATTATCTTCACGCGTATATTATGTAGAAAGAAATATATATATATATTGAATGATATGATTTTAAATGTAAAGTGCATCGTAATCACTTCATGACTTTGAAAAAAAATCAATCAGATTTTAAAAGCACGAAATTATTGTGTGCGGAGAACCGCTACATAAGTCTGAGTAAGTTGCCTTCTATTTGTTGTAAAATGCAGTACCGTAAGTTGTTCTTTGAGGAAAATTTAAAGAATTTATTTCTTTACATCACAGAGTTCCTCACCGTCTAGTTCAAATTAACTTATGTACCAATTTACGGTATCGCACTGTTACATCGTCAAATATCTTATATATTTACATTAGATGATTATATAAATGAATGTAATATTAATTGATATGACACGTCATACAGAGATGCGTATGGTCCGTTTCTGTATGACGAAACATGATGTCGTATGTTATGACTGCCAATTTTGTACGTAAGTTACCAGTGCAACCAAGTATGTGTACAAATTGTCGTTCCTTTGAGTTTTGATAAGACTATTAATCTTTTGATGTATACACTGTAAACCAACATTTTTTAAAAAAAATATTTATTTCGAGAATAATAGCTTAAATCGAAATTCTGAAATCTAGTTGTACTTACTGAGCAAATGAAGCAGACTTTGCTGACACCCAAACTGTTTCTTTTACGTTATTTAAGAAATTACCATTGCAGCAAATTCTACTTCATTTGGAAAGATTATATGATTACCTGATGTATTATACATCGTTTTGAGTTACCGTTATTTTGTTAATTAACATTAAGGTTATCTGAGCTTGTTTACTAGAAAATAAAGCTGATTATTATTATTATTGTAAAGTGTGTTTTATTTCTTCAAATAAAAACTTACAAAACTTATTAACAAAGTTAACATACCAATCTCTTTCTTTTTTATAAAAAGACAACAATATTTTAAAACCCTTACAATCTACATCACTGCTTACAAGTTATCGCCGTTTTGCTGTTCAGTACACGTCCTGGTGAATTATAAACAACACTTTACGAATAGACTACACGTTATTTAATCACTGTAACAATAAACCCAAATTACTTATATTTAATATATGAAAACTGCATGAAACTAAACCCTATCTAAACCATAAATGCAAGTTAATACAATCCATGTATTATTTAGTCTTTAGTGTGATTGGAAGTAGATGCGGTAGATTATCGTAGCCAGCAGACCGAGCGTGACGGGCAAAATCCAGGATTTGAAGGAGCTGAAACAAAAATACAAAATTTATTATGTAATTGTAACCTTAGTCATGCTTATAATACACCTTTGGGAATGAATAGCAGCAGTAATTACTAGTAATCTTTGGTAAGTTTTCAATATTTGGGTAATTCTCATTTTGGAGGTCGAAAATTGATGATTTAATGAAAACGTCTTATAAATTATGGTGGATTGGTGGATTATAGTCGCTGAATTCGCAGCCCCGACAGCCCTTAATTAAAGGGGGTAGAAAAAAATTCTTCCATGGAAGTGACCCCATATCAACTAATAACAATATAATAATCCAGGTGCACATTGTATGAAGAAACAAATAAAATAAGCATTCAACAAAGTCATACTGATATATTGTAAATTTGTCACTTCCATAGATACAGGGTGTTTAAAAATTGCCGCACCAACGCAATCGTACGTTATTTAGGACCATTTGGTAAGTCAGAGAAAAATATTTAAAAAATTCTTGGTGTTCATTTCTTCTGTGTATGTGGGTTTCTTTTAGGGATCTTTATAGATATTAATATCTTAACAGCTATTTATTATGAGTAAATTGCACCCAAAATGCTGCTAAAATATGCGAAACAAAATGTAGATCAATAATTATTTGACGCAATGCCTTTGGTCTTTAACATAAATGTATTTAAACGCATCTTAAATTATCGAGATTTATGCAAAAATAAATGCGGCAACATTTTAATATAACAATGGATATTTTTATGCAACAATGGGATTGTATGCATAGTAACTAATTTTTCAGATTTATTTAAGAAAAGTCACACTGACATCGTGGGATGGATGACGTGCCTCTAACACTTCTATTAAGGGATATGTGAATTCAACTGGATGAAGCACCAGTTCATCATCATCCGGTCCTGTGATGGCCTGGCCATGCTTAGTGATGAATTGGGCGAGATGGTCTAACGCCCGACCTTAATAGTTTAGATTTTTTCTTTGCGGTCATTTTAAATCGTTGGTTTACGTAACACCACCTGAGAGTCGTGAAGACCTTCTCGCAAGAATTTTTGGACCCACTGAAACTCTAACCAAACAAATACTCGAACGAGTACAGGCCATATTGAGAGACGGGCAAACGCTAGTCTTACGGGCAATGGTCGACAATTTGAACATTTGCTGTGAATTGTATTTTAATGTTCTGTTAAATAATAAATTGTTCCTTCAATTATTGTTATAAAAAATTACAAACTTCAAAAAGAATTGATAATTCTCAAGAATTAATGTTACAATTAATTCCAGTACCTGAGAAAACATTGCCTTGGTTACTTAACATGCCAGTACTCTAATTATTCATTGCAATTTCCTCAGTTGCCAGATTTACTATAAAAGAAACCTTCAGCCACATGCGAATCTAACACCAAAATTTTTTAAAATATTTTTCTATTGCGTACTCTGCTTCTGATCACTGTACCATTAGTTTGGTGCGGCAATTTTTGAACACCCTGTATATTGTTTTATCCACGGAGGCATGAGTGACTTTTTATGTATTATGTATTTAAAAACACCTCGAAATCAGATATTATGTAGTTGATATTCTGTTTCTCATGCAAAAACGCAATTGAATGACATATCCAAAGTTTCATTAATGAAAATTACATACCTTAAAACAGCTGCCACGGTTGTGACCGTTATGCTCGACGAGATGTGAGAATAAAAAGTGAATTTAAAATTTTCTTGTTGTGATCGGTAAAAACGGACCACTGGCTTAAGATGGCGCGTCAGTACTGTGTCTACAGCCATTTGGTTTTTATTCCCCGCGCGATATTTTTTAAAATAAGAGGGGTATGACATAGGTCCATGGAAGTGACAAAAAAAACTGATCACAAACTTTGATATGACGGTTCATATAAAATCTGTGTAACTATAGATATTTCTAATAAGCTCACTTTAAAAGTGGATACTATAAAGAAATAAACAGTTCTGATTTTTTTCTCGCGAAAGCTGGGTTATCACACCCACGGAAGAATTTTTGATGCCTTAATTAATAAAAATTAACTGTGGTTTATTTACATAAATTAGTATTTCATCTATTATATACTAAAATAAATCACAAATCCGGTATTTAAGTACTACATTGTGCACACCGATTTTTATCGAAAATGAGAATTACCCATTTATTACAGAGAGTAGAAAATAATGATACAGCATGTTTGTTTCTGTTGACACTTCCAGTTCAGTTTTCACCGGTGTGAATCTGGTTTGCACTGCCAGACCAATAATGCTATCCCCTTTGGCACTAATTTGTTCACACAAATATTGTAAATTTGTTTTTTTTTGTAAGTTGTGTAACCACCATCAGTCATTGTATTTGTTTAGCTTATTTATTTATAGGACAAGTATACCTTTTTGGCAAACACGGAAAAAGTCATCAAATAACGCGTCAATGTCGCACTTCATATCAGAAAGTACATTAAACAAATTAAGTGTGAATATCAAAGATACAGATATCAAAAACTAGTCAAACTTGGCCATGCACGAAAAGCCGCTTGTCGTACCAACATGGCCACTTTAGTTATCGATCTCACTGTATTATTCGAACCGTAATAGGTATGTGTGCTTTACAAAATTTAGATAGTTAGCTCTATCGTTATCGCCGAATTGGGGTGCAAAGTGCATAATAAAAATGGATGCGAAATATAAAAGCTTCCGACGAGAGTGGCGTCTCTTTATACCGAGTAATATGGAAATGGATCAAGTGCGAATTCTAAAAACACTAATTAAAGGGTACGTCTCTTGGCAGACAAAAACTCATCATAGTTTTTTGCACACAACAAGCATGTTTTGAATTCAGTTTTAACCTACCTTTCGCGCCAGTTACGGTTTTTTACAAAACGTTTTTCCGGGCGATAGTTTTTCGAAGTGAAGGTGTTTTATAAATCAGGAGCGGGTACGCGTTTGAGTGCGAAAACTTTGTTGAATTCTATCTCCCGAATTAAGAATTTTTCGCGAAATACATATCTACTTTTTGGTATCGGTGAAACCATATTATTCAGTTAGTTTCGGGATCGATGTCATTTGTCTCGGCAATAATGTCACATGCACGAGATAAGACGAATAACTCGACGAATATCCGAAAACGGCATCCACACTCTCGTTCCCATCGTTAAGGTTGTATTAGATTTTGCGATTTTTCTTACAAATCATTCTTTCACAACACATTTTTACAAAATTGTAAATAAAATCGCAACGCATTTATTATCGCATGCGATTTTATTCCTTTGAGCATCCTCTAATTTCTCAAGGTCATACGAACGGTTTTATTTTCATTTTTAGTAACTTCTAGGGACTTTCTTGCCTCTGCACTGGAAAGTAGTGTTAATGACAATGTTTGAAGTTTGAGGTTAGATAAAGAATACTTCAACAGCGCATGTCAATTTGTCGTTGTTAAGGCCATTTTAAATACTGTCACGCAAGAAAAATAGGAACATCTGATAGGTTTATGGATTTATTATTTTTCGGTCGGATAAAAATTTTTCTTACAACATGGAAAATCAGTTGCAACGTCTAATACGACCTTTAGTTTACGATTACAATAATGCAGGCGGAGATGTACAAAATTTTGTCAATTGCCCAAAAAATTCAAAATTAGCAAAACAACGTCACCACTGGTCGGAACAAATTGTGACATATCGTAATGATGTGATATATGACACTTTATACCACTTTATTGGACGGTACAGCAATTTGGACATTTTAGTATTTTTATTTGTTTGGTCCCTTGCATTTGACGCAAGGTTTTGAATCTCCTCGCAAAGTTCTGAGTTCTGTTGAACCCATTTTGCATGGAAATCGATGAAGATTTAACAAAATTGTACGTTTAACGAGCTAATTCACAATTCAATAACGATTATTTGATTGCCCTTTTTTTATATAAACCGGAGCACGTCCAATAAAACTTCTTTGCGAAGATATAATGGGGTAGTGGGTAGCTCACGATCGCAACCAGTCGCATTTGAACTCTTATTCAAACCAGTCGCATTCAATCATTCAAACCAACGAGTCGAAAACGAACTCGCATTCATTCTATTCAAACAAAAATTCAATCTAAAACCAAGACTCGGTTATTCAAATTAAGTAGAAACCACCGGGAGAAGAAACGTTTAAGAACTATCTGCAATTATTCGAAATATACAAGTGCATAAGTTCACGAGTGTTTCAATCGAAATCAAAACATGGTCCTTCGAGCAACATATACTATGTATGAAAATCGGTAAATAAGCTGATTCACATTATTCTATAGGATAAATGGTAATGATATTGTGCGATACCAAGATATTTTCTAATATAGTTTCTACAAAATTAATCACAGAAAAACTCGCTGAAATTCGAACTTAGCGCCATAATGGGGACCAATGATAATCGAGCAGCCGACCATCTGGCAACGCTGCGAAACTGACGATTTAATGACGGGTGACTATGTTTAGGTTATTACCGAGATTTTCTGGCTTTTCTGCGTTTTTAGCGCTACCTTCCAAACTTTCAAGTGGAGTTTCCACAGAACAGTTCGTATTAAATTTGAACTACAACTGATCCAGGATTTGTGACGACAGATTCATATAACCTGCCGCAAGTAGCATGCGACATGATAGATCGTTTTTACGAAGAAAATGCCGAACATTTTATTGCTATAATATTTTTACGACTCATCACTGGCCCAATGGTGAGTGGGGTGGAGCTAAGTCGAAATTTCAAAAAAATATTTTCAGCGTATTGCAACCTTTACGCACCAACTGATTTGACTACATTATACAATATATCGCCAAAATCAACATGCAGTAGTTAAAAATCACTTGTATACTACCCCATTAGACTAATAATATGTACAACGGCATAATCCGTTGAGCTTTTCGTGCACATAATCCGAATAAATGCAGTGAAAAGATTAAAATGGTAAAAAAAACTTGAAAAATTGTGTCTAATCGTGCAATATACATTTTAATCAACAAATGAATGTTAATGCTTCATGACACCGACTTTTCTTAACTGTATAGTTTACCTTGAGAGATAAGTTTTATCACATCGTCGGAAGAGAATTGAACTGAATCACGTCCATATTTGCAAAATTGGAATCTCTGATTGGTCAGTATTTCAGAAGGTAAATGTCCAATTTACAATAAGTTATATAAATCAGCAGTAATTACCGTCATTAATTATTTAACTTTATTTTTGTTTTTTAGTAATTAATGTGCAAAGTGCAGATAATACAATTTTTTATGACCGGACTTGGGTGCAATATAATTCTTAGCCGACAATATGTTGGGTACATAAAATGCACACTTAGTTAGATGTAAAATGAAATACTTCTGGCAAATAATAATAGAGGTGGATTGGTACCATTGTATAATAATTGGAATGCCTCGCCATAGACAGCTTGACAGATATCCATTCATTTTTTAGTTCAGGATTATTGAGCCGACACGTTTTTGAGGTTCACAACAGTAATCTTATTTTCCATCTCTTCGCTGGAAATAGTAAACATAATTCCTTGTACGGTCTTCAACATTACAGGTCATTAATCTTATTTTTTTTTTAATGTTGAAGACGGTATGGAAGATATGGAAGTGTCACAACGGGTGCGCGTGATCTGTGGGAGGGATGCTAGCAAAAGTCGGATTTACACTGACGTGCAAAATTTGAGCCTTGGGCGGGAAATTTAAATCAGCAAGATTTAAAAACTAATTATTGATATGTTTCTCAGATTTTACAATATTTTTTTTTTATATAAACATCAAAAGTACGTGGCAATCGTTGCGTTAGGAGATATCGGTGATGATCAGAATAATAAATCCTGATACAGCAAAAACATTTAACATCAGAAATTTTGTCTGTATAAACTAGGCTCGGCCTAACTCCCTACCTTGTCGGTACCACGTGCCCTTAACCAATAACGAACCATCCTCAATAAATCACGTGAAGATCACGCCAGTTATAGAATAGTCCTTATGATTTAGCTCACCTTCAGAAATCTCTAAAACGCTCTAACATAAAAATTATTGTCTGTAGATGTATGTCAATCATGACATCCTGGCGCTTCAGAATAATCTTTTCTGATTTGTGGATTTTAAGATCTTTGTGGAACATTCTGACTATTCTCAGTGGTAGATTTGAGTGAGCTTCCCGTTCATTTTTAACTGCTTTTGGACACTTACTACTTTGAATAAATTATGTGGCTGTCTACAAACAATAACATGAATGAAAATGCAATTTTTATTAACGACACTTTCGTCAGTAATTAAATGGAAACACCGAAAGACGTAACGTGATTTTGACATTGACCTATAACCTCAAAGACAATTCACATTGTTATCGCTTCGCGTATTGTTGAAATGATTACACCCAAAATGTACCGTTTAAATTAGTGTATAAATAGTTTATTATTTTATTTAGCGTTGGTATGCCATAGTAAGTGGTATTAATCTGGTATTACAATAAATTTGTTTTTGACATAACTTAAATTATGTTTATTTGACTGTCATGCCGTTAAATATACTACTTATCGCTCTGACAATAACTTCCAAGATATTAAATTGATAAGAATTTGTAATTTTGTAATTACGAAGCATTCTTTATGACAGGATTATGAATGAATAAATTGTGGTAATAATAATCAGGTGTTGTCAATTGTTTTGTCAAGTTATGCAATTCAATATCTGATAAAATTGATAATGCCCAATTTTTCGAGAAAAAAAAAAAAACAAAAACGTGTCAACATGTCATTCTAGAACTCCTAGTCACGATATTTGAACAGTTGATATTTTACTGCAACAAACAACCTTGAAATTTCACAAGAAAACAAGATTATAGTTAATTTTAAAAATGTAGACCCTTGCTTCTAAGATTAATATACAGAATAATGTACAGTCATTGAAAATGGACATACATTATATGACTACACACCTCTGTGAGGAAGATGATTGTGATGATCCACTAGTCCAGTCCACATTTTTTTCTTTAACTGGTTTCTTTTCTGAATCTATGAGCTCCCCAACTTGGTACTTCTTCATAAGCTCGCGGGCGTCAGTGGAATGGCCCACATCTTCGAAAGCTTCACTGCCGTCTTTACCAGCTTGTTCCAGAAGAACTTCCTCGCCTCCTGGATGCTAACATCAAACATAAATTTTACTTGGTAATTAACTAAGTAGCGTGTACCATAAAATAACGTGAATTATTTTCGAATTGATAGGACGTTTGCCTTGAAACACGCCAGTAATAAGTCCATGAGAAATGCTTTTTTTGAATAACCACATGTAATTAGGGAGACACAAACGTGAGGTCAATTAGTCAATTCTAAAATTATTGACATTGAACAAAATAAGTAAATAATTGACAGATTTGACGCTGGTAGTTTTAAAAATATAACAAAGATAAGAAGTTATGTAATTACCTAAAATTCAATCAAATCTTGGTATCTTTACTAGTAGTATTAACTCAGAATATATGTATCTTATAGGTCAATCAAGTATTTTCTGTAGCTTCTACATTTGACCTGTATGACACTGCATATTATTGGTTTGATTATCAAATTCCCAAGAATTTTATTGGATAAGTGCAGTTGGGGCTACTATAATTGAACAACGCTTACCTCATTTAAAAACGCCGTCACGTCATAAATATTGTTGTGAATTACGATCCACGAGCTCCGATTGTCGTTGTGGTTCTTCACCTCTGCCAGAGAATATTGTTTCGTGGACATTTTGCGAGTTCAGAAAAACACTTCCCACGTCGATACCCAAGGAACTACAAATTAGAACTACACTGAAGTGACAATTTCTAAAAGTACTAGAATAAAATCCTTGATCTTTGACCAGTAATAGTGACGATGTAGAATGAGAATTGCCTGACACACTGAAATGAAACGTCAAATGACAGCTTCTCACAGCCACAGCTGACAGCATGTCATACATAAAGCGCGGGCATTTTGAATTGATCCAGACGACTTCTAACATTTTGTCAATACTTTTTAATAGAAAAGTTGTCCTTTATTGATTTAACAGGTTCCTACTGATAATTTTCTTTGGATGGAAGAGAATATCTGAAATTCAATTTAAAATAGATTGGCCTTTGCACAGTGATTATACGAAGCCTTCGAATATTTTTTTACCAGTGAATGATGTTTTGACATGCAAAATAGGTAACTACTTCTTAATCTATATTATACGTCATTAATTGTTCCCAAACAACTTGCAGCTTTTCTTATCGTGACTTGGCCAAAATCAATTGATAAGTATACAAATTTCATGATGATGTAACGTTTCGGACAGAAAATTTTAATTTTATCCATCAGAAGCCATTATAGTCCAGGCAATGGATACAAAAAAGGGGGTTTTGATCGCAAAAGGTCGGACAGAAATGAAATTTGGTGAGATGTTAAACATCCACAAACTCGGAAAGCATTGCTCTTTCAGAAAAAAAATATTGCAGGATTATTTGAAGTCGATCTTCGTTGTAATCCGCGCTGAAAATTTGATTTTGTTGGAGTTTGCAAATCAACCCCAAAATTTGGCGCCCCGTAAAACGGAAACTGTTGGTCGCAAACAAAAAATCAATAGAACCAGAATTATGCACAATTTTGTTCTCTACATATTTTATTTGAACTTTTTTTCGATAGCACTTACAACAACGGCGCTATTTTCCGAAAAGCGTCGTGGTGCAGAGTCTTCAACCACCCCCCCACAAAGTTCTGGAAATTGAAGAAGTTGTAAAAGAAAAACTTCTGGAAATTAAAGAGGATTCGGAAAAGAAAGTCAAGAAAATAGAAACAAAGCTGAAAAGGATGACAACGGGGCAGTCAGTCGTGACAGAGACGTCATCATCAAGGCTAAAACCTCCGACTTTTGATGGCCAGACCTCATGGTTTATGTACAGGAGGCAATTTGAGGCAGCGGCCGAAATGAACAACTGGGATGAAGAAGAGAAAGCCACTGCACTGGTGTTATCCTTGCGAGGACAAGCTCTCCAGCTGCTGCAAACCGTCCCGGAGAGGGAACAGAAGAGATACGTCGCCGTGGTCAACGCTCTCGAGCTGCGATATGGAGACCTCCATTTGAATCAAGTGTACCAGTCACAGCTGAAGTCACGAGTTCAGAAGAATGGCGAAAGTCTGCAGGCGTTTGCGGCTGACGTTGAGAGTCTGGTACATCTGGCCTACCCAAGCGCCCCTAGCGAGTTCCACAACCAACTTGGAATAAGCGCGTTTATTGATGGGGTCCGCGACGGTGAGTTGCAGCAAATGTTGAAATTGGGTAGACATCAAAAATGCGCCGACGCCCTCGGACACGCCCTGGAGTTCGAAGCGGCTAAAAACGCCTGTCGTCCGGCGACTCAACGTCTGCGAGCAGTAACCATAGAAGACGGAAACGACTTATTGAGAGAGATGAGCGAGATTATGAAAACCTTGTTGGAAGAAATGCGACACGACAGACAGGCCTAGATGCTTTAATTGTGGGAAAGTGGGTCACCTGAGAAGAGACTGCCGTTTAAGGAGGTAACCGGAGCAGATCCATAGGAATCCGGAATCCGGCTCTTCAAGCTCAAGGCAGTCGGAAAACTAAGTCCAGCTAGCGCTTTGGGGAGTGTGCTAGCTGGTCCCACAAAAACGTCTCGCCGTTACGAAGAAGGAACGACAGTCTGTTGCTCGAGGGTCGAATCAACGGAGCTGGCTGTTCTATGACCGTCGTCACCGGAGCGACCGTCTCGATCGGAAGACCAGACATTTTCAAACCGCTGGGAGATTTCCAATTGGCAGAGAGCGAC
Organism: Diaperis boleti; assembly: GCA_963583935.1. Taxonomy (NCBI): domain Eukaryota; kingdom Metazoa; phylum Arthropoda; class Insecta; order Coleoptera; family Tenebrionidae; genus Diaperis; species Diaperis boleti. The sequence goes on along the minus strand of OY757242.1, from coordinate 42,331,716 downwards.
CTGGTGTTAAAAACAGCAACGGGAGAAGCAACACGAGTATTCGGAGAAGTTGAGGCAAGCCTCGAGTTGGGGAGTTTCGAGTTCATTCACAAGGTTATTGTGGCTGATATAGTGGACGATTTCATCTTGGGTCTTGACATCATGAAGAAAATCGGATTCGTGCTGGACATCAAGAATCGCATGCTGGTAGTTGGCAACGAAGAAATCTCCCTGCACTCTGCGATATCATCCGCCGACGAAGTGAAAGTGATAGTCTTCGAAACGGTCCGTGTACACAAGAACTCGTAACAGATCGTGCTGGCAGAGTTTGAAGAAGACCATGGGGGATACCGGATTGGAATCATAGAACCGAACGTGACCACCAACCCGGACGTGACACAAAAAAACACAGACCAGGGTAGCAAGAATACTCGTTGAGACTAATGGACGAATTCCTATCCGTGTAGCGAATTTAGGTGAAAGTCGTGTTACACTATAGAAAGGGCAGACGATCAGACTATACCATCCTGTACTACGGGTTGTTCGTTGCGTATAACAACCTGTTGAGTGTAACAGAAAAGAGGCTCAGGGGACGAGTGTAGAGAAGCTCTTCTTAGAAGACTGGAAACACCTTACGGACCATCAATTAGAGAAGGCCATGGCATTTATCCGAAAGGAGAATGACCTCTTTGATACCGAAGACCGAAGCACCGGCAGAACCAACATGGTGCAGCATAGACTCACACAGGAGATGTTGCTCCGATCCGACAACCGCCAAGAAGACTTCCGTTCGCAAAACACAAAGAGGTGGCTCAGATGGTGGACAAAATGAAAGCAGACGGAATAAGTGAAGACTCCTCAAGTCCGTGGTCGTCACCAGTTGTTTTGGTAACGAAGAAAGATGGCTCCACTCGCTTTTGCGTTGACTACAGACGTGAATGATGTAACTAAGAAGGACAGCTATCCGTTGCCACGTATTGACGACACACTAAGAATTTTGTCGGGATCGCAGTAGTTTTCAACCCTGGATTTGAAGAGCGGCTACTGGCAAGTTGAGATCCACCCCGATGACAAAGAGAAGACAGCGTTCTCGACTGGAAGTGGTCTCTACCAGTTTAACGTCATGCCATTTGGACTCTGCAACGCCCCAGCCACTTTTGATAGGTTGATGGAACTGGTTCTGCTAGGGCTGACATGGAAAACCTGCTTGGTGTACCTCGATGACGTCATGGTAGTTGGAAGAACCTTCGAAGAATATTTGAAAAATTTGGAAGAGATCTTCAGCCGCCTGCGGAATGCCAACCTTCAGCTCAACCCCAAGAAATGCCGATTGATCCAGACAGAAGTGAAGTTCTTGGGCCATGTGGTTTTGCCCAGCGGAGTACCAACAGATCCGGACAAGATTGCGGCGGTCCGCGAGTGGCCTCGACCAAGGGACAAGCACCAGCTGAGAAGCTTCTTGGGCCTCTGTACCTACTATCGCAGATTTGTCAAAGGGTTTGCTGAAATTGCCAAGCCTCTGCACAGACTCACGGAAGACAAAACCCCATTTATCTAGAATAACGAGAGCGAAGCAGCGTTTAGAACTTTGAAGATCTCGCTGTGCACGGGTCCTATTCTGTCTTACCCGAGAGTAAAGGAGCGGCATGTCCTGGAGACAGACGCCAGTAACAACGGTATCGGGGCAGTCGCATCGCAGGTACAGGAGGGCGAAGAAAAAGTCATAGTAAGGTGCTTTCTAAGCCGGAAAGAAACTACTGCATTACGAGGAAGAAGTTACTGGCGATCGTAAATGCAGTAGGACATTTTCACAAGTACCTGTACGGCCAACACTTCGAAATCCGAACGGATCATTCTGCGCTGAGGTGGCTGTTAAGCCTTAAAGATCCAGAGCGACAGATAGCTAGATGGTTGGAGAGGTTGCAGCAGTATGATTTTGAAATCGAGCACCGGCCAAGCAGATCACACCAGAATGCGGACGCACTTTCTAGGAGGCCGTGCCCGAGTGACTGGAAGCATTGCAGTCGGAAAGGGGCACCCAAAGAATTCGAGGGCGTGAAAAGATTGGTTCTGCAACCTCAAGATGGATGGACAACGGCGGAGATGAGGGCAGAACAACTTGGAGATAGCGAGATAAGTATATAGCGAGCATGGGAGAGTGCAGACGGAAAGCCAGTGACGATGCAACTGGTTTCTGAGAACGAGACTGGTTTTTCCAAAGTGTCGCGAGAGAGGTCTTGCGAGAACTCCACGGTGGAGTGTCCGGCGCACATCTGGGCGTGAATAAGACCATGGGAAAAGTCCGTGAACGCTTCTATTGGGTGAATGTTCGAAACGATGTCGAGAACTGGTGTCGAAAATGTGACACTTGTGCGGCGAGTAACGGCCCACAGACGCGTAGTCGAGCAGCCATGAAGCAGTAAAACGTTAGAGCGCCATTCGAGAGAATAGTCTTCGACGTAGCAGCACCGTTTCCTATCACTAATTCGGGAAACAAGTACATCATGGTGGTCATCGACTATTTTAGCAATTGACCGGAAGGAAGCCTATGCCGCTATACGGACTTCCACTGGAAATGCACTCGGACCAAGGGCGGAACTTTGAATCTCAAGTGTTCCAGGGCGTCTGCGAATTATTGGGCGTGCGGAAGACAAGGAGGACACCCCTGCATCCTCAGTCAGATGGAATGGTCGAGCGTTTCAACAATACCATGGAGCAGCACTTGTCCAAGGTGGTCGATCAACATCAGCGGGACTGGGACCGGCGTCTACCTTTGTTTCTGCTGGCGTACAGAGCGGTAATTCACGAGACGACCAACCAGACATCGGCGAAGATCCTGTTTGGACGGGAAATGCGTCTACCGTGTGATCTGGCTTTCGGATCACCAGGACGAGAGCGGAAGGACGTGGGAAACTACGTGGACGAACTACAGGAAGTCATGACCAGTATACACGAACTAAGGCGCAGTCTCATTCGGCATTCGCGTGGTGAGCGACCGGATGAAGACGCGTTACGATCTGATGGTGAATTCGGCAGGATTTAGTGATGGAGACCTGGTGTGGTTGTTCAACTCTCGGCGAAAGAAGTTACAAGCTACAAGGATCAACGACGTAGTGTACCGGATTCAACGCAATCCCCGAGCCAAGATGAAGGTGGTTGAATTTGAAATGCCATAAACGTCAAATTCGAAAATTGTAAACCCGGGAACTTTAAATTTGGTCGAATCGTGATCGTCTAGAAACCAGTCAGAGAAAGAAGAAAAGGTAGAAAGAGTACTGGTGCGAAATTCAAACCAAACCTACGAGATTGACCAAAAACAGGTTCTTTGAATGCCTGGAGTAAACGTCAGATCTGGAAGCGACAGTGATAGCACAAAAATTATAGATCTAAAAGTTTAAGTTTTACAAATTCGATCTTATTTGAGTAAAATACGAGCAATAAATCTATAAAAAAATTAATGAGATAAAGATGTGTGTCTGTTAGAATCCGTCTCAATCTGTGTACAAGTGAAAATTAAATGATTTAAATGATTTTGCTGTTACACGTGAGACTGGAAAGCTTCACTTTCCTCCCTCATTTTCAACCCTTTGTACTTTAATATGTTTTAACATTGGAAATGTTTATGGGATCGCATATTAGACCCAGAATAACGAGATTTTCAACAGTCCGAGCGACATAAAAGTGTCGAGGTCACGCTTACCCTAGAAGTAAGTGGGGATAGCTGTGAGTAACATTGCGATATGTGTGCTTGGGAGGAGCTGATAGAATGGGAATGAGTGGAGTGTGTGAGTGAAGTGAGTGAGTGAGTGAGTGAGTGAGTGAGTGAGTGAGTGAGTGAGTGAGTGAGTGAGTGAGTGAGTGAGTGAGTGAGTGAGTGAGTGAGTGAGTGAAATTTTACTCACAAGAGAGATAAAGCTGTCAGTTCTACTCACAAGTGAGTAAATCTGACAGCTGTCAGTTGTAATTAAAAATTGTAATTATTAATTTGTAATGTAATTACATGCGATGTAATATAATTCTCTGCCTTCCACTTAACTCTTTCTCGTATACATGTGTCTCGACCTTACCGGGAGCAAGCTGGAAACAGCGGCTTCCACGTCTGTTTGAATATGTTTCGGTAGAAAGTCAATTTTGATTACTTCAGTGAAAATTGTGAAAAACAACGAGACAACGTTTATTTCATAACTATAACAATCACAGGTTACTACGGAAACTGATATTAGAACCATGCTAATGTTACAGGCGGATGTTTACTTGAATAAATATTTCTTGGATTTTTATACAATGCACCTGTAAGATAAAACGTCGTATATCACACGTGATCGAAATGTCATTATAAAGCTCGTGAGAAGTGCCCCACTCGTGCGCAAGCGCACTCGTGGGTCAAAATTCTCACTCGCTAATAATGATGCATTTCTATCACTTATAATATAATGTACTATTATATGTTTTATTTAATAGCATTATCATTTCCAATGTATCCGATGGTTGCAAGGATTGCGAAATCTGTGAATTTTTTTCATGTGTATGTGTCTAGTAAGAGTCTGATCTATAATTTTTTATTATTAATTTTGTCCACGTGTCAGTAAGGCTGAAGATGGACCTATTTAGGCCCAAAACATGTCCCCATAATTTTCAATAAACAGCGGAAGTAGGCTTTGTTACAACTTTAAATACTTTCTTTATCTATGTTCCTTCCACTTTGAGAACCAATGGATCTCTATAACAAATTGAAAATTAAATGGTAATGATTTAACCTTTGAAATGATTTACAAGAATAACGTATTAGAGTATTCAATAAAATCAAATTGTAACATTTATTAACATTAGCTAAGAATATAAACTATGCCACTCTAAAAGGTATCTTCATAGACAAAAATAAGTATATAATTAATCTTGTTTTTTATTTCAAACCCCCTTGTTTAATATATTAACAATTTAGATATTTAAAATATAGTTAATGCGGGCTATAGTATTAATGAAATTATATAAATTATTTTATACAGGAAATATATCTATATATAGATTATTGTGGAAAAGTATTTGTCAATCAGAATAATCCATGGTTTTAATATACTCGACGGAAGAGCAAAACTGGGTCCACCAGTACAGCTCTTCACCGCCGACCTGATTTTGATAAAAGCTGTTAACGAATTGAATTGTTGAAAGAAGATCTTCTGGATTAACCTGAAACATCAAGAACATCACATTAGATTCTGAATTAAACAACAAGACATGATAAAGTTAAAAGAAAAAGTGTAAAGATACATAATGGAAGAATTTTAATCAAACTTCAGCTAAAATGCTTTGTAGAGAAAATTCATACATCTTGTTGCCTGTGGAAAACTAAATTTACATGTAGTTAGATTGATAAGTCCGTCGTTCGAAGCCTACTGGATGTATGAACCATTTATGAAGTTCCTGTATATTATTATTCATTACAAGCACATTCATTTCGCAGCTCGAAATTTTGTTATCATCATTGAAATCGGATGCAAAATAACAGTTGTAGTTTTTTTAACAACCTGAATTTTTGATCGTTCGTTAGAAGTACAAATGTAACTTCTTGTTTATCATTACTTACCTTAATTATTACGTAAACAAGAACCGGCGTAAAATCATCTGCTGTTGTGGAACCTGAATTCTGTGAGAAAGATAATAAGTCCATTATGCATTTGGCACAATGAACTACACAGTTAACTTTGTCTCTAGGAGTTTTATAAGCATTCATAGCCTTTAAAGCATCCTGGGCGGGTATCCATGGCATCTCACGCAGAAACATTTTATCAATCATCAAATCCTTGTGGTCAGGACTGATGATCTTTGACAACTTTGCAATATGTTGAAAGAGGACGCTGAAAAATAATAAATTATATTGTTTAAAGTCCTGATGTAAAATTATGCTTACTGGTCCCTATGACGATCACCATCGCCGTTAGGATAAAGGGCATATTTATAAACTTTACTCATAATGGAACGCTCGAGGGTAATTTTAATAACGTCACCCCGCTTCTTAAAAATCTCCTGCCAGAAATCGCTCCTTTGCATCACTGAGTACAGTTGTTCATAAAATTTATTCAAATAATCGCACTTTTCATCGGATAAACTTATGTCTTTAAATTCTTCGCAAAAGTGCATTATCCTATTTTCTTGTTCCATTAGAAATTTCTTAACGCAAATAATACTTAAATATTTGTCACATTGTTCTTTTTCGTTCTTTATTTGTTCACCGAGACTGTAAAAACATGTCTAGTAAAAATGCCAAGTTTTAGACGAATGACTCACGCTTCAAGATATGACTGACAAAGTAGCAGCTCCTGACGAGAGTAAATCAAATAGTCTGTGTAGACAGCACGTTGCACAAAATCTTCATGCAACGACTGAAGTAAGCTCAGACAGGTACTTTCCTTCAAGGAACTCACGAATCTTAATGTTTCCGAGATTCTTGCAATGTTTGACCATTCTTTCAATTTTCGGGCCTTACCTAATTCTAATCTAAGGATTGTTTCGACCTTATTTTTCACTGACAACTTATTTTCCTGCGGATAAAAAACATTAAAATTATCAGAAGCACAATTACGTAGGGCGCCCCAATTTTACAATGAAGACTTTCAGTTTTTGAGTTTTGCTGACGTCATTTGTCAATAAGTAAACTATTTCGACCCTCCGGTTTGGGCAAGGTCGCTAGCTTCTGGCCGTTATAAATTTATTATTATTATTTTTTTGTTGTTGTAAGGAACAAAGGAAAAAAGAAAGCTGAAATGTTTCATTATCCTCATCGGAATCTATATAATAAAAGTGAAATGCTGATCTTTGGTAAGCGCATTACTTGAGAACGGCTGGACCGATTTGGACGACATAATTATTTGGTCAAAATTTTTTGGTTTTGTTCGTTATGCTCCCGGAATGGAAAATAACTCAATTGAATGTTTTCATATATAATTTCCTTAGTGCGAGGAAAATTATCAAATAATGTCGAAATGTCAAACACGAGTGCTTGCTGAACCAGTTAAAAGTACGAGTGCACGTAGTGCACGAGTACTTTTTGTATGTTTCAGCAAGCACGAGTGTTTGACATTCCGTAATTATTTGATAATTTTTCGAGAACGAAGGAAATTCGGTTAGAGAATTGCATGAGGATTTTTTTTTTTTAATAAAAAGTTGGTTTTGTATGCCGTTACTAAGCCACTGACGTTATTTATTTTTCCTATGTCAAATTGAATTTTGCGACGATTTTTCAAGTAAAGATGAATAAGCGATTCAGTGATAAATCCTGATCAGATATTGGTGAGTATTGCAAGAAGTGTTCCTCTTAATATCAGAAAATTCCATTCTTCAGTGTGGAGCCAGTTTAAAAACACAAGAATAGCCTATATAAGCTGTGAGCCGTTTTTAACTGGAATTTGGAAATTGGAAGAAATCAGGTTCATCGGCGTGATATAAAAACGTACCCGTAGGAATAATGAAATTGGCAAGTGGACAAGGCTTGCTGCAGAAGACTAGGTACAGACACAAAGAAAGTCAAAATAACAAACCATAGTACCAGATCGAATGTAGTCTCACATCTCGTTACAGCTGGAGTTAGTGAACATCAGCTCATAAAAAATACGGGTCACAGGATAACTTCGCTGAAACCTTTATCTTAAAGGGGACCAGGACCATTATAAAAAATTGTAGATTGTATGCAGGGTGGCACTGCCACACGGAGTGATATTTTGATAAGCGGAAACTGTACTTCTTAGGATGCAAGATTGGAAAGTCCGGAGAACGATGATGCAGCTAAAGAAAAAATGCAGTGTACTTTCGACCATACCAATTGTAGCAATGTTCATCTTAGTTAAAATGTATTAAATGTTTCAAAACTTGTAATTTAATGTTTTAGAATTTTAAAATGTCTGCTCTGACAGTTCTGATAATTTAAGCGAGATGCAAATTATCACCTATTAATTTGCTCTTCTAATTAAAATTACGGTGCCAAAGCAACAAGAACATTAAAATTACCAGGTAATTCAGTACCACGTGATCAAATTTCAGTGTTCTTATTGGATCAAAAACATCAAAATGCAATTCTCAATAAAAATAATTTGGAAAAACACATTCCAGCCTAAAATTAAAATTACATTGTTTTTACTTTTGTGTTGTTTCGCGACCTGTCCAAAAACAAATTTATTGGAATTTGGACAGGACAACGTCTGTCGGGTCCGCTAGTTTATTATAAAATTGCTGCTTCTGAGGTTCATTCATAATTTTAAGTCGTCAATACAAAATTGGGACTACTACTAATAAGACTTACCTTAATAACGGTGGGGGTTTGTGACGTGGTATTACTTAAAACTAGTCGAAGTTTTTTCTTAATATCATCAAAACTATTATTAACATCAACACTTTCAGAATTATCAGTCGATCGCACTTTTGAAGCCGCTTTGCAGTTCCCATTCGTTACTTTCATAGGACTACCTTCCAAAAAGGGCTTGTTTCTATATTTGGCCAAAATATCTTCTGGAACTTCTAAAAATCAACATTAGCTTTACGAAATGAACAAAATTATAAACGACTAACCTGAACTGTTTACTTTTATGGGAGATTCGTTTAAAACTTTCTTATTCCTGGAAAAATCCTCGTTCTCTATTCGGAACTCATCCTGATTTCGAAAAGATTTCCCCCTTCGATTCTTGAAACCTATACGTAATTTCCCAAAGAACCCCCCCCTTTTGCTCCGCTGATCATCATCCATGTATTTGTCTCCTTTATCGGCGCTCATATCGAAGCTAATACTTTTTGGAATAGCCCCTGTAGAAGCCGACGGTTTCAAACTGCGATTATTCAAAGCAGTCGTGGCTTTTTTTGCCAGAATGTTTGGATTGTTCAGGTTATTCACACTTAAGACTGAAAGTTCACTCGTGCTTTCGGAAGGGGTGGAAGTCACATTTAGGCTACTTCCAGAGCTGTTCAACCACTGCTTACTCTCCCATCTTTCACAATTTTCAGTGTGAGAATGTTTGTTTTCAAAGCTGTTACTGCTACTGCCACTTGAGCTTGAATTTAAGCTGCAGTTGCTTAATAAAATTTCGTTGGGTCGTTCGTCGTAATTCTTTTGTTTCAAAACCTCAGGAGGACTGGAGTTAAATCTGCTGGGCCCTGGTATATCTTTTTGTGTTCTAGTTGTGACTCGATTTGAGTTGAATGTGGTAGTTTTAAGTTCTGAAAACGATAGGGAGTTGTGAGCAATTTGTTGAGTATCACTGAGAGTTGTAACGGATTTGAATAAAACGTTGTTAGCGTTGTTATCTGTGTGGGTCGTCTTGACGTCGTTTTTAAATTCGACCTTCCTGTATTCTTGGTAATTTACGTAATTTACATGATTGACATAACTGTTAGAAGAATTGGACATTCTTCGATTTGCAGGGGCGACAAGATTTTCTTCGGTTTCAGATCGGGTATCATCGGAGCGAGCTACACTGTTAGTGTCGTCAGATTGAGCCACACTACCAGCATCATCGTTATCGACTTCAGTCATTCTTTCCGTATCTGATGTCATCACGTCAGTAGACCAGGCACTTTCGCTTTGTGTTTCTGAAATATCCAAAATATTTCCAGTTGGAACTTCATTAACGGCCTGGTCCACTAACTGCAGACCTTGACGTTCTAATCTCGCATCTCCGGCATCTATTGTTTCATTATCTGAGGCTAGAACATCCGTACTCCACGTCTCAGAAATAATAGATATTGTTTCGTCCCCCTCAAGCAACTTCTTAATCTCAAACTTGCAAAACTTATCGTCGATTTCAGATCTAATCTGTCTGCTAATTTGAGGTTGTGGTTGAGCATTGTCTGCTTGTCTAGCTTCTGGTAGAGGTCTTTCCTCAGTGTCGTTAACTTGAGAACTGGGAGTGTCTCTTCCTGAAATGTTCGGGGTACCCCGACCAGACACGTTCGCTGAGATCATGTCGGAAAGATTGTCGTTTTGATCTTCGTTTTCAAGCTCGAGGCTACTGGCTACAGAGTGGTTACTGGCAGCTTCGGATATAGCTTCTAGGTTGTCGGATGTGTTGCCGATTGAGCCCTCATCTTGGAAATTTTGAAACGTTTGTTTTTCTTCAACCCTGCCGTTTACTGGTTCACTGATAACTTCTGTGGGAGTCTCTGGTACTTCTTTTGTGACGTTCATGTTCATACTTAATACTTTCTCTTCCGGAAAAAGACCTACCGGTTCGACCAGCTCTTTGTCAAGAGAGAAAATTAAGACCGTTTGTGGAACCTTTTCTTCGATTTCCTCCCTTGATTTGGTAGTGTGATTTTTTGTAACTAAAAATCAAACATATTTTTATCAAAAGCACTAACTATACCACGAAAATTATTTAATTACACAACAATTATAATTTCTTCTGTGTTATATACAAACAAATCGCGAGTTGTCATTTTTTTTACGTATTGACCAGAAGGAGCTCCTGGTGATTCCGACTTTCACGAGGTTTCTTTCTAAAAACTTGTGTTCTATGTTCTCAACGATGAAATAACACACGTGCCATTTTTTAAAACCTTAATCTGTCACTTTTTTTTCAATTAAAAGTTTCCTTTTAAAGATATTTTGACCGCGACAATTCCATATTATACCTATATGTTAGCGCGGTGGCAGTTGATATACCGCGCATGCCTCAAGTGGTCAAGAGTGGGGATTAGGGCAGAGAGCAGACAAATCCCCCAGGCAGACGGAGACACGATGCCTTGAGCACTAGTCAGGTTATGTTGCCGATTCAAAATTTGTTAATCGTTTTTTAAGATAAATTAGTATTTTGGAGTCTTAGAATATGTTATCAGAAGTGGGATTGTGAACCCAAAGAGGCTCAGGTGTAGGTGCCTCAGTGGCCAAATCGGCGGCCTACCCATGGTACTTGAAGTCTGAATAAAATTGTGGAAATGATAAGTAGAGTCTTGACTATCAGGAATGCCGAGACGAGGTTCGAAGGAAAGGGTTGAATTCAAGGGTTTGTAGTAAAACAGATTCGCGAATTGGTAAGTCTTATTCCAGTACAGTAATTTGATCGGTGATAAATCCCGGAACGGACAGATTTTGAAGATCGTACGTGACAGAATGATGTCATGTGAAGTGGTTTTTATAGTATTGGCTCGAAAAGTTCAATAAACAATGTGGGAAAGAAAGATGTTGGTCTTTTCGAAGAATCGTAAAATGCGTCGAGATATATTTCGGAAGGTTGACAAACGCTTACAGTTTAAGAAATGTGTTGATTGATACTTTGAAGCGGTTGTAGTCAGCAGGGAAGTTCGGGAATAATTCCTTTGAAAATGTTGCACGGATATTGTGGAGATCCGAACGTTGAACAAATAATGTGGAGTAGTTTGTTAGGGTTGAGCACTGGTTGTTGAAAATTGAGTTAGATTGTTTTATTGATACTAGCCAAACCCGATCGCACTTGGTACTCCCCTGAACAGACCCGACTTGAATTGTTGAATCTTTAGCGCACGGCTTTTAATAGAATAGAATAATGAAAATTGAGAATAAAAAAATGTTTTGCGTTGAGAATGTGATGAGTGAAGTGTTATCTCGAGAGCGAGATACTCGTCAGACTGGCCGCGTTAGCGCGGTGGCAGTTGATATATCGCGCATGCCTGCCGTGATCAAGAGTGGAGATAAGGGCAGAGCGCCGAGAAATCCCCCAGGGAGACGGAGACACGATGCCTTGAGCACTAGTCAGGTTATTTGTTGCCGATTCATAATTTGTTAATCGTGTGTAAGATAAATTAGTATTTTGGAGTCTTAGAATCTGTTATACATATCTATATAAGGTAAGAAGGTCTGCAATAAGGCCAGACCTGCAATAAAGCCATACTATTGTAAATTAGTAAAAACTTACTTAAATTACTTGCAAATCAATCATAGATGACGCTAGCAATGATTTCAATATTGCGATTTTTTCGAGCAGCTTTCACTTGTCGTTGAAAAATCTGGTAAGATGTCCACCTAAGATTGTATATTTTTTAAGAGATATATGTACATATTTCGATTTAATATTAGTGTTTTTGGTTTCAGAAATTATTCGTTTAACGTGTTTTTATCATGGCCTTATTGTAACACCAGGCTTTATTAGGGCAAATTAGACCATACTTTAAAAAATAATATTTTAGTCTTCTTCATTAACTTTATTATATTTGTTTTCATTATACATAATAATAACAAAATAGTTCTTATATTAACTTAGCATCAATAGATACTCTAAGAATATTTATTTTTGTTATTTTTTTGAATTGTAATTAAGCATGGCCTTATTGTATGCACTTACCTTACATACATATACTGTATGCTAAAAGTGAATGTTTGTCTGTTTGTCTATCTGTATCTATGTTCCACAAAGGCCTTCCTACACCGGTCTACCGACTGTTATGAAATTTTGACCACAAGTAATATTCGCAATGGGATGTGACTTTTGGCACATCAAGCAGTGGTACAAATGCCGCTGTAGTTTTTCACACCAGTTGATATTTCTCCGTAATTTCCTTCAACTTTTGTTAACTAAGTACTTTTAGAATCACCAAAATGTGCATAAGGAATATTAAGGAATACGAGTTCATTGATTTCGGTGTTGAATGAATAGATAGTACCACTTGTCATGGTGTTGTCAACTGAGATGTCATATAGTACTGTTGACCAAACAAATATTATTTGTAAAAGCCAGCCATTATTTTTGTGGCCTAGCAACCAATCATATTGAATAGCATTACCTAACGGGGATCTTCTGGGATATTAAAATAATTATTTATACCTAACCGACCACAACAGACGTTTCAAAAATCCAGTTGCTTGTGATACATTTAGTTTTAAACGGAAATTTGAATTACGTTATGTTATAACTTGCATTCGTAGTGTTATAATTTGCATTTAATAAATTTCTCGAAAATTTTGCGATTTCTTGTAAGGGATTCAATTTTTATTGTCCCATTTGATAGCCGAGGATGACACGAGGATGACAGACGCGTACGATACAATTACACGAAAATAAACAATTAATGAAAAATAAATGCACCCCTGTAGGGTTATGCAAACGTCAGTTTGACATTGTCTAAATAAACAATTTCAAATTTATCTTTACAATTGTCATGTCAGGCAATTACAAATTTTAACCACAACATTAGTAGACCAAATTGTGAAAGTGAAAAATCCCCTAGTCCCACCCGATATCTGACGCTACTGAAAGCGATAGTACGGCAAGCAGGTAAAAACCCGATAAAAAAAGAGTGTGTGTGGGTTTGTTAAGTTACCCGTCGCAGGGTTCTATTCCCCGCAAATACGTAGTTTTAGTTTTTTAGAATAGGAATGAGCTTGTGACGTCAGTACTGTGGTATTATTTTTAGGCTATTTTAATTGTAAAAAGAACATTTCTCACTACCTGGGACCGACTCTGGGATTTTCCAAAGTAGGTAATTATATAACAGAATGGGTCGGTCTCAGCAGAGAAGAGAGCTATTCCGATGACGGAAATAGACAGTCAAAGCCCCTGCCTACATTTTATCTTGAACGACACTTTTTCACTCGAGACCTCATCACCCTGCAGCCTTCTCGACATCTCCACGGAACGTCCATTTAGGCGTCGCACTACCTCCTGGGACCACAGCCCCTTTCCGGTGCTCTTGCGTCGGTTAAAAACGGCAAAATTTTAAAACAGCAAAGTATTTACCAATTACAAATTATACAATAATAATCACATTTCGCACACAATTAAAAACGTGCGGTGCCATACAATTGCACCATTCCGATCTATCCAAATGTTTTCAAATTTGTGTTTGTAAATTTTTGCGTTCTATCAGTTTTTTTGTGAAATGAGTGAAGGTCCCGTCAATGGCGTGTTCGGTAAACAGGGTTACATTGTATTGTTTTTTCGACTTTTTGTTTTGCAGACGTATTGGAATGTAATTTTTCCAAATATGAAAAAGTTGCAAGAATGTTGAGTATTGCAGGATTTTAAAAATAAATCCCTTGCTGTATCATGTATGTACATAATATACAAAACTTTTCTATAGAAAACATTCTATATCTCTTACGGTTAAGCCAGCGTTCGTAAGAAACGCATTCGTTCGACCGTTTTTTCGCCGACATACTTTGCAAAATGGATCTTCACGAAAAGCCTTTTTATTTTAACGGGATAATATACAGCCTATGTCCACCCTGAAGGTCCATTCTAAATATGTATTGGTGATTTTTTTAATTATTAATTTTATTTATAATAGCTGGCTTCTCTCACGCAGTACGTATTCTTTGTTCCTGTTATTTAATACATAATATATAGCGAAAAGAACTTCGTTCCAACCGGGTGTCCCACGACACCTCTCGTACTGTTTTTCCCATGAACGCCTCATTTCCCGTTCGCATTTGCGCGTTAAACGTGGCTGATAACGACTGGAGCCAGCGTCACAGTGACGGTTCAGTTTTGTTCACTGTTTAGAAAAAGCGCAAGGAGCGCCTAAAGAAGTTTTGACAAGAAACGTAGAGCCCACATCACTGTAACGGTTCAGTTTCGTTCACTGAATTGATTTAATAATAGTATAGTAAAGATATGTTTGCTTTGTTCTATCTAAGAAAATTCTATTCTATAGATTATTTAAAAAAAATCACTGATAGTATTTAATTATAGTATGTACTTGAAAAGAGATAAAATAAATTGCGTTTTTGAAACTGTCTCGATATAATACTTCTAAAGACCTTAATTAATATTATATTATGTAGTATTATTGCTTTCAGTTACCAGTCAAAAAAAAAAACAGATAGTAACAGTATGTACTGTAAATTTAGCTTACCTAGTGACAAAAAATTTGACCTTTTCAATGAATTGTCAGAGATTCCATTTGTATAAGGTTTATTACTTTTAGGTGAACTCTCAAGTGATGATGGAAGAATAAGAGAGGCCACCTGTTCTTCTATGGACTTACTACCCAAAGCATGTTTTTTTACATTGTCAGTTTGAATTTGTTCATTATGCACTTTCTGAAGAAACATAATCTGAAATAAACAAACCATCAATTTAAGTAACAAGTCTTTAAATTAATAACTTACTAAATGATTTAATTCATCTTCAGCAATTAAAGCAAAATCCCTCGCGACTTGAGGTGAAACGTCTATTGGTGGAGTGCTTTCATCATATTCCATAGTAAACAAAATATCTTCCAAAAAATTACAAACAATATCATTGTCCAACAAGGTATAAATATCACTTAGTCTAGCATCCGTAGAATCAAATTTGTTCAATGAAAGGACTTGTAAAATTTGCGCAACCTGCATTAAGTTGTGCTGAATAACATCGGTTATTTGAGTGTCAGAAATGCAGTACTGTTCTGGATCAACAACAGCTGGGCATATATACAGAGTGAATATCAATTCTGTAACAATGGAATAGGCCTAAAATAACATTTTACAGATATGCTAATAGGTGGATCTACATCAACTACTAACTTCTTTGCTTCCAAAAGACTTGGTAATTATTTTTGAAATCTGACAAGTAATCCAAGCTATAGGCTTGGGAAAACTAAATACGTTTTCACGTAAAGAAGAAATAAAGTAATTTGTCAGCTCTGCTAATCTTTTAATTACTTCGTCGCGATACTCCTGTAGGTCTCTGAATTCTGACTTTAAGTTGTGTTCATTTTGTTTGTACCTAGAATAAAACAAATAAGTTCAACAAAAAACACAAGTAACCACAAATTACCTCATCAGCGTTTTATCCGGATCAATATCTAAATAAAAATGTTTATATGAGGATAAACGTAATATTGGAAGTTCTAATGCTGCGCTTAGAAAGAACTTTGCAGTAGGTAACACTTCAGTGAAGATAAAATACAAGTTTTTAAATGAGCATGTACCCGGTTTAAGCATTCTTCTAGGATTATCACTTTTAATAAGTTGTAACTTTGCAAGCTCATATAAAAGATTCAACATATAATTAGTATCATCTGGGAATATACAAGATGCATAAAGCCCAGTCACCACAGTCTGCAACACATTTGTATACTGTACTGTTTCATCTACCATGTTCTCCCCAAGGAATAACCATCTGGCCAACTGTTCAGGTTGTTCGCGCAAAATTTGCAGTAACTTTTCAATTTTGACAGCATTTTGAAAACCGAGAAGCGTCTTGGCTTCTACAAACTCTGCATTAACTATGGCCTTGATATGTTCATAATTCTGTGTGGTAAATTCCCTCTGACTCAACAAATGCAGCCTTTGTTTGGTTGTTATCCATGTAGATTTAACCAAATGTTCAGTTTTCTTCTTAATCTGTTAAGAACGATTATACTCAATGTTTATTAGTATTTTTGTACATACCAATTTGTTCAGTTTCTGAATACAGGACTTCTCATTTGAAATAAATATTTTTTCTCTGCGTAAGTGATATAATAGTTTAAAGACATTTCTGTCTTCTTTCTCTTCCCCTTCATTGTCTTTCATTGTTGGCATCTGAAATGTAAAATTTCATCACTGCAGCTGACCAGACCCACCAGGTAGTTTCTTTAAATGGTAGTACCAGTTACTGATTGAAAAGATACAATCGCACATCGACGACCAATTACACAAATAATTTTGTGGCTGATATTTAACAAAAAATTACAGCCTTTTGGAATGTCTTTGAAATACTGATAAAGAGAAAGTTTTTGATCTAGTCAA
This sequence comes from Diaperis boleti, assembly GCA_963583935.1. Taxonomy (NCBI): domain Eukaryota; kingdom Metazoa; phylum Arthropoda; class Insecta; order Coleoptera; family Tenebrionidae; genus Diaperis; species Diaperis boleti. The sequence continues at coordinate 42,315,068 of OY757242.1, read as the reverse complement.
TATTATTTAGCCAACCTAACCTGTACATTTTTTTATTGAGAAAATTACAAAAGGTTTCTTTATGAAAATATACCTTCTATCTGCGAAATATAGTAATATTTACATCGGTTGCATAAATTAAAACTGTTTAAATGGTTTTATAACTGGGAAACACTAAATAAATGCTTTGTTTTGACACATTTGTCAACTTGTGGGTACATGTCAACTACTACGCATGCGCGTACATTGTTGCCATTCTTTTAATAAAATTTTTGTTTAAAAGTTTGTTGCTTTAATTTGCAATTCTTCTACTTTCGTATGTTTAGAATTTATGTAGGTTTGTTCACAGTTTCAATAATTTATCTATCTTTTTCAGGGTATGCAAGGGCCTGTTATTGAATCAGGTGTTCAATTATTTTCAAGAATTAGCCATTCCTCTGATTTTTCTCTAAATGATCTAAACCCAAGATTATTTCAATACAAAGTTCCCCCTTCAAAGGCCATCATAGAAGTGGCAGGTGAATTTAGTTATAATTTGTTAATTGATTTTTTGGCAAGATGTATCTTGCCTACAGAACTCAACTCGGAATGGAAAGGCTTTGGGGTTATCTTTGTGAATACAACACATCATGTCAACATCTTAAAAATAACGAGCGTTGTTGATTCCATGTTGAAACATTTTAATGTTAAATCTAGGAAATCAGTAGTTGAAAAAGCATTGAGCCATATTACAATGCTTCCTTGTTATGATGATCAGCAGCTAGAATTCACCTTGAGAAATTTAGATCGAACTATAAGAGATCGCCAAAATGTTCGCCTTTTGATAATAGATGACATTACTTATCATTTCTGGATACACAAACAAAATCATCCAAAATTGAGTTTTGACCAATTTTCCAATCAAAAGCTTGAAATATTACGGAGTATTATTAAAAATATGAATCTAGTGCTACTCTTTTCACAATTGCACTCAGGGGATGTTAAGAAGAGTGTCAATTTGCATGTTGACTACAAAATTGTAGGTGCAAAATCAGATACTGGTAAAGAGTTTTTAATGATTGATTATGTAAAACAGAAAACTGTTAAAGTTCCATTCGAATTAAACACTTTTATTAATTTTATCTAACAATAATTAAAACCTTCTAAGTTTTGCCAATTGGTTATTTCTCCTTAAACCCATCTTTTTAATTCGTTTCCAATATGATTTTGACTCAGGATCAAGTTCTTCAAGAGGTGGTGGAGGTCCAGTACGAATGCTCCATAACCACTCAGGGTATTCACTGTTGGGTTTGAGTTCAATATCTTGACCTGTTTGGTAAATGTTTGAACCACAGACAAATTGGATTAGCTTTTGTGGATCAGTTTCGACTGGTAGTACTTTTTTCTCTGCAACTGGTCCAATTTTACCCAATTTTTTCTTCTTTAAGGCTCCACCAATCATACTAACACCTAAAAGTTTTGCTTAAAAAAACGCCAGAATAGGAGGGTGAATTTCTTTACTTCCGGTGTCCTTTTTGGCATAATTACACCTAGGGAAGTTGAGTTGGTAATTTAGGACGTTTGACCTACAAAGAGCCAGTAACCTAATTGCCCCCGATGAGGCCATTACAGCATAAATTGAGAATTAGGAAAAACTTTTAAACAAATGAAACAAGGTTATGTTTCAATTAGGTTATGTTGAATCGATAAGGGAGGGCTGAGGGGAAATCGAATGTTGGCGGTTTTTTCAAAATTGGTGTTCTAAAAATGTTTGTTGTTGGTTCAATTTTTGAATTAGACATGTTATCATAAGGGACCCTAGTTAATACCCGCATTTATCTGATCTAGAAGCTCTTTTTTTAATTTACTGTGAATTTACTTCACATGTCAAATGACAATCACATGGATTGTAAATACATTCAAACATGGATTTATAGGTATTTTGACACATTGTACATTTTTAAATTGATACGCCGTCACAGATAGTGTTTTAAAGTAGAATAGAGGAATAATAGTATATTAAAAGTGAAGGTTAAAGTACGAGCAAGTTGTTTACGGCTGAGGCGCATTGCCGAGGCCGGAATTACTTGTGAGTACCTTTAAGGGGCATTTCGCAAGGACGAGCAACTACTGGGTGAGAGTGATCAAAAATTCGAAGTGTGACATAAGCAGTATGGATGTGTTGGTCCCCCAGACTCGAACTGTCATTTGTGCACGTCACCTATTATATGTACCACGACCTTCTAGATAAATTTGTCTTTAAACCGGCCTGTACTATTGTTCAAAATTGCATTGATTTTTTTGAAGTAAATTATTGTTCAGAGGGCGCTACTTACCCAGAGATTTCGCGCCGCAATTTGAATTTTGACATTTACATTTCGGTTTGACAGGGGTTTGACCGTTATCGCACATTGCCAAAACCACGTCCAAACTTCGTCTCTGAATCGTAGCTGATAATGTGATGTTAGGCAATGCAACATGATACAAACACCGTGCAAAGTTGAAAAGTGCCAATGTAATCAGGTCTCACTGAGTGCAGTGTGTGTAATAATGCAATTAACAAAATTAAACACTGCGTTATGAATACCCATGGATCATATTTAAGTGTTTGTCAATATTGCTTTGTTGCTTCTGGAACGATACAAGATGCAGATGCACATTATCTGGCAAAAGGTTTTGTTGTCACAAGACTAGATCCTTCGTTGTGTAAAAAAAAAAACAACAAATTTAGTTATTAGTTTATTTTCTTTTCTACAGTTTCAAAACTTTTCTTGACAAAGGTTTCGATTTTAAATTATAATAATAATAATAATAATAATAATAATATTGGGTATTGAAAATTTTCGAACAGCGAGGCTGTAAAAGGGGCGTGGACGGCTGCAAGGAAAATCTGCTGATCGATAGGTGCGTCACGCAGGATGCCGTCCAATATAAGCGCAACCTATCTATGGCTTGGATCGATTATCGTAAGGCATTCGACACAACATCTCACGAGCTGATTATTCACTTGCTCGAATGTCTTGCGATACCCGATACACTGGTGAGATGCATCAAACAACTGATGTCACTCTGGAAGACTCGGTTCTCGATAACATCCCGACGGGACCGAGTTCAGACAGAGTTGATATCATTCAGAAGAGGAGTATTCCAGGGAGATTCCTTGAGTCCTCTTCTGTTTTGCATCTCACTGTTGCCGCTGTCCGTAGCCTTGCGCGGTGCAAAGGGTTATAGCTGTGGTACACCCGGTAACCGGAAGCATAAGATCACGCACTTGTTTTACATGGATGATTTAAAAGTATATGCTTCCGGAAAGCAAGAACTGACGCAGTCATTGCGCATAGTGCAGGAGTACACAGATGCTATTGGCATGGAGTTCGGTTGGGACAAATGTGCTCAGGTTCATCTCAAAAGAGGACGATGCGAGTATTTCGATGAAGATGCTCAACTCATTGACGGAAGCGTTCTGAGACATCTGAACGCCGGAGAGACTTACAAGTACTTGGGTGTGGAGCAGTGCCACATCCAAGCGTCACACCAGGTAAAAAAGTCTCTCTGCGGCAAGTACAAAAATCTACTTCGACGAATCTGGTCGTCAGAGCTTTCGGGGAAGAACAAGATTTTTGCCACAAATATGCTTGCCGTTCCGATCCTGCTCTATTCATTTGGAGCAGTTAAATGGTTAGTGGATGAGTTGAAGCAGATTGATCGGGATACTCGAAAAATGATGCATCTACAGCGCAGTTTGCATCCAAAATCGTCCGTTCCGAGGTTATATCTTCCACGAAACCAGGGAGGCCGAGGACTTTTGAGTTTGGAGTGTCTTCATAACAGGGTAATCTTGGGTATAGCCTGTAAGATCATCCAAAGTTCGGATCCCTTGTTGCTTCTTGTCAGGGATCACGAGAGGCGGGGAGTCGGGGCATTTTTGTTTAGGGCGGCACAAAGAGCAGCAGATGAACTCGGTCTTGACTTTGACGTTGAGCGAGCTCGGCCACATTCTATTACCGAGCTCAATTTGCTCCGTCTTACAGCCCACGTCAGAATCTCTGAGCAAGATATGCTCATGAGAAGGCATATGGATAAGTCAATGCATAGTGTTTTCTTCAAGAACATTGAAAACCTTGGCTTATCCAAAAGGCATACATTTGCCTTTCTGAGATCAAGTGGACTGAAGTCTGAGACTGAGGGATTCATTTGCGCTACGCAAGATGGTGTAATTAACACATTGGTCTATCGCAGCCGCGTGATGGGTATAGAGGTGCCGAATGTGAGCTGTAGGGCCTGCCACAGGGCCCCTGAAACAGCAATGCATATATTGGCGGCATGCCCGGTGTATGCAGCTTCGGCCTATATCCATCGCCACAATGCGGCGTTGAGAGTGTTATACTTTCATTTAAGACACCATTATGCGATAGACCAGACACCAGTGCTGCCCTATGTCCCGAACGATATTGAGTCCGTTGTGGAGAACGAAAGGTGCCTAATCTATTGGAACTTCTCGTTCTCCACCGTCAGGTAGATAACAGCGAACAAGCCTGACGTGGTTCTATTGGACCACTCCTCCAAGCAGATGTTTGTTATTGAATTTTCGGCTCCTGCTGAAAATAACATCTGCGTCAAGGAGGAGGAAAAGCGGACAAAATATCAAGACCTGCTCTTTGAACTTAGGAGGCTGTACTCAAGTTACTCAGTGAAGCTCGTCGTTTTGGTAATTGGGTGCATGGGAGGCATCAAGGACTCGCTCGTCTCCAATCTGAAAATCATTCCTGCCTGCCGTAAACCGGCAGAGACCCTTGCGGCTGGAATGCAGAAAGCGGTCATCTTGGGGTCGTTGCGTCTGCTCAGGGCACATGATTCACGGGATTCATAGCTACTTACCTCATGGTTTTGAGGAGTGGCTATGATGTACGAATAGGACCTGACCAGCAAGGAACCCCGTGAAGGTCGGAATCACGGGGAGCTCCTTCTGGTCAATACGCAAAAAAAAAATATAATAATAGTCTTCGGGACATAGGGCAGCACTGGTGTCTGGTCTATCGCATAATGGTGTCTTAAATGAAAGTATAACACTCTCAATGCCGCATTGTGGCGATGGATATAGGCCGAAGCTGCATACACCGGGCATGCCGCCAATATATGCATTGCTGTTTCAGGGGCCCTGTGACAAGCCGTACAGCTCACACTCGGCACCTCTATACCCATCACGCGGCTGCGATAGACCAAGGTTTTAATTACACCATCTTGCGTAGCGCAAATGAATCCCTCAGTCTCAGACTTCAGTCCACTTGATCTCAGAAAGGCAAATGTATGCCTTTTGGATAAGCCAAGGTTTTCAATGTTCTTGAAGAAAACACCATACATTGACTTATCCATATGCCTTCTCATGAGCATATCTTGCTCAGAGATTCTGACGTGGGCTGTAAGACGGAGCAAATTGAGCTCGGTAATAGAATGTGGCCGAGCTCGCTCAACGTCAAAGTCAAGACCGAGTTCATCTGCTGCTCTTTGTGCCGCCCTATACAAAAATGCCTCGACTCCCCGCCTCTCGTGATCCCTGACAAGAAGCAACAAGGGATCCGAACTTTGGATGATCTTACAGGCTATACCCAAGATTACCCTGTTATGAAGACACTCCAAACTCAAAAGTCCTCGGCCTCCCTGGTTTCGTGGAAGATATAACCTCGGAAGGGACGATTTTGGATGCAAACTGCGCTGTAGATGCATCATTTTTCGAGTATCCCGATCAATCTGCTTCAACTCATCCACTAACCATTTAATTGCTCCAAATGAATAGAGCAGGATCGGAACGGCAAGCATATTTGTGGCAAAAATCTTGTTCTTCCCCGAAAGCTCTGACGACCAGATTCGTCGGAGTAGATTTTTGTACTTGCCGCAGAGAGACTTTTTTACCTGGTGTGACGCTTGGATGTGGCACTGCTCCACACCCAAGTACTTGTAAGTTTCTCCGGCGTTCAGATGTCTCAGAACGCTTCCGTCAATGAGTTGAGCATCTTCATCGAAATACTCGCATCGTCCTCTTTTGAGATGAACCTGAGCACATTTGTCCCAACCGAACTCCATGCCAATAGCATCTGTGTACTCCTGCACTATGCGCAATGACTGCGTCAGTTCTTGCTTTCCGGAAGCATACACTTTTAAATCATCCATGTAAAACAAGTGCGTGATCTTATGCTTCCGGTTACCGGGTGTACCACAGCTATAACCTTTTGCACCGCGCAAGGCAACGGACAGCGGCAACAGTGAGATGCAAAACAGAAGAGGACTCAAGGAATCTCCCTGGAATACTCCTCTTCTGAATGATATCAACTCTGTTGAACTCGGTCCCGTCGGGATGTTATCGAGAACCGAGTCTTCCAGAGTGACATCAGTTGTTTGATGCATCTCACTAGTGTATCGGGTATCGCAAGACATTCGAGCAAGTGAATAATCAGCTCGTGAGATGTTGTGTCGAATGCCTTACGATAATCGATCCAAGCCATAGATAGGTTGCGCTTATATTGGACGGCATCCTGCGTGACGCACCTATCGATCAGCAGGTTTTCCTTGCAGCCGTCCACGCCCCTTTTACAGCCTCGCTGTTCGAAAATTTTCGAATACACCGGGTTAATGGCGTGGAATATTCGGTAGTACAGGAGTCTGGTGAAAATCTTGTAGCACGCATTTAGGCAAGTTATTGGCCGGTAGTTCTGAGGCTGAGACAAATCACCCGTTTTAGGTAGTAAAACGGTTCGCCCCTCGACAACCCACTCCGGAATGGGCCGCTCACCATTAAGCCAGGAATTAAATACCTTGGCCAGACGCTTGTGCGTGCTTCGGAATTTCTTCCACCAAAAGGTATTAATTCCGTCCGGGCCTGGTGCGGCAAAATTTTTGATTCCCTTAAGAGTCTCGCCAATTTCTTTCGGGGTTATCGGATTGCACACCACTGGTCTTAATTGAGATCTTCTTGAGATCTTCTTACGAAGTTCTCAAATTGTGCAAGGGCTGGAGTGTCTTCACGCAACGGTTTCGATCCCTCGTATATTTCCCTCCAGAAGACTTCGACCTCCTGCACCGCCGGCAATTTCTCTGGGATAGAGTTTGCCCGCTGGAAGAGCCTCGAAGGATTTGTTTTGAACTTGTTGTTCTCGACCAACCTTCGCCTACTCCTTACCAGGGACTTTCTTGCAGCCACAAGACTGCGAACTCTATCCATGCAGTGCTGCTTCTCAACAGCAAGCACCGCTGCATTCAGTGTATGATGGGTCCGGCGAAAAAGACGCGCGATGCGCCGGATTTTTGGTGTGAAAGGTTTCATCTCTTTGATGAATTCCATCACACACTGAATTCGAGAAATATCCTGCCTAGCGGTTTCTATCTTCTTGTCTATCTTTTCAAGGCGACATTCGAATTTCCTCTCAGCCTCAGTGCTCTCACCACGTGGGGCCGAAGAAGAAAGCCTCGTCGCCTCTCGATAGACCATTTCGTTCAGGAGCAGGATGTCTGGATCCTCAGGGAGGTTCCTATCGAGTGATTCGTTCGCTGCAACTACGTCGTTAGCTTTGGGTGGTGGAATTTTGTGGAGAGACTTTCTGTTCGGAGGCATCTCCAAAATTACCGGAACAGCGTGGCGGATCTTCGGCTCGTCCGGCTGTACCTCCACCAACTGCTCCGGTGCTCTCTCGTATTGAATGCGACGAAGATAGGCCACATAGTCGCGGAGTTTTTGTGGCGCGAAAAAGTGATGCTCCGGGTGTTTCTCACCCCACAGAGCATGCATCCTTGCCATGTAACCCCTTCGCCGCGGCTCGTTCGTCTCGTAGCAGTCGAGCAGGTCATTCCTTAGAGTGTTGGTCCACTCAAAGCGTCCATGGGCATTGCCAGAGTCGTCAACGGGTGATTCGTTTTCCGAGACCCCTCCACCTTCACCTTGGTCCCTATCCGACTGGGACCGGTCGTGGGGGTCTTTCCCTGTTGGGGTAGTAACAACAGTTTAGGGTTCCGATTGGTTGTTAGCCAAAAGGAACCCCGGCCGGTACTGGGGTCAAGATGGCTTGACCTCCCAGGTGCGCCAAGAGCTACCGGTCCGATTTGCACCTTCAGCTCGGCAAGGTGGTGGCGCTACTCACCAAGACCAAAGATGTTATGTGGCCTGCCTGCCTGTCCCGAACGATATTGAGTCCGTTGTGGAGAACGAAAGGTGCCGAATCTATTGGAACTTCTCGTTCTCCACCGTCAGGCAGATAACAGCGAACAAGCCTGACGTGGTTCTATTGGACCACTCCTCCAAGCAGATGTTTGTTATTGAATTTTCGGCTCCTGCTGAAAATAACATCTGCGTCAAGGAGGAGGAAAAGCGGACAAAATATCAAGACCTGCTCTTTGAACTTAGGAGGCTGTACTCAAGTTACTCAGTAAAGCTCGTCGTTTTGGTAATTGGGTGCATGGGAGGCATCAAGGACTCGCTCGTCTCCAATCTGAAAATCATTCCTGCCTGCCGTAAACCGGCAGAGACCCTTGCGGCTGGAATGCAGAAAGCGGTCATCTTGGGGTCGTTGCGTCTGCTCAGGGCACATGATTCACGGGATTCATAGCTACTTACCTCATGGTTTTGAGGAGTGGCTATGATGTACGAATAGGACCTGACCAGCAAGGAACCCCGTGAAGGTCGGAATCACGGGGAGCTCCTTCTGGTCAATACGCAAAAAAAAAGAATAATAATAATAATCTTTATTAGCCATTAGGTACAGATGTACATAGGCATTGTCATAGTCATACGTTAACAAATACACATAATAATGTAACACAAATACACTTAAAAAATTGGACATAGAAATTTAACATTAGTTACGTAGCTCATTGAGACTGTAGTACTCCATATTTACTAGGTAATGTTTTAGATTGCGTTTAAACCTGATATTGTCGCGGACAGTAATTATGCCAATAGGCAAGGAGTTATAGATCTGCACCGCTCTACAATATGGACCATTCCCAAAGCAAGTGGTGTTATATTTGGGGGTACTCAGATAAGCATTGCCTCTTGTTGTCATACTTGAATAGTAATCCCTATTTGTTGGGAATTTACACTGATTATCTCTCACATACATGACTAGTTTGAACATATAAAGAGATGTTACTGTCAATATATTAAAGCTTTTAAAAAATGATCTACAGGACTGTCTGACTGGTAATCCGAGAATAGTTCTTAAGATTCTCTTCTGGGCTACAAAGACCTTCCTCCAATCAGACGATGTGTACCAGAACATGATGCCATAAGAAATCACCGACTGGATGTATGCAAAATAAAATTGTTTGATGGTCGTAATGGACAGTTCCTCCTTGAGAACACGTATCACATGGCAGGCTGTATTTATTCTACTCACTAGTTTTGCTATGTGGTCAGAGAAATGCAATTTGCTGTCCAGCGTCAGCCCTAGGAATTTGAATTATTTAGTTTGCTGAATTTGTGTATCACCGGTCGTGATGTAACCAGTGTTCTTAAAAGGTAGTAGGCCTGTTTTTTGCACATTCAATAGAAGACAATTTCGACCGCAATACTTCGCCATCTGATCGATGACTGTAAGTGTCGTCTGAGAGAGTATTGAGACGCTAGAACTGGCTATCATTCATGAGGTGTCATCGGCAAATTGGTAGATATTACCGTTAACAATATGTTCGTGTAAGTCATTTACGTATAACAGAAATAACAAGGGCCCAAGGATGGATCCTTGTGGTACTCCCTGTTTCATTTGATATGTTTCGGACTTCTCGGTTGTAACAACATTGTTAACAGTGGACGTTAGAAAGATCTGTTGACTCCTCCCCGATAAATATGACGCAATAAGGAGATTAGCATGTCCTCGGATACCGTATTTCTCTAGTTTATGGAGTAATATGCAGTGTTTGATCGTGTCGAACGCTTTTGATAGGTCGAAAAAAACTCCCGCACATTTTTTGTGATCGTCTAAACCGGATAGTATTGAATTCATAAAATCGAATAAGGCGGTCTCAGTATTTCGGTTAGGTACATAGCCGTGATGTGTTGGCGAAATTATTTTATTATGTCGAATAAAGTGGAGTAACTTATTGTAAATGATTCTTTCAAAAATCTTTGAGAGCGATGGCAAGATTAATTAATTGTAGTGACTAATTTATCCGTTTGAGTTTTAGTGTAGTTAGTTAAAACAGGTTTTAACAATTTTTCTAGAAGAATGTCTACAATGTGCTGTTTGTGCTTTTCTTCCTTGCAAACAAAAAACTCGGAAGTAATCAACGCATCCTTAATTAGGTATGTAACAGTTTTTCGTGGGCTACATCCTACAGGTACGTATTTTACAATTTTTAATACACCTACAATAATTTGATTTATCAAACAAGTAAACATAAGTGAGGGGTATCTAAGGGCCCCTCTGTCTTGTAAATATATGAGGGCCACCAGAGAATTATTGCCAGCATCTGTTAATAAATTATTCAGACAAGCTTCACAATTTATTCTTTCTTGAATTGTTCGTACAATATAGCCTGCAAGAAATGCAACAGACGCAGATTCTATTGCACTTTGGGTTAAACCAAAGACTTCGAAATTTTGAATTCTAAAAATCTGTTCCTGAATGTCTGCATTTGTACTCAAATTAATCTTAGTATTGTTTTCAGCTTCAAGTTCACGGAGCTGACCCACATGGCTTAAAAAATTACAAGGTTCTGAAACGTTTGCAGAAGTTGTTGTCCGGACAAGACCACAGATTATTATTCTTTTTATGGCATGGTGAGCAGCTCGGGCATCAGTGGCATCTTGGGAACCACACCTCATACGAACAGTGCTGAACATGGCTTCAACTGCATCAGAACTAAATGCTCTTGTCAGAACATAATAAAATCCAACATCCTTAAGTAAATACTTAACACACTCAGAAGTGCTTTTTGCGGTAAATTTTAAGGCCTCCGCTGTTTCTTGTGTGAATCCTCTCATATTATTTTTTTCAGAATATAATTGAATGTTATTTACATATTGTGAAACTCCATTTTCCAGCCAATTCAAACGTTCATCATCAAAATTCAAGTAAGGTGCACAGTTCTGATCTAACTGTCTTATGTATTGTTTTCGATCACTTACATCATGTAGTTGGAAAAATGCATACATCATCTCCATGAACTTGACTGTGGCCTCAGACCCTGAGAACTGATTGTCTGTGTGATGTATGGCCAAATAATTTAGAGCAGCTGTTACAGGAGGTGCAAATATTTCCACAGCTCTACGTACGTTCATTTTTTCCATGTTTGAGGGGTAAAGGTGTTTCTTTGTTAAAAATTTAACAGGCTTTATAACCATGTCTTTTTGTAGGTCATGCAGTGTTTTCAAGTAATTTGAAGAAATAATTCCTTCTCTGGAGTGCATGTTGTGGTCCAGAAAAATGTTTCTACAGTTCTTTATAACATGACAATAGTCAAAGCTATTACTAATACTATTATTATACTATTACTATACTATTACTAATACTGGAAAAATTGTCGGAATCGCATAACTCTTCAAACGTCTTCTTCCTGATCTTGATGCTGTTCTGTATGAATTGCCATCGAAATGAAAATTACATACGAGTGCTCTCTCGGGCAACACAATAAAGTCTTCTACTGTATAAACAATAATTATTACAATAAATTGTTATTATGTTCAACTGAAATTAATTTTACCTGAATCCCCAAATATATTATCACACCATCTTTGTCGCAATTCTAAATCGCTAGGAAATTCATGGAGTGATCGGGGTGAAGCCTGGCATGAAGGCACGATGCATTTATTATGCATACGCGGCATTTTGTTGAATTATTAATATTAACCCGGCATCCGACACGTGGGGTGTGGTAAACCCCAGCGCTCGAAATTTTGTTGAAAAACAATCAAATTTTTCGTAACATGACTTAAGCGGTTCAGTAGCTTTAAAACAACGATTACTAAACACGATGTTAAAGAAATATGAGTAAAATTATTGACATTTTTTGTGTAAGAAGACTTTGAAACCGCTTGGGGTTTGTCACACCCCACCTGTCGTTTTCTGTAACACTTTTTATGGGTCTGTGTTTTTTTAGTTTTCATGTAGTAAATTGTTTTTTGTCATATTTACTTAGTTTTTATTTTCGAAAATCAGATAAACAAAAATTGAAAATAACTAAAATTCTGGTTTATTTGAATTTGAAGAATTTAAGTTTTTTCATAATTTTCAAAAAAACAGCGACAATCAACAACGTCAAATTTAATTCAAAATTACGTCAATGTCATAATTTTTTATATTCTTTAAGGTAAGAACCCCTCTTGTAATTCATCAATTGTATCATTAATCTCTTGTTAAATTAGGGCTGATGATGGCAGAAGTATTCTGCCGAAACATGTACCATTAGTAATCTTACAGTTATTAAAGTTTGTGGAGTTCGACATAGATATATTTAAATTTTAATCAACAAGAGAGATGCTCAGAATGACCCCGTCAGAATGGCAGAAAGACCAAATGGGTTTGAGAAAAAGCTGAACAATATATTGTGTATTTTATATTGTATGTTTGTTGTTATCTACTACATTTACTCTACCAACTTCAAAGATGAGTAATTATGCGAATATATTATGTATTTCATTTTTTTTTTTAGTAAAACTAGTAGATATTTTTCAATAAGACGCTGTATTTTGCACAAATTGATCAACAGTACATTTCCTATAAATATAAATCGAGAAGGTTACCTAAATAAGCGAAAAAATACAGTGTCCCAAATATTTCTTTGTTACAAAAGTTATATACTTTAAAATGGATTTGATATCTTCACTTGGAAATAGAGGATATATATCGAGCTAAAAAATGGTATAAATTTATCAGAGTAGTTATAAATAAACAAATTAGACTTCATTGAATTTGGGGTTTATCATACCCCACGTGTCGTAACTCGTAACATTTGTTCACCTGTCGGATGCCGGGTTAAGAATACAACCACCAAAACTTAATAACAATAACACTAAAACACAAGATAACCAGAACAAGAAACAAGTAAGAACACGAAAAAACAGTAACAAGTAAGTAAGACAAGAACAAAGTACAATAGAAGCGCTAGAATTCAAAGAATCAAATGTGAGCGAAAGGTAACTTTCAAAGAGATTCGATAAATGTCAAGTGGCATTTGTCATAAATATTTGTTTAATTATTTCTAAATTTAAAAAATGGCGGGATTTTGCTGTATAAGCAGCGCTCGTGGAGACAAATTTATCTAGAAGGTCGTGGTACAAACTTTCACAATAACACGCGCTGACCACTTGTTCACGAAGCTACCAATCGACTACTTTGCTTCGTCGCTTGTTACCTTCTTATACCCTTACGACGTTCTCGATTCCTTCTATTCCGGGAATCATGAGATCATGCTTTCGGCGCAATCGATTATTCCCGAAGAATGAGATCATTCTCTTGTGCGAGCGTGGTATAGTATGAGATCACCGCGACAGAATCTTCTAGGCTCATGAGAGCATCCTATGTGAACAATTTTATTATTCCCAGACGTTCTCATGTAGTCTGTTCTAGATTAATCACGTTACCATACGTGGTGACATCATCATGACATCATTCGCTTCTGGTGCCGTCGCGCCGTCGCGTCGTCTCAAAACTATGTTTATTACCGCTCGTTTTCTAAATAAAATGCTGGACGCAAAAAATACGTTCTTATGGGTTATATCTTTAATTAAACATAATTAATAGTAACATAAATGGGGCTTTATTAGAAATAAATGTAACAAATCAACATTTAACATTAAAACTCAAACTTTTTAACACACGTAAAGTAACTTGAAAAATCATTTTTAACAAAAGTTTTAAGTTCTGACATTAACATTTATAAAAAAAACAGTGGCGCCTCGTGGTTCATTTTACAGGAAGGTCATTTCGAATTTTAGCTGTATGTTTATAAGGATACGTGAAAAAATTAATGCGTTTAAAAAATAAAAATTTAACAGTACTTAAAACATCGATTTTTTGTTACCTTTTCGTTGCAATCTGTTATGAATTTTCTATACGCACCGTCCAATTGTGATCGAATATCAAATCGTCCTATTGTAGCATAATTCATGGAACTCTTCATGTGCTCTGCCGATAATGAGTGTTTTCTTATTCTTTCTTTTAAATGTTTCAAATCTGACACCGTTCTTACATCACAGCGAATCATTTCCATTTGAAAAAATCAAACACACGAAACAACAAAAGGCATTTGTCACTTTACATCCACAAATCCAATACGACAAATCATACATGCCCTTACGACAATTACGGTAAAGTTCTTCATTTTTGTCCTTGCTTGTCAGGGAGTAGACGACCATTTGTTTTAAGCTCCAACCGTTTCTCAAAACTTAAATTATTATTACTATTATTTTGGAGTTGTTTAATTGTTTGAAGTATCGACATGATGAATTTTGAAATACTAGTAGCTAGTCCGCTGACTGCAGTGAACTAAAGAGGAACACCATCCTACATCGTACCCCCTACCAGTAATAATCTGTTAGTCGGACGTCCGACTTTCTATCTTTATCTCAAGCATGCATTACGTCGTTTACATAATTCGATTCTATAATGAGACACTCTTGGGCTGTTGACCGTTAGAGCGGAGATGCGGCGTCTTGTTTCCTTGTTTAGTATAATGTAGAAATGCAATAGCTTTGTTTTTGTCGCACTCGTTACAATTGGCTACCAGCATTCGCTTAACGAGGGCATGAATTGGCTTTGACCCGGGCGAAATCGACAATCTCCGCGCTCCACGGTGGATAAAATTCTTCGCGACAACCACAGAGCTAAACTCAATAGATAAAACTTATACGAAAACTCAAACATCTCAATTTAATTGTAATAATTATATTATTTTATTCCACAAAACAAAGAGTCTTGATAATGCCTTTTTCACTTTTTTTTTGGGAGGTCTCATTGACCGAATGACCTCATGAACTGATAAAAAATAACAGTAGAATGCCTGTTTTTTCTCGAAAAATAATGTTTTTTAAACAGCAATCGGAAGAGATCTTGGAACAATATACATACTGTGACGCTTGTTCCGGTCGGGGTTGCCTCGACCGCCAGTTTTTTTCGTGGTATGCTCCACGAGACCGCGGGTAGCTAAATCGGAGTCCGGTAAGTCAGGGGTCAGGTGTCTAATTTGGCCGACGAGAAATAAGACAAAGGCGGTATTGGGGTTAGGGGCTTATTTATAATAATCTACAACTATTTAGAAGATGAGCAGGGATAGGGAACGTTTATATCTTAATTAACCCCGAGTCTCTCTCTCTCTCTCTCTCTCTCTCACATCCACGGGGTGAAATTTATTATACTGTAATTTCCATTGTATAAAAACGTCCACGTGTGGGCCAATAGCGCCCACGAAGGGTAATAGCGCCCAACGGTCATTTGACTGGGCGTTATTATCCCCCAGGCGTTATTGTCATTTTGAATAACGTTTTTCGACTAAGTAAGTTACGTATATTTATTTAAAAATATTAACGAAATATGTAGATTATATACCTACACAAATACTTTACAAGTGTAGAAAAATATGTACTAAAAACAAACAACTGATGTTGCGCTCCATGCAATCTGAAGAATCTGGTTTCATTCTGTTTTGTTAGGTTTGGTTGAATTCTCCGCCACTGTCTTATTGTCTTGTCAAAAGAGCTTTTCCTTCCTTTTTTTGCTGTCATTTAGTTTGCTAGAAGAAATCGAGGCCAAATAAAAATTCGAGTTTTTTTCAAACTTCGAATTTACGTTTCGTTGAGGTCGTTGGCATTTCATTTCATGGTCATAACTTTAACTTTAACCAAATAAAAATTTTAATTCTATCAATTATGTGATGCAGTGATAAATAATATTATGTCAAAACTTTTATATTTACACTATTATTAAGGCTGTCCAGTGAAAGCCCGGTTTCTTTCGTAACAACCGATTTTTTTTATTTATGCACTTTATGCAAAACTTTTCCTCTCCACCGTATTTATAACATACCATGTGATAACGCCCCGTACGCTCCCTTTATGATCCCGCCTCTTTTTTGAACATGAACGTGCAAAGTCTCTGGTACGAATAAACAAACCAGTTTTGTTGAGACAGGTCATAAAATATAAAGCGATGGCGACTACGCTTATGACATGACGCCACCAGAGCACATGGTTGGAATAAAAAAATTGAGTGAATTAGGTGTATGAACAATCGTTTGTAAATTAAAAAAGCAGTGAACTCAAAACTATCGTTATTGTTTATTAGAAGGGTATTTTACAAAAGTAATAATTTTGAAATTTCAGGATTAAACATTAACTTGGTTCGTTTTCGAAAGAATGGACTCTTTACTTTCAGGGAAAAAGTCTAATAAATGTTCCCAATCACCGAATTGTAAACTTACAATATGCACGGTACTTCGTGCCCGAAATGAAAAGTGATGTGGAACTTTATAGTGCAAACCTTGTAATACCCCAAACATGTCGCCACTTTTTAGGACTTCATGTATAGTCTCTGTTAAATTTGAATGAATAGTCAAAATGTCAACCTGAAAAAATGTTCTTTTTTTGTTGATTTTAAGAATTAAGGAGGTTTACTTACTTCACCAAGGTGGATAAAGTACATTGTGTTATTCGTATCACCATGTTGTACGATAAAATTTCCTGGAAAAAACACAGTTCTTTTCAAATACTGACACACTTGTCTAGCAAATGCCTCTTCCACTTCAGAAAATAAATACGAATTTTTTAAATGTTGCATATAAATCTCCGACATCACTTCTTGAAATGTTGAGTGATGTAGCAATGAAAGTGCCCGAGGAGTCTAAAGTTTGATAGTAAGAAATAATTCTAGGACTAAGATGTGTTCTTACGTGCTGTCCTTTACTAACTGCCCAAAGTTGCTTGACGTACTTCCAGATCTTTTTAAATTTGTATTGGCTTATCTTGTTGTTGTACACATACTGCTTTAATTCGTTTATTGCGTCGTCATATTCTACGCGTGAGATGTTTATAGAGTTGAGGAGATTCCACATTTCGCCAATAAATATCCCAATAAGAAATACTGCGCTGATCATGACCACAGAAATGTATATCTGCTCTTGAATGTTGGAGGCGACTATATCGCCAGTGCCAGTTTTGGTCAGTAACGTCGTAATAAAATAAACGCAAGTCACGTAAACGTTTATTTTTTCCTAAAAAAGAATGTGACTTACTACACATTTAAACTTTTGATTATTACCGTGTCTTCTATGTTGCTTTTGTTGAATAACTCCATAGTCCAAGAATTGTTAAAACAAAACCTTAAAGGACATGCACACAGGTACCACCCACATGCGAAAAAATGTATCACCAATGTTCCCCACACACTTATAGCGCTAAAATCGAACATTTTCCATTCTACTCTTTATAAGTTAATGCAATCACCATATTTTTAATATGAGCCTATTCGCCATAAGCTCATTGGTTTTTTTCTTGTGGTACTCTGTAAAATACATCATTCTGAAAATAGTAACCATCCTCAAACTTGAAAAAATAAAGTAGGTATCAAAGTCTCTAAAAATGCCAACAATAAGGACGATGTAATAATGGGGACAATTAATTAACAGTTCCACAATTCTCTGCGACTTTTTTTTGAAATACCTATAAGGATAGTTGTTCGATTTTGAATTCTACAATGCTGCTCTTACCGTTTAAGAATTTTCATATTTGAAGTAACAATTTCTCCATATTCATTTTCGTAAGTTCGGTGCATTTCTAACAGCATTTTCAACATGAATGTGAAGTCTAAATATATTGCAAAACATAGAAGATACACGGAATGATGTTGAAAAGCAAACTCATATGTGACAGTAATCGATCCTAAATAAGTCAGCAGTAAGCAATAAGCATCTAGAATTAGGTTTTTGAAACCATTAAATACCACAAAGTTTAAAAATAAAACCAAGACATGTGAAGAACTTGGATGAATCTGGAATAGCAATGCGGAAAAACTTCCAAGGCAAACATATCAAAAAGAAACCCAGAACATTTGTCTTAAATTCTACAAGACTGGCAAATGTGCTCAGACTGATGGTTGTTTCAGGCTAAAAATAAGTCGTGAATTTCTTTTTGAAAACTTGATCTAAAGCTTACGTAAGATTTTACATCTAGTGTGCTTTCCTTTGTAGATTTAAATGATGGAATGATGAACCCAGATCTTCTTGTAAAACTGCGTTCAATTGCAGTTTTTATTGCGGGATAGGCCTGAAAACTGCTGTCTAGAGAGTGGTGATTAATAATAATTTTTAAAGCACCTCCAAAGCATCAAAAAAAGCTTTGGAATCCATGACCAAAACGTCAACGTTGCTTAAAGCTGTGACTGTGATCGAAATTTTATGTCTTGCATTTGACGTGATGTTTCCAAAAATACCACCAGTTTCTATAAAAGCTTCTATGCCGTTTGGTTGTGAAATAACTCTCGCCTAGAATGTAGCTAAATTATATTAGAAAAAGAAAAAGGATAATTTTACCACGCCACACTGAATTATGCATAAATCTGATATAACGTCATCAAATTTATAAATCACTTCCTGTCTGAGATAGTATTTTTCTTTTATTATCTTTCCAAATATTCGAATGAATACTGTGTCGATATTTTCGAAAATTGACACGTATTTTAACGTTTTCTCAAATATTGCATAAACTATATCTTGATATAAAATTGGATTCACTTTTTTCAGAATTTCATAGGGTTGTATTCCTTTATGCCGCTTCCATCTGTATTCAATTCTGTCGAACACTTGCTGGCACAATCTTTTATTAATATTTTCATCTAATAAAAATTTTCTTAACTCAGAAACCATTTCACAATTTTCTAAAAGTAGATTGTTCCAGTACGCTTTGTCACTTGAAATTTTTGCATAAATATATCTGACAAAGAGTTGTAATTAAAAATAAATCACACCAAACTGTATAATACCCAATGAATAAAAAACCGCACATGATCATTGTTACTACTATTATGAGGGTGCTGAGGTAATGTGGACTAATATCGCCAAAACCACAAAGTGTTAAAATTCCCGTAGAATAATAAAATGATAATATGTAGACTTGAGGAGTTGTGGTGATGTTCTGGAATTTAGATCTAAAAACTAATGTGGCAAAAATGTCAAACTGTTTCAATGCTTACCGATCAATCCAAGAGTTTTCATTGCAATAGGACTGATCGTACGCTGTTGATTGTGCAAGATTAGAATTTGGTTTGTAGTATCTACAACTGTTGATTATTAAGATTGCAGACCAGAAGTGGATCAAAAGGACTGTGGCTGGAAGATATTTCAAAACTTGGAGGATGTTGCTCTAAAGAATACGTAAAATTTTAAAGAATCTGTTGTTTCTACTCACTTGGATCTGTCTTTTATTTTTTGTAAGCTGGATGAATAGTGGAACCACTCTGTAAACTTGCCCCAGCTTAATTAATTTCACAATGTCGTAGTAATTATGAAATAAATTCTGCGGCCACGAAATATTTTCTTCATAATTAGTAAAAAGAGCAATAATAATTTCCCATGGAAAACACAAGATAAAATCAATAAAAAATTTACTCATTATGTAATGCGTGGCTGTTTTCAAGGGATGAACGATTAACTGATTTTTGGAATTGTAATAACCAACCAACATCATGAGGTAGAGATCACAATAAGCGAGTAAATCTGTTATAAAAACGAGGGTGGGAACTACGGCGTCGTTCGGCGCTTGGATTATTTGATACGGGGTCAATACTGCCGTGGTTGCAGCAGCAATAACTCTTAGTATAATCCAGAATTTTAGAAAGCTTCCAGACGGCAGGATACATAACGGTAATAACAATAACTGCACGCAACGTAATATATCTAATTTTTTAAATGGGGCGCTGTATTTCTCACCATTTTGTCTGCAGTACGATATTACATTTAGGAAAGAATCTGTAAAAAACAAATTTTAATATTTGGTAATGTGACGACTTCAACACGAGTAAGCGAGGCAACACTTTCTTCGGAATAGTAGAACATGTAATTGAGTAATAGTAATAAGTAGAAAATTTAATTCCACGAGTAGGAACAGTACACGTACATAATTTATTGATGGCGCGTTGAGAGGGGGTCGGTCTTCGGGGAGTTGATTCGGATTCGGTCCCTTATCGCGGCCCCGACAAACACGCAGAAACAAAAACAATATAAGACAAAGCAGGACCAGCTTTGTTTGATTATAATTTAATAAAACTGTGGCGATAAAGTAAAACAGCATGTCAATATCCCAAACCTATATCAAGTGTATCGGTTAAAGCGGTAAACCCTTCGTCTATAGTTCTTACGGGGATAAAAATATCGTCCATATACCCATGCTAACGAAGTAGTAAAACGGAGAAAACCCAAAACTTGGTTTATTTTTCTCTGGAAGATAGCAGGTGTATACGTAAATACTGATAATGGCCAACTGGAGTAATTCCAACCCGATAGAGATCACAGCATCTTTCAACCAATTTGTCCTTCCCTGTTATGGAATTTAATTTGCGATAGTCGACACATATATGCCCTTCCCCACTCTTCTTCTTGACCAGGACAGTAGAGCTTGCATATGGTAATACGGATTCCTCAATAATTTGGTTATCTAGTAGATCATTGACAATATCTTTCTCTTGCTAACCTATAAGGTCGATACACCACCGGTTCATTATTCGTCAATTTTATTGTCATTTTAAACCCAAGTACCATTCCTGGTACACTACTTTCTTCAGCAAAACAGCAACGATATTGCAGTTAGAGGTGCCAACGGGTTTGGCAGTACATATCAGGCATACTAAATGGTCTAACATTAGTAGTTATTGTATTGTTCAAACACTCACCATGGGATTAGTAATGTCCTCCATATATGGTAGAGATTTTTTCCAGATAAACATCACCCTCGTATCCTCCATCATTTGGAATTTTGACATAGGCAATGTGATAGGATCGCTCGAGGTGGTCAGAGTAATTTTCTTTGGCGGCAAATCATCCAGTTCTGGCAAATGCGCTAGTTCAGCAGCTCGCTTTCGTTTGAAGAATTTTCACCTTTGGAATAATCTTGATATTTCTGCCTTTGTCCAACTCTCCTGAAGACGTTCTCAGGTGTTTCTGATAATGTCGACAGAAAATTGGTATACGTGGGCGTGGACAGTAAGTAGATTGCAGACTTGTTTTAATTCCTTGAGTATATTAGAGTGGAATGCTAACGGTCTTCTGCAGCACAAGGATGAGCCACGAATAATTCTTAACACAGAAAACATTGACATATGCTCGATATTAAAAACTCACAAAAGAAACACAAATAAGGCTGTGTAACTACAACATCTATTATCCTACCATCCACCCAGCCAACTCGGAAAGAATATTAAGCAATTTGAAGAAGAAGTATTCATCATACGAAATTGAAGTGACAACGGTTTCTACAAGAAAGCAAACATTTAAAGTTTCAATCAAATTCCACTAGTGAGTGCGAGTCAGAGTCCGACAGGACTTTGTTTGAGTTGGGCACAAGTGTGGCGAAGAGCCCGTAGGAAGAACCTGTTGAAACGCTTGGTACTAATAATAATAAGATGTATTTCCTTGCCTTTAGGCTTTGAAAAGGATTCCTATTCCCATACAATGCTAAATAACTAAATACTGATTAAATAAAACTATAAAACATAAACATCATCAATAGCTAAATTATTTTTATTTTCCTTCCATCTCTTCCCCCCTTTTCTCTACATTCTTTCTTCTGTCTAAAACTCCTTTCATCCAGCCTAGTCCTTTCCCTTCTTCTCCTATCAGTACTTTCCAATCTTCTCTCTCCTCTCTCAGCTCTTCACATTCTTTCATCATGTGCTCTATTGTTTCTGCTCCTTCTCTGCACAGTCTGCACACTCTCTCGTCTCTCTCTTTCCAGTATTTGTTTTCTCCTTCCTCGTTTCCACATCTAAACCTTGCTATTACTTTCTTATCGTTCGTCTCGCTTTCCTTTCTCAGGTATGCCGGCAATTCCTCCGTGATTAGTGACCTATACTTTCCATTATACCTTGACTCATTTATCCTCGTTCTCCTTTCCTGCTTCTGTACGTCTTGGTCCACCTCAACTATCTCTCTTAGTACATTTACTCCATTGTTTCTTCGCCTCTCTACCTCCTCCACTACATACCCATTTCTCTCGTAGTATTTTCTTCTCTCTTTTCCTGCTCCTTCCATCTTCCCATTCTTTATCTCTTTCCAACACTTTTGCAAGATCTTACATTCCGTTCTTTCTCTTATTCTCTCTTCAAATCTTACTGTTCTTTTTCCTGCTTCAACTCTTATCTTGTCTCTCTTTACTTCTTCCAGTACGATATATGCTGGCGTTTCCCTGTCCAATCCTAGTACCCATCTCCAGTACTTGGATTTCTTCCAGCTTTTCCTGCTCCTTCCATCCCCATATTTCTGCTCCGTACATCATTACACTCTGTACTAGCCTTCCGTACATCAGTCCTCTCCTTCTTATATTTCGTCCGAATTTTCTCTCGCCTATTCCCCATACTTGACCTACCACCCCACCCCGTTGGCTTTATTTTCTAACTCCTTTATATGACTTTTCTCGTTGTTAGTCTCGTTAAAGGTGTAACCCAAGTATTTAAATTCTTTTACTTTTTCTAGTTCTTTTCCTTCCCACTTCCATTCCTCTTTCTTTGTTCTACCTCCTTTCTGAAAAATCATCATTTTTGTTTTCTCCACGTTTAATTTTAGCTTCTTTCTTTTCAGGTATCTTCCTAGACATTTTATCATTCCCTTCATTTCTTTAGCCTCCCTCGCTATTAACACCATATCATCGGCGTATGCCAACGAGTGGACTTTCGTGTTTCCTACCACCCTGCCTGTGATAGTCTTAGTTTTTCTTCCAGGTCGCTTATATATGCCGCGAATAGACTGGGGCTGAGTGGACATCCTTGTCTTACTCCTTTCGTCGTCCAGAATCTTTTACTCGTTTTCCCGTTTACTTTTACTCTGTTTCCCGTTACTAAGTAAATTTCCTCTATTCTGCTCACCAGCTGCTCGTTGATTCCTTTCTATCTTAGGTACTCCCATAATCTCTCTCTATTTACACTATCAAAAGCCGCCTTCAGGTCTACAAACAGCGCGTACATCTCCCTTCCTTTCTTATCGAGTTCTTTATCTATTAGATGTTTCAAGATGTACACGTTATCGATGGTGCTCTCCTAAAACCCGCTTGTCCATCTGGTAACAAATCTTTTTCATCTAGTTCTTCCTTCAATTTCTCTTCCAGTATCATTGCCTAGATCTTGTAGGCCGTGCTCAGCAGACTTATTCCTCGGTAGTTCTCCACCTTTTCTCTTTTTCCTTTTTTGTGTATCGGACACACTAGGCCCATCCTCCATTGGCTTGGTAGCCCCTTTTCTTGCCAGACGTCGTTTACTATCTCCCTCATTATCTCTATTATTTCTTCTGTTGCATAGATCCACGCTTCACTTTGCAGTTCGTTCATCTTCTCCCGCCGCTTTTCGTTTCTTCATTCTTCCTATCTCCCTTTTAATAATTTCCTTCGTAATCTCTTCCCCTTTCTCTTGTTCTCTTGGTCCTCTTCCCTTCTGTCTTCTTTCCGTTTCGTCCTTTCCGTCTAGTAATTCTTTAAAGTACTTTCTCCATTCTTCTATCCTTATCTTCTCGTCTGACCACTTTTTCACTTTTCGTTCTCTGTTTATGTATTTCCAAACTTCTTCTGTGTTGATTGATCTAATTTCCTCTTCTTCTTCTCTTTTCTTTTCTTTCTTCTTCTTCTCACAAGTGTTTTTGTATTTCCTTAATTGCTTCCGGCATTCTTCTCTCGATCCCTTCCCACTTCTCCATTTTCTCATTTGCTTTCTGGCTAGTCTCTTCATTTCTTTGCATTCTTTATCCCACCATCTATTTCTTCCCATTCTTTCTCCCACTTCTACTTCTATTTTCTTTGTTGTCACCGCTTCTCTCATTCTCCTTTCGAGTTCTTTCAATCTTGTTTCGGTGTCTTTTTGTTTTTCTTTTTCTCTTTCAATATGTTGTAGCGCACTTCTGTACTTTTGAATGCTTTCTTCTTCCCAGATTGTTTTTATAATTGTTTCTTTTTCAGGTTTTTTTCTTTTGACGGTTGATGATCTGATTCCACTCTGTTCCCCACTTCGAATCTCCTTACTTCATCCCATGCATTTTGATTGACTATTGCGTAATCAATCACTGATTCTCCTCTCGGCCCCACGTACATCATTTTTCTTCCTTCTTTATTGTCTGTCTTGTCCTTCGATGTTCTTCTCGCATCTTCTGTCTCATTATTCCATCTTCCTAATCTTGTCCCAATTCTCGCATTAAAGTCGCCCCCAATTATTACAATTCTTTTTTCTGTCTCACTTATGGTCTCTTCTAACATTTGTTTTGTTTTACTCATCTCTTTACTGTATACCGTGATTATTTTAATTTTTTTTGTTCCTATTTTTAGATTTCCTTCTGTTATTCCAGTTCTATGTAGTTCTTGTTTTGTTTTTATTTCGTCCTCAATGTCTTTCCTTACTCCTGTGATAATGCCTTCTTTCGCTCTTCCTTTCTTGTTTTTCGTTTCTGCTGCTTGACATCTCCATACATAGTTTCTCGGCATTCTCTCTTCCACTCCTTTTCATCTACCCACGTTTCTACCATTCCAATTACGTCAAATTCACTTATGTATTTCCAGAAGTCTTCTCCCTTGTTTCTTATCCCCGCTACATTCCAATATACCAATTTTATTCTTCCTTTTATTTTCTTCTGTTGCTTTCCCGTTGAATCATGTTCCTTCTTTCTTTTTTCCTCCTGTCTGCTTTTTCTTTCATGGTTTTTTTCCTTTCTCCTTTAAAAATTTTCCAGTCGCTCGGTGTCATCGGTCCATTTCCTCCAATTTCCCTCAACCTGCAGTTTCCTGTAGCTTACCCTTACCGTCTTTCCTTCTTCCCTTTCCCTCTTCGCTATCTCTCTTATCTTTTTCTGTATCTCTCTTTCTTTCCTTGTTAGGTCGTTGTTTACAAAGATTTTCGGTCCTGTCTTATTTCTTAGTTTTTCTTTATTCCTCATGACGTTCAGCTTCTGTTCCCAACTCTCAGTTTTTGCTATTACCATCTCTTCTCCCTTTATAGCATAGGCCCCTGTTATCGTCACTTCTGTTTCCAACTCCTTTTCAACCCATTTCTCGATTTCTTTTCTCATGTTTTGTCCCGTCTCTTTTAGTCTTAGCCCTGTTATTACTATGTTATTTCTTCTTTCACCTCTTTCTTTTTCCTCCATTTTCGACTCCTTCTGTCTTCTTTTCTAGGAAGCTTTTCTCTTCTCTCCATTTTTCCTCTTTTTCTTCCATCGCTTTCTTCAGTTGGTTCACTTCTCTCTTCAGTTCTTCCATATCTTCCCTGAGCTGTCTGTTGTCGTTTTTCAGCTCACTTCTTTCCTCGTCTCTCTTGTGTCTTCTTTGATTTGCTTAAGGTCTTCCATTATATTTTTTGTCATTTCCTCCATCTTCTTCTCCACTTCTTTTTGCGTTCTTTCTTCCCCTGGAGATCTTGCTGTTTTTTTACTTTTTTTGAAAGGCTACTGGGCTTTCTTCTATGTCTCTTTTTCTTTTAGTTTCCTCTTTATTTTCTTTGAATTCTTCTCCCTGTTTCATACAGGTCCGCAACCTTCTACACTGTACCGTGTATTGTTGGTTGCCGGCGTTCTTTGTTGTTGACGTTACTGTATCTTCCTCTGATTTTTCTCCACTCCTCGCACTCTATCTCTTCCTACCTTTTGTTTGTGTTGCTTTTTCCTTCCTCTGCTGTTTTCTTCACTTTTCTCTGTTTTGTTTGCACTATTTTCCTCAATTTTCTCCTCGACACTTCTTTCCACGTGCTGTCGTGACGGTCGGTAATATAGGAAATCGAAACGCTTGGTACTACATATTTATACGGTGTCTCTCTCTCTCTCCATTTAACCCTTATATTATCAACACGGTGTCTTTCTCTCCGTCGATGAACTATCTACACGGCCTCTCTCCGGAATGGAAGCGGGGTGGTCGGCTGCAGAGGCGTGTTGAGGTGGAGAGGTGCGGGCGGGAGTACCGTTAAGCTGAGACTCGTCCGGATAGCGCCTGGTCGAGTCTTCCTTTTCGGATTCTTTTTTTCTTCTGCTTCTCTTCTCCTTCGGCTTCCTTCCAGGTGGACGGGTGGACTCATCCTGCAGTTTCATGCTACTGGTCGGCCTTATATAGACCACGAGAGTGCTGCGCCAATGTCGAACCGGTGCGTGGTCTTGACTGGCGAGTGGGGTACCATCCATGGGTTATCAGCTTGGCTTCTGCGTGGAGGGTTCTGGATGTCGACATCAGGAGTGCGCTATTTCACTCACTGACTGGGAGCAAGAACGGTTTCAATACGAATATTCTAGGAAAGATTAGGGATAAATTTCTGGGCTTGCCTTGTAGGTGATCGCTTGCTACCGCACCATTAAATTCTCTTTCAATACATCTTCTTGTTTTTACTCCACATTATATTGTGCCGTTGTCAAATGAGACGTCAGTTCATACATTTGACCAAACAATTTAAATTATTTCTAAAAGCAAAATATTATTTTTGTAGCTCAACAACCAATCATATCGGACAGATTCTGGGATTGGTTAATTTCAAAATGATGTATCTCTGTTAATTTCTAAATTATGGTTACATTTACATGATGATGATGATGGTTGTGTTAATATGTAAAGAAAATTTTCAAAAATAAAAAGCACAAAAATTCTTCGCAACCAAATTACAAAAGAGTCTTCTACTCAAATTCGTCAATTACTAGATTAGATTAATGGCAGCTTGTCTCAAATCTGGATGCGGAGATGCAAGTGCAATTATTGCAGGCATAATACTCTCTCTTCATGATTTTGTGCAAACACAGCATTAGAGTTCTTTTGGTCAGTAGTTGGCACGTCTCAACACATTCTCAAATTCACTCTCATATCTTGTGATTCCTCATCCTAAGCCTCACAATATTCCGGAAAAATATGCGTCTGGCGTATCTCAAATTGGGTAAATGAAAGAGAGTCCTAATCTATATAACAGTTTTCGTTTGGGTCTCTAGTTGTCCTATTTCAAACTACACGACTAAGGTAGAGTTGGAAGAACGTCCATCAAATCCATGGTTACCCACGTTGTGTGACCATAAGAGCTACAATTAACAGCTAATTTATTTTTGAAGGACGTTCCTACAATTGATGGTTCTGAGACTTGTTGCAGTTTGTTCATTTTGGGAAAGTTATAGCCGAAAAGCGCTCAACATCAACGCTACACAGCCCAACGAACTGCGACCGGCACGTATCTGTTCAACAGTAAAAAGAGGTCAATCACTGGCATGCACTGGCATTCATAAACAGTGCTACCAAGATGTTGCCCAGATCCAAGAAGCTATTGCAGCAGTCATCCTACTGCTTGTAGAAATAGTTAAGAAGCTGTCGATAGAAAGAAGATGGTACAGCCCCAAACCAAAAGAGCGTACTCGTTCGAAGACGCCACAACGTCTGCTGCTTTCACCGACGTTTTGGGACACGTACGCGGAAGAGCCAACCGCCATCCGAACGATACCAGTACACGAAGTGAGGGAAACAAATTTTGAACCGTCACCGAGCAGCAAAACATTAACCAGATGAAGAAATTAAATGGTTCACATGCCATCAAAGTGACTATAAAGCAAAGATTAAGAAACATTTGCGACAGCACCTGACTGGGCATTCAACAGTCCAACAGTCTAAACATGATCACCGTAGTAACAAAGCAAAAAGGAAAGCAGAATCTGCACATCACCAACTCCAGCAAACCTCTCGAACCAGCAGACCACGGCCCATCCTTTGCGGGACAAGACAACAATGCCCAACAAACACTTTCGACAGACGGTCTAAAACCGAGTCTACTCATTCAAGAAGAAAGACCTATATCACAACAGCCCCACAATCAAAAATCAATATACTTTACAGAAAATCCAAATTTCTCAATTTGATCCAAATGTCATCGTGGCTAGACCACTGGCAGGGGAGTATTGCTGCAGCACCGTCCCTGTGAAATCCACGAGAAATACGCGAGATGGTAGCACCAGTAGGTACATCACAAGGCCAACTAAATCCATATCACTGAGGTGTTATACTTTCGGTACCCTTGTCAAATACTTTAAAAAGCGTGAGTGAACAGGCTTTATAGCACCTCAGTGATATGGATTTAGTTGGCCTTGGTACATCACTAACCGGACCGCCAAGAATAAGGCACGAAACATCCCTCTCTTGCCTCTCGACCATCTTTCAAGCAACAACCCTCGCTTGTTGATTTTTGTTGTAACATAAAAAAAGCAGGTTCTAGCGTCCCTGCAACCTAACCTCTAAAGATTCTTCCGTTTTTTTTTGGAGATCTAGGGTGAATAACGACACATTCAATCAAGTTGATTATATCCTTAGTGTCAACGCAATAATCCACCGCGAAATGTACAATCATATGCGTAGTTTTTAGTTCAGTAATTAGCACTAGTGAACATGTGACGTCAGCAACCGTCAGCCATAAAAGTGCTACGAGTCTGGGAGATCCGCTCCTCGGCCGTCTAGCCCACACGCCGCGGGGTTTTTCCGGTTTTTAACCGTGACCCCGCGAGTGATTAGTTTAGGTAGGTTTTAAATAGTTGTAAGGCATCGTTGCCCTTTTTTTTTGTTAGTTTTAAGACTTTAGGATCCCTTTAATTGTCAAAAAATAAGCCGAAAAACAATTATGACTAATTTTCCCGAGAACTTAAATAA
Source organism: Diaperis boleti (assembly GCA_963583935.1). Classification (NCBI taxonomy): domain Eukaryota; kingdom Metazoa; phylum Arthropoda; class Insecta; order Coleoptera; family Tenebrionidae; genus Diaperis; species Diaperis boleti. The sequence goes on along the minus strand of OY757242.1, from coordinate 42,286,300 downwards.
AAGAGACTAAATCTATTCCGGCCACGAAATAGAATTAGAGTCCGCACCTGCATTTTATTTCAACGATTGACTACACATACACAGATAGATAGAGAATTTTGATTACTGCCCCTGCAGCCCCCTCGATATCTCAATTGATGAATTGTTGAAAAAATTCTAGAGTAAACGACATTTTGCATGGAAAATACGTGCGGTGCTATCTAATTAGCCCTTAAGACAATCGTTTTTCATAGATCGTCGTTAGTGTTGATAGCCGTTTTGCTTCTTCGTTTAAAGTTTATTAAAGCAATCGCACCGATTTTGTCGCACTTGTCCACACTATTTGCCGATCAAACTACGTGGTTTTTGTTTCTTAACTATCTCAATTCCAACCCGAGCCCCCAATTTGTGTAAAATGGAACATTGTGTTTGTTATAAATAAATTGAAATAACAAAGTGTGTGTCTTGCAATCTCAAACATTCTAGATCAATAAGGAATAATTCTAGATACTCGCCTTCAAAGACAAAAGTGTTGTTCTCAAAAAGCTCAGTTCCCCTAAAAGAAGGGTGCACCGGTATTCTTTTAAATTCAGTTATAATATCAAAATTTTCGGATGCCTCCTGGAATTGTGAACACACAGTTGGATACATGGAAGCTGACTTCCAAAAAATTTCTTCAGGGATGCACAACAGTTTGACGTGCGTTAAAGTTTTTACAGTGCAAAGTGAATTAACATTTGAAAAGAGATCCATTACGCCAAAACTGGACCTTGGACCGACCATGACATAACTTTTTTCTGAAACCATTAATTAAGTTTTTATTAACAAAGTTCTAGTCGTTACCAAACTGACGGATGCAATAACCTTTTTCAATAACATACAGCGTTTTCGTAATTTCTCCTTTGTAAGTTATAAATTCATTTGGTGGTAAAACTAAAGTTTGTGTTTCGGCCAACAAAGACAACAGGAAGTCTACTTTTTGTCCTTCAAGTAGTGGGACACGTGACAAGGTTTTAAGATGTTCGCCAATGAGGATTTTTGTTTGTATAGTCCCGTCCAGATTATTGCATAGTGACTTGCCTGTCAATACCGATGCCTTATCGTAATTCCACTGAAGATTAAAATAATTTTTAACTCTCTGAACGAGACTGCGAGCAATGTTTTTTTCTTTCATAAACTTTGTGACTAGGAAGATTCTGTGTAGAAATTTGTTGCGGGTTTTAGACTTTTGGGTGAAGAAGGACGCTGATTTAGATACACAGCAACAAAAACTGCATACACCTAAAAATTTTTGGTAGAAAGAACAAAATTCAACATTTCAGTTACCACAAATCATGGCAAAAACTGTGATGATCATATCCGTTGTATTGCTTGGCAGAATATCACCTGGAGTGTAGCCCGTCAAGCATGACAGAGCAAAATATACGGAAGTTATGATTTGGTGGTAAGTATAAGATACGCCAAGTTGTTGTTTCACGTTATTTAATAACTTAGCGATAAACCAACCATCCTCTGAGCACTGATCGTCGAAGCAAGTTATCAAGAAGAAGAAAGAACCAAACCAATAGGCTGATAGAAGAACATAGAAAAAATATTTAACTAGGTACAACATGTGTAAATTACAGGTTAGAGTTTTTTCGGCTTTGTGAAAGAATGAAAAGATTCTAAAAATTTTTAACAATCTGTTTAATCTTAAAACCTCTTTAAATCGACGATTGTTTGTCCAAATCCAATAGAATATCTCGATTTTAATGCAACTGATGAAATTAAAGTAAAAAGGAATCTGTGATAAACGTTTTTGAGTTATTTTAGTAAAGCTCGTTATTACTTTGCCTTCTTCTTCAGTTGCGGTTGTTAAAATTATGATGACATCAATAGTGAAAAATAAATCAACCAAGTGTAAAGAAAAGTTGAACCAGGTGGAATATTTTTTTAAAAAGATAAAGTAGTACGGATAAGTTATAGAAATGTAAATAACTAGAGTAATTATAAGGAAGTCCCAAAACTTTTTAAAAGAAGTGTTAGGACGAAGAATCCAGGAAAATGTTTCAGAGAGCCTTTTTATCTTGTATAGGTTTATGTAATTAAAATTTTGTTCGGATTTTGAATCTTTCTGTTCCATATGATCTTTCAATTCTTGGATAATAGGTGTTGTCTTCTTCGGAACGAATATATTAATTTCAAATTTATCCGTAGTGGTGCCTTTGGTTGCTCTTGCGGTTCCCATTCGCGCTGTAACCTTGCTTCGAATACTACTGTAGATTTGAGGGAAACAATCTATTAAACTCAAGAAATCCTTTCGATACAGAGCCTATAACACGATATTATCTTACGTTGGAAAAATTGAAAATAATTACCTGAATCTCTGTGTATGAAGTTGTAAGCACAAAATTTTTTGCAGGACATGTCATAAATAAGACACTTTCTCCCAAGCACGATCCGGAATTTAGAACAACAACAGGACTTTCGTCATCTTCGTTGGATAAAATTTCGAGAGCGCCAGTTACAATGTAAATCTACAACCATTAATCACATTGATAAACAGAACTTCTTACCATTTTAGTTTTGACAATATTTCGATGATATATAAATTCCTTTGGTTGGTAAAATTCAAATTTAATCAGACTAGTCAGACGTCTCGAAAATGCGTCCGGTAAATTTCGAAACAACGTGGAAGACTGAATAAGACCCACAGTTGTATCCATAGAAAGTTCGTACTGCAAAGGAATTGGTAAAGTCTGAAGTTGTGCAGCCTCTTTAACGCCATGTTGCCTATTCCAAAACATTTCATAGTAGTTTTTTATTTTAGTTGCATACGAATTCGGTGCAGAAATCATCTTCAAATATGCAAAGATATTTTCTAGTTCAATTTTCAAAGTAGTTCTCCTTTTATATTTAGCATCCAGAAGAAATGACAACACCGCAATGAAAACTCCAGTTGTGAACATAAAACCCATTGAAATTACTAAAACTGTAAATAACTGTGATTATACAATTGTAAAATATAAAACATACCTGAAACAATTTTTTGAAGAGTTCTCTCGGGCACTATTTCACCAAAGTTTCGGTTGGTGAAACTTGTTAAAGCGTAATAAAAAGAAATAAGGTATTTCTCGGAAGTGTGCTCGTATTTATTCCGGAAGTCATTGATTTTTGACCATTTTCTTGTCTCATCATTTGAAAAAATCGTAAGATACCACACACAAGCAGTCGTGTGAATTCTGATCAGTAAGTAACTCACGTAATGAAGAGCAAAACATTTCATATGGTTTGTTCCTGCACTACCCCACTGCTTCTGGAAAAATCTCACTTGGTGGATTAAACGAAACGTTATTACTGCTCGCAAACTCAAAAATACGTAATAGTTATAGGTGGATTTATCAGTGAATGCCTCGTAAATGTAAGAGTACGGAAAGGCAAAGAGGAAATCAACGGTTAAAAGAATTTTGCTTTGTGCTGGTTGCAGATTCAGCTCAATTACTTCAATTTTTCTGAAGTAATTAATCAGAGCTGCTAGATAGTTTACGATGTATACTACATCCAAAAAAGCAATGCTGTAGTATATCCTATCACTGATGCGGTTCTTCAGGAAAACGTATGCGAACGTTGTGAGGAAGTAATTGATTAAATTTGATATAAGAATGCACCCTTGCCATAACGTAAGTTTTGTTCGTTGTTTTGCTTCGTAAGCCGCTATAATTGTTTGGAGTCTTGGGTTTTTGTCTTCAATGCTTTTTTTTGGCTGTATTCTTGACATTTGAAGTTTGAAGTTGACCGCAGATGTTTTAAAACTGTGACGTTACCATATGACGAACAAAATAAGAAAACGAAAACGAAGGAGGCCGAACGGAATGAGTAGCTACCTCGCAGACGGGCACCGAAACTATGAGGAACTACCAGAAGATGTTCTTTGATGTCATGAGGAAAACTCATCGTCGACGTGCATCTCAAAGCTCTAGCTTCTAACAAAGTCCTACAAAAACGGAAAAAGGAGCAGCGTTTTTGGTTACCAATTGGCCCACCACAAAAGAAACAGGATGTTTTTTACGGAAAAAGAATTGGAAGTTGGAATATAGGTAATATCATGGAGTAGTAGACCACGAGATCAGTATGAAACTGAACAAACACAAGATCGGAATATGCGCATTGTTGGAACTGTATAAAAATTGTACATTAAAGTTAAGATAACACAATAATTATACAGGGTGCCCAAAATGTATGGAATAATAGTTTTTATCACAAAACTTTCAAAACAAAAGTTGTTTAACGAAATAATGCGCATTATGCAAATGTCAGAAAAAATATTTTGTTTGTCAATTTTGAGATATGACGTCATCCGCAGTATGTTATTATGTTTATTTTGCACCTGTCCATTATTACTTTATAATACCTTGACAACGGTAGCTATTAAGAGCCTCATAATGCCCGAGGGCATTATAGAGGGCAGCATTATGGATCATAATGCCCTATAATTAAAATTTTTTTTTTAAATAAGTTAGTTATGTAGAAAACATTTATTTATAACTGTGATACATACAGTTTCGGACATGGAATCTTGGCCAACATTTTTCTGACATTTCTCAAAAAAAATATGTAAACCAATCTTTATTGCCACCAATGAATGATTTATTTTTTAAAATCAATTTGAAGTTTTACGTGTCAAAATTGAAAACGACAACGGTTAGTCTTTCATAACAGAGATGAGCTCTTGACTGCAATTACTGAAGCATGGAATACATTACCGCAAGACTACCACAGAAATCTATGCCGTTCTATGCCCAGGCGGTTGATGTGCTAGAGACTAATGGGGCCATGACAAACTATTAGGGTTGTTCTTTAGAAAATGTTTTAGTTATGTTACTTTATTCGAAATTAATTTGTAAAAATTTATTAAAACATTACCTCTAGGTTTTGTGTTAATGCTATGTTTGACTCATTATCATGTTAAAATCCATACACCATCACGCATCTCATTTTGCCGTCAACAAGATCAAGAACTGACAGCTATTAATGACCGTAATGACAGATCAAGTCAGATGTAAGGTTATCAATAATAAAGACGATTTCACACATTCTTGTCAGTTAAACGTCAGTAGGGGCCAAGATTCCATGTCCGGAATGGTACAAATTAATTAATTCTTTTCTCTCCAATAAAAATTACCATTTTGGAATGTGCCTGAAAATGTGTTCCAATTCTGAAGTCTTGTGAGTGGACCGATGATGAACCTGTGTTGCATTCGGTTTCATTCGGAATGATAATGGGCACATTTTCTTTTTCGGAAACAGAATGGGCTATCATTCGAGGAAATACTCTCTTCAATGTAGCTTTCCGCTACAGACTACTCTTCCATTTTACATGCAACTGAGTGTATCAAAGGAAGCACCACCTTCAAGAAGAAGCGTTGACAAACTTCGGCGTAAACAGTGTCCGGTGTAGCCTTTCGGGTTTTCCAAATTAAGATATTTAGCAATGATGAAGGGGACACTCCCTAGAGTATTTTTACCCACAGGTGAATCTATACATCTATTATTTCGATAGGTTAAAAAAAACTACGTTGTCTACATCCCTTCGGCCGCAGTGCAATGTACTTTCTAACTAAATTTAACGCTCCTATATCGCTTTCTTCAACAATGGTGAAACTTTTTGAGGTGCAAGTCTTCGTTTCTGGTACCTTGATAAGCAAAACGGCTCCTCTGTCTTCAATATCGTCAATTTTGTCATCTTGAACATTTCATCACGCCTTAAACCTCCAAAGACACCCATTACCAGAACAACTTTATGTAGCAAAAAGGTATCATCTGGAGCTTTTCTTATAAAAAGCAATACTTGTTCACCTTCCAAAACCTTCGATTTTTTAGGAATGTATCCTTTTGATTCAACATTCAGAAATGCTATCAATTGACTAAAGGCTGATATATTAATGTTTTCTTGCCTGAAAAAGTGAAAAAGAAATAGAATGAAAAAAAGTGGTAATGAGAGCGAGAGAGAAGAAGATTACAAAAGAAAAAGAGAAGAAGGACAAGAGTCGGAAGAGAGGATTAACCCCTTTAGGAAAAGTAAGAAGTTAGAAAGATCACCGGTTAAAAAGGCAATGGATGAGGAAATGAAAGAGATGCTGACAAAAATTATGGAGGATGTAGGGGCGATAAAGGAAAAGAATCGGAAGATGAGCTGGGAACTGGAACAGTTGAAAATTATGATGCGTGAAAAGGAAGAAAAATAGGAAATAGAAAAGATGGAAATAAAAGAAAAAATGAAAAAATTGGAGGAGAAAATGGAAGAGCATAATATGTATTCTGGAACGTAGCGGGAATAAAAAACAAAGAGAATGAATTTTGGGAGTAATTGAGAGAATTTGACGTAGTGGGAATGGTAGAAACGTGGGTGGAAGAAAAAGGGTGGGAACAATTGGAAAAGAGAATGCCGAAAGAGTTTAAGTGGAAATGTCAATATGCAGAGAGGGAAAGCAAGAAAGGGAGAGCTAAAGGTGGGATAATAATGAGGGTGAAAGAGGGACTGGAAGGAGAAAATGGAACTGAAGCAAAAGAAGAAAGAGGGATTATGGAAAGAACGGTGAAAAGTAAACAGAGAAAATGGAGAATTGTAACAGTGTGTAGCAGAAGTATGAAGGAAACGAAGAGAATAATAGAAGAGCGAGTAAAAGAGCAAGAAGAAGGAACTTTGGTGATTGGGGGGAGGTTTTAATGCAAGTATTGGAGGAAAAGGAAGATGGAAAGAAGAGGAACAAGAAACAATAGTAGGAAGATCAACAAAATAAACAAAAAAACAGAAAACGCAGAAGGGAGAGTACTGATTAGCTTAGTAGAAGAAAGAGGGTTGGACATACTTAATGGGAACTGCACAGGAGATGAGAAAGGGGATATTGGTATATTGGATCAAAAGGGGAGACAGTTATTAATTATGTTATAGTAAATGAAGAAGCATGGGATGAAATAGAGAAATTCAAGGTGGGAGAAAGAATGGAGTCGGACCATATGCCTTTAGAAGTGAAGACAAAAGGAAGAGAGAAAGATAGAGGAAGTGTGAATGAATTTAGAAGAAAAATTGTGAAGAATATTTGGACGGAAGAAGGACAAGAAAATTATAGCGCAAGACTTAGGGAGGCAAAATACGAAGAAACAGAAATAAGCGAAAAGGTGAGGGAACTGAGCGATAACATAAGAAACACAACAGAAAAAAAGAGATAGAGATAAGTGAGAAGATGGGACTGTGGAAGAACGAGTGGTGGGATAAAGAATGCAGGGAAAGGAAGCAGGAAGCAAGAAGGAAATGAAGAAATAGGAAAAAAAGAAAAAGCAACCAAGGAAGAGTATAAGAGAGCACGCGAGAGGTACAATTTAGTATGCAAAAAGAAGAAGCAAAAGAAACGGATGGAAGAAGAGCTAAAGATGAAGGGTATAAAAAGACAGAAGAAGAGGTATGGAGATACATAAATAAGGAAAGAAAGAAAAAGAGAGAGACTGAGTGATGGAATTACTATGGAGGAATGGAGAGAGTACCACAGTGAGCTGCTGGGGGGTGATGAAAACAGACAAGAAAAGGAAAAGAGACAACAAAGAGTGGAAGAAATAGAAGAGATAACAAAAGAAGAACTAGAGCAACAACTAAGAAAACTGAAAAGAAAAAAGACACCGGGGAGGAATGGTATACAGAATGAAGCGTGGATATATGGAACGGAAAGGGAAGTTGACAGATTGTTAGAGATAATGAATGGAGTGTGGAAGGGAGAGGGATTCCCCCAAGAGTGGAAGGAGGGGATAGTATGCCCCATATATAAGAAAGGAGAAAAGGATACAGTCAGTAATTATAGGGGGATCACTCTCCTAAATACAGAATATAAGGTATACGCGATGATTGTGGAAGAGAGGCTGATGAAGGAAATGAATGAGAGGGGGGTGTTACCAGACGGACGGGCGGGATTTAGGAAAGGTACAGGGACCATGGATAATGTATATATCTTGAATCACAGCAGGAAATGATAATGTGTTTTGATAATGTGGAAAGAGATTTACTGTGGGAATGCTTGAGAAAGAGAGGGATAAATGAGCAACTGATAACAAAAATAGAAGAGATATATGAAGAGACGATAAGTAGAGTGAGAGTGGATGGAAGGGTGAGTGAATGCTTCAAAACTTATAAGGGAGTAAGACAGGGTTGCCCAATAAGCCTCAGCCTGTTTGCAGCTTTTATTGAAGATATAGAGGAGATGTTCAGGAAGGGGCAGGCAGGGGGGGGGGGTTGTGGTGGGCAAGGAAAAAGTGTGGTCTTTAGCATATGCGGATGATTTGGTGGTGCTAGCGAGAGACCAGAAAGGTATGAAAGAAATGATAGAAAACATGGAAAAATATATGAGGAGGAAAAAGTTGACGGTGAATGTAGAGAAATCCAAGATGATGGTGTTCAGAAAAGGGGGTGGTAGGAGAAAAGTAGATGAGTGGAGATGGGAGAAAGAGAAAAATGAAGAAGTCAAAGAATTTAAGTATTTAGGTTATGTGATGAATGAAAGAAACACAGCAACAGCATATGTGAGAGAGTTAGTAAAAAAAGCAAATAAGATAATAGGAGCTGTATGGGGAATAGGATAGAGAAAATTCGGACATGATTTTAGAAGGAGAGTAATGATGTTTAGTAGTTTGGTGAAAAGCGTGATGATGTATGGAGCGGAAATATGGGGATGGAGAGAGCAAGAAGGATTGGAAGGGGTGCAAGGAAAATATATGAAATGGGTGCTAGGGGTAGAGAGAGAAACACCGGGGTATATATTGATGGAGGAAACAAAGAGAGATGGAATAAGAATAGAAGCAGGAAAAAGAGCAATAAGATTTGAGGAGAGAGTGATAGAGAGAGGAGAGTGCAGAATTTTGCAAGAGTGTTTGAAAGAAAAAAGGAAAGAAATAGGAAAGGAGATATGGAAAGAGAGGGAGGCATATTTCGAAAGAAACGGGTATGCAGGCGCGGAGATAGAAAGAATGCGAGAGAGAGGCAGAGTAATGACAGATGAATTAGTGCAGAGAGATAGAGATGTGCAAGTGCAGGAAAGAAGAACGAGAATTAGGGAGTCTAGGTACAATGGGAAGTATGAAAAAATAATAACGGAAGAAATGCCAAAGTACCTAGGAAGAGAGTGTAGAAAAGAGAGATTGATAATAGCAAGATTTAGATGTGGAAATGAGGAAAGAAAGAATAAATATTGGATTGAGGATAATAATAGAGTATGCAGGATGTGTGGAGAAAAAAAGGAGACGATAGAGCATTTGTTGAAGGAATGCGTAGAATTCAGAGGGAGAGATGAAAGTAAGGTTGAGTGGAGAAGAGGGACAATAAGTGGGAAGGGATAAAAGCTGCTAGTTATTGTGTTGAATTATTGATTTATTTAGTTTTATTTATTATATTATATTTTATTTTATTTGAGTTATGGGAAATGTATCGGATACTTTATAAACCTGTAAAGGTAATAAATATACATACTACTACTATTAATGTTTTCTTTAATAATTAATGTTGATTTAAACTGTAAGTACTTAGTCCATACACTATTTGTTGTATACTTTTCTGACTAAAATAATGTAAAATAACTAAAAATTATTATTACTTGGTCTTGTCATGTGAACTCCGTATACCAGGCGACCTCCGGTTTAATTAGCCTTCATGTGGTGCGGAGCTCTGCTTTCTCTCCCTTGCTTCATGTTGGATATTTTTATGGACAACGAGAAAGAAAATGGGGACTCGCCCTTAATAGGGTCAAATAAAGAGGCTGAAGAAAGTCTTTCAACCACAGGAGACAGTCAAGAGCCTATGGAGCTGGCTGAACAGCTAGGCCAAAAAAGCGATGAAGATCTCCAGCTGGAGTAAGGGTTGGAATAATATTAAGGCTGAGGCTGCAATAAAGCCCCCGTTTTCACTAGTTCCACAAAACACCGGACTGGCTTGGTCCCTTAGAAAAAGCATCTTAGTGACATCCTGAACTTTTCAAGGAAGGTGGGATTCCTAGGAACATAGAATAGCCCCATGATACTAAGACTAATAAGATATGATCAGTTGCCGAACGAATTTTAAACCGGTGCGCGCATGACGTCATCGCGTGACAAAAATGTATTGCGATATCAGAAGAAACTCGCAATTTTTGTTGTTTTTACTGTTTTGGATAAATATTATGTAAGTATACTCAATAAAAAACAGACACTTTACGCAACATGGTATTTTTATTTATTTTTTACCTTTTAAAATATAAATAAAATCTTTCGGAACATTATTTTGAGTAAATATTTTGTTGTAATGCAAACAAGTTATTATATAAAATAAATAAAACCTAACTTGTGTATCTAGCTTTACTTTACAATTTTTATAATTTTGCGCTTTCTCATGTTGTTTTTAGTAAGTGTTTTTATTGCATCTAACAAAAAGACCTTTTTTAACATTTCTTGTAAACTGAAATATTATTAAATTTAGTAATATTGAAAATAAAACAAAGGCAAAAAATAATAGTATATTATTTATCTAGAACGAGAAGTGAAGTTTAAAGTACGAGCAAGTTGTTTACGGCCGAGGCGCCTAGCCGAGGCCGGAATTACTTGAGTACCTTTAAAAACACTTCTTCGTTCGAGGTAAATACAACGTTTTATTTCATACTGCAAGTTTAATGAACTAAGTCAAAATAAAAATAAATGTTGTGTGTTTATCTCGCACAAATTATTCGTAATAATTAAATATGCGGCAACTAACATTCCCATAGTAACAAACGTTTGTCAAAAATGACAACGCAAAAACTGGGTCACGGTGAATGGTTTTGGATATTTTATTCGATTATTCTGTTTAAAATGGAGAAAATTGAGGTGCCTCAAGACATTGTAGATGAAGCAGATCACGTGAAGAACAATTTGATGCCACAAAAATCTCGGGAACAATGTAAGAAATGATTGACGTATAATTTTAAAGTACTAGGACTTTAAAATTTTTTTTTAAAGTACTAGGACGTACTTTTGGTATCAAAAATAATCCGAAAAAACTTTAGATACAAGTATGAAATAAATATTATTTTTTTTTTACCATAAGTCGCCAAAAACATAATATAATTTCTACCTTAAAGCTTGTGTTGCAATATCTTTCTTATTGGACTTACCTACTTATAAAGTTTTAAGCCCATTTGTGCCCATCACCAATGCTTCAAGTTCACTACTATTATTTGTGCAATCGTGCTTTTCTTGGCTGTAAATAAATTTTAGTAAAGCCAAAATTGTGTCCAGTCTTAAGCGCAAAATTACGTTTGAATATTTTTACAAGCCTGCATTAATAAAACAAAAAATAAACATAGGTAACAATAGTATATTATTTATCTAGAACGAGAAGTGAAGTTTAGAGTACGAGCAAGTTGTTTACGGCCGAGGCGCCTAGCCGAGGCCGGAATTACTTGTGAGTACCTTTAAAAACACTTCTTCGTTCGAGGTAAATACAACGTTTTATTTCATACTGCAAGTTTAATGAACTAAGTCATAATAAAAAGAAATGTTGTGTTTATCTCGAACAAATTATTCGTAATAATTAAATATGCAGGAACTAACATTCCCATAGTAACAAACGTTTGTCAAAAATGACAACGAAAAAACTGGGTCACGGTGAATGGTTTTGGATATTTTATTCGATTATTCCGTTTAAAATGGAGAAAATTGAGGCGCCTCAAGACATTGTAGATGAAGCAGATCACGTGAAGAACAATTTGATGCCACAAAAATCTCGGGAACAATGTAAGAAATGATTGACGTATAATTTTAAAGTACTAGGACTTTAAAATTTTTCTTTAAAGTACTAGGACGTTAATGTTCCACTTTTGGTATCAAAAATAATCCGAAAAATGTCACTTTAGATACAAGTATGAAATAAAATTAATTAAGTTAGGTACATTTTTAACCTATTTTTTATCATTTCATCACGATTTTTATGTTCAGATCTTTGGGATTTTGGAGATTTGGCTAGATAAAGTGAATGTATAGAATAATCTTTTAACTTTCACTTATTTTTGGGCAATTGAAATTCCAATAATTTTTCCTTAACACAAAAATCATCATCCGAAAAATGTTTCGAACATATTGTAACATTTTTAATATTAAATTCATGCTTTTCATAGCATTTTTGCACCCATAAATTGCAAATTTCCTTAACAGTTGGAAAACTAAAGTATCGATGGGTTAACTCGATGAATAGTTTTTACATTTCTTATTGTTACTGGCACAACTCATCACTGCACAATAAACCACTGTTCGTAATATTATTACAAAGTACAATGGAAAAATAATTAAATAACTTATTCACCAGAAATTAAAACAGTGTATACAAAATAAATGAACGAAAACACCTGCAATTAGGTATAGTTATAGCTATTAGGTTTGTTCGCAGAGCAGTCCATAACCGTCAGAAACCGTCAGGAGTGTGCGCATTAAGCAGAAAGTGTTCGCAGACTTTCTGATCAGTTTATTTTGACTGTCACTGATTCAAAATCTCTTGTTCGCTGAATAACTTTAGTTGATTTCTAACCGATCCCGGACTATCAGATCAGTCCGTAATTGAAAGCGATTATTTTGAGTCCGACGGATGTGCAATCGCATCGCCGTGATAAAGTCACCTCTCGTGCGCTTCTCACTTGGGCTCGCCTGTTTCGGAGGACCCCTTGGGCTCCCTTTTCGGGCCCCCCTCGGACTCTCTTCTCGGGGAGCCCTTGGGCTCCTTTTCGAGAGGCCCTCGGGCTCCTTTTCGGGGGGTCCCTCGGCCTCCCTTTTCGGGGGCTCCCTCGGCCTCCCTTTTTGTGGGGGCCCTCGGGCTCCTTTTCGGGGGGTCCCTCGGGCTCCCTTTTCGGGGGCCCTCCTCGCGTTCCCTTTACGGGGCCCCCCTCGGGCTCCACGACTTAAACTCCCCAAGTCTTTTTTATTCTCTGTTAATCAATGAACAAATTGAGCCCCCCCCCCCGTTTTTTTGCGGCAATTATCTCGCCATTAGTGTAATTTTAGTACACTTAATTAGTAATTTTTGCCCTTTTGTTAAGTGACATGTGACAGTAAGTTTGACGGTGGAAAGCGTTGTGAATGCGTTCGCAGAGCGAAAGGTATTCGGATTAGTTATGAACTGATCAAAGATCACGCATGCGCACGCTGAAATACACAATCAGTCAACAACTTATCCACAAACTAGTCCAAAACTCCACTACGAACAAACCTATTAGCTCCGTGCAGTTTTGTCACGCAATGACGTCCGAGAATGAAGAGAGATAGACATAAAGAAGCGCGTGAACATATCTTATTAGTCTTAGTATCATGGAATAGCCCTACGACCCCAGAGTAGAATACAATGGGACAGAGATAATAATGATCATAAGACAGAGTTTTTCAAACTGAATTCAAATTAAAGAGAAACTGTTTATTTATTATTTATCTCGTTTATTTTATTTGTTATTTTTAATTTCATTTCAGCCACATTGTTAATTGGTACAGAATAAATGGAATAATTATTCAAATGTGGCCACACAAAAAAGGCTCATGGTGTGAGGTCGCAGGATCTTGATGGCCACACATTTTCAGTATTTCTGCTAATAATTCGATAATCAAAAAATTCTCTTAATAAGTTGATGGAAGCTCTTATTCTGTACACTGTAAGTCCATCATTCTGGAAATAACCCATGTGTGCTTCCAGAAAAGAAATGCGGATTTTCTGAAGACCATACACACATATTTTTGGAGTTAACATATCCATTCAAATAAAACCAAACTTTATCACTGAAGAAGGTTTTTTCCAACAAATTATTGTCAAATATGTGTTCAAAAACCATGTACAGAACTTAACACGTTGAGGAAAATCTGCCTGAAAAAGTTCCTGTACACTTGATAAGCGGTAAGGATACAATTCTAAATCCTATTTAAGAATATTTCGGTAAGGCCCATATGACAATTGCACCTGCTGAGATAAATGACAGACTGATGTCTTTGGGGCTTCTTCCATAACTTGTCTCACTCTTTCAACCGTTTCAGGTGTTCGAACCGATATCTACCACTACCTTCTTTTTGGTTAACACTTCCATCAGTACCACGAAAATTTTGCACGCATCGATCTATAACGTTGCAGAAATGACTGTAGGTTATAACAATATCCGGATTTTCAGCTCGAAATTCTTCCCAGATATCCGGAATAGGATGTTTCCAAATCCCGTTTACTTTTGTTGCATTGTGAAAATAAGATTCCAATAGAAAAGACTTTTGCTCGACTGAAAAAGACATTGTACGGGTTCCAATCAAGTGAACTTTTGCAAAAGAACAGATTTTCATTTCAACTCGATGACTTTTTACACAATCGTACTGATCAAGTATAGACTCAAAATATTGGATTCAGAGACTGATTTTATTGCTCACATGTTATCTTTATTATCAACTTCCACCCAGCCGTAGTCTGACGGAGTCTCATCGAACGAATGTGTTTACAATAAGCGTTGGGTCGAATAATAAAATTATCATCCCGGTTGGTTAGATGATAAGAGTTTATATGACTCTTTAAATAAAAAAGACCGTCAGCTGACTGAATGCCGAGGAAAAGTCCGTCAGCTGATGTATTTATTAAATAGTCGAGTTGCGCTCACACCTGGTTTCCATCCTACAACTTTCGCTGCGTCAGCTGACGGGATTTCCCTCGATATACAGTCAGCTGACGTTCTTTTTTATTCAAAGAAATATGTAAACTCTCATCTGATCAATTTTCAACCGAAATGAAATGACTGAAAATAATTTTTCTTTCATGAAATAGTGTGACCCCATAATACTTTTATGGTATGGAGTTCGAGTTCGACACGCGTTCACGTGCGAGAGTGATTTTCGTTATAATTAAGTGGTACTTGCTGCTGTAGAAACACAATTTTTTGTCTGGGAATTATACGCATCTCTCGCCACCTACTCTGTAAGTTTCACAAAAATTTGAGAGTAGCAATAAGTTCTTTTTTTACAACCTTGCACCGGTGCGCTATCACACCAGTTCAATAACCTTCGCAAAAACTCTGTTTTTTTCCCTGCTTTCAAGTTGTCAATTACTCCTAGAACATTTAGTCCTTATATAGTCCTTTGTGTATTAATGTAAATCCTTACCGAGGTCTAGTGCATAGTTTGTTCTATTGTAAGTCACCACGACGGGCCCCGTGGTGTGAAGAAACTGTGTCCCTGTTTTTTGCTCCTTTCCTTTTTTCTCTTGAAATAATCTTGCTTTTCAAACATGACAAATAACTGTCTTAAGTGTGACGGTGCCGTAACACCAACAACTCCGTATGTAAAATGCAACACCTGCAAAAAATTTTCACATGTCAAATGCTTAAGTGTTACTCCCGCCGAAATTGTCAATTTATCCAACTGGATGTGTGACAAATGTAAACCTGAAACGTCAGCTTCGAGCCCGGCCAGCACGTTATCCATCGCTGCCATCGAGCAGGTTATCGAGAAACAGATTAGCAAATTTATAACCGATCTGAGAAACGAGTTAAAACAAACAATCAATGAATGTCTTGATAACATGTTTAGGCAGATAGATGAAAGAATTTCCGCTGTCGAAGACAGTGTTACCGTATTGAGGAATAGGTTTGAGAAACTAGAGGAAGCCGGGTCTACTGCGGGCGAAACAGCGTCTGCTGCGGGTGGTGTATTGACTGTGGATGGAAATGAGCATCTCGAACGACTGTGCCAAGAAGTGAATGAGCGCCAAGTACGCCGTCGTAATTTAATCGTTTACGGGATCGATGAGAAGCTTTCTGGTAATTCAGGGGAAGAACGCCGTTCAAAGGACTGGACTACTGTCTCTGATATGATAAAATTTCTACTTCCTACTGCGTCCTGCAATGTTGCACGTTCGATAAGGTTGGGAAAATTTGATCCAAAAAAATCTGTTCCTAGACCAGTTAAAGTAACCTTGGAGTCTGAATCCTTAGTGCATGACGTCATCCGCAAAGCATCCAATCTTAAAAATTACACCAAATTTCCTAAGACTAGCCTATCTTTTGATCGTACTCCTCTTCAAATCTCTCTTTATAAGGATCTTCAGGTTAAGCTTAGGGATCGATTGTCAGCTGGCGAAACTCACTTAAAAATCAGATACATTAACGGTACACCCAAAATAGTTAATTCCGACACACCAACTAATAATAATAATAGAACTTTAAACTAGATACGCCCAAATACACTAACGCTGATCTCAACGCTTACTACCAGAATGTTCGTGGATTAAGATCTAAGACCCTGGAATTTTACACCAACTTAATATTAAACAACTATGATATCATTGGATGAGCGGAAACTTGGCTGTCGGGTGACGTAGGGGACTCCGAACTATTCTCACACCAATATCAGATTTTTAGGCGCGATCGAAACTTTGCGGTACACTCAGCCACCAGAGGTGGCGGCGTTCTTTTAGCCGTTAAAACCAGTATCAATAGTTACCAACTGAATCTAACATCTGTTCATAGCATTGTTCCCAGTATTGATATAGTTGGTGCAAAAATATCAGTCAGTTCCTTTGCTCACATTTACGTTTTTGTAGTTTATATACCACCCACGACTAGTCTCAATGATTTCGAATCATTCTTCGATGCTCTTTCGTCACTGGATTACTTCTATCACGATCACGTCTTGCTGTTGGGTGATTTCAATGCTCCTGGTTACCTGGCCGATATTTCTGGTAGGAATAGCTATTCCCTTATAATCAAAAACTATCAGTCTTTATTTAATTTTACTCAGTTTAACGAAACTCTTAATTGTAACAACCGTTTGTTAGACCTCGTTTTTTCTAATTTCGCATGCACAGTTACAAGAGAGGCTGTACCACTAGTCAGAGAAGACTTGTATCACCCGCCACTATTAATTAACCTTCTGGTACATGTTACAAAGGCCAACAATTTTATGAGCACCGCAAATTATAAACATTACAACTTCAAAAAAGCCAACTATCCGTTGCTCTATGAGCTGTTATCTCAGATGGATTGGTCTTTCTTAGAGCAGCACAGCGACATAAACTTAGCATGTAAAGACTTTTACAACGAAATCTATTCGGTTTTTGATAAAACAGTACCCATTATTCAACCCAGAAGACACAAGTTTAGCTATCCTCCTTGGTACGACAGTATCATCATTAAAAACATTTGTGCAAAAGACCGAGCTCGTAAAAAATTCAAACGCACACAGGATCAATCTGACTACATGCGATTTAGCAACCTAAGGTCACAAGTAAAATACCAATCTAAGCATCTGTACGACAGATATATATTGAATATCCAAGAGAGCATCAAAGATAACCCTAAGGACTTGTGGTCTTACATGCATACCAAACAAAACTGCTCTCGCATTCCCAATTCGGTATTTGACCTTGGAGGTAATGTACATGACGGACCCGAAGAAGTTGTCAACGCATTTTCAGATTATTTTGGCAGCGTCTATATCGACTCTCATCAGTCTACCACAACACCTACACTTCAATGCTTTCGTCAGACTCAATGTATTAATATACCGCACATGAGCGATCAGGATATACTTACAGGAATCAAGCAGTTGAAATGTAAACCATCCGCAGGCAATGATCAGATTCCAAGTTTTTTACTTAGAGATTGTTCTTCAGTCCTTGTAGGACCTTTGAAGATCCTTTTTAATATTATTTTAAAAAGTTCAACGTTTCCTAAAATCTGGAAAGAAGCTCGTATATGCCCGATTCACAAAAAGGGTGATGCGTCCAAGGTTTGTAACTACAGACCTATCGCCATCATTTCAAATGTAGCAAAAATTTTCGAAACGGTCCTATATAAGTACATCTGCAATGCAGTTCAGCACCAAATTTCCCCTGCTCAGCATGGATTTATTCGAGGGCGATCTACTACAACTAACCTTACCGTTATCACGCAATATCTGTCGGAATGCTTGGATGCACATGCGCAGGGTCAAACAGACGTAGTATACACGGATTTTAGCAAAGCTTTCGATTCAATTGACCACTGTCTACTTCTTGAAAAGCTTCATACGTTTGGCTTCTGCAATAAGTTAATCAATTTATTCAAGTCTTACCTAATAAATCGCACACAGATAGTCGAATTCCGGAACGTAAGATCTAAAATTGTAGTACCTACATCTGGTGTCCCTCAAGGGTCCAATTTAGGACCGCTTCTATTTCTTCTGTTTATCAATGACATCTCTTCTATCCTGTCGTCAAATCACTTACTATTTGCTGACGACCTTAAAATCTATTCGCAGGTATCGTCAAGGCTTGATTGCTATCGATTGCAAGAAGATCTGAATTCTCTGGTGAAATGGTGTGCGCTTAATAGATTGGACCTAAACATTGGAAAATGCTTCATCATTTCTTATTCAAGACGTACCAATCTAATAACTCACGACTATACAATGAATAATCGTATCCTTGAGCGGTGTACCACGGGTAAAGATTTGGGTGTTTTATTCGACAATTGTTTGTGCTTTTCTGAACATATAAATTCCGTCACGGCAGCTGCCTATCAAAGCCTGGGTTTCATATATCGCACCTGTAGAGACTTCACTAAAACTGACTGCCTTAAATCCGTATATTTTGCATTTGTCAGATCGAAACTAGAATATGCCTCCCTCATCTGGTACCCTATTTACAAGACCTACTGTAGCCAACTTGAGAAAGTTCAGCGAAAATTTTTAAAATTCCTAGCGTTCAAGGAAGTTGGTATTTACCCCGCACGTGGTATAGATCATAATGTGTTAACATCAAGATATGGGTTATCTACTCTAGAATGCAGACGAGTTATATCCTCACTAAAATTTTTGTACAATGTGTTAAACAGTCGTGTAGATTGTCCTCAAATACTTTCAGGTATCAGCTTTCGCGAGCTCTCTCCTCTTCTATTGTGGAAAACCTCGCACAAATCTGTATATAAAATGTCCAATCTATGTAATGTGCAATAATTATTGCACATTACATAGATTGGATATATTGAATGATATATTTACCTATTGCTCGGAGGCTGATGTATTTTTTGATAATTTTAAGAATCTTTTTAACATAGCATTAAAGAACATGGATTCAAACTGATGGATATGTTAGGTTTCAGTAGCTGGACTTACTAATCTACTTTGTCACTCACTCATGCTGTTTACATTAGTGTTTTTTTTTTGTTATTTATATAATTATATATATAATTTCACACAATTGTATAAAGTACATTTGAAATGTACCTCACTTAATAATTTCCTGTATTTGGGCTTGCCTGTTTAACACATTGTACTTATTATTATTATTATTATTAGCTTATTAATTTTATTATTATTATAATATGTCGGATGGTATACAAAGATTTCATGGAATAGCCGGTTTTCCTGAAGTATGTGGTGCAGTGGATAGAACACTACATATTATGTAAAAAAAATAACTTCTACAATTGTAGCAATTTGCAGTTTAATACGAAATTAAGTAGGACTTGTGGTTACAGGCAGATTACTTGTAACTTGTAGACTTGTCACAATCGTACGGTTTGTGTTGCAAGCTCCTGTTATTTGACAAATTTTCAGCCGGAATGAAATCTTTGAAAACACTTGTCTTTTTTACGCGTTTGGGAGGCTGCCGTTGCCCCACCCGCCCATGGTGCCCTAGCTGACGTTTACGACGCTTTATAGCACAACTGAATGAATTTCTGCTGAAATGAAATGACTGACAGAAATCAGTTAGAAAAATGTTTAAAAAAACAGTGGATTTTAGCAAAGTGGTCAATAGAAAAAATGTTTATTTTGACGAGTTCACTATATTTGCTATTATTCCAAAATATTTTTATTTTCAGACAAATCTTAAATAAATGTTTAATTCTAAAACAGAAACAAAAGCCTATGATAAGATATTCCCCGTTTTACCTTCCAAGTCCCCAGAGAGTCTGAGTCTAAATCCGCGTATAAAAATTTCATTTCAAAAAATCAAAATAATTATTGTGCCTTTTGGAATCTTTATTTTTCAGTAAAGGAATTTAATTTTTTTTAATTTAGCACTTTGAAAATATACACTGACCGGCAAAATTATCGCATCACTTAGAAGTAACACAATTGCGACTAATCGGTACCATACCTGCTACCACAATTCAAGGGAGAGAATAGCAGGCGTATAAAAGAAACTAAGTAGGTGATGGTAGGCAATTATGACAGATTTAAAACCAATAGGTTCACAATTAAACGTGAAATTGTCGAAATTAGTTACATTTTTGAGAAAATAAAAAATAAAGTTGAATCCTTTTTTTTTCAAACAATGTAAGTTAGCAGTCGATTTTCAGTTTTGATGAATTTTATTCTAAATACAGTAACTTTGTTAGTCCTTTTGCAAAAAAAAACATCAACAGAGAAAGTCGTTATTTAACATCAGAACAGGCCCCAATGGCAATAGCTCTGCTGCGTAACGGCAGAAGCCAATGCTACGTAGGTAAATTTCTTGGGGTAAATCATCGACGGCTTCCAGAGTTGCCAGTAGGTATCAGGCGTATCAGGAGACCGGCAAGCACAAACGCAGAACCGGCCAGGGCCGTAAAAGGGCCACATCACAAATTGATGACCGATTTGTCATGCTAAAATTGTTGCGGGATAGGCATCTAACTGCTCCACAGCTTCGAAATGCTCTTCGGAATACCAGAACTGTTGAAGGTAGTGAGAGAACAATAACGAGGCGACT
Organism: Diaperis boleti; assembly: GCA_963583935.1. Taxonomy (NCBI): domain Eukaryota; kingdom Metazoa; phylum Arthropoda; class Insecta; order Coleoptera; family Tenebrionidae; genus Diaperis; species Diaperis boleti. Next base: position 42,265,614 of record OY757242.1, on the reverse strand, counting down.
CAGGGAAAGTGAAATGAGTAGTAGAAGGCCCGCGGATGGGCCGTTGCGTTTCCCAGAACACAAAAGAGCTAGATTACAATTTGCTCATGATCATGTCCATTGGACAGCTGAGGATTGGGGAAAAGTATTGTTTACGGATGAGTCACGTTTTGCTCTAAATTCACCTGATGGTCGTTTAAGAGTGTGGAGAAGACCAGGCGAGCGTTATTTAGAATGTACAATGGTGAATCGGGAAAATTTTAGTGGAGGATCCGATATGGTCTGGGGAGAAATTAATATACAGGCCATGACAGATCTCGTCCTCGTCGCTGGTGGTGCCCTAAATGCGCATCGGTATATTACCGAAATTTTAGAACCTCATGTGGTACCATTCGCACCATATGTAGGGAACCATTTTCTTTTCATGCAGGACAATGCTCGTCCGTAAATCGCTAAAGTCGTGACGGATTACCAGCATGAGGTTGAAATACCAAAATTACTTTGGCCAGCGCGAAGCCCAAACTGCAATCCCCTTGAACATCTTTGGGATGAACTTGCACGAAGAATTAAGATGCGTCAAAATCGTCCTGAAACGCTAAACGAGCTAATTAGAGCGTTAAATGAAGAATGGGAACAAATCGATCAACACGTTATCCCAAGACTGATTCTCAAAATGCCACGCAGAATGGAGACAGTTATTCAGGCTCGAGGGGGCAATACTAAATACTGAAACTTGTGTGAGAGTAGAAATGCAGCCAATAAAAATTTTCGAACATAAAAATTAACAGCACAAAATTTTTGTTCTTATGTTACTTTGGAAAGTTATCCTACCCATCCGTTCATTGTTAGGGTATTTGTTTAAATTGATCATCACAGTTTAGTTTTGAATATATTTATTTACTGTAATAAGCGTTCTATTAATTTTAAATTAAGTTTCTATATGAGATTATCGGATGATGCGATAATTTAGCTAATATTTAGTTGTCCATGAATAATATGAATGATATGAATAATATCGCTTTGGCTAAAACAGTCTTTTCACAAAAAAAAATCAGAGCAATTATCGTGTCTAGGATCCTTACGAAATTTTAGTTGGCAGTTCAAAAATTTCAAATTTTTAGCTTTCTTAATTTAGAATAACGAAAATTAACTATTTCATATAAGATTTAGTTGTCTTTCTTCAGAGTTCCTGTATTACCGACTGATGCAGCAATACGTGGTGCAGATAAAAGTGAAGTAAATGTAGAGAAAAGTACAGAGAAAGTTGAACATAACAGCAAATAATGAGAAGAGAGATGCTAACGATAGATAGGAAGAAAATAATGAGATAATATTTTTATCAATATTCTATGTCAATATTATTAGAATAGCTGCGTTAACTACGAGGCATTAGAGCAAGCCTATGAACCAAGAAAGTAGAAACCGAAAATAATAAAATAAAAAAAGGAGAAGAACAAGAAGAGAAAGAAGAAAATCAGCAAGGTCGCCAGAAGCATAATATAGGAAAATTGACAGTGAAATGGAGAGAATCATGGATAACTTGGAAAAAATATGATTAACTTAAAAAAAGCCGATTTCAAAAAACACAAAAGTAACACAAGAAATTATTGTTAAGAGATAAAGGAAAGAGAGGAAATACTGAATGTAGACGGAAGGGAAATAAAATGGATGAAAGAGGAGGGGGATGGCAGAAGAGGAGAGGGGAGAGGGAGGGGAAAATAAATGAAGATGCGTTGTTGAAATTAATACAGAATGTAAATTATGTTATGGGTTATGTTATGTAATCACTGAGATCGGAAAGCCCGTAGGGAAAATAAAGTTTTATAAATATTTGTCTTTCCTCGCATATGAATATCTAAAACAGTTTCTTCATAAAAAGAAAAAAAATCAGAGCGATGATCGTGTCTGTAGGAAGTTTTAGTTACCAGTTTAAACTTTTAAATTTTTAATTTAGCACAATAAAAATTAGCTATTTCATAAAAGATTTGTTAGTTGTATTTCTTCTGATATGAATAATATTGCCCTGGCTCAAACAGTTTCTTCATAAAAATCAGAGCAATTATTATCGTGTCTCTAGGATCCTAATTAGGTATTTGCTAATTGTCCAAGTTATTTCCATTTTCAGACACATCTGAAATTACTGTTTGATTCTAAAATTGAAACAAAAGGCCTATGATAAACCGCTGAACCGATTTTAAGAAAATTTGGTATGGGGATAGCTTGGACCTCGAGGAAGAACGTAGGATACTGTTTGTTAGTGACTTCGTCCCCTTCTATCCGTTACTCCGCTTACTTCTTTTCAACCAAGAGCGATAAATGAGGAAAAAACTGTTTTCGTATGCTCATAATTCATTATTAATCCTTATTATTCCTTAGTTACCTTGGGCATTTAATATCCCTGTTCTTCTGTAGGTTCAAATAATTTTTTATTTTCAATTCAGTTATCCCGCGAAGAAGTCGTCCAAATATAGATCGTAGTACCAGAGATACTATGCAGAAAACTTTTACGTGTTAATGATGAAACCGAATAAGAACGGTAAATCAGGCTGTCTAATAAAAGAGAAAATTCCTGAAAAAATAGTTGATACAGTTTTCACTAATAGCTGTTGCGGAGCAGTAAAAGTGACAGTTTTAGTTTTGAACAGCTACAGTTTTAGACATAAAACGTATTCACGTATAATGCATTCACCGTTTGACTCTCCAAATTTATCCAAAGATATGCCCGCGTATAGAAGCTTCACTTCAAAAATGCTCAATTAAAATCTTCTGATATAAACTTCATCTTCAGGTCCTTCAATTTGTTCGTCTTCATGCTACACAGGATAAGTCTGTTATGAAATTATAGCTGAGACATTTGTGAAATTTTTATCAGCTTTGACATAACAACTATAATTCTTGTTTGGTTTATATGAATTGCTTCGAGTTATGCTTAACTGCCTAGACGTGTCTATTCATCATATAAATAGGAACTTAACAGCTCAATATGAATCGGATCCTCAGACACGCCTCTTGAAGATATTCTTAAATAAACAATTTGTAAATGGCACAGTGGCACCCTGACACGTTATGAAAAATAATAGTAGAGCGCGCGCATAAAGAGAAATTATTGTAACTGATATCGTGCACGCTGTTTTGTAACTATGACAATACTGAAATATGAGATTGAACATCTCATTGTCAGTAAAAGCAGATTTGGAAGCAAAATGGAGCGATAATATTGATCAAAACTGCATCGGTTTGTTCGTTCTTATCATCTACTACGTATAGGTAAAGGGTATTGAAATTGTTCTGGTAGATGTTTCTTTTCACAAAGCTATTTTGAAAAGGTTATAGGTATGTCTGATTTGTCATAAGATGTCCTTGTTTTACCATTGCATAAACGATTTTTTTCCGAAAAGGATCGACAAAATTTTAGGAGCAATCCTTCACTGGAAAATTAGGAATTCGTTCGATTTCTGATCAATATGGAGTTATAGTGGCAATCAAACAATTAAGCCCGAATTGTTAGACCAGGCAAATACACTGCTGAAGTAGCTATTAAAATTATCAGCAACAGACTGGGTTGTTGAAAGAACTAGATCGTTGTAGTGAATTTTTATTACGGCGTAAATTTTTATTGAAGCAATTAATTGGGATCGGGCTACAATGTTAGTAATTATTTACTGTCTTGGAAACTCTGCTATAGTAAAGGATTTTCAGGTTTTTCTTACCATTAGTTAAACAAGGACCGTTTTCACGTATTAGTAAAAAGTTATTAAAATAAAGTTTGTAAATTTCGTCATGTGTTACAACGTGCCAAATTAATAGTTATTTAAGGTTACAGTTCAGGAAATGTGAAACGTTCGTAACGCACTGTCAAGATTGGGGAGGGGTCAGGGCATTCTGTTTTTTTTTATTGACATTAAAATAATAATAATAATAATAAGATATATTTCCTTGCCTTCCGGCTTTGAAAAGGATTCCTATTCCCAAACAATGCTAAATAACTAAAAACTGATTAAATAAAACTATAAAACATAACATCATCAATAGCTAAATTAATTTTATTTTCCTTCCATCTCTTCCCCCCTTTTTTCTACATTCTTTCTTCTGTCTAAAACTCTTTTCATCCAGCCTAGTCCTTTCCCTTCTTCTCCTATCAGTACTTTCCAATCTTCTCTCTCCTCTCTCAGATCCTCACATTCTTTCATCATGTGCTCTATTGTTTCTGCTCCTTCTCTGCACAGTCTGCACACTCTCTCGTCTCTCTCTTTCCAGTATTTGTTTTCTCTTTCCTCGTTTCCACATCTAAACCTTGCTATTACTTTCTTATCGTTCTTCTCGCTTTCCTTTCTCAGGTATTCCGGCAATTCCTCCGTGATTAGTGACCTATACTTTCCATCCTCGTTCTCCTTTCCTGCTTCTGTACGTCTCGGTCCACCTCAACTATCTCTCTTAGTACATTTACTCCATTATTTCTTCGCCCTTCTACCTCCTCCACTGCATACCCATTTCTCTCGTAGTATTTTCTTCTCTCTTTTCCTGCTCTTTCCATCTTCCCATTCTTTCTCTTTCCAACACTTGCAAGATCTTACATTCTGTTCTTTCTCTTATTCTCTCTTCAAATCTTACTGCTTTTTTTCCTGCTTCCACTCTTATCTTGTCTCTCTTTACTTCTTCCAGTACGATATACAGGGTGTTATTGAAATGCATGTCAAAAATAAAATCGGTGATTGGTCATGATGAGAGGAAGTCCTTGTCAAAATTTTGTTTAATAAAAGTCTTTTCGTTTTCGAGATAAAACTCATTAAAAATTTGGTCAAAATCTGCCGTCCGCTACTGCGTTAAAGGTGATTAAAAATGTACTCTCCTTTGCTTAGCATCAATAATAGAAGGGAAAATTGAATTTTTTGAAGTGTCACAGTTTACCGTCATAATTGTTCTATAATATCTACATGGAAGTCTATACAAATGCTGAGTTGACCGACATGGTCTTGTCACAACTTACGTCTTATAGAAGAGCCTTAGGAAACGCTTGTGAGGTACAAAGTCTCTATCATCAGACGTTTCCAGAACGTAGATTTCCGGATTCTCGCACATTTAGCCCTATTGCTCAACGACTCAGAAAAAACGGAAAATTTCGTGCTAATTCAAACGACCGCGGTCAAGAGCGGGTTGAACGTATTTTGGACGCTGAGCCAGATACTCTGGACCTTGTTGATGAGGAACATCCGAAAGTTGCACGCATTCAAGACCTGAGCAGCTCCCTCGAAGAATAAGATTTTGTGAGTGGTTACTCCAAAGAAATGAAGAAGATCCTCGTGTTGTTGATAAAATCTTATCAACCGACGTGGCAACATTTACGCGAGATGCCTATTTTAATGCACACAATATTCATCTCTGATGCGACGAAAACCCCCATGAAGTACGAGAGAGCCATCTTCAGGACCGATTTAGTGTCAACGTGTGGGCTGGGGTGGTTAGCAATAATTTGATATTTCCATCCATTTTACCCCCTCGTTTAAGTGGCGCCGTGCATTTGAATTTTTTAAATGTGGAGCTAAGAAACTTATTAGAAGATGTACCACTGATTACTGGACGTGATAGTATGTGCTATCTTCATAATGGAGCCCCTTCTCATCACGCTCGCGAGGTGCGGACCTGGCTTGATAAAAATTTTGACATTACACTTGTCAATCTTTAATTGACAATTTATTAACCATTGGTTGTCACTTTATGTTGCTAGGATTCAACTGCAAAAATATAACTATTGTATCTACCTTGAAAATGCAATCGACGGTGGCGTGGACTATGCGTGGAAATGGTTAATTCATCCCCATCGTTTTAGACATAAAAAATGGGCTGTTGGGGCTTCTTTAAACCTCTAGATGGCCTAGATTTTTTATTGACATGCATTTTAATAACACCCTGTATGTTGGCGTTTCACTGTCCAATCCTAGTACCCATCTCTAGTACTTCGCTTGGATTGTTTCCAGCTTTTCCTGCTCCTTCCATCCCCATACTTCTGCTCCGTACATCATTACACTCTGTACTAGCTTTTCGTACATCAGTCCTCTCCTTCTTATATCTCGTCCGAATTTTCTCTCGCCTATTCCCCATACTTGACCTACCACCCCGTTCGCTTTCCTTTCTAGTTCCTTTATATGACTTTTCTCGTTGTTAGTCTCGTTAAAGGTGTAACCCAAGTATTTAAATTCTTTTACTTTTTCTAGTTCTTTTCCTTCCCACTTCCATTCCTTTTTCTTTCTTCTGCGTCCTTTCTGAAAAATCAACATTTTTGTTTTCTCCACGTTTAATTTTAGCTTCTTTCTTTTCAGGTATCTTCCTAGGCATTTTATCATTCCCTTAACATTACTATTTTCTTTCGCGTTGTGAGTCAATATATTTCAAAACTTTCATTATCACTAAATTCAAAACTTTGATACGAATATAGTGATAATGAAAGTTTTTTAAACAGTTTTTTGCTTCTCCTGTATAACTAGTCAGACTGGAGATACACAAATTTCTGGTTTTAACGACGATAATCTGTTATTACGAACAATATATATATATTTTTTTAAATAATAGTAGATTATTTAATGAGCATATAATGGTGGTTATTATACACGAGAATGCAAATTAAAATAGGAGCCGCAGGCGAGGATTTTAACCATTCGAGTGTATAATAGCCACCATTATATGCGAGTGAAATACGACGTTTTATCTCCAACTGCACTTTTAGAATTAAAATTAGAAATTAAACCTTGTTAAAAACTTGACGTTGAGAAAAAAATGTCAATATTCATTATTTCATGGCCAGTTAATAATAATTCTTAAAAATCTAGCCTGACTGTCTGCGTTCAATAGACCTAGTTAAGTATTCATAGGTTACATGTGTAATACGTCAATTAAATCGGTTCAAGATAAAGAAATAAAGAAAGAATAAAACGAACCTTGTGAAAATCTTGACGTTGAGAAGAAATGTCAACAGTTGTCAATATTCATTATTTCGTGGCTAGTTAATAATAATTCTTAAAAACCGGGCCTGACTGTGTTTAATAGACCTAGTTAAGTATTCATAATTACAAGTATAATACGTCAATTATTAATCAGTTGTAGATAATAGTATATTATTATACGAGTTCCTGTGTAAATTAGGTGCTTTCCGGCACTAGTGGTTTAAAAAAGCACGAGTGAAGCAAGCGAGTGCTGTTTTAAGCCCCGAGTGCCGGAAAACCCCTAATTTACACAGGAACGAGTGTAATACAACGTTTTATAGTTTGACACCACCTTGGAAAGTCTTTAAATTGCTTAAAATTCATAAAAATAGTGTCACGTTTATCTGACATTTTATTATTGCATGACAGAAAGTGTTTACACAAGCGAAAACTTGAAAATTCTGACAGTGTCGAACTATAAACATATCGGGTGTCCCAACTAAAATTTGTACCCCCAACAATTCCAATTTCGAAAGACTCAGAAGAAAACGCTCGAACAGGTCAATTTTGTTATCAAGGGGAACCAAATTCTACCAAACTTTCAAGTCTGAAATCCCACCCCTTGAGCCAGGGGAGCCACCCCCTTAAAAAATTTAAATTGTAGAAAGGAATCGATAAATGCAGATTTGAATAGAGAATTGAATAAGCTTTAAAATGATGTATCACACGACCCCCATGCTATTTAAATTTTTTAAGGTGGTGCATCCCCTGGCTAAAGGGGTGAGATCTAAGACTTGAAAGTTTGGGACAATTTGGCCCCCCTTGATAAAAAAATTGACCTGTTCGAGTGTTTTCTTCTAAGTGTTTCGAAATTGAAATTGTTGGGGGTACAAATTTTAGTTAAGTATTTTATGTAGATTTGGAAAATATCGATTTCATGTTTTTCTTTTGTAGAAAGGAATCGATAAATGTAGGTCTGAATAGAGAATTGAATAAGATTTAAAATGATGTATCACACGACCCCCCATGCTATTTAATTTTTTTAAGGGGGGGCTCCCCTGGTACAATTTGGTCCCCCTTGATAATAAAATTGACCTGTTCGAGCGTTTTCTTCTGAGTCTTTCGAAATTGGAATTGTTGGGGGGTACAAATTTTTGTTGGGACACCTGTATATACATGTCAGTGGAAAGTACATTTACTTCCATTGTGTTTTCGATAGGAACGGTGTTTTAATAAAATTGGTGTTTCAGGTCAGTGGGTTTATACCTCTTCAGTCTCCTTGTTGTCTCGTTGTTCTTCAGTAGTTCCGCTGCAAGTGGGTTCCGATGGTTCGAAATTCTTTGTTCGTAGTGGATGCATAGTCTCTCTATCTCCTGTCGACATGCCTAGGTCCCTATGTATAATTGTGTTGGAGATAAACCATGGGGCATTTATTATGGCCCTGAGAGTTTTATTTTGAAATCTTTGTAAGATTTTTAGGTTGTAGTTGCTAGCAGTTCCCTAGAGTTGTATTCCGTACATCCAGATGGGTTTGATGATTACTTTGTATATATTTAGTTTATCAGTTAAAGATAGCTTGGAGTTTTTGCCTATTATAAGCCAGTACAAGCGTCGCACCTTTAATTCCATCTCTTTCCTTTTTTTGTTTTGATGTGTTTGGCCCAGGTGAGTCTTCTGTCCAGGTATAACCCCAGATATTTTACCTCATTTACAACAAGAAGAAGTTCATCATAAAGCGTTACTTGAGGACAGTCACCTCTTCTGGTGGCAAATGTGCTTTGAACAGATTTGGATTGGCTGGCTTTCATTTGCCATCTGTTAATCCATGATTGGACATTGTCGAGTTCATTCTGGAATAATACTGAGGCTGTCGCCGGGTTGTTGTCTGCGGCAAGAACCGCTGTATCGTCTGCGAAGGTTGCAATGGTGATGTCCTCATCTTCGTGTGTATAGCAAGGGGCCGAGTACGCTCCCCTGCGGTACTCCAGCTTGTACCGGGTCGTAGACTGAGTGGTCCTGTCCTTGGCGCACTTGAAACTTTCTGTCACGCAGGTATGATTTTAGAAGTAAGTAGAACTGTGGTAAACTTGTTTTAATTTTGTAGAGCAAACCCAATGCATTAGTGATGAAGTTGAAGACTCTGTTGACTTGCTCGATCGTTCAATGTTTATTTCTAAATCCAAATTGGTGCTTGGGAATGAGTTCCTCTTAATTTGCAATAGATTTTATCCTTTTGAGCAGTAATTTCTCAAGAAGTTTGAATAAGAGTGGTAACAGGTTAATAAGTCTGTATGATGAGACTTCATTAGGTGGTTTGCCTGGTTTCGATATCATAATTATTTGTGCAATTTTCCACTGCTCCGGGAAGTAGGAGGTTCTCAATATGACGTTGAAGAGCGAACAAATAAGGACAAATGCCTTTGCGGGAAGTTCTTTGAGTTTTGAGTAATTTGCCCGTGATGAGATCGTGTCCAGGAGATTTCTTGCTGCTAGTTTCTCTGAGTATTGCTGTGCGTACTTCTGTGGGAGTGAAGTGTTTGACTGGTAGTGTCATTGGTAGCGGGCTATCGAGAATTTCCAGGATATCTTAGTAATCTATGCTGAATTCCAATTTAATTTTTTAAAATGAAAACAATGATTTGGTATCTGTAGCATGAAATAAAACGCATTACGACATACGTCCGGATACTTTTACAGTAACTTGTCTCAAAATTCCAGACTCGGCTCCTTCGTCGCCTCGTCTGTAAACATTTCGACTCGTAACTGTAAAAATGAGTTTTCCGGACTTATAACGTAAATTACTATTACGGACACTTGACTTGGGGAGTAAGCTGGTGAATGCCTGACGAGAGCGTTACGAAAAGTGTGATCGGGCGAAGCGAACGATTTTGCAATAATTAATTCATAGAAAAATTTTTTGCTTTAACGGGATTCGAACTCACGTCTTTTAGGTTCTGAAGGCGCCCTGCTCACGATAGAGCCATTGGCCTGTGTCAATTTTGCCTGCAATTGCGCTACTTATCTTAATCGCTAGACATGATTGCCGACTTTTCGCTGACGACAAACTGAAACATGCATTATCCAATACTGCAGACGGTATTAATTCAGGATTCTCTAGCTCCATTTATAAACTTACATAAATTAAGAGCACTTTCATAATGGCGAACTGAAGTTTTACGTCAGTCGTGTGGTCTAAAGCACACTCGCATTTTTTAAAATTATTATTGCTGTTCCTCCGTGGGCAGTACCATCAGGATGCTTCGTATCGTAAACGTTGTAGTTTAATATTTTAAAGTAGCTGCGAATAGTGAAATGCGTTTCAGAGATCAGGATGATGTCAATCTTGTTTGTCTGCAGAAAGATAGCCACTTCTTGTCGATGTTGTACTAATCCGTTGGCATTCCAGAGGGCAATAATATAAATGTCATTTGTTTTGAATTTGACCTGGAAGACTTTGTACTACTACGGTCAGTAGTTTCAGCATTGTATTGAGGAGCTAGTTTTGTTGGTTTAACACTGCCTTGAATTCACTGAATCATTTTTCTAGAACATATAGGATCTCTGCGTTGCCTCTTAGATTCATGCCTGCTTTTAGGCTTAAAGCCCGTGCATAGCTTGGCGGGCTGGTCACTTCAGGCTCCTGATGAATAGGGCTGAATCTAAAGAAGTGTAAATTGTTGTCCTGATTGTTGACTGTCCTAGTTCTGAAACAGTGAGGTTTTTGGGCCTTAGCCTTTTTTCTTTCAGTGTTCCCTGTAAACTGGACAACCTTTGTATTTGGCATTATGGTTACCTTCGCAGAGTACGTACACTGCCGGAGTGTCTTTGGTTTTTGTAGAATCGTTTGTGCTGTGCTCCTTACCACATTTGACACATCTCTACTGTCTACGACAGTAAGTTTTCGTGTGAACATATCTTTGACATCTAGTACATTGTACTACTTCGTTCCTTTTTCTAGGCGGCTCCATTTGGACTTTTGCGTTTGTAAGTACATAGATCAATTTTGTATATGTCCTTGCTGTTTTGTCTGGGTTCTAGATCTAGGAAAAATAGCGGCAGAGGCAATTTTGTTTTCCTGCTCCGTATGTTAATCACTCCCCGGACAATGTGTCACCTCTTTTCTAGTTCGTCCTTTATTAAGTCTAAAGGAGTGGAAGGATGTAGTGACCTTATGACCACTCTAGGCACGTTGTTGTCTGGGTTGGCACTAACACTGTCGACACTGTCCAGTGTGTGTACAATTTTTCTGTAAGCGTCGCCATTATTTGCCATGATTTTTAATTGCTCACTACTATCAATTGTTTTATGACGGTAATCCTCTGTATTAACAGCTTCGCTAAGTGTTTCGATTAAGTTCCCGATGGAATTTACGTCAGGAATGAAAATCGAAGGGGGCTTCGGTTCTCTACTGTTTACATCCAAGTCAGCTGGGGTATGACCTTGGTTAGCATTTTCTTGTCCTAGCAGAGCATATTATCTGTTCTCGTCTATAATTTCCGTAGTCTCGCTATCACTGTCGTTTTTCGTGGGGCGTTTTTTGCCTCGAGCGATTTGCGATGTGGGTGATTGTCCGATAGAGTCAGTCCGCTCCAGGACAATCTTGATGTTTCCTGTTAATGGTTGTTGCTTACCGCAATTTAACAAGGAGTTGACCAGCTCCATACCCGTCTGGTGGTCACCACCACTAGTTTCAGCCATCACTCACTCACAGTGATCTTATTAATTATTCACTAGCACTACTCTATTGTAATTAAGCGGTTAGAATATAATCAATCAGAATATAATTGATTTGAGCTTTATAACAACACGTCTGTCTCGAGGCGCACTTTGTGTTACAAGTAAAGATCAAACTTTATCCCACAAGTTCTATAATAATTAAATTAACAAAAAAAATAAAAAAATAACGCTATTTAAATATAACTGGAGACAAAATTAAATTGATGAATTTAACATAAGATGTAATATGTGAATTTTAATAGTAGTTTATTATACGAGTTTCTTTGTAAATTGTGAAGCGAGTGCTTTTGTGAACCTCGAGTGGCGTAAAGCGTTTAATCTACACAGGAACGAGTGTAATACAACATTTTATCGTTCGAAACAACCCCGGAAAGTCTTTAAATTGCTTAAAATTCATAAAAAGAGTGTGACGTGTATCTGTCATTTTAATTATTTCATGACAGTGTTTACCCAAGCAAAAATTTGAAAATTCTGACAGTATCGAACGATAATAGTAATTTATTATACAAGACGATAAAATTCTAGTTTATCTTCGAGAGTTTTGTTTAGCGTCGAGACGTCAGTCGAGACGCTAATTAAGCTCGAGAAGATAATTAAATTTATCGTCGTGTATAATATTCTATTTTTTTCTATAGCAATTGTGTATTTTTGTGTATTTTCGTAATGAAAAAATATTACGAATAGTGTAACGTTTTAAAGTCTAATTAGTATGAGCGTTGTTATGGTTAGGCAAAAGTTTGTTTATTTCGTTTTGTTTTGAGAAATTTGTGAGCGTTCAGTTGAAAAGTCTGTCGAGATGAGCGAAAATGAAGAAAATCTACCATCAGACGTGGAAGAAGAGGCATTAGAGGCCGTGAGAAAGCTACTGCCCCAAAAATCTCGCCTATATACGTGCTTCCAAAAGTGGAAAACTGCAAAGAATAGTGGTAGCGAAAGAGTACTTCCGGCATACTTTTCGAAAAAGTCTAAGAAAGTAAAGCCCTCAACATTATAGTCTTATTACAGCATGTTGAAATCTACGCTACTTGTCAATGAAAATTGTGATATTTCAAAGTAAGGAATACGTTTAGTCTAGTGAATGCGATGTAAAATAAAATGTAAATGGTTACAGATACAGCAAACTGATAACTTTGCTGAAGAAATTGACGGATAGTTAAACCTAAGAAATCTAAAGTGTTTGAGCAAGAGGATGTGCAATTTTTACAAGAAGCTGGAGATGAGTACCTGTTTCTAAAGGTTGTTGTGATAATATGGATTATTGCTTATATGGAGCGTGTCGATCTAATGAATTATACAAGTTAGAAACATCTCATCTTGATGATCGAAAATCGGTCATAATCGTTTCGCTAATGGACACCAGAAATAAAGAAGATCGGCAGTAAAAGTGGTGTGAGTGTTACCGACAAAGAAAATGCACCATCCAACCTGTGGGGATAAATACTTTTTATAATGTTCCGCAGAAAATTGATGTTTTTTGGGTTTAACGAATGTAGAAAGTTACACAGGCCATTGTTTCCGACGCTCTGCAGCCACAATGTTAGCAAATTCTGGCGCCGATCTGGTAACAGTCAAACGTGCAGAAAGGTGGGAATCATCTTCAATTGCTGAATCTTATATTGAAAACTCAGTAGCAACAAAAGTTGAGATATCGAAGAAACCACTCTGTGGAAATTCTTGCAGTTCTAGTTCTTCTTCTATTCAGTTAGCACAGGAAAAAATATCTGTTCTACGAGTTAATATTGCTGGAAATGTAAATTGTGCAATTAATGTTGTTTTAGATCAAAATGTGAATCAAAAATTGTAAAATAAAAAAATAAATTACTTTATCTATCCTTGCTGTTAAAGTATTACTATATCTATCCTTGCGGTTAAAGTGCTCTTTCACCTTCTGATTTGAATAGATCAAAGGAGACTTTAACATCTGCTATAGAAAAAACACTATAGATATGTTGACAATGTTTAAAGTCACAAAAGTACAAATTATTAAATGTATTAAAATGACATAAATTAAAGTGATGAATTAAACAGAATTAATTAATGTAAAGATGACAAAATTTATCGTATGGACTTTAAAGTAGATTGTGAGAACAAAACAAGACAAAACAATAAACTATTCACTTATATTAATTCTCGTTGGTTATGACGACGTGGTCTGGAAAGGTTGGAGCTGTGCGTTTTTTAAAATACTCATAATTAAAAAAGAACCCAAAACAGCAGAAAACCATCTTGGTCCACCTCGCCCTACACTACCGTGGGTCACCTGTTGTATCGTCTCTGATGAACTTCCACGTGGAGATCAAAAGGACTAGTGAAAGAAGAGATGAAAAGAGAAATCAATCTCTGTTGCCTTAAATTGATTGAAAAAAATCTTACCGATTTTCGAGTTACACACACATTAGCCGAAACTTATCTGGCTAAAACCCGCTTTCAATAGGGTCGTCCCCCTCAATTAAATTTGACGAATTCGACTATAATAGCATCTCGTAGACTATATAACATGAAGCCCTAAAACGTATTCTGTTGTTTAATAAAGTTGTTTTATAAGAGAACAGAGCGTATCAAAAATTGCAATTTTGGCTAGCTTTTTCAAACGCTGTACATTTACCGCGTCTTGAGACGTCATTTCGGGGGAGCATTGTCACACAGAAAGCCGCGTGTTTCAAATACAAATATTTCGTTTTTTTTTTTACTTAGTAAACGCGTGATTTAAAATAAACAAAAAAATATTGGTACAATATTTTTTCGTCTAGTTTCTAGAAAAGCTATTTTTGAAAATTGTGGGACGACCCCATTGTCCAACAATGATAAGTTCGCTCTTTTATCCGTCTCAGACGATTGTTCTAAAATATTCTCCACTTTTAGAACCTACAAAATGGCCAAAGTATTTGTTCCGTCTAGATATGTGTCTCTCCTTGGCGAAATCTCGAAAGGAAGCTATTCGTCGTCGCCGCAGGAACGGAACTTTACACCCGTGTTTTAGTGCGTATCGTCTGACCTCTTTTGCTCGCATACGTAGTGACGCGCTGAATTAAAATTTGTAACAGTACCGTCTTTCGGAAATCGTAAACCAATTTCGTTCTTGATGAAGCGTAGGAAAGCAGCAAAAGAAAGAAAATTTCGACATTACGGATCTTTTATGTAAATTTTAGGTTTTTGTAATTTTTGTAATGTACCACCTTGCCTATGCAAAGTAAATACGAACCAGTAAGTGGTGATACCATAAATAAATTTTTTTAGCATTTTTTTCGCTGATTTTATTAAATATGATTAGAAAAAGTGTAGTATACAATACACGGGAAAATGGTCATTCTTTTTGGGTCAATTACCACATTGGATCACCATTTTTATCTAACGGAAGTGAAATGTCTAAACATTTCAACCTATGAAATGGCGTTATTCGGAAAACCGGCCAGTTGGATCATGTGTAGTTGGTTTTTGTATTCGTTTTGAGAAATACATAATGGAAAAAGTGGGATGTATATGTAAATATTACCGCATATGTACTTAATTTGACAGCTGTCAAGCCTAATATACTCGTGCCCTGTCACTTTTCGGGGGCTTGGGATCATTGCAAGACTCAGCTGCGGCCTCGTGCTTCAAAAATTCACCCTCGTCCTGAAAAAGTGTCTTGACAGCGCCCTTGTATTAAAATATACCATAAAATCATTTAAATTATAAATTAGAGTAGGTTGTGAAATTTAAATTAGGTTTTAATTTTTATGCAGATTATTAAAAATTTGTCCAACAAATTTATAAATGTGTGGCAGGATTTCGTGATGTTAGTGTGGTGTAGCGGAGCGCCCAAAAAAAGAACTCCTGAGATTGTGGCAGATAATGGAAGCGTCTCCCAAAAACCTCTCCTCAGGTTAGAACAAGGATCTCTCATATGGAAGTTAAAAAAAAAATAAAAAAAAGTTTTAATTCTTTATCTTGATTAAATTTCCGTTTTCAAGAACTGTTTCCACGAGATTTTCCTGCACGAATAGGATACTATCAGTGGTTTTTTAATCATCTAAATAACAACAATACCTTGGATTTAACTTTTTTTCCGACGAAGCATTGTTCCACCTTTATGCATATGTGTACCTAAATATACAACATATGCGAATTTGGTCTGCAATTAATCTCCAATTCGATTTCTCGAAAACGTAGACAATTCCGCCTCGAAGTCCGGACCTGACAATTCTAGATTATTTCATTTTCCCGTATTTCAAAAATACTGTATTTACACGATCTTGAAGAATTGCAAGAGGCAATTTTTATTGCATGCAACGCTGTAACCTTTCAGATGTTGGAAATTGCATTTGAAAATATGAAAAGGAGAGTTAAGAGCTGCATTGAAGCTGGGGGAGAACACTTTGAACATTTGCTGTAAATTCTCAATAAACCTAGTGTTTTATTTTATTTAAATTAAAACCATTTAACATGAGAAACATAAACGTCACAATGTTTACCATAACCATAACCTCAGTCAATTTGCAGGCTGGGCCATTGCATAAAAAACACCTCTACTTTAATTTATAGTTTAAATATTCTCACGGTATTATTACAGATGCGGTTAATTTTAAATGTGACAGGAATTATATATAAAAATAGTTTTGACTGGGACATTGCATCACAGTAAACAACAGTAGTTCAAGATTGTCTTTGTATAAATTAGCAATTCCAAAAGAACAGAAATTTTTGGAGACAAATCTGTTTTATTCTGTCTCATATCTACTTGTAATCAATAAAGTTAAATATAAGGAGAAGCTGTTCTTTATTGTTTACGTAACATGCTCTTTTCACAGAGAGGGACACTTTTACTACTTTTCCGTTGCCTTTCTTGCGTCGTCCTTTATTCAAGTCTGTTTCCCAGGAGTTACACGCGAGCTTTTGAACGGAGCGCACTTAATTTTCTCGTTGAGTTAGTAACTGATTTTGTTTGTGTTTGTAAATTAAAATAATATTCAAAATGTATGGTATGTTGCTAGAAAGTGTACAGCATTTTGTGCAGGTGGGTGGTCTTTATTTATATATTACTTTTTGAAATATTTTGTTATAAAAGTCGCTTCTTCGCGGTCCTTATAATACAGAAATTCTTATTTTGTAATTTATACATCAAAGTACAATAAAAATGATAAATAATTTAAATATATTTAAGTCGAACTCCACAAACTTTAATAATTAATTTAAGTAATAATTTACCCGTTGTAATTTATTAAAGTTTGTGGAGTTCGACTTAAATATATTTAAGTTTTAATAAATGCTAAGTAAGCAGTGTTATTTTTTAATTTGGCATGATGTCTAAAACGGCAGCTTTAATGGTCTTTACGACATTGAATACCCCGAAAATAGTAAGTAATTAATAAAACCTACCTAACATAATTACACCGTCTAGTAGCTGCCTTCTGAATATAAATAGAGTTGATTTCGCATTGCTTTTAGCAAATTAGTTACTTCATTCAGCTTACAAAATTATACACACCGGCAGAGTGACTTCAATAGACAAAATTTAGCTTTTACCTTGACCTAAAGAAAGCAAGGGTTTGTTCAATTAAAATTTTTAAAGTAAATATTTTGAGTAAAACTTGAAAAGAACAAATTTATTCTGTAAACATATTGCATTCATATCTTAAGGCACCGTTCAATATCTATATTTGACAGGCATTTTTACGACGGGGCTTCTTACTTGTTGATATAAATAACGTTTACGATAAACGCAGTCTTTTGCATGTAAGATGTAGATGAGATCTATGTACTCAATAGTGTCACATACCCCGTAACATTTCTTTTAGACAGGTGACTTTACATTTATTGAACAGAGAAATATTAATTTTATGCAGTCTACTCAAGTTGTTTTCTTGCTCGCTCGACTTATTTTTACACTTATTTTTCGTGTGTAGCCCACGTTAAATTTATATTTGTCCTTTTCGGTATAATATGTAAATATTTGCAAATAGGGTACACATGCGTTAGTATTCAGTCAGCATGATCCACTCTTTCTAATCTGTAACTTCTCGTTTTCTTTCATAAAATGCTATGCCGGATATTAAAACTTTTTAATTTACTTTCAGCTAGAATACGGCGACGAGGTCTGGCAAAAAGCTCTCCAAATGTCAGAGTGTAAATACACAGCTTTCAACACCCATCAGGTGTATCCAGACCACATAATGGGATCTCTCGCTTCTTCTTTAGCGCAGATCACGTCTCAGTCCTCTGATAGCTTTATGAATTTTTTCGGTAAATGCTTTGTCCGATTTTTCAGCAATTTCGGGTACGTCACTCATCAATCGCAAAATTTCATTTACGCTTCATCGGTCATTTTCAGATACGACGTGACGATTAAAGCTACGGGAAGGCATTTTACGGATTTTTTAGAAAATGTTGATAACATTCACATCCAGTTTGCTCTGTCTTATCCTAAAATGAAAAGTCCTTCAATGTATCTTACAGAAGTTGATGAAAATGGATGTGTGCTGGTCTATCGAAGCGGAAGGCAAGGATTTACTCATTACGTAATGGGTAAAGTTAGATATGTCATTTGTTAAAGTTATAAAAAGTGTGATTTTAGGTCAACTGCACCAGATTGCGAAGGATAACTTTAATCTTAAGTTGGAAACTACCGTTTTAAGTACGGAAAATGTCGCCATTAGTACAGGAGATATAACTATTGTTAATTTTCGCTTGAATTTTGACAATAGTCAGTATGTAAGTCATCGTTTTTATTACACTTTTTTTTTGTACACGTTCCCCAAAATTACAATTTTAGGGACTCAAATGAGTCTAGTCCCTAAAAGTTGTCATAGCAACCTTTACGGATTATTTTTGATTAAATAGCCAAATTAAATTTTCCTAGAAAAAAGACCGTTTTCTGAGGGTGCCAATTTTTTTTTTTCGAAAAGTTTCCGGAACCAGAAATGGGTTTTTTACCATGATAAAGTTTTTAACATAGTAGCTTGGATGGGCATGAGCGCACCGGTATACTAGAGAAAACTATGTCAAACTTTAAAATCATTGCAGAAGAGAACGGAAGGCCCAATCGCAGTTCTGACACCGTGATGGGGCTTGAAAAAACAGCCCCGATTTGGGGGATACGCGAAATCGAAAAAAATGTCGACTCCAAGAATCACAATGAAGTATTTTTTATTTAAAAATGAAAAAAAAAAATTTAGATATATTTAAATTTTAATATAAAAAAAAAATTGTTTCTTACGCGTACCTAAAAAGTTTTTGCGGACTCATCTGCTATTTCAAACTCGGCTTCGGCTCTTTGGGAAACACCAACGATTCTTCGGCAAAAACTATATTTTAGGTACTTATAAGATGCTATCAAAGCTGGATGCTATTTTGATGTTTTTGTTAATGTGCCACTGCAATAACGCGAAGATGAATACTGGAAAGTAAAACATAAATAAATGAACCTTCTCTGTTTTGTAGACTCATCTAAAAAGAGATCAAAAACTAAATTGCTCAAAGTTGGCCATACACGAAGAGCCGTAGTTCAATCGAAATATTTAAGGTCGATACATACACATAAATTCCACATATAAAACTGAAGGATTCCTCTTAAGAAATTCTTTGAAGTAGAAATAGCTGTACCTAATCAATAACTGGGATTATAGATATTTTTAACAACAATCTCTGAATTATTGTGAATATCCTGATAAGAAGTTTTGAAGGATCACTACTTGGTGTGTGCTTTTGGTTTTTGTATTATAAATATTACTATAGAATAACATAAGAGCGTTGTTCTTTGAAACAATGCAAATTTGTGGAAATTGTGATAGCACCAATAAATTTCATAAATATACATCCCACCTCTTATCATAAATTATTATCATAAACGGAGAAACAGAGACTTCCCTAAGAGAATACAAAGAGGAATCTCCATCAGAGACACTTTGCTCGGGGATCGTTTTAGAGCATTCAGACAAAGACTGGGAAGACCACGAGAGTTACAAATAGGGAACAGCAAGTCTATTTATTGTACTCTAGCCCTACGGTCTTATTACATAATTATATATTTTTTTATTCATTTCGAAACGCAAGAGTTCCATTTTTAGCTCATGATCGTCTCTCTGCGTTTTGAAAGTTTTCTTTTCGAATTTTCAACTCCATTTTCAATTCATGGTGTTCCTGTAATTTCTTTCTTCAGCACTTTGAGCATTTTGTTTTTGAAGTAAATGTGTGAGTCAGTTATCATATGATCACGTTATATGGAGTCACTGTGTATAAGTATTAGACTTCGATATATTTGATATTATTGTGCTTGATAGGTATTACCATTAATAAGAGTTGTGCATGACAGTCCTGGCTCACTGGTAATTATTGACGTGTTCTGTTGTGAGTTTATGTTTATTATTACTATGCAGTTATGGAACTGATATCATTATGTAACGTGCGATTCTTTAAATTTCCATTCTGAGTAGGCGTCATTCTGAATGTCATGTTATGGGTATGGTTAAGTTTTTTGGTTGACGTTTCAAACTGACAGCTATAAGCAGACGAAACAATTCGCCTACGTTCAAATTCCAAGGCTTACCTAGAATGGAAATTTAAAGACTCTCACGATATAAATCCAGTTAAAATGTCTCGAAAGCAAATGAAATATTAAAAAAAAAATTCAAATTCCGCATTCTAATCCACACCAGCAGCATTCTAATCGTGCGTGCATCAACGTGCTCTTTGCCTCCATTTCGCCAGTTTCTTAATCAGCCGACCCACGCTGATTCAAGTCTGCGACTGTCTGCGCCCAAAAGAAATGCAAATAATCAACGAACCTGTGAACAATTATAAAAATCGGTACAGTACACCGGTTTTATTTAACACCGCTCGATTCATGTTCAACGATTAAATATCCAGGGTGAGTCAATAGTGCGTGGACGCAAGATAGTGGCTTTACTAATGAAAATAAAAAATATGTTTTGATGTAATCATATATTACCATCAAAGCTGCATCCACTAAAATCATTTTCAGCTATATATTAGCCGCTTAGTCGCCGAATTCTATATATTTAATTTTAACAATTTCCATGTACCTACTCTTCTCCATATTTATTTCTTTTCATGTTGAAAGCCCAGTCTTAAAGTGACTTCTAATTCTTCTTTGGATGTTCATTCTTGTGAACACTTTTTTAATCGCGCCTCGTATAAATTTTTGTTTCAAGGTGAAGGAGAAAAGGGAAAAATATCATTTTATTTTCACACTTTCTTTATGAAATTCTACATCTTCTGCCCTAAATTTTTGCTTCCTTTCATTTTTGTTCTTTATAACTTTTGACATCTTTGCAAATATTGTGAATTTTTCTCTGGTCAGAGTAATCCTTAATTTTATTCAATTACGGTTAATTTTTTTAGTTCTACTTATTTTTCCTTCCTTTGACTTGTTGTTTCCCAGTTTTGCAATTTTATATTTTTTTATGTTTTCTTTTTGGATTTTTCGTCCCTTATCTTTAATTTTCATTGAATAATGATCAGGCTTTGTATATTCTTTAAAATCTTGATTCAAATCGATTTTAGATTCATACAGGACGGAGAGCTTCTTCGAACTCTCATTACGAGTATTTACAATTGGGGTTACCACTTGACGAAATAGTAAAATCGCCAATATGCTAAATACATAACATAAATCCGAGATAGTTCTGGTTCATATCTAATGCTAATTGTACATTTACACATTTAATATTCAATCAGAACAAATAATCTAATATATAAAAAACAATATTTGTTTGTTTGTTCGTATGTTATGCGCTCCTCCGGTGAACAGATCATTATGAAATTTTGACCAGAAATAATATTCGCAATGGGGAGGGGGTTGACCACCTCAATGTGTCATCCCTTTTTCGTAAATATAGTTCAGACCGGGCGAAATAAAGTACTCTGTAAGATAAAAATGTCACAGTGATCCGGTCAAATCGGATGAGATGTTTTACTTAGAATGGTGACCAGGTCGCGGTACTTTTATTATACAGTGACTTTAAATTAGAACATTTCAAGTAAAATATGTTTTCCGGGTTTTACTGGTGGTCTAACCCGGGCAACGACAGGCATTTTTTGCTAGTCTAATATATAAAAATCAACGTTTGTTTGTTTGTTTGTTCGTATGTTATGGGCTCCTACACCGGTCAGCAGATCGTTATGAAATTTTGACCACAAATAATATTCGTAATGAGGAGTAACATAAGCGGGTTGACGACCCCAATGTGTCACCCCTTTTTCGTAAAATAGTTATTTATTATACGAGTTCCTGTGTAAATTGGGTGCTTTCCTAGGGCTAGGGTTTAAAAAAGCACGAATTGAATGCGTGTTTTTTTAAGCCCCGAGTGCCGGAAATCCCACAATGTACACAGGAACGAGTGTAATACAACGTTTTATAGTTCGACACAAACCCGGCAAGTCTTTAAATTGCTTAAAATGCATAAAAATAGTGTGACGTTTATTTGACATTTTATTATTGCGAAAATTTGAAAATTCTGACAGTGTCAAATTATAAAAATATTTAATGTTCAAACCGGGCTAAATTGGGTACTTTGTCAGATAAAAATATCACAGTGACAGTTTTAGACACAAAATGTCACTCATCAGTTTTCGTCAAAATCATTTCACAAGGGAGGAATAATGTCGTGAATTCGAAGGAGAAGTGTAAAAATTTATTGTGGATGTGTCCAGGAATGCTTTCAAAGTGCTTTAAGTCCTTGTTGATGGATAGGACGTGTAATCGGCAAGTAACGCTAAGCAATTTATATCTTAAATGTTTTACGTTTGTTTACTATTTCATAAAATACTTAAAAGGCCAAAAAAAAGGAAAATTATCTGTTGGAAAATCAACCAAAAAGTCGAGACAAATGAAAGCCAATTGGGCATTTGAGACACCCGACCATAATGAAAGTCGTCTGGAGGAAATGCGGTTAAGAGATTTTAGATCAAAAGTTACTGAAACAACTGAACAACATAGCATACGACTTGAAAACATTCAAATCAGAGCTTCAACTTTAAGAGCTGCTGAAACACCCGAGCAATATAGCGCACGACTCGAAAACGATCAAATCAGAGCTTCAACTTCAAGAGCTGCTGAAACACCTGAACAACATAGCGTCCATTGAAGCGAACATCCTCATGTTAGGAAAATGTTAAGGGGATGATGTGCTCATCCTACGCATATCAATGCTTCCCATCGATATGCCTTTCGATTTCAAACGACTTCAATTTACAGTTCGCTTTTCGCAATTACCATCAACAAAGCCCAAGGACAGTCACTGAGTGTTGCTGAGTTCAATTTAGATACTCCATATTTCTCACATGCCCAATTATATGTTGGTTGGTTCAGAGTGAGAACACTGTAAAACTTCTTTATGGATGCACCAAATGGGAAAACCAAAACTATTGTTTACCCAATTATTGCTTTAACATAAGGGAAAAAATGAAATAAAATACATATTTCGAGATACTGTTCACTAAAAAAGAATGTGTTGTATTATTTGTATCTTTGTCTGTTTCTATGTTTAGAATATTCTCCTACATCGGTCAATGGATCGATATGAAATTTTGACCACAAACCAAATAATATTCGTCAATGGAAATGTGTAACATGAGCGAAATGCCACCCGGATCGGTTCATTGTTTGCTCATCGTGGTTTACCTGTGCGTTGCACCGGTCAAATCAGATCAGATGTGTTTTACTTTATTTTTGGGGCGTAGCAACGCGCGCACGGGTACCAGCTAGTAATTAATCAAAGTTTTGAAAAACATAAAACAAATTTATTTTTGAATTGAAAATATCAAGACATTCTCAGTTTTTATTTATATTTTAAATCTCGGAATTAGCTTAATTCATAATAATTTAATTTTTTGTACGTTTGTATATTTTTTTCTCTTTTGTGTCTTTCTTTTACATTAGAGATACCAAATTTATTTTCGGATTCTTTTTCTATAATAATATTATCTTTTCTAGTTTTTCGCTAAATCAATCAATCAGTTGTTAGTTTTCTAAAAACAATCTGTACTATTTTCCTATTATCCTTTCACTGATATCAAGGTTTTTGTAAATTTGTTATATTCAACAATATTCAATCACGTTGCGGTCTTGTCCCGTTTATAAATAAGTGGTATATTTTTTTTACCAAAAATGGGTGACACATTGGTGTCGTGACCCCCCCTTTTTTACTCCCCATTGCGAATATTATTTGTGGTCAAAATTTCATGAGGATCTGTTTACCGGTTTAGGCGTCTATAACATACGAACAAACAAACAAACAAACAAAGTTTGATTTTTATATATTAGATTATGTTCTTCACATAGCTTTTGTAGTACCTAACTTTGATCCTACCCTAGTCCTTATACATTATCTTCATAAATATTTGATACATTCAGTCGGCTTTGTACGTCAAAATTCTCTAGTACATATAAATTTTGTTTTCCAGAGGTGTATGAATTATTATTATTATTTATCAAGATCCTGTATATGTTCATTTATATATTGTCATGGTTTGGATCAGGGCTCATTACCACTTTACTCAATAAATATAAAATCTACATTCTAGACCCGATGATCTGAAGAAGATACATAATTATTTAGTATAAAGTAGAAATTTGTCAATAAAAAGGTTATAGATAGTAAAAGCACAATTTATAGGATTTCATAAAAACGTACAGAACGACTTTTCAAGATCAAACGATAGTCCTCTTTCTTATTTTTTGATACCCATTTTAAAGAACCTGTTTCAGATATTGGCTAAAAGAGCAGAAAAGGCAGCGCACTTGGAAACCCGACAACTCGCTGGATTTTCCTGCAGGCTGTTACTAGAGCTGTTTCCATTTGCAATTCTGTTTAATCCAATGATGGAAATTGTTGGTTGCGGCGAGAAATTAATACAAGTAGCTGGTGGAGCAAGTAAATTTTGCGGACAGCTCGTAACAAAATTCTTCCGACTGAGAAGACCAAAAGGGATTAATTTTGCTTGGAAAAACGTGACTTCTTCTCCTGCGAACTTTACGCGTAATTTACACTTGCGTTTTAGGTCATCAATTTGAAGTCGGTGATGTTCGAAATCGAGTTGGTGCGAGCAGCGCTGATGCCCAAGAAAGCAGCCGATAATTCAACAACCGAGAACACGCTAGACACGAGAGAAATTGAGATTGACGGGAAAAGTATTTCGCCTTATGCTTTGAGGAGAGACAGTCAACCCGGCTTGAAAAATATATTGCTGAAGGGTCAAATGCGCTATCTTGATGACATAAATACTGTAATTTATCTGTGCAGTCCTGTGTAAGTAAAGAAGCTGCGGAAAATTGCTAGTGAAACTCGGGTAAAGTGGCTTTTATTCTTCCTAGAAATTGGACAATAAGATACACAGCACATTATTTACCATCACAGTAGTCAATGGAATTAATTTTTGAATCATTAATAAAATTATTAAATACTAGGTATAAAAATTAGTTATTTACACTAGAGCAAAAAGTAACTTTTTTATTAAAATTGGCCATGTATCAATTTCTCTTTCTCAATATTTTAACATCTGTTTGTGACTATGACAGCAAATTGGAGAAAATTTTGGAGTTTTGAGGTGATCACAGAAAAATTTGCAAATGTGTTATGGCTCTTGACGTGGTGTCCAACTCGGTTTCGGGCTCATAGGACTTTTTTCACGTCGAGTAGAATAAACAGTTACTTTTTATACTTGTTGCATAAATAACTATTTGCTTAATGTTAATTGATATTAATGATTAGAGAATTAAAAATTTAAGTTGAAATTTCATATCGAAGTTTGCTGTAATTAAATAAGTTTTGTTCAACTTCGGTAACAAACAAAATAAACGTACAAAAACAATACCTGATGCAATTGAATTGAAGAAGTTCTAAACAACTGAATCTCTATAGGGTGTATAGGGTGTATGTAGACAATAGTTGAATGAACGAATTACGTCCATATTGCTCTACCAGTAAAATAATGCTGTGTTTACGGGTTCACAAACTATTTATTTAAACAAATTATTTACAATTTATTTAACAAAATTAATTTGTATATGTACAGATTTTACCGTTATAACGGTACGGTTGTCAATTTAAATAATTCGCTCCATTTACACGGATTGTGTCGCCTAGTAGATTCGACTTCTGACTGACTCAGACGGAGGTTTCGTGTTGTATTTTTAGGAAACTGGCTTTTTGAACGTTGGCTCATAGAATTACTCCAGAACGATCTCGGTCGTATGAGTTGGCAATGAAATCATCAAGAGTTGTCCCCTCCTTAAATATGCCTGGTCGGCTAATGTGTAAAGAAATGGTGACAGACCCGTATTCCAAAAATGTAGATTGAGTTGATCACTTGCCTCAGTACGTGTAACAAATTAATATTTTACTGTTCAACTTTAGAATACATTAAAAGTGGAAGCCACTAACTAAAATACAACTTTGGAAATCAAGATAAGTGCCGGCCAAAAAAAAACCGCTTGATTTGCCAGAGTCGACCAGTTGCAACAGGAAAATGAAACCGGTTAGAATCCATATATGGTATCGGTTACAACTTACTTGTCCTGCAATGTCTCGATTCCGACAAAAAATATAGCGCACCCCTGTGACAATTTAAGCTTGAGGCTACTATACACATTGCTCCTTTTCTGTATCCAGACATGTTATGAAAGTGACAGTCGTCTTGCATTTCGTTAACCTTTTTGTATTATAGCAGTACACTGCTATCTCCACTCCCCTGAAAAGGTAGACCACTTTCAATATATAAAGAATTCGTATATCATTTTGCCTATGGAAAACAAAATTTACATGTATTTATTTACTACAACATGATGTACGAATTATTTATGCGAACCCTGTACTTCTCACTGCAGTATGATCTTCGGGATTGTTAATTTTCTGATACCCTGGGAGAGAACGGTTTTTCTTAATACACGTAAACACGTTGATAGGTGGCCTTCTCAAATGGGAACTGTTTCGTGACTAGATAGAATAATATGTTTCTTTCAGAATCCTGAGAAGTGCCCGCCAGACGTTATAATCCCCAACTTCTGGGTTTTGCTTTCGAAGCTCGCTAATTCTATCAAACTTCCATTTGAACACAGTCTCGTTCCCTTTCGACATGTCTAAAATGTCTTGACGTACTTCATAAACTCTTCGAATGACAGGTCTTCTACTGGCATTAACTGCAGCACCTGTCCTCCTTGCTGACGGTCCTCGTTGTTTCCGTGGTATGGTGACAGATGATTAAAGTGGTTTTCCTGTTTGGCCTCTTTCTTATCATTAATCCGGTTAAAAACTTCGTACGGACCCTCCTAAGAAGACTGTAACTTTGGGGACAAACCGCACCAAATCACCTTTGAGCTTTGGATGTTTACGCGTGTACGTGTACGAATGTTCTCCATCCTTCTGCGTAGTTCAGTGACTTAGTCGTCTTCACTTGGTGGACAACCGAATCGCAATTTGCGCCCCATCACTACGCTAACTGGGGTCTGTCCGACTGACTCATGAATGAAGGTAGCGATCCCAATATCTTTGATGATCAGAGACGACTTTGGACAAGTATTGATTTATCATTATGTTCAACTTCCGAAATTCTGTTTTTGGAGATCAACAGTTGCTTTCTTCCTATCTGACTCTCAGGTTTTTGTAGCACACGTTTCTAGACACCAATGGACAATGGACTGAGCCCAGAATGATTTTAAACTATCTGTGTATAGCGGAATTTGTTCCCACGTCGGTTTCCGGTCTTCATTTTTCCATCCGAGCACCAATATAAAATCAGGGTCGTTCTCTTCGTCTTCTCGAATCTTTTCAAGACCCTTTATAAATCTTGTCCTTCGAATGGAGAGATCCTTATCTTCACCACGTCTGCAGTTTTCTAGGCACGGTGTTCTAGATAAAGCATTGCCGTTCTGATAGATTATGCCACCACAATGTACCGTTCAAATTTGAACTCCATTTTAACGCTGCATAATCCGTTCTCAGCAAAATTTTTCTTTCTAGACATATTTATAAAAGCGCTCCGCGGCTTTCATGATTTCCGCCAACAGTTCGCGCCTACAAGGTTTTGCTTCAGTAACCAATCTCTCTCCTCTCTTGTATTTGACACAAGAGCAATTCGCATGTTGCTAGCAAGCGCCAATTCCCATGTTGCTAGCATCTGTGTCTAACACGAACTCTCTTTGCGTCAATGGATTATTCAAAATCGGCTCATTGATCAGTGAGTTCTTCAACTGGCAGAAAGATTGAGAAAACTGCGCAGGCCGTGCTTGTTTGCAGGCGTTGGCCATTACTTCACTGCTCGTCGACGGTGACACCCTGACTCTCTAGTCAGTCTTTACTACATGCCCTAGATATTGCACTTTTTTCTAAACAAATGACATTTCTTCGGACTAAGCTTCAGTCCGGAACTTTGAAGAGGTTGAACACTTCTTCTAGATTCTTCACGTGCTCTTCCAATGATTGTGGTGTCGTCCAGATACTCTAGGCAATTTTTCCACGATAATCCTCTCAGCACCGCTTCCATTAATTTTTCAAAAGTTTCAGGAGCATTGCTAAACGGCCAAACGGCATTACAGTAAACTAACAAAGATCTTTGCCAGCGGTAAATGCTGTCTTCTCTTTATCTCCAGGTGATGATTCGACTTGCCAGTAACCACTTTTTAAATCCAAAGTCGAGAAGCTGTCTTTTTTCGTTCGTCACGTTGTTCGGTTGACGATAGTCAACACAGAATCTAGTTGATCCATCATCTTTTTTTTTTACTAAAACAGCCGGCGAGGCCCATGCAGTACTCGATGGTTCAATCACTCCTTCTTCCTCCATTTTGTGAATGATTTTGTCGGCCTCTTCCTTTATGGCAAGAGGTGGTCTTCTAGCAAGCTGTCAGTTCATCAGCTGGCAGTGTTGATCTGACGCTTGATGACGTCGGCTGTGTTCTTTTACCTTTTACTGTATCGAAGATACTCTTCTGTGGCTCTTTAGTGATTCTTATTCGGCGGATATTGGATAAAATAGGAGAACAATGCCCTAATATAGTCCTTATCTTCAAGGTGAGAGCGTAGAAGTTATAAAAATACATCTGGGTTCAAACATTATAATGTCTCCGTCATGTTTGTGATTCACCCGATCTCCCAGAATCATTTCACTTCATTCTGGTGTTGAAGTACCTTCAGCCAAAATCATATGAATGGCTTCCTCATTAGTAGTAGTATGTATATTTATTACCTTTTTGGCCTCCTGATTTTTAAACATGAAAATCAACTGAACTGTAATTAAGGAGGTGATGGTTTTTACGCGTCACAGTGCGGTAAAAATTCACACAAATTTTCGTTCTTAAAATACGTTTATAAAAAAGAAACTGCTTGTACAACGAAAGCATACTTACTAAAACGTCATTTGCACAAGTTTTTAATTGTTGAGTGTTTGAAAAACATGAAAATACACAAAGACAATTTCAATGTTTCCACGTTTTGACGTCTCAAACGAATAGATTCGGATTCATGTTGTCGGCCAAAAAGTCTAATACAAATCTTGCGCGTTAAGCATTTTACAGGGCTCAATTATTAAAGCACTCCGCTGGCGCGTCGTGCTGCAAATTGATTTCGCCCTGTAAAATGTAAGTTACCGCACACGAATGTAAATAACTATTACAGGTTTATAAAGTATCCGATACATTTCCCATAACTCAAATAAAATAAAATATAATATAATAAATAAAACTAAATAAATCAATAATTCAACACAATAACTAGCAGCTTTTATCCCTTCCCACTTATTGTCCCTCTTCTCCACTCAACCTTCCTCATCCATTCGATCCCTCTTCCGTCCTCATTCAGAATTTCTTCTCTACTCTCATCTCTCCCTCTCAATTCTACGCATTCCTTCAACAAATGCTCTATCGTCTCCTTTTTTTCTCCACACATCCTGCATACTCTATTAATATCCTCACTCCAATATTTATTCTCTCTCTTCTCATTTCCACATCTAAATCTTCCTATTATCACTCTCTTTTCTACTCTCTCTTCCTAGGTACTTTGGCATTTCTTCAGTTATTATTTTTTCATACTTCCCATTGTACCTAGACTCCCTAATTCTCGTTCTTTTTTCCTGCACTTGCACATCTCTATCTCTCTGCACTAATTCATCTGCCATTACTCTGCCTCTCTCCGCGCCTGCATACCGAATTTCTTTAATTTTTTCTTTCAAACACTCTTGCAAAATTATGCACTCTCCTCTCTCTATCACTCACTCATCAAATCTTATTGCTCTTTTTCCTGCTTCTATTCTTATTCCATCTCTCTTTGTTTCCTCCATCACTATATAGCCCTGTGTCTCCCTCTCTACCCCTAGCATCCATTTCATATATTTTCCTTGCACCCCTTCCAATCCTTCTTGGTCCCATATTTCCGTTCCATACATCATCACGCTTTACACCAAACTATCAAACATCACTCTTCTTCTAAAATCATGTCCAAATTTTCTCTCTCCTATTCCCCATACAGCTCCTATTATCTTATTTGCTTCTTTCACTAACTCTCTCACATGTGCTGTTCTGTGTTTCTTTCATTCATCACATAACCTAAATACTTAAATTCTTTTACTTTTTCAATTTTCTCTTTCTCTCATCTCCACTCATTTACTTTTCTCTTACCACGCCCTTCTCTGAACACCATCATCTTGGATTTCTCTACATTCACCGTCAACTTTTTCCTCCTCATATATTTCTCCATGTTTCCTATCATTTCTTTCATACCTTTCTCTTCTCTCGCTAAAACCACCAAATCATCCGCATATGCTAAAGACCACACTTTTCCTTTGCCCACCACAACCCTCCCTGCCTGCCCCTTCCTGAACATCTTCTCTATATCTCCAATAAAAGCTGCAAACAGGCTGGGGCTTAGTGGGCAACCTTGTCTTACTCCCTTATAAGTTTTGAAACATTCACTCACCCTGCCATCCACTCTCACTCTACTTATCGTCTCTTCATATATCTCTTCTATTTTTGTTACCAGATGCTCATGTATCCCTCTCTTTCTCAAGCATTCCCACAGTAAATCTCTTTCCACATTATCAAAAGCCGCCTTCAGGTCCACAAAGAATGCATATATCTTGCCACCCCTCTTTTTTATCTCATTTCCTGCTATGTGATTCAAGATATATACATTATCCATGGTCCCTCTACCTTTTCTAAATCCCGCCTGTCCGTCTGGTAAGACCCCCCTCTCATTCATTTCCTTCATCAGCCTCTCTTCCACAATCATCGCGTATACCTTGTATGCTGTATTTAGGAGAGTGATCCCCCTATAATTACTGACTGTATCCTTTTCTCCTTTCTTATATATGGGGCATATTATCCCCTCCTTCTACTCTTGGGGGAATACCTCTTCCTTCCACATTCCATTCATTATTTCTAACAAGCTGTCAACTTCCCTTTCTGTTCCATATATCCACGCTTCATTCTGTATACCATCCCTTCCCGGTGTCTTTTTTCTTTTCAGTTTTCTTAGTTGTTGCCCTAGTTCTTCTCTTGTTATCTCTTCTATTTGTTCCACTCTTTGTTGTCTCTTTTCCTTTTCTTGTCTGTTTTCATCACCCCCCAGCAGCTCACTGAAGTACTCTCTCCATTCCTCCATAGTAATTCCATCTCACTCTCTCTCTCTCTTTATTTCTTTCCTTATTTATGTATCTCCATACCTCTTCTTCCGTCTTTATACCCTTCATCTTTAGCTCTTCTTCCACCCGTTTCTTTTGCTTCTTCTCTTTGCATACTAAATTGTACCTCTTGTACTCTTCCTTAGTTGGTTTTTCTTTTTTCCAATTTCTTAGTTTCCTTCTTGCTTCCTGCTTCCTTTCCCTGCATTCTTTATCCCACCACTCGTTTTTCCACAGCTCCATCTTCTCTCTTATCTCTATCTCTTTTTTTTTCTGTTGCGTTTCTTATGTTATCGCTCAGTTCCCTCACCTTTTCGTTTATTTCTGTTTCTTCGTATTATGCCTCTCTAAGTCTTGCTCTATAATTTTCTTTTCCTTCTTCCGTCCAAATATTCTTTCGTTTTTATGTTCTCCTGTATTCGGATGTTCTCCTGTATCAGTATGCACTGCATAGGATTTGTCGAAAGCATATTGAGGACAGATACTGTCCTACCCCGCACCCAAGAGATTTCCCAGATTTCCAAAGGTTACCTTCCCGCAGCCTGCGAGCGGAGGCAAGTGCCATGCCCTCCACCAAGAAATCGATGAGAGGCAGATACAGGATTGCCTCCAGAGCTGCGGTCGGGGTGGTTCTCATGGCACCCGTCACAGCGACACATGCCATCCGCTGGATGCGTCGGAGGCGTGCCATCGTTGTTTTTTGTCTGACTCTTTGCCACCAGACAATTGCTCAGTAGCTCAGCATCGGTCTGATGACGCGAATTGTCTCTCTTCTGTGCCAGGACCTTCCCACCGCTCTCCTACATTGCCACAACGCGACGCTAGCTTTGTCTATTTTGCTCTCCAGGTGCTTTTTCCAAGACAGCTTATGATCCAACATAAGCCCAGGTACTTCACATCCTGCGCTTTCTCGGCATTGGTCATGGCTTTGGCTGTCGCTGCTGCTTCGAACTGCAGGATGTAGTTTGACCATTGAGATTTAATATCAAGGTTTAGTGGGCGTATCCGTATTCTAGGAACGTCTATTAAGGCTGCTTTCTCGCTGACACCTTCTGCCGATTTCGAATGGGCGGTTACTGTAATCTTATTGTGAAATATATCTATTTCTCTCAACAATGATGTAAACAAAGATGCGTTTAGTGGAAGTATAAAACCTGGAAGTGATTGGTTCTTTGCTTTATGACATATCGTGTCAAGTCCACGTTGAGTGAAATTATGTCGTTTTTTACGGCTGCTTGGGTTTCAGATTACAATGAGCGGCAATATACAAAGCAGCATCGTAAAAAAAGTACCTGAGGCTATAATGTTTTGTTTTCTTTTTTAAACTTGTGCCACGCGTTCAAAGTAGACCAGTTAATTTTTGATGGCCTCAGAATTGAAAAACATCTGAATACGAAACTGGTTTTACGTCGCAAAAACCCGTCTGATGCCTTCATCCATGCAGGTGCGTCTGCTTATAATATAGTGCAGGCGCCAAAGGAAGTTGAGTATGTAAAATTCTGTACATATAATTTTGAACTCAGAAAATCATTTATTTTTTATGTCCCATCCCCTTAGATATCAAATATAAATGGACTGAACAAATGTCTTGGCATGATTGTTTTAGTGACAATATCCAATTGTTTCTTATGATTAAAGATACTTAAAGCTATAGTCAATTGAAAAAAAAAACAATAATTGTTGATAAAAAAATTATTTAATACGAAAAAGCAAATTTTAACATGTCATCGAAAAGAATACAATACTCAATCTTTTCTATTTTCACAGTCATTATTAATACATTAATTTGCACAACAAAATACAATTTATTGAGTTGTAATTTTTTCCAAGAACGAGCCATTGTTTGACAATTTGTTGTACATTTACAGGGCTGAATCAACGATGGCAATGGTCGTTTCGTGAGTTGCAGTATGTACAATTTACCATTTTTTTTTTTATAGAGGTGTAATCAATAGGCAGGTTTGGTCAGCATTTATCCATACATATGTTTACGCTCTTATACAATGCATGTTTACCTCTGCATTCTTCTTTTCATACTTAGTCTCTTATAAAGCACTCCAGTTTCGTCACACATCTGTGATAATAAATCAACACCGATTTATTTTTGAAATTAAACCACTAAACGCTAAACGGGAACCGGCTTCTCGAACGTTCGGTCGCAGAATTACTCCAGAACGATCTCGGTCGCATGAGTTCGCAATACTAGTTTCTTCCATAACGTAACAATAACATAAGTAAAAATACAACCTCATTCGAGGTGCACATAATACATCTACAGGGTGTGGGAAGATAATGCGTTGTTATGAATATCAAACCATATTATCTGAAAAACGGTTTAATTATTTATTTAGATTTTACATGAATTACTTGTTGTTTTACAGGGTGAACGACATTAACGAACTTCCCGATCAGGGTCTTTACTTAAACGATCTAAACCACCACGGTCTCGGCAAAGAGATGGTTCTGGCTGGATGGCAGCATAATTCCAAGTAAGCATACTGTTATGATTACCATAATTATGCTATATTATGGGTCCATAGATTAGGATTAACGTTCGACAAGGCCGAGCAGAGAGTCATAGAGCTCGAAAATAATCACAGTTTATTGGACACATGGAAGCGTAGGGGAGACGATCTTCTTTATAACATGATTCCCAAAACTGTGGCTGACCGACTAAGGACCGGAAATTCATCTTTAAGCACCTGCGAAGTAATTACATTTTTCCCTACCTATTATTATCTACTATAAATTTATTTTAGTCGTTTGATTCGGTGACGGTAATGTTTAGCGAGCTCGTCGGTTTTAATTCAACCACGGTTCAAGACATCATGGAGCTGGTTTCTACAATGAACGCCGTTTTTTCCTGTTTCGATTCATTGGTGGACACATACAACGTTTACAAGGTATCACGATTTATTATTAATTTCAAATCACAATTTTTTTTTTATTTTTAAATAGGTAGAGACAGTCGGTCAAGTTTACATGGCAGTTAGCGGCGCTCCAGAAAGATCGGAAAATCACGCCCAAAACATCTGCGACGTTTCACTTTGCATGATGCGGCACGTTAAACAACTTCTGATACCGTCTGGAACCAAAGTTGATGTTCGAATAGGTGAATAAATTACAAATTATTTTCGAATTTAAATCTATCATTGATATGCAGGAATTCACTCGGGTCCCGTTGTTGCTGGAGTTGTGGGTATTAAAGTTCCTAGATATTGCTTCTTCGGGGATACTGTGAATACAGCGTCCAGAATGCAGTCCACAAGTTCGGTAAATATTGCTGCCTACACACTTCCCATTTTAATAAAAACATGTGATTTTTATTTTATAATTTATGGAGCTATACAGTAGCGCGCACTCTTCAATTAGATACCTAAGTGACTAGTAGAATGTTTGAACACGACTATTAACAGTTAAGGCGAAACCGTACGAAATTGATGCCCTAGTGTGCAAGAGAGACAAAAAATCATAAAATTACATTACCGATGAAATGAAAACTATGAGGATTTTAGATAATTTAAAAGCGCAGCTTCTCTTTAAAAATGAATACAATTTGCGCGATGAACGTTTTTTTTTTAAATTTTTGTTTATAATAAAAATAAAGTGAAATATCTTACTATTAAGGTAAAAATTCAAAATTTTAAGGTATATAAGTGAAAGCTGAGAAAATTTCATGAAGGACATCCACCGTCGACCGTCCGCCGGTATTGTTCGTAAACTGATAGCTAAAACAACTCATTCGTTGGAACATTTTGTTTTGACTCCGGAAAGTCGTTCTTGAAGTGAAAGAACACTTTGTTTTAGAAAATAGAAATTTAACTGTTAAAATTTCTTATTTCGGTCATTCATTGACCAAAAATATTTTTTAATCTTTACGTATTTTATACAGTAAAACTTTAATATTTTTTTATTGAAAGGTATTTTCATATTGAATTTCATAACGAACTTTACAGCCAGCTTGACAAGGTGTGCTTGCGCGGTAGAGTGGAGGACAGAGCTCACTTTGTAGAATATTCTCCATTCGTATACATCGCTAACGCGGTACTGCGCCGCACAGTAATAAATTATTATAATTATTACCAAAACAAGATTTTCAACTTTACGGCGAATTCACAGAAAATTTTTCAGTTTCGTCTAAACTGTTTGCGGCAAATTAAAAAATACCGTAAACAAAGTGAGACAATTGTCTCCATGGATGAAAGTTATATTCGTCCAACACAAAGTTGGAGCGACAAAACCCAGTGCAAAAGATCCTCTATTGATTATTTATTATTGTATATACGGGAGGAGAAACGGAAACAGCCTGACTGGTAGATTTCAGAAGAACATGATAATTTCACAATAGTTGACCTTGACAAGCGGCATAACACCCTGAATACATGAGACAGCGACTGGCGGTTTTATCAAAGAGAAAACGGTCTTTTCCAGTTTTGATGAGCAAATCGAAAAAATAAACATCCTAGGCTCTACTGAATCTTTTAGGCTTTCTTTTGTATACCTTGGAATTTGCTCTGCGTTTTTTTTGTTAATATGGGCTTTATTAAAAAAAAAGAGCTCATAGCGCAAATTTTATGAGTTTTGTACATATATTCCACTTTTCATATTTTGATTTTTCCTTATAATGTCCATTATATTAGTAATGTAATTTCAGCGCCATCTGGCGGATTAGAAACACACCATTCCTTGGTAGGGTTTTGCCTTAAGTATTAATATAGGGTATACGTGAGGCATAATGTTATAATCGGTGCTTCACCTCGTTTATTCGATTTATGAATGACCTCTTCCCTACGGAATTAAAAAAAATTGGCATATATTTTTATTTAGGAAAAGGAATTTTTAAATGCAGTTTACCTACCTGCGATGCATCGACGAATTCCGAAAATGTGTATAACAATACCTTTTTCACTTAATAGAACTTGTGTTTCTTGAAAATTGTACTAACACGGTCTACGAAACTCAATAATAAACACTAAATTTACTTTTGTAGCCTGGTCTAGTGCATATTTCCCAACAGACCAAAGAAAGATTACCTAGAGACCGTTATGTTATTCAGGGCAGAGGACTCGTAAAATTAAAGGTAAATAAAGGGTATTGTTTCGATCCGTTGAGATAAAATTTAATTTTCAGGGTAAAGGAGATGTCGCTACATTTTGGATTTTCGAAAGGCCCACAGCAACGGAATAATTATTATTATTGATAGTTATTTATTATACGAGTGTGGAATGTACTATATTAGACACGCAAGAAAAAGTGCCTAATATAGTATTCCACACGAGTGTAATATTAAGTTTTATCCAAAATCATTCATTCCATTTACCATTAAAAGCAGAGAGACCTATGGAATGGTTGCTATAGTTTTGCATTTGGTTCATTAGACTATTCCGTGAGTCCGATTTTTTCTATCAACATTACACCCTCAAATTAGCATAGTAATTCGCTTATTACACACGATTTTGGATAAATTTATTTTCTAAGGTGTATACAAAAAATTCATGCTGTACAAAGTAATCAGACAACCTTTTTAAAATAAATTAAGACGGTATTGTTGTTATGTTTCCGGTATATGTATACTATGTAATGTAATTACTTATATTTTCTTATAAAGCTAGTTATATAACGAAGTTATCCTTTCATATCAGTTCTTCGGAAAGTTCAATCCATCACAAATTGATGGAGATTTGTCCCCACAATATACAACTTTGTAGGGTCATAAGCTCTCATCTGATAATGACGTATTTGACGTGACTACGTTAAATTTTAGCTCAGATCGATTTTATCCCCTCACGTCGCGTCGGTCCATGATCCGCACTCTTGCACTCAAGTGGAGAGTTTTTATCTGTTCGGTTCTAGTTTCTGAACGTTTTTAATTTATCTGAAAAGTTGCTTTTCAAGGTCTTAGTTTGCTCAAGTGGGATTATCCGTTTTCAACAAGAACTTTCCACTGCTTGCAAGCTTTCTGAAAGCAAAACACAAATTGTTTTTGTGGCACCATTAACTTGTTCTGAGCAGCCCGTATCCGTTAGTGGAAATATTAAGATTAATGATGCACAAGATAGTTTTTTTTAACACTTTGATCCTCACTTCATCCGCATTCCACACTTTAATTTCCTTTGCTGATTAGGTGTATGAAAGTTTTTCGATCCATATTTATGGAATCTACCTGGACGCTTAAATATTTCTCCGAAATTCTCCAAGAGGATCTGGAATAATTTTCGGGTCACAATGATTCACTACTCAGTACAGAAAAATTTCCAAATCCATCATGAATTAAGTTTTTTTTTCCCGTTGCATAGCAATTAAACCTGAACTAATGTTAATGTTAAGTTATGTAACTAACTAATATTTTTTAATCATAATTTTCTGTTGGGCGTACAATAAAAATTAATTTACTTAACACTTTCGCTCCTATAATGGGCTATATAATATGTCCCATCGAAATTAAAGTCCAAAAATTCCGACCTTTTTTCTTAGAGATAAGATGTTTTTTTTTATAGTATTTTGGTAGCACATAGTCTTTATTAACAGTTTTTTCATATTTACGAAATATTGTCTGGGACACCAACATAATATTATATCCCACTAGTAAATAATGGGCTTATACCGGGATTTATGAAAATGGATAGAAATATTTTAGGGGATGGTAGAACTCAATTTGAGTAACTAAATCGCTGGACTACTACTACGCGTAAGGACCAAGAGCAGTTTGACCACCAACTGGTCCAAACACAAGTCATGATTGTTGAAATAGTGGAAATTGCAAGCCGTCTACGCCCATGCTTATACGCGTATTCTTTGATATATATCTACAGGTCTTCGTAAATCATTCAACAATTATATCCAGTAGGCTGTGCACGTTAAAATGCTTTATCTAAATACAGGTATATTTTGTTTTCTAGAGGTAAGTATGAAGACCCGTTATTCTATTCTAGCAGGTTTCCATCACTTGATCTTTATATTAGAATGCTCCCGTGTAATAAAGAGTGAGCAACAAAATTCGTGATCGTAGGAGCCTCTGAATCCAAATTTTTGAGTCGATTCTCGATTACGATTGTGTAAAAAGTCATCGAGTAATGTAAATTGACGATTAATGTAAACAGTAAAGTAAAAGAACCGATATACGTTTAGCCAACTGCGATCACGAATTTTGTTGCTCACTCGTTATGTAGTTTAAAAAGTAGTGGTCTATCCCGATTGTAGCAAAAAATAAGGACATCCAAATTATTCAACAATGTATGTGAGTGGGAGAACACTTTATCCAATCCTAATGTCTTTCCATCTGACATGAGTTTTAGTACATCCTAACGTATCCATGTCTGCTATCTTTATTTTAAAACATAACCGTATACCTACTAAATAAACCGAATCCACAATAGCAGGATAAATCCATCAATTTGTAAAAGAAGTTTCTTTAGTATTTCGTTTTTAGGGTTTTGTACCCCAAGGGTGCCAACCGGGACCCTATTACTAAGGCTTCGATGTCCGTTCCTCTGTCCGTCCCCGTCTGTCACAGGGTTATATCTTTTGAACCGTAATAGGTAGGCACTTGAAATTTTCACAGAATGTGTACTACTATGGCCGCTATTACAACAAATAATAAAAATAAAATAAAGTTAAAAATTAAATACATACAGAAATTTCGTTTTATTCATTAACGCCTGCCACATTTCAAAATAGGCAACACATAATTCATACCACATACTCGTGAATGTCAATAGTTTTACACGTCAAAAGGTATGCAGTGTTAAATTTTGTACCGTGTCCGACTCGCACTTGGCCGATTTTTAAATGTATTCATTTGATATCAATTTTTATAGAATGCAGATGTATATACCTATTTTTTCGTCAGAAGTCCACACATTCGCTCTTGGATTGTTTTTTAAATATACGAGGCGATTGTCGGGACTATTCCGTTTTGTGTTTACTTTATTTAATTTTCCTCTGTCAATAGTAATTAACGTCATGAGTCCGGGAATCCAATTGTAGTTGACGACCCCAATGTGTCACCCCTTTTTGCACAGGTCAAATCGGATGTGTTTTACTTTATTTTTGGGAAGTAGCAACGTGCGCCGGGTATCATCTAGTTCGATACAGAAATGACATCTGCATTTCGTAAGAGCTGGACTTCCTACAATAGCCGAATTTCTTGGATTAGAGAACAGATTTGTAATATTTAGAATTAATTTTTCTAATACACATCAAATTAAGTTGGCTTTGTTGCTAGTTCGGTAAAGATTTCAGTATCGTAATGTTTTATTTACCGTACTGCGATTAATACGGGAAATATTAGAATTTGATTAAGTATAAAATAAAGGGAGACGAGTTCGACTTTGCTTAGAATATAACGGAGGACATAAAAAGATTAACTTCAAAAATTAATTATTTAGGTACTCTGTGGAACCAGACACAATTATCGTTGTCATATTATATATTTCAACGCTGCTTTCAAAGAAAGAACTCGTGGCAAGCTACATCGAAGTAGGTATCGTGCGTTCAACAAAAAACATGACATGGCACTGTTTATGCAGCCATAAAGATTCCAACGCTTGCTCCGTAGTCAACTTTTGTTGAACGCAAGTTATATTGTAGATGTTATCATTCTTCATAGTATCGGTTCCGTGCAAAAAGGTAAATCGTCAGACCGCTAGCCGAATCTGCAGAAATAGGCCAAAATGTCGGACAGGGTTCTCGATCCTCTTAGACAGTCCATTCTGTTAAGAGTAAGGTTCCTTCCACTTGTAATAAGATCACAAATAAATCTTAATATTGTCAGTCTTACTACTTGACCATCCTTCAATGGCTTCTTCCACAAAACTATAAACATCTTGTACAATATTGAAAATGGTACTGTGACAAAAGACAGCATTGAACATTTTTTGCAGTTGCCAAATCGCGTAGTGTCTTTATTAATTTAAATGTTGTGCTTTTTGTTATCAACCTTTTTATCTAGCATGATTTTCAATACCAAATTTTCTACAGCGGTTGCTTATTTTTACAGTGGCAGAATTTTATTGAGCCGTATTTCAAAGCCAACTTGACGCCCGATCATTTATAAATTTTTTATTGGATTCTGGGTCTTCTTCAGGGCCTACTAAAAATGGTCAAACACCATAGACAAACTGCTGGAGTTTTTTTTTTTTTTTTCAATAAACATTTTCGTTTTTCTGACGACGGTTTTCTTACTTAATGCAACTTGAGTCGGATCAACAGTTAGGTATCAATTGCAGTACGTTTACCAAAAAAAAAAAAAAAATATATACAAGGTGTCGTGGAAATACCTGCAAATATCAGCAGGTACCCCAAGTTATGAATGCGTTTTTTTTTTTTGTAATTCGAACGCCAACCGCGCGAATAAAAAAGGCAAACTCAGCAAAAAAATATTGCAAAACGGCGAAATTACCCATTACTTACCCATTACGCAATAGATAATGCAAGTATCACAATACATCATAAAATACTGTCTCCCACGCAATTAAAACCGGCTAGGCAATTGCACCATTTCGACCTATCTAACTGTTTAGACTGACAACACTTTTTTCGATGGGTACCAATTGATAAAAACAAAATGTTTAAATAAAAAGTCAGAGTGGAAAT
Organism: Diaperis boleti; assembly: GCA_963583935.1. Classification (NCBI taxonomy): domain Eukaryota; kingdom Metazoa; phylum Arthropoda; class Insecta; order Coleoptera; family Tenebrionidae; genus Diaperis; species Diaperis boleti. The sequence goes on along the minus strand of OY757242.1, from coordinate 42,224,782 downwards.
CATAAAGAAAATTGTGACACCAACGTGAAGTGGTATGAATTTTTTTAGAAGAATTATTGAAGACAAAACAAGGGAGGACAGAATAAGGAATGACACATGCAAACAATTCCTCAAACCATGAATAATATAGGGAGAGGAAGGAAGTGAAAGAAGCGTTACTTAATGGAAACGAGCACTAATCTTTAAAAGCATTTTTATTCGCATAATTGCAAAGTAAATTATTATAAATCAATCCATATACAGGGTGACAAATAAACATTTAACGCTGTATCTTTGTTATTTTTAACTCATTACAATTCAATTTATTCACTTGTTACATTTCTTAGAGCTACTAGGTTTTCAGAGCAAACCCGGGTAGTCGAGTCTAGTTAAATGTTACTCCATGCAAGCATTTTTATAGGGCTTATACAGCTTGCACAACGGGTGATACTTCCATGGGGTGGCGGCACCGGGGTGAGACCAGGTCCAGGGTGGTGGTGCGGCGGCTCGTAGGTACGAGCAGCACCCTGCAAGGGCATTAGCAAAGCGCCTCGGTACTATTTCCGTTACAAATTCAAATTATTTTAAAAGCACTTTAAAATAAATTAATGATCGCCCGTCACTCGAAATTCAAGTGGTATGTATTGAATTGGTAATCGAATCAATGTAAAAATAAAAAAAAATACGAGTGTGCTTTAGACCACAGGACTAAACTAAAACTTCAGTTCGCCATTGTGAAAGTGCCCTTAATTTATGTAAGTTTATAAATGGAGCTAGAGAATCCTAAATTAATACCGTCTGCAGTATTGGATAATGCATGTTTCAGTTTGTCGTCAGCGAAAAGTCGGCAATCATGTGTAGCGATTAAGATAAGTAGCGCAATTGCATATTACAAAACTGACACACACAAATAGGTGTATTGTGAGAAGTGCGGATTCACAGCGGATAGGACGCGGGTTCGAATCCCGTTAAAGCAAAAAAACTTCTATGAATTAATTATTGTAAAATCGTTCGCTTTGCCCGATCACACTTTTCGTAACGCTCTCGTCACGCATTCACCAGCTTATTCCCTAAGTCAAGTGTCCGTAAAGAAGTTTTACTTCAAAAATGTAAGTTCAAATTTACGTAGACAGTGTAACCAAATGTTATAAAAACAAATTAAAGCGCCCCAAAAAGTGTAGAAGTTAAATAAGTGAATTGGATGAATATAATACCTTTGTGTTTGTCTGTATCCGTATGGAAACGCGAGACATTTTGTTAGAACAGAGATCGAAGCCTGAACCCAAAATAAAAATTGTTGTGTGCCTCACCTTTATAAGCACACGACTGAAAGTGAAGCTTGGCAACACGATGGTAGGAATCGAGTTTATTTGATTATTTTCTGATACAAATGTTACGAGTGGCTTATGGTAACTAAAACAAGGCGCGCCAAGAAGACCCCCTTGGGACACCCTTGGGACAGGGGGGGGGGGCGGATTTGGGACACCGTTGGGACCCCCAACCATCTGAACCGCCCTCACACCTACTACGTTAATCGTTTCATTCCACGCGGCCCCACTCATATTCATCTTCACCACCAAAGTGTTTCACTTTGATTTCCTGTCAAAAACATTACTGAATAATCCAACGTTACAAAGGAATGAGACAAAAAGTAATAAAAATGTTATACATTTACACACACAATCGTTGCAATGCATTAGGCAAAACACCCTAACATTCTCCAAGGATCGTAAAAACAAACTAATGCCTCCAGTCGGCCACTTTCTGGCTGGTTTAAGTTGGGTTAGTACCCGTAAAGTTATAAATGCTTTTTCTGTAATATAATAATTTATTACTGTGCGGCGCAGTACCCCTTGATCTCTTTTTTTGAAGTATTCTCCACGAACGGTTATATTTTACTTATAACATCCCGAGTTTGCCTCGATAGTTTTTTATGTGATATTCTTGAGGTAAATACTAAAGATTACTCTGAAATCACCGCGCACCCAAAGCTCAGGGGAGAGGCCAAGTTAAATTTAGCTGTAGAGTTCGCTAGCTTCTTACTTAAAATGACTCGCGCTCATTCAAGTCGGTGACTGTAATGGACTGCTTTTTGCCGAAAAGAAAACGCAAATAATTTTTTAAATTGAAAAGTCATGTAGGTCCGTATCTTATTAATGTCTATCATTAAAAAAAAAACAATATAAAAATCGGTGCAGTACACAGTTTTATTAAATAATATGATTGTATTTGAATACATAATAATATGCTGTTGTAGGCGTATTTCTGTTAGATGTTTCAAATATTTGATCCTACAGCATAATTTTAATTGGAATTAATTCTACATGAGTTTGTGCCATGGACTGGACTTCCACACTCCGCGTGTTTTACCGTTATAGTCTGAATTCTGTAACTTCAACACACCCATAAACCGGCGCAGAAGTAAAATTAGGGACCGGACGGGTCTTATTTTGAATTTCGGCTCTTGCGAGGGGAGGTCGGCGCTTGGCCAGTGGCTCGCATCCTTCTGCTCGCATGCCTCTGCTGTGTCTATTATTGTGTGGTGCGCCACTGGTGCATTTCAAACCAACTCGGTCGCGCAGAAAATGGCGGTTAGACATGTTGAAGTTACAGAATTCAGACTATACTAGAATACCGTTTGGGAATTTTTGTTCCTAGGATTTTTAGGGTTTTCAATCAGTCAATGTTTTGACTAATAAATTAATATACATGTATTTAGCAATTAATCTTTTCTGTAAAATTTGGAATAGAAAAAGTGCAATTTTATAAAAGACGATAAAAAATAATATTTACTTAAGAAATCGAAATCCAACTGTGCTTGCACCAGAAAAGGTACAATGATTCAATAGGTCTTTATAAATGAGTCCTTCGTTTTTTAAATCTAAAAATTTATGGCTGAAAACATTCTAAAGGATGAAAATAGCATCGAAGATCAACACTTTTTTTCTTTGCAATTTGTTACGATTCCAGATTTACAAGTTGAAACATTTTACGGTCGATAATGAGAGTGGAACGATTAGTTGGAATAATTTCACTCATTATTGCAATTACTATGTCCACTTAAAAATATGACCCACTTTCTATTGAACACTTTTGACCTCAACTTCATGTAAAAGACGTCTTTGTACTTGAACTGAAATGAGCAAAGCTTTTCTGTTCCATTGTTGCCAGCAAAATTAATTAAGACTAAAAAATTGGATGCGTGATTCGTCATAATGAAACTCAGTGTCACTTGTGTTTCCCTGTATTTGATGAGGTTTCTTAATTAGCCTGTTGGATGATACTTCCACCAAATAGGCTAATATTTACTTACCTAATAGGTTCCAAACAGACAAGTCTGATACCGCAACTAGATCAAACACAAATAGAGAGCAAGAGCAGATCGGTCGTTTATAAACTAATCATAGTAATCGATATGTATGGTATGTTGTTGCAAAGTGTTCAACACTTCATTCAGGTAAAATAAAAATAACAAAATCTGTTTTTATAATTCTTAATTTCAGTTGGAATATGGAGAACAAATTTGGTATAGAGTTCTTGAACATGCTAACTGCAAACACATTTCTTTTGAGACGCATCAGGTATATCCTGACAATATTATGGCATCACTGGCTGCAGCTTGTGCGGAAATCACGTCGGCCTCATATGACAGCTGCATGAATTTTTTTGGAAGATGTTTTGTAAGATATTTTTCAACTTTAGGGTAAGGAAAATTAAGTAAGGTTAAAACAACGACAGTTGTAAATTGAAGGTATGACGTGACTGTTAAAGCCACCGGACGCTTTTTCACCGACTTTCTTCAAAGTGTAGACAACATTCATTCCCAATTCTGCTTTACGTACCCAAAAATGAAAAGTCCATCGATTTATCTAACAGACATTGATGTGACCGGCTGCATCCTGGTTTACAGAAGTGGCAGGCAAGGATTCACTCAATACGTTATGGGTTGAAAAGTAATGATTTATAACTAAATGTTCAAAAATTAAGTTGCAGGTCAATTACAACAAATTGCTAAGGATTTTTATAATCTGAATTTGAAGGTTCGGGTGTTGGACAAGGCTAGTTCAGCTGCTGGTACGAAATGCACTGTTATTGTAACATATCGACTAGATTTCGATAACAGACCTTATGTAAGTACGCAACATTGATAAAGTTTTTATAGGGATTAAGTGTAGAAGTATATGGTTATAGTTAATTCTGGAATTAATTTCAACAATAAATATATAACTTGTCCTGTGTGCAACCAATTGAAAATCATCATCAGTTATTAAAACTGTTAATTTCAATGGTATCAGAGCAGAGAAAATTTATCACATTACTCTCACTACTTCTTTTACCAAGTTGAGTTAATTAAATCCATTTGCAGATGCAATACAAGAATAAAAAGTCCTCTTTTAACGAAATAAAGAGGTTTTCTCCATTTCCGTGCTCGGTTTTATTAGAGCTTTTTCCATTCGGGATAATCATAAATCCTGAAATGAAAATAATAGGAGTGGGCGAACAACTAGTGGAAATATGGAATGACAAAGAGGAATTCCTTACCAAGTCGGTTAGTTCCTATTTCAAGTTGAGACGCCCCAAAGGAATTACATTTTCTTGGAAAAACGTACCGACCACTGTATGCATTGAAAAAAAAAAAAACGATTTTGTCAATATTTTTGTAGACTCGAAATTTGGAGTCAGTTATGTTCGAATTAGAATTTAATAGAGGTTTAGGCGATTTTTCTTCACAAGAAATCAAGCCTCAAGATTCAAATCGGCAGTCACCTAGTGAGTTAAAGAATATCCTCTTGAAGGGTCAAATGAAATTCGTTAAAGACATCAATGCTATTATTTTTCTTTGTAGTCCAATGTAAGTTGATGTACTGATTTAATAAATTTCAACAGTTGAAACTTTTTAAGCATCAATGACTTGGATGAACTTCCTGAACAAGGCTTATTTTTAAATGATCTAAACCAACATGGTTTAAGTAAGGAAATGGTGCTAGCAGGATGGCAACACAATTCAAAGTAAGTATATTATTAGGTCCTGCAATTAACGTATTTCCCATGTATCGTATTAAGGCTCGAAATAATGTTCGACAAGGAAGCCCAAAGGTCGGACGAATTAGAAAAAAGCTACGAACTTTTAGACACCTGGAAACGTAGAGGAGACGACCTTTTGTACTCCATGATTCCCAAAACAGTTGCTGATCGCTTGAGAACCGGTGATTCTTCTTTAAATACTTGCGAAGTAAGTGTCATAAAATTAAGATTATTTCTTTAATACCGTCTCTAGTCTTTTGAGGCCGTAACAATTTTGTTCTGCGAGTTGGTAGGACTGTCGTCCGAAACTGTTAAGGATGCTATGCAAGTTGTAGAAACCATGAATACGGTATTTTCTTGTTTTGATTCCCTAATGGACCAATTTGGAGTCTATAAGGTGCTTTTGAAACAGTTATTGTATCTCTGTAGTTCATGAAAATCTGTTAGGTTGAAACTGTTGGTCAAATTTACATGGCAGTCAGTGGAGCCCCCGAAAAAACTGATCAACATGTAGAAAATATCGTTGCTTTGGCAAAAGAAATGATAAACAAAGTAGCACTTATTACAAAGCCCGATGGACGCCCTGTTAACATACGAATAGGTTAATCTACAATTTATTTCTGACAATCTTAAGAAAATGTGATTTCCAGGAATACACTCTGGGCCTGTTGTAGCAGGAGTGGTTGGTATTAAAGTACCTCGATATTGTTTTTTCGGCGATACTGTTAACACAGCGTCTAGAATGCAGTCAACAAGCTCTGTAACCTTTTTATACTTATTGTTTTGTATCAATTATAATTATAATTCTAGCCTGGAAAGATTAATATCTCTGCAGATACCAAAAAGCTCCTTCCTTCTGGTAAGTATCAGATTGAAAATCGTGGGAAAGTAATAGTGAAGGTGAGTTATGGTTTTCATAGAAGAGAAATAATTGTAGTAACTTTTAGGGTAAAGGTGAAATGGAGACGTTTTGGATAACTTCTTAATTTATAAAAATATATACAGAAATAAATATTTGCGTAATTAACTATTCAATTAACAGTAGCAAGCATCGCGGGTGTTGCTCTTGATCCAAGAAATGTACCTATTCACTCTAGTGTACACTCCAGGGTAGTTTGGCTGAGCACATCCTTCACCCCATGAAACAATTCCTAGAACAAAATATTATTATAATAACTTAATATAATTCAGAACTATCTACATGTTTTTAACCAAAATTGTCTAGATTTCACAAATAAAAATAAAATACATATCTGATAACCAAAGGATGAAATCGTTATTTGCCCTACGGGCTTTCAGATTCTTGTGTTTACATAACATAAGCGATATCCTACTTTGCAATCTGTATTAATTTCAAAACAACGTCTTTTCATTTCTTCTCCCCTCCTCTCGCCACTTCTGCCTTCTCCCTCCTCTTTCATCCATTTTATTTCCCTTCCATCTAGATACAGTATTGCCTCTCCACTACATTCATTCCACATAATATGTTCGATCGTCTCTCTCCCCTCATAACGCGTTCTACACCTTCTTCCTCCTTCTTCCAACCAACTATTTTCAACTATTCTCCCTCTCTCCCTCTCCAAATGCTTCGGTATTTCGTCAATCTCTAATTATTTCATCTACATTCATCAACAGGCTTCTTTCTCCCCGTCTCTATTTCTTTGCTTGCGTACCCAGTTCCCTGGTAATATTTTTCCTTTTCTCCTGCGTTCTTCTTCTTTTCTCTCCAGCACTCATTCAATATGCCACATCCTCTTAATTCATTTCTGTCATTATGTACCCCGGCTTTTTTCTGTCTACCCCTAGCGGCACCCACCTCAAATACTTCTCTTGCACCCTCTCTATCTCCCCTTGTTCTATTCATCTCCAAACCTCTGCTCCGTACAACAACATGCCCTCAATCAGACTTTCAAACATCATCCTCCTCCTCCTGAAATCGCCTCTCTCTCCTATTCCCCATACACACCCCATCGCCATATTTGCTTTTCTTGTGAACTCCATTAAATGTGCCTTATCCGTGGCTCCTTCATTAAACATATAGCCTAAGTATTTAAATTTTTTAATCTGCTCTTTTTTCTCTCCCTCCCAGTTCCATTCATTCTCTTAGTTTTTTCTCTTTCTCTTGTTAAACACCAACATTTTTGTTTTTTTGCGCATTCATTTCTAACTTTTTCTTCCTCACGTATTTTGATAGGTTCTTTATTTTTAATCTTTCTTTCACTCTTTTCCACCATTACCACATCAGCCACAAACGCTATACTGTGGCCAGGCTCCAGACTTTCACCTTTTAATTCCCTTTTGCTTGCGCTCTCTCTAATATTTCATCCATATGTTCCACATATATTGTAAACAACAAGGGGCTGAGCGGGCAGTCTTGCCTCACTCCCTTTGATGTTACAAAACCATTCACTTTCCCTATCTCTTAAATTCACCTTACTTTTTGCCTTTTCGTATGTCTCCTTCACCTTTCTTACCAGCCATTCATTCAAACACGCTCTCCCATTTCTTCTTTAGTTCACTCTTTGTCAAATGGTCTAAAATCTATACATTATCCATAACTCCCCTCCCCTGTCTAAATCCTGTGATTAGCAGAGGTATTCCCCACCTTACTTTTCTCCCCCTCCTTTCTCCACCCTAGCGGGAATCTCTCTTCTCTCGTTCGGTATTCCACCCCTGTCTCTTCCTCAGTTTCTTCACTTGCCTCTCCACCTCTTCTCCTTCTAGTGCTGTTTGGTTCCTCTTCATCTCGATTTCTGTTTTCCCTTTTTCTTTTTCCCCTTCCAGGAGCCTCAGTATTCCTCCCACGCGTTCATCGTTATCTCTTCACTCACTGTTACTTTTTTCTTTCTTTCTCTATTGATATAATTTCACACCTCCTTCTCTGTTCTTATAGCATTTATCTCTCTCTCTCTCTTTTCTCTCATTCTTTTGCCTCTTCTACTCCCTACATGTTTCTCTATCTTTTTTTATATCATTGATTCCCGCACTATTTGGGAAAATTTCTGTAGTGTTTTGAATCATTCTACAAGAGTCTATTATTCGATTTCTTAGTTCTTGCTCATTTTGGATAGGTGATATCAACCTTCTCCCCAAGCCCGTATCGATACCTACTGTTACCCCGCTACCCCCGCTATAAAACAATTAAGTTAAACTACGTTACGCCAGGCCAATGGACAACACGCTACCACAGCTACGTGCTACCAGTAAACATGGCGCATATCCGTCAATTCGCGGATTGCTCCTCAAAAAAAAAACGTAAATAAAAGAAATAGGTTATGTTGAAGAAAAGTAAACAAAACAATAGATTATGTTGACAAAAAGGTTTAAAATGTGGGAAAAGAAACAACCAACAAATCATCGCGAGTGTTGGTTAAAGTTAAAGAACACCCTGTATATCCTAACATTTAAGTATAATTTATTGTTAGTCATGTTGGCTGTATGTATTTATTAATGTCGATCACACTTTGCCAATTTTCAACAATACTTTCTCAGTTCCTGAAGAGCTTCTATGACAATTTTTGAGGCCCTTACAGTCAGAAGAACAAAAGTAGAGCTTTCTAAAATTATTGCAAAATCAGAACGTTTCACAATTTTTCTTGCTGTCGATCATATTTTACAAATTTTCAACAAACAGCTCTTCACGTGTTCAAATACTTTTTTAGCCTTGACAGCTGTAAATTACGTTCTACCACATTTTAGACAGCCATGGTAACCCATTTTTCACACATTGAGGCTGTCCTTTAAGCGATAAAATAGTCCAAAATTTTCTTCTTTAAGAATCGCGAAAAAAAAAGATCTTTTATGATAAATATTGGTCGTATATTTTGAAAGAAGATACCGCACTTAACTGTCTTTGAATAAATTTCTAAGATATAATAATGACCAATTTAAAGACACTCTCGTAGTATAAATAGTATGCATGTCAGTTGCCTATTTACCTTATTTACAATGTCAATGTCAACCTAAAAATGTTAATTTACTGCGATTATTACTCTCATAAAATACAATAATATGGCAAAATGGGTAAAGTCATTGAACTAAAAGTATAAAACATGACAACAATAAGATAATGAAAGAGTTAAGGTAAGTCAACAAAATACTCCAACACATAACCTCTCTCATATTTTTAGGAATTGCGCCCTATGTGCTATTATGCATTCCTAAAACTCCCGCATCCTTTTGGGCAAAATCCGCGTCCGTCACACTATCCTGCACCTATCTTTATGTCAATAATGTGAATATAACTTCAACGATAATTTTTGTAAAATGGGGGCGCCGAGTGGAATACTTCGTCATCGGCTAAAAAGTTGTAGACATTATGTGTGTGGTAGGTATTTTATATCACTCAGTTTTATTAAACACTCCGCTTCGCGTCGTGTTTCAATATTCAATAAACTTCGTGATGTAAAATTGATTCTACCACACTTATAATGTATTTTTTCTACTTTGCGTTCGTACTGAGGCTATTACGATACGCTTTTGCGTGTGATAATAGACAAAAGCGGTGTTATAATAATTATACTAAAAATAGTATAATTTATTTTTTTAATATTGGTTACACGTGCATTTAGGGCAAGCGATTTTGTTGGGGGAGGTGTCCAACAAGATGGTAACACTTGTCGTCTTGTTGGCGCATTGTTGTTGGACGGGGTCTGTAGGTTTTGCATGGCCTGGATGGCTCGCCCTGACTTTGTGTGTGGACGCCGTCATGAAGGTTTTTAATAGTATAAGACAACATCGTAGCGTTGCAGCTCAAAAAACGGTAGGGAAATGTTTTTGGAGATTGTAGAGAACGTGTTCTCCTTCTGCCAATTTTCAAATTGGGCGTATGTTTTTCCATATTCCTCGCGTGACTTGAAGGTAGCAAATCGCCTATCGTATTTTCGCCAAAGCCCGTATTTCTGGGGGCGTACATTGAAGAACTTCAGAACTCATTTTTGGAAGGACAAAAATACGAGTGTTGACGTTTCAAATTAATTCTTTTTCATAGCCGCCATTAATGCACCTCGCAAGCGTGCCAACCGCCGCGAAATTCCCTAGGTTGTGAAATTTGATTATTTTGTATAAAAAGTGACAAAGTAGAAAAAATACTGTATGATAACTCGTTTATAAGGCATTTTGTCGCACTTACCCGTGCGTGCGACAAAATGCTTCTTATAAAACTCGTATCATAATATACTAATAAGTGTGGTATAGGCGGTGTGCACATTTTAAATTCCGCGCGTTTTACAGCGCCTCCAACGGCCTTTCTGGCATTTTTAGTGGTAAAACAAATAAACGTCAGTCACAGACGGTGAACTGTTATAGTTAACGTGGGATGCCTTCTATGGGATTAAAATTTTTGAACCTCAAGGGGGTAAATTTTGAAAATTCATCATCATTATCATATTATGTAAATTGACGCGACAAATGCGTCTGTACCCTCGGCTTCCCTTTACATGAAGCCTAAATCTCTAAAACTGAATTGCATCCAAAGTCGAAGAGTTTGAGAGTAGGAGAGTGTAAAAAAAATTACAAATAAATTTTTTGTCCTAAAGCGGGACATTTTTGCCCTCGCTGGGGACAGCGGGACAGAGAGGGCTTTTTAAAGGGGGGTCTATGCCGCCAAAGCGGGACGTATGGTCGGAATATTTATTAGGACAGCCAACAACACAACAACCGATTCTCGATGAAGCATTTTCTCGCACTTCAGACATTTGTCGAATTGAAGAAATTTGTCTATATGTCGGTTCCGTACCACTAAAAATGACAGAAATGCCGCGTGGTGGCGCTGAGGTAAAATGTGCACACCGCCTATAATATTACAGTCAGAAGAATCAGTGTTTTCTTAGTACTTTTCTTATTATTTCTTTTGAGTAATCTTCCTAAGATGTTTGTTCCTTTTAGTTTAGGAGTTGACTTGCCTATCTCTCTTTTTTTATTCCAGTCTCTTAATGCGAAACGCTCAGTCGCCTCAACTTTGGAACCAAATTACGGCTTTCATTGTTTGGCTATCTTAACGTATTGGGCATCAAAATTTGTAAAAAAAAAACCTTCATCACGGCAAAACTTTGTTTGTTCAGAAAAAAAATTTATTGCCAAAATGAGAAACCTAAAAAATTTTTTTTTAACAAACGTGTTGGTGCTTGATTTTTACTGATCGCTGTATTCGGTAAATGCAAGGTGTTTTTATAAATATTGAAAAATAAATTTGCAAATTGTTCCCAAAGTTCGCTAGTTTCAAGCAATGTTGGCGTGGTTCAAGGTAACACAGGCGCCGCCCCTCAGCGGCAGGCAGACGTGTCGACGGCTGACCGTATTATATTTCGTGTATGCCGCAGCTCGTTCTTAAAAAGATAACAAAAAAGTAAAGTAAACAAAAACGGGCCAGTCGCCTTAATTACGCCAGTATTCTTCTTATTTCGGTTATATCTTCATTTTTATTAAACCCAATTAATTTTTTTGTTACTTGTTTTTTTCTCTTTTTCATCAATAAAATGTTTTCATTAAATCTGAAAATTTTCTTTTTCCTAATTTCCCTTTCCAGTTCCTGCAGTTTCAACTTCATTTTTAACTGAATGTTTTCTGTTTTGATTTTTTGGTGTTTTTTTTCTTGATATCTCCTTATTCTTTTTGAAGATTATCCAGTTTTCCTTCTATTCTTATGTCTATTTCCTCCGCCGTTTGTAGTTTATTTTTTATATCCAAAATCTATTCTATTTTACTGCTGTTTTTATTTTCCGCTGGATGGATACAATTCTTCTGTGTCTTGTTCCCGCTACCGTCAAAAGCTACTACTACTTTATTCAGCCTCCCATCTTTTCCGTTTCTTTTTAAATTGTTCTCTTTTCCCTTCAATCTCTCTCTGAATTTCTTGATTCTCTCATAGTATTTCTTTCAATAATTATTCTTCCTTTAGTTGCCTTTTTATTTTTTCTTCAAACTTATCCATAATTCTAGCCAAATCCCTGTCAATTTTTGTTTTTACTTTCGGTGGTCTTGCTGTTATTTTACTTATTTTGAATATCTTCTCTTCTTCCTCTTCTTGTCTTCGTGTTCCACACTCCTCTGTTCGTTTTCAAAGAAGATCAAGTACTTGCCACAAATAAGTACTAAATAATTACATAATACCTATTTACCTTATGCCAGGGCACAGTACTTTATTATTAATCCAAGTTAGAAAACCGATTGAGAACCGCTAGCATGATTGAAGAACCAATGGTAAATAAACTCTTATCTCTTGGCCTAAACAAAAAATGACTTTTTTGCTGGAACGAGTGCGGTTAACGGCTTCATTACTTTCCTTTTCATTTTGACTGTTGAATTGAATTTGACAATTGAAAGCAAAAGTGGTTTTTGTTTATCGGAAAGGGTTCATCAATAAAAACCGAGATGTTTACAATAGTTTGTATCGTAAGTAGTGTTTTGCCCAAAAGAAATCCAGCGACTGTTAAAATGTTTTGAGTGCATCGCTGGTTACATTAAGCGTTTTTTAATACCATCAAGACTACGTTTAGGGGCCATATAATTTGAGGCTTAAATATCTATACTTTGTGAATCGTAATCGTGGATATATTATTAAAAAATAAAATAAATAATTACATAAATATACTACATACATGTTAGTGTTAATGCTAGTTTGCATTGTTTAATATTAAATGTAATATATTTTTTTCAAAGTAAGGATATTGTTAAACTTCTTATACAGGTGTCTCGCAAATTAAAAATGAAGACTGTACAGTCTGTCTTATAGCAAATATAGCACCTATAAAATACACACCTATAAAAATTTGGAGAACTTCTGTTTAATAATACATTTTTGTGATTTTAACAGGTTTTCACAACAGCCAAAATTGACAATTTAGGTTTACTATGGTATGTAAATGATTAGGTTAATTATTGTACTATCCAGAAGTTTCAAAATTTAATTTTATAAAAGTGCCTTTTATTCTGTTATTGTTTAGTTTTGGCCTTAATGGTATTTAGATATATTTTTTTTGTTTTAAAGGAGCGAATCGCACATTTGCAGGAAGCTAACCTTATGTGAGACACTCTGTATACTGCGGATTATTAAGATCTTGAAAACTTTATTTATTATTATTAATTTCTCATTTCGAATTGTACCATTATTTTGATTAAAGTTTTTCTCTGTTTAAAACTTTATCCGTTCTAGAGATAGATATTACATGTGGACCACCGGTGCTTAATGGTATTGAACAATCGATTTCACTTTGTTTGATGAGCTATCCGATCACTTACCAACAATAGAGTGAGTAACGCCATTAACAACATGTAGTGGGCCCCCACTGTCTCCCTAAAATAATAATGAAATCTCCTCAAAGTTAGCGTGTTATTCGTTCGTTTACCTGACAAGAATCCTTCATTCCATATGAGTAACCTGCACACAACATGTTATCCGTAATTTTATTTCCATAACCAGTTCTTCTACAGTCGATATTTGACATAATGGGCACTTCCACTTCACGCAATGTATTCGAAACTTGACCATGGGCGTGGGTAGCACCCCATCCAACGGCTATTCCTACAACATCGATTATTATGCTTGAACTAAGTAAATAAATGTGTATGTTTACCTTTAAGACCCGTGAAGCTTTTTCCAGTCGACGGAAGACACACAGGTTTCAATAGTCCGGTAATGTTGAGGTCTTCGTCGACTTTCAGTAAAGCAACGTCGTTGTTGTAGGTACCACCGGAATTATAGGATCTGTGTCTGAAGATTTTGCTGATTTTTCTGGTAAAAATCTGAGTTTCAAAATAATTTGATCGGTCATGGTCCAAAAAACTTGCCGACAGTCTTTCCTTTGCAAATCTGAAAAATATACGTCAATTTTGGAACAACCTACACTGATAATAACCGTCTCGCACCCATTCACACAATGTGCTGCAGTTAATAGATATTTATTGTTGATAACAGACGCTCCGCAATAAAATCGATTGTTGTACGTCAATGCGACCATCCATGGATATTGGTTGATTGAAGTTTCAATACCTCCGACGATCCTTTTGTTTTTGTAAGTTAGACCACAGGCTAACAAATCAGATGACTTTAATTAATTTTTGGTTTTGTGTTCCACTAGAAATGAACAATCCTTAATAATCTAAGATAGTTTTCTGTTCTCATACAAAATAATTTTCGTATTTTACTTCTAATATCAGTATATATTTATAATTTAATTTAAGGGAATAATAAAGAAGGAAAATATTTACGAATTAATTTATTAATTTAGTTCCTAAATATATGCTATAATAGGGGAATAAAGTATAAAATCAGAAATACAATTAAAACTTCTGTGATTCATTTCCAATAAGGCAATATGACCTATTTTGTCAATTTTACGTTAAAAGCAACAATTATACACATTTCTTAAGGTAGTGTAATGCTAGCGGTTCTATTAATATTTCGATTTTCTTTGGCTAATTAGTGGCACTTAATGAGCTACTTAGTAAACATGGCGAGAAACTTTATAAGGCTATAAAGGTAAACATCAATTTATATGCTGTTATACTTAATCTGCAAAATGTAATGTGAAACTAACCATGATTTTTTTATTCGTTTTGTGAAATACATATATGTATGTAATGGAGAAGGTAGTATATAACTAAATATATAAATATTCCCAGATATGTATTTAATTTGACAGCTGTCAAACCTAACCTCAAAATTTGATATTAATTCGTGTTTTCCCTCATTTTGCGTGAACGAATACAAAAAATTTTGTTAAATACTGGTGCGCTGTCACTTGTCAGGAGCTCGGGTTCATTTATAACACTCGTGCTACAAAAATTCGCCCTCGCCCAAAAAAGCGTTTTGCCAGCGCAACATATAAATATTGTCTTCATCAGCACAACTTTTAATTCTTATTCCATAAATAACAATTAATTTAATAAATTATTATTAGTGTACTGCAGTTTTGTGCAAAATTTTCCAAAATTTCAGTTCTTTCATGGTCTATTATTATACGAGTTCCTGTGTAAATTGGTAACTCATTCGATTCGGGATTTTATTCTGAGAAAGACGTTTGTTTTGGTTGTTCCGCAAATAGAAATTACAATAATTATTGTTATTAACAAACAACTAAAAAAAAGGGGTTTAGTTTTTTGACAATAACACAAAATATAAGTGAAAGATTAAAAAAAACATACAACCGAATTGATAACCTCCTCCTTTTTTGAAGTCGGTTAAATTAAAGATTATTTTCAAAAATTGAATAAATTATGGTGTGTTCTTAACACTTGATGGAATGAGATCTCGTTGGAAAAAGCGAAAAGTTAGACAATTGTTAATTAACAACATTTTATGAGGCGGCGAGTTTTCAACTTCTTGACTAGACTATTGTAAATCCAATACGTAAATATTTCAATTTCTTTTGCGCGTTAAACAAACTATTGATTGATATTTAATTGTCTCCTTGTCTTATTTAAGCCATAAATAAACTATTTGGGACATAAAACTTGATCCAATCAACTCTTAAATTGACAATAACAATTACGTTCAAACTATCCAAACGTACGTAATAAAACCTACCTTGGCAATAAAAATCTGAATGAGTAATAAATTACGAGTATATGTATCAGAGCGATAGTGGTGTTCAACCTTCATTTTATTTCTTCCTTAATTACTGATACAGAAGATAGGTAGATACAAAGATTTACTATGTTTCTGGGAGTAATTCTGAAAAAGTTTTGAAATTTATAAAAGAAAAAACTTTTTTCGATATTTTAGTTTTAGTTTGGGGAGCAGCTAAGACAATCTAAATTCGGATCTTCGGATATGAAGTTGCTACTTGAAGGTGCTGGTCTCCAGAAAGAATATAGGGACCAAAGTGAAGCAGAAAAAAAGGTTAAGAAATCTTATCGGAGCGTCAGATGAAGATCTTAATTAACTTTGCATTCAGTCAAAATGTAAAAATAGGAAATTTATAAGAATCAGAAAATAAAAACCAGGGAATTTCACTTCATAAAAATCGAATATGACTACTATACAGTGTGGAAATTAAGTAAGGAATAAATTCAGTAACTCCGTTAGTATTTGCACTAGAAATACATACAACTTAAAAAACATTATAAAATTATAGCGCACCCGAGGAACATATCCAAAAAATTTTTTTCATTAGTTTTTTGACAGCTATGACGTCATCAATATATTTTTTTAATGGCAACCCCTGTTTTTTATTTTACATTTGAATAGAGTTCTTTATTCTGTTTTCAACGTTGTCAAATACTTAATAGGTTAGATAAGGAAAAAATTAAGTAAAACGGCGCTAAAGCTCAAATTACTAAAATTTCAAAAAATTAACAGAACTCTAATGTTATCGGAATTTAAGAAAAAAACATAGAGATACCAATACAATGTTGACAAGTTCTGAATTGGTATAAAATAATTTTGTCTGAACTGTTTTTCTCTATTAAATAATAAATGAACTTCTAAATAATAATATATCGTTGCAACAGGATGGTGCTCCAACACACTAGCTCGGTGCGGCGTTATTTGGACGAAGTGTTCCCAAGAAGATGGAAGAGGAGGTCCAATAGAATGGCAGGTTAGGTCCCCAGATCAAACCCCATTAGATTTTTTTCTATGGGGGCACTTAAAAAGCAAGGTGTATCAAAACCGAGCCCACAATTTGAATAATCTTGAAGGAAGAATTCGACATGTTGGCTCTTTTTATGATCGTCTTGGATTTTGTCAGATGATGCAGGCTCATCAGTTTGAACATTTGGTGTAATATCTTTAATTTATAACTACAACATCTTTTTGTTAATTTTCTTAATTTGTTAGCCCTACTTTGAAATTTGGGGTTGTTTTCTTATTTTTTCTCATTGATTGCTTTTGGGAACTTTGTTTTGTTTGGATTTCTGTTTTTTCCTTAAATTCTGATAAAATTAGACAGCTCTGTTAATTTTTTGAAATGTTACTAATTTGAAATTTAGTGCCGTTTTTATTAATTTTTTCTCTATGTAACCTATCGAGTATTTGATAACGTT
Organism: Diaperis boleti; assembly: GCA_963583935.1. NCBI lineage: Eukaryota > Metazoa > Arthropoda > Insecta > Coleoptera > Tenebrionidae > Diaperis > Diaperis boleti. The sequence goes on along the minus strand of OY757242.1, from coordinate 42,207,793 downwards.
GAAATCAGAATAAAAAACTCTATGCGAATGTAAAATCAAAACCATAGGTTGCCATTAAAAAATATATTGATGACGTCATAAAAAAAAGTGATGAAAAAAAATTAGTATACGTTCGTCGGATGCGCTATAATTAGCCCTACCACATGGTTTTTAAGTTTTATTTCTAGCGCAAATACTAACGGAGTTACTAAATTTATTCCTTACTTAATTTCCACACTGTATACTCAGAATTTAAAAGAAGTATCAGAAACCATGTAATCTACAAACAAACCTAGTGACTTTCAAAATTACTGCTCTGATCTGACAGGTCTGACAAACATCACAATTTCGGCACCTTACTCTTCTGTATCAGTGGATAGACGAAATTTGTGTGCAAACCATACATTTTGGTCAAATCAATTATTAACTGTCAGTATTACCTTCTCTTTTAAATCTGCTTTTTTAGCACACAGCAGCAATGCGATTTTTGAGATCCAAGAGGGCTCAAAAAATGTAAATTACTCAAAAAACAGTTTGCTCCTGGAAGCTTTTTCGCCAAATGTCAGTCATATCTGTACATTTTGGAAAACTCTAAATCGAAATTTTGATCAAAAGTTAGAATTTGAAGACCTCTGAACCAAAATAAACAAAATATTTGGCCTTCGCCGGTTGCCATGGAAACGTCTTAACTAAAGACCTGGCAGCTCAGCTCAGTTTCACGTGAAATGAAACATGAAATTGATCCTTACGGCCTGGTCTTTAGATAAGACGTAAGACCCGTCGCAACTCAACATGAAATCAGGCTGTCACCCTGTTTCTGGGTGTTTTTCGACCAAACAGTCATCTCTGAACCCTTCGTTTGGAAAACAGACAAAATATCGCTGGATGTCACCACCTCGCGCCTTGCAGGAAACTGTAATAGTGTTACAGAATGAAAAAATATACGAGGGCGTGGAAAAAATTAATGCCAATCTCGAAATCAAAAGTGTGATTTATTTTTTTCAAAGCCAGATATTATTTAGAATAATAATGCAAATCTTACCTCATCTTTATTAAAAAAAAATTGTCGCTAGTTTTATTTATTTATTTTTGCTGTCATCTGATGAACGGCAGTCTAAAAGAAAAAGAGCACCCAGAAGGAATATAGAACACTGGTTTTATTAAATTATATTGTAGCGTTTACGGGTTCACAAAACTATTTATTTGAACAAACTATGTACAATTTATTTCAACACTAGACTATTTACAAGTTATAACAGCACAATTATTTATTTTAACAGTCACACGGATTAAGTAGCTTATTCGCACTTCTTCATCGACGCGGTTCGACTATACTGATCATCCGCAGTCGTTCTCCCGTCCTATTTAAAGCGGGAAGCCGCTTCTGGTCTCTTCGAGAATAGAATATTCGCGATCCTACGGATTTACAATTAAATCATCACTCCCGATTCTTCGAGAACGTCACACTGCCCCCTCCTTAAAGATGTTTCGTCCCGAAACGTCAAAGCAGTCTCATCGTGGCGAAACCTGCAGTTTGCTCCTTTTCTGCACCCAGACGTTCTATGGAAGTAACAATCGACAGTCTTCCAGTTCGTTGGCCTTTTTGGGTTGTAGCAATGCACTAAGATTTCCACTCCCGTGAAACGAAAGAGCACTTCCAACATACTTCGGACTAGCCTCCAATCCAGGCAATCAAATCCACAGGCGATCTTCGGAATTGCTAATCTCCTGATACCTTGAGAAAGAACGGTTTCCCTCAACACACATAAGGTATCCCAAACATTTTGGTAGGTAGCCTTCTCGAACGTGAATTGTTTCGTGACTAGATAGAAGATGTTCCTTCGTGAATTCTGCCGTGTGCCTGCCAGACATAGTAACCCTCCAACTTGTGGGTTTTGCTTCCGAAGCTCATCGAGTCTACCAAACTTCCTTTTGAACACAGTGGCGATCCCTCTCGACATGTCCAGATCTTGAGACACACAATGGACTAGTGAATAGTCTGCTGGAGCTTTAAAAATGTCTTGACGTACTTCTTGGGTGATTCCAAATCGGGACTTATAACTTCCAGAATGCAGAGACATAAACTCTTCAAATGACAAGTCTTCCACTGGCATCAATTGCCGCACCTGCTGGCCTTGCTGACGGTCTTCGTTGGTTCCATGGTATGGTGATAGACGATTAAAGTGGATGATCTTGGGTTTTCCGTGTGGCCTTTTCCTTATGCGGTAAACGACATCATTAATTCGGTTAAGAACTTCGTACGGCCCTTCCCAAGAAGGCTGTAACTTTGGAGACAAACCCCGGCGTCGTCGTGGGTTGTACAACCACACCAAGTCGCCTGGCTGGTATCCACCTCTGTCAGCATTGATGTCGTAGGTATCCTTCATCCGATCGCTAGCACTCTGGATGTTTAAGCGTGTCCGATAGTGAATGTCTTCCATCCTTCTTCGCAGTTCGGTGACATAGTCGTCGCCAGCTAGGTCTTCACCCGGTGGGCACCCAAATCGCAAATCGCAGGGAAGACGTAATTCGCGACCCATCACTATGCTAGCTGGTGTCTGTCCGGTTGACTCATGAACGGAAGATCGGTATGCCATGAGGAATAGGTGAAGGTAACGATCCCAATCTCTTTGATGGTCAGAGACGACTTTGGACAAGTATCGATTTATCGTTCTGTTCATTCGTTCTACCATTCCGTCAGACTGCGGGTGAAGCGGTGTTGTTCTTGTCTTCCGAATATTCAAAGCGCTGCACATCTTCTGAAACAAGGCGGATTCAAAGTTTCTACCTTGGTCGGAATGTAGTTCCAACGGCACACCAAATCGACAGATAAGCTCTTTCACAATTACATCGGCAACTGTGGCAGCTTCCTGATTCGGAATGGCATATGCTTCCACCCACTTGCTGAAATAGTCCATAACTACAGCAATGTACTTATTTCCGTCATCTGTTTGGGGAAACGGACCAGCAATGTCCACGGCAATTCTTTCGAATGGACTACCTACGTTGTATTGTCTCATCGGAGCCTTCCTGCGTTTTTGTGGACCGTTACTTTGTGCACAAGTTGCACATTTCTTACACCACTCCTTAACATCCTCCTTGCAGTTCACCCAGTAGAACCTTTCCCGCAGCTTCCCAAGGGTCTTTGACACTCCCAAGTGTCCACCTGTTACTCCACAATGGAGTTCCTCCAGAACTTCCGGAATTCTGTTTTTGGGGATCAACAGTTGTTTTCTCTCTATTTGACCCTCAGGTTTTTCAAGCACGCGTTTCAAGACTCCATCTTCCACGACAATGGAATTCCACTGAGCCCAATACGATTTCACACTGGGTGAGTATTGCGCAACTTGTTCCCACGTCGGTCTCCGGTCTTCGTTCTTCCATCCTAGTACCAACAGCAAGTCCGGGTCGTTCTCCTGGTCTTCTCGAATCCTTTCAGGGCTCCAGCGTTCGTTTATAACTTTCGTCCTTCGAACGGAGAGGTCCTTATCCTCAGCACGTCGGCAGTGACTGCAGTTTTCTGGACACGGTCTTCGCGATAGCGCATCGGCGTTCTGATGGATTATACCAGCACGATGTACCGTATCAAAGTCGAACTCTTGCAGTCTCTCGATCCACCTGGCTACTTGTCCTTCGGGATTCTTGAAGTTTAGAAGCCACTTCAACGCTGCATGATCCGTCCTCAACAAGAATTTTCTTCCGTAGAGGTATTTATAGAAGTGCTCTACGGACTTCACGACGGCCAACAGTTCTCGTCTAGTAACGCAATAATTCCGTTCTGGCTTTGACAATGTTTTGCTGAAGTAACCAATGACACACTCTCGCCCCTCCTGTATTTGGGACAATACAGCGCCTATTCCCACGTTGCTAGCATCTGTGTCTAACACAAACTCTCCTTGTGGCAACGGATAACTCAAAATCGGTGCATTGATCAGTGCGTTCTTCAGCTGGCCAAACGATTCCTTGCAATCTTCGTCCCATTGGAACCTTCTTTCGCCCTCAGTTAGCCTAGTCAACGGTTTAGCAATGTTGGCGAATCCTGGTACGTACCGGCGGTAGTAAGTACATAAACCGAGAAAACTGCGCAAGTCGTGCTTGTTCGAAGGCGTTGGCCATTCCTTCACGGCCTTGACCTTCTGATCGTCGACGGCGACACCCTGACTTGAGACTACATGCCCTAGATATTGCACTTCTTTTCTAAACAAGTGGCATTTCTTCGGACTAAGCTTCAGTCCAGAATTTCGAAGGCGTTGAAACACTTCCTCTAGATTCTTCACGTGCTCTTCGAATGATTTTCCGACCACAATGATGTCATCCAGATACATTAGGCAAGTTTTCCACGATAATCCTTTTAGCACCGTCTCCATTAATCTTTCAAAAGTTGCAGGAGCATTGCAAAGGCCAAACGGCATTACAGTAAACTGCCAGAGGCCTGTGCCAACAGTAAATGCTGTTTTCTCTTTGTCTCCAGGTGCCAATTCAACTTGCCAATAACCACTTTTTAAGTCCAAAGTCGAGAAGATCTTCGAACCCGCCAAGGTATCAAGGGTATCATCAATTCGGGGGAGTGGATAACTGTCCTTTTTCGTCACGTTGTTCAATTGACGATAGTCCACGCAGAATCTAGTTGATCCATCCTTTTTCTTTACTAGAACAACAGGCGAGGCCCATGGACTGCTGGATGGTTCAATCACTCCTTCTTCCTCCATTTCCCGAATGATCTTGTCGGCCTCTTCCTTCTTGGCAAGAGGTAGTCTTCTAGCAGGCTGTCTAACCGGGCACGCATCCCCAGTGTTGATCTGATGCTTGATGACATCGGTTCTGCCTCTTTTGCCCTTTCCGGTATCGAAGATGTCCTGATAACGGCTGACGAGTACTTTAAGCTGCTTTCTTTGGGTGTCATTAAGTTCCCTCGACGATGTCTTGACCAGGTTGACTAGTTCGGGTGCAATCCTCTTCTGTGGTTCTTCAGTGATTCTTATTTGGCGGATGATGGATGAAATAGGAGAACAATACCCTAATATAGTGCCTTTCTTCAGGGTCAGAGCGTAGAAGTTGACATTCATCACTCTTATTGGTACTACACCAGACGTATGCAACAAACTTTTGCCCAGTACCAATCCTCGTCCTATCTCATTGTCACTACATCTGGGTTCAAACATCATGATGTTTCTCTCTCCATCTTTGTGATCCACCCGAGCTTCCAGAATCATTTCACTCCGTTCTGGTATTGAAGTGTCTTCAGTCAAAATCACACGAATGGCTTCCTCATTAGTTCGGTGTAGTACGACCTCTTCTCCATTTATTTTCAACGTGCCACGTTCGAAGTCTAATCCGCAGCCCTTACTGCCCAGAATGTCCATTCCAAGTATTACCTCATCCTGGATATTCGCTACCAGTACCTTGTGGTGGAAAGCGGTACTCCCAATTGTGATAACGACGTTGACTTCTCCGTGGGTGGTAGCCGAATCCCCAGTAGCGGTACGAAGTCTCCAATTTGTGGGTAGTATGTCCTTGTCGGTGTTTAAAACGTTGGGCCTTACGATCGTCTTCGTTGCTCCTGTATCCACCAACAGCGAACATGGCTTTCCGTCCAGAAATCCGTCCACGAACGCGCTGTTAAGTTGGCGTTTGACGCATGCAACACTTGCTTCCAGGGTATTTTGACGTTGCCTCCTTATGCTGGCTCCGTTGGACTTTTTGACGTTGACGGTGCATCGTTTATTCTTGTGACTCTCTTTTCCACACTTCCAACACTTGATATTCGTCTTCTTTTCTTTTGGCACAATATCTTTTAAAACCCTTCTAACTGTTGCTTCTATTTTTTCTTCGATTCCATTTGTAGCTTCTTCTTCAATGGTTCGAACTCGGGCTTGACTTCTCAAACCGGCTTTACTTGTTTCGAACTCCAAAGCCCGAGCTAGAGCATCAGCTAATTTTGCTGGGCGGGCTAATATCAATGCCTGCCTAGTGTCACCATCTCGAATGCCGTCTGTGAAATTTTGCACAGCGATTCTTTCCGTCATATCGTCTGGAGCGTCCGGGAAAGCTAGCCGAACCAAGCGTGCTATGTCTGCTTCAAACTCTTGTAGAGACTCCGTTGGCTTCTGGCAACGATTTCGCAACTGAGAAGTATATACATGCACAAGGTGTGTCTGTCCATAGCGCATCTCCAAGCACTTCACAAGCTGTCCATAGTCTGCCCTTTGTTCTGATGGGATTGTCTGTAGCACGTCGGTTGCGTCACCCCGTAGTGCCAATATCAAGGCCATGGCTTTCTCGGCATTACTCCAAGCGTTGGCTGCGGCTGCTGCTTCGAACTGCACAATGTAGTTGGACCACTGAGATTTACCATCAAAGCTTGGTGGTTGCATCCGTATTCTGGAAACCTCCATCAAACCACTTGTCGTCTGTTGTTCACGACCTTCACTGTGCCCTAAATTCGCAAACTTAGTCTCAAGTTCTCTTTGCTTCTCTTCAATCGCTATTAGTTTATCGTCGAATTTATTCTCGATGTGTTGAAGACTTTCCTTGAATTCATTCCTCAGACCGTCCGATTGTTCTAGAAGTTTTTCTTCGATCGAACCAATTTTCACTTCCAACTTTCCAGAATTTTCTAGGAGTTCTTGTTTTAGATTGATAGAATTTTCGAGAAGCTTTTGCTCTAGAATTGTAGAATTCTCCAGGAGTTCTTGTTTTAAACTGGTAGAATTTTCCAGCATATTTTCCTGGAGCTTCTGTAGCATACTGTTTATGTCGCAGGAAACTTCAAACAAGTATACTTCAGGATTTTCACCCGCCTTTTCAAGATCCTCAATCAGCCTTCTCTGTAACACCGATTTTGTTCCAGAAGTTTCCAACTCACGTTCCTCCAGCTCCCTCTTCAGTTGTGCAACCTTTAGTTCTTTCAACGTAACTTTCTTCGTTGCCATCTTCGTATTTATTTAATTAATCCCACTTCTGACACCAATGTAGCGTTTACGGGTTCACAAAACTATTTATTTGAACAAACTATGTACAATTTATTTCAACACTAGACTATTTACAAGTTATAACAGCACAATTATTTATTTTAACAGTCACACGGATTAAGTAGCTTATTCGCACTTCTTCATCGACGCGGTTCGACTATACTGATCATCCGCAGTCGTTCTCCCGTCCTATTTAAAGCGGGAAGCCGCTTCTGGTCTCTTCGAGAATAGAATATTCGCGATCCTAAGGATTTACAATTAAATCATCACTCCCGATTCTTCGAGAACGTCACAATATCAAAGAGCCGATAATTTTATTTACGTTATTTTGACACCAGTTGACAAAAACAAAACAATTGTCGGATCACTTTTGGTGGTAGATAACTACTTTTAATCAGTTCTTCCCTAAAACACCAAAAACAATTTTATTACAACTGCCAACGCACGTTTCGCCAACAATGTTGGCATCATCAGGGCGATGAGTAAAAGAAAACTGTTTTATTAGTTATTCGAGTTTCATGCCTCCTTATTACAGTTTCCATTAAGTCGCGATCCATGTCCCTTTGGTGGCCATTTTACCTCTATTGGTTTGACTTTGTACTACTGTCAATTTCATCGGCGCGAACAACGGATTAAACATTAGAGCTATTTATATTGTATATTAATATTTTTGTTCAGCTTCTTGCATTCAATTTGACATCCAAGCTAATTAAAGACTAGTTTAGGACTGACTGGAATCGTAGCTGTAAAATATATAAAATCGAATATAGAACTTTGTGACGCTTGTTTCGGAAAGGGTTGCCTCGAGCGCCAGTCTTTTAACGTGGTATGCTCCACTGGACCGTAGCTCCACCGGAGTATGAAAATCCGGGGGTCAGTTGTCAAGTTTGGCGGGAGGGGAAATAAATAATTCACGTGGTTGTTTACAATGAAAAATACAAAGTTATCGACTCTCTCAGTTATTCATATTACGCTCGTCCGCGGAGGTTAGGATCCGGGATGGTAAGGGTTGGATTCCGGCAGATCAGATCAGTGCACTGGTCACTTCTGCTTCCGGGGTGGGCGGTGCACTGGTCACTTCTGCTTCTACGGCTGCTTCCAGGGAGAGTCGGCTCACATCTGACCTTTTCACGAGAGCGGGTCTTCTTTTATAAAGAAGGTGGAGGGACGACGATGACGTGGGCTGATGTGCGCGGTCCGTCGCAATGTAGTAGGGAGAGAGTCTTATCAATGCGTCCACTTTCCAACGCGGTAATTTTGGCTCCGGGAACCGGAGCGAGTTCGGGATGACGCTATCAGGAACGCGCTTTTCCACTGGTTACAATGATACCAGAATCATCCCGGTGCAACACTAGGATGTATTTTATATCGGCTTATAACTGATTCGATGCGAAGGGCGCGGAAAGGAGTGGTGACGGGGGGGTGGTCGTAGCGGATCCGGGATGGTTTCGTTAGCTGCGCGGTATTTTTCTGATTATGGAACTGAAAGAATTATCCCGATACGCCGCCCGCAAGTATTTTTTCGGAGACGTGAAAGGTTTCGAATTTGGGCGCAGGGTGTTCGGTCTCTTCGCAGCAACGGGACAGCGGCCGGCGACTCGCGGAATGGACCGATCGTGGCGAAATGTAGCGGGCTGGGTGCTAATTCTCAGTGAGTTCGTTACAACCTCCTTCTTTTTTTGCAATCGGTTAAAAATGCTTATTAACTTGGACATCATTTTTTGACAACTGACCCTCAAAAAATTATTGTAATCGATACTTTGTCAACTGATAGATAAGATAGAGAAAGACAGTCCTTAGAAAAGTGACCGATGGGTATAATAGATAAATAGAAATAATCCTTGGAGGAGTCAACGGTATCTATAATAGATAAATAGAGAGAGTCACTAGAGGAGTCAGTGGTGGGCATAATAGGTAACGAAAGATGATGGGCATAATAGATGATAGAGGAAAACAGTTAATACAGTACTCAGCGGTAGGTGGGATAGGTTAAGACAGTTCTTAGAAAAGTGAGCGATGGGTAAAGACATAGAGAAACAGTCTCTCGATGCGACAGCGATAGGCGGAATATATAAAGAGAGACAATCAGCGGTGGGCATAATAGATCGTAAACGACAGTTCCCTAGAGGAGTTGGCGGTGACTACCATAGGTAGAGTAAGACAATTCCTAGACGAGTCAGCGTTAGGCATAATAGATAAAGAGAGACAATCCTTAGAGGAATCAGCGCTGTGCATAATAGATAATGAGAGATAGTCCCTTGAGCAGTTGAGTGCTATAGAATAGATGATAGAAAAAGACAGTCCATAGAAGAGTCAGTGGTGGGCATAATGAGTAAAAAAAGACAGACCTTAGAGGAATCAGCTATGGGCATAATAGATAGTGCAAGATAGTTCTCTAGAGGAGTCAGCAGTAGGCGAAATAGCTAAGACAGTCCTTATAGCGCATTTACACATGCGCGCTTATGTTTCGCCTCGTCATTTATCCCATTACATGCCAAGCCACCCCATCCCACCCGACAAGACGCTATCCGACGGGGGACGACGTGGAACGGATCTAACAGCCTATACATTTCTGATGCGCGTGTTGCCCCCTCCATGATTTTTATGCCACATTTCATTTATATATCCGTCAAAACGTCGCGTGGCGTGGTATTAGTGTGCCTGGTCATTCCAAAACATGGAGTGGCATGGCATGGGATAAATGGGTTTCTAGCATAAATTTGCCTCTTCGGCTCGTCGCTACAAGTCTTTGCTCGTCTCCAAAAAACCGCTCCCGGCGCGAGCGCTGCTAGTAGCGAGGCGAATGATGAGCGAACTAATTACACATTTGCCTCGACACTCGCACTGCGATTCGGCTCGTCATTCGCGCGAATTTGTAAATGCGGTATTAGAAAAGTAAGCGATGGGCATAATAGATAAAGAGAGAGACAGTCCCTTGATGAGTCAGCGGTGGGCGAAATAGGTAAAGAGAGACAGGCGCTAGGGGGGTCAACGGTGGGCATAATAGATAGTAAAAGACAGTTCTCTAGAGAAGTCGGCGGTGAGCACCACAAATAGAAAAAGACATTCCTTCGAGAAGTCAGCGATGGACATAATACATAGAAATTGAAAGAAGTCGGCGCTGGGTACCATAGATAGAGAAAGAAAATTCTTAGAGGAATCAGCGCTGTGCATAATAAATAAGAAGAGATAGTCCCTAGATTATTCAGCGGTAAGCACCATAGATAGAGAAAGACAGTCCTTAAAAAATTCAGAAAGACAGTCCGTAGAGGAGTCATAATTATGTGCTAGGCAGGCATAATAAACACACACACACACACACAGAGAGAGAGAGAGAGAGAGAGAGAGTTCTTAGCCTTAGAGGTATCAGCACTGGGCATAATAGATAAAGATAAATAAAACCTAGAGGAGTCAGCGGTGGGCTTTAATTTCATTGTTCATTTTTAAAATTATGTAAACCATAATTTATTATAGGAAAGTTTTTTTTGTTATATAAGCTGATAAATTAAATAGGGTGTTACAGCTATTTATTACACAAGTGTCTCATAAGGCAAATAAGTCACAAAAGAAATGTTTCTTGAGTCACTTATTTGCTGTTAAGACACGTGTGTAATATATATTTTTTTCCAACACGTCCTTCTGTAACAGTTCTTAAAACATTCATCAAAACCCAAAAAAATGACGTTCAAAACTGTTGGCTTATGAACTGGTTGCTATGACAAATTATAAAACCGTTGAATTATGGGTTCATAAGTCCACTAGTGTCTTATAGACCTCATAATACATTCAAAATCAGCATTATTATGACTTCATAAACAGGTGTTGGATAAAATAAGATATGACACTTCAGAGTAAATTGAACACAGTATCTATAGCTAGTTAATTTATTTGTTATATCATTCAAAATTCTTTTGTAAAAATAAAAAATATATATAATGGTGTGAATATCACTAAACTACCTTGTATATGACCTATTAATTAGTCTTCATAATATAGTAGGCAATATAGTATATTAATTTGAAAGAAAAGCCAGGAGTGACACAATTTGTAGATCTAAAAAATCACGCGCTGCAATGTATAAAAGAACCGAGGTTGTGATTTCATCGTGATTAGGTTTGCACAATAATAAAACTCAGCAACTCTTTCTCAGCAAAGAAATCAGTAAAATCTTGCCTACATTTACCATTATGAAGCAATAATTTTCCTTATTTGACAAAGAAACACAACTTTCTTTGTGCAAGCTGAGCAGCTAATTGGAAGTAGTAGCTTTCAACAATTTTCAGCTCTATTTATTCAATTTGTAAGTCAAACAAATTAGCAAGAACAGTGTTTATTTAATGAAAGCTGCAAAAACCGCCCATAAAACTTCACAACTATTTGGCTTCACCGCTTCTTGTTCAAAATCCAAATCAAATAATTCTGCCACTCGCTTGGTTGCCATTTGGTAGTCCTCATCGTTCAAAGAAAAAAATGCTGTCTGTAGGACGTCACTTGCTTCAGCGAGAAAAATTAGCGCTAACGTGCGTTTGTCCATCCGCTGGGGATCGTTTACCCACTTTTTAACAATGAGCTCTTGAATTTTTTGTATTAACCGATTTTTGGTTTCGTTGTCAGTTAAAGGATGTGTGGTCATTTCAAAGAAAAAGAAATTTTGCTTCTCGGTAGTCAAGACGCCTTTGTCCACCAAACTTTTTGCCAGACGCTCTCGCAGGTTCCTCATATGATAATGTAGCTTCAAGAGGTTCCAAGTGTCACCACTGAGATATTGGATCCAGTTTTGAACAGTGTCAGGTGGCAGCGTTTCCTTTATATGTTTTAAAGCTTCATCAAGAAATACATCACCTATGCGTGCATCATTTTTGAGAATAAGTTTTCTAGTTAGCAACGTTTTTCGACGAGGTCCTGTATTTTCTAATTCGATGCGTCCACGAAGCCCTAGTTCAATCAGTATACATCCTCGTAAGCCACTGGAAATGCAGTCGTTCCAGAAAGACGTATATCCCTCTTTATCTTTCAGTCCTAATAGTAATACCTCTTCCATTAGCGTTAAATTGGTTTCTTCCGAATCGTCTGTATCTTTAAATTCTTTTTCATTTTTTTGAAGTTCCTTGTTGACGCCATCAGTTATGTCGCTAACTACGTTTCGTCTTTGCACTAGTTCTTCAGTTCGATTCATTTTATTACACATAAAAAGCTAATGATTGATTTAAATGTAAACTGTCAAATAAACATGTCACTGTTTGATAGTAATCAGTGTCAAGATGACATTTTATAAATAATTTCTATAGTTATGGACTAGAGTCTAGCGATCACACCCGGAAGAGTTACGATCTATGCCGATTGCCGAATGGCGACCACCCCTTTTTTCTAACGTGTGGCCCCTGAACGGTCACTCGATCTGCCCTGTGACCGCGCATCTGCCCGTTCACATTTCGAGTCTCACGTACAGGGAAATATGACCTTCTTGGAATATGTTGCTTTAAGGGGTCGAGCGTGTAGCGCTAGGCACCAATTTCAATGATACCCGGAAAACCCAATTTTCACAGACGGCAACTTCACACCAGGCTAGCCTGTATAATGAACATAATAAATTAATTAATTTGTTTCTCTCATTTCTTCTTCATCCGCATTTTTTTTTATAAAGTTGGCGTCTGTGAAAATTTGTTTTTCTGTGGATCATTGAAATTGGTCGACCCCTTAAAGAAACACACTCCAAGAAAGTCATATTTCCTGTACGTGAAACTCGAAATGTGGAAGTACCCTAGAGTTCGGCTTACATCATGATTCTTCCAGATGTGATCTCTAGAGTCTAGTTAGTTATAGCGAGTTACAATCCCCTTTTTTTTAACAGACTGCACGCTTTTTAAAGTTAGCACTTGTCGAAAAATTTGCGAGTTTAAATTGAAATCCAAAAAGCTCCAAAAGAAACATATTTTGACGACACTGTAAAACTTGAGACACCTCAGGGACCAGAGAAACTGAGAAAGACTAAATTTGAAAAACTATTGAGGAATAAGCAACAAATTAATGTTCAATAAGATTTTACGGAAATGTAGATTTGTGTTTTTATATGGTTAACCTTACCCTACTTCTTTGCCAGATTTTAGTTTTTTTTTTAAACACTATTTAAACTGTTCTTTTATTTTTACTGGATCTTTGCATTCTTACTGGATCTACATATTTCCATTTGTTCAATCAACTTTTATTTCCTAATTACTCCTAATTATCTGATCTAACTATTCTGTTGTCTGACTTCTGTTTTTACTCCTGATACAAGCTAGGATATTGAGCAAATGTAATGGTGACCGGGATGTCACTGGGTGCAGTCAGAAGAAATCATGCCTTCAATTAATACCACTCATTTGAGATTCAAAATTTGTTTTCGGGAACTTAAATTTTTTTTTCAAATCTTGCAAAATTAAAGAACTTCAAAGAACTTACAAATTTCTATAGTTCAATATTTTAATGGTTCACAAATTGGAAATTCGTGAATTCAATATTTCAACATTCCAGTTATCCAAGATTTTGAAATGGAAAATTTCAACGATTCAGTATCAAGAAATTCGAAGATCCGATTAAATTAAATTAAATTAAATTAAAGATTTCAACTCTTCAAAACTTACCAATATCAATACTAATGACCTAAATGCATGAATTCAAGATTTCAATATTATAATAATTACTAGTTATTCATGATACTAAAATGTAAATTTTCAAGGATTCAGTATCAAGAAATTCAAAAATTCGAAGATCCAACATTTGTAAATTAAAGATTTCAACTGTTCAAAACTTACCAAAATCAATACTATAATGACCTGAATGCACGAATTCAAGATTTCAACATTCCGATTATTATCGAAGAATCTCAAATGGAAATTTTCAACGATTTGGTATAAAGAAATTCAAAAATTCGAAGATTCAACATTTTTTGTAAATTCAAGATTTAAACTGTTCAAAACTTACAAAATCAGGACTTCAAGAATGAAAATTTACAGGTCTCTGTGGTTCAACATTTCAACGATTCACATTAATTTTGTAAATGCATGAATTCAAAATTCCAACATTATGATAATTATTCATGATACTAAAATTTAAATTTTCAAGGATTCAGTATCAATAAATTCAAAAATTCGAAGATCCAACATTTATAAATTAAAGATTTCAACTGTTCAAAACTTACCAAAATCAATACTATAATGACCAAAATGCACGAATTCAAGATTTCAACATTCCGATTATGGAAGAATCTCAAATGGAAATTTTCAACGATTTGGTATAAAGAAATTCAAAAATTCGAATATTCAACATTTGTAAATTAAAGATTTCAACTGTTCAAAACTTACAAAATCAGGACTTCAAGGAATGAAAATGTACAGGTTTCTGTGATTCAACATTTTGTAAATGCATGAATTCAAGATTCCAACTTTTCATTTGTCTATGAAGTAAATATTAAAATTTTCAAGGATTCAGTATCAAGAAATTCAGAAATTCGGAAATAAATTTGTTTTCAGGAATTTAAAATTTCAACGTTTCAAATCTTGCAAACTTAAGAGTTCAAAGAGTGAGAACTTACAGATTCCTGTAGTTCAACATTTCAACGGTTCACAATTTGTAAATGCATGAATTCTATATTATTTCAACAATGAATTTATCTGAGAATTTAAAATTCGGAAGTTCAAAATTTGTTTTCAGGAAATTAGAATTTAAGTGTGAAAATTTTCAGTTTTCTGTGATGCAACATTTCAACCATTCACAATTATTATTTCTAATTTCATTAATTCAATATTCCAACATTCCAATTATCCTAGAAATTTTTAACCACTCAATTTCAAGAAATTCAAAAATTCGTATATTCAACATTTGTAAATTCAAGATTTCAACTGTTGAAAACTTGCAAATCCGGGATTTCAAAGAATCAAAATTTGCAAATTGCAAAACAGTGAGTAGAATTGCCTTTTCCTTCAAAATTGGACAAAATTAAATAAAAATTTGCTGAATTCAAATTGCATTGTGAATAGAGAATAAGAGAATAAGAACCAAGAACTGTCAAAAGTGACAGATATTGTTCATGAATGACTCAGGGTTTTGAGAGGATTGACAATTGTTTGTCACGCACATGTCAAGAATGTCAAGAATTTTGGAAGAGCAGTCTATAGGTTCACGTTGTCCCAAATTTTGAGCTGATTAATTTGTTCTTTTGACCATTCAGATGGATTGTCAAAAATGACAGCTATTTTTTATGAATAACTCAGGGTTTTTACAGTATACTGACAACTGGCAATCGCAGATGTCAAACACGTGTCAAGTATTATGTGAATTTGGAAGTGCTTGTGCTCTCATAATGTTTTAGATTATATTTAAAATGTTGAACATTTAAGTAGATATGTATGCCGATTCTGCCTCTCTTGCAATTTAAATGCATTCTACATTATTGCATTATTAATGTAGTCGTAGATTTGAAGCTTTTAACCGGCTTCGTCCATATTAGGCAACATAATTTCTATTTAACTGAAACAGAGTCCAAGAAAAATAAAACGTGTAAAATTATGATTGTGATGTAAAAATTTGTAACAGATTATTAAAGTTATCATCGACATGCGTTCGTGACATAACAACCTTCTGGATTAAAATTTAATTGATCGTAATGTGCATGTTTACAATGTAATAAAAT
Source organism: Diaperis boleti (assembly GCA_963583935.1). Taxonomy (NCBI): domain Eukaryota; kingdom Metazoa; phylum Arthropoda; class Insecta; order Coleoptera; family Tenebrionidae; genus Diaperis; species Diaperis boleti. Next base: position 42,192,172 of record OY757242.1, on the reverse strand, counting down.
AATTGATTAATTAATAATTGTAGACGCACGATCAATAGCAACTTTAGAAGTTTTTAAGGATGATTCGCTTTTAGTGAAACACTGTAGTTTTATGGAGACAATAACTTACTGCACTGAGGACAGTCCTTTGGGGGCTGGACCGCCTCCGGGCTTTCAGTCTGTGACCCTCCGACGCCCAAGAGACCTAATAACCATTCCATGAAAGTAGCTCGAGTGGCTTCTTCGGGATCCGGATTCAAAACATAAGGCGCCCCTGTAGTTGTAATTTTTTCAGGTTTCAACTTTACCACAGATGAAGTTACAACGTGCGATGTTGTCGTTGGAAAGACAGAATTATTGTGGACCAGAAATAATTTTGTTGTAACATCCTGTGAAGATGGGCGTTTTTCACTTGAATAAAATATACAGGATCATTTACCTGTACTTCGAAGCAAGATGTAATGGATACAACTAGTACAATTCTTATGAGTGTGACGTACATTATTCGGTGCACTGTATGTCAATTATACCTGTTTGTTTTTGACTGGCCGATTCGAGATTTTCAACTGACTACAAATATCTATGCGGATGGTAAAGAAGAAGTAGGTAACTAGGTACCATGGCAACAAACTGAAGACTTGTAAAGAATCCAGTTTTAAAAACAGCATCACGTGCTGTGATAATTTCACTCCGGGACGAATAAGTTTTCGGCAAGGTGACACATTCTTTTCGCTTACATTGTTTGCTTTTCGTCCGCAAATAATTATATAACCTGCATTGAAAGTGCAGTATTGCATTTATGTAAATACCTGTCGGAACCATGGAAGATTTTAGGTCACAATTAGGTCTGGGTGTTATCAATTATTGCCAATGTCAAAACCAACAATATAATTGCGTCTCATTTTTTAAAATTGCATTCATTTACATAAATAAATATTACAAGTGTAGGTAACCTAATAACGCAACTTTTGTCCGATCTCGTTCGATTTCATGACTGAACCTCTAGTTGGATGCGTTGTTTTATTCACGACCTTCACTTTGATAACGTTTCCTCTCTTCAGGGATTATTAGTGGCGCTCATATGTAGGGCAGCTTACAATGGAAATGTGGTAACATTTTTGGACTGTTTGAATAAAGATCCTTCAATGCGAGAAGCGTGAAATAATGGAATAACCTAGAGTTCCATTTTTGATGACTTTATGGCCAAAACCGCAAATGGGAAATTTCACCACCAATCTGAAATGATTAAAGCCCCAATAGTCAAGAATAATTTTACATGTTTTTTTGGGTTGTAAAATTCATATAACTGTCATTTTTATTGTTCTCATATTTATTTGTTTCTTTACCAGTCTTTTTTTGATGTGGAACACATCTATAGCGGTGATAGGGTAGTAAAGAACGGCGTCACGCCACCTCTCACCCTGCTTTCTCTTCCCCTATGTGTGTGTGAGAAGCTCTTCTCTAAGTAATTTCCAAAAGTTCTACTTTTCCGATCTCAAAAATTCTTTCACCATTATTTAGAATGGCCATTCAGGGCGGATATAGGCTGTATATTATCTCGTTTAAATAAAAAATAAAAGGGCTTTTCGTGTAGACCACTTTTGCAAAGTAAGTCGACGAAAAAACTGTTGCGAGAATTCGTTTTTTACGTGCGCTGCTTTAACGATAAGAGATATACGAATGCTTTATATAGAAAAGTTGTAGAGCTTAAAAAAAGCCTATAAAAAAGTCCGCGATGACATATATCTACATATATGTTAAGGTTAATTCACAAATTGATAAAATATGACTATCTATTATTATTCAATCTTCTATTATTGTTTTCAAAAGAACACTGAAGTGCTTAAAGATTTTAAATCAGTGACAGTATTATTGAGTCTAAATATGAGTGACAGTAACGATCAAGCGGTCATCACTTCATTGATACCGTCTAGTCCACCTTCAACAGCTACTATTACAGAAATCACATCAAATAATATTCCGTAACTCCATTGTAAAAAGTCTACATTATAGATTATTAAGAGCGTAAGTTAAGCCAGGTGAAGCACATAAAGCGACATATGCTCTAAATAATATAACTTGTGCTCTGAATAATATACAGTGTGGAAATTAAGTAAGGAATAAATTCAGTAGCTCCGTTAGTATACGCACAAAAAGTAAAACTTAAAAAGCATGTGGTAGGGTTAAGGCTAAAGGTGACGATAAAATGTGTATCCGGCACGCGAGATGGCGCTGAAAGAATTTCCGCATTTAAAGTGTAACTAATTGTTCAATTCTAAAAATAAAAACATCATTGGACCAGGTAAATGTGTGTACTTCACCCTATAGTAAAACATTTATTTTTTTCAAAAAACTTCTTTGTTTTTTTGCTTACCTTTGCATTTTTTCTTAAATCTGAGGTATACATTTTTATGTCCTGTAAATATCAAAAAAAAATTGTGTTTTCATAATTTTAATATCACAAACGGTGCTGGCGGAAAACGATTTTGAAAATTTTCCTTTGTTGTTTACCGCCCCGCCAAGACGGGTGAAGGTTCTAAAGCTTGAACTGCAGAACCGGTTCCAGCAACACTCACTTCCGCTCGGATCATAGCCGTTTCTTTAGTTTCCAAATCTACATAAAATATATTCTTAATTGTTACTTTGTGAACCGCACATTTTGATAATGAGGTTTTAATCGGGTTAAATGTAAATAATAAATGTAACAAATTCCGAGTCTTTTAAAATTGGAATTGTTGGAGGGTATAAATTTTAGTTGATACAGCCTGTATTATAATTTTTATTCTTATTACCTATATACAGTGTGCACCAAAAATACGGAATAAATTCAATAAAGCTGAAACAATTTTTCTCACGTCATTGACATAATTTTTTAATGAAAATCCGCCATTTTTTTGTCATATTTGTATCAGTTATGAAGTTCTTAACTCTGGATCTACTGGATCAACGGGCAAAATCTTATCGGAGTTGGTAAAGCTGAAGTTTAAAAATTGGTACTTCCCGATTATTTTTTTTAAATTCAAACATTCAATTAAGTTATTTCCATCTCGGGAACATAACGAGCAGAACAAAAAAGAATCAATGAAATATGCCGGTCCTATCCTCAGTTATGATCGAGACTGTATAAAAAAATGATAATTTTTGCAGTTTGTCCGAATATTTGGACATTCTATTGTAATTGTTTCGAATTTTATTTTTCTAACAATTTAACTTGTTTTTTTTTTTCAACTAATAAATGAGATGTTTCAATTTCAAAATGCAAGCATTCGTCATTATTTTCGTCGCAAGAGAAACTCGTATCTGAATCGCAAAAATTACTGTCGGTAATATTTTGACCTCTCGTGCTATTACTATTGACAATTTAACTTGTGTTTTTGTCAATCAATGAGATGTTTCATTTTCAAAATAAATAACCAATAGGACAATTATTTTAGTGGCAATTTTTCGAGAAATTTTATTCCAGCGACAATTTTTTTGTGGCTTTTTCCCATTACAATTTACAAGTTAAATTGACAAGCCAAATAGGACTCGAAGTCTAAATATTACCGCCCATTACAAAAAAATTTACGCATATCCATCATTCGAATCGTGAGTTATGGTCTTGAGTTTATACCAAAATCCCATAGAAAAAGCACTTTCCCGAATTTTCCAATTTCTCGGTGGATTTTCCAAAAATTTTATTTCATGCAAACCTTGTCCTGATAATTATGAATATGTACAACAAAAAAGAAATCAGGCAAATCGGCCGAGCCGTTTATAGATAAGACCTTGCCTTTAAGCGCTCCCGTAGAAAAAAATCTAATGGGGTTAGATCTGGGGACCTAGCCGGCCCTTCTATTGGACCTCTTCTTCCTAGCCATCTTCTTGGGAATACTTCGTCCAAATAATGTCGCACATTAAGGGCGTAGTATGGTGGAGCACAATCCTGTTGCAACCAGGTGTTATTATTTAGAAGTTCATTTATTATTTAATCAGAGAAAAACAGTTTGGGCGCAATTATTTTGTACCAATTCAGAAATTGTCAACATTGTATTGGTAACTCTACACCGGAAAAAGGATTATTGACCGAAATAAAATTTATTTGAACCGAACAAATTTGTTGTTCAAATGGCGAAGTAAATGTTTATTTGTTTTCTATTACCAACTTGTTTGAAACGCTTATAAAATATTTCTTTCTTTGAATGGATAATTTTTTTTACGTTTCAAGGTGGTTGCTTTAAATAAATATTTTGTCATTTCTTGAAAATTCTGTCACTTTTGTCCCAAACCAATATTTCTTTAAATGAAAAGAATATAATTTTTGAAATAAAATTGTAGTATTCATGTTCCAAACTTAAATTTCTTTAGAAGAAATAAATTGTATCATTGAAATAATTTATTTTATCTTACAGGTGTAGTTTTTTAGGTCCCTTATACCATGGTTTTCGGTGACAGAAATGAAATTTTACTCACAAGAGAGATAAAGCTCACAAGTGAGTAAATCTGACACCTGTCAGTTGTAATTAAAAATTGTAATTATTAATTTGTAATGTAATTACATGCGATGTAATGTAATTCTCTGCCTTCCACTTCACTCTTTCTCGTACATGTGTCTCGACCTTACCGGGAGCAAGCTGGAAACAGCGGCTTCCACGTCTAGTTGAATATGTTTCGGTAGAAAGTCAATTTTTATTACTTTAGTGAAAATTGTGAAAAACAACGAGACTGTTTATTTCATAACTATAACAATCACAGGTTACTACGGAAACTGATATTAGAACCATGTTACAGGCGGATGTTTACTTGAATAAATATTTCTTGGATTTTTATACAATGCACCTGTAAGATAAAACGACGTATATCACACGTGATCGAAATGTCATTATAAAGCTCGTGAGAAGTGCCCCACTCGTGCGCAAGCGCACTCGTGGGTCAAAATTCTCACTCGCTAATAATGATGCATTTCTATCACTTATAATATAATGTACTATTATACCCGACTAACATCTAGATGACTATTTTTGCCACGCAAAAGGAAGGTATAATGGAGTATTTCTTTCACAAGTGATATAATGATAAAAAGGGGTGAATTACTATGGTTACACAATGGTAACACATGAATAATTTTTTGAAACGTCATTTTGACACTTAACTCATTAATTTTTTGATTTTTAACTTTTACAAGAAATTACACGTCGGGCATAAAACGTCGTATCTTACACGTGACCGAAATGACATTGTAAGCTCGTGAGATGTGTATCACTCGCTGACAATGAAGCATTTCTGTCACTTGTAATATAATCTACTATTATATTTCTTTAAAATAATACTTCTTTTATCGAATGATTTTTCATTTTAATTTTATAGAAACTTACCCATGATATATTATTAAGATTATATACTTAAATATTTCTTATAATAAATACTTTTTGAACAAGCATATAAAATTATTTCATTGTAGAGGAAATTAAATAAAAAAACATACGAACAAGTAAACAAGGAAATTTTCACAAAATTAGAAGTGAAATATTTTATTTGAGATAGTTTGGTAAGCCATTTTTGTTTCCATTCGTAACACACTGAATCCTGCACTGAACGAAATGTCAGTTTGATTTTGAGGTTATGGTTCCATGTAAGTCATGTCAAGTAACGTCAGGTACAGAAAAATTAAAATTAAAGAAAATTCCCTAAATTACCAAAATTTATTTAATTGTAAAAAATTAAGTTATAAATGCAAATAAAAAAAAAATACATTGAAAACTCGTTTTGTAAAACTTACGAGCACTCGTTCTTTACAGGCAATCCTGCCTACGCCAGTCGTGCTGCAAACCTGAACTCGTGTCTTAATATAAGTTTTACAAAACTAGTGTTCCAATATACTATTATTAACACATCAAAAAAATCGAACTTTAACGCCGTTTTAATTCATCTTTTCCTTATGTAATCTATTAAGTATTCGATAACGCTGAAAACAGAATAAAAAACTCTATTCGAATGTAAAATAAAAAACATAGGTTTCCATTAAAAAAACATATTGATGACGTCATAACTGTCAAAAAAACTAATGAAAAAAAGATTGTATACGTTCCTCGGATGCTTTTTAAGTTTGATTTCTAGTGCAAATACTATTTTATTATATTTATATTATTATTATATTATTCTTTACTCAATTTCCACACTGTATACTTTTTATCCGCAAACGTTTTCAGATAAAAAAATTGTTGTCTGCCTCACCTTTACAAGCACACGACTGAAAGTGAAACTTGCCAAGACGATGGTAGGAATTGAGTTTATTTTATTATTTTCTGATACAAATGTTACGGTAAATAAAACAAGGAGGCCCCCTCGGTAACAAGAGGCCCCCTTGGGCCTCCCTATAACTATGTTTTTATCTATTTTACTCCATATTTATTTTTTGGTTTACTTTAATTATAAGTTCTTTCAATAACCATTATTTTTGATGTTCCACATCTGCCCGGCGTCCCGTCGTGGCTTATTTTTTTTTTTATACATAATATTATCGATATTTTAATTTTGAATTACTCTTAAATCTGCTTCTGCATCGGAAATGAATAACGCATTGCGTAAAGAACATGAAGCCTTTATCTGACCTTATTAATGAAAGCTTTCGCAGTGCACCTGCTTTTGTCTGCACACTGCAATACAGCCAATAAATTTGATCGATCAAAATCTCTGTTACAGAAATATGATGTCGCATATCTTCTCCAAAAACTTTTTAACGATGTCTGGGCAAATAACATCAAGGAAAATGTCGCAACAAGTCGAATTAACCTGGAAACCTATATAATAATATGTATCAACAAGACGAAGGTGGAAAATTATCTCAGACCAATTGCGAAAATGTGTCAACCATGCACATGCATCGACCTTCAATGCATACAAATCCCTAGACATTGAATAGTAAAGTAGGTACGATCTGATACAAACGAAAATGGTCAAGGCGAAACCCCTCCAAAATAACATTGAAACATAACTCAACTTGTATAAAAACAATCCATACCAAAATGATGGTAATTAGTTGGTGTTTGGTTTTTTTACATAGGTAGTGTCAAGTAATTCTAAAATGAATTTCAAATTCATTGTCGTGGTTGTGATATGGTTCAATGTTGTGCATTCTTTACCGGCTTATCTAAAGGTATGATTTTCAACAGGCAGAACTTCTGAATGTTTAGTGTTTTTTTCCGCAGAAAGGAAATCGGACCGCAAGGAGTATAGATGAGTGCAATTGTGGTAAGTCAATCGACCCAAAATTTTAATTTTTTTATTCAAGTACTTGTTTATTGAAACTACTTCTCTTTTTATAATTTTTTAAACATTAGTAAGTGTTCTTTACATTAATTTGAAGATGCGTTTAAATGGTCCTTATTCTGTATTCAAAAAAAATTACTCTTATACTTCCGTTCTTTAAATAATTCGCACTTGCCATTTAATGAAGCAATACAATGCCTAGCTTTCACTTTATTTCACCACAAACGCTCAGTAAATTGATTAAAAGATGCATTTTGAACTAATTGATAATACTGTATTGTGATACAACAATGAAACTGGTAAAACATCAAATACAATAAATCTTCCTTAGAAAAGACTTAATTTCTCGTACCGTTAAAACTCTTAACATTAGCTGTATTGTAAATTCCGGTTACATGCCGGATGCTTTCCTTTCTGAAGAAGGTGTTCGATTTTAGTCTGCGGCGTCAGCAACAGGCAAATGCGAGTGGTCGGCGGAAATATAACGAAAGTCCACGAGTTTCCTTGGATAGCAGGATTAGGCAAAGGTGGCGAATTCTACTGCGGTGCCACTTTGATCACCAGGAGACATCTATTGACTGCTGCGCACTGCGTTAATGGGTATTTCAATTTCAAATTTTAACCGATCTAAAAATTATAACAACGTTTATCAGATTTGCAACCCGAGAATTCAGAGTGGTCTTAGGGGATCACGACAGGGATTCTGCAGACAGATTTGCATCGATCGTTGTCAGGGGTGTGAAAGACATAAAAGAGCACGAAGCATTTGACGCGTCCAGTTTCAACAACGACATTGCGATTCTGGAGTTGGACGAACCGGTGGAATTTGATGCCAATGTCCAAACCGCGTGTTTGCCTCTCGCGGGAAATGAAGACTATTCGGGGAGGACAGCAGTAGTTGCTGGTTGGGGAAGACTGGGTGAAAAAACCAAACCCTCTAGAGTTTTACGGAAAGTGGCGGTCCCAGTTTGGTCCAAACAAGACTGCTATAATTCTGAATACGGGGAGAGTAAAATTTCCGAGAACATGTTCTGTGCAGGATACCCGGAAGGGCAAAAAGACGCGTGCATGGTAGGATAGATTTACTCAAATAATTGATTTGTAATTTTGAGATTTTAGGGAGATAGTGGAGGTCCTCTCCAGATGGCCAACGAGAATGGAAATGTGGAAGTGATAGGTAAGTCTGCACTGAAAAGGTCTTATTAAATTATTTACAATTTTCATTAGGTGTTGTATCGTGGGGCCGCGGCTGCGCTAGACCCAAACTTCCCGGAATATACACGAAAATTGGCAACTATTTGGACTGGATCCAAGAAGCCCTAAATGGAGAATGTCTTTGTGCGCGCCCCGGATCCAGAGCCTAAACATTTCCTGTTTATCTAGTCAAACTTCTTCTTGCCAAATTAGAACATATGTGCCAAAATAGCATTTATAATGATGTAACTAGTGCCAAAGATTATGTAGTCATTATCGTAATAAAGTATCTGTTAAATTCCACCATTGTTTGCGTGTTCGAATCAAGAGCAAGGTGAAGGGAAATAGAGAGTAAAATTAAGAACAGTTTCAGAAAAAGATCCATGCATGAGTAAACTGCAATAAATTGTAAACGTGAGTATGCAGATATTCTGTCACGACATGAGGACATCAGATTTACCGAATGAGCTGCACGAGTTAATATGTTAAATGAGCGCCGTGCGCTCTAGAAACCTAAAAAATCTTGTTCTCGTCATTAATTAAATCGTATTCGTTTAGTGAATTTGTTAAGAAAGTTTAATCGTCAGTATTATTTAAAGTTGACGCCGCTTTCATATGTGCCTTATTCCCAAACTAGAAACTTTCGATTCATTTCTTTTTGAGTAATAAATTGTAATTGCGTCCTTCTTGGGATATAACATGACGTATCTTGCCCCAATACGAGTCACTTTCTTCGTTGGTGTAGTGAAAGAGCCAACAGTCCTTGGTAGACGGTGAAAGCACCACGTGAATTTAACCAATTAGATACTATTTTTAATGTTACTAACCTTAAACATCAACAAATTAAGAATTTGTATCAACTGCTAGCTTAGAAATGAAATTTTTTGTGCTGCTGTAAGTTAAAAAATAAAAGTGCAAGTGTTGTAAGAAAAAGTGATGGTTTTGTGAACTCTGAAGATGAGTGTAAACCCGAAAATTGTCCACGTGCTCTGTTTCTCGTGCCTGCTTATTGTGTCTTCCGCCAAAGGATATATCACCACGGTAGATGTGAGTTTTAACACTAAATTCATGCAGAATCGATAGAAAATACTTTATTATTCAGAATAAATAGGACAAGTTATGAAATGACTGCATAATTAATATACAGTAATCGGCAACGTTTTCAGGAATACGACTTAGACTCGGCCAACATTATTTTTAAAAAGTTTTAACAATAACAATCCGAAGCAGGTTTGGTAAAACTACTGTAACAGCATCTAGGTCGATGAAAGACTGAAACAATAAGTGTTTAGTACATTGTAGAAATTTTATAGTGTTTGCAATAATTAGCGTACACCATAGAAAGTTAATTTAGTATTTTCAAGAGATTATTAAATGAAAGCACATATTTCCATTTCATTTAATTAATAATAACCAATAACTAAGAACTTGATGTTTATGTAATTATTGATTGTTGGCATCGCAAAATTGTATTAAACAATTTGAGTGGGTGTTCTGAATTATTATCAATAGAGATAATATGTCGTAACCCATTCAGACCTAGTCAAATGTTAAATATTTTTGTATCCAATATAAAACAAGCTGATGGTTTCAACGTAAATTCTGATTAGTCACACTGGGATCAAATTTGAATTAATAACGACTTGCAAAACTTTGTGTTTGTACAAAATTGGTAGCACATATTTTTTAACACAAAATGTGACACACAAAATAAGATGAAGCATCAGAACGAAAGGCCTATATTAAATTTACTTTCACCGTTTTTCATCTCCCATTTTGCAATATTCCGAGGTCCCAGTTTGGAACCATTAAAAAGTTTAAATAAACTATTCACTGCGTCATTCCACGGAAACTGGTTTTGGAAAAACCGGAGAGAAAGGACCAAAATAGAAACAACTCTCATCATGTAAATCCAAACCACAAAAAGGCAATTTCTATTTCATTTTTACAGAAAAACAAATTCCATGTAACGAACACGACCTCTCGAATGACAACGCGAAATGGAAAATTCTTATTCAACCAGCTTGTCGGATTGACGTCTTTTCTTTCTGGAGGAGCGGATTCCGGCGAAGACGACGACGACGAAGCAAAAACAAAAAACTGCACTTGTGGTAAGTTTGCAGGGATAGACTTCGCCGAGACGGGTTTCTTTTCTCTGTTGTACAAACCTGACCTCCACCTAGACTTTTTTTCAGAGTGTGGTCACAGTAATCAAGAAAATCGTATAGTCGGGGGGAGACCAACCGGCATTAATAGATATCCGTGGGTTGCAAGAATTGTGTACGATGGACACTTTCATTGTGGAGCGTCGCTTCTTACGGAAGATTATGTTTTAACGGCTGCTCATTGCGTACGAAGGTACTTTGGAACTTGGTAGCGTGTTAAATCCCTAAAATTATTATTTAAGACTGAAGCGATCGAAAATTCGCATTATTCTGGGAGATCACGATCAATCTACAACAGAAGACACTCCAGCGAAGATGCGAGCAGTGTCTGCTATAATTAAACATAGGAATTTTGATCAAGACTCTTATAACCATGACATCGCATTGTTAAAACTGCGAAAACCGGTAGAGTTTACCAAAAATATCCGGCCGATTTGTTTGCCCTCAGGTAAACCTCACTTATTGATGTTCTAAAAATAACATTACAATTTTCTTTAGGCAAAGATCCTGCTGGTAAGATGGGCACGGTAGTGGGATGGGGAAGAACAACAGAAGGTGGCATGCTACCAAATGTCGTACAAGAGGTGCAAGTCCCCATCTTGACACTTTCTCAGTGCAGAGCGATGAAATATAGGGCGTCTAGAATTACATCGTACATGTTGTGTGCTGGTAAAGGCGCTATGGATTCGTGTCAGGGTGATAGTGGAGGACCATTGTTGGTTTCCAACGGAGACAAACACGAAATTGTAGGTGAGTTATTCGTCCTTGGACGGTCGATAAACTGTTGGTCGAAATATGCTAATAGTAAAATGAATAAAGGAGTTAGTCGTTCTGATAGTTATCTGCAATTGAGTATGATCTTGTATTATAAAGTTTACACAAGTTGAAAAGCAATACGAAAGTCTCTTATCATTCTGGAGGTAATTCCACGAGCTTACTCTTCCACAACCGATTTACAACTTTATTGTTCATGTTACGTTGTCGACAAATAACTCATTCCATTCATTCTTGTGCAGGTGCTTTCTCGAGGAAAAGTCACGAGATAAGCTATGTATTCATTTACTCGTTTCTTCTAAATGTGCGATGTATTAACGAAAAATGCTATTGTCCCGTTTAGAAAATTTTACGGGGGGGTCTTCATAAATGATTGAAACATCCAGTCGGCTATGTATGTCAAAATTCTCCAATTAACAACATGTAAATTTTCCACAGGCAACATGATGTATGAATCATTTATGAAGACCGATGTTTTAACCCCGTTGCATTCTATTGATCAGGAGGACGGTTTGCGTAAAGTATTGATCTAAAGTAATTAACAGCAGCGGACTTAAAAGCATACTTAATTCGTTAGTTGTTACTGTAAAATCAAATTTATTAATTCACGTTTCTATCTGCGGTTAGTCTAGTTTCTGAACGCTTTAAACTAGTCTAAAGCAGGTAAATAATGAAGATACATTTATAGCCTAGTAAATCTAGTTTTTTCCCAGGAAAAAATTCCGGAAGTTTTTTTCTCAACGGTTCTATATGTTTTTTAGGTCGCTGAATCCGAATTTGAAGTTTGCCCCCTCGCCAGAGGTGAGCTAACTTCAGGAAATGCAAGAAACTTTAAAAATTTCGGACTATTTCCAGTTTTTTGCTTATAACTCGAAAACGAGGCGTTCTTAAGAAAATACCACTAAAACAAAATTAAAGTAGACAAAATTCCCTACAAGAATGCGGTATTATGTTTGTTTCTATCGTTAATGGGACGGCCGCTAGAGCGCTCTGAATATAGACCACTTTTTCGCTCTTTGTGGAAAATGTGTTTCTTTGCTGGCTCTTTCATTTGTTTGGTTCCATATCTGGGGGAACTTCCTCACCACACAAAAAGCAATGCGTTCTGAATGAAAACTGAATGGTATTTAACCGTAATAAAGGCGCAGTACCATCTTCTTTACTCCTCTTAATATAAGCAGCAATCGACTTTTGTTTGGTGTACTGCTTTCTACATTTTTCGTGGACCTCGAGTTCTGTGCTCCATTTGAATAAAACTTGGTTTCCATCGTTACCTCTTTTACTAACCTCAACGAAAGACTGCAACGCCTTTTGTTTAATACAGTCCTCTCTGATCCATCTAACAAGGATCCTTCACAAATGAAGCATTTTCGAGACATGTTATGCACATAAAGCTCAAACATTCACGTAAATATTCAACTGAAGGAAGGTTTCCTTTCGTTGACTAACTGAAAAAACGAAAAAGTGGTCTATATTCAGAATGCTCTAGCGGCCGTCCCGTTAAAGAGAGAAACAAATCTAATACCATATTCTGGTAGGAAATTTTATCTACTTTAATTTTGTATATAATGGTCTTTTAGCTAGAACGCCTCGTTTTCGAGTTATAAGCAAAAAACTGGAAACAGTCCGAAATTTTTGAAGTTTCTTGCATTTTCTGAAGTTAGCTCACCTCTGGCGAGGGGGCAAACCTCAAATTCGGATTCAGCGACCAAAAAAATATATAGAACCGTTGAGAAAAAAACTTTTTTCCTCGAACCTATATTTACTGGACTATTATAAAAACCGCAAAAAAAGAAGATGAAAATCAATGAACATTAAATACAGGCGTGAAAGATATAAGGACCAGAACAACTAGCAAAAATAAGAAAATAAAGAAGGAAAAATGGAATGCTTACAGTAGCATGCTTACAGGAAAATAAAAAAATCTTGTGCGACAGAAGTGAAACTTGTTGTTTATTAATACTAGCTGGTACCCTTCGCGCGTTGCTATGCCCCAAAAATAAAGTAAAACACATCTTATCTGATTTGACTGGTGCAACGAACAGGTAAACCACGATGGGTAAACAATGAACCGATCCGGGTGTCATTACGCTCTGGTTATACACTTGACCCTTGACGAATATTATTTGATTTGTGGTGAAAATTTTATCCGTTAACCGGTGTAGGAGTCTATTCGGAACATAGAAACAGACAAAGATACAAATAATAAAACCCATTTTTTTTTTTTTTAGTGAACAGTATCTTGAAATATGTATTTTATTTAATTTTTCTCCTTATTCAAGAGCATAAAAAAGTTTTTTGGTGTTCCCTGTTCCAAATTGACCCCAGCAACCCTCAATGACTGTCCTTGGGTTTTGTTTATGGTAATTTCGAAGGAGCAAGGCGCACTGGAACCATTGGTATGCGTGGGATCTTCCCATCTTCCCCTTACATTTTCCATTGAGGATGATCGTTTCAATAGACGCTATGTTGTTGAGGTGTTTTAGGAGATCTTCAAGTTAAAGATCTGACTCGTTCGTTTTCGAGACGTGCGCTATGTTGTTCAGGTGTTTCAGCAGCTCTTGAAGTTGAAGCTTTGATTCGATCGGTTTCGAATCGTGCGCTATGTTGGTCAAATGTTTCAGCAGATTTTAAAGTTGAAGCTCTCATTCTAACGTTTTCAAGTCGAATGCTATGTTGTTCAGGTGTTTCAGCAGTTTTGATCTGAAATCTCTTAACGGATGGTTGGGTGTCTCGGCTGCCTTTTTGGCCTTGATTTTTTGGTTGATTTTCTTTTTTTTTTGCATTTTTAAGTATTTTTTGAAATAGTAAACATATGTAAGACATTCAAAATACCCGGCAAATTAGCGTGAACACCAAATTAGCGTTATAACTTGGTTAGCGTTACTTGCCGATTGTACGTCCGATCCAAGAAGGACTTTTAAAGTTGCGCCCACTTCGGTATCAATCCTGGACACATCCACAATAAATCTTGGTACTTCTCCCTCGACTTCACCACACTATTCCTCCCTTGTGAAATGATTTGAACGAAAACTAATTAGTGACATTTTATGTCTAAAATTGTCACTGTGACATTCTTATCTCACAGAGTACTCGATTTCACCCGGTTTGAACATTTTTTTTTCGCGAAAAAGGGATGACACATTATTGGGGTCGTCAACCCCCCTATGTTACTCTCCACTGTGAATATTATTTGTTGTCAAAATTTCATAACGATCGTTTTACCGGTGTAGGAGTGCATGACATACGAACAAACAAACAAACATTAATTTTTATATATTAGATAGATCAAGATAAATTATTAGTAATTTAATTATTAGCATCACCCTTTAGACCTTTAATTATACCTACCTAATACCGCGCGTCCATGCGTTGGACACACTCTCCTTCTCTACTGTTTCCCCCACCACGTACCTAACTATTTACCTCATGCAATCAGAATTTTCATAACGCTCGAAAATTGTAGACCCTTGGCAAAGAAGTTTCACTTCAAAAGATTAAAGATGATTTGAAAAGTGCGGAAGCGAGAACAAGGATACTCGAAAAAGAGCAGTTTAAGAATAATGTAGTGTTCACGGGATTGGAATTGCAAACAGAAAAGGAAGTAATCCGTCATTGCGATTCGTAAAGAAATACAGGGTGCTCAAAATGTATATATAATAATGCTTCTGCAGCCGTAACTGTACATTTTATCACAAAGCTTTCAAGACAAAAGTTGTTTGACGAAATAATGCGCACATTGTCCATGTCAGAAAAAATATGTTGGTTGCCAATTTTGAGATATGACGTCATCAGTAGTTTTTTAAATCGTAATCTAATATTTATTTTCACGATATTTATTCCTCTTTCAATTGTCAAAATTATTAAAAATTTGATACCTAAGATAAAAAAAGCACTTTATATAGTTATACTTCTTTAGGCACGTTATAAAAAATTGATGAGAGTCAATTTTTACGATGCCCGCGTATAGTAACACAAAGTCTACACCATGTGGGTGCAGCTTGCATTAGAAAAAAAGTTTGTGGATGCATTCCGGAGGCGACAAGATGAGGGGAAGGTAATCTCAACACACTCATATTGCGCATGTGTATTAAATGTAGCCGACAATTCTGCTGTCGTCTGTCAAATCAACCAGCAAGTAGCTTCAAACACGTGAAGATTTGGTTTCCTTTCATTTCGTTATTTCATCGCGTTCTTTTATTCCAAGTTATTTTCGTGCAAATAAAAAAAATATTTTAATCACGTCAAAGAAGTATAACTTCTAACGCGTACATAAGTGAACACATCCACTTTTTTTTATTTCAACTGCATGTACAAAAATTTTAAAAATATTACTGTTAATAGCGTTTTCTTTTTATTTCGGTATAATCTTTGGCATTTTTTCACACGGCAGGTTACTAATCTTAGCTTGTAGTAAGTTTATCGTTCTCGGTGTAAAATAGTCAACCGTAAAATTTTGGCACGGGGTCCCTGCCCCACCAAGGGGACGCTGCCCCACGAGACCCTGCCCAAAGAGGGCATTGTCCCAAGGGGGCCCCTTTACTACATGGAGAGGGGTTGCCACATGGGGAGGCCCTTGGTACAGGGGGAGGGGGGGGGATTGGTAAAGGATGGCCCCTTTTGGACAGGGCGGTCCAGAGGGAGTCTCTTGGTACAGAACAACGACAATAACAAAGAACGACGGCAACCAAAATTTGTCGTACCGGGCATTAAATATGAAAATCGATTCTTAAGGTTTCACTTCTGTCGCGCGTGGAAAACACATATTTTTTTAAAAGAAACAATATGCACATTTGCATAAAAAATTGATTAAATGTAAAAATGATAGATAAATGCATTCGTGTTTTTTTCCACCTAACAGCAACAAAGGTGCCATCCCTCCAACTCTAACCTCTTAAGTTGGTTATCAAAGAAATGAGATGAATACTTCTCTTTCGTTGGCTCTAGACAGAATATTTACGTTTTTCAGCATTTTTTGAATAAGTTTAGATGTTAGTGGCGTTCACAAGTCCCTCAGGTTTTACATGTAAATCATTTCGCTCTTTGAACCGATAAAGAAATCCGGAAGTCTCCTACTGCTGTAGTTTTTTTAGTCTTCCAGTTGAGAGTACTCTTGGATCAACTTGTTTTTGAAGATCCAAAGGAGTCTGCAAATGGAAGGTTTGGTCAACTGCCAGCTTTCCAAAGGCTTTGCTACTTTACTCTTTAAAGTAAAGTGGTTATCTTAAATCGCATTATGAGAAAAATGTAAAAACATATCCCCTCCTCGAACAAATGCTGTTTTGATTTCGTCTTCAGTCTCTCTCTCAATTGGTTGTTATCTCCGTACCTTTTAATAGAATTTCTGTATATTCATTGATTTTTCATTATCCCGTAAAGCAAGGTTTTCGGTACATACGGGGAGAAATTGAAATATATGTAAAACAATTTAATGGGGCATAACATTTTTCTACTTTTCTCGTATTTTATATATTTTATATTTATATTCTCGTATATTATTGACTTTTCCTTCTACTCACGACTTTCCTTGTATATTTGTGTACGTCTCTGCGTTTGAACATCATCTCCTTCTTTTCTCTTACTTCTCCATTTAGGTCATCTACTTCTTCTTGCAGTTCTTTGTTTTTCCCCCTCTTTACGTCCTCAATTGGTCCATAGGTCACAATTAGTGTGCACTCTTGATTTTCTTTCATTATGATTATTTATAGTAATCTCTAATTTATGTATTTTTATTTTTTTGCATTTTCTATACTTTCATTCTTGGCAATTGAAGCTGCAAATGCATGCTCTCGTAAAACGTACGGTTACGGCTGCAGAACTATTATTCCATATTTTGGGCACCCAATAAAAACGCAGAACATCAGGGCCCTAACAAGTTGCAGATAAACGCTCTCTCTCACATTCGTGCTTTCCCGTAGCCTTTTCCCCTCTAGCCCATGGAATGTTTTTTATCGCGTCTGTCAGATTTTTAACACCCCCCGAACGGTTTGGCTTTTTGGAATAAAATTGCATTTGAAATGGGAGTAAAGAGTAGATAAAATGCAATTTTAACATTAAAGATTGAATAAAATATTTTTTTCACTACTAGCTTCAGAAAACATCATTATATATCGTGTTTGATGCTTCAGAAATTGATTTTTTGTACCTTACCTAATAATGGATTTTTCTCTCCTACATATTTTCTATTTTTCTCGTTCCAATCTTTCGCATTATCATGATTATCAATTAAAGAAAAGTTAAACAAATGTGCAAGTAGTGAAAAAAATAGTATATAAACTTTTATTTGCCGCGATGCTTCGCATCTTGGTAAATAAAATAGCTCGGCTAAGAAAGATGGCTTCTCAACCTTAGTGTATAATTACTATTTTTCACTACTAGCTATAAAATCTACCATTATATAGTTTGTCGAGAATATGTGTGAAATTGTTTTTCTTTCCTAGTAATTAATAATCATTTCATTATTGACTAGTAGTTAAGAGACCGGATTTCATGCAAAATGCATATCTAATAAATGTGGTAATACCTAAGGTAGGACTTGAAAAATGAAAATGAAAAAAAATCTTTCTTAGAATTTGGAAGAATATTCGTGAAATTGTTTATGTAATTATAAACACAAGAATGGACAAAAAAATATGATTTGTAGGATTTAAGCTGCTAGTAGTGAAAAAAATAATATATAAACCACGGTAGAGAAGCCTTTTCTCAGCTTTGCAACTTAATTATTAATTAATACTGCTCAGCTGAGAAAAATGACTTCTCTACCTTGGTATATAATATACTATTTTTGCATTAATATACTACTTGTGACAAACAATGTTTTTTGTTATAGCTCCCCAAATTTTTAAACAAAGAATATTTCATTTTGTTTCCTGGAGTCGACATTTTTTTTTCGACTTTTCGAGTATCCCCCAAATCGCGGTTGTTTTTTTGAAGCCCCCTCTAGGTGTCAGAACTGGGATTGGGCCTTCCGTTCTCTTCTGCAATGAGTTTAAAGTTTGACATTGAATCACACTGACGTCTAATTTTTTGACTTTTCTCTAGTATACCGGTGCGCTCATGCCCATCCAAGCTACTATGTTAAAAACTTTATCATGGTAAAAAGAAACAATTTCTGGATCCGGTGACTTTAAAAAAAAAATGGCACCCTCAGAAAACGATCCTTTATCTAGGTTGTTGACGCTCAAATCGATCGGTAAAGAGCTATTCTATCTATTTAATCTAAAATAATGGGCAAAATTTTGCTATGACAACTTTTAGGGACTAGGCCGTAAATGTACCATTTTACGGACTCAAATAAATCCGTAAAATTGTAATTTTGGGGAGCGTGTACAAAATATTTGCATTTCGTACGTAATTCTATGTGTCGACGGACACAAGTTTGCATGTGAGTGAAACTGAACGTAATTATTATTATGTACAAAGAAAACTTACTCCATTTATCTGTTTCGAAAGGGCGAATAAAAACGTAAACAACTTTTTTCTTGTGAGCGTCGGTTCGGGGATGGGACCAAATAATTGACATTGAACTACGGAAGATACAAAGGTCTAGACCAGTCAGATATCTTAGATAAGTCGAAAACGACATACTATATGGAAGACCTCCGAAAGGAAAAATTGAAGAAAAATTGGCAAGGTGTGGGAGAGATTATGAGAAACAAACAGTACTATTGCAAGGATTGAAACAGTAAACCACAAATGGACAATTAAAGGGTGCAAAGAAGAGATAAAAAAAAGAAGGGATCTGCCAATGAAGAAGCTGCAATCAGGGAAGAGAGACCAGTAAAAGATATGGGAACACACAGAGAGTTAAAAGATTCTCTCAATTACTGAAGAAATTACATATGGATAACGTAGTGGAGTCTAGATATAAAAGGAAAGTGCAGGAAACTCCTACAAGGTCTAAAGACAATAAGAACGGGACACCAGAGCTGACGACCAGGCGTTCAATGACATACTCATAGTTAAATAATATCTTAAATCTACTTACCAGTCAGAAAAATAAATCTAATTTAACAATGCAGATGTAAGAACGATACGAAATTCACAGCACCATAGTACAAAGAAAAATTTCTAACTTGAGCTCACGAGACAAAAATTTGGGTACTGTAAAAGAACATGTACTTGCAGGTATAAATATATACAACATTTGCCATAAATGCATGAGTGACGCCACGAATGTATACACAGTAGAATCACATTTGCATATTCATACATGCATAGTCAATTTACTTTGAACGCTTGAGATGCGATCCAAAGAGTCAACAAAATTTCTTGTAGGGTCCAGAACGTAGGTCAGTCAACTTAGCCTATGAACATATTGAGACTTATAAAAGAAGAATGATCTAATAATTTCGGGACGAGTGCTGATAAAATTTTGTAGATACTGACTCTGCAAAGGTCCGATAAAATACATGAGTCTAATACTAGACATCTGACAATTAATAAGTCTAACTAATACAGTCTTAAAATACCTTTTTGACCACAACCTTCGAACAAACTATTATTTTCACATTAATTTTTTTGATAACAAATAGTTTAAAAACTCGTAAATCCTGATTATTTGTGACAGGGGCTTTGTTGTTGAGTTAATACATACGGGAATATACTTATACGTGTTTATATTGGCCCTCTGACACACCCAAACTGTCTATAAATTCAACTTAAACATTTTAAAGATACATACTTATATTGTTCTGAAAGGATATTAAAATTGAAGAAGCAGGATCTAAAGTAAAAAATGGGTGACTATTTATGGACAGACTTGATTTACTGAAACGTCAGTAATTTCCAATAAATATAGTCTTTGGTACGTGAGTAGTTAGTAAAGTTTAATTACTATTAGTATGATCCACTTATGACGTGTATGATACAGTAGAACATCTTACCTAAAAAATTATTGTTACATTGAAATTTAAGGAGTTGTATTGAAGCTCGAGTTGTTGAAGAATAGCTCGAAGGACCGTGGATTGCAACTATAGAATAAAACACTGGCAAACTTAATAAATTAATAAATAATTTCTTCTTCCGATTGAATTGTTTAGGACTGACTTAAGAATGAATCAACGAACCCAGTCCATGTTTTTGAATGATTTGAATTGAACACAGGAATCCTGTGTCCCTGTTTTAATATTTAGAGTATGCTCTTGGTGGCTGAATTTAGACTCGTAGATCTTTGATTCTGCGAGCATTTGTGTTGTTAACAAGGGTACCCTTCGGGTGTTCCCTATTGGGAGGCAGGCCGCTGCGAATATTTCTGAACAGGAGTATTATTAAATTGATGACAATATCTAAACTTGAAAAAGATTTACCGTACCAGGCTCAAAAGTATTGAAACTGAAGATTCTTTTACAACTCTAGATAGAACTTTTTAGTAGGGCCTGTAACTTTACATACCAAGAAAGCTCAAGAAATATTAATTATTTCCTTGAGCTTTCTTGGCATGGAAGTCTACTAAAATTTTGGTAATTTTTTTCTTGAAGTACACGCGTGTAATAAATATATTAACTTTCTGGTTTGCGCAAACCGTATACGGGTGCGATAATAATTATTATGTATGTATATAATATCTCACTTTTTATTTTAAAATGTGTTACACTGGCCTAAATAAAATTTGAACAGTGGAATTTTTACGCTCTTGAATCGTAGATTTTCTGAGAGTGACACAAATGCTTTTTTTTAATTAACTTAAAAGCCTCTTTAAAAAGTACATTACATCAGAAACTAGTACCCATTTAGTGTCACTATCATACTATCAAATTTTTGATTTTCATTGTAGAGCAGTGTTTTATTCAAACTTATTAGTACAGCTCCTACTGAATTTAAAAACGAGAAAAAAGAATCACTGAAGTAGTCCTTTGTTTGTGTGGTTTGCTAAGTACCGTCTATTTACACAGCTCTTCAAATAACTTTCTTCTTCATTGATTTTAATCAATCCGTTTTAATTTATAAACTATAATTTTTTTCATTGCAGGAATTGTATCCTGGGGCGTAGGATGTGGGCGTCCCGGATACCCTGGTGTGTACACAAGGGTGTCCAAATATATAAACTGGCTGAAGTACAATCTTGATGATACTTGTGTGTGTTCATAGTCTGCTTATTTATTTATTATTTAATTGTCACGTTTTAAGAAATAAACAGAAAAATTATACTTGTTTTTTTTTTAACTTGACGTTCATTGAACCGGTATCGGATAAGAGATTGGTATGCTAATTACATAAATAAAAACTACAATAAGGTAACAAATTAGGTGTCAACGTCCTCCGAAGAAATAACATGTTAGTATCCAGTTAATCACTTCCAGGAAAATGTATGATATTAGCTACAATTCAGTTAACTACAATAAATCTTCGCTGCTTTGTAAGTCTAAAACTCGTAAGCTGATAATTTAAGGTGTGTACGAACACCAAGAACATGCATATTATGTCTCATTAGATACAGGTCTTACGACTGTTAATGAGATACGTACCATCTCCGACTGCAGAGTTTGTCATAATTATTTTCTAATTTGTTTTTTAACACTTTCAAACAATTCCCAAAACGACCAACATTCAGGTATTATTCATGTTAATCAACATGTTTTGAGACCGCCGAGTTTCAAGTTATTCCTGACAGTTCGCAACCAGAAGTTGTTGGTGCTGGAGTGAAGATCAATGTAGTGTTCATACTGATTTAGTTTTTCACAGTTCGCTTACTCTTCTTACCAACAACCATGATGGTCTCACTGCAAGCACCCGTTTGTGTGCTGATTCTTTCGCTGATGCTCACGGAAAGTGGAACTGTAAGTAAGTCTCCAGTTTTTATCTTTGTTTAGATTCATCGCGCATGTTTTAATTTGCAATTTAATGGATGCGGATACAAAAGATTTTTAGATTTTTTAAAAAGCAATAAATTAGTTTTGTCTGAAAAATAAACTTGCGAGAAGTGACAATTTAGAAAAATGTTTTGGGGTCCTAAATTACAAACATGGATCTATGCAATGTGTTAGTGCTAAATTCAAGACATGTAGATGTTGATTCCGTTAACTATTTGGGCGGTTTAATTGTAATTCATACCGGTGCGTGGACGGACAACTTTTCTTTTCAAATAAGCTTGAGGAATGTCACTTTAAATTTGACTTAAATTATTCCGGTAAAAGCATATTTTACGGCACATAATTTTTTTTTTAACATTCTGATGTCAATTTTGAATTAAGCAAATTTAAATAAAAGAACAAAATTCTTCGTCTTATTAATTATTATCAAACATCTGATACCATATCTGATAGAATAGCTTATACAAACGCTATTTATGGTATGAAAACACTCCTTTAGATGGAATTCTATTTCTTATTAATTAACGTTTTCCTTACAAATTAACAATTCCAAGAATCATCTTCAGTATTAAAAAGCTAGATTAAAAGCAAGAACCGTGAAGTTTCATTACCTTAAAAAGGATAAAACGTTGCCTATTGTGGTAAGTTGAATGCCTCTCCAAAATTAATTCCATTAGAAAATTATGATGAAAATCCGATGAACTATTTATAATAAAATTTATAATTGAAACTAGAACATCATAATTTTGGGATTATAAATGTTAAATTAACCGAGAAAAGAGATAAAAATTACAGAATTCAAGCATCAAATTAATTTAAATGCAATTACTAGCACCATAATGATGTAATGTGCGTTTTATTGCTATTAAAATTGACGTCCAAACTAACGAGTGACAACTGAATTGTGGTTTCTGGTTATAATCATAAGAGGTGTTTTGAACTGTGTGGCATATCAATGTTTAGGAGATTTTATTGGCTGGTCTGTTATAAATTAGTAGTTAACGTTAGTCAACTACAGTGTACTCTCTCATGAGCGTTTAAAAACACAAAATACACCTCCTTGTCAAATTGCACTATATATATTTTGTTTTGTGATTTTTTTATGAATACAAAATATGAAACAAATATGTAAATAAGAAAATATTTTTTTAAATAAAGTCACCCACATAGACCTTTAGAAATGACCAAGTAAGCCATGAATAGCTGTCAATTAGGTATGCAGTTTTATTTTATTTTATTTTCAGGTTACTTGTGCTTATGTTTTTTGTTTAATAATTAAAAATAAAATTAATAGAAAAATATATACAGTGCAGTATGAAAAAATAAATATACTGTCATTTATCAAAAATTAAACCGATGATTAAAATTGGTTCCGTCCTACATTTTTCCTTTTAAGCGGACACCTCTACTAAGCAGAAAAATTTCTGGCGACCGAAGATGCCAGGTATTAACGAATTTAATGAATAAATGACTGCTTTTTCCCCAGCAAGTTTCTGCCCAAAACACCATAACAAAGAAAATTTTTTCGACAAGATTCGGATCCTTCGGAAACCATCCGCCGCCTCGGCACGACACACCAGCATCAACTTGCTCTTGTTGTAAGAAGTTTCTTGTGTTATATTACTTCACTGAGAGATCGATTTTTAGCCTGCGGAGAAAGAAATGAAAACAGTCGTATAGTAGGTGGGAAACCGACGAACGAAAATGAGTTTCCTTGGATGGCACGACTTTCCTACTTCAACAGGTTTTACTGCGGAGGAATGCTGATCAATGACCGCTATGTCTTAACAGCAGCACACTGCGTCAAAGGGTAACAGTAGCTTTTCATTTAACAATAAGTCATTAACATTCTACAGCTTCGTTCGCAAGAAAACAATTACGGGGACGGAATGCATTGTGCAGAATACGAACGCGCAATAAAAAAAGTAGTGAAGTCTGTCGGATGCGTTCAGTGCAGTTCTTAATTAGAGTTATAGCTCCTAGATATGTGACATGCATAGATGTTGGTGTATTTAGAGAGATGCAGAAACTAAGGTTTTCGAAGTATAGATAAAAAGTGGCGAAAAGGGTGTAAGACTATTATTATTTAACGAAGTCTTCTTTTCTAAAGAAAAATGTAATTTAGCAACCTATAACACCCCTCTGAAGAGCCGTTTTAGACCATTAATTGCACATAGTCTGTTTCAAAGTTAGTAAACAAAAAGTGACCCAGACCAGTTTCGTGGTTTATAGGTTCATTATCAGCGTTATTTTTGTGACCTCGATTAAACCGCATTTTTCCGAAGAATGGACGTATTGCGACCGATAAAACCGACAGCTACTGGTCATCCTACTTTACACCTTCCGATGCAACCTACGAAATACTAAAATCTTCCATGTCGCTTTTTAGGTTCATGTGGTTCATGATCAAGGTCACTTTTGGAGAGCATGATCGCTGTATCGAAACGAAGAAACCGGAGTCGAGATTTGTGCTCAGGGCCGTCGCTGGAGCCTTCAGTTTTCTCAATTTTGATAACGACATCGCTCTTTTGAGACTAAACGACCGAGTACCAATTACGCAGAACATCAAACCGATTTGTTTGCCGAAATTGAAAGGTTGGTGTTATCTGGTCGAATTTGTTTCAGATAATGATGTGGTTTTTTAGAGCAACTGTATGTTGGGGCGACTGCAGTAGCGACAGGATGGGGCACTTTGCAGGAAGACGGAAAACCTTCGTGCATATTACAGGAAGTCGAAGTGCCGGTTATCAGTAACGAAGACTGTAGAAACACCAATTACTCTGCGAAGATGATTTCGGATAATATGTTGTGTGCGGGATATCCCGCTACGGGTAAAAAAGATTCCTGTCAGGTAATGTTGAATATGCATCAGTACAATAATCGAACCTTCCTCAAATTCGACAAGTCAGTGCCCTTCTCGGTAATTAATTTTTTAACAGTAATAAATACATACACGTATGGTCCAAAAAAGGTATACCTCTGGCGCTGGATCTTGCTTATTTTCAAGCCGATCAGAATGAGTGATCCACAATTAAAATTTAGGGTCACTTCATATCACGATCTGCTATAAAACAATTTTTGACAGTTGGCAGTTTTTTTTTTCAAATTGTACTGTACAGCGCGTGAACGGCGCTGTACCGTTAAACCGGCCGTTGCAAATATTATTAAAAAAAAATTATGGTAATATTTACACTTGAAGGAAAAAAGTTCCGAAATTAAAAACTTCTCATAAAATGAGCCCATTGTTAATTAACTATTTTTTTTTAGAGTTATCGTTTACATTCTAACAATAAGTCGGATAATTGTTAAACTAAAGCTCCTAAAATTATTACGCTTTGTGGAGACCTCTTAACAAATACTTACGCATTTTTGTGTCGGACGCGAATTAGGCTTACATTGTGCCAAAAGCAAACATCATTTAGTAGTGGGGATATATGACGCAGCTGCCAGTGGAGAGAAGAGGCTCAAAGCTTCTTAATTTAATTTAATGGTTAGAGAAAGAATCAATTATTTACAGTCAAAAAACTGATGTAACAATTTATTATTTTCTTGATAATCATTTATCGTCAAATTGTACATCTAAATAGCGATGCAAAATTTCTAAGGAACTGCATAACAGCTTATTGCATGTAAATCAGTCAAATGAATTGGCAAGTACAAGTAATCAACAACCACCAACCGTTTTAAAAATAAATTCAAGTTTACGATCATTTAGGTAAAAAAAAAACATATTTAGAGAGCTCTTCTAGATAGCGGCTCTCAATTGAATTTCGTATCAGAACGATTAGCAAAATTGTTAAAACTCTAGTTGTGCTATCGGTTGCTGGCACTAATCACTCCATTACAAATGTGTCAAATGATACAGACATTAAAATTTACTCAAATTATGATTTAAATTTATCGTGTGTAATACCTCAAATTTCTACCGTGCAATTCATTTTCTACAACTAATTTAGAGTTTTCAAATTATATTTAGCTAGCGGAGCATTTTTTTCATATAAGAGGAGCAATTAATTTATTAATAAGTACTCAAGTTTTCTTCCAACTTTTGAAACTTAATCGCAAATCCTTGGCACAAAACTTTCTTTTACAAGAAACCAGACTTGGTAAATTCCTCTTACAATAAACAGGAAGTTCCAACTCAAGGTTCATGCCACTTTAACCCTCACTTCAACAAATGTTCAACAAATTTCAGGAATTGAATATAAACGAAACAGTAATAACCCAACATGACGCTCCTTGTGAGCGAAAATTTAATGACGGTCATAAACGTTCGAAAACTGGTAAATACGTGTTCCCTTTACTGTTTAAGCAGCAAATCCCTAATTTAGGTACCTCTCTAGGGGATGCTATAAACCGTCCTAAATAATTAGAATGTATTGGATAGGACGAAAGTTTTAAAACTGCTTATTCAGAAGGACATGCTGAACAAGTACCTTTAAACAAACTGGATAATCCTTCCAATGTAAACGAGAATGTAAAAAAATTGTTAATTAACAATAGGCTCATTTTATGAAGAATCAGTGAATACACTTTTTAACTGGAATTTTTTGCCTTCAAGTGTCTAGATAGAAGCATAATTTTTAAGTTAATATTTTATAGGGTAAGTGAAAGTTTGTTGTGCCTCAAGGTTTGCAAGGACACTTTCTCAACAAGGTTTTAATACTATTTTTCCCCTTCGTTGTAAAAAAATAAAAAAAAAATGGTTAAATTTCTGACAAACAAAGTAGGCGGCTATAACAAACTTTTTAAGAATTGAAAAGTAGGCTGGGTAATTTCTTATATTAACTTGTCATCACACTTGTGAAGTTTGTTCTAAAATTTTATGAAAACATGGTAAAGTAATTTATTTAAATCTTTTTTCTAATAGCGAAAGTTGAATTTTCGTACCTCACATGAGGAACCCACATTTCTAACCGGTAGTAAAAAAAAAAACAACATTAAATGAGTCGCCAAGTCGACTTCTTAAGTTTTTCTAATAGTTTTCGAGTTATTTACAAAAAAATGGACCCAATTGTTATTAACTTTTGCACATTTTTCTAGAGGTGATTACGAATCCGAATTCAATGAGCTATCACACGTATTGACGTATTTTATTTAACTCGCAGTAGTAAGAATTAATACGTTTTTCAGCTTGTGGACCAGACTAAAAAGTAATTCCCGGGACGAGCGTAGAAATTTTTTTGTACCAACACGTTGAAAAAGTGATATAGCACTCTGTGTTGTAAATTTTTCACGTCGAGTGCAATAGTCATTTTTTTGTACATTTTACATAAATAACTATTTTGCCGTGACAAAATAGAAACCGTTATCGTAAATGTTTTTTTTTTTCAAACGTCAGAAAAACGTAACATTGTATACGCCAATAGGTAATGTCAAATAGTCTGTCACTGTCATGATAGACAAAGTCGTTTAGCGGCGCATAAAGTCAGCTGGCGATGGTCAGTCAAATCAAAGAAATTGTCAGATTTTCGGCGTTTAAAGAAAAAATTGCATGTTTTACTCGGAAAAAGTGGCTTTTCGTGGCGCGTTTGTATTTGCCAAACCTACAGACTTGCCACGAAAAGCCTCACTTTTAATCCTCATAAAACAATCCACTATTATTAGGATACGGTTAACAGTTGTCTGGGTTCTTTGTCACATTAAAATATACGTTTCAAAAGTTTTCAGGAGAAATAAAATAAAGGCGGACAAAGCAATACAAAAGAACCACAGTTATAGCATTTACCAATAATCCTAACGATATCTGCAACAGTAAAGCACTAATTGAGAAGAATCATAAAAAGAATAGCAAAATACTAGAATTAAATCAGGAAATCATAATGGGAGACACCTATAGTAAAACCCATTCCAGAATAGCATAGGTCAGTCATCACTGGTTGCGCGGATCTTCATCGCCAGTGGCGTGAACACAGGAAAAATAAGAATATGGAGGAACAAACGAATGGTACTGGTCCAGCCGACTGGTCGTGCCGACTCTTCTGCGCACTGCGACGTAGCTATTCCGGAATGGGTTCACTATAGTAAGATACACTCCTCTATTTAACGGCACAAACAGATCAAGAAGACGTACGTTTTCCAAAAAGTGCAAGCATGTACAGAAATTAAACTAGAAGAATGTTCTTAAATCCAAGTGGAGTAAATTTAAATTACAGAATTTAAATATATCTAAGTCGAACTCCACAAACTTTAATCAGCGTAAAATTACAAATGGAACATGTTTCGGCAGAACACTTCTGCCATCATATAATAGAAATTAAACTAACAAAAGGAAGCTGGAACTATGATATACCAAGGCACTAATGAGATAAACATATAATATGTTAAGAAATATTGGTGTTAGATAAATCAGAAAAAGAAAAGTTAGAACAGTGGAAACTGTCTGTTGTGAACTGAGTCATGCGGTTGACAGTCAAAGTGGGTATCATATAGAAAATGAAGGTAAACATCAAACATCTTCAAATAAGTTTGTCTGGAGTTGACGTCCTTTCAAGTCGCCATGAAGTTGTGGGGTGCGTATTGATAACGTCGCGACCCTTGCCTTTTTTTCTGAACTTCTCTACTAGTGCTCCGAAGAAAACGTGGGTATTCAAAAAGATGAGTGTCCTCCCCAGTTTGGTCCCCATCTCGTTTCTCCCCAGTTCGTGGTTTGCTGTTTCGTTTCCTTCTCATCCTTTTATTCATCTGTAAAATTTACAAAACCAGACAACCTTCAACAGACGCTTGCAAATTGTGTCCTGGTCACGGCACCAATTCTAAGCTATCTCAGCTTTAGACCGCGTCCTATAGGCTTGGTATTTCTGATCTGATTTTTAGTGACCTACATCGAGGGAATTCGGGACCGGGTATATTATATCTATAATTCAATTTTAAATCCGGAAATATTGTTGATAGGATAATGTCCATTGTTCGGCAACTGTTGTTCCTACATTAAAATGCAACTTTTTTTAAAAAGTTGCTAAAATAAGAACGCTTGTTATTCAAAACTTTTGAAGTAAAATTAAAATTTATATCAACTTTTTCGTGGATGTGTGTTTATTTATAACGGTTTATTTGATTTTGTTTATTGTCTTAAAAGCTCATTTACACTTAATTTCTGCTTGTAATGAATTTGGAATTAATAAAATTCTTTGAATTTTTAGGGCGATAGTGGTGGACCATTGGTAACCCAGAGACAAGACAAAAAATATGAGCTCATTGGTAATAATCATCACATATCACTTTATGAAACAATATCAAGCTCGTATATTTTCCAGGTGTTGTCTCATGGGGGAACGGATGTGCAAGACCAGGTTATCCAGGCGTCTACACACGTGTGACCAGATATTTGGACTGGATTCTTGAAAATTCGAAGGACGGTTGCTTTTGCGAAGGCTGAATACTATCGCAATTATTATTATGTGATATATGAATTAATTTTGCGTTTAAGCAGACAGTTTTATCCAATTTAGATATTAAACTTTACCATGTGCAGATGTGAGCAAAATGTATTGATAGTTTAAGTGACACTAGAAAACCATGTTATTTTGTCATAGTAGCAAATCAATAGATTTTGTTTGCAGCTGTAAGTACATACCTAAAAAAATTTCTGTAATGCCTCTTTATGTTATACAATGTAAGAGCGGCATCGAAAATGTTTGACCTGTCTTTTTGTACGATATACTTAAATATACAGTACTTATCTATTTTTTATCAAGATTATATATTATTTAAAAGCTAATTAAAACAGGTGTTAATGTAAGTCAATCACTTCCGTAGCTACAAACATTCTTCGCAAAACAATATAAAACAACATATTCCGTCACTGTAGTCGAGTAAGAGGGCCCTCGTGGAGACAACAACGGGGCTGCGGGAAATCGGGTCGCGGGTTGACTGACACTATTTTCAGCGTTTTTTCCACCAATAATAAAATTTCAAAGCTAACATAAAACTATCGGCAACGATGGCTTACAAAAAACCACCTAAACTAATCACTCACGGGGTCACGGGTGGGTCGTTTTCAGCCCGCCCAAAGAGGTCCCCGCCCAAACAAGGAGGCCAAGAAGGCTCCCGTCCAACCAATGGGGCCACCGCCCAACCAAGGGGCCCAAGGGAGGCCTCTTGCGACAGGTATTGCCTCATGCTTCCTTGTATCACGAAAACATACAAGTACCAAAATAATTTTTACCATCATATCGGGTAGATTCAGATTGAAAATAACAGATGGACTAATTTAATGGGTATTGAGTGCATGGATGGTGTAATGGGATTCTAGTATTTCAGGGTATAATGTTAATGTTGCTTATTACCAAGGTGAGATGTCACACATCATGTGCGACTACTGTAAGGCTTGCTAGTTTTTTATTTATTTTAAGTGCCGGTTAAATTTAAATAATTATTGCAGCATTTTTTTCTCAAAAATTTATATTGGAACACATTGTTGAATTTATATATGCATTGCTGTTTCGGGGGCCCTGTGACAAGCCCTACAACTCACATTCGCCACATCTATACCCATCACGCGGCTGCGATAGACCAAGGTGTTAATTACATCATCTTGCGCAACGCAAATGAATCCCTCAGTGTCAGTCCACTTGATCTCAGAAAGGCAAATGTATGCATTTTGTATAAGCCTTTTCAATGTTCTTGAAGAAAACACTATGCATTGACTTATCCATATGCCTTCTCATGACCATATCTTGCTCAGAGATTCTGACGTGGGCTGTAAGACGGAGCAAATTGAGCTCGGTAATAGAGTGTGGCCGAGCTCGCTAAACGTCAAAGTCAAGACCGAGTTCATCTGCTGCTCTTTGTGCCGCTCTAAACAAAAATATCCCGACTCCCGACTCTCGTGATCTCTGACACGAAGCAACAGCGGATCTGAACTTTGGAGGATCTTACAGGCTATACCCATGATTATACTGTTGTGAAGACACTCCAAACTCAAAAGTCCTCGGCCTTCCTGGTTTCGTGGAAGATATAACCTCGGAACGGACGATTTTGGATGCAAACTGCGCTGTAGATGCATCATGTTTCGAGTTTCCCGATCAATCTGCTTCAACTCATCTACTAACCATTTTACTGCTCCAAATGAGTAGAGCAGGATCCGAACGGCAAGCATATTTGTGGCAAAAATCTTGTTCTTCCCCGAGAGCAGATTTTTGTACTTGCCGCAGAGAGACTTTTTTACCTGGTGTGACGCTTGAATGTGGCACTGCTCCACACCCAAGTACTTGTAAGTCTCTCCGGCGTTCAAGTGTTCAGAACGCTTCCGTCAATGAGTTGAGCATCTTCATCGAAATACTCGCATCGTCCTCTTTTGAGATAAACCTGAGCGCATTTATCCAAACCGAACTCCATGCCAAAAGCATCTGTGTAGTCCTGCACTATGCGCAATGACTGCGTCAGTTCTTGCTTGTAGGAAGCATACTCATTCAAATCATCCATGTAAAACAAGTGCGTGATCTTATGCTTCCGGTTACCGGGTGTACCACAGCTATAACCCTTTGCACCGTGCAAGGCTACGGACAGCACCGGCAACAGTGAGATGCAAAACAGAAGAGGATTTAATTAATCTCTCTGGAATACTACTCTTCTGAATAATGTCAACTCTGTCTGAACTCGATCCCGTCGGGATGTTATTAAGAACCGAGTTTTCCAGAGTGACATCAGTTGTTTGATGCATCTCACCAGTGTATCGGGTACCGCAAGACATTTCAACAAGAGAATAATCAGCGAATGCCTTACGATAATCTATCCAAGCCATAGATAGTTTGCGCTTATTTTGGACGACATCCTCCGTGACGCACCTATCGATCAGCAGGTTTTCCTTGCAGCCCGCCACGCCCCTTTTACAGCCTCGCTGTTCGAAAATTTCCGAGTGCACCGGGTTAATAGCGTGGAATACTCGGTAGTACAGGAGTCGGGTGAAAATCTTATAGCACGCATTTAGGCAAGCTATTGGCCGGTAGTTCTGAGGCTGAGACAAATCATCCGTTTTAAGTAGTAAAACAGTTCGCCCCTCGAATAGCACGCATTTAGGCAAGCTATTGGCCGGTAGTTCTGAGGCTGAGACAAATCATCCGTTTTAAGTAGTAAAACAGTTCGCCCCTCGACAACCCACTCCGGAATGGGCTACTCACCAGTAAGCCAGGAATTAAATTCCTTGGCCAGGCGCTTATGCATGCTTCGGAATTTCTTCCACCAAAAGGTATTAGTTGCGTCCGGGCCTGGTGTGGCAAAATTTTTGATTCCCTTAAGGGTCTCGCCAATTTCTTCCGGGGTTATCGGATTGCACACCGTTGGTCTTGTATTGTATTGTATTGTGCTCTGTGGTCGTAGGGCTATTCAGCCTTTCAGAACGCCGACCATCGTTGATCTTTTGTTCAACCCTACTGGCATCTATGTTCTTAGGAATTCCACTTTCTCTGCAAAGTTCAGTATGTCACTAAGAGACCTCTTCTTCACTTTTTCAGGTGTCAGTTTAACACTTTCGAAGTAATTAAGCCTTAAGTTAGCTAATACGTCACACCTGCATTGCATTGCATTGCGCTGTTTGTCTGAGGTTTTAGGTCATGTGACCCCTTAACCTCTATCTTTTTCGCCGGCCAGCAATGATGTTACTGGCGGCAGAAGTGATAGGCCCCGTTTGCCAACTGTTGACGCCACCGGTAGGGTGACCCAGTCAGCGCCCAGAACTCGTTTGACAGTTTTGCTGTTTTCGGACTGGCGTCTCGAATGAAGGCAATGGGTGCCGACATAACGAGAACGCCGGATTCCTTTTTTGGGACATCGAATAGAAAAAACACATAAATGAAAGAAAAAAGGGGTTTTACCTAATCCTGGTTCCTGTAAGAGAGGTTAGTACCTGAAGGGTGTCGCGAATGGAAGGGTCAGTGAAGCTGTCACCCTTCTAGCAGCGCCATTCTGGGCCGCTTTCTTCTCGATGGTCCACTCTCGTCGTAGTCGACAGCCTGTCTGACCAGTGGATTTGGGTGTTCTTCGACCTTTTTGATGGTCCGAACGGCGATCTCGTGGAGGAACTCCTTCAGCAGCGGGAGCCCGGCCTCTCGGTGGAGTTGTTCGTTTCTGACGAACCATGGAGCGTCGAAAGCTTGGCGGAGGAATTTGTTCTGGAGGACCTGCAACTTACTCATGTTTGTCTTCGAGGGGGCGTGTGCCCAAGCCGCCGAAGCATATGTTAGAGTCGGACGAACGATTGTGCTGTAAATTAACAATTTGTTCTTTACTGACATCTTACTGCGCCTGCAGACCAGCGAGGAGAGTTTGCCTACTGCCATTTTCCCCTTACTCAGCGAGTATTCGAGGTGTTGGCGGAAGTCGAGCTTTTTGTCGATGATGACACCTAGGTATTTTGCCTGGTTGGCCCAGGGGATGACCCGGTCGAACATCTCGATTTCTCCCTCTGGTTGGACGAGTCGGCGCGTCACGAGGAGGGCTGTGCTCTTCTCGGGGTTGACGTCGATCATCCATTTCTGACACCAGTCTTCGAGCTTGTCGATGGCTTCCTGCAGGTAGCGGGTCGCCAGCCAAGGCTGTCTTGATCTGGTGAGGATTGCTGTGTCGTCTGCGTAGATGGCGAGCGTGGTGTTTGCGGTCTTTGGGATGTCCGCGGTGAAGGCCGCGTACAGGGTTGGAGAGAGGACAGATCCCTGGGGGACGCCCGCTTCTATGTCGTGTGGACGGGACAGGGCATTTCCGATGCGGGCACAGAAGGACCTGTTTCGCAAAAAGGAATTAATTAGTTGAACCATTTCCATCGTGCCAGACTGTGTCGAAGGCCTTGGCTACGTCGAGAAAAACAGCACCGGTCACTTGCTTTCGCTCGATCCCGGTGGCGGCGTATTCTACGACTCGGAGGAGTTGGTCGGTGGTGGAGTGTTTCGGACGGAATCCAAATTGTTCGTCTGGGAGGGTGTTGGTCATCTTGATGCAGTGGGTGAGTCTCTTCTGTATGACTCTTTCCGCCACTTTCCCCGCTGCTGAGAGCAGGCTGATTGGCCTGTGGTTCTGTGGGAATTTTGGATCCTTCTCGGGCTTCGGAATGAAAATCACCGTCGCGCGTTTCCATCTATCTGGAAAGTATCTGTGTTTGAGAATTGCATTGCAAATACAAACCAGGGCGTCGACGGCGCCGTCTGGCAGTTCTTTCAGCGTCCTGTTGCTGATGTTGTCCTGTCCTGGGGCTTTCTTCGGCTTCAGATGTTGGAGGATGTGTCGGATTTCGATTGGATTTGTGGGAGGGATCTCTGCTTCAGGGACTTCATCGATGATTTCCCGGACTTGTTCTTCCACTTCTTCAAGATGGTCGAAGTCAGCGTTCTGGAGATTGACTCTGCATTGCAGTTCCAGACTGTCAGCGAAAGTTTCGGCTTTGTCTTCGTCCGTGAAGACGACGCCGTTGCTTCCGTGGATCGGGGGGAGGGGTTTGCGGTCGTTGCGAAGGGCCCTGGCCATCTTCCAGATGGAGTTATCCTCTGTGGATAGTGACTCTAGCTTCTCTGTCCAACGTTCGTCTCTGAACTCTCGGAGTGCTAGTCTGACTTCCCATTGAAGTCTGTTTGCTGCAGTTCTGTCTGCAGCAAGGCCGCTGCGCCGAGCTCTTCTTCTCGCTCGGTTTTTCTCACGAATCAGATTCACGATTCGATATGGAATCGTGCGCCGTTGAGATGGCATCTGCGTGAGTTCTTCGCTCGCTTCCGTCAGCGCGTTGTTGATCTTGTTCTCGAAGACTTCGATTGCGGCGTCGATTCCTTCGGCATCCAAGGTTTGTGGAAAATCTCCGAAGTTGACTTCACAGTGGGCGGCGAATTCTGTCCAATTCACCCTCCTGGTGTGCCTCTCAACTGGGTCGTTGGCTTCCGTCCCGATGTGCATCAAGACGGGGCTGTGATCCGAGCTGAGTTCTGCGGCCACCGAGAGCTCAATCTGGTGGGCAACGTTCTTGACGATGGCGATGTCAAGAGTGTCGGGGACTCCTGTTTGGTAGTTATGGTAGGTCGGCTCGTCCGGGGCCATAACTACCATCTCGGCGTTTCCTGTGAGGAAGGCGTCGAGAGTCCGCCCATTGGCGTTCGTCGATCGGCTGCGCCAATCCAGGTGCTTGGCATTGAAGTCGCCTGCTGCGATGGTTGGAATGTCACCATCCATCAGTTCCCGCAGATCGTCTTCGAGAAGTCTGAAGGTCGGCTGGGGGCGGTTGTAACATGCAAACAGGCGGAGTGGCCCATTCGCTGTAGTTACTGTTACCCCAGTGGTTTCCATGTGTTGAAGATCTGAAACGGCTGCAACACAGTGTTTAATTACGTTTCTTACGTAAATCGCTGTGCCTCCTCCTCGACCTCCAGGTCGATCGTTTCGATGAAGTGTGAAGCCCTGAATTTTGGGATCTCTGGTTCCCGCCTGGAGTTTGGTTTCGCACAGAAGTGCAACGTCCACTCCATGGGAGGTGATGAATTCTTCGAGC
Source organism: Diaperis boleti (assembly GCA_963583935.1). Taxonomy (NCBI): domain Eukaryota; kingdom Metazoa; phylum Arthropoda; class Insecta; order Coleoptera; family Tenebrionidae; genus Diaperis; species Diaperis boleti. The sequence goes on along the minus strand of OY757242.1, from coordinate 42,156,536 downwards.
TCGTTACGAGCTGCTTGAAGCCCATTGGCGTTCCAGAAGGCAATCTGCAGGGAATGTGGGATGAGGGAGCTTCTATCCATCTAAAAATAAAGTAAATTAGTGCATTATTTGACTGGCAAGAGCGATCAAGGCTTTCGCCAGATCGCTCTTGTCTTTTGCAGCGAGGATCGATGTCAGGATGTTATTCCTGTGGCTAGTGAACTCAGCCTTTTCTTTGGCCTCGGTATTGGTCGTCTTTGCTCCTCCAACGACTTGGGCCCACGTGGCGGTGCCGGGGGCGGTTGTTGGGGGTGGAATACTCCTGGGAGCGGCTGCCCGTTGGTTTTGGCCCGTCTTTTTGGGGCTTCCTTTCTTCGGCTTGGGGAAGTTGGGGCACCCTCTGTAGCTGGCCGTGTGAGGTCCACCACAGTTGGCGCACTTGGCGGGGGCGGAGCGGTCTTTGTTGCACTCCTCCGTTTTGTGTGCTGCGCCACATTTGACACAGCGGTGTCCTGCAGTGCAGAATTGCTGCATGTGGTGGAACCTCTGGCAGCGATGGCATTGGTTGACTCCCTTCTTCTTCCGGGGTTCTTCCATTTTCAACGACACGCTGCACACGTGTCGGACTTTCTGGATGGCTTCTTTCTGGCCTTGTTCCAGTTCTACCAGCATGAGTGGCAGCCGCTGTTCTCGCCGGTGCATCCTGCTTGTCTTGATGACCCTGATTCCTTGGGCCATTAGGTCGTCGTAGACCTCCTGGGCGGTGATTCCCGTGGGGACTCCTCGGATGACCACCCTCTCATTTTTGTCTTCTGGCAACGTGTAACTGTTATGTTCCACGTTGCGAGTCCTCAGGAGGCTGATGAGTTTCCTGAAATCATCAGCAGTAGAGGTGTAAATCCGAATGCCACCATCTGCGGTCGCAGTGACCCGATGGTGGTTGATACTCTTTGATCGCATTTCTGCGTCAATCCTGGTCCAGTGTCGGGAGTCCACTACGTTGATGGGAGGGATTCGTCCCTTCCTCAGGGGCGTGGTGGCGGCGGTGGCTGTGGCGGCAGTCTCTGGGTGGTCAGCTTTTGTCTCTGATGTATCCATGTCAGAATCATCGTCGGGGGCGGCATCGGGGGTGGCGTCGTCGGGGGTGGGAATGCTGGACGTCACACCTGAGTATGTGTTCGGCTGTTTCTACTTCCAAATTGCATAACATGCATACTTCACTGTCTACTAGCGTTGATTGAGGTATTGGGGAAGATGTCCAACCGCTATGTTAAAATGCGTGCCCGTCAGTAACGCACAATACAAGACCAAGACAAGCAATTCTATACCTATTTCAATACCTCAATGAACGCTTCTAGTCCCATATTTTTAAGATGGTATCTTACAGGTCAGTAACCTGTGAATAGGCCTGTAATGAGCCTAATTTCTGTCTTGGATAAGAAGAGAAGCTTTTTAACATTCTGTGGCGAGTACTCGATAAATTTCTTCGCTTGTCTTTGATCTGGGACATTGTTCCAGTGAGACCTTGTGGCCTCTATTTCCCATTTTTGGACTGCCGTCTTAATGTGTGTCTTGGTTAGGCCACTGGTTTTAATTGAGATCTTCTTACGAAGTTCTCAAATTGTGCAAGGGCTGCAGTGTCTTCACGCAACGGTTTCGACCCCTCGTATATTTCCCTGCTGGAAGAGCCTCGAAGGATTTGTCTTGAACTTGTTGTTCTCGACCAACCTTTGCCTATTCCTTACCAGGGACTTTCTTGCAGCCACAAGACTGCGAACTCTAACCATGGCAGTGCTGCTTCTCAACAGCAAGCACCGCTGCATTCAGTATATAATGGGTCCGGCGAAAACGACGCGCGATGCGCCGGATTTTTGGCGTGAAAGGTTTCATGAATTTGTATTCTTCATTTTATTTTATTTTATTTTAGAGGTAGTTTCATATTTCACTCAATATGTTACAGACAAAACAAAGAGTGTCAACAATTTTCATTTTGTCCTGACAAAAAGCATTATGTCTCAACAGTAAATATTGGTAACTTAACTACATGACAACAGGTGGGTTTTCAAAGAACTGCAATTTCTGAAAGTCAGGTGGTCGAGTATAGTTAGATGTTACTCCAAACAAGCATCTAACAAGAATGTGCCTTTTGGAACGTTGTCCAGGGTTTTATAGGACCCAGCTTGCGCAACGGGTGATACTTCGATGGGTTGCTGGTAAAAAGGGTGGTGTCTGTTACATAGTCAGTTTTTGAGCAATTTGTTTGCTAGGGTTGTCTTAAAATAAGATTCTTATTCTTTGAGATAATTGAATAATATATTCATAAGAGAAGAAAAATAGACTAATAAAGTGGGAAAAAATGCAAGTGCAGTCCGTAAGTGATTAAATGCGTAAATTATACATCCAATAATTATTATACTTATAATAAATAATAAATTACTGGAGAAATTATTTCAAAATTATTTTTTTTTTTACAATATAGTAGAATGACTAATTGTAAATCTGGTACCTATTTGTCAAAATTCAGATATCTGTAGGGACATAATTCTGTAATCTTATACAGTGTTTTTATAAAAGCTTAGTTTATCCAATAGACTTTGCACGTCAAAATTCTCCATCATGTAAATTTTGTTTTCCAGAGTTAACATGATGTCTAAATCATTTATCAAAACAAACCCGATATACATAATATGTAATTATGTATTTTAATTATTTCAGTTTTTATCAACATTTTCAGCTAATTATAATATAGAAAATTAATGTTGCAATTGAGGTCAAACCCACATTTTACAAATTTCATTTTCCCGTTATATTACTTTAAGCTCACATCGTGGAACTTATTTAATTCCAATTAATCAACAAACACAGAACACACAAACCAGGTACAGTGACCTCAAGCAGAAGACGACACGTCCCGGTCATCATGTTTTTAGTATTTAGCTTACATCTTTTATTGATATTGTTATTAATACTGCCTAACGTAAAAGACATGTTGTATAAAAAATAATATTCATTATAACTTCAGTGATTTTAGTTCAATGAAAGTACCGGGATTAGTGAAAAAGGACTACTGGATTTTATTTTCAGTCCATGCAAATGCCGTAAGTACTTTTATTCGTATGAAACATGTTAATTGAAATTGTATTTGTAGGATGTGGTGTGCCTAATAGAGAAGCTCGGTTTTTTGGGGGTGAATTTCTACGAAGCCATGAATTTCCATGGATGGCTGTGATCCATGCTTATGATAATGATAAAATTAGAAATATACCAGGAGTGTTAATCAACAACCGGTACGTTCTCACAGGAGCTGCGCCACTAAACGGGTAAATAATTATTTGTTAAAACAAAATAAAAAATGATTAACAAATCTTTTTAAGACTAACACCATACTCTGTAAAAGTGGCTTTGGGCAGTTACAACAGATGCATTCCTGATGTATCTTCCACCAACATCAGCGTTGAAGAAATACTCGTTCATCCTGACTTCAGTATTGAGAACCACGCCAATGACATTGCTTTGTTAAAATTTAGCAACCCTATATTATTTGATAGACGAATTTCACCAATATGTTTAGCTGTTCCAGGTATAATGCAAGTTCCAACGAAACAAATTAAAAATGACCTCTAGGTTACAGTTACATGGGACAGGTTGCCACTATAGCGGGATGGTCCAAAGACGTCGATGCCGAAGAATCTTCTTGTCGTCCAAAAAAGATGGGATTACCAATTTTAGGAGGAAATGAGTGTTTGGAAATAACACCCCCTACTGATGTTTTTACCGTAGATAAAGGCTGCATTGGCTTAATAGGAACTCAAAGTGTCGTTTGTCATGTATGATATTTAGACAATATTGGACTTAATTTGGCTGTTCTGATTTTAAACGCTCTAATTCTGGATTTCTAAAAGTAGTGACAACAATTTTTTTAATTTTGACGATTGCTAAGTTGCTAAGTTGCTAAGTATACAAAGTTCTACAAAATGTTTGGAATTTAGCGTTAACAATAAGAACTGCTCGATTTCTTCACTTTATTTATGCTTACCAATTTGTTATGAATATTTTGTAGGAAGATGCAGGAATGCCAGTTATGTACCGCTCCCACGGAGGAGTTTACGAGTTAATCGGTAAATGTAGATACCTATTATAAATACTGAAATAACAATTTTGCTCATTCTAGGAATTTTGACAAGCCAAAATCAATGTGTTCCTAACCACAAAAGTGCAACATTCTATACAAGAGTCAATAAGCATTTGTCCTGGATTATCGATAATACAAGGAGTGCTTGCTATTGTATAAAAACTTGATGTTTTATTAAATCAATATGTAATATTCATTTTGTAATATTCTGCAACAATGGTAGTGAAATATATAAATATAGGTACAATTATTGCTTCTACCATTTAGGTATGTTGTAACAAATTAATTTTGATTGAACAATAGAAGTTTTCCTTCAGTCCCTTAGATTATCGCAGTGCATCTTCTTGCGATTGACTCAATAAAGATTTCAATTTGACAATAAGCCCCTGTACTCCAAACGTCGTACAATTATTGTAAATTTTTTTGTTGTGGTTGATAATTTTTCTTAACATTTTTTTTTTTTCAATCAACAATCACTTTTTTTTAATCTTTGTCTTTAAACTTTTAATTAAAGCTTCTGCTTCCTCTAAGTGAAGACCGTTAACCTGAAGAAAGGACCTCCAAAGTTTTAAACGCTGTACATAATTTGTGAATATAATTTGTTTCTTCCAACTTGCATGATTTTTTTTCTACCTCAAAACTTTCTCCAAATAAAGCTATCCGGTAACAGAAAGCCGTAATTTATTTATTTTTGTTCAATGTTCATCTGTAATCGAATAATAAATAAAATACTTTCGTTGCAAGCGATTGGCCGATCAAAAAATTACGTCACGCAACGGTAAGAGCGCTCCACCGTACGAGCTGCACAATGTAGTTCTGGCGTCTGATTTTAAATTTCTGCAGGTTACAAATGTCTGAAGAAGCTTGCATGGAGGTAGAAAAACATACGATCATACAGTCTAAAAACCCGTTGTGTTATGAACTACATTATGCTCGAATTACTGCATCAAAAGCTTATGATGCTGCACATTGTCAAACCTTTACTGCAACATTGGTAGAAAATACGAGCTTATGGAGCTTCCAAATTTGAAGTTTCAGAAGCAACGCAAAGGGCCATTATCCTCGAATCTCAAGTTCTTTGCGAGGTACAGAGGAAATTGGAAACATGTAGAAATTGTGGTTTACTATTAATTTGGCATTATCCATTCATTATTGCTTCACCCGATGGTATTTCGGATGAGGCAGATCTTGAAATAAAATGTCCTGCATCTGTAAAAGCAATGAGTAAATTTATAAATTCTAAAAATGAAATCACTGGTAAGTGTTTCGCTGAAGTGATGGAGGGAATCTTCCACATAACTTTCGGCCACCGTCGACGAACGCCACCCGCCATGTCTTTTTAGCCCCAGCACATTAACTCCTGTATTGACTAAAAGTGTAGCCGATGTGCGTCCAAACCAGTGCCCAGTAAAAGCTTCAGCTGCTTGCAACTTTAAATACATTGCTATTTTTGAGGGCTAGCCTCCAATTGCGCCTTTTCCTACGACTTGGGCAGTGCATTTACCATTTCGGTAGTTCAGAAATATATGATCTGACCTTGCGTTGCTTGATCAAAGTCTTATTTATTTTCCAAATAATGAACTGCTTTATTTCTCTATCAATAACTGTGAACGTTCGCTGAATATTCGTTTTTGTATTTGGAACATTTACTATAAACATTCCTTGACGTTCTTATTCTGTCACTCATATTTTAATATTATATAATTCCTCTCGTCCACAAGTGCCCGAGACCCCCCATTTTTTCATAACTACCTACAAATATACAAAAATAATGTTTTATTAGAACCCAAATTTGCCAGCTCATCATCTGAACAGACCTCAATTAAAAATTGTTCGTCTGGTGCTTCATTCAAGAATTTTTCGATGTCTTCTTTGGTGAAAACTCGGTCTATATCCAATATTTTTTTTATTAGAAGATAAGCAATTATTGTAGCAAACTTAGAAATGTCGATAGTATCATAAAGAAAAATTGTACTCTTTAGCATTGAATACTCCGCCCATAAACTGCCCGTTGTCTTCAGTTGTCCACTTTTCACCACAAAATACGCTAACAAGCCCTTTCCATTTAAAGCAATCTTCTTTGCTTCACGCCATTCCTTAAAAACCTTGTATGTCTGTTCATATCGGACTTTGGATTTTTCTGGAATTATTGCCGAACATCCTTCTTGTTACGCTTCTTCAAAATCATTCGGTAGATTATCACTATCGATATCGGAATCGCTCATTTTTGCTTCGAAAACAGAACTATGAACGATTCTACCAAAAACCACAATTTTACATGATTTTACTTGTTTGGGAAAAAAAGTATAGAAACCATCGAAAAGCCACCCAATATTTTAAGTTTCAATCATCTTTACTCCAATCGTGCAAAAAACAAACTCTTATCGTTCTCCATACTTAATATACTATTTACTGTCGGCTTCAGCCATAGCGTATTAATTTAAACACAAAACAAACACAAACCAAACAAGTACTTCTACAACTCATGCTAGAGTCAAAAAGTCTGTTTTGACAATTTTTCATTTCATCGCTCATTAACAGACCACACATTGCTTCTTCTACGCGCGGCAGTTACTGTTGCGTGACGTCACCCACTCACTGCGCTCTGTATCACCGTTTGCCGGACGCTTTTAACCGCCGTGTTTTAAACTTTAATTTGTGAAGTTATTTGGCAACCAATCATCATAAATGAAACACCGTTGAAATTGTAATTTTTTTCCCTATTTTTCAAGATAATAAAAAAAAATTATGCAAGTTGTCCATTGGTCGGAAGGAATTTGCAAGTCTACAGGCGGACCGCGAACAAGAAGTCAGATGAAAATAACAATCTCAGCTAAACAATTACAAGGCTGACTCCAAAAGAATTGGCGAAGCGAGGTAGTTAATACACACACCAGAAAAATCTAGGGATATTGCTTTAATTTTACCAATTTGATTTAAAATCACTTATGATGTTTCAAATTTTTATACAATTTGGTCCTTTTTTGTGTAGTAAACAACTGCTTAAAATGTTTTCCCTTGTTTTCGCATTTTTTTAAGTTTTACACCTTTATTTCGTATACTGATATCAGAGTCACTCCTTTTCTTCAAAGATAATTCTGAACTCTAGAATTGCACTAAGACCTTTAAGTCCAGACGAAATGCACAAAGCAATAGGGATGCTCGAATCGTGTTCGCGGCAAATTGATGTTGCTCAACGTTTGGGCACACACCAAAGTATGATATCGCGTTTAAACGCACGTTATCATGAAACCGGCGACGTTTCTGAACGTCATACAGGGCGAAATGAAGTAACAACCCCTATTCAGGACAGATTTATCCGTTTAATTGCTCGCAGAAGCCGCACCATAACAGCTCCAGAGCTCAACTTACGTCTGCGCCCAGTGCATCAATTTATACTTTAGAAAACCCTGGAAGACTCCACCATTAACAAGAGGCAATCGCGGAGCTCGATATCAATGGGCTCGGGAAGATGTTGATTGGAATTTGTATCAATGGGCAAACACTCTGTTTTCGCATGAGTTCCGGTTTGGTATATACCCAATGCCAGAAGAGTCTGCGTGTGGAGAGAGCCTGGTGGTGCAAACCGATTGCCACATATGCAGGAGGTCCATCCTCACCAAGATAGCAGAATCATGGTTTGGGGTGGAATACAAATCGGAAGAAAAACGGATCTTGTTTTGAATGGGAGATAGCTAACTGCAGCCCGTTATAGGGATATTGTTCTGACACCTGGCATGGCGACAACTTTATGTTAATGCAGGATAATGCAAGACCATATGCAGCAAGGCTCTTCACTAAATTTTTGGAAGAACAGCAAATATCGGTTTTACAGTGGTCAGCCAAGTCGGCTGATTTGAATCCCACTCGGGAAAACAGTTTTGCGTATGAGCCTTTCCCGGAAGAATCGACAGGATGTAGTCGCAGCATTAAATTCAGCGGCAAGAAATTCCACAAAAGACCATAGATGACATGGTAGAAAGCATGCCTCGGCGATGCAGAGCTGTCTTAAACAATAGGGGTGGACATAATATTCTATATTAGAGACCAGAAAATTATTTCATTTTGCTTTTGATAAACATTATTTTTTTAAATTAAGCTTATTTCGTACAGAAATTAATAAAATGGGTTAAATTATATAGTTTTATTTTAAATAAGATTAAAATTTGACAAACATACTTTAAACTATAAAAGAATATATAAGTTTGCAAAATTTACAAATATCCCTAGATGTTTCTGGTGTGTATAACTTTGTGGCAAGTGCGGGCTTCTTTAAACTCGGTAAAGGAGTAAGTGACGAAAACGCGTTACTTGATCTCCCACTACTATTAGAAGGCCAAGCTCACACGTGGTGGAGTGGTGTAAAACATGAGAAGAAGCATGATGGATGGTCCAATTTGACTATAAACTGCTCCGTGCATCAAGCAACCTGCGTTAATATAAACCGACCACCACACGGGCCATCAAAGGTCTTTCAAAAAAGAATTTCTGTGGCAGGACGCCGAATTTGCCATCACTGAGATATATGCCCAAGATGTTGCCTCAAAAATTACCTTTTTAGACGGTGCTCCCATCTCTACCCCGCCATACCAATTAGTCCCTTCATGTCAAGAGACCTTAAAAACCGAGGTACAACTCTTCAAACTACGAATAACCGACGCATACGAGAGTGCTTGGGCATATATAATATACATAATATATAATACTCGTAATGAGAGTTCGAAGAAGCTCGCCGTCCTGTATGAATCTAAAATCGATTTGAATCAAGAATTTAAAGAATATACAAAGCCTGATCATTATTCAATGAAAATTAAAGATAAGGGACAAAAAATCCAAAAATATATATATATATATATATATATACAGGTTGTCTTACGAAAAACGCACCACGCTATAAAGGCTGGTTTTCACTTGTACTACCGCGCTCGTGTCATGCCCATGTGGTGTCATTTCGCATTCCATTTTCACTATACGACCGTGTCCATACCGCGCCCATACCATGTTCATACCGTAAGCTCCAAAAATCTCATTCTTCGGCTGCTTCCGTCAGCGAGCGGTGACAGCCGAACCTCCTGTGGCGGTTCATCGGCGGTCGTAAAGCGCCTCGTGGGCGCCCTGACTGCCGTTTTCATTAGACAGACTGTGTTCCTACCATGCCGTGTCGTGCGCCTGTTGTCTGTCGCGAATTGCCTCCACAAGCAATTGATGGCAGACGGTTATGACACGGTAGGAGCACAGTAGGGACATGGTAGGTCTGGTGAAAACGCTAATGCGGTTTTCTAATGTAATCTTATGTAAAACTTATTCAGTTTGGTGGGGATTTTTTTCTCAATACAATGGTGTGTTTCAACTTGATTTTGTAAAATATTCTTGGAAAAGTCTTTTTTCTAAAATTTTCAAGTGTGCGTCGGAATCCAATGAAAGCGCTCAAAACAATACCTGTGATTTAAGATTTGTCAACTTGTTTTTATTTATTGTTGTTTGTATTATTTCTTGCAGTTTTGTTATTATTTTGTGATCACATTGTTATTTCATTACGGATAACAATCAATTAATATTAATCAATTAAATTATGATGCAAGTGTTTTTCGAGTGCCACAGAAATTCTGGTCAAGCAGTGCGCCTTTTGTGCGCTTTCATTGGATTCCGACGCACACTTGAAAATTTTAGAAAATCAAGTTGAAACATACCATTGTATTGAGAAAAAAAATCCCCACTTTCTGTCGCTCTTAGAAAATCTTCTACACTCGACAGACGACCCCACCTACGTCTCTACCATTGATCTGAAGGCTATTAAGTGCCTCCAGAGCATCCAGCTAAGACCGCTTTTATCACCCTTTTCGGATTATACCGTTTCAAGAGGCTTCCTTTTGGACTCCGAAACGCGCCAGCTAGGTTTCAACGCTTTTGATCGCTTTAACTTGGGCCTAAACCAGGTGCCACTTGGACGTATCTAGATGATCTCATCATCTTCTCGTCATCATTCGAAAAACACCTTGGTGATCTGGAAGTGAAGTTTTCTAGATTGTAGCAGTTTCACCTACGGATGAATTGGGTAAAGTGCCGGTTTGCTTGCAATAATCTCGTAGCAAAGGATTCAAACAGACCCAAAGAAGGTGCGAGAATATAAATAGCCCCTGAAAATGCCTACTAGAAGCTAAAAGACGCACTCACGACAGCTCCCACATTGAGATAGGCTGATTGGAATATAGGAATTCACTCAGGACCGACGCCAGTTCCTATGTGAGGACTCGACTGAAGCTATCGTTTGAGCCGCGCAAAAATTTAGAGCCTACTTAGAAGATGGTCGGATCAACCGCTAATATGGCTATTATCTTTAAAATCACCCAGCGGTCGAGTCGCAAAATGGTCGTTGCAACTGTCACCCGTGATGTAGTCCAGTGGATTTTCCATGGGTACTGTTACATTTTTAAATTCTCTGCGCCACCGCATATACCACACGATACAGATATCGCCGTCTGTAAAAATTAGAATAGAAATAGAATTAGTACGGATATACAGGGTGTTATTGAAATGCATGTCAAATATAAAATCGGTAACTGGTCACGATGAGAGGAAGTCGATGGCAAAAATTTTTTGTAAAAGAAGTCTTTTCGTTTTCGAGATAAAAATCATTAAAAATTTGGTCAAAATCCCCCGTCCGCTACTGCGCTAAAGGTGATTAAAAATGTCATCTCCTTCGCTTAGCAACAATAGTAACAGATAAATTTGAGTGTTTTGAAGTGTCACAGTTTGCCGTCATAAATATTATTGTTCTACATCGAAGCTATACAAATGCTGATATGACCGACAGTCTTGTTGTATGGAAGAGCCTTAGGAAATGCTCGGGTTGCGGAACGTAGGATTTTGGACGCTGAGCCAGACCTCATTGAAGAGGAACCAGGAAGTAGCATAAGAAGGTTGTTTTATCGTGTGTGTGATTCGCCGTTTGTCGTGTGGCGAACATTAAATGAACAGGGCCTCCACCCCAAACAGATCCAAAAGTGCAGGCATTGAAACCTGAGGTCCTCCCTCGAAGAATAAGATTTTGTGAGTAGTTACTAAAAGGAAAGAAAAAGATCCTCGTCTTGTTGATAAAATCTTATAAACCGACGAGGCAACGTTTATGGGATGGTTGGCAACAATTTGATAGGTCTATAGATTTTGCCCCCTCGTTTAACTGGCGCGGCGTATTTGAGTGTTTTAAATGAGGAGCCAGGAAACTTATTAGAAGATGTACCTTTGATTACTCGGCGTGATTTGTGGTATCTTCATGGTGGAGCCCCTTCTCATCACGCCCGCGAGGTGCCGACCTGGCTTGATCAAAATTTCACGGGGAGATGGATAGGAAGGATAGTGTTTTTTTTGTGGGATCCCATGAGACAAGACAATTATGCAATGCCTGTAAATACCGTTGAAGATTTAAGAAACGGCGTTCAAAATTGTTTATTTACATTGTTCTTTAATCATTTTTGCACGTTTAAGTACAATAAATTTCTCTTCTTCGAATAATGTGTTTGCAATTAACAATAAATCTGAAATAAAATTCATTTTGGCATTACACTTGTCAATCATTAATTGACAAATAACTATTGGTTGTCACTTTATGTTGCTAGGATTCAACTGCAAAAATGTAATTATTGTATCCGCCTTGAAAATGCAATCGACAGTGGCGTGGACTATGCGTGGAAATGTCTAATTTATCCCCATCGTTTTAGACATGAAAAAATGGACTATTAGGTTTCATTGAACCTCTAGATGATCTAGATTTGCATTTCAAAAACACCCTGTACATAAGGGGCGGCAGATATCACAATTTGTAGTAAATTGTAATAGGCAAATCTGGCCGGACTGTGTACCGTGTAGCGTGTTTGAAACTCGGAAGAGGGCAGGACCACCATCAGTCCATAAGGACTGCTTTTCTTCGATTTTCTTCCCATTCTTCACGATCGAATTCCATCTTTTGACGTTGTTATCATGACTCAAGTTGGTTTGAAAAACACAAAGCTCCTAATGTAACAGTACCTAATGATGATATAGAAGAAACTCTTGGTTGGAAGTTACCCATGCCCAAATAACACCGACTCATCGAGGGATTAGGTGTTCGGATTTGACAACGCTGTAGAAACGTGATTATCCGTTGTACTTGTTGTTTGTTGGTTTTTATTGCAATTAACGCTCATTTAACAAATATGGAGAATGTTTTCGAAATATTTGAAGATATTTTAAATATTTTTATTTTGTGGTCAGATTTTTTTTTTGTAGCTTTCTTTGAATTTAAATATTTGTCTTTAAAAATTTTTGTACTTCTACGCGTGGTCCCGCTCATTGAATTGAATTCAATAGCAATTTGTTCCCACGCAGCATTTTTCTTCTTCCAGGTGACAGCATCTGTTTTCTTACATTCTACAACTTCTTTAAATTTTTTAACGAAGTCCTACAAAAAGTTTAAACATAACATTCAGATAAAATATCATTTCAGATGTATGCCCCAACATTAACAGACAAGGTTCAAATCTGAAATAACCTTCGGAAATCTTGGAATTTTCAACAAACAAGTAGGTAGGTAATAAACAACCCTAATATTTATGAACTAAGAAATTCTTCAAATTCTGTGAGCGAACTACCACTGTTACAATTGCCAAATAATAGTGACAATTCTAGTAATTTTTGTGCCTATCAATACCAGTCGAAGTAAACTTAACCACGGCTAAAAAACTCATTGTAATACTCGTTTTTGTCAACCTGAAGTTTGTTAACCTCAAGGGTGATGGTTAAGTTATCGGGGAGTTTTACTCGACATTGTACAACCGGCCCTTAGAGTAACACCGTTTATCGCGTTGGAACTGTGAGATCCACGACGCAAACTCAGATAAAATCGAGCTTTATTATCACATTAAAAATCAAAATATAAGATATTATTTTTTATATGGGATATTAAGTGTCTTTTTAAACCTTTCATTTACAAAAACAACAATATAAGCGAAAAAAAAAAAACATTATTTCGAACCAAAAATAAATTTCTATACTAAAAGTTAGCACTACTCGAGATAGGAAGTTAAACGAAATGACGGCCACATTCGGTTACGAACAACCGAGAAATCACGAAAAAACCGCGACGTGGATCTCTCAGATCCAATGCAACAAACGGAATGTTAAGAACACCCTGGATACCGAAATAAAAATAGAACGAAAGCTTCTCTCAACTCTAGCTTATGGGTCCTAAGGAGGAAGATCGCCAAACTTTTACTCTAAACTCTGTACTTACATATTTTGTGAATATATAGTTTGTTACTTCGTCCAACTGTTTTGATCAGTGCCCTCTAAGCCCAGCACTACAGATTTGATATTTTTGCATTGCCTTGGGTAATAGGAAGCTAAGAAAAGGCTTCTCAACCGTGGTTTATATACTATTTTTTTCACTATTAGTACATTTGTTTAACTTTTCTTCGAATGATTATGCGAAAAGCCAGAACGAATTTAATTAAGATATCCATGAAAAGCAAGTAGCATATGAAATTAAATCAATACCTGTCATTTCTATTTTTTGTTGCAATGTTGCTAATGTGGTCCAGCTGGCAAATTTAACATTTCGCAATAAATTTCAACTCCTCAGTTCTACATTGTTGAACTATCAGCTATCATGTCAAGTCAACACATCAACTACGGCCAACATTAATGTCAATTGTTATTATTATCCACTAGTAGAAGAGCAAAACCCATTATTGGGTAAGGTACAGAAAATCAATTTCTGAAGCATCAAACACGATATATAATGATGTTTTCTGAAGCTAGTAGGGAAAAATAGTAGTTTACATTACAAGTGACAGAAATGCTTCATTGTCAGCGAGTGATACACATCTCACGAGCTTACAATGTCATTTCGATCACGTGTAAGATACGACGTTTTATGCCCGACGTGTAATTTCTTGTAAAAGTTAAAAAACAAAAAATTAATGAAATTGTCAAAATGACGTTTCAAAAAAAAATTCATGTCTTACCATGGTGTAACCATAGTAATTCACCCTTTTTATCATTATATCACTTGTGAGAGAAATACTCCATTATACCATCATCTAGATATTAGTCGGGTATAAAAAAAAGTACGCATTTGTGCGGAATTGACCATGCTGCGGGTAACAATTTCAAGCATACAGCATATTTCGAATGATGTTATTAAAGAAAGAATTAAAAAATTAAAACTCATGGAGGATACACTGAATCGTGTGAGGAGTCTCTGGAACTCCTTCTAGAGACACACTTTCCGGGGAGTGTATCCTCAGCGAACACAACAAACACTCCAAACCTAGACATCCCGATTCATCGGGCGTCCAAGAAAGACTAAAAATTAGCCGACAGGCTGGTAAACAAAATAAGACTTGGATGGGGAGTGAAATCTTTCAAAACATTCAAGTCACCAGGAGTTGACAAAATTTTTCTGCTGATGCTTCAACAGGGATTCGAGGAATTAGATTCCCTCCTGTGCGCATTATTCAGGGCCAGCCTAGCTAGAATAGAGTGAAAGTGGTATTTATACCAAAACCAGGGTGAGAATCATAAGCCCGGGCGAAATCCTTTCGACCAATAAGCCTAACATAATTTCTCCTGAAGACCTCGGAGAAACTGATGGAGAGGTATATCAGTTAAGATGTTCTGGTAAACGCGCCTCTACATCGATACCAGTTTGCCTACCAATGTGGAAAATCATGCCAGATGAGCATCCACGAGCTAACTCGCAACATAAAAGGAACCCTGGAAAATCGGAAGATTGCGATGGGGACCTTTCTGGACATAGAGGCTGCATTCGATAACACCTCATTTGACTCTATTGCGAAAGCAGCTAAGAGGCTGGGTACAGCCCCTGTGGTAGTGGGATGGATCGACTTTGTCGTCGGCCCGGTAACTAGGGGTGTGGTGGCGGCCAGAGGGTGCCTACAGGGTGGCGTTTTGTCGCCTTTACTGTGGTCACTCGTGATGGACGACCTATTGGAAAACCTGGAGCTGTCGGTCAACCCCGATAAAACTGAAGTCATGGAACCTGGTTTCAAATCCCATATATGGGCCGGTAGGGGTATGGTGGGAAAAAGTGGGAATTAAAAGTGGGAAGAAATGGTTCACTAGTTCTACACCAAGGTCATAATTCCTACGGTAACATACTCTTCGATGATTTGGTAGCATAAAGCGTCTGGAAAACACGCTACAAGGCTATTAGGAAAGCTGCATTCGAATAACGGAAGCAATAACGGAACAATTGCGTACTGGGCATGCAATCAGACCGACTCAGGACCGAGTATGACTTTTGTAAACCCTTCGAGATAGTCATATCGGAAAGGGAGGAGAGTTGATACTTGGAAACTGAGGAGTAACAATGGAACCATCTGGTATACGAATGGGTCCAAGGCAACAAAGAATACTGGGGCAGAGATGGCTGGAGAAACATTAGGGGATGACATGAGCATTTACCTTGGCTCCAGGGCAACCGTCTTTCAGGCAGAAATTGACATTTGTGCCGGGGAAATAGTGAGGAGGGGCTGTGCAAACATGCGAATCCACAGTATGACCGACAGTCAAGCAGCGCTAAAAGCTCTGGAAAGTATGTCTCGAATAACTGGTGAAACTGCCAGAACACAATATAGTGACTCTGTGGTGGGTGTCGGTACACAAGGGATTTTAAGGAAACGAAAGAGCTGACCTCATTGTCAAAGAGGGAGCGAAAAGATCTTTGATAGGCCCAGAGCCCTCTTAGGACCGCAAAAAGGTTCACGGAAGGTTCGTCGAAAAATCGGGCAGACAAAATCATGCGATTGAGCAGGAAACAACTGAGAAAGGCAGTTGGACACTGCTGTCTCATGAAACATCTCACCACCAGTGTCCAGCGCTTGAAACGGGGAGACTTTGACACTTCGGCTTGACGTATGTAGAACCGAATGACATAAAACATTAAATACTATCCATTTTTCTGAGTTCCGCATTGTCAAAATTTCAAAAAACACTTTTGGCGAAACTGTACTTGTAGCACGTGTGTCATCAGTTTAGTTACAAATATGTCAAATCGAGAAAGTAAGGTTAAGTAATTGGAAAAAAGATTACATTGGGCTCCTCGTTCTTGTGGTTCTCATCCTTGAACAACTCCTCAGTGCTCCTCAGAACCAAACTTGAGAATAGCAATTGAAATTGAAAGAGTTGTTATTTGAAGATCCATTCTTGTCCAGGTGGGTACTCCCGGTGGTGTCCATCCTCTGGATGTTCAAATTGTCCGGTACCATTTTCTGTTTGACACGTTCTACGATTTCCTCGTCTAACCATAGATTTAATAACTTTATATAAAGTGGAACGACTATTTGTCCATTCCAACTCTGTGGTGGCATATTCTAATAAATCATCAATGGTAAAATGTTCGTTTTGTTCATGGTATGAATATATTTTGGTTAAAAGTTCTTTTTTTAAGAAATGAGTGTAATAATCATCTTGATCATAATTTACCTGTCTACCTCCTCTGTGTCTAATAGAGGTTCCCCCTTTTCAAAAGTTTTCACAATATATCGCTTATCTGTTCAAAATAATATTGTATTGTTCTTTATACCTATATCTATACAGGGTGTCCCACAATTACCGCCCCATGGGTGAAGGGCTAATAGTCCACGATGGGTTTGAACAAAATCTGCAATTAAAATTGTCCAGGCTATCATAGTTTAGAAAATACAGAGGTCTAAAGTTGACCAATCAGAGTGCTGATTCAAAGAGAGCACGGTATCAATCGTGAGGCATGCCCTGCAAAAATAAAAAACGGTTACGAGTAACGCAACCAAAACTTAAATGAACGACTGTCATCCTGACGTTTTAAAAATATTTAACGTCAAAAAATGTCGTTCACAAACGAAGAGTACCTCGACATGCTGATACTTTTCGGCGAGTGCAATCGGAATGCCAGAGCTACATCTGCAGAATATGCTGTTAGATTTCTAAACCGCCGTCATCCAGATCACCACATTCTTCGAGTTCTGAATAGTACAGCAAGAAGTTTTGCAACAGAAGCTGTTAGACTACAGAATTATTAAAGGTGACCGTTTGCACCTCTTCTATTACACTAGGGTGCAGCATTTGCGAGAAGAGGACTACCCTCGTCGACTACGTTTCTGTAGGTGGCTGTTGGATCAGAACCAACAAAACCGTCAATTTTCAAACAACATTTTATGCACAGATGAGTGTTGCTGTTCTCGCGAAGGAATGTTCAACACACACAACTGGCATTTTTGGGCACGTGAAAATCCAAATATTCTTAGAGAACGAGCATTTCAAGAACGATTCAGCGTGAATTTATGGGCTGGGATTGTAGAAAATACATTGGTAAATAAATCAACTACTGCTACTTTCGAACACGCTCCAGCGTGCGAAATTATCCTTCAGATCGTATAGAATTAGAAAATTCTATAATGATTAAAACTAGTTTCGAAAAGATGACATACATAATCTAATCCTTTTAATTTAGGTGGGGCCGCATGAACTCCCAGCTCGTCTAAATGGACCCGAATACACATCTTTTCTAACCGAAGATCTTCCTAGTTTACTTGAAGATGTTTCCTTAGAAGTTCGGAGGGACATGAGTGGTTCCAGCATGATGGCGCTCGCCGGATAAATCAACATTTGCACGCCGATTGTTGGAAACTAGGTATCCAGGAAGATGAGTAGGTGTGGGTGGACCTGTAGTGTGGCCCCCCAGGTCGCCAGATTTGACTCCAATGGATTTCTTCTTGTGGAACCAAATAAAGGACTATGTATACCGGGAACCAATAGAGACAATGGAGGAATTAACACAAAAACTGCATGAAGCAATTGCAAGCATTACACCAGAGATTCTACAAAATGTCCAACAAAATTTTATTCCACTTGTATTGCTTCAAATGGTGGACATTTTGAACACAGAATTTAGTTTAATCGTTCTCTCTAAGAAAATTTGGATTTTCATCTTTAGATAGGTTTGAGTGTTGGACATTCTTTCGCAAAAAAATCAACATTCATCCGTGAATAAAATCTAACTAAGAAAACGATCATAAAATACATGCTACTTGTTCTACTTGATGTCCCAGCAACACCGTTTCAATCTTTGATGGAATGAACCTGAATGTTTTGCTTTGTTAGTGTGATGTGATGATCTCTATGATGACGGTTTGAAAATCTAACGGGGTGTTCTTAAGCTGCAGCTCTAGCACGCCGACTGTACTCTGTAAAACACTAGTACTATACTACAATGTGGAGAAACTAGTGATTTATTACATTTATTGATGGCAATATTCTTTACTTGTATATTAAGTAGTTAAAAATAAAATAGCTGCTAGTTATTAGTGTGTTTAAATTAATTAACTTATTCGTATCATAAATTTCATATTTACTAAAATTACAAAGTAGTTTTCAAACATTGTTTTTCTCTAAGAGGACTATGTAGTAATTCAGCTTTTACTTTTGTTGTCTTTTCTTTTCAATCGTCATGTTCTTTCAATTGTTTTCTTCATTTCTTTGTTTGTGGGCTATCTGGGCACAGTTGCCGTTGTTTGCAAACAAACCAATTCATTTTGTCTATGTCTCTGATTTGTTGAAAAGTATATCTGTGACCCTGTATATATAAAAGAAAGTCGTGTTAGTTACACCATTTATAACTCAAGAACGGCTGAACCGATTTGGCTGAAAATTGGTGGGGAGGTAGCTTAGAACCGGGAGAAGGACATAGGATACTTTTTATTGTTTATTGAACATGGGGGCCCAGGGGGGGGCCTTAGGTTTATTACTCGAGAACGGCTGAACCGATTTGGCTGAAAATTCGTGGGGAGGTATCTTAGAACCAGGAGACGGACATATGATACTTTTTATTGGACATGGGGGCCCAGGGGGGCCCTTTGAGTTTATAACTCGAGAAGGGCTGAACCGATTTGGCTGAAAATTGGTGGGGAGGTAGCTTAGAACCAGGAGACGGACATAGCATACTTTTTATTGGACATGGGGGCCCAGGGGGGCCCTTTGGGTTTATAACTCGAGAACGGCTGAACCGATTTTCATGGTTTTTGATTTCTTGGATTTGTCTCCGCCCTGAAAAGCAGAATAACTATTAAAACAGACATGGGGGCCCAGGGGAGCCCCTTGGGTTTATTACTCGATAACGGCTGGACCAATTTTTAAAATTTTTTTGGTATATTTGGTAGGTATGAGAATAGGTCGTAAGGTACTTTTTACATGGACATGGGGGCCCAGGGGGCCCCCTTGAGCTGGACCGATTTTTTCAAATGAACATGAGGGACAAGGGGCCCCCTTGGATTTATTACTCAAGAACGGCTGGACCGTTTTTTATGATCTTTGATTTCTTGAATTTGTCTCCGCTCCGAATAGCAGAATAACTATTAAAACATTACGGGGAGCTTGGTACAGGGCAACGACAATAACAAAAGCCCCCTTGGTACAGGGCAACAATAACAAATAACGCCGGCCACCAAAATTTGTCGTATCGGGCTTTAAAAATAATAATCGATTTTTGAGAAGTAAACTCCAAAGTTTCACTTCGGTTGCGCGTGGACTCCACACAAAAATCTTTTGATGATATCTCGAGAACGGATTGACTAACTTTTTTCGGAGGCGAATAACTATTAAAACATCGGAAAAATAACGAAAACAAATTTCTCATACATTTTGTATGGAAACCGTATATAACACTATCTTTGATGCATGACAAAACAAAAACTAACATAGCGTTGTATGCTGGTTCCGGTAATGCCAGTAGATGACGTTGTGTGCATTATGCTTTGAAAACTGAATTTGATTCAGCTAATAAGTTAACACAACATTTATTGATTCTGAGGCGGTACAAAGTTCGCCGGGTCAGCTAGTATCTATATATATATAAAAGAAAGTCGTGTTAGTTACACTATTTATAACTCAAGAACGGCTGAACCGATTTGGCTGAAAATTGGTGAGGAGGTAGCTTAGAACCAGGAGCAGGACATAGGATACTTTTTATCGACATGGGGGCCCAGGGGGCCCCTTAGGCTCAACCGATTTTTTGGGTCGACCGATTCTTATGATTTTTTTTTTTTGTATATTTGGTAGGTATGAGAATAAGTGGTAAGCTATTTTCCACATAGACATGGGGGCCCAGGGGGGCCCCTTGGTCTGGATATATTTTTCGGGTCGACGGATTTTTATGAAATTTTTTTTGTATATTTGGTAGGTATGAGAATTGGTAATAAACTATTTTTCACATAGACATGAGGCCCCAGGGTGCCCCCTTGGGCTGGACCAATTTTTCGGGTCGACCGATTCTTATGATTTTTTTTTTTGAATATTTGATAGGTATGGGAACAGGTCGTAAAGTATTTTTCACATGGACATGGGGGCCCAGTGGGACCCTTGGGTTGGACCGATTTTTTGGATCGACCGACTTAATAAGGGCTTTTATGATATTTGATTTGTTGTATTTGTCTCCGCCCCCAATAGCAGAATAACTGTTGAACCATGGACAGGGGGCTCAGGAGGAACTCTTGGGTTTATATCTCAAGAACGGCTGGACCGATTTTTATGATCTTCGATTTGTTGGATTTGTCGCCGCCCCGAATAGCAGAATATTATTAAAACATGGACATGGGGGCCCAGGAGCCCCCTTGGGTTTATAACTGAAGAACGGCTATACCAATTTTTATGATCTTCGATTTGTTGGATTGGTCTCCGCCCCGAATAGCAGAATAACTATTATAACATGGACAGCGGGCTCAGGGGACTGCCTTGGGTTTATAAGAGCGTCTCGATCGATTTTTATGATCTTTCATTTGTTGGATTTGCCTACGCCCCGAATAGCAGAATTATTATTAAAACATTGGAAAAATTACAGGGGGCGGGGAGCTAAGTACAGCCAACGACAATAACAAAGCTCCCCTGGTACAGGGCAACAAAAAGAAATAACACCGGCCACCAAAATTTGTCGTACCGGGATTTAAAAATGAAAATCGATTTTTAAGGAGTAAACTTCAAAGTTTCACTTCTGTTGCGCGTGGACTCCACACACAAATTTTTTGATGGTATCTCGAGAATGGATTGACTGACTTTTTTTGAGGGCGAGTAACTATTAAAAACATTAACATTAACAAAAAAAAAGTCTCATACATTTTGTATAGAATCCGTATATAACGCCATCTTTGATACATGACAGAAACAAAAATAAACATGGCGTTGTATGCTGGTTCCGGTAATGCCAGTAGATGACGTTGTGGGCATTATCCTTTTATAAAAAAAAAAAAATTTAATTCAGCTAATAAGTTGCCACAACATTTATTGATTCTGAGGCGGTACAAAGTTCGCCGGGTCAGCTAGTTATTAATAAAACATACCATAAAAATGTTTGCCGCTAGTTTATACAAATCGTTCTTGGAAAGACTCGGTGCTAATTCTTTTCGTTCTAGCCAATAATTTATAACTTTTCTTTCCACAGATCCTTCTGCTTCTTGCATTATGAAATATGTACTCCCAACTCGCGCAAGAATAAAATGAGAAAAATTTCAATGACAGTGTAAATTTTTGAAATTTAAATGATTAGTACGAAGTACCAAAACACTAAAGAAAAATTACTACTAGGGATAATTAGCAGTGTCGCCAACATACTGTCACTTTGACAATGCGGAAGTCAGAAAAATGGATAGTAGGTATTTATTGTATAAATGTTTTAGATGGCGTTTTATCCACGCAAGAATGTTCAAGAAGCGAAGCTCGAGCGTTTAATTTTCTTGAGTGGATAAAACGCGTCTAAAACACGAATGCAATACAACGTTTTATCCACAATCACAGTAATTTAGAATCAGATTTCATCAAAAAATAATTTGACATTTCGCTCTGACAACGTCAAAAATTATTGAAATTAATCAAAAAATCTTGGGACGTGTTGAATGGTTGCTATTTAGTTGCGATTGTTCATGAACTCCATCTGTAAAAATTCATTTTCGTATTGGAAAAGTGGAAAAGATGGAAGAGATTTGTGAGAACGACTTCATTCCTGAACAAATACTTGAAGAAGCTCAGAAAGCAACTTTATTTATTGCCGTGGAAGTCAAAGGACGCCTAAGAAAAAGTATTTGCCGAGTTCAATAATTGGAAACAAAAAAGTGGGGTAAAAGGAGCAATAACCGAAGAGGTACTACTAGCATATTTCTACAATGTTAATAAAAAGTTTGCGGCATCATCATTATGGAAAAAATATTCTATGTTGAAGACGACATTAAACGTGCACATAAATATACTGAGCGGCAAAAGTATGGAATAAATTCATTAAAAATTGAACAAAATTGTTTTTAAAAAAATCTTTGGACGGGTCAATTTTGGTTTATAAAAATGAATATGTTTCACAAATAAAATTCCAAGCTGTCATTTGTTTTCTAGCGATGACGTCATCGTTATTTTTTTTAAATAGAAACCCCCTATATTTTTGCTTGATTCAGATAGCCCTTTTAATTGTCTAAACGACAGTATAAAAATTTTGTTATCTTACATAATGAAAGTTTTGAGAAAAAAAAATGGATTTTTTTCTGACAAACAAAAACAAGACAAAAAATCAATTAGGTAAATCAAACAGTCAAATGGTACTTTCAGTTTCATTTGTATGTGTAAATTGTTTTACAAAACGTTTTCGAAAATGGTTCATTTAACAGAAACACAACAAGAACTTTGCAATTTGTTCAATGCAAAGTATCCAGATAGACTCATCAGTCAATCAACAGTCAGTAAAATTGAAAATAAATTTAGAAGAACTGGGCAGGTTAAAGCGATTAGAAGAACTGGTCGTCCAAAAATTAACGAAGATACGTGCTTGTAGAAAATTTTCTAAATAACAATGAACAGACCTTAGTAAATGATGTTTTTTGGTTCCAGCAAGACGATGCACCCCCATACTTTGCACTTCCTGTTCGCCATTACTTGAACAATTAGTTTCCTAGGAGGTGGATTGGGAGACGAGGACCGATAGAGTGGCCTGCAAGGTCTGCAGACCCCTTGATTATTTTTATGTCGTTATTTAAAGTCTAAGATTTATGTTAGACCACAGAATCTAGAAGATTTAAAAATTGGGATTCGATACGAAGTAAGTACAATTAGTGAAAAAGTAATTCATAATGTCCAAAAGGAATTTCTTCATAGACTTGCTTATTGTCAACAAGCTTTCGTTATAAAATTTATTTATCTTTTTTTTTCCTTAAAACTTTCCTTATGATAACAAAATTTTTACACTGTCGTGTAGACAATTAAAAGGGCTATCAGAATCAAGAAAAAAAATAGGGGGTTTCTATTTAAAAAAAATATCGATGACGTCATCACTCGAAAACAAATGACTTGGAATTTTATTCGGTATAAAAATATGTAGTTTTATAACCTAAAACAGACCTGTCTAAAGATTTCTTTGAAAAAAAAAATGTGTTTAATTTTTAATGAATTTATTCCATACTTTAGCCGCTCACTGTAAATACATATTATCTCAAAATACAGCAAGTTGATCCGCCTTTTTGAAAAGCTAGTTTCGCACCTACAGACCTGAGAAGGCCAACATTCTTGAAAACAAACAAATCAAGCAATTTTTGAAGGAGGTTCCAGATGAAAAATATTTGATGATGAAGGTAATAGTTGTGATTTTTTGTGACAATTGCTGACACAAAGTTTCACAGTAATGGAAGAGGGTTTTTCTCTTGAGGCTCTGGATATGTGTAAGAGGTATATGCAACGCCCAGCTTCTATCGTCTCCGAGGGCACTAAAGTTAAATAATAATAATAACATCCCAAAATACTGTAGAATCACTTAGCGTCACTGCTAATGATTAGTTTTATAGGTCGCGTAGTAAAAAGGTTGAATTTTAAGTTTTTTTTTTAATAGGAAAAAATTAATCTGTTATTTATGCAACAAGGGTATAAAATAGTCATTATTGCACGGGACGTGAGAATTGATCTACGAGGCCAAGGACCAAGTGCCACACCTTTTACACGTGTTGCATACAACATTTTTCTACGATCAGCCCAGACCTCACTCTTTGGAAAATATACCGTCATTACTGTTACCTAAACTGCATTCAGCATTTACAAACGAATACTATTAAGAAAGAGAAATTCTCATATTACAAATTTATAATATGTACTCCCCCTGCAAGATTTGCAAGTTTTTGAAAACTTAAGAAAAGCAAGCTTTGACTTTCGACAAGTAACTGTCAAACTTAACAGTTATAAGTTGTAAAAGCTCATTTTTGCCTTGCTTATAAGTAAAAAGGTTTTTTTGTTTAAGACAGTTTTTTCACGTAAAGTTTAAAATTCCAGTTTGACTTTAATATGGAAGAAACAAACAATATTTCAACCTCAGATCTACGAAAAAAAATCAATTACATTTAATTAATTTTTTCATTAAAATAATTTATTATTTAAAAATAATAAATTAATCGAGAAAATTGAAAATATATTTTTCATAAAATAATTAGGGAGGGAGTATTTTTTTGCACTAGTGCACTAACGTACTTTTTGTTCTAGTGCAATAACATTTTTAATACCAAATATCTTGCAAAGAATGCCTATTTGTGTACGACCGTAATAGAAATATATTTAAAAAAATTATAATAGATTCTCATACAAAACATTTATTTTACCACCATTTTTATATGCATTGAGATATCGAGGTTTGCTTTTGTTCAACGATAGTGTTTTAACATATCCTCATCCAAAAAACCCTGATATAACGCGTTTTATTCTAGACCAAATCGTTTACTTCGTTCATCGCACATACTCTCTAAATTGTTGGGAAAAATAGTTAAATGTCAATGTAAAAGAAGT
This sequence comes from Diaperis boleti, assembly GCA_963583935.1. NCBI lineage: Eukaryota > Metazoa > Arthropoda > Insecta > Coleoptera > Tenebrionidae > Diaperis > Diaperis boleti. Next base: position 42,131,596 of record OY757242.1, on the reverse strand, counting down.
TTTAATTAGGTTTTGGTTCCCATTTTATAATAATATATTAACAGATCCAAAATTTAAAACTATTTTTTTTACAAACCAATTTAAACGATGTCCAAGTATCTTCTATGTTGTATACATAAAATATGTATACAATAATTTTAACCACAACATCAACAAGTACAACAAATTCTGTGAATCAATTTTTTTCAAAATTTGCTTTGTACCCCTTTTTAAGCAAATTGCGCGCACAGAGGAGTGAAATTTGGCATAGTTAAAGTTTGTATGGAGAAGGAGAGCAGAAAGCTAAAATATATGTTGCAACGACGGTCGCGGCGGAAGTCGCATCGAGTCGAAGTCAAGTACTGCCCAAATGTTCACCTAGGGTGATGTCATCCTTCGAGAACGTTCTACGGCCATTTGGAGGGAGACTACGACGATGGTCGCGCCGAAAAGATGAGGTCGTCATTCCGGAACGTTTTCTAGACAGAAGGAATCGAGAACAGTTGAAAGATATAAAAAGAGGGCGTGAACAGTCAGTGGTGTACAGGAAAAGCAGTGAACAAGAAGTCAGCGAAGCCGTGCAAATTGTACCTAGTCCAAACCACCAATTTTAATAAAATTTAATTACGGTATTGCACGTATTCTTTAAATCCACGAACCCGCCCGGCTCAAGCAACGTTACAATATAATATGTATTACAAATAAATTGAATAAAATATTCATTGTTTATGTTCATACTGTCAATGTCAAACAATCGCACAGAGTAGAGATCGTCGAAAGTCAGATTGACTGAAAAAGTTTCAAGTTGTAATTTTTTTGATTTCAAAAGTTATTTTTTCATATAAGTTATTGCAGGGAATTAAAACAAACAACACACTCTAATGAAGTACACTTGCTTTCAAAACTTTCGCGTACACCTTCAAAATCAAGTAACAAAGGTTTTACCAATATTTAGTTATGTGAATGCCACATTTTGAATTTAGGTTATGATGACACTGACATACTGTCTTCTGCATATTATAAAAAAAGACACGTAATTAGGAATTTGTGTCCTGAGGGACCGATCCATTATATTAGTTTATACATAATAATTAAAGATAAAAACCAACGACGTTTACAAGACGTTTAATTTGGCAGTAATCCGTGTTTGTTGTAGAAGGTAAGGAAGATTTATTGTAGCTGTATCTGGTAAACAGAAAGAAGGTAACAGAAATTTAATTAAAACGAACACATCAAAATAAATACAAATATATTAGAAAAGGTTTTAATATTTTGTCATGGCCTCATTAGCCTCTAGCACCGCATTCAATCTTCTGGGCATAGATGCTATAAGGTTTCGCCAATCATTTTGGTCTTCGCTCAACTTTTCCCACGCATTTTGAATTAGTTCCCACAATTCTTCAGCATTTGCGATTCTAAAGTTCCTTTTATAAATTTTCTCGACAATTAAACCCCAAACATTTTCTATGGGATTGTTGGTCTCAAAAACTGCTTGTTTGGCCGTATTGAAAGAGTTTTACGCTTTCATATTCGAATAAAGAATAAATGGTAAAATGCTGGTATCACCCAATTTTAATTATAGTAATAAAAAAAAGGTTTTTTTACCTTATAAATAATTGTTAAAAAAAAAAATGATACCAGCATTATACGATTTATTTCAACATTTACTGAAAAAAGAAAATTTGAAAAAGACAAAAATTAAAGGCATAATGGAAAATTTAATAAAAAATAATTAAGCGTTGAGGAGGTGGCTCACCCTAGCGGCAACCCGTTTCTTCATAATATACGAGGGGCGATCGCTATGTTTAAGGGAAGACGGCGCCGGCGCGGCGGTAGGTACGTACCTACAATGGATAGGTAACGAGTGAGCAACAAAATTCGTGATCGTAGGAGTCTCTGAATCCAAAATTTTGAGTCGATTCTTGATCGATATAAACAGTAAAGTAAAAGAACCGATATACGTTTAGCCAACTACGATCACGAATTTTGTTGCTCACTCGTTACCATAATACAATAATAATTACGGATTAGTATAAACAAAATGTAATAAAATAGCATAATGACAGGTACAGGAATATAATATGTACTGTCCGTTTTTCCATATACTAAAAGCATTACGTTGTTATGCACGAATTCCAAAGACAAATTTTACAAAGCCGACACTATATTCCGTTACAACTTCTATGTAAATACGAAGTAAAATTAATTGAGAATCCTCCAATAGACAAATTTAACACTCCAAAGAATTTAATAGGTAGGTACATAATTATTATATGTATAGAAGTAATTATACACCTAAAAATACTTTCAGAACACTGCTTTGCTTCGACATGTAGAACTAATTATTATTATTCTTTTATTCCTAATTATTTACCTAAGTTTTATAAACAAATAAACAATTGAAGGAGAGAAAAAAATGAAGATAATCGTATTAAAAAACTTTCAACAAAACGAAAAAGTCGACGAAATATGGCGCTTCTTCAGCACCGTGCTGCTACATTATTATAAAAATATTGTTTATAAGTAAAGGGCGGATTAAATGCAAAGCGTATATTATATTTTATTTTCTGCATCCATATAAATACATATACAGAGTGATCATAAAGTTCTGAACAAAATTTCTAATTTTGTTATGTACTGTTTTTGCGAAAAACCCTGGAACAGGTCGATTTTTGTTTTTAAATTGCCATCCTTTGATATAAATTTTTTTTTGATGACGTCATCTGTTTTCGAACTATGACACCGTCATCAATTTTTTTAAATGGCAATCCCCAACTTTTTTTTGGGTTTTAAATACACTTTTCCATTCTCTATTCAACAAGATTAAAAAATTGATATTTTGCATTTTTTTTTTTTAAATACGTTTGAATAAAAATTAAATTTTTATTCCTTGAAAAAATACTATTTCATTACGAATCCGTGATGAAATGGCGCAGATTAGTCCCGTAGTGATTGAACGACGTGCTCAAAACTTTAAAACACGTCTGGGAATGTGTCAAATAGTTGACGGGTGGCAATTTGAGCACTTGAGTTAAATTTTATGAAATTGTTTTTTAAATTTATTATTTTTAAATTTTTTTCATTTAATAAAAATTTTATTTTTGATGTCAGACGTAATTTTTTCAAAAAGTTAAATAGAGAATGGAAAAGTGTATTTAAAACCCAAAAAAAAGTTTGGGATTGCCATTTAAAAAAATTGATGACGCTGTCATAGTTCAAAAACAGATGACGTGATCAACAAATTTTTTATGTCAAAAGATGGCAATTTAAAATTAAAAATCGACCTGTTCGAGCGTTTTTCGCAAAAACAGTACATAACTAAATTATGAATTTTGGGCGGAAATTTATGATCACTCTGTATAGTACATTTTGTGGACGAATGACAATGATTAAGTAGGTACACTAATTAGTGATTGCATATTTGGGTATGATGCTCATATAGGTATATTTCATCAAAAGTTGCATATGAATTTAAATTTGCTACGATCACCCAGCTCGCCCATCTGCTACCTGAAATAGGACCTTGTCTAGGAAATCCCTAGATTTTATTATCTGATTCATTGTCATTGGCGCGGGTGGGTCGTCTGCATCGTAACAATATCGTAAAAATAAAATACATAAAATTTAGGTACTTTATTTGCACATAATAGTTTTCAAAAGAAACCTATAATTACCAAATGGGGTATATGGTTAGACGCAGTGATTATGCAGATAATTTTATTAAAGATATAGTTCTCGAAATCAGTGATTCCAACACCGCTTTGGAAAATTGCTAAAAAATAGTTAAAACTAGGTACGGAATTGAACCAGCCAGCACTTTGAATTTATTAAGACACACTAGCTGGAAACAAAAGAATCGCCTCTATCAGAACGAAGTTTGTCGATGTATAAACATTTATATTTTCAGACAGAAGACAAAAATTTCTACTGGAAAATTTTGAACAAAATTTATTATAAATTGTTACAGAAATATGTTGTAAAATAATAATAAAAAAAACATTAAAGATTTAATTTAATAATAATTGTTGACAAGGATTAAGAAAATTTTGTGTGAATAAAAATATTAAAAGGTCTTAATAATTCCAACTTTGTTTTCAATAATTTTTGTCAAACTTTTGCATATTGTACTACATACAAAATATGGTCGAACTGAGTGCATATTTCTTCAAAAATGAATGCATAATATATGCGCATCTATTTTTTTTCCCTGCATATAATCCGTCCTTTATTTATAAGGAACAACTTTCTTTGCCAATATCTTTGTAACTTATTACCAAATAGTTTGAGACCTTGGTAAAATACCTTTATAAAAACTGTGTATATTTATTCCGATTTTGCCAATCATTTCATAAGAATTTTTTCTTGGGCGGGCTCCCAGTTGAAGCTAACACATCTGATGCTGCGGCACCGGCTCCAGGTACCGTGCTGGCCTGGTAGATATTCGGGCCTGTTTGTGTGAATTATGAATGCAGGACCTTGTCGCAATAACTCCCTTCTATTGCTTCGGATAAATAGAGATGGAAAATACAACCGTCTGTTACAAAGTTTGTAGAGCGTTTCGGGTTAGATACAGGCGTAAGAGGGGAAAATATTCAGCTCGCACTAGATCACGTGACAGAGAGGACTCTTAAATCATCCAAAAGGGCTCCGTCATGCACCGCGTTTGAAACTTTGGGTCTTCCCGATTATGGTCTTCTAGTCACCAACCCTTCTGGTTCCCACGTCTTCTTTACTCGTAGAACAGTGCCTTTATCAAGTCCATAATGAGTAGCAACCCTTCTTATGACCAACCATCTTCTAATTTAGAAAGAATCAAAACTTTATCTTGCTCCGTCAGTCGAAGCATTATGACTTTTTAAAAGATCAAATCTCAGAGTTGATTAATTACAACTCTGATTTAATACAGCAAAAAATAGGTGTACGCGAAAGTTTTGAAACCAAGTGTACATGCTCACAGCTGACATAATAGAACAAAATTACAAAAAAATATATGCAATGATTATTATAGAGGTATACTCTTTGACAAAAGAACCTCAATAACTTTTCACTCGTACTTTTTTAAACCCTAGTGCCCGAAAGCACCCAATTTACACAGGAACTCGTATAATAAATAACTATTACGCACAAGTGGATCTTTTATACTTGTTTACATCTTGATTACCATGATTGAAAATGGAAGATTACACCCGTAAAGTAAAATCCCATAAAAAAAGGCCCGAAAAGAAAAGGCCCGTAAAGTAAAAGCCCGTAAAAAAAGCCCGCAAAAATATCACAAAAGAAATGAACATTTATTTATGATAATTATAACTATTAATTGTGCGTAAAACGTTGTACGTACCTCTGGCCGAAAGACCGTTTACGCCCTCGGACGACTTAAGGCCCTCTTTCGTCGGGCCTCAAAATCGTCCTCTGGCGTAAACTCTTTCTTTCGGCCCTCTATACGTAAATTACTATTAATACGTATCTGTTAAGCAGGGCTGGTTTAAATTGTACCAGTATTTCAAATGCGCAAATACTACATATTTTCTGCCGCGAAGTGCGGTGTTGCGTAATTTTCTTCATTATTAGATGACACTCCGTAATATCACACTGCTTGTCTGGCAAATTTTAAAACAACCATAATAGGCAGTGTCGAAAGTAGAACAATAATGTCATTAAAGTATTTTTTATAGCCAGACATAAAATGGAAAATTTCTATGATTTCTTGGGACACTTTATTCTAATTGGGAAAACATCAAAAAATATAACTCGCACTTGGTTTTACGTTCAATAGTGGAGCATAAATTAATTTAATCGATAAATGATCACAGGTAATATCTAATTTTTACCTGTAATTTATATGCTTACGTAAATAGAAAATTAAGGAGATACTATGCATTACTAATGTTACAAATGGATGCACTTCAATTTGTGACTGACCCACAGTTTTATTGTGCTAAATTCAATGACTAATCAGCCCACCACCTATAAAAATCAGTGATCACTTTTATTAAATTTAGTCGTTGAAGGAACAGACGGAGATATTTTTGTATGATGTGAGTTACTGTGCAAAATGTGAGTATCTGTCAAAACAACTACAAATAAAACAGCATTAAATAAACAATAGTGGTGTTAGAACCCCACCTATTTCGATTTAAAATCGCCAATAGAGAGGGGCGAGATTTTATTGTTTATTTGATGTCTTTAATAGTTCATTCCTAGTTGCCATGAACAGCTACGCGCGATACTGTTCCTTTTCTTAAACTTTTACCAATTTCGTCAAATTTAAGACAATGGGAGCTATCAAGGAACCAATTGAAAATAAAAATACGGAAGAGCGAACATTGTTACCGCAAGAAATTGGTACCGATTACACTTTCAAGAGAAAAATTGTCTGGTTCAATGCTATCGGTTTTTTGGTGTTACACTTATTAGCTTTGTATGGTATTTACCGGGCGGCTGTCCACGCTCATCTTTTTACCGCTATTTGGGGTGAGTTTTTTTTGCAAAAGGGTTTAAATTACGTACAATACATTGTTGCAGCTGGAGGCCTCATGTTTGTTTCTGGAGAAGGTATAACCTTAGGTGCTCATAGATTATATTCCCACAAAGCATTTAAAGCTTCATTTGGTGTTCGATTAGCTGTCATCCTTCTGCACACCTTAGCAGGACAGGTGAGTCAACAATGCGTATTACAAAAAGTCAATATTTGAATCGTTCGAGATCATTTCGAAAATTGTTTGTTTTTAATTTGGCGTAAAATGACAATCATCGACTTTGTACACGTCATTTCCATTCAGATCAAATATTGAGGAAACGTTTAATTACTTAAAAAAATGCTCGAAATTATTTCAACACTGGACTTCTTGAACATTTAGTCGGTTGAATAAACTTTGTGTAACGATTTCGTAAATTACACGAGCATATTATACCACTGACAATAATGTAGTGTATTTTTTCGGTATTGTTCTTGATGACATAAAAATTTAACTAGGCGAGAACTTCGCGCTATGATTCTGTATTTTGTCAAAGTAATTGATATCACTTTCTACGACATGGGACTGATTAATTACTCATTACAGGCATCAGCCAAGCGCACCGTATTCAGTATGAATATGTCAACATAAATACTAAAATTGTTAAAAAATGAAATTGAAAAATTCTTGGCCGATTATTTAGTACAAACTGAAATAATTTTATCAAAAATGTGTGTAATTAATAAGTATATTGTTTAATTGTATCGATAAAAATCATAACCAATAATGCATTATTATACATAATTTTTCATAGTTCATGGATCAAAAGTAAATAAAGCAATACCAAACTTAATTTTTAGCGTAATAATAAAAATATTATTAGTAAATTACATAATGCGAATCGATTTTTATAGTTCAGGTCAATAAACTGGAACAATTGTCTGATCATGAATATAATCTAAACCCAAAATCTTCAGTGAGTACAAACTGAGTGGCTAAAATATAAAAAATGTGTTAACAGTTTATATTATTATTTGTGTTGTGACTTTGAATATGTGTTACTCCTTGAAATCTCAAATAGTTCATAGAAAACAGATGTTTTCAAAGTTACATTGACAATTTTTTTTTTGTTTTCGAGAAATAAATTGTAGGAATTTCGAAAAAAAAAACCTGCACGCCAATGGACTGACACTCATTGTCAGAAGAAGTTTATCAGCTTAAAAACAAGACGTAAACATACAGTCTTTAGTTTTATTTATTTAGCTTCTTCCTGTTCTTGTTAAAATAGTATATTGTGCAACTAGTGTGGAAAACAGCACTTTTCTCACCTTCGTTTTTTTTTGCATCATAAAACTGATGGTGCGACAAAAATCACAACGTTACGGGCAAGGGACAATCAGAACACATAAAAAATTACGGGTTAAAAATTTTACTTTCGGGGACTTGGAAATACTATATACGTACATAAGTGTTGTCTTTATTGCACTTTTGTTTCTGTATGACATTATATGTCCATATTCACTGCTATACGTTTGCATCGGATTTACTACCTTTTTTCCACTTCAGTTTATACCACCGCTTTTGTTACTTCTTTTTTACTAAAAAATGTTGTGTTTAGTCTGTTATACGGGTTGATGCAGAGTAACTTCAATCAAGCGTGCGTTGTGAACTTTAAATATATCTGCTGGTAGCGCATTATTTTGAAGTTTTGTCTATTTTTTACCGACTTCAAAAAAGGAGGAGGTTCTATGTGCGGCTGTATGTATGTTTTTTTTTTCTTTTATGTATGTTCACCGATTTCTTCGTCAATTGTGGACCGATTTTGAAAATTCTTTTTTTATTTGAAAGGGTATACTCAACAATTCTCAATTTTTTTCTTTTATGTATGTTCACCGATTTCTTCGTCAATTGTGAACCGAATTTGATTTTTTTTTTATTTGAACTCCTGAGATAGTCCCATTGTCACTAAGTCCAGATCTGACGAGGGGATCCCCTGGAATTCCAGGGAAATTCTCAAATTTTCCCTTTTATGTATGTATTTACACCGATTTCTTCGTCAATTGTGGATTGATTTTGAAAATTCTTCTTTTATTTGAACGCCATCTACTGGCATTACCGGAATCAGCATACATGTTTATTTTTGTTTCTGTCATGTATCAAAGATGGCGTTATATACGGATTCTATACAAAATGTATGAGAATTTTTTTCTTTTGTTAATGTTTCTGATGTTTTAATAGTTATTCGCCCTCGAAAAAAGTCAGTCAATCCATTCTCGAGATATCCTTAGCTCCCCGCCCCCTCTAATTTTTTCGATGTTTTAATAGTAATTCTGCTATTCGGGGCGTAGGCAAATCCAACAAATGAAAGATCATAAAAATCGATCGAGCCGCTCTTCAGTTATAAAGCCAAGGCAGCCCCTTGAGCCCGCTGTCCATGTTATAATAGTTATTCTGCTATTCGGGGCGGTGACCAATCCAACAAATCGAAGATCATAAAAATCGGTACAGCCGTTCTTCAGTTATAAACCCAAGGGAGCCCCTGGGTCCCCATGTCCATGTTTTAATAATATTCTGCTATTCGGGGCGGAGACAAATCCAACAAATCAAAGATCATAAAAATCGGTCCAGCTGTTCTTTAGATATAAACCCAAGGGTTCCCCCTAAGTCCCCTGTCCATGGTTCAACAGTTATTCTGCTATTAGGGGCGGAGACAAATCCAACAAATCAAATATCATAAAAGCCCTTATTAAGTCGGTCGAGCCAAAAAATAGGTCCAACCCAAGGGTCCCACTGGGCCCCCATGTCCATGTGAAAAATACTTTACGACCTGTTCCCAAACCTATCAAATTACAAAAAAAATCATCAGAATCGGTCGACCCGAAAAATCGGTCCAGCCCAAAGGGGCCCCCTGCGCCCCCATGTCTATGTGAAAAATAGCTTACCATCTATTCTCATACCTACCAAATATACACTCCTGAGGTAGTCCCATTGTAACCAAGTCCGGATCTGATGAGGGGATCCCATGGAAATCAGGGGAAATTCTCAAATGTTTCCTTTTATGTATGTTCACCGATTTCTTCGTCAATTGTGAACCGATTTTGAATATATTTTTTTTTATTTGAAAGAGTAAGTCCTGAGATAGTCCCATTGTCACTAAATCCGGATCTGACGAGGGGATCCCATGGAAATCGAGAGAAATTCTCAAACTTTTCCTTTTATGTATGTATTTTCACCGATTTCTTCGTCAATTGTGGATCGATTTTGAAAATTCTTTTTTTATTTGAAAGGGTATACTCTACAGATGCTCCCATTGTCACTAAGTCCGGACCTGATGACGGGATCCCATGGGAATCGAGCAAAATCCTCAAACTTTATAATTATTATGAACTCTGTCAAAATAATTAACTTTTAAAAACTTTTAGAACATGAACTTCTTGAGTACATATATAAAAAGGCTCCAAGAAGTGAAAAATTTATAGGTCAATTTTTTAAACATATTTTGCTGTCTTCTTGATTTTTCCAACGGTATCTCATTCCACCAAGTGTTAAGAACACCATAATTTAATCAATTTGGAACTCGGAGCCCTATTTTCACCGTTAAATTAAAATTATTACTAATGGGGATAGAACTCCGAGAGTTTATCATCGGAAACTTCCTCCTCTTTTTGAATCTTTTTTATTGTTTTTTATGCTAAAAAACTAAACCCCATATTTTTTTTTTAGTTTTTTGTTAACTAACAGTTGTAATTTTTATTTGCGGAACAAACAAAATAAACGTCTTTCTCAGAATAAAATCCCGAATAGAATAAGCTATGGCTCAGATTTTTCTGATCCTTGTAACTATTTTTTGCAGCTTTTCAACTTCTTGACCAGACCAGTAGTAATTAATTCATCATTGTTTCAGTATTTCTGGTTTTATTTTTTTAGCGTTTGCGTCTTTCATCTTCCTTTACAACCAGCCGTCGTTTCCTCATTCGAGAACCGTCCTTACTAGGCCTACCCATCACTTAAAATTGTAAAATAATTTGCTTTTTTAAAAAAAAAAATACCAACTTCAAAAAGCGCGAAATTAACTGACTACATAATATACAGGGTTTTCAAAAAGTATGGAACCGGCTTAATATCTTCAAAACTGTTAGCCGGAATAACTTGCAATTTGGGATATGAATTCAGCTAATTAATATCTATTACATCTACTTTTTTCAACTGTTTTACATTGTTACGTTATGGGATACACAGCCAACTAGATTTTTTTTAAATAGCAATAGGGGTCGAATTTGACATCATTCGAAAGCTCATTTTTTTCTTAATATCATCATGTAATGCTAGTATCGGTCCCAAGGGGCCTCCGATGGTAGCTACGCCCCCCTGCCCGAAGGGGGCTTCCAAGGGGAAACGCGATGGTTGCTATGCCCCCCTCTCCTAAGGGTGTCCCATTGGTAGCTACGCCCCCATGTCCCAATGAGCCCCCCCAATGGTAGCTACGCCCTCTTTCATAAGGGGCTGCATGGTAGCTACGCCCCTCTGTCCCAAGGGGGCTTCCAAGAAGAACCCCGATGCTAGCTACGCCCCCCTACCCCAAGAGCCCCCCCTTGGGGCCCCTTGAATTACATTTGTTTTCATTTTTAATTTATTTAACACTTCTGGTGGCAATGTTTAGACAAGAGTGACAGTCTTAAATTCAGAAAATAATAAGCTTTCGAATGATGTCAAATTTGAGCCCTATTGCTATTAAAAAAAAATCTACTTGGCCGTGTACCTCGTAAACTAACAATGTAAAACAGTTGAAAAAAATTAGGGACAATAAGTAATAATTAGTAGACTTTATATCCAAAATATCAAGTTATTCCGCTAAATGGTTTTGAAGATATTAAGCCGGTTCCATACTTTTTGAAAACCCTGTATATATTACTACATGTGCTACCTACTGATCTGTTTGAAGTCGGTGCCAAGCCAAATAAATAGGTAGTAGATAGATAGGCTGTCTGCTCCCGCCACATCAAAAGTCAAAATGCGTGAGCGTGGGTGGGGGGCTCGCGCTGAGCAAAACAACCCAAACAGGCAGACACGTGCGGGGCAGACGTTTTTGATATGTTCGCATAATGACAATAGGTTACAAATTTGTTCACCTCTTTGGCTTGGCACCAACTTCAAACAGATCAGTAGGTAGCATACGCTTTTTGAAGTCGTTTTCTTCTTTTTAAGACTAATTATTATTTTCTCTTTATGATCAATAAAGTAACTAAAAACAATTGTCTGGATCACTTTTCTTAGTAGATAACTACTTTTAATCTGTAATTTCCTCTAAAACACCAAAAACAAAATCTGACTAAATATCAGATTTTACAAAATTTATTTTCTCTTTATCGAATTTTAATTACCTAACTTGGTCATTGCCTTTGTTTTTAGTTCTTCATTTAACACCATTAAAATTTATAGATACTTTTTCGATTCTGTGAGAATTTCATTTCGTCAGCATGAAGAGGTTTCCTACTTTTATGACTTTTAATGACTTCATCGATTACTACTGAGAACAAGAAGGAGCTTAGGACGCAACCTTGAGTCAGTCCTTGTTTCACTCGGACTTTGATAAGTTATGGATTCTTGGTTGTTCGTCCTCACTACGTTTTGTTCTTGTTTTGCACATGGCTTTCATTAACTCTATTGTTTCCGTGTCCATCCTTTTTCTTTCTAATGTTCACATACTTGTTTTCTCTTTACTATGAAAATATGAAAAGCAGATACAAATTTCGTTAGTTTTTCTGATGTTTTTTTTTCTATTATTCTACTTAATAATATTACAATTATTCAAGTCAACTCATTTGTGAATTGAAAGAAAAAAGTAAATAATCGTGTTTTTATTTGGTAATACACTTCATAGTTTTTCATAGTTCATGAGCGCCGTTGTTTGTCCCCCTTGGGACAGGGGTAGGACGATGGTAGGACGATGGTAGGAATCAAGTTAATATCATTATTTTCTTATACAAATGTTACAAGTAGCTTATGGTAAGTAAAACAATCCCATTGGGACTGTTCATCGCCCTACAGAAGCGTCTAGCCCCTAAACGGTCACTCAATCTGCCCTTGGATTAAGATTAAGTGACCGTTCAGGTGCTAGACACGGTTACTCAAACTTCCCTTTGTTATTTCGTGGATAATTGAAATTGGTACCTCGCGCTACGCGCTCTACCCCTTAAAGAAACTTCAAGAAGGTCATATTTCCCTGTACGTGAAATTCGTAATGTGGACAGTATTTCATATTTACGAGCAATCAAGTCAAGTTACGACACGTATGAAATCGGCCGTTGGAGGTTTTGTTTGTGTGCTCGACGTGTTCTGGTAATTAGACGCATTCCAAAATGCGTTCTGGCTGATTGGGGAAAGCCAGTGAACGAATTATTTAATAAGTTCGCTTTTTGGCAATTTTTTGTAAAAGGTCCAGAACGCGTTCTGGTCTACATTAAATGACTGGAAAGCGATATTTCGGACAATGGCAGTTTGCTGCTGACCAGAACGCGTTTTGGCCGCAATTTTTGACCATTGGCCGAAATGGGTGTTTCATCCTATACATCATCATAATTATACACTAGTATCGCCTAGAATTATAACAACGGTCAGATGCTGCAAGATATCTGATTTTAGCTTTTAATAAGTCCACTAACTCAACTCAAAAATTATTATTTAAATTGGCTTCTCTTAAATGTTACTACTTACCAGCAAGTACCAACTGAATACACACCGTTGAAAGTTGTGTTCTTTTTTTATTAACAGAACCAAAGACTTGAAAATATTGGGAACTACATACTTATAAAACAAAACATTTTAGGAAACAATTACATACACCTATATACATATATACATACCACATTTAAAATTAATAATAATTTAAATACACCTCACCAATTTGCGTCTCTAAGATCGTCTTTGTACTAAGAAGGCGCAGAGAGGACATATAAGTTTATTTTTCATTATTTCGATTTTAATCTCGAAATTTCGACTTTAATCTCGATATTTCGATTTTAATCTCGAAACAAATTTTTACAAACGGCAACTTCACAACAGGCTATCCTGCATAATGAACACTTAAATAAACTTTTTCTCAAATTTCTTCTTCATCCGCTTTTTGATTTAACTCATAGAAAGCCTCTCTGAAAATTTGTCGTTTTGATGGGGTAGTTATCGTAACCGTCGCCTAACATTTGCATCAGAAAATAATAAAATAAACTCGATTCCTACCATCGTCCTACCCCTGTCCCAAGGGGACTCCATGGACCATAACATCAACAATGTCAACGAACTAAATCATTTATTTCATATCTCTTCCTGTTCTGACTATCGTCTAGCCTTTGAACGGTCACTCAATCTGCCCTGTGCGCGAGCATCTCCATTTAGTCTGGGGGTTTTGAAAATTGAAAGTATTTAAATAAAATTGAATTTATTACATTATTTTCTGATACAAATGTTAACTTCAAGTGGCTTATGGTCAAGGGACTTGGAGCCTGTTATAAAGTTGCTCCTTGTAAAAATTTGCTTTTCCGTGGATCATTGAAATTGGTGCCTCGCGCTACGCGCTCGACCCCTAAAAGAAACATACTCCAAGAAGGTCATATTTCCCTGTACGTAAAACTCGAAATGTGTTAATGGGTGTGCGCGCGCAAAATTTCGAGATGACTTTAAAAGTCGAAATTTCAAGAATTAAGTCGATATAATGAAAAATAAAGTTATATATCCTCTCTGAGCCTTCGTACTGTACAGAGTGTTTCATAAATAAGTGCAATAACTGAAACGAGTGGTCACACACGTTACACACGTCAATAAAGTTACCTGTTGATAAACTCACAATAATTTTTTTTCTACTTTCGTATTAAAGTTATTAATAATAAAAGATGCTGTATTTTTCTAACAGAGAATACAAGGACATTGTATTAATTTACGGACAAGGTCAAGTAAATTCTGCCGAAGCACAAAGACATTAGTGCGACACTTCGCCCTGTGCCTAATGCGTTAAAGTGCATTGTGTTAGTGTTTTGCAAAATGTTTGAAACCGTCCAGGCACCACTACCCAAAGTGTAAAATGCAGATTTAGCAATTCCTAATAATCAAATGGTTTTTATTCTTTATTGTAAGTTTTCCAGTGTTAAAAAAAAGTGGCTTTGAGTTTATTACACGGGGAAGTGTTAAAAAAGTGGCTTTAAATTTATGTAATGACGTTTAGTAATAGTTTAATAATGTTTTGCTAAAGTTTTTTGTTGTGCGTTATCATCAATCCAACCGTTCAGTGGCGAGTAATTAAATTAAGTTCAAAACTTACACTAATTTTAACTCGATAACTACGGGACAAAAATTTATAAAGAATAATTGTTGACAATGACTTCTATTACCAATTAAATTTAATAGACTTACTTCTGAAAGACCCTGTATAATAGAAATAGTCATTTATTATACAACTTGGTGTTGGTGTTAAAAAATTTTAATATTTTTATTCGCTAGTAACTACATAATATTTATTTTACCAGTATCTGCTGTGCTATATCTTCCCAAATCTAATGTCACCGTCAATTATTATTCTATGTAAATTAGTATTGTAGGTGGAACAGTTTCTTTAGTAATGACTTATTGTTCAATCAATTGCCGTAACATCTTAAAAGGCGTATTTTATGTCCTATGCCTTCGTCATATTCATGCAATAATTGAAAAAAAAAAATGCAGGAAAACATCCTAGCTCAACACTTAAGCACATATTGTATAATATTGTAGAATCAACCTGTGCATTGAACATACATACATTATTACACGACAATGCGATCTAATTACTTAAGGTAGGTAAATATGATTACGCGTTACGGCCAGTTTACCAAGTGAGGTTTTTGTAAGAATAGTATACTGAAGAACGCAAGCAATAAAAATTTTTTGTGTTCAACCACTCTTACGGCGGTATGCACAAACGAAAGTAAATTTATTTATCTCAAACTAGATAACGGTTCGTTCATCAAAAGTAGTAGGAAAGGTAGTCAATCGTGCAAACAAATGCTATAATAAATTATTTCTACAAATAATGTAATATACTATAATTAAAAATTAAAAAACAATTCTCTAAATTGCACACATGTGACTTTCAAATCTTGTTGCAAAATATATCTACTATGTTACGCATTTTTTTTTTATCGAGATCTTCGTGAAACTTTTATTTGTTTCTGATAATTCCGAAAGCTGAAAATACTGTGAGACTTCAAAAATTTACATAACTGACTACGTGAATCAAACTTGTTGGCATTAATTTGTTGATTTATGCATCCTGTCAACTATCGTTACATTGTCAAAACTCCGTGCTATTAAAAAACAATAGTTGTCACTTTAACAGTTGAGACAATTGAGCACGACATTAATTTCCATGCAAAAATTGATACGAAGTACACCTAATGAAGTTTAAATTAGCGACTTCAATAGTAACGTCACACCCAATTTCTTAAATTAAATGAAATTTTTAGGTAAATAAGTTACGAGTTAGCCAAAATTACTTATATTCTATTTTGCAAACAATTGATAGATTACACAAACGTCAGTCGTCCACAATTAACGCTTCATTAATTTTTGATTATACTACGAAACGGGTAGAGCGCGCGTAATAACGACAAATTTGTAGCACGTAATCGGAACATTTATTGACAAGTAAATGGACATCGAATACCAATAGTAGATTATGTTATGCCTATTGTACATGTGGCATCTAATTCTATCGGTTTGAAACAAAAATTAGACAAATATCAGATTAATGGCAGCTTGTCTTGATTAAAAATTATTCGATTCTATAATTGTGTTTTTTTACGTTTTTATGCATATTAATAATTAATTAAGTTATCCAAGACCACGGTACTGACAAGTAAATATACCTTTTGAAAATTGACTTTTAAAATGACACAAACTTGTTGCACTATTCCATCAGCGTTAGGTTTCTAAACATAACTCAGATGACGTACTTGCAATTTTTCTAATTTGCTGTTGTAACAAAGCTATTAACGCATCCATTTTGAGTGCGTTAATAAGCCATTCCCGCATCCAAAGTCTAGAATTTTTGTTTCCATTGGTAACACACACTGAACTCTGTACTGAACGAAATGTCAGTGTGATTTTGAGGTTATGGTTCCATGTCAAGTCATGTCAAGATACGTCAGGTACAGAAAAATCAAAATGTAACAAAATTCCCTAAATTACCAAAATTGATTTTATTTCTAAAAAAAAAAAATAATATGCAAATTAGACAAAATAATATGAAAAACTCATTTTGTAACACTTAAGAGCACTCGTTCTTTACAGGCACTCCTGAGTACGGCAGTCGTACTGCAAACCTACTCGTGTCTTAATATCAGTTGTGTTTCAATATACTAATGCCTAACTAGTTGTTTCAGTAATCTCGAGGTATATGGCGCACGCCTCATACAGATTCTAACTCAAAAATTCGCTTAAATCTAAGGACAAAATTTATTAAGATTTATGGGTTAAATTGGTTTGAATCATTTATTGCGAAAAAGAAAATAATGAATTTATAGGTAAATTCTAGAAACAGACATAACACGGTACTGACATTTAAGTAATAGACTGTAAGTTTTGTCTGGACTGGAAGTAATATTACACAGAAAATGGGATGAAATAATAACATGTTCGTGAGGATCGTATGAATAGAGTTTTTTATGAATACAATGTTATGGTATAACCAGTGAGAGTAAACAGTACAGGACATTAATAATCACTGAATAGAATGACGCATATGGAGATAATGTACGCATGTACAAGTTACTCCTTAAGATAAATTTTTTCAAATGATCTTCATACACTATAAGCTTTCGTTGCGAATCGTCTTGTCCAAATTCAAGCAAGATCCAGGTGAATAACTACACCTTCAATTTTCTTCAAACCAAATTGATTATATCTCTATTGGTGTATATCCTACCGACTGTCTAGTTAGTGGCAGTTCATTATTGTCCTACAATAATCAGCGACTCAAACTTTCTTTTGAAAGCATTAAACCCAAGGAAGCCCGTCTTTTCTTTCAACTTTTAACTTCGCTGGTAAATTGTCTAATTAGTCGCGTCAATAAATACATAAAACAGGCAATCTTCGGAAGTCCTCAAAAACAGCTTTGTAAATGTTTGTTTTTATATATTATTCAAAATCAGAAACCTTTTGAAGTGGGGAAATAATTACACAGGCCTGCGAAATTAAACTTTTTTTTCCGCCCTCCAATAATTATGTTATTTTTTTAAATACCTAGGTATGTTAAATTAAAATACATCTTTGTTTTTTTTTTTTTCTAGCACATCGAGATTTATTTTTATTGATAACATGCATATTTTAGTATTTTTAGACAATTTTCATGAGAAAACAATGATTAATGAATTTAAAATTAAATTTTTACTTAAAAAAACAACAGTATTAGTTAAAAATAGTGCTAAAGAGACTAAGTAAATCAAAAAGACTAATGGTATTTTTTTCTACTTCCTTCAAAACTCCCGTTTAATCTTTTTCTGTTATGCTTTCTATTCGGTTCATCTCTCTTCAACATCCAGCAGTAGTTTGCCATCATGTTTGCGTCCCACCTTCCTTGGTATCTGTTCTCCATAACCTTAATACAGTAGAAGCTCAATTATCGGAACCTCGATCATCCGAACCCTCAATTCTCCGAACGATTCCTCGCGCAGTTTTAATGTATTTTTCACGGCACAGATAGAAATGTGAATGCCGAATTATTGTTCCTTTTGCATTATAATTTCATTTGTTACTTAATTTGGACCATGGCTTCAACGTCCAGTCCTTCAACTTCCAAGCGGAAACGTAATGTTTGGAAATCCTGTCGAAGTTAGATAAGGGTGAACCCACGCTTGGATTACCCAAACTTTTGATTATCCGAACTAGTCTCGGTCCCAATTGGTTCGGATAATCGAGGTTCTACTGTATCTTGGTGTAAGCGCTCTCCTTATATTGCAACCCAGTTTATAAAATTGCTGAGCATATTATTCACTATATTTTCATAATCTGGGCTTTTTCTGTTTCCTAAAAAATGTTTCACTTCCTCTTCAATTGAACTGCAAGCGTTCTGTTCGGTTAATGCTAGTAATACGCGGTAATACTAAGAAAAATGAAAAAAATAATTTTTCAAAAAATTTACGTCATGGAATTTTTTTTATTATTTTTTCGTATCTTAGTACCTAATACCTACCATAATTGCTAATTAGTTTTTTAAGGGGGAAACCATCGCAGGCCTGTGTTATTTATAATGTTTAATAGTACATTATTATACGAGTTTAACAAGAGGCTTCATTGGGACATGAGTGGTTTTGGGGCACGACGAGCGCAGCGAGAAGTGCCCCAATAGAACGAATGTCACAATGCCTCGTTAAACGAGTGTAATATACTATTTTTTCTAATTTGGAGCTCCCCGTTTTATGAAAATGTTAAAATTCTGTTTTTTAAATAATCTAGGGATTTTTAGGATTAGGTACTTGGATTAGGAACGGTTGTGTTTCTGGTTATGTTTTTTATCTGAAAAGTTGACACTTGGCTTGACTTCGAATGAAGTTGGTTAGAAATGCTCAATACCAACGTATTACGTATCAAATAAAAAAAAAAACAAAAGCAGTTTCACAAAAAGTTCCTATGTGACACTACTTTTAGTTTCACAAAAACTCAATTATGATACCAAAGTAGAAAATAGTATATTATAAACCAAGGTAGAGAAGTAATTTTTCTCAGCTAAGCAGTATTAATTCCCGAGATGCGAAGCATCGAGGGAATTAAGTTGCGAAGCTGAGAAAGGGCTTCTCTACCGTGGTTTATATATTATTTTTTTCACTACTAGCAGCTTAAATCGTTAAATAAATGAAGCATCAAAAATACAATCGTCTAGCGGGTGCCAGGTCACAGTTAATCCTGAATAGACGTTGACGTCTCTGAACATTTGTTTCTTCCGTGGATCGTTGCAAATTTTGGCTCGCGCGTCGCGCTCAACCCCTTAAAGAAACCTACTCCAAGAATGTCATATTTTCCTGTACGTGAAACTCGAAATTTGGACAGGATCGACTGTGACTGGCATCCGAGGTTATGTATTTTTTTTCTGACATTTCTCCGTCAGAGACCGGATTTTCGTGTAAAAACTTGCACAATGCATACCTGTGCTTTTGTAATAATTTAACTTCGTTTTTTGTTTTTTCGCATGAATTGCAGTTAATTAATGTCTAATATTTGCAACTGGTGCAATTTGTGAAAATCGAAGTAAGTAGGAAGATAAAATAATCGATATGCATTTTGCATCAAATCCGGTCTCTGCCCACTATTAACTACTGGTCAATAATGAAAAAATTATTAACTACTAGGAAAGAAAAACAACTTCACACCTCCTCTACAAACTATATAATCGTACATTCTACAGCTAGTAGTGAAAAAACACTATTTATTATATTTATATAAAAAAATTAGTTTTTCAATACTTATTCTACAAATAATATACGAAAGTAAATTATAAAATTATTATGAATTGTGGATTATTTATTTCAGACATTTATAAATAAAATAATAAAAAATTGTTCAATACTTGTAGGAAGGAAAAATTTGAGAATTTTCCTCGATTTCCATGGAAGTCCCTGATCAGATCCTGACTTTTTGACAATGGAACCACCTCAAGAGTATACCCTTTCAAATAAAAGAAGAATTTTGTAAATCGGTCCACAATTGACGAAGAAATCGGTGAACCTACATGAAGACGGTTAATAAAAGAGAGCGAAAATTTGAAGATTTTTCTCGATTTCTATGGGATTCCCTGATCAGAACTTGACTTCTTGACAAAGGAACTTCCACAAGAGTATACCCTTTCAAATAAAAGAAGAATTTTGTAAATCGGTCCACAATTGACGAAGAAATCGGTGAACCTACATGAAGACGGTTAATAAAAGGGAGCGAAAATTTGAGGATTTTTCTCGATTTCCATGGGATTCCCTGATCAGATCCTGACTTTTTGACCTCAAGAGTATACCCTTTCAAATAAAAGAATTTTCAAAATGGGCCCACAATTGACGAATAAATCCATGAACATACATGAAGTCGGTTAATAAAAGGGAACGAAAATTTTAGTATTTTTCTCGATTTCCATGAGATTCCCTTGTCAGATCCTGATTTTTTGATAATGGAACCACCTCAAGAGTATACCCTTTCAAATAAAAGAAGAATTTTAAAAATCGGTGTACAATTGACGAAGAAATCGGTGAACATACATGAAGTCGGTTAATAAAAGGGAGCGAAAATTTGAGTATTTTTCTCGATTTCCATGGGATTCCCTGGTCAGATCCTGATTTTTTGATAATGGAATCACCTTAAGAGTATACCCTTTCAAATAAAAGAAGAATTTTGTAAATCGGTCCACAATTGACGAAGAAATCGGTGAACATAAATGAAATATAAATATATAAATGTTCTGAGGTAACAAGCATTAAAAAAAAAAACACAACCGAATTGATAACTTCCTTCCTTTTTGAAGTCTGTTAAAAAAAAACGCAAAACTATTTTTTTTTGGATAAATATCATACATATTGTTTAAATAATATTTATAGTTATGTCCCCGCACCAAAAGGTTTCTGATTACAAATAATATAAAAAGGCAAATATTTAAAAAAAAACAAACAAACAAACAAACTGTAACCTTCTCTCGCATATGTGCTGCATTGCACTTTGCGTGGTCCCATTCCGCGGAAAACGCGGCGCCACCGCAGTATGTACATATGCATAGTTTTTACTGTTTAGTGTAGTAATTAGCATTAGCAAACATGTGACTTCAGCAACCATCTACCCATAAAAGTCGTGCCAGTCTGGGGGATCCGCCACTCGGTCGTCTAGCCCACACGCTGCGGAGTTTTCCGGTTTTCTCTAAATGATAGTATAAAAATTTTGTTATCTTAGATAAATAATCAAAGTTTTGAGAAAAAGATAAAATTTGATTTTTTTATGACAAACAAAAACAAGTCAAAAAATCAAGTAGGTAAATCAAACAGTCAAATGGTACTGTCAGTTTCATTTCTATGTTTAAATTCTCAAAACTTTGATTATCTAAGGTAACAAAATTTTTATACTCTCATTTAGAGAATTAAAAGGGCTATCTGAATCAAGAAAAAAAATAGGGGGTTTCTATTTAAAAAAATATATATCGATGACGTCATCACTCGAAAACAAATGACTGCTTGAAATTTAATTTGGGATAAAAGTATTAATTTTTATAAACCAAAATTGATCCGTATAAACAAAAAATTGAAAAAAATGTTGTTTAATTTTTTAATGAATTTATTCCATACTTACCGCTCACTGTAGAATGATAAAATGTATATGTATAATACGAAAGATCGGGAATACGTAACATGTGGGCAACAAGGTTAGTAACAGTTTTGTCTTGTTCGATGATGGGATCGTACTGCTAAGTGGTGCGGCGTAGAATCTTACACTATATCGGGTCTCCCAACTAAAATTTCTACCCCCCAACAATTCCAATTTCGAAAGACTCAGAAGAAAACGCTCGAACAGGTCAATTTTGTTATCAAGGGGGACCAAATTGTACCAAACTTTTAACTCTTAGATCTCACCCCTTTAGCCAGGGAGCCACCACCTTAAAACATTTAAATGACATGGGAGGTCGTGTGATACATCATTTTAAAGCTTATTCAATTCTCTCTATCCAGATCTAAAAAAAGAATTGTGCGTGGAGTCTTTTAATTGAAAAATATATAACATCACCAGAATTCCATTGGTACACCATCCATGCACTCAAACGCCCATTCAATTAGTCCATCTGTTATTTTCAGTCTGAATCTATCTGATCACAATCGATTCATAAGGAACAAAAGCGTTTACAGCTGACATTTATGATTAATCCAGAAATTAATAATAGTATAACAGCTTCTAAGACTTCATAATACTAATTTATCTTAAACACCATTAACAAACTATGAATAGACAACAATATGACCTGAACAGCACTCAAGGCAGCTCATCTCGGTCTGTCCGGGGGAATACCGCTCAGTACTTCCCCACTCTTGACCAACTCAGGCATGCGTGATATATCAACCGCGCTAACACGGCCAGCCTGACGAGTACTCGCTCTCGAAATAGCGATCCACTCATCACATTCTCAACGCAAAACTTTTTCATTCTCAACTTTCATATCAATAAAACAATCTAACTCAATTCTCAACAACCAGGGCTCAACCCTAGCAAACTACGCAACATTATTTGTTCAACGTTCGGATCTCCGCAATATCCGTGCAATATTTTCAAAACTGTCGCAATAAGCTCACCACTTGTCATCACGTGGTTCCAGAGCAAATTACCAGAAGGAATCTCTTACATTCTCAATACCAAACCAACGGTCGCAATAAGCTCACCACTTGTCATCACGTGGTTCCAGAGCAAATTACCAGAAAGAATCTCGGGCAGTAAGCAACATCATTGTAAACTCATCAACACACCTGTCGTATTAAGCTCACCACCTGCCATCGCGTAGTTACAGAACTTAACACCAAAAGGATCTCGGACAGTCTTTCAACATTACTTTACAATTGTTTGAACATCACTTTACAATTCGTTCAACATCACTTTACAATTACATAATTCAAATGAACCAACAAAACTCTACTTTCAACAATAATCACAAACAAGCTGACAACAATACTCAGACTACATTCAAGCAGCCAACACAAACTGACATTTTTTTTTTGTCCTGGTATTTCAGATTACCATTTGCTTCCAGACTCCCCTACATTAGATTTGTTACCGAACTGCTGACTATAACCGCTTGAAAATTCAATCAACACTTTAGCTGTAAGCGTCAACCTTCCGATAAATATTTCAAAGCATTTTACGATTCTTCATCTTTCTTTCTCACATTGTTTCTTTAAAATCTGTCCTTTCCGGGATTTGTCACCGATCAAATTACTGTACTGGAATTCGCGAATCTGTTTTACCACAAACCCTTGAATTCAACCCTTTCCTTTTTCACACCTCAATTCAGCTAGCATCCTTACATCCGTCTTTCGAACCCCGTCTCGGCTTTCCTGATAGTCAATACATCAAGTACCATGGGTACGCCGCTGACGCATTTACACCTGAGCCTCTTTGGGTTCACAATCCCACTTCTGATAACAGCTTCTAAGACTTCATAATACTAATTTATCTTAAACACCATTAACAAACTATGAATAGACAACAATATGACCTGAATAGCACTCAAGGCAGCCCATCTCGGTCTGCCCGGGGGAATACAGCTCAGTACTTCCCCACTCTTGACCACCTCAATCATGCGTGATATATCAACCGCGCTAACAAGTGTATAACTGTATTAGGCCGTTTACCCCCTACAAAATCTTACACCGTGAGATAAGAAGTTTCACTTCAAAAATAAACAAATAGTTGAGTAGCATTTGTGCTAGACTTCTCCCTTTAATAAAGTCATTATTTATTTATTTTATTTATTTAGATTTTCAAAACTTATTAAATACTTAAATTCGATTTTTAAAAACAAACATTTTATAATTTAATCATAGAAATCTTGATTTTGGTTCTTTTTGTTTCCCATATATTCCAGACTCCTGTTTTTCAAAATTATGATGTATTGAAGTGACTATGTCGTTCCAGTTTAGGGCAGATTTTCTTCTTCTCTTTTGTTTCATTGCCCTTATAAGCCTTTTAAACATCTAACCATCATAAACCATAAGAATTGATACGATTTCATACTAATGCAACCAGCCTGCACCAATTCACCTTAATCAGATTTGGAGGTTTTCGGATGAATAATTTGATCATCACGCTTTCTCTTCCAGCTCCGCACCAATTTTGAAGTCCAAAAAATTAATACTTAATATATAACACAATTCAGTTTAAGAAGAGCTTCAATGAACTATCGCACGATAGTAATTTGATCAATATTTGTAAGAAGAATACTATAATTATTTTTTTATTAAAATTAAATGAAAATTAGAAGGAAATTTAATACTTGGTTTAATTTTTAAAATCGAGAAAATATTCGATTACCGAACATAAATCGCAGCTCAGCTTTCTTTTAATTACCCGTGACCATTAGGCTCCAGTTTCAAGGTTGAATCGAGATTATTGAGTATAAGAGAAAAACATAATAAAAATAGAAAATAAATTTAATGCTGAATACTAAATTAAAGCAATATTCCTAAATGTTTACGTTTAACCTTAGGCCCTCAATTAGGCAATTAAATATTGTCAAGTGATAAATATCTTTTATTTTCAGAACTGCTTATACATATGGGTTCGTGACCACCGACAGCATCACAAATACAGCGACACAGATGCAGATCCACACAATGCCAACAGAGGATTCTTTTTCTCTCACATAGGTTGGCTCATGAGTAGAAAACATCCAGCTGTGATTAGTAAAGGAAAAACCATTGATTTGAGTGACTTAGAGGAAGACTTCTTGGTAATGTTTCAAAAAGAGTAAGCAGACATTTCATCGTAACACTGAGAATAAATGAGCATTTTTTAGTCACTACAAATTTTTGTATCTTATCTTTGCGGTTGGTGTTCCCGTGGCTGTCCCAATTTATGGATGGAACGAAACATTCTTCAATTCGTTTTTTATCGCTTACTTTGCAAGATACATTCTTCAGTTGCATGCCACTTGGCTGATCAACAGTGCTACACATTTATACGGAACTAAACCATATGATAAGTAAGATTTATATATTGACTATTTTTATTATTAACTCATTTGCGTTATAGGTTCATGAACCCGGTGGAAAACTATTTCATTTCTCTCATTGCGTTAGGTGAAGGATGGCACAATTATCACCACGCTTTTCCGAATGACTACAGGGCCGCCGAGTACGGAATCAGATATTCAATAACAACTTGTATTATAGATGTACTAGCATTCTTTGGTTTAGTTTACGATTTAAAAGAAGCAAAGTCTGAAGCAGTTAAAATAAGAGCCGTAAACAAAGGTGACGGATCACATCCAGTTTTTGGAAATCAGGAAATTTCCACCCGTGTGGAATCTTTAAATGAAGCTAAATCTACTGAGGCTGAAGGAAGAACTGAATCAGAAATTCGTGCAAGACACGCCACAGCTAGTGGATAGCTTGTAATGAATAATTAATAAATTATTTATTAATATATTAATAAAATTGTTCTAAAAATACTAAGTCATAGCTAAGTTATTACTGATTTTGTTTACTGATCCTATCTGCCCTCAGATTCATTGAATATAGTATCTAAGCTTTGTAACCAGGACTCCTGAGGAAGTATCAGTATCGACTGACTAAATGGATGAGAAATGACAACCATTTATTGATTTTTTTTCCTTAAAAAACTAGAACTCACTCTCGTGTTCAATCCAATTTCAAAATTTTTAAGTAAAAAAATGATTGTCATTCCAATACTCTTAGTCAATATAATATAGATGCATATAATAGTTATTTGTCAATTGGCATACCAAAAATTGCTTCTTTTTCGGACTTGTCGTGTCGGGTATAAATGCTTCTACTTGGAAACTTTAAATATTTAGCAATAATGCTTGACACATTAGCAAAAGTGAGTACTCCGACGCCTTTACGATAGTAAATAATGAAACACGTTTTACATAAATGTGTCTCAAATTTGTGTATTTGTATCCCCCACCTTTATTTTACTTTTTGTCGAATGTTTTGATAATCACCTTCTTCTTCATTAACCCCGTTCTTTCTTCTCTTCTTTTCTCTTGTCTTTCTTTTCCTACACTTCTTTCTGTAGGCATCAGTTGTTCTCTTTTAATGTTTATTCTATCTTGCTTATTGTTGTCTTCATCTCTTTGCTACATACTGTCAAGATTTTAAACCATTTATTGTCTATATGTAAGTTTCCCAGTTTCCTCCTTTTTTTACCCCATTACTGTGCCCCCGTCGCTTTTCCTTTCTTCTGTCCTCTTCTCGCTCCCTGGCATTCTCACTTGAAGTGGTAGCAGTTTTTCTGTTTTTCCCCGGCTTTGTTCTTCCGTCCATGTTTTTATCTCCAATTGCCTCGACATAGTCCCACAAAGTCTTCGTCCTTCCTAGTCCCGCTACATTCCAAAATAGCGTTCTCGGCGCCCTTGTTTTTTCAATGCTTACATACCGCTAAAAATTGGTACGAATGTTGGGAACACCATTATAAATAAAATGTGAAAAGTCCCCATCCATGCCGTGTGCAAAATTTCAAGGTCAAAGTTCGCAAATATGTTTTTTTTGCACTTTTCAGCCAAACGGTAAGTTTTATCATAAAAAATTGCTTAAAAAAAAGAGAACCGACTTCAAAAAGTGAAAAATAATTGAATACATGTATTATTACATGTACTACCCAATGATCTGTCTGAAGTCGGTGCCAAGCCAAATAGGTTACAAATTTGTAACATATTGTAATTATACAAAAATATCAACAACGTTATAACGCATACAAAATTCGATATCATTCGAGACGACCGTCAACGACGTCTGCTGTTTGGGGTGTTTTGCTCAGCACGAGCCCCCCACCCACGCTCACGCATTCCGGTGCGTTCGCCGGGAGGCCTTCGATGTGGCTGGAGTAGGCAGCCTATCTAAATACTACCTATTTGGCTTAGCACCGACTTCAGACAGATCATTGGGTAGTACATGTAATAATACATGTATTCAATTATTTTTCACTTTTTGAAGTCGGTTCTCTTTTTTTTTAAAAGCAATTTTTTTACAATTTTAAGTGATAAGTTAGTGATACCTAGTAAAGACGCTTCTCCAATATTGAGGTCCTCAATAAAGTTGACGAAGAAATCGGTATGAACATAATTATATACATAAAATGAAGACAAAATATGGGGATTTTTCTCGATTTCCATGGGATTCCCTGATCAGATCCTGATTTTTTGACAATGGAATCACGTCAAGAGTATACCCTTTCAAATAAAAGAAGAATTTTGTAAATCGGTCCACAACTGACAAAGAAATCGGTGAACATACATGATAAGTCGGTTAAAAAGGGAGCGAGAATTTGAGTATTTTTCTCGATTTCCATGAGATTCCCTAATCAGATCCTGGATTTTTTAACAGTGTAACCACCTTTAGAGTATGCCCTTTCAAATAAAAGAAGAATTTTGTAAATCGGTCCACAATTGACGTCCGTCCGTCATTGAGAGGTAAAAAGCAAATAATTGCATTATTCGATGTAGTTTGGTTTATATATCAACCCCTAGAATTCGTCTGGCGATATCTGTGTCCAAGCAGCCCCCAGGGGGGTAAAACTGCATTTTCCCAAAATAATAACAAACACCTTCATACACCTTCTCACAGTTCCACTTTTCACTTAACTATCATGAACGCAAAGTTATTCAAGTTTTTGGTCGAGCGCTTTACATTGTTTAAGCGGGAAGAGCGCGAACAAAATTGGCCATATCCCGCTTATAATGCGACTTTAATTTTTTTCTATAAGGGGTAATTCGCTCACACCGCAATATCTCGGAGACGAATGAAGATATGTAAAAATGGTTAAACAGAAAGTTTTAGCTGATGGTTTCGGTATTCGATTGATTTTTTTGTATTAATTATTGGATCACAATTAACGGAGTTATTATTTAATTTGTACCACCATGTCAAGACGCGAGAGCCGGTTCCCGAGATTCTACATGCAGTCCCCACTACTCCAAAAAATTTTCTCTTCCACTCCCACTCGTTTGAATTGTATCATGCTCTCGCTGTCGTGTACGTTCTTGGAGGGGTGAATTGATTTGGCCCATTAAATTAATAATAATAAATATTATACACATAACGTAACTATTGTTTTTATTAATTATTATTAATAAGTATCACCATTTTTACCTGCCGCTGTAAAACTAACTTGTTTATTCGTACCAGAGACTTTGCTCATTCACTACAATTTGTTCAAATCTTCCCATGCAATGTTTTCTTACAAATTGCCTTCCAGCCTTTCTTTTACAGTAACGTAAATTTCAGAATTATGTGTTACTGTATAGAAAGTCGTTTATTGAAATCTATTTTAAATGGCGTTTGTCGATTTCTGAAGTTTCGAATGTGTTTTGATTTATGGCTCCCAGTATTCGATAAATTTCAAAGCCTAAATTCGGAAAATTTAATTAATAATTTCACATGATGTCTCGCAACCAAACCAAACTAAACAATGACACTAAACCGGGGGTAAATAGCTACCCCTGACCAAGTTTAAATGCGCACATTTATGTATACAGGCTGTCCCATCTGTCCCATTTAAAACTCCCCAGTCCAGATTTCCCCGAATTGATTATTGTGATTGAAAAATCCACGGACTGGTAGATTTTGTTTGCCAGGGGCACATATTTTCGGGTTCCTTTCAACTCCCGGCATTTCGCCCTCTTCGCGAGGGGGCTGTTAGCCCCAAAATTTTAAATGGCACTATGGGTCGAGTGATGCCTCATTTGAAAGGTATTGAAGGCCTCTCTACAACTAACCACTTACTTTTCAATATCTTGCAGTTTTGACCGTAAAAACAATAATTTTAAATTTTCAAGATAATCCACATTTTCTCATGCTATGTCCCACAGAAACCACAAAGACCAACATGTAATGTCTGAAATTCAATTTATTATAGAAATTTTGGTTATGAACTCCCAGCAGCCGCCCAAATAAAAATCCGAAGAGTTCTCACTCCCCCGTGGAGAGCTTCATCCCCTTTTGTCCAAAAAACCGCTCCAGAACGTAATGTCATGAAGCTTTTCTGCCTTTTTCTCGTAAACGGTAACTCCGATGAGAAAATGTTATAGGATTTATGTTCTCCATTAAATTCTGCATAAAATTGTTAAATGTTAAATCTCCCACCCATCGCTTCAGAGTTACTGTTTACGAGAAAAAGGCAGAAAGGCTTCATGACGTCACGTTCGGGAGCGGCTTTTTGGGCAGAAGTGGATGAAGCTCCCCCCGGGGGAGTGGGAACTCTTCGGATTTTTATTTGGGTGCCTGCTGGGAGTTCATAACCAAAATTTCTAAACTTAATTATTATTTCTTCTAAAAAGTCTAAGTTGCTTGGAGTAGATTTTGATCGGCACATATCTCGAGAAAGATTCAATCTAGTACCTTCTTAGGGAGTGATTTTTGTAGTAAATTTGATTAACTTTAATTTTTGTTCTGATGATTATTCACGTAGGAGACATAGTTTTCGAGTTATAAGCGATAAACCTAAGAATTTTTCAACTTTGAACCTATTTTGGAGTATAGAGAGGCACACTTAAAAAAATCATATCTTTTGTAATATACAACCTGATCCATCAAATGGGACATCCACAAACTTGGAAAACATTGCTCTTTCAGAAAATATTGCAGGATTATTTGAAGTCGATCTCCGTTGTAATCCGCGCTAAAAATTTGATTTTGTTGGAATTTGCAAATCAACCCCCTACTTTGGCGCCCCGTAGAACGGAAAGTGTTGGTCGCAAACAAAAAATCAATAGAACCAAAATTATGCACAATTCTGTTCTCTACACATTTTATTTCTGCCATAATAAACAAAATTATTCTTGTATCTAGTTTAGCCGACTTAGTGTGGGTATTGCTCATTGATCGGTTAATTCAGGAAATGTAGTAAAATATGTATGTATTTTCTGCAATGCCCAATATGAACGGGCATAGTTCACATTGCTCGGGTATTCCTAGCATTGCCCTACTTTCCCACTGTGCCCGTAACGTAAATACACTAAATACTAAGTTTAGTATCATCATTTGAGGTATTAAGACCCTGTGTATTTTTATGTGCCACTATTTTCGTATATCGGCTGTGTATTTTTATGTATCGCAATTTTCATATAGCGGCTGTGTGTGTATTGTTTACGTACCGGCATTGCATGTCGGGTCTGCATGTTGGCAAAATTGCCATTCTTTTGATTTGTTCGTTCTGCATTACGAAGTTGGGAGTTATGTGGTCCTCTCCCATTTTGACGATGTAACCGGGGGTCGCTAAAAGCTTCCTCTCTGGCGCGGGTGTAATTTGGAGCTTTAAGGCACTGCATATATTCCTTATTTAAAAAATTTGATTCACAATATTGTTTTGTGGTCTTGATTGTCCAACAAACAATGAAGTCCAGGAGCTAGTGTGGTTAATTTGGGCTTTTTAGATATTCTGTTCAAAAAAAGAACATGGAAACTTATGACACTTTTATCTCGGTAAAGTAATTTGTCAGTAACGCCATTTTACATGGTCCGTTTGTAAGTAGAGAACCTTTCAGTTGTTGTGAGACTTCAATAACCTTAAAAATTTGTCTTTGAAACTTTGCTTTCACCAGATATAAATATTGCCAATAGGTCTCTGTCATATATGCATTCATAGTTACAATAACTTATATACCCACGCTCTATACAGACCAAGGGGACATTTCATACCTGTTTGATGTAAATTGCTATAATCATTGAAATCAAGCTCAAATTCTCAACCTCTCGAAATTATTGCAAATTATAAGATGGAATTTACTGGCTGTAAATTGTTATTAAATTGTCAAACCATTGCGAACCACAGACAAAGTTAGAACTTGTTAATCACAATACACAATCGCAAAAGTCAAATCAGCCAAAAGCCACTAAACATTTAAAACCATAACTTTGTGTTATCCATTTACGCCCCTCCTCTTGATAGTGTCACGAAGGGTGATTTTTGTACCACAGGAAATATCGAAACTTGACACATCCTGCTCAAGTCTGGGAAAGCGTGCAAGAGACCCAAGGGAAACGCAAGTTAGCAAAAAGCCCCCGTCTCTGGCTCCTGAAACAAACAAAAAAGACACGCAAATGGTGCCTCGGTTCGAGGGAGAACAGTAGTTGGTTCCTCCCTAAGTCAGTTATTCTTTTTGAGAGTCCCAATTTGTGGGAGTTTGCACTTAGCCGTTTTGCGAATCGATCGCGTTTGACTTTCGGGAGTGATAAGTGCCGTTTACTGTAACCGTTGTGAAAACAGTCTGCCCTCGCCCTACATAATGTTGTAAGCAAAAAAAAATGTATATGTGTGTATTTGTCCACAATTTCCATTTATGTACCACCATATGCCAATACACGTTGTTATTATTTTCTAACTCAAGTCTCGTTTATCGTGGTCTAACCTTTTTCCCCCAAATCATAGTAAAAATAAGGGTATAGCCCAAGTCACCATATTAGTGCTATTCCAATCTCCCTTCGTTTCAAAGGGTATACGACTCAACTCTAAAGCTTTCCAAGCGGATATGCTTTGAGTTTTGTATTCCAATCTACCCTTCGCTTTGGTCTTCGTGTCGTGCGAGCGGTTACGTTTGACAACGCCACAATTATATCGGCTGTTTGCGGGGACGTATTGTCAAATGTAGGTTAGATTGGGTTAAATGAATTATAAACTCGGTTTTCCCGATAATTCTGAAAGAATGCCGCCAATGCAGATAAGGGAATAAATCAATCATTCACGTGATTCGTTATTCATCCTTCGGTGCAAGCCTTAAAATAGATTAACATCACTAAAAGTATATCAAACGATAAAAAGGAATGTGACTTTGGATTTCTATAAATTACGTAATTTTGCAGCTGAACTCTGAAACATTTAAGGAAAGAAAATTCGAAGAACCGGTTTATGGCGATATGATGAAGTCAAAGTGGTCGTTGAAGGAAGTGCTTTGCACACAGCAAAAGAGATGGCACAAGAAAAAACTGCTACAGCACTTGAGTTAATATAGCTGAACATCTTCTCTAACTCATTTGCTTTCCTTAAGTTTTCAAAAAATAGCAAATTAGATACTTATTTCTGGACCGTGTAAAGACCTACACAACACTTGGACGCAAAATGGGTTGCTGACCTTGACCTCCAGGACAGAAATTGTGAGACAACCGTGTGTTGACAAACAAGGGATGCTAGATTATTCCGATTTTAGTTTTCGTTCAGTTCAGACCTGTTAGGAGAGAGTTCCCATTTTTATTTAAGTTACATCAACAAAGTTTCACACGCAGTTTTGTTAATAATTTTTTATTGTTCCGTTCTGTGTTGATCTGTGTTAGTTGTTATTTCAATTTTATTTAGTCTTCGTTGTCAGCTAAGTCGGGTAAAGAGAGTGTTGTGTGCCAGATTTGGTTCCGGAACAAAGGTAAAACTAAATTACAATATTTATATCAGTCGAGGAGTAACGTCACCGTCGCGGGGATACACCTGTACAGGTTTTTTCAGAACAGTTTATATTATAACGGTCCGATTACTGATTTCAATTCAAATGAGAAAGAGAGAGAGGGGGATTAAGTTTGTAACGGTCATTCTTTGTTTAGAAAAAGAAAAGATGGCGGCGCGTGGGTTTTCTTTGTTTGAAGTCGAAGTGATCCAAATTTCATTTAAATGATAGTTGCGATGTTTTTTTATAGTTTGAATCCATTTCTTAAATTTTCTTAATAATATTAAAAGATTTATAGACTGGTATTCAAATAACTTCAAAAGCTAACTTTTCTTAATTTCTCTATCCAATGCAATGTATTTTATCAGTCAAAGTTTTGGTAAACCGAAACGGCTGAACTTGACATGAAATATTCTAAATATCTTTCTATCTGTGTATTTCTTCGTCTTTCATTTGAGGTGTGTGTGGTGTGTGAGAGGAGGTACCTCACTAGCCGTTCTCATTTAGTTGTGCCGTTTTAATTTATTTTTGCCTTATGTAACCTATTAAGTATTTGATAAAGTTGAAAACAATAAAAAACTCTAATAAGTTGTCATTAAAAAAATATTTATGACGTCATAACTGGCAAAAAAATAATGAAAAAAAAATTAGTAAACGTTCCACGGATGCGCTATAATTAACCTTACCACATGCCTTTTAAGTTTTATTTCTAGTGCAACTACTAACGGAGTTACTGAATTTATTCTTTACTTAATTTCCACACTGTATAATTATAATCTGTTTATTTCTTTTCCCTTAACTTTTCTTTTTGCTTCATCTGCTTTATCACTAACTTTTTTTTTCTCTCCCAATCCTCCATTTCTACTAGTATTTGATCTCTATTATTTACACTCTAACACTCCTTATTGATTTTGACCTCTCCTACATTTTTTCTCAGAAAGTCCTCTATCCCCTCTTTGTCCTGATGTTTACTTTTCTTTTGCCCACCCGAATCTGTTATCAGAATATTGTTCTTCTTCCTTCTCCTTTCTTCATACTTCACTTTCCCTTCCAGCTGTGTCACTCTCTCTCTCTCTCTCTTTATCTCATTCTGTTTTACTCTCCTTCCCATCTTTTAACTTTCTTCTAACTTGTTATTCTTACAATCTCTCTCTTAATTTTCTTATCTTCTTCAAGCGATCTTGCTGTTATTTTACTTATTTTAAAAATCTTCTCATATCCCTCTTCTTGTGTCTTTCTGTTCCGCCCTCCTCTGTTCGTTTCCCTTTTTTCTTTCCTTTCAGGAATGCAGCTAAATTTCCCTGGCTCAACGGCTCGTGTCCATTTTCTTTGTTGAAAGGCTTGCAGCTGTGGATAAAAAAAAAAGCGCACACAGGCACTATAACATTATCTCGACCATATGAAGAAACAACTAATAAGAGAACATAAGTCATACAACACCACTATTAATTACAATGTCTTGTTGAATATCCGTTAACTTCCTGTCCTGATCATGTCTGAGAATAATTTCTCATCTCTGATTGAGAACCATCAGTGTCTAACCTGACTTAATGTATTTTTCTTCTTTACCTGTTTTGGCTGCATATCGAGCTTATTAAATCAAAATTTAATAATCCAGCATTTTAACTTAGTTTTGATAACGAACTACATATTATTCCAATCGACCTAAATATCACCAATAACACTTCCTTTGAATAACAAGTGGGAAATACTTAACATTTTCTGATAATTGCTCGTGACGTTCCCCAGTGACACATTTTTAAATACATGTTGGTTAACTTAACACTATGAAAGTGATTGTCATCGTCTTCACATTTTCCATAAACTACTTACTAACTCATGCAAAATTAAATGGCGAAGGTAAGAAACCCTATCCTAATTGTCTGTAACTTCATTGTTCAAAATTTGCAAGGAAATATATGTGGAAGAGCATCTGGTGGAGGAACAATTGAAGAAAAAATTGTCGGGGGTTTTGATGTTGGATTTTATAAATATCCTTGGTATGCAGCTCTCGTTACCTCCAATATTGTAGCATGTGGTGGGTCACTAATAGGATCAAAAACAGTTGTTTCTGCTGCCCATTGCTTTAAAGAGTATCTTTCTGGAGAAGGTTCCAAGTAAGTAGTGAATAAAAGTTTAGATGTAAATTCAAAGGTATTTTTAGAATCAAGTTGGAAGATGTTTACAAAGTAACGTTAGGAATATACAACAGGTGCGAAAAAGAAAAAACCCAAAAAACTTTTTCAGTTCAGAAAGTGCATATACACGAAAAATATAAAGATAATATTCCTTACTACGATATTTCGCTATTAGTACTTAAAGAAAGTACTAGTGGATTTGAACCAATATGTTTGCCAAAATCTGGTATGTACTTCTTTACCGAACGGTGCATTTTTAAACTACTTACTTTTTTACAGTAGTTAAAACAAGGCCAAGAGAAGGCTCGGTCCCCGGCCTTGGCACATTAAGATATGAGGGTTCTACTCCCTGTACATTACACGAAGCAAGACTTCTAGTTTATTCAGATTTAGAATGTCGAAATATGATTAACAGAACAGGAAATGATCCAAGTAAACTCTATAGGGTATTTTGTGCTGGTTATTTACAAGGAGGTAGTGACACTTGCCAGGGAGACAGTGGAGGGCCCTTTCAAATAACAGATGGGTACGGTAACCACGTTTTATTAGGTATGTACTAATTAAATCAAATTAAATATTTGTAATTTGATAATATGTTGTAGGAGTTGTATCTTTTGGATTTCATTGTGCGAATCCAAACCTATTGGGCATTTACACAGATGTATCACAATATGTAGACTGGATCGAACAAAAAGTCGGTTTTAATACTACAATGGAGGGATCAAATAATTCGACGGCGACTGAAATGAGCTTTGAGGCCAGTGAAACAACACTCACTACCAAAAATACCAGTACAACAACAATCACTACCAAAAATACCAGTACAACAACAACAAACATTATCAAACATACCAGTACAGCAGCAATCGCTACCAAAAATAGTAAGGCTAGCCGCATGCATACGATTTTTAATCGCACAACTGTTTAGTCGTCGTTTTTTTTTTTAATCGAGCATTAATTTGTCGAGCACCAATAGCTTTTTAACAGTTGTACGATTGTTCAATAACTCGTTCTCGGCAACGAACGAGAGCACCCAATTTTTCTCTTTCGACGCAATTTTAGATACAAAGTACGGAGTAACAGAACCAAAACATGTACTCTTTATTTTTTACAATACTGACATTACAATTTAATTTTTGTGACAGCAGCCAACCACGTTGAACATAAATAAACAGATATTCAAAAAACAAAGAAAATAAATCCGCACTTAAGTCAAATGCCTTAACATACCGGCCGCCTTGACAAGTTCGTTCAAGGACTTTCAACAAAACAAGTTTAAATGTTTTCATCAGGTAACATACACACTTTTGTAACCAAGCTATTCAGAATATTGTTGCAACGCAAACTTCCACTACACGAGTCACATTATCCACTCCACCCTGGTGACTCGTCCCAATCTCCACCGCAAGGGAGGAACATTGTCTTCGTACAACAGTACCAGCACTCCTTCCTTTAGCAGGTTGGAGGAATTCTCCTTCCATTTGGTACGAACTTGCAGATTGTATAGATACTCCTTCCCCACCTTTTCCAAAACTGTTGCTGAAGAAACTGATAATGTTTCAGTCTGTTTTGCGGAACCTCGATTACAGATTTCTCAGGTAGAGCCGTTAACAATTTGCCGATTAAGAAGTGAGCTGGGGCTAACGGATTTGGGTCAGTTGGGTCGGACGATAGGGCTGGAATTTAAGATTGCTTCTACCTGCACAAGAACAGTGTAATAATCTTCATACGTCAACCGAACTTCCCGAAGAACTCGTTTCAGATGGAATTTAATCATTTTAATTGCATTCCCACAACCCACCAAAATTTGGACTTCGAGGAGGGATAAAGTGCCACTCAATTAAATCTTTGCTTAATAATCGCGATATTTCATTTCCTTGAGCACTGAAAAAGTCAAACAGATTTCTTAGATTATTATCGGCTCCAACGAACAACGGCCATTGTCTGAATAAATACTAGATAGTTTACCTCGCCGTGATATGAATCTTCTTAGAGTTGGCAAAAATGCTTCAGTCGTTAACTCTGTTAATAACTCAAATGCTTGGTACTCAAATATACGCCTTGATAGTTTTATAGCCTCTTGTTTTTCTATCCTTTAGTAGTATCGGACCAGCGAAATCGATGCCGGTATTATAAAATGGTGCAATAAATGCGGTCATTCTATAA
Source organism: Diaperis boleti (assembly GCA_963583935.1). Lineage (NCBI taxonomy): Eukaryota > Metazoa > Arthropoda > Insecta > Coleoptera > Tenebrionidae > Diaperis > Diaperis boleti. The sequence continues at coordinate 42,094,718 of OY757242.1, read as the reverse complement.
TTACGTAAGTTGCCCATGTTGTACCGACTGGCTTGAGGCTTTACCCGAAAACACGGTTTACACAATTTTACTACCCGTTTTGCTGTGGCGCGACCTCCAATAGTCCGATAGCTTTCTCTTATTGAATACAGTAACTGTTGGGGGCCGCAATGAAGCAAGCGCTCATGTTCACCCTTCATCAATAACAAAGTCAGTTTATGTTTTGCGCTCAAAATTACTGGATGAACCTTATCGAAACTGTACAGTGACCTTTTTAACCGGCCGCCAACACCCATTACACCGTTTTCATCCAAGAACGGATTCAAATTCAAAATTGAGCTCGATTTTTTCAACTGAACCCTCTCTAGCAAATGATATTCTGAAAAACATTCCTTTTGCATTACCTTCAGTAACCTTTCGCGAGCGAATACGATTTCTTTAACCGTTAAATTCGGTAATAAGCATCTCACTTCCCGTTTTGGTAAACATAATGCCGTGATTCGCACCAGCTTGTAGAAACATGAAAACTTATCAAAAACACCGGACTCTTTTACTTCCGTTTCTAACAAAACTATCTGCGTAAATTATTATTTTCCATCAAAGTTTCAATGAACTTGGAGTCAACATCCCGAAGCCATTGGGGCCCACGCCACCATAACTCCGAATTCGAAACCTCACTGATACTAGCGCCCCTAGACACATAGTCCGCGGGATTGTCTTTAAAGCGTACATGTCTCCACGCGGCCTTGTCCGAGAGAGACTGCACTTCGCATATTCTATTGGCGACGAACGTCTTAAACCGACATGGATCTCCTTTTATCCAACCTAGGGCTACGGTGGAATCCGACCAGTAAGAGAATTCACCAACCACAAGTTAATTGATGCCTTTACTTTTTGAATCAGATTGACCAAAAGTACGCACGCGCACAATTCTAACCTAGGTAACGTTACCTTCTTGATTGGTGCTACCTTACCTTTTGCGCATAACAGCCGAACACATATAGCACCTTGCTCATTTATGGCTTTGAGATAAACACACGCACCGTATGCGACCTCCGAACTATCAGTAAACCCATGAGTCTCGATTCGGACGGAATGGTTGGTTACGACATGTCGAGGTACCTGAATTTTCCCTACTGATTTTAATTCTAAATAAACCGCAACCACCGATCTACCAATGTCTCCCACGCCACTGGATAATTTGAATTGGTAACTTGAATCGTCTCAATTACCTTCAGTGCTTCTCCTTGCAAAGTTCCTTTTAAATAGTAAAACTTTGAAATATCCGACAATGTTATGTTGTTATATGTACAAGAGCTACAAAACTATCTTGAAAAACGGAACCCACGACTCATATTGACCACTAAATTTTGACAATTCTAAGGTGGGCAGCTTTACTGACGCTTCAGCCGACACTACTGGCGTACTTACGAATTCGTTTTGACCCTCATAAGAAATGTGTTTAGAAATCTTCGACATTAGTTTGAAATAGACATCTTCAAACTCCTTTGATTTATCTTCTTCCGATTTATTCGGATCGCAAAGTTTAATATCCAATTGAGCCTCACTAAACTCCTTCTCAATGCCTTCAAGACCCTGAACTCTCAATCTTAACTCATTTTTCACATCCTCATCGAATTCTATGACATTTGAAAAAAAAAATCATTTCATCTTTTGACCCTTTATATTAGATCGTCTCGAACAACCAATAATTTCCTCAATTTTGTAGTCATTTTCTTTTAACTACGCAACTCAAACAGGTAGAAACAAACGTTACGGAAGCTTATTTTTCCCACCTATACGACTCGTTGCTAATCGTCTAATCCTCTCTAGGAGCCCTTCCTTCACTCCAATTCTCTCAATTCCAACTTCGATATTCTGGTACTCCAAAAAACTCTAACCACGCCGTTTCTTCGTTTCTTTTCCGAGGGCACGTCTCTGCTGCGATTATTCTCCATCCGGCTCGAAGGACCATGTTCAATAGCTCGTTCTCGGCAACGGACGAGCGCACCCAACTTTTTTCTTTCGACGCAATTTTAGATACAAAGTACGAAGTAACAGAACCAAAACATGTACTCTTTATTTTTTACAATACTGACATTACAATTTAATTTTTGTGACAGCAGCCAACCACGCTGAACATAAATAAACAGATGGATTCCGATTCGAGCAGTTGAGCCGAGCGGACGTGTTTTGCAGCGCTCGATAAGATAAGCGGATAAAAAAAGTGTGAAAAAGTGAAAAAGACATAGAATGAAAAAAAGTGGTAGTGAGAGCGAGAGAGAAGAAGATTACAAAAGAAAAAGAAAAGAAGGACGAGAGTCGGAAGAGAGGATTAACCCCTTTGGGAAAAGTATGAAGATAGAAAGATCACCGGTTAAAAAGGCAAAAGAGATGATGAAAAAAATTATGGAGGATGTAGGGGAGATAAACAAAGAGAATCGGAAGATGAGCCTGGAACTGGAACAGTTGAAAATTATGATGCATGAAAAGGAAGAAAAATAGGAAAGATAAAAGATGGAACTAAAAGACAAAATGAAAAAATTGGAGGAGAAAATGGTAGAGCAGAAAAAAAGAGTGAGAAAAAAGAATATTGTAGTAACGGGATTTGACGAAGAGGAATGCGAGAGCGAGAAGAAACTGGAAAATGGATGAAGGTGGAATTAGAGGTAGAAGTGACTGTGAGAGAGATGTGGCGGAACTTGGGAGCTGAGGGGAAAAGAGGGAAGTTATCGAAAATAAAAGAAAACTAAGAGAAAAAAAGGAAAGAGAGTATACATAGAAGATGATCTGATAAATAAGGAAACAGATATATAGAAGGAATTAAGAGCGATAGCCAAAGAAGAGCGACAAAAAGGACAGCGGGTGAAAGTGGGTAATAAAAAGATATGGATAGAGGGAAAAGGACTTAGGTGGGACGAAGAAAATTGGGAGTTAGATACAGAAAATTTTTGAATAAGAGCACAAGAAAAAGACGACAGGGCAGAAAAGGGAAAATGAATACAGAGAGGAATAAAGGAGAAAAGGAGCAAATAAGAATAGTATTCTGGAACGTAGCGGGAATAAAAAACAAAGAGAATAAATTTTGGGAGTATTTGAGAGAATTTGACGTAGTGGGAATGGTAGAAACGTGGGTGGAAGAAAAGGGGTGGGAAAAATTGGAAAAGAGAATGCCGAAAGAGTGTAAGTGGAAATGTCAATATGCAGAGAGGGAAAGCAAGAAAGGGAGAACTAAAGGTGGGATAATAATGGGGGTGAAAGAGGGACTGGAAGGAGAAAATGGAACTGAAGCAAAAGAAGAAAGAGGGATTATGGAAAGAACGGTGAAAAGTAAACAGAGAAAATGGAGAATTGTAACAGTGTACAGCAGAACTATGAAGGAAACGAATAGAATAATAAAAGAACGAGTAAAAGAGCAAGAAGAAAGAACTTTTTTGATTGGGGAGGATTTTAATGCAAGAATTGGGGGAAAAGGAAGACGGATAGAAGAGGAACAAGAAACAATAGAAGGAATAAGATCAACAAAAGATGGAACAGAAAACGCAGAAGGGAGAGTACTAATTAGCTTAGTAGAAGAAAGAGGGTGGGACATACTTAATGGGAACTGCACAGGAGATGAGAAAGGGGAGTACACGTAAATTGGATAAAGAGGGGAGACAGTTATTGATCATGTCATGGTAAATGAAGAAACATGGGATAAAATAGAGAAATTCAAGGTGGGAGAAAGAATGGAGTCGGACCATATGCCTTTAGAAGTGAAGACAAAAGCAAGAAAGAAAGATAGAGGAAGTGTGAATGAGTTTAGAAGAAAAATTGTGAAGAATATTTGGACGGAAGAAGGAAAAGAAAATTATAGAGCAAGACTTAGGGAGGCAAAATACGAAGAAACAGAAATAAACGAAAAGGTGAGGGAGCTGAGCGATAACATAAGAAACGCAACAGAAAAAAAAAAGAGATAGAGATAAGTGGAAGAAGGAGTGGTGGGATAAAGAATACAGGGAAAGGAAGCAGGAAGCAAGAAGGAAACTAAGAAATTGGAAAAAAGAAAAAGCAACCAAGGAAGAGTACAAGAGAGCACGCAAGAGGTACAATTTAGTATGCAAAGAGAAGAAGCAATAGAAACGGATGGAAGAAGAGCTAAAGATGAAGGGTATAAAAACGGAAGAAAGTATGGAGATACATAAATAAGGAAAGAAAGAAAAACAGGGAGACAGTGAGTGATGGAATTACTATGGAGGAATGGAGAGAGTACTTCAGTGAGCTGCTGGGAGGTGATGAAAACAGACAAGAAAAGGAAAAGAGACAACAAAGAGTGGAAGAAATAGAAGAGATAACAAGAGAAGAACTAGAGCAACAACTAAGAAAACTGAAGAAAAAAAAGACACCGGGAGGGATGGTATACAGAATGAAGCGTGGATATATGGAACGGAAAGGGAAAGATATATGCATTCTTTGTGGACCTGAAGGCGGCTTTTGATAATGTGGAAAGAGATTTACTGTGGGAATGCTTGAGAAAGAGAGGGATAAACGAGCATCTGGTAACAAAAATAGAAGAGATATATGTAGAGTGAGAGTGGATGGAAGGGTGAGTGAATGTTTCAAAACTTATAAGGGAGTAAGACAAGGTTGCCCACTAAGCCCCAGCCTGTTTGCAGCTTTTATAGGAGATATGAGAAGATGTTCAGGAAGGGGCAGGCAGGGGGGTTGTGGTGGGCAAAAAAAAAGTGCGGTCTTCAGCATATGCGGATGATTTGGTGGTGCTACCGAGAGAGGAGAAATGTATGAAAGAAATGATAGGAAACATGGAGAATATATGAGGAGGAAAAAGTTGACGGTGAATGTCGAGAAATTCAAGATGATGTTCAGAAAAGGGGGTGGTTGGAGAAAAGTAAGTGAGTGGAGATGGGAAAACGAGAAAATTGAAGAAGTGAAAGAATTTAAGTATTTAGGTTACGTGATGAATGAAAGAAACACAGCAACAGCACATGTGAGAGAGTTAGTAAAAAAAGCAAAATAAGATAATAGGAGTTGTATGGGGAATAGGAGAGAGAAAATTTGGATATGATTTTAGAAGGAGAGTAAAGATGTTTGATAGTTTGGTGAAAAGCGTGATAATGTATGGAGCGGAAATATGGGGATGGAGAGAGCAAAAAGGATTGGAAGGGGTGCAAGGAAAATATATGAAATGGGTGCTAGGGGTAGAGAGAGAGACACCGGGGTATATAGTGATGGAAGAAACAAAGAGAGATTTAATAAGAATAGAAGCAGGAAAAAAAGCAATAAGATTTGAGGAGAAAGTGATAGAGAGAGGAGAGTGCAGAATTTTGCAAGAGTGTTTGAAAGAAAAAAGGAAAGAAATAGGAAAGGGGATATGGAAAGAGAAGGTATATTTCGAAAGAAACGGGTATGCAGGCGCGGAGATAGAAAGAATGCGAGAGAGAGGCAGAGTAATGACAGATGAATTAGTGCAGAGAGATAGAGATGTGCAAGTGCAGGAAAGAAGAACGAGAATTAGGGAGTCTAGGTACAATGGGAAGTATGAAAAAATAATAACGGAAGAAATGCCAAAGTACCTAGGAAGAGAGAATAGAAAAGAGAGAGTGATAATAGCAAGATTTAGATGTGGAAATGAGGAGAGAGAGAATAAATATTGGACTGAGGATAATAATAGAGTATGCAGGTTGTGTGGAGAAAAAAAGGAGACGATAGAGCATTTGTTGAAGGAATGCGTAGAATTGAGAGGGAGAGATGAGAGTAGAGAAGAACTTTTGAATGAGGACGGAAAAGGGATCGAATGGATGAGGAAGGTAGAGTGGAGAAGAGGGACAATAAGTGGGAAGGGGATAAAAGCTGCTAGTTATTGTGTAGAATTATTGATTTATTTAGTTTTATTTATTATATTATATTTTATTTTCTTTTAGTTATGGGAAATGTATCGGATACTTTATAAACCTGTAAAGGTATTCACAGATATTCAAAAAACAAAGAAAATAAATCCGGAATTAAGTCAAATGTCTTAACAACTATGAAAAATCGTATGCATGCGCTAGATAGGAAGATTATATTAAATTTGTAAGTAAATGGATGAGAATAGGGGTGTCTCATAAAAAACGTAACTTCACAATGTTTTACAAGTGACCTGCTATATCAAAAATTAAAAATGAAGTGAGAAATGATAAAATTAAAGTGCGTTATGTCAAAGAAATGAAGCAAAATCCTCTATCGAGAACATCTTAAATGTTCTTGGATGGTGTCGATACAGAATATTCTAGTAGTTAGTAAATTATTCTGGATTCATCTTTTTTGACAATACCAAAATTTTCGTGTAATGATTTACACTTTTTAACTTGTATTCGGTATGAGAGCTTATTACTAACGTTACAGTCAAACAGTAGCAGTACATTACCTTCTCCAAAAAATAAAAAAGTAACGTATGTAACAAAAGTTTTGGGAAAATTTTTCGTATTATTTTTTTCCTATTAAAAATAAAGCAATCAACTTACCATTGGATATTGAAAATCTGTCAAGTTTCCCCTACAAATTGACAATACATTTGTGTTTACAAAGTTTTACAAAATGTCTTACAAGCTAGAATTGCGTAAAGGTATTTACAACTTGGTTGGCCCAATGCCGAAACGTGACATTGTCGCCATTTATAAAAACCAAAATATATCTAAGACAACAATTTACCGCGTCATTAGGGAATGTGAGGAAGGTCTCCCGTGTATGAATCTTCCCAAGACGGGGCCGCCCTCGAGTTTTGAATGGTCAAACACTTCATAATTTGATTAAATCTGCAAGAAATAGAAAGGGAGTTTCAACGAGAAGATTAGGCCGAAGATTTCACGTTTCCCACATGACAATTAAGAGGGAAATTAGCAGAAATAATTTAAAATATAGAAATGGACAAAAGTGTCCAAAATACACAGCTGCTCAATTAGAGAGGATTCCAAGGTGCTGCAGACGTTTAAGACTAGAACATTTCAGAAACAATGCCGCGATAATTTTAGACGACGAAAAATATTTTACATTATCTAACTCCGAAATAAAAGGAAACGAAGGCTTTTATACAGACAACATTGAGGACGTCCCTAATGATGTGAGATATAAGAAAAAAGCAAAATTCGAGGACAAGGTACTAGTGTGGTGCGCCATTTCTGAAGCTGGTTTTTCAAGACCTTCTGTTGGGCGAGTTAGGGGTGAAGCTTTAAATGCAGACACTTATATTCGAAGATGCCTCCCTAAATTAGTAAATTTTATTCAAACTCATCATGTTAATGATAATATTATGTTCTGGCCGGATCTGGCATCGTGCCATTATGCGAAAACAACCCAAGATTGGTTAAGGCAACAGAATATACCATGTGAAGAACTGCGACGAAGAAGAATCTACCAAAAAATTCGAGAATTGAACCCACTTACCGTCCAAAGGCTGATGAGAGGCATTCGCACCACATTGCGAACCATTGAAACCCATGGCCCTTTAGCTGCTATTACAATTATTGTTAAATCTTCACTTAATCATTTTCTGTGCTATAAACTTAAATTAAACAATTATAGTTTGTATTATTAAATTCGAAAAATTTTACCAAAACTTTTGTTACATACGTTATTACAGAATTTGTTATGCACCCCCGTTCGCAGAAAAAAGTCGTGAGATCAGTTGTCATTAATATATTATTTATTTTTGTTTGCAGCTCCTAAAGTGACAGCTAAACCACACTGGGCGCATTTCATTCATCCAGTTTGGCGGCCAGTACACATAATTATTTATAAGAATGAAGATGAGAAAAAAGCTAAATCATCATTTTTGGATACAATAAATCAATTTTCACGCCACCAGAACAAGAAGAATACGAGATTTCCCAAAAACAAAAAACGGGGGAGGCATGTATAGCCTTAGAAAAAAAAATACAAAATGAATTACTTATGCGTTGGGTTTTACTAAAAAAAGACTAAACATGTTAGATTTTAAATTAATTACACCTGATATATTTGTATCAAAAATAGATAACATCTAATAACATCTCGTCGATTTGATTTTTTCCTATTTGTAATTTTGTGATTTTTATTTTCTCATTTTTACTGCTTATATTTTTATAATATCGAAACTAATAACGTACCACCAAGACCAGAAAATGCTATAAATATTTTCTGCTTAATATTTGGTGGTCTATAGATCTTGAGACACTTTAAGGCCCTTTCTGGTCGTTTCGTGTCCTTTCTTTGGGTCGTCATTTTTTTTTTTTTCAATGATTTTTGCATGTATCCCCAAAAGCAGAAATTACTGGGACAGCCAAATTTTGATCTGATTAATTTGTTGTTGATAAACTCTCACAAGGGACATAAATGCTAGTTGCCAGTAGCTGGTACCTTGCGTGCGTCGCTACGTCCCAAAAATAACGAACAGGTAAACCACGATGGTTAAACAATATTTTTTACAAAAGAGGGATGACAAAAATTGGGGTCGTCAACCCCCCTATGCTACTTTCCATTGCGAATATTATTAGTGGTCAAAATTTCTAACGATTGCTTGACCGGTGTAGAATATACAGGCTGTCCCATTTAAAACTCCCCAGGCCAGATTTCTCCGAATTAATTATTGTGATTGAAAAATCCTCGGACAGGTCGATTTTGTTTGCCAGGGGCACATCTTTTCAGGTTCCTTTCAACTCCCGGCATTTCGCCCTCTTCGCGAGGGGGCTGTTAGCCCCAAAATCATAAATGGCACTATGGATCGAGTGATGCCTCATTTGAAAGGTATTGAAGGCCTCTCTACAACTAAGCAATTACTTTTCAATATCTTGCAGTTTTGACCGTAAAAACGAAATTTTCTACTTTCAAGATAATCCACATTTTCTCATGCTATGTCCCACAGAAACCACAAAGACCAACATGTAATTTCTGAAATTAAATTTATTGAATTTTTTGTGTCATTAGGTTGTTGATTTTGATTGCTAAATAGCACGAATAAGTTAAAACTGAATGTAGAGTATGCGACACGATGATTTTTCAACAAAACAATCTAATTAAGGTAATAAATGTTGGATGGCTACCATTCATTTCCATGCAAAATTACAGACCATTTTCAAAACTGTTCGTGATGTTACAATTTCAATAAGCCTAATTTCAGCAATAACATGTTTGTCTTTGTGGTTGCTGTGGAACACAGCATGAGAAGATGTGGATTATCTTAAAAAGAGAAAATTATGGTTTTTTGCAGTCAAATCACCAAAAGATTGAAAAGTAAGTGGTTAGTTGTAAAGAGGTCTCCAATACCTTTCAAATGAGGTATCACTCGACCCATAGTGCCATTTAAGATTTTGGGGCTAACAGCCCCCTCGCGAAGAGGGCGAAATGCCGGAACTTCAAAGAAACCTGAGAAGATGTGCCCCTGGCAAACAAAATCGACCTGTTCGAGGATTTTTCAATCACAATAATCAATTCGGAGAAATCTGGACTGGGGAGTTTTAAATGGGACAGCCTGTATGTATTGTGGAATATAGAAACAGACCGACAAACATTCACGTTTATATCATGCGATTCTTTAAATTTCCATTCTAGGTAAGCCTTGGAATTTGAACGTAATTTGAGCTATAACACTGCCCAACAAATATCTACTTCATAAAATTTTCCAAGAATATTATTATCACGTTTGATGTATTTTGGTGTGCTCATTCCAAAAATCACACCGGTATTTGTGTAGCAGCTCTAGTTTTTAAAAATTTTCAAACGACCTGCATTTAAGGTGACGGTGCATATTAAGTGTTTCTACGTATTTTAACTATGTACTTTGGAAAGAATTTTTGCAATCTACAGAAGCCATGGGTGCCTAATACTGTATGCCAAAATTGTGTTGTCTCTTTGCGACAATGGTCAAGTGGAAAAAGATCTGCTCTTAAGTTCAAGACACCCATGATCTAGCGGGATTTGTTTTGCTTATCTCTCGAAAAAAATTGCTGGACTGAGCAAGGAAAAGTTGAAAGCAGGCATTTTTGATGGACCACAAATTAGACAACTGATAAAAGACCCAAATTTTATCCAATCTATGAACGAACTTGAAAAGCGAACCTGGAAATATTTCGTTTTTGTGATTCAAAATTTTCTTGGGAATCATAAATCAGAAAACTATTTACAATTAGTTAACGATATGATGTCTAATTTGAAACTTCTAGGGTGTAACAGGAGCATTAAACTACATTATTTACATTCTCATTTGGATCGATTTCCTGAAAACCTTGGAGATTATAGTGAAGAGCAAGGTGAAAGGTTTCACCAGGATATTCGCACGATGGAAGAACGTTACTAAGGGAGGTGGGATATACATATGATGGCCGACTACTGCTGGAATCTGCTCAATCAAGAAAATCTTATAAAAAACAGTTTTTCCCTCAACCACAGTAACTATTTCAAATAAAGTGAGTAAACAAATCATAGATTTGTATAAATTTTTAACCTGCTTGTAAATTTAAAACTAGAGCTGCTAGAAAAAAACCAGTGTTATTTTCATAATCAGCACACTTAATTTAATCGAAAACAAGTTGAAATACTCTGGAAAATTTTTCAGTGTTGACCAGTGTAATCAAAGAATCGCACGTTATAATTATGTATATACAGGCTGGAAAGTTTAACTGGAATAAACTCACTGCAATTGATTTTCCGAAAAAATTCCTGAAACACGTCGATTTTTGTTTTTAAATTGCCACTTTTTAGCCTGCTCAGCTTTCTTTTGTTTTTACTCAGGGGGCTGTAACCACCCTTAAGTTTTTTTTTTCAAATAGGAAGATATATGTCAACCGACACATAATTGGAAAGGTTATAAAAAAAGGAGTACAACGATATATTTTTTTTACTTTTCCAGCTAATAATGTAAGAAGAAATAAATAAAAACAATTTTAATCTATTTCTTTTTTGGTAGGTTTACTGTTTGAAAACTGTAGGACTTGAATTTAAAAAAATCTCGTTTTAGGTAAGTATAATGTTTTTTAATGTAACGGATGTTCAATATGTTAACAAAGTCTTTCTTGACAAAATTCAAGACGATAATAAAATTCATTTCTTACATTTTACATTTGTGGAGTGTTTTGCTGAATTTTATAGGTAATTACGTTGTTGCAAATCTTCAAGATTATCGGGTTTTGTGTTCTAGACTTTACTTTTAAGATGCCCCACAAAAAAAAGTCAAGATTGTTGAGTTCTGGTGGTCTTGCTGGCCATTCTATTGCATTTCTTATTCAGATCTACCTATTATGAAAAATGTCGTCCAAATAACACCGAACGGATGCAGCACAGTCCGGTAGAGCTCTATCCTGTTGGTCCAAAAGTAACATTTTGATATTTAAAAATAAAATCTACTTTCTGTCTTTGTAGCTCATCGATATATGTTTCTTCCTTCTGTTCTCTTGTTCTGATCCATTCACTTCTAGAAATATTTTTTTGCTTCCTTACCCCTTCTTGAAATCATCTAATCAGTCTGTGATTTATTCTGATAGTAATATTTATATCTACTGTCATGCTAAAATTGACCAAAAAAACGAAATTTTAAAATCTACAAAATACTGAATATAGTATGGGGTCTTCATAATTGATTCATACATCATGATGGAGAATTTTGACGTTCAAAGCCTACTGGATGTATGAAGCATTTATGAAGATTGTATTTTTTGTATGAAGTGAAATTGTTTAGTGGCGTCGATCCACTGAGGCCAAGCTGAGATTATTAATTTCCTTGTCATGGTGCAACAAAAAACAGGTAGATTTTTTAAGTGGCGTACAGAAAATCTTAGACGTAATTTTTCTGTTAGTTTGAAAATTTTTATATAATAAGTAGTCTATGCTTTATTGTCACTTTGACGTTTGAAGTTATAAGATTTCTCAACCACTTGTCAAGGCCTTCAATAGCAAGTGTCAGAAATAGGTTGTATAATACTAGTGTTTTATACTTTAAGAGGGTTCTCTAGCGGCATGTACATTGCTGCCGGTCGAAAGTACATTTTCCCGCAATATATTTTTTTAAATTTACAAATCTGAAAAAATCGCTCTGTAGCTGCAAAGATCTATATATTTTATCAACACGCCGACAAAATTTCAACAAAAAATCTTCAAAAATAAAAAAGTTACATTCAACGCCCGGCAGCAAAGTACATTTCTGGTTAAACAATGTAACATGTGCTTCAAATTGGTGGATCTTTTTATACAGTTCAAGGGCGCTGTCCGCGCTCAATATTACTTTAAATACTTGAGAATTGCGAAGAAGTTCGAAATTCTAGATTCAGGCTTCAGATTCCAGAATTTTGGAATTACAAATATCAGAATTTTACATGGTCCAAATATTCCTAGGCCTCTATAATTTGAAGAATTTAAAGATGAAATCTGAAGCTCATTTTACATTGTTTAACGACACTTTAAAAAAAAGATAATTTATGGTTGTTACACTTTGGTACTTTGTTGAAGCTGTAATTTAGGACGAATTAATTTTGATAAGTACAATCTGATGTCAATAAATATAACTGAAGGAAATTTCTTCCAAGACACACCGAGTGTAATATTAAATTTTATCCAAAATCATTCCTAATAGTAGTAGTAGTATATAATTATATTTATTACCTTTACAGATTTATAAAGTATCCGATACATTTCTCATAACACAAATAAAATAAAATATAATATAATAAATAAAACTAAATAAATCAATAATTCAACCCAATAACTAGCAGCGTTTATCCCTTCCCACTTATTGTCCCTCTTCTCCACTCAACCTTCTTCATCCATTCGATCCCTCTTCCATCCTCATTCAAAATTTCTTCTCTAACTCTCATCTCTCCCTCTCAATTCTACGCATTCCTTCAACAAATGCTCTATCGTCTCCTTTTTTTCTCCACACATCCTACATACTCTATTATTATCCTCATTCCAATATTTATTCTCTCTCTCCTCATTTCCACATCTAAATCTTGCTATTATCACTCTCTCTTTTCTACTCTCTCTTCCTAGGTACTTTGGCATTTCTTCCGTTATTATTTTTTCATACTTCCCATTGTACCTAGACTCCCTAATTCTCGTTCTTCTTTCCTGCACTTGCACATCTCTATCTCTCTGCACTAATTCATCTGTCATTACTCTGCCTCTCTCTCGCATTCTTTCTATCTCCGCGCCTACATACCCGTTTCTTTCGAAATATGCCTCCCTCTCTTTCCATATCCCCTTTCCTATTTCTTTCCTTTTTTCTTTCAAACACTCTTGCAAAATTCTACACTCTCCTCTCTCTATCACTCTCTCCTCAAATCTTATTGCTCTTTTTCCTGCTTCTATTCTTATTCCATCTCTCTTTGTTTCCTCCATCACTAACCCGGTGTCTCTCTCTCTACCCCTAGCACCCATTTCATATATTTTCCTTGCACCCCTTCCAATCCTTCTTGCTCTCTCCATCCCCATATTTCCGCTCCATACATGATCACGCTTTTCACCAAACTATCAAACATCATTACTCTCCTTCTAAAATCATGTCCAAATTTTCTCTCTCTCTCTCTCCTATTCCCCATACAGCTCCTATTATCTTATTTGCTCTTTTCACTAACTCTCTCACATGTGCTGTTGCTGTGTTTCATTCATCATATAACCTAAATACTTAAATTCTTTCACTTCTTCAATTTTCTCTTTCTCTCATCTCCACTCATTTACTTTTCTCCTACCACCCCCTCTTCTGAACACCATCATCTTGGATTTCTCTACATTCACGGTCAACTTTTTTCTCCTCATATAAACTCCTGGACAGAATTAACGCACCACTGCATTTTTTTTTTTTTGCGTTATTCCAAAATACCGATGATATTTAGTTTTCTAGCTATCTTACAAGTAGGCTGTGGACCTACTTCGACAGTTTATGTAAATGCAGTCAACAAGGTTTTTGTTTTAAAAGTACAATTGCAAATAAAAGCATTTTTGGCAAAAATGATATAAAATTTGATCGGATTTTTTTTCTTTTTAAGACTAGTTGTCTTTAGCTACCAAGTTTTTTTTGTTATTGATAGTGTCAGTGCGAGTGTACTACATTTTAGTAATGAATCGCAAAACAATTTTTTTAGCGGAGGAAGCAGAAGAACATCAACTTTGCTGAGTGAGGGATATTCGATGCGCCATGTTGCTAATGTAATGGGAAGAAACCATTCCAGCATTAGTCACATTGTTAAACGATTTAATGACACAGGTTCTCGCTTAAGAAGGCCGGGACAGGGCGAAAACGGTGTACTAGTCCAATAGATGAGCATTTTCTTAGACAACCCGCGCTAAGAAACAGGAGAACGACTAGTACCATCCTAAAAAATGAGCTCTTAGCTGTTTGCAATCTTATTGTATCTTCCTGAACGACTAGAAGGCGCTTAAATGATGCTAGATTGGACAGCAGAAAACCGTCCAAGAAACCCCTGTTCACCAGAGAACACAAAATTCAAAGATTGCGTTTTGCGAAAAATCATCAAGTTTGGACTGGAAGAATTGGATTGAAAGAAGGTTTTATTTTCAGATGAAACGAGGATTAGCCTTAAAGCTCCTGATGGACTTGATTGAGATTTGCTAGTTGCAGCATCTGTCCAAGAGTAATGTTTGGTGGTGGCTTTGCAATGTTTTGGGGAGGCATCTGTTACGATGGCCGCACAGAGTTGGTCCCTAGACGTGTTAGGTCAATGAATGCGGATTGTTATCTTGAACACATCGTTCTTGCCCATGTAATGCCATTTACTCCTTTTGTGGGGTCGAATTTATTGTTTATGCAGGATAATGCTCATCCTCATGTGGCTAGGCAAGTTATTCGCTACTTAAACGCTGTTGCTATTCCGTTCATGAAATGGCCAGCCAATAGTCCTGCCATGAACCCAATAGAGCATCTATGGGACGATATTAAAAAAAGGGTTAAACGTCGTACATCTCCACCTGCCAACCACAATCAACTTATAGACGCAGCAATTCGAGAATGGGAAAATACTCCTCAAGAAGTCATTCAAAATTTGATCTCCAGTATGCCAAGACGCATGGAAGCAGTAATTAGGAGCAGAGAAGGACATACACGATATTATAATAGCTCTAAGTCTATAAATTCTATTGTTTTCGTTTATTCTTTGTTTACATGTTTGCGGTTTCTTTTTCAAGAAAAAAGTTTTTTAATAAAAGAAAAAGGAAATAGTGTCATGTTTCGCTGATTTCATTTACAAGCTGCTAGACAGTACCTAACAATAAGCTTTCATGAAAATTTTATTGCAATATTAATTTCAGTAGTGGAATTATACAAGTTTAATTGAGTGATGCGTTAATTTTGTCCAGGAGTTTATTTCTCCATGTTTCCTATCATTTCTTTCATACCTTTCTCTTCTCTCGCTAGTACCACCAAATCATCCGCATATGCTAAAGACCACACTTTTTCTTTGCCCACCACAACCCTGCCCCTTCCTGAACATCTCCTCTATATCTCCAATAAAAGCTGCAAACAGGCTGGGGCTTAGTGGGCAACCTTGTCTTACTCCCTTATAAGTTTTGAAACATTCACTCTCCCTTCCATCCACTCTCACTCTACTTATCGTCTCTTCATATATCTCTTCTATTTTTGTTACCAGATGCTCATTTATCCCTCTCCTTCTCAAGCATTCCCACAGTAAATCTCTTTCCACATTATCAAAAGCCGCCTTCAGGTCCACAAAGAATGCATATATCTTGCCACCCCTCCATTTTATCTCATTTCCTGCTATGTGATTAAAGATACATACATTATCCATGGTCCCTCTACCTCTCCTAAATCCCGCCTGCCCATTTGGTAACACCCCCCGCTCATTCATTTCCTTCATCAGTCTCTCTTTATCCTTTTCCCCTTTCTTCCTTCCACTCCTTGGAGAATCCCTCTCCCTTCTACACACCATTCATATCTCTAACAACCTTTCAGTTCCATATATCCACGCTTCATTCTGTATACCGTCCCTCCCCGGTGTCTATTTTCTTTTCAGTTTTCTTAGTTGTTGCTCTAGTTCTTCTCTTGTTATCTCTTCTATTCGTTCCACTCTTTGTTGTCTCTTTTCCTTTTCTTGTCTGTTTTCATCACCCCCCAGCAACTCACTGAAGTACTTTCTCCATTCCTCCATAATAATTCCATCACTCTCTCTCTCTCTCTCTTTCTTTCTTTCCCTATTTATATATTTCCATACCTCTTCTTCCGTCTTTATACCCTTCATCTTTAGCTCTTCTTCCATCCGTTTCTTTTGCTTCTTCTCTTTGCATACTAAATTATACCTCTTGCGTGCTCTCTTGTACTCTTCCTTGGTTGCTTTTTCTTTTTTCCAATTTCTTAGTTTCCTTCTTGCTTCCTGCTTTCTTTCCTTGCATTCTTTATCCCATCACTCGTTCTTCCACAGCCCCATCTTCTCTCTTATCTCTATCTCTTTTTTTTCTGTTGCGTTTCTTATGTTATCGCTCAGTTCCCTCACCTTTTCGTTTATTTCTGTTTCTTCGTATTTCGTCCAAATATTGTTCACAATTTTTCTTCTAAACTCATTCACACTCTATCTTTCTCTCTTCCCTTTGTCTTCACTTCTAAAGGCATATGGTCCGACTCCATTCTTTCTCCCACCTTGAATTTCTCTATTTTATTCCAGGCTTCTTCATTTACCATGACATAGTCGATAGCTGTCTCCCCTCTTGATCCAATATACGTGTACTCCCCTTTCTCATCTCCTGTGCAGTTCCCATTAAGTATGTCCCACCCTCTTTCTTCAACGAAGCTGATCAGTACTCTCCCTTCTGCGTTTTCTGTTCCATCTTTTGTTGATCTTCCTTCTATTGTTTCTTGTTCCTCTTCTATCCGTCTTCCTTTTCCCCCAATTCTTGTATTAAAATCCCCCCCAATCACCAAAGTTCCTTCTTCTTGCTCTTTTACTCGCTCTTCTATTATTCTCTTCGTTTCCTTCATACTTCTGCTCTACACTGTTACAATTCTCCAATTTCTCTGTTTACTTTTCACCGTTCTTTCCATAATCCCTCTTTCTTCTTTTGGTTCAGTTCCATTTTCTCCTTCCAGTCCCTCTTTCACCCCCATCATTATCCTGTTCCTGTATAAATTGGGTGTGTTTTATTTTGCACTACCTCTTCGACGGGGTTGTTTCTTGAAATTCAATATCAATATTAAACGCCAGGAACGTTTTTGAAAAAAATGTATTTATAACTAAGAAAATAAATAAAACATAATTTCTACCCTATCCAGTCTAGAAATAAGACACAAAAGCCGCCCACACGATGCAAAGAGGAGTTACATCTAACTTTAGAATATGTATTGTATAAAGTTACAAAAATTGTTGCGTGTACAATTTTTATTTACATATTTTACATCAAAATTTAACGAAAAAATTATTTGATTTCGAAAATAACACAAAAATACCACTTAGTAAATCACATTGCTTGTATTCTTCTTACATGACGACGTTATGGCTTCTTCCAAATTACTGTCTAATTTATGATAATTGGCAGAATTCGGTCTTCGTCCCCTATACTGTCGCTTGCCTTTGCGGCCTTCCAACATCAAAGCAAGAATCTGTAAAAATTATTATTTAGTTGATGTTATACACGATGATGTATAGTTAGTTACCTTCTGCTTGTTGTGGTAACATACATAACCAACAATGAAAATTAAACACAAAAGCATAAAGTAGGTGAAGAAATAAGAATCACCCTCCATTTCTGTGGTATAGTTAACTGAGTCAGACTCATCTAGTGACAGAGGTTTTGAATCTTTCCCATTTTGTGGCGAATCCATAGGAGGTTGAATAACGGGATCATCCTCTGCAAAATTATTACACATGGATTAGAGGATTACAAAGTGAAATATTTTTATTACAAAATTTAATTTTACGTGCTGTTCCGTAATCGTAACAAGTGACAAACAAAAAACGTATGGATGATTTTGAATTTCCGTGTGGTTTAACAAATAGGGTGCATAGCCATATCCCTACCCAACCTTTCAACGGTAGTCCGAGCTACTAAAAGTAACAAATTATAGATACACAAACTAAAAATACTCTACTTTTAAAACTAGAGTTATAAGATAACAAAACTTCTTTTGGACACATGTTCTTCTCTACAAGGTCTCGCGGAAGAACAGCCGTATTTTGTGTAATTATATTTTATGCTTTACCTTACAAAGTATGAATATGTAGTAGAGTAAGTGATTTAATTTTTTTTCGAAAGATACATCCTTCCCACAAAATAAAATCTAACTTTTAAGTATCATAATTATCATGTCCATACATATTTCAATATGTCATTTGGCCATTACAAGTGAAAACTGAAAACAACTCGACTTGGCATTTTAATTTAATTCTGCGGCAAAGTCCATATAATAAAATTAAACACGAAAGAACGAAACGAAAGAAATACCACAACACGAGACAACAGTAACAATGCGAAAGCAATGCCAATATCTTAAAGTCGCGCAGGATGACTCATAGCCCATGAGATTTTAAGACCTATATCTCCCTTAACAATAAATTGTTATTACTTACGCTCATTTGTATCTCCTATTTCTTCGTCCAGCATATGATCCTCTTCATTTACTTGTTGTGGATTTACAGGTTCTTGTGAAATATCTGCATTAGCATCAATATTTTTGGGCTCGGTCACAGGTTTTTCAGATTTTTTATCAATTTCATTATTGACAAGCAGAGCACTATTCGTCTGCTTAATATCATCGTGTACTTCTACAGAAGGTTTCTCTGGTGCTGCTTCTTCAGTTTCTTGTTCAAACTCAATATCAGGTTTCACTATATTGTTGGACTTTACAGATTCTTGCTCATTCACAGGTTGCACCTCAGATGTTGGAGGTTTCACAGCAACTTTTTTCACTATATTATTAGATTCTTGCTTATGCACAGGTTGTCCGACAGCTATTTGAGGTTTCAAAGCAGTTTGAGCATCATTATTACTTTTGTCTGCAGGTTTGTTATCAGAAATAGCAGCCAACGCTGGTAAATCATTTTGTGCTTTTAAAGTAACAGGAAGAACTTGTTTGTGAACAGGTCCTGAACTTGTTTCTTTTGAGTTGAGACTACCGGTTTGAATTTTAGCTGGATCGACAACAGGTTGAATACCTGATGGTAACATACTTCTCGCTGGTACTTTGCTATTAGGCACTTCTACTTGACCAGTAGTTGATTGTATACTAGATTTGGGACTTTCAGCTTGTGAATTTTGGTTTTTAGATACATCTTGTTGGGTTAAAGAATTTGATTTACTTGTATTTAAATGAGCAAAATAATATGCACTGTGGCAAATTGACCTTACCACACCAAAGTCATCCCCACAAATTCTTGTACAGTTATCTCCTATGGTACTCATTATACTCTTAACATATCTGCAAACTTCATCTAGCTTATATTGTTGTGAAACACTATCATCCATTGTAGTGTTCTCCAACTCTTTCCAAGTGCAGTGCCGAGTGAATGATTCAAAGAAAAGTGAGCACTCAATGTCTTGAACACTCACTGGTTCAGTCAGCTTCCAACCACTGCATGCAGTTGTAAACATTGGATGACTTTTATACAAAGGAAGAGATTCAATAGAGGGGCATTTCTCCACAATAGCATCATAGAATAAATTCACTGTAGGTGCACAGAAAATTTGACACAGCAGACACATAAAACATAATATGTAGAAATTATTCATTTTTAGGTATTGGATTGGAAACACTCTCTAGCCTTTAACTTTCCGTTAAAACTCCTAAAAGTAATAAATTTGAGGTCACCAAGAAACAAGTTCAGTTACGGTCAACACTTACGCATATAAGTAAAGTCCAGTTTAATTAAACATATGCATGCATATATAAATAATGGCCTTATAGTTGACTATTTTCGTGTTGATTTTGTATTTTCATCTTCAACATTTAAGGAGTTTAACTGGTTTAATAAATATTCCGGTTGGATTTATTACTCTATTTGACAAAGACAATGCGAATTTGACAGCTCTACTACTTCGCTACTACCAACTTAAGAGCATCTAATCATATTACTAACATTAATTTATAACTCTCTTTAGTCTTTATAATTAAGTAATATTGCTCTATGATTTGAAAGTATGAAAGCACTATGAAAGTAATAAATATCGGTCGACTTTGACGATTGCAGATTCTAGATCATCTGTGACGGTAATATTTACGTGGACACAATAGAGACGGAGATAACTCGCTATGTTTATTCGTTACCTGGGTTGCGTTCGAGAACAATACTTTATCAGTTACAGTTGGTGGTGGGGGTACGAAGTACAGTCAAGTTAGTGATCTTTCTTTTTCGAACAAGGTTTTTGTAATGAATTGGCATCGCAGCAGGCGGTGTTTGTGTAAACTGAGCTTTATCTTATGTCAAAAAAGTTAGTAAAACATGTGAGACTAGCATTAGATTATTTGGAGGTTATGTTATGAAACAACTCAAAATCCTGTGATCGTCAGACAATGAAAGAAAAAGCAGAACCCTACGTTGTGTTATTTTTTTGACAAGACAAGCAATGGCGGGACATTCAAACTTACCCAAAAGAAACAAAACCCTAGATTCTTTGGATACATGGCGACAGCTAATCAGGAATGGAGCGTAAATTGATAACACAAAAATTATGGTTTTAAATGTTTATTAAGTTTTAGTCATTCTGTGGTTAACAATTTCTAGTGTCTTCGTACTAAGTTGGTAACAATACAAATTTGATGATTTTAACAATAACGATTCGAGTAATAAATTACAACTGACAATTTCCAATAATTTCAACAATTAACAATTTAGTTCTTCAGAAAAAAGTACATGATGAGTGAGGTTAAGTCAGCTAATTTTATTCCACCATAAGCTTTTGCAGTTTACATGAATTTACAACTGACAGATACAATGAAATATCTACACCCAAAGCGGGTAAAGCTCCTGAGAGAGAGAGAGAGAAAGAGTGATGGACAATATGTAGAGCACATGGAAAGACCAAAGCGAAGTCAACAAGACAACTGTCTGTGAGGCAAGATTGTAGAGAGTTTTCTATCATGGGGGAAAAGCTTGCACATCCAACGGACCAGGAGAAATGAATTTGTTACTGAATTGTCCTAGACATACTTAGTTTCCTGTCTTTCTTTAAGGCTTGTCCAAACCAAGTTAGTTAGCAGAACCTATCTCGGGGGCTATTCTTTTGGTTGTTAAGTATTTAAATATTTGTGAAGCAAGCAATTTGTTAGTAGCCCGAAAATAGTACTGCAACTTCAACTTCGTAGGCTCAAGGAGTTAGTAGCAACTCCCTTTTCTGGGTCCCCCGTAGCCCAAGAGACAACTCGAAGTCGAAAACGACTTCTCTCCCACCTCTCAGGTATAGGTTTAGCCGAAGTAGGGCCACATAACTCCCCCAAACAGCAGCCTGCAACGCGAACCACAAACTGAACACTATTTGGTCTATCTGTTGCCTCGAAATATGTACGTACAAACAATATAAAATAATACAATATACAGTAACGCAACGTTTTCCTTGGAAGCCATTTTGAACAAGCGCACCGAGATGACATCAAGCGGGCGTAACACGTAACGAGGCGCAACGAAGCTACCAACATGCACAAGCAAACAACACTAAAGACCGATATTTGGCTTCCCCCGGTGTCGAAAGAGCTAGATGTCAGTTACGAGCGAACGACGGGATCGGAAATTGCGAGGGGGCGCAAAACAACATAACGATAAGGCACCTTTCAGAACCCCGACATTCGGCGTGGCGCTTTGCCGTTTTGTGCCTTTTAGTCTTCAGTTCTTACTAAGCGTTGGTTCATTCAAGTCAACAGAGACAAAATAGCTTTTTAAATGACCGCAAGCTGCTGTCGGCAGTATAACGAAAGACAGGTAATTTATGCTACTGCAGAGAAAGAAGGGCTGAATGCAACTGATACGAAATTTCTGGGTTTACGCGGTCCACGGAATACTTCGAGTAGCAATAGTGAACATTATTTTAAACAAAGGCTAGAATTCTTAACAAGACATGTAAATACAAAGGCTGAACGACTCCGTTTTCATCATGGCGGGTTTTATGACGTACCTAGCAGACAAAATTGTCGACTAACGGTAAAAATTGAAATGCTTTTTATCTAGCAGTTTCTAGTATGGAACAAACGCCGGTCAATTTCAGGGCCATCTCATTATGTTGAGTATGACAAAAGAAATAGATAGAAAGAAAAAAAGAAGGTTACCTGTAAATACGTCGGACGGCACCACACACACGATTGTTAATTTAAATTCAACCGATCCTTCTGGTAACGTGAAATTTCGACAATGCAATTTAAACATAGAACACACTCAACTTTTAAAAACAGGAGAACTCATAGTGGAATAAAATCAGGTAAAAACGTTAGTTACGACTTGATGCTTCTAACGTTAAAAGTGGAATGAATGTAATGGCTGCCGGTCCTCCTTCCATCATCTAGCAGCTGCCAACCTCTGCTGGATGTTGCTAACTTCAGAGCAACTTACCGGATAGACAACCTGAAGTTCTCTTAATGCATCGTATGGTGTATTTTGGGGATATCTCAATACATATATATATACAAGAATTGCTCCTTTAAATATATTAGATAAAACTTTGACGTTTGATTCTTACTACACTTGATCCGGTTTTCTTGCAATGCTACACTTGCTGGACCGCTGCAGTCGTTTTTTCTTCTGCACACTTCTTTGAATGTTTTTGTTCATATTATTTTGATTTCGTTCCATTATAGTTTTGCTATTTCAAGATTTTGTTACTTGTCTGCTGTACTTACGATCTTTGAGCTTAAAGCATCTATTTCTAATTAAGTATGATGAATGAATCGTTTGTGTGGATCACATAATAAACAATTTAATAATATGTGATCCGTGGTTCTGATAAACCTAATATACTTCCCGCCACTATTTAAACATGAAACATGTCAACGTCAATTCGAAAAACCCGCAAAATATTTATTTAGTCATTTGATCGTCCAAAAAAATAAATAACAAAAGAACGTTGTTTTTTCTTCTTACCCCACGATAAACACACATGTATATTATTGCCTCAAGCTTAAATTGTTACGGGCATGCGATATATTTTTTTGTCGGAATCGAGACATTGCGGAACAAGTAAGTTGTAACCGATACCATTATGGATTCTAATCGGTTTCATTTTCCTGTTGCAACTCGTCGACTCCGGCAAATCGAATGAAAGGCCGTTTTTTTTTTGGCCGGCACGTGTCTTGATTTCCAGTCATATTTAATATTCTGCTTTGAATTGTTACTAGTTAAAATGGACAGTTTGTTCTTATTTATTTTGTCCAGCATATGTTTTTCTAAGGCTTGCTTTTTTAATGTTTCTAAAGTTAATTTGTTACACGCACTGAGGCAAGTGATCAACTCAATCTACATTTTTGGAATGCGGTCCTGTCACCATTTCTTTACACCTTAGCCGACCAGTCGATCAAGAGTAGAATGTTTATTTCAGAACCAGTTTAGGACGTTCATAGATAAGTTGGCCGTGCATAATTTCCCCTCGCATCCTCGTGACAATTTAAGCTTGAGCCTACTATACACAACATTTATTAAGAGCAATTAAAGGAAATCATTTAAAAGATTTAAACAGAAAAACGCAATTCAATAAATAACAAATTTATTAGTGATAAATAAAAATCTTATAATCTCTTCCATGTATAACGCTCTATTTTAACCATTAAACCCCTACAAAGTAGAATTGTCAGTCATGGTGGCGTGATACACCATTTGTTATGGGTTTAGCTTGGGCAAAAGCATGCGCTATAGAATTTTTTGGCAAACATCCTGTTTCAGTCTTTGGAATTAGTTTAGGCACAAAAAAGATTGCTATGAGTCCTCCTACATGGATGCACCAGTACATATGCCTAAAAATAATATACATTTTATACAACAGTTAGTATTTCTTATTAAATATAATTATATTAAAATATCACAATAATTTAGTAACATAATCACCCTCATTCGTAAATCACTCCTGAAGTATGTTAACTAAACTTACGTGTATAAACGTATACAGGGCCAAAATTCCAACAACACGAACGTAAATACCATATACGCCATCAATAATCTGGTAGTTATGAATGTTACTGCATCATAGAAGAATTTCGTTTCAACGTTGCTTTGGAACAGGGGTCTCACTCTTTTGCGCACCTTAAAATAAATCAAGAAACATACATGTGGTAAAAAAAAACTCTTTTTATCTCACAATTCTGGATGCTAAAGTGAAAAAGGCACCACTGGCAAAAGTGAGATAATAGCCAGGATAGAATCCGTGCCAAATAGCCGATAAACAGTATGTCAGCTCCAATGAATATTTATCCACACGTTCATATACCACCATTCGGAGCCATCGATTTGTGCCCAAGTTCCAGCAACTGATGCTGTCATGCAAATTTGTTGCCAACTAAAAATTGTAATTTTAGAGAATGGTTACATTTAAAGTTAATATACAGGGTGTTACAAAATGATTTTCATCTAAATTTGGATTTTTTTACATGTAAATTTTTCTGTGCCACTCTATTCTTTTTGCATCTGCTAATTCGGTCAGTAACGCATTGTTTGTCAAATGATTAACGTCAATTAATTAAATTCAAGGAAGATACGAGACTCATCCGAGGCCCCCTAAGCGGAATGAGTACACTCTAAACCTTTTAGAGGCAGAGGATTATTCATGGAATTGTTTCTCGATACATACATCATCATTATTTAATAACATTTGAAGTGTATCTTAATTTTTGAGGTTATATATAAAGTAGAACTATCTTCGTAAAGCGGCATTTTTAATACTTTTTTATTTGGAAAATGCACAGGCGACTAGATGAAAATCATCTTGCACTTAGTTATTTAGATAAAATGTATAATTTCATAATATAAATATGATGGAAAACCGGTTCCGCCACAATGACTTGGAATGCAGAAAAAATGCCGCTGAAATATATAAATAAAGTGTCATTGACGACAGATTTCTGACCCTTCCAAAACAAAGATGAATGAAAGGTGGATCCGTTTAGATCTACGTTTGTACCTGGTCATACATACAAAAATTTACGTTTACCTTAGACTAAAAGTCGGGTTAGTTACACCATTTATAACTCAAGAACCGGTGGACCGATTTTTATGATCTGATTTGTTGGATTTGTCTCCGCCCCGAATAGCAGAATAACTATTAAAACATCGGTAAAATTACGGGGAAACACCCTTGGTACAGGGAAACGACAATAACAAAAACGCCGGCAACCAAAATTTGTCGTAACTGGGCTTTAAAAATGAAAATCGATTCTTCAGCAGTGAACTCCAAAAATTTCACGTGGACTCCACAAACAAATTTTTTTATGAAATCGAGAAAACGGATTGACTGATTTCGATGATTTTTTTTCGAGGATTGTAGTATTAAAACCTCTGAAAAATTCACGAAAAAAAAACTATAAATTTATATTGCTAAAAGGTCATAGCAAATTATGAAAAAACAAATTTTTGTCTTAAAATGATTTCAAAATTTACAATTTTTACTTGTACAAAGGAGATGCGTACAGGTAAACGCAACCGCTCCCAGATGCCAGACCTACCGCATCCCCACCTAATTTCGATAAGAAAGGCAATATCAAAAAACCAGCCGATCTAAAAGACTTTTTCGCGACGTCTCTAGCTCTTATACTATAACAAGAAACCGTTTTCTTTCTTGTCGAGACAATAGTCACCTTGACCTCACTCTGGAAATAACAATAGAACATTCTGATATTAATCCTAAATAAAGTAACAAAAAAATTAGCTATGTTTGTCTTCCTATTATCACACAATAAAACGACGCGATTATGATAAATTATAATAATTAAAGTTCCATTGTGTAAATGTCGAAACAAAATCACGAATATTTTATGTATTACTTTTTCCTTACAATGGGAGTAAAGATCAATAAAATAAAGTCAACTTGGTGAATCACAAAAACTACTTTGGCATACAGATTTTATTGTTTATCTTTAAAGCACAATTTTTGTTGTTCTACATAATCATTGACATAATCATCGTGAACCTCCGTTTCTTCTACACATCTCTCTATGTCGAAGGTTCGGGCAAAGTATTTCTTCGTCAAAGCATGCTTGTTGAAAACAAAACTCAGAAAGTTTCCATCATAAATATTTGTTAATTCTTCGATTCTGAGATGAGCCTTGGCTTCTTCGGCGGTAAGCAGAATACAATTCCAAGGAGCCCAATCATTCGTCTTATCCCAACGACATAACCGCAATTGGTATATATTGTCGCATTCAGACAGAGCTGAATGACTGTGCCAAATGTGGTTGACAATATAATAAATATCTTTGTCCTGAATAATAAACGCAATAGAAGACGGCGCATGAAGAAGCCTTTCTGTTTTGCGAATTTGGCGTAAAATAAAACGATAGGGCGATATATCGATCCACGGTTCTTTCGATCGATCAATGAATTTGCAAGTCGAGCAAATTTTTGCTGCCACAGTTCTGATTCCAACGTTGTACAACTCGATGGGTTTAAGCTTGTGGCAGCTCTGACAATGAAACAAGTTTTCTTTTATGGACTTTTCATTTAGCTTATTATAACGATTGGTTACTCCATCGTTGCACTCGGGCAATTCGAAGTGACGAAATAGTAAAGCTTCAATTCTCTTTTGTAAAGTTTCTATGTCTTTATATTCAAAACCACGCGCCAATAGCTCACATTCCCGATCAATTAGGTCAACGATTTCACTGGATATTTCACAATTCATATGTGTCTCAAAGCCGCGTCGTAATTCTAGAAGTACTAACATCCTGTTTGACGGATCTAAACTCATGTCGCATACAGCCTCATACAACTGACGGAAAGTTCTCCCTTTTTGTGTTTCAAGAGTGTCCATTACTATTGGAATATTTTTGTAGCTACATTTGAATGTCCAAGGTTCACCGATAGTCTTGAAGAAGTCTATTTGTTTTTCTATCTTTCTGTCTTTTTTCAGCTTTATTCTCAAATTTTCGATGGAACGAAGAATCTCTATTTCTTTTTCAAGGAGCAAGTAGAACTCTGCGATTCTTGCAGGACCGCAATGCATCTCAATGATTCTTTTGATTTCGGCTTTCTTCCATCGTTCAGTCATGGCATACAACATGGAAAAATCTGCGGCAGTTCGAGGGAATACTCGACTAATTAAATCCCGTTTTTTTCGCTCTAGATCTTGTTTCTGCTCTAAAGCCTCTCTTTCCAACATGAGACGAAGCCTTTTTTGATATTCCTCGTGATAAATCTTTAACCTTTTTCTTGTCAACCAAGCTCTAAAATAGCGCTGAATGATCCGAACTTTTCCTTCTTTATCTAGCCGCTTTTCTCTTTCATCGGCTGTCTCATATGGTCCCGCGGTGAGAATTTTGTCTCCAAAAGACGGAATCCAAAGTTCTTCTTTGGTCATTTGTGTAGCATGAGCGTAGGGTACATCCAACTTCCTATTCCTCATGAAATAAGTCTGGGTGTCTCTGTGGCTTTTGTTTTCTGGGGGTATCTTGGGCTTTGGTGGACCAGTTTGGGTGTATCCGTGATGATATGCTATCCTTGAGTTCTTGTCAATAAAACCCCCAAGAAATGGTTTAACGATTGCTTTATTTTCTACTTCGACTACTATATCTTTCAGACCTTCATCTGATGTCTGTACCCTCACAGTGATAACATCTGGAACCGAATAATACTTTCGATAAGCCTCATCCACGGTGAGCACATCTTCCGAATTTGAAGACGTCAAGGTTAATTCCAGGACACCATACGGTTCTGCCCCCAAGTTTCTCAACGCAACATCATCAACCAACTCTTCGTCGTTCATCTTAAGAGTCATATTCGAAGAGGATATATTGAAAACTGGGACTAGAAGATTTTTTAAATCACCAATGGCGATGTCTTCATTGTAGGACTGGGTAAAAACCTTGTTTTCATCAATAACTATTTTAACGGTGATATTACGTTGATCCGGTTCATTGTCCGACAAGCTTTCCGAGATGTCAGTGGAGCCACCAGATGCACTGCTGGATACGGCAAACGCCATACCCTCCGCACGAGGCATGTTCCTCTTCGATGTTTCAAAACGACTGACGTTGTCGACCAACTTACGTTACTAAGCAATCAGGAATATTGATTTTGGAAGAAATCAGTGCACAGGTTGGTACCAAAAAGGCGGATGGAATTTAGGTCAAATCGGGAAGTAGTGATAAATCGATTGTTGAGAATGGGAATCTACAAATTAAAGGTTGCAACTGGGGCTTCTGAATACAAACTTGTGGGAGTAATTTAATAGGGACTACTATTATTGCTATTTGTTCATTGTAAGTAATAATAATTAAATAATAGATATTATAGATTTTAAATAAACAATAGGTGTTTCACTCAATTGTTTTAATGGGGGCCAAAGTCACATCATTAAAATTGCAAAATGTTAATTTTTTATAAGGTTAATTACAACTTATTCATTATTGTCTTTATTCTATTGAACTTTGATGTTTTGGTGACCTTTTTCACTCTATTCGTCGGGAATAACGCACAAGAAATAAAAGTTTAGTCTAATCAGCACTTTTTGGCTTTGGAATCGATTTTCTGTAGCTATATTTCATTACTATCCTCTCCCTATTCCCATGTTTACAGATTTCATGGTATTAATATAATTATATTTTCGTTTCAATTTGGAAGAATATGTTAATTCGAGTATTGCAAGAAAATCCTGTAAGACACGACACTGTACGCTTTGAAGTACTACTTCATACTTGTACCATTCAGTCTATAGTTAGATCACAATTTTAAATGAGTGTGTTTCAATTGATCATTTTTTTTTAACCCGTGGGACAAAACCATTTTTTTGCACCTTTATTTTTATCGGCCAACTAGATTTCCCTACACCCTATTTTTGTAAATACTTACTTCAAATCCTAAAATATCCACATTTGAGAATTTATCCCACTTGGAAACACCATTCTCATCCACTCCATTATACCCTATACCGGCGTTGTTACATATAGCATCTGCCAGCGTCCACGCAAAGTAATACTTAAACCTAACTAAAGTTGTACTGATATAAAGGTACACGAGTTTCTGAGTAACGCTCGTGTTTTCTATGAAGTCATCCTCTTTGACTCGACTCATAGGAAACAGTGGTAACAATTTTACAAATACCACAGCACACATTACTGCTATGAAGACTTTTTTGTAGACTGCCCTTAAGGGAGAAGGCTCCATTACAAGTATTTTGCTGCTTGGTGATTGAGCCACCTACAAATCATATTTTTCAAGTTACATCTATCTAAAAATTAAAGTTGTATTTACAGGAGATTTCAAATTGCTGCCATCAACGAAGTCCATGTAGTCCTTGTAATACATGGCTGGTCCTGCCATTAAAGAAGGAAATTGTAAGGTAAAGCTGAAGTATTCTAAAGGTGTTGGAACTTTTGTAATGGCGTAATTTTTGCGCTTGTTGGACAGGTCTTCTTGTTTTTTGGTCAATCCATCGTGGAGATGGAACGCTAGACTGGTTACTTTTTGAGTTATTACCATCAATGGTCCTGAAAATTATTGTCTGATAACCACTTACAACATAAGAAACAGGCATAATAGTATATTTTGATTTAAGGATTAAACACTATAGCAAATGTTTTGTACAGATATTGAGGTAACAGGTACATAATAAAATTGTTAAAAGAGTGAAGCTTTACAGCCTGATTTCACGTTGAGTTGCGACGGTCTTAAGCGTCGGTTGCTACGGAGACGTGAAATGAAACATGAAATTGGACCTTACTGTCCGGTATTTAGATAAGACGTCTCCATAGCAACCGACGTTTAGGACCGTCGCAACTCAACATGAAATCAGGCTGTTAGTCCAACAATATATAAAAAATACATTTTTCCTTTATCCATTGTTTAAATGATAATAAATGAAATTTACTAAACATGCGAATAACGATATGACCAAAGACACCGCAAGGAGCAATTCTAAAAACATTATATTCATTACAGATGTCTACAGTGTAGGAGAAAATTTCCGTGCACTTACCAGTTATGTCTAGATTATATGACCCATAATCGTAAATCTGACGATGGATATGAATTACTGACAAATAAAGCAGTGCAACGCCTAATACCATTCTGAAAAGGTGATAATCGTAACGATAAAAAATAAAATCTTAACTCAAAATAAAAACCTACCTTTGCATTATTTCTGGATTTTGGGTTCTGATTACCATGTAACATGCTGCCGGTAGGGCCGCCAAATGTATGGCCTGTCTTCTCATACATAATAACGATCAAAATCAAAATGAATTCTACTAGTAACATTACTTACGTTCCAAAGCAAAAATAACCAATCAATAAGGCGAGAACAAGACCGAAAATGTGTCTTGCAGTTGGGGTGGCTTTCGATGGGTGAAGAACTGTGCGAAACAGTGAGGCTAACAGAAGAGCTAGCACTTGGCTGATTATGAAGTTTACCTGTAAAAACAAATTAATTTTATGTAAATCAAATTGTGTCATCAACATTTTAGGACGATTACTCAGTGAGCAAGGACGGAGCTGTGTTAACGCAGTACGTACTGGCGAACCGTTCTACTTTTTTAGTTGCGATCATGTAAACTAAAAAATATATATATTCCTACAAAATAATATTATTTTGATTTGTAACAATAACTTTAATTACGGTATAGTAATTATGCATATAAGATTGCCATACGTTATTTCCTATTTTCTTACAATAAAAAGTTGTTTACTGCACCTGTATGCCGCGTTAAAACCACCAACACATATTGTCTTACAAACAATTAATGTGACATTGATATCCACGTGTAATTATATTGAATTTAAATTAATAGATAGCGTATATTGCAAAGGCAAGTAATATTAGAGTAGGCAATGCCAAGTCATCTTACTGATTTGTTAGTTGAAGGATTTTCTCATGAGGCAAATAAATTAAACTGAAGAGTGATTTTTTCGTGCTTTATTAGTCGATACGAGCCGGACAAATGTGCTTTCAGATGAATTTATTCTTTCCGTTTTCGAGAAAATGTAACTACACTGAACAAAGTACAAAAAGACAGGTACATAACACTAGTTTACAGTAATTTTGCGACTGTGATGTTAGAGGCCGTTTCTTGCTAATTTTGGGTTGCTAAAACCGAAAATGATAGTAAAAATTTCCTAACACGTAGGATTTTTGAGTTATGATTTTTCTTTGAAAAAATAAAATCAAGTTATATTAAATTACAGCATATACCAAAGCAACTTGTGTTTATAATAAAATTGGGTGCTAGTGTTTAAAACACCAAAACCCAAAAAAGTTAACTTTTTAGAAGTGTTGTAGTCATGGAGTTAGGGGTCAAACCACCACCAGAGGTCCAGAAAGTTTATGTAAATTAATATATTAGCATTAGTAAGAGACCTTCACTTGTCCAAGGACCATGCAGAGTTATTGGGTTCAAGACTACAACAGTGGAATTTATTGGCATCAGGAACCAAAGTAACAATTTTTAGAACCCGTAATCAGGAGCTATCCTTGTTTTTCAACATGAAAGAAAAAAATTGTGTTTGTGTTAATCCAAATGGTGTTATGAAAAGATTAGGCTTTGCGCATAATTCGGACGAGTGGCGTTTATTCATAGACTCCTCAAAAATAAGTTTGAATGCGGTTTTGCTTCATAATGGCAACAAAAGGCCGTCTATTCCTCTTGCGCATGCAGTTGACATGAAAGAAACATACGAAAGTATGTCACAGATTCTAAATTCAATAAACTATGATGCTTACAAGTGGCAAATATGTGGTAACCTAAAGTCATAGGATTGTTACTAGGACTTCAGGGTGGATTTACTAAGTATTGCTTTTTTCTATGTCTTTGGGACAGTAGAGCAACAGCAAGCCATTATAAAGTAAAAGAGTGGCCTCAGAGATATCAATTTATTCCAGGCCAGGCTAAACATGAAGAATATACCTCTCGTTGATCCCAAAAAAGTTTTGTTACCTCCATTACATATTAAGCTTGGATTGATGAAAAATTTTGTTAGATAAGCATTAGATAAATACGGAGATGCATTAGAATACCTTAAACAAATTTTTCCTAAACTAAGCGATTCCAAGCTTAAAGAAGGCATATTTGTTGGACCTCAAATTCCAAAAATACTAAAGGATGAGAAATTCCATCAAACATTAAGTAATGTTGAATTGGCTGCGTGGAAGTCGTTTAAAACAATTGTTTCTGAGTTTTTAGGAAACAGAAAAATAGAAACCTACAAAGAACTTGTAAAAGAATTACTCGAGCACTATTGCAAAATGGGCTGTCGCATGTAACTTAAAATCCACTTCCTCCACTCACATTTAAACTTCTTTCCCGAAAATTTGGGTGCGGTTAGCGATGAGCAAGGAGAAAGTTTCCACCAGGACATCCTAATAATGGAGAAACGATACCAAGGTAGATGGGATCCGGCAATGATGGGAGATTACTGTTGGTTCCTTATAAGAGAATGCGATCAGTAGTATAAGCGAAAGTCGGCATTTGCGAAAAATTTGTCTACAAAAGATTTAGTATAAATGTATTTGGGATCCGTTATAGTAAATAAAACCCGTTATTTTTAAAATAACTTTTTTTAGTTCAACTTACAGTATAAATTATACGAAATTTTCAGAAAAAAAGAATAAAAAAACATGTACTCTGTAACACAAAATCTGTACGTGATGGAAAATTTTTGAACTCAAACTCGTATTCAGGACACCTCAAATACCCCCACAGAGCTCTTAGCACATCAGTCGCAAATTTTTCCTTCAGATTTGTTGAGTTGATTTGTAATTTTACTTCGAATTCGAAACGTTTCTAGTGCGCCAGCCTAAACCGTTTAGAACTGAAACGGTCTGCTACCCAAGCTAGTCAATTGTTGCAGTACTAAATGACTTCGTTTCGTGCGAAAATGGGGCGTCATGGTTGAACGATGGTTTGAGGTAGTTTGCTAACTTAGTTTTATTAGTTACATAAAAATAAAAACACAAAAAATAAAGACACAAAAAGACAGGAATCGAGCAAAGCCGACAATGTAACATTTGGCCGGTGCAAATTGCACGGTCTTTTTTCCTAATTCATATGAACATTTTATCAGGATTCACAATTCAATCAAATATTCAATCCCTAACCTCAAAGGGCGGTTGATTCAATAAAGTTTCACCGAATTAAGAAAAAAATATTTTCTATTCCAACGTATTAATAATCTGGAACCCTTCTTTAATTTTAAATCATACTTTATTACAACAGATTTTTTATACAGGGTTATTTTGAATGTAAGTGTCAATTCTTCAAAACGTGTATTCTACATACCCATTAATAATGATTTGTAAATAAAAATATCACACAAGTGATCGCAGATTATAATAATTATTATAATACAACGATTTCACCACTTCCATTTACATAACATTAAACTTCCGCTCCCGGTACAAAAATCTTGACATATTATTTGCACGTGCAATATATCACAACAAGTTCCAAGGGCGAAAACTCGTAACACGTGTCTTAAACATCCCCTGGTTACTGAACTGTCACACAGCTAAAATAATCACAAGAATAATTTTCAACGGAATTATTGAAGGCTGTCATGAGGAATATTTGAACAAATTAAAATTATAGCGGCGAATTATCTTAAGTTCAAAAGGATTTGTGTGTTTCATCAACGTCCGTAAAGCGTTCAACTATGTAAAACATGAACAGCTA
Source organism: Diaperis boleti (assembly GCA_963583935.1). Taxonomy (NCBI): domain Eukaryota; kingdom Metazoa; phylum Arthropoda; class Insecta; order Coleoptera; family Tenebrionidae; genus Diaperis; species Diaperis boleti. The sequence goes on along the minus strand of OY757242.1, from coordinate 42,060,991 downwards.
ATTGAAGTAGTAAAAGAAGTGGAGCTTGACGGAAAACGGAAATGACAATTATAGGAAATTTAATCATAAGAGGTGTGTCCAACCCTACGAAAGTAATACAGAATTTGTATCTTTACAATACTCAATACTGTTGTAATTGCACGGAAAGAAGAAACACCCAGTGATGAGAAACTTTACATCTTACAGCTAATGCTTGGACTGATGCATACGGCCCAAAATATAGACGAGTTTGCCATAATAATCGCCAACCCCGAAATGGTGCCAAGAAAGAGGAGATTAACTTAGGCAGTCACAGGTTTTGAAAAATAAAAATGATAAATGAATACATAAAGGAAATAGTAACAATATGAAAAAAATGTTGAGTGCTTGGCCGCTACGCTATTTAGAAGTGAAACTTCTAAAGGTGTATGAAATTCCTAGATGCAGAATGAAAGCGAATTACCTCTAGTTCAGTATACGAATTTGTACACCAAAAGATGTCTTTTGCAAAATGACTCGGAAATTATAACCTAAATGCAAATTAGTGTTCGTTTGTATTTTACTTCACCATTTTAAAGATTACATGTTGTACTGAGTTGAAATATAAAAGGGGCCAAATGCCATTTTTGTGTAAATTGAGTTTGTGCAATTGAAGTGTGATAGGTATCTGGAGGACAACAACATGGAAAATTTATTTTGAGATTTGGTTATTGCCTCATCGATGATAGACATGTCGCTTCATTTTGATCACAACCTTCATTAACCTAAACAAGGAACACCAATACGTCAACATACTGGGAAAATCCACTTAAGAAGATCGTCGTGGGGAACGGGCCGTTTCCCGAGAGAGGAGATATAAATAAATACGTCGCCGTTCTAGAATATTTCAATAAGTGAGATCGACCAAATGCCCGTATTGAGATAGAAAGATGCAACAGATGACGCCATTATGAAATAATCCACCTATCGACTTGAAGATGTAAAGGTCGCAAGTTGAAAGCAGGCACCCGAAGGCCACCTACCAAAGGGCTTGGGATGCCTTATGGGGGGTTGAAGAAGACTGTCTTGTCCCATAGAGTATCAGGAAATTGGCGATCCTGAAGATTGGCTATAAATTCGACTGAACAGTCGGAGGCATGTTGGAAGAAATCTTCCATTATACAGGGCCAGTACTGTACAGGGCTAAAGAAAGTTTTGGGACGAAACATCTTTAAGGAGGAGTAGGCCAGGCGACAGAGCGAAAAAAAAAGCCTCAATAAGAGAACAATTAGTGGAAAGCTGGAAATGGCCTTAATCTCTTTATTTGGACCCACTTATTACTGTCCTAAGTTTTCCCCCTCGAGCAAAGTCGGCGTTGGGCCTTATGTCCCTAAGAAGGTACAATTTTTCAGTTTTTTGCAAATATCTCTTAAAGCATCAACTTTATCAACAAAATACTTATTAGCAAAAATAGAGTAAATTTGCAATAAAAATGTTCTTTACCGTTTGTTTCTAAAGTTAACCGTTACGATGCTACGGCCATTCAAAGTGGAGCCCTTTTTGGTCCTTGCGGAAAAGTTATAAAAATCACATGCTACATCAAAGTTTCTACATGTTATAAATAATTTTCAACGTACCACGTATACAATATGTTAACATGTTACAATTATAACTGCGATATAAGACAAACAGTTGGGGCTAATTATTATAGTCCGAGCAAATTAGACGAAAAAATGACGAATAGAAGAAATAATTTATAAAGTTTTTAAATGTTGGTTATGAACTCCCAGCAGGGAGTTCATATTTTAATCAAGAATGAGAAAAATGCAGAAAAGCTTAACGAGGTCACGCTCGGGGGCGGTTTTTTTGTGTCAAAGGGGATGAAGCTCCCCCCGGGGAGGTGGGAACTCTTCGGATCTTTATTTGGGTCCCTGCTGGGGACCAAATAACCAAAATTTCTAAACTTTATAAATTATTTCTTCTATTCATCATTTTTTTGTCTAATTTGCTTGGACTATTGTTAGCCCCAACTTTTTGTCTTATATCGCAGTTATAATTGCGAAGTTAACAGCTTGTATAGGTGGGATGTTCAAAATTATTTATGACATGTAGAAACTTTTATATAGCGTGTGATTTTTATAACTTTTCCGCAAGGACCACAAAGGGCTCCACTTTGAATGGCCGTAGCATCGTAACGGTTAACTTTAGAAACAAACGGTAAAGAACTTTTTGGTTGCAAATTTACTCTAGATAATTTTTGCTTATAAGTATTTTGTCGATAAAGTTGATGCTTTAAGAGATATTTGCAAAAAACTGAAAAATTGTATCTTCCAACGCCGACTTCGCTCGAGGGGGAAAACTTTAGGACAGTAATAAGTGGGTCCAAATAAAGAGATTAAGGCAATTTCCAGCTTTCCACTAATTATTTCCTTATTGAACTCTCTGTCGCCTGGCCTAGAGTGTAGAGTACCGAAAGTGGACCGTCAATGACATCATCAATGATCCACACTCCCGTGCTGACAACAATTCCAATATTGTAAACATGGAGATTATGACGTCATCAACGTCTACAACATAGGCGAGATGGTCTGACGTCATCGTCTGCAGTGTTCCGTATGTTCTGGAAATGAAAGTCTGAAATAATCATCGAGTAGATTCCAAATGTATCGCGAGAACTCACTCGATGATGTCGATGTGGCCGATATTTATTGGAGGACGATACAGGGTGTCTCAAAAAGTACGAGAAAAATTGTTAAAAAATTCGACGAGCTCTCCTTACAAAGAATAAGAAGTCTAAAGATGCAGGCTGTACATCACGTTATCTTCAAATAAACGCTATGAATGTTGGCGTTTATTTTTATTTATTATAAGCATGATTATGTGTAATAACGAATCCAAAAAAAAATCTTGAAAAAGTGTATTTAACACGGAGTAAAAAATATTCAATTTTCGCAAATTTTGGTCAAAAAGCAACGACAAAAAGGCTACAAAATTTTTTTTTGCTGCGAAGTTAGATACGACATGGATGGAATATTATTTCGTTGTCCGGGAAAAGACCGCCAACAATTTATTTTGCTTGACAAGTTCTATCAACAAAAATTGAGGTTTTTGATATTAATGGCTCATTTTTCGAATATCGAGTACACTGATATGTATCTCCAGTTGGGTGCTGCCAATAATAGGCCAGTGGTAGCTGCTCGTTTATACCGTGAACAATAAATATCCTGATCGCCGTCATCTATGTGCGAACGTGTTGCGTCGCCTGGATGAATGAGTGAGAACAACTGGCCAATTGCCAATTTCAAGTTAAGAGGTATGACGCTGGGCGTCCAAGGACCACACGAACTCCTTATATGGAAGAGCAGATTTTCGCCGCTGTTAGTGGCGATCCAGTGCTTTAGTGTGCAAGGTGCTCAAGAATGAAAGATGGCACATTTTCTCAAATCCATTGTTTTAGGTGCACACTCTTTTAGAACGAGATTATCAGCCCAGAGTTAATTATTATTGTCCGTGGTTTTTAGCCCAAAATAATATTTGAAAACTGCGTGAACTGTCATAACTTGCATCACTGGGCTCTGGAACATCCACACCTCATCTACAATAGGAGAAACCAAGTCCACTATTTAACGTGTGGACACGACTTGTGGGGACTCATTTAATTGGACCTCACATAATGCCGAATAGGTTGAATTGCAGAGACTTCCGACGTTTTCTGAATGAGTATTTTCAGACACTCATTGAAGATTTGCCACTCAATTTGATTCGAAATAGGTGGATCCAGTTAGATGGAGCCGCACTATATACATTGGGAGCGAGGGGTGCCGGAATGGTTGGACGAAAAAGACCAAAATAAGTGGATAGGTCGCGATGGTCAATTTACTTGTCCCGCAAGGAGTCCAGATGTTAACCCTTAATTAATTAATTAATTAATTAGTTAATGTCTTAATTTTGAGACAGCCTGTATAATCGGGGACTAGTGACAGTCAATAAGTCGAGTCGGTCATGCCTTTACTACTCCGGAGTGCTATGCGATGTATAAATAAATAATACGAAGCGTGCCAGTACATAGTAATTTGCAAAATAGTGTAAATTATGTAAACATTGTAACATAAGATGCCGAAAATAAATTAAATTATTAACGTGGGCGTGCTAATCTGCATGTGTCAGATTTTCAAGGTTAGAATAGTAACAAGAAATGATATCTACACGTTTTTGAAAAACAAAAACAACAAATAAATGTATGATTTACAGGGGTTCGTTTGATACCTAACCAGTACATATTATTGATCTACCATAAAGTTCTTTTCGGACTTTCGATCATTTTGGACATTTGGTTCCTTTGACATTTCTTAATGCCTTAAAGAAGAAATAATTATAATATTATTTAAACAGGAGTGCCACGACGTTGCGGCTGAGTTGGATGCAGCACAATAGTATTATTTTATTTTAGACATTAAAACCTACATTTTGACATCAATAATTTCATTGATCTAATGCATAACTACAACCGGATGTGACGTCAAAGATCTATGACGCGGCCAAAATAAAGATACATGAAAAGTGGCTCCTTTTAGGTCTATGTTTATACTTTATTTTCCGTGTATTTTCGTGTACACAGGGTGTTATGGAATTCACTGCAAATATTGAAGCTGATAATAGAGCTCAACATTTTGAAAAACTTTGCTTAATAACAATTTTTCGAAATTGAAATTCCCTAACCTGATTTTACCAAGTCGTTCAGTTTCCGTATCAATTGCACAGAATAGAAAATATTACAAAAGGGGCACTGGTGGTCGTTGCTTTGCACTTATTCCTTTACTGTCGTACAGCCAAGACTGAGAGACCTTGGACGGGCTGTAAAGCGATTGACTCGGTTGCCTCTCAGTTTCGCACAGGTTTAAAGATAGGACGGGTACGAGCCACGTGCGACGTAGAGATGGGTGGTTCCGCACAAAACATCGAGAAATGAAAATATAAGTCATCAGGATAGTGAATGTGAACGGTTCGCGTCATTGCTGAATGGGTGTTTTTCAAGGCAATGTTAATAATATCAAAACGCAAAAGCCGTATAAAATAAAAAATGTATTTATTAACGGATTACTAATCTTTTTTTTGATGAACGGACAGTTTGTCGCCATCCGTAAACAATAGAGTTTATCACTACATATTTGCAAATGATATTTTATACAAGAAATGTTTCGTAAATGCGTTTTAATATTATCAACCATTTCTTATAATAATATTCCGCCCTAAGTACATTTAGTATTATTTTTAACTGTATTATTCACAGTTGTCCGTGTGCTTGTAGCCTAAAGAAAATGATCGAGTGTGCGCGTACCCTAGCCTGGTTGTGATTTCCATCTACTTCTTCCTTTAGATGGTCTTTCTCTTGCGTTGCTTCTGTACTGTTATTTTATATTCTGCGTCAATTGTTCACTTCGTTCATTGATTGAAAGGCCGACTCCTTTTTAATTGCAAGAGATAACTAAAGTTTCTTGGACAAACACGCTGATCAGCCGCAAGGTTCAATGTCAAGCACCTGTGTTATCGGTTTCTTTTACGCCGACTTGTAACGCAAGGCGAAGACAGGGTGGTACCAATTTTCGAAACAAATCTATTTTGAATTTTATCTTGTAAATGAATATTTGTATGATTTTAGTAACATCCTACACATACATAATATATACATATAGGTATGGGTCAAGATTTGTATTTTTATATTTCCTATTAAAAAAATGTGTCCGTGTCTTTATTACTTATTAGTACAATATTTAAAAAATGCATAGTAATAAACAAGAATCAAAAGCTTAATTTAATTTAATATCTGATTAGATCTTTGCAACGCCGTTTCGCAATATGTAGGTATTCATAAATGATTCATGGATCATGTTGCCTGTGAAAAACAAAATTTACATGTAGTTAGATAGAGAAATAATTTTTAACTAAATGTATGAATCATTTATGACGACCCTGTACTAACAAAACAAGTCTTGAGCAAGTGCAATTTAAGAAATTTTCAAATTAAACTTTTGACAGGAGAATGACTTCATATTCCTACTCCTCAATAATTATTGTTTTAAAGAGGTGTATTGGTGATGGTACTATGTCAAGAAATACATTTTTAACTAGAAAACTGTAAGTTTATAGAAAATATTAACATGAAACGGAATTTGTCGCACGACAGGAAATGTGACATTCTGCACTTTATACTTAGATAATATGATTCAAATTTATTTTAATTATAACTGTTTTGTGATTACATTATTTATTTTACAATTAAACGCTTAAAGTATATTTTTGCAATTTATTTAGTTCCAAAATGTGAAAGCTGTATGGGTTGATTATTAAATATTGACTCATGTACCATGGAGAGTACGGGCATTTCCAAAATTTTAAATGTTACCCTATGTAAGTTACGCTGGAATCATAAATAGTTTAAATGTTTGTCATTATGTCCAGTACATATTTAGACAGCGAAAATATTGACTGTACCAGCTTTCCATGCCTACAATTCTTAGTGCTTGATTTACCAGAAAGTGCTATAATATGAATAAATAATTTTTTTCTGTCACAACTCGCATGTACGAAGCACGCGGGGTTATCCGGCTTCACTACTCTCTATAGTTGTTGCATCATACAGTTATACAGTCTGTGATCACTCGATTTTTTTTCCAGTTTAGTATTAGGCTGTTACATGATCTTTGTATACGAATGTAGTTATCAACGACATGCGTTCTTGAGCCACCAGAGCCCTAGATAAAAAAATATATATTTTAAATTTATCACTGAATTATAAAACTATATTTCTCTACTCTCCTCTTAAATTCACTCAATGGAAACCCACCAAATTAGCGGAAAATTAGCGAACAATTAACCTTCTTATATTTATACACACCACTAAATCAGAGAATAACTCTAACTCAAGGTCGATTTGCAACTGTTTTTAAAAGTTTCAGTAATTTAGCAATTCTAGTAAGAATGTTTTTTTTTTAATTAACTGAGTAACAATATGAAATGGTCCCTCGTAGCAATCATATTTTCGGAAGTCATTCTAAACAGTTTACATATTAATTTGTTCAATTCGGCAAAAAAAATCGTTATTTGAGATTCGCCTTCGACCCTCACACTGTTTAATTATTACTACCTCAACGTTTAGATAAACGTGAATATCGTGCTGATTTTTTTTACATACTTATATTTTAGAACTGTGTTGTAGACCTTCAAACTTATTTTAAAAAATTAAATTTTCGTCTTCTGACTAAGAAATACATGTGGTTTTTCTTGTTAGAGCAGCATCATTATTAGCTAGCCCTGATTAAACACTACCACTTGTTGAACAGGGTGAGATCGACATAATATGTAAACAACCCCAGTTATTAACATAGTGTGTTGTGGTTATGAGGGTCTTGAATGCTATGAGTATTAGGGCGTAACTACACTCTTTAAACCTCAGTCCTCAGTTACTAGAGAACACCTCTAAAAATAACCAACGCCGGCATTCACACTGATTGAATTTAAACCATTTAAACAAGACTGAAAAACCGAACTGAAATGACAAGTATCATCTCGATGACAGGTACGAGATTCAATTCAAATCACATCTGCAAATTGAAAATTAACAATCAAAATACTAACCTTATCGACAGAAATTCCCAAATAGTCCGAAAGGCCTGCAAATAACCGGCTCCCATCGTAATAACTGTTAACACTTTGAGCCATTTTCGAATTTCACAAGTTGATTAAACAGCGATCATTGATAAAAATTATGTGTGTTATGTTTACAGAAATTTCGTGAAACAGCGTGGTATGAGAGCCCGCTCTACACCTCTACACCAATGCGGTGCACTGGATGATTGTCACGCCATGCTCTGCCCAGCCCCCACTCCTTTTCTTCTAAGGAGGGCCAACTGAGACCTGCGAATCGCCCAAGGTAACTTGGGCACACTTGTGTAATCGAGAACCTTCGGAACAATATTTTTTCCCAATCGATCATTGCCTGTTTCCTATCGTTATAAAATAAATTTACAGTAATTCGCCTGTCAGTAATTAATTTTATTTATAAGGGAACAGTGCAACAGAACTTTTAGTTAGCACTGTACACAGCTAACTTTAATGTAAATATACAGGGTTCATAAATGATTCATACATCTAGTAGGCTTTTTTGATTAATATTTTTTTGTTTATCGCATAAAAAAATTTGTTTCCACTTTTCAGAGCCGAGGGCGGATTTTTGAAGCACGAAGTGAAATACATACGTTTGTAAATGATTTAAAAAGGTAGCTTTTTATATCTCATAAACTAATCCAGATGCAAAATTTATGAATCAGTCGAACTCATCGGTACCTCTCTCCTGATGATAAATTATTATATATTATGTACTTATCTTTAATAGTTTACAAGATATAAACTATCAAAGACCCGACAATAAGGAAGAGTTTGATTTTATATAAACAAATGTGTATAACCACTTATTTATTATAGCAACAAATCTGATCTACAATTAACTTGAAAGATACATGTTACGGGGTGCCACAAACTCTGAAATATGTTCAGTATTTTTTGAGGGGGTGTCGACTCAAGTTTGCGTTTTACGCGGTCAGGATTTTCTTTTAGATGAGTTCATCATTTGATTTCCCACCTCATTGTCACTCATTTTCCACTCGAAATTATGGCATATATCCCACTTCTGAATCTGTTACGGTGTTGCTTTTCATCAAACATACCGACTATTTAAACTTTCTTAGACATTTTTTGTGTTTTTAAATTAATGGTGTGTGGTAACTTTCTTGTACACTACGTGCTTCCGGGTGGAATTTTTTTATACCATTTTTCCTCGCTGTCTTCTTTGCTTCAGTTGTTCCCATATCATTTCAAATGAGCAAATCGTAAAACTGTGTGTCAGGATTCCGAAGCAAGAGTGTCAATTTTGTATTTTGTGGAAATACTCTTGCAGTACCTCTAACAACTGTTTTTTGGTATAATGGTCTTCAAAACAATTCCACATTTTCAATCTACTATCAAAACGTTCGTAGCATTTGTAACAAATTAGATGATTTTTATACCAGCACTGCTGATCTAGACCTTGATGTAATTTGTTTAACTGAAACATGGCTAAACGATTCTGTATCTTCTAGTGATGAATTTGTATCTTTAGACTCATATAATGTTTTTAGGCAAGATCGTAATTTTATTGCATTAAATTCATCTAGGGGTGGAGGAGTACTCATTGCCATAAAATCATTTATATCTGCTGAAGCTGTCGATTGTACTGAACTACAACGCGCAATACCAGCAATCGACATTGCTGGATGTAAATGTTTATTTAAATCAAAATTTATTTTTATATTTGTTCTTTACATTCCAAGAACTCCTAGTGTAATTGATCTAACGGTAATTTGCAATTATTTCGAAAATTATTTAACTCATATGGATAATATTGTCATACTTGGTGATTTTAACATACCAAACTATGTGCTTCATGAAGATAATAACTTACTTAGCTCAGTATTAAATAACTGCGCTGCTTTTCTAAATTTAGTGCAATATAACAATGTCTTAAATTCTTCCGGTAAATTATTAGACCTTGTTTTTTCTAGTAATGAATGCAAAGTTACACATGATCCTGAACCGTTAGTGATTGAAGACTGTTACCATCCTGCTCTGTCTATATCTATAAATGTTGCTGGTGCAAGCACCAATTTCTATTTTAATAACAACAATGTAAAAATCTATAATTTCCGAAAAGCGAATTTTGTTAATCTATATGAGGAAATACGTCATGTTGACTGGTCTTTTCTAATAATATTGATTCTATGGTTGAGAATTTCTATAAATTTTTGTATGGATTATTCGACCGACATATTCCTACGTATAAACGGCGTTCTCATAATAAGCGTACCTATCCTGGCTGGTTTACGACTGAAATAATTAAAAATATCGAAATAAAATCTCGTTTTCTAAAAAAATATCGTCAAACTGGTAGCGGATATTATGATGCAATGTATAAACATTTTCGTAAACTTGTTAAGAAACTAATTGTAACAGCTCATAAGAAATATTTGCATGATACTGAACAGTACATTGTTGAGGACCCTAAAAAATTTTGGTCATATGTAAGATCTAAAAAAGGTGTCTCTAGAATTCCTTGCAGAATGAAATACAACGATGATGTGATTGACTCGCCTCAAGAGATTGTTAATGCTTTTGCCACCTTTTTCCAATCAGTTTTTGTACCTCATTCTGCTCAGACAGGTAACTTTTTACAGCAAGCCTCTTTCTCAGATTGTCTAAATATAAGCAAAATTACAGAAAAAGATATTTTATCAGCCATTGGCAGTTTAAAAGACTCTTTCACTGCTGGTTCAGATCAAATACCAAGTTTTGTTGTCCGCGATTGCAAATATGCTTTTGTTGCACCTCTTTTAATGATATATAACGCGGCACTGGATCAGTCCGCTTTTCCAACGATGTGGAAAATCTCAAAAATTATTCCAGTTTTAAAATCGGGTGTTAGTAGCAATATAACTAATTACAGATCTATATCTCTTCTTTGCAACTTTTCAAAAATCTTGGAGATTATTCTTTATTCTAGCATTTATCCGCACGTTCATAATCGTATCGCATCGGATCAGCATGGTTTTATGAATAAAAGGTCTACTGTCACAAATCTATCCTGTTTTTCACAATTCGTTTCTGAAGCCGTTGATAACTCTTTACAGGTTGATGCTATTTATACCGATTTTGCAAAGGCTTTTGATAGATTAGATCATTGTGTTATATTGAATAAGCTTAGTGCATTTGGTCTTAGTGATAAGCTCTTATGCTTGTTAGAATCTTATTTAACAAATCGAAGTCAACGTGTTAGTCACAATGGTTATTCTTCATTTTTATATAAGATGACCTCAGGTGTCCCTCAAGGCTCGAATCTTGGTCCCCTTATTTTTATTTGTTTCATTAATGATTTGCCATCTGTACTTAGTAATTGTCGAATCCTGATGTATGCTGATGATGCGAAGATTTTTCAAATTATCAACTCGGTAAATGATGCGGAATTACTTCAAAATGACCTCAATAATGTATTGTCTTGGTGTGAAAACATCAAGCTGCATTTAAACTTAAATAAATGTAAAGTTGTTTCGTTTAGTCGTAAAAAACAACCACTGTTATTTCAATACAAGTTGGAAAACATGACTCTTGTTCGTCAAGACATAATCAAGGACCTTGGTGTTTACTATGATAGTAAATTATATTTTGACTACCATATCAATGAAATAGTAAAGAAATCAATCAACTTGCTGGGATTTATAATAAGAAACTGCCGACAATTTACTAATGTTAATACAATGAATATGTTATTTAGAGTGTACGTAGTATCACGTCTGGAATATGCCTGTGTGATTTGGAATCCATTTTATCAATGTTACGTTTCACTGTTGGAATCAGTTCAGAGACGGTTTCTTAAATATCTATTTTTCAGGTGTTACGACAGATATCCTCCTATAGGTATTACTAATTCCTTTCTTCATGGATTGTTTGAAGTCTTATCATTGGATTTAAAAAAACAGATTTCAATTTTAATGTTTTTCTATAAAATAATAAATAATAAAATTGATTGTGCAGAGATGCTGGCAAAAATTCCTTTTCATATTCCGCGTCAAAATAATAGACAAGCTTTGTCCATTTATACGGGAACTCCTCGTACAAATGTTTTATATTTTTCACCAATCTTCATGATGTCAACATATTATAATACCGTATGCAAGGACATAGATATTTTCCATTTGAAGTTAAAGGAATTTAAAAGGACTGTTACTGCTAACTTCAGTCACAATAATATGTAGGCTTATAATAATTTGTAGTCACTTACATTCTTATATTCGGTATTAGGTTTATTGTAATGATTAATTATATTATTATTTTGTACATTACTCTGTAATTGGTTCGTTGAACTGTTGGGTAATAAACGTATTATTATTAAAATACAGATCTTGACCTCTTAACAAATCCAGAAGCATTGCTTTTTCCTGTGTTTGGAACTTTGTCAAGTTGTTCTTGCGTTGTGCATTACAATACAATAATACTGTTTGGTGACAATTTCGGCAACAAAACGTCCCTAAATCATTTTCTGCATTCATATCCGAATGATAATTCCGGTACGATCTCTGCCGGCTGCTGCTCATTTTTCTTCAATATTTTCATTACTGTCGTCGTCAACATCACCGACATCCATGAAATCATTTTCCCATGGTCTCCACATCTTGTCTTTTTTGTAATTAATTCACTCACCGGAAGAACTACAAACGTTTCGTCTCACCGACTTTCCCTTTCGGGAAATATTTTTTCCTATACTTTTTAAGGTTTTATGACCCTTTGGGTTTTCCCAACTGGGAGACAGGCCGCGGCGAATATTACTCTGTCTGTTAAGCGACAAGAGTATAGTACCTACTTGGAAAACACATTAATATTTAGCAAGGCTTATAATTTTGGTTCTAATGTAATGATGCACCATCAACTTTATGCCAACAAACAAATACCTACTAGAAATATAAATAAAAAGAGTTCATATTTACTTAGGAAACATAAAAAAAATACTTCGACTACGGAGCATGCTGCTGCTAAGATTTGGGACTGGTTAGCTTAGGTAATATTTATGGTTACCGTTTATTAACCAACTATTATAATCTACAACATCCGGATAGAATCACAATCGCAAGATCTACTGTAAGTAGACTATAGTAGCAAAATTTTCTAAACATGTTGCTGTACGAGACTTACCTAGACGAGGGCGACCTCCTGTACCTCGAGACACTAAATTAAATATTTTACTGGAAGATCAAAAATATATATCTCTGTCAGACATCTTGATTTCGACTGAAATACCGACTACACATTTGGTTACATCTGCAAATTGTTAAAAAAAGAAAAATGCCATCCGTACAAAGTGCACGGCGCTAAGAGTTTTGTGAACATTATTTGATGTTACGTTGTGATGGAACGCCCAATTCTCTAGATAATATTGTCTTTAGATAATACTGGTCGAGACATAACCATAATTGGACACAAAAATCACATACTCAGCATCTCAGCAAAATAAATGTTTGGGCCGGAATGCTAGGTAGGTACTTATCTGATAGGGCCCTATTTTTTTTTTTCAAAGAAACGTTAACAGTGGCACGCTATTTAGTGTTCTTACGTTTTGAGTGTGTTCCCGCTGTTGCAGCTATGTTTCCGAAGACGGCGATGTGCCCAACGAACGAATTTGGCTCCATCAAGATGGAGCACCTCCGAATTCTGGCTTGGAAGTCAGAACGTTTTTGGACAATATGTAAAATGTAAGTTGTGCATCAATAGGCCAAACAATATCACCCCAAACACCATTGGATGGGCAACACAAAGTGTGGATGGCAGTTTGAAGACTTACGGTAGTTTTGTTGTTATTTTATTGTAGAATTTTGGTTCAAATTATGTATTAATAAATCGGATTGTTATTCTTATACTTTATTAGATGTTTTTAAGTTGGCGTTAAAGTTCTATGAAAAGTGGACAAAACCCCTCTTAACATTCTGATGTTCATAGTCGTTTTTTTTTTTTTAATTCCGAATAATGTTGAGACCACGGCGCGACGGCACCGGAAGCGAATGATGTCATGATGATGTCACCACGTATGGTAACGTAATTAATCTGGAATAGTCCACATGAGAACGTCTGGGAATAATTGTTTACATAGGATGCTCTCATGAGCCTAGAAAATTCTGTGGCGGTGATCTCATACTATACCACGCTCGTACAAGAGAATGATCTCATTCTTCGGGAATAATCCATTGCACCGAAAGCATGATCTCATGATTCCCGGAATAGAAGGAAACGAGAACGCCAGGAGGGGTATAAGAAGGGATCAAACGACGCAGCAAGTCAGTCTACTGGTAGCATCGTGAACAAGTAGTCAGCGTGGAAGTTTGTGCATAGTGAAAGGTTAGTCTTTTTAATAAAAGTTAGTAGCTACGGTGTACACCAGAATTTTCTTTAAATCCTCGAACCCGCCCGGCTCAGGCAACGTTTCAATATAATAAATAAACATGTTCGGTCATTGTTTATGCGATAAACAATTAAATTGCTGGTTAAAAATATCACGTAACCAATCCATTTGTTTATAAATATATTTTTGAACAAATGGTTCAAAAAGTTTTAAACAAATATTTTTTTGTACGTTTTACCTTCTTAAAATTAATTGTTACAATCAAATTTGTTTTAAGAAAAAATGGTTGGTTTAAATAAATTATAAACAATAGATAATAAACATTTATAGTAGAAGTATGGTATAATAGTAGATTATTTAATGAGCATATAATGGTGGTTATTATATACGAGAATGGAAATTAAAATGCGAGCCGCAGGCCAGTATTTTAAAACCATTCGAGTGTACAATAGCCACCATTATATGCGAGTAAAATACGACGTTTTATTTACAACTGTATTTTTAGTATGAAAATTAGAAATTAAACCTTGTGAAAAACTTGACGTTGAGAAGAAATGTCAATAGTTGTCAATATTCATTATTTCATGGCCAGTTAATAATAATTCTTAAAAACCGAGCTTGGCTGTCTGTGTTTAATAATAGTACTTTATTATAGAGTTCCTGTCTAAATTGGACGCTTTACGCCTTAAGGGGTTTATAAGCGTTCAATCTACACAGGAACGAGTGTAATTCAACGTTTTATCGTTCAACACAACCCCGGAAAGCCTTTAAATTGCTCAAAATTCATAAAAATAGTGTAACGTTTATCTGTCATTTTCATTATTTCAGTGTTTACATAAGCGAAAACTTCAAAATTCTGACAGTGTCGAACGATAAACCTAGTTAAGTATTCATTGTTTCAAGTATAATACCTCAATTATGAATCAGTTGTAGATAAAGGATTTTTTTATGAGAAACTGCCGATACCGCGGCGGCATGGTAATGCCGCGCTCGCGGTTAACTTTTTGAGATATCTGCAGAAAAGTGAACCCTTTTTTCGAATCTTAATTTGTTCATAACTTTTGCAATAAAATTGTTAATGGGCTAATTTTATTTTTCTACAATTTTCTCTAGACGTCATTACGAATCGCATGAACTATGGCTCATACCATAATCTTACATTTAATTAACACGTTTTAAAAGTTGTAAACTAGACTAATCGCGAGGTACTGTAAAGTGTTTCAAAGCAGCAAAAAAATGTAATTGGTTTTCAGAGGTATGGCGGTGTATGATTCATTTGTAGACACTCTGCCTGTCCACGTAATGGGGCTTCCATTAATTACGTGAGGCGATTTTTACGATTTTCGACCCCCCCTCCTCCGTTGGTGAAATGTCGTGAGATCTGGTTCTAACCCCCTCCCTCCCCACTTAATCTCACGTCAGATTTTTCAAAATGCGTATTTTTAGTATAAATACATTAAACTGTGTTTGAATGCGTTGGATTATTTAAAAAAAAAACATAATTTTTTGCTTAATTATTTTTATTTAAGCCTAGTTAAGACTAGTATTTAAAACTACTAAGAACTTAGTCGAGAATCACAATGAGAAAATCGAACAATAAAATACTAGGAGGAACTATACTGAAATTCTTACTTTGTGGCGTTGGCATAACCGCGATAATAGTAGATTGTTTTATTAGCTTCCCAATTATAGATGTAAACTTTAGTGCTAAATCTATAAAAGAATGAAATATTTTTAATTTAAAAAATTCCAAATTATATACGCTGCCGATTTTACTGACCTCTCGAATTTTTGAAAGCACACCATTGGTAAATTGAGCGGCAGACAAAACACTTTGCCTGCCTAGGCAGAGAAATGGACATTTGTCATTGCCTATTGCCTATCACAAGAAAATCAGGAGTATGGGTGTGATGTATGATAACATATCTAAACAGCCGATGTTAATTTAAAAACACAACCAGTGAATTAAAAGAAATAATTCGTAAAGTTGCAATAAGGAACAGTGCACGTTTAATTTGTTTTTTTTTATAGACTTTCAAGAAGTATCACTCCTTGAAACCCCAAATAGTTCATGGAAAAAGGAAGTGATTAACAAAAACTTTCATCAATAAAAGTCGTTTAGTTTCCAAAATAATAATTGTTGAATTTGGATAAGATAATAGAACAATGGATCAGGTAGAAACAACACAACCACATTTTTGCTATCAATACAATACACCTATTTTAATTAAGATAATATACTTGTTACTTTTCACATTTATTTATGAATAAACTGTTATTTTTAAAGTTAATTGTTCTTATTATTACGCTTTAATGGGTCAAGGTCATCAATATGTATAATAATTACATAAAAATAGTAATAATGTTGGTCATCTAAAAACGTGTTATGCTACAAAACAATTGTTGCTCAACCTAACTCGTCGTAATAAAACAATACAAGATAGTAGTAAAACAAATTAAAATATTGGTTAGCCGAACACAACACTTTGTTCTATCAACACCTGTTGGTAGCTGTACTAGAATAAATAGTACCACTACAAATTGGTCGATTGAGGAAACACTGGGGTGATATAAATCTACTATTTAAAGTTGTTAATCATCCTTCTCTTACTTAGCCATTCACTTCTGGTTAAACTGACTAAAGAAGGCGCAAAATTATAGCCTTAATTATTATAACTTTGATTTTATTATTAAATATTTATTACTTAAATGGGCATTTTAGACTGTATTTTTGTGAAGTGAGCCAACAACAAGCGGACAGAAATAAATAGCCTTTTTTGTTAAGATCTTTTTGCTGATCCGACAGTGAATAAATTTGTGACATATGCGCCGAATAGGAACGGATTATAAATTCTTATTTTTTATAAAAATAAATTCAAGGTTCTAGTGCTGTCCTTGTTGATATTTTTAATTTAATTAATTTCTGTAAACTAATAAAGTTATCAGTCGTTTACATGTACATGCACTCACGTAAAGTAAGAATACAGATACAGTTAATAGTAAGTTGACCATTTATTGTTGACAAGAAAGGAGTAGATATGTAATAGGTATCTGCGGGGGGGAGGAGTGGTTTTGTTTATTTAACAAAATCAACTTAAGGTTTTATAACAACAATATTAATTAAAAACCAGGAGAATGTCGATGAATTCAAGTGGAGTAAATTTAAATTAAAATTCAAATAAACTCATCGAACGAAGTTAGGGATATTGCTTAAATTTACACTTAAGGCTTTATAAATGAATTTTTTCGATGAGTTTATATTCAAGTCGAAAACTCCACAAACTTTAATAAATTACAATGGGAACATGTTTCGGCAGAACACTACTGCCATCATCAGCCCTCTATAATTTGAAATATTCTTTAAGGGCTGATGATGGCAGTAGTGTTCTGCCGAAACATGTTCCCATTCTAATTTATTAAAGTTTGTGGAGTTCGACTTGAATATATTTGAACTTTAATATTAATTAACATTGTAACGAGTGAGCAACAAAATTCGTGATCGTAGGAGCCTCTGAATCCAAAATTTTGAGTCGATTCTTGATCGATACGATTGTGTAAAAAGTCATCGAGTAATGTGAATTGACGATTAATGTAAACAGTAAAGTAAAAGAACCGATATACGTTTAGCCAACTGCGATCACGAATTTTGTTGCTCACTCGTTATTTTTCCATTGTTTACGGGTTCACAATAGTAATTTACAGGTTTATAAAGTATCCGATAAATTTCCCATAACTCAAATAAAATAAAATATAATATAATACATAAAACTAAATAAATCAATAATTCAACACAATAACTAGCAGCTTTTATCCGTTCCCACTTATTGTCCTTCTTCTTCACTCAACCTTCCTCATGCATTCGATCCCTCTTCCGTCCTCATTCAAAATTTCTTCTCTACTCTCATCTCTCCCTCTCAATTCTACGCATTCCTTCAACAAATGCTCTATCGTCTCCTTTTTTTCTCCACACATCCTGCATACTCTATTATTATCCTCACTCCAATATATTTATTCTCTCTCTCCTCATTTCCACATCTAAATCTTGCTTTTATCACCCTCTCTTTTCTACTCTCTCTTCCTAGGTACTTTGGCATTTCTTCCGTTATTATTTTTTCATACTTCCCATTGTACCTAGACTCCTCTTCCTTTATCTCCCCTACATCCTTCATAATTTTTTTCAGCATCTCTTTCATTTCCTCATCCTATTTAAACTATTTAAACAGTAACTATTTACACTAGACACTAGACCATGTACAGATCACAGTTATAACGGCACAATTATTTATTTTAACAGTTCGCACGAGTCACACGGATTATGTCGCTCAGTAGCTTATTCAGACTTCAACTGACTGGCGGTCATTCTCGCGTCCTATTTAAAGCGTGAAGCCGCTTTCTCGATTCGCCGAGAACTTCAGAACCGCGATTCTTCGAGAACGTCACAGTATGTACACTCAGCGGCACAAATATTCAATCCAAAAGCTATTGGACCTTACTTATTTTTATATAAAACAATTTTAAAGCAAATTAAGTAGCAAGTCAATTTTTTTGTAAAAACATAAATCTAAATCCAATTTCAACAACGTGTGTTGCCTCTCCGTGATTGAATTACAGCTGGTATTTTTCTTGGCATACCCTCAATGAGAAGTTGAATCTCTTGCTGGTCAATTTCTTCCCAAATTTGAGTCATTGCTACAATGAGGTCGCCTAAATGTCCCAAACATGCTCGATGCGATTTAGATAAACACTTCGCGCTGGCCAAATCATTCGTTGAATTTCAACTTCATCTGAGCAAATATTTCTCCTATACGACGCAACACTCTCTGCCGGCCATCTGGAAATCTGAGGTAGAATCAATGAAGAGAATTTGACTCAACTCGTTAATTTCCCAATTTTCATTTTCATAAGCAAAACTCAACCGCTCTTTGTGCTGTTCCCTGGTCAAGAGTGGTCCATTTGCAGGTCTTCTTGCAGTTAGATCTTCTTCCTCTAATCTTCTTCACTTTTCGTTTACTAACGATTATTAATTACTAACGGTTACTAATGATCATCTCGGATGTTTGTGCATCTTTTTCTGCCTGATCCACCTCTTCTGGTGTAGTCCCCAGTTCCTCGAAACTGTTCTAGAGCCCTTTGGACACTAATCTAGAAACACCAAGAACTCGTTCTGGTCAATAAAAAACTACAAATTAACCGGTACCTAATTTAAAGTTTGTGTTAAGTACATAATTTACCATAAAATGTTTTTTCTTTAATTGTATATTTTGTTCCGCATTTTTTCATATTTATTGCCAAGATAAACTCCAATTTAAGACATTATTTGTAAAGTAGCTAAATTGGCGTATCCTTGTGGGCGAGTAACTTCTACGTGCTTTTTATTGATTATTTTAAATTTGACCAAATTCACGGTTCGCTGGAATATATGTTTAACGACTGGAAAGATAATTTAAATTTCTTCTAGATGTGTCAGGCTTGATATCCCGGCCGATAATAATAAGTATAATTTAACATTCAATTGAAAATCACTCCTGCTTGCCGTAAACTGGAAGACCCTTGCCGCTGGAATGGAGAAGGCAGTCATCTTGGGGTTGTTACATCTACTTAGGGCACATGGTTTACCTCATGGTTTTGAGGAGTGGCTATGATGTACAAAATGGTCCAGACCAGCAAGGAACCTCGTGAAAGTATGAATTTGCATGAATATTGGTTGTTATTGTATTAATGGTTATTGATTTCCTGCTTCAGACAGGATTTGATTATTTAAAATAATTATTCTGTGTTATCAAGATAATGTCAACTGTAAAACTGAAGCAATTGATGATCCCTATTTCCGCTATTGACTTCCATCACCATTGGTCACGGCCAAGATTACAGAACAACCGGCAGGATGTACAACGCCTAGTTGTAACGAGGAAGTCACGATTGTTTCACAAATCTTTTGCATTAGAATAATAAGTATGAAATTATGCAATAAGTAAGAAGTGTATTTGCTCATGAGTTGCATTCAAACGATTATCTACGTCCGCGCGAATAAAAAAAATTAGAGCTAATAATTATCAAAACTAAATTTACACATTGTAAAATTTTTCAGTTGATATTAGAGTTATCTAACCGTTGTCTTTATAGCATCAATTACACTTTCTTTCAAACTTCAAAAATATATATAAATGATTTAATAAAAAACAATAATTGTATGTTGTTAATAACAACAGTTTTTTTAAAGTGGCATCAAAAGTAATTATTATTATTAACATAAACCATACAATCTACAAGTATACCCTGTGTCTCAACGAAAATTGTCCACTTGAATTTACTAGCGTAAAAAAAAAAAACGAGAAAGGTCCACCCTTAAATTTAAAATAGGGAAAGTGGGGCATGGGACCGACATATCGTTGATATATCGTTGATTCTCTATGCAATAGTGTATTTTTTGCTTCCTGTGGGACAAAAATTATTTTTGCTTGAAGATATTCGGAATGTGTATCAATTTTACTCAAACTTACCGGATAAATGACTCTTTTGTGGGCACAAACACCTCCAATGATGTCATTTTTTTCACACGTAGCTTTTCAGTCAAGGGAAAATAATTGAAGAAAATATTTGTAACTCAAGTAAATTCAAGTGGACAGTTTTCGTTGAGACAGCCTGTATAATATAAGTATTACTATTTAAATTTATTTTGAGAGGTCATGGATATTGAGAGACTTTGTTAATAGAATTTTTATTGCCATTGTTTTCAAGTGGAATTGGTTTACGATCATTTCCAATGGCATGCAAAATAAAATAGAAAGTGAAAACTCCATTAATAAAATAGAACAAATTAAAAAAAATATGCCCGTTTTTTTAAGGTTCTCTAAACATACTTTTAATTTATAATCAACCGAAGGCTAAAAAAATGTTATTTATTGAATAAAATGTATTATCTTAAAAGTCACGCATTTGCGTAAGTTGTCAAATTAACTCCCAGAGAAAGTTCAATGTCTTTTGAGATAAAAAGTCTACATTTTCGTTTGGTTACGACTCCGTAAGAATGTGGACCGTGCCAGTGGACTCTTGGAACACTGCATTTTATTCACTTTAAATAACATTAATAGTAAAACTATATAATTTAGTTGTTTTTTTTTCTGGGGTGCCATGTTCATTATTCGGAAAATAATGTTAATTATTGGTCATAGGCTTCAAAAAGGAATATAAAAAAATCTGATAAAGTCACAGTGCGCACACACACTGTGCACTAAACTAATAGAAGTTATTACAAAATTATGTGTCTTACGAGATAGTTGGATCATTTACTTATCTTAGGTATAGTAAATTACTTGGAATCACGCGGGAAAACTCCGCTTTTCCCCAAAATTAAATAAGTATGATTAAGACATCACGTACAATAAAGTCTTTTGACAAAATCTACCAATTTGATGGGATACATGAAACCTCCTCTTTTTAAGTGCAACTACTTTGTGCACATTTATTAAAACAATTGGCCTGATTCTGTAAAAAAGTGGTTATACATCAGAGCTTGGTTACATAGTTGTAACGGCAGCCACACACGTTCAGTTTCAACTTACAGTTGAACAGTTGTACAGTGCAACCTCTACCTGTGTGGGTATGCAGTCCCAGTTCAGTTCAACTGCACAGTTAAACCATGTTTCCTATGCTGTGGTTAAACTGAGACGAATGAAATTTAAATTTTTTCAACTGAATAGTTCAACTGATCGTTGATTGTGTGGGGGTTCAACTGTACAGTTCTCAGTTCAATTTCTGTGAATCAGAGAAAATTTAATATTTAATAGATATCTTGAACCACTTTTTACTCTTTTTCGAATTTTTACTTTTTTGTAAAATTATACAAAGTAAACTGAGAGCGGCCAAATCGTCCTGCTCTCTCGAATCCATTGTAAAAACTGAAGGATTGAACTGTACGTGTGTGTGCTTCAGTGTACAGTTTCATACAGAAATCTCGATAAGTTAACTGACATTAAGGGTTGACTAGTTAGTGAAATTATTTAATTAAATCACATTGAACGTACTAAACTAATGTAAACGACGTTGCCGTCGCTAGAGCGTTAATCCTATATGGTACAGAAACCTATTTAATTTACCACATGCAACCGGATTTTTCTGTGAGTATGAAAATGTAGTTTGAACCTTACATACATAATGTAGTAAATTTAAAATTTTATTGTTCTTCACAGGAATGTTTGATTTATAATGGGTACAATCAAAATTGACGTAACGTTTCCTGTCAAGGTTGAGGTGGGGTTAAGGTCACAAGTAAAATGCACTTCGTCCTATAATATAAAAATAACAAAGGTAAAAAAGAAATTTAACAATAATAAGATACAAATTTTAATGGTGATTTACGTGATTATTTCATTTATCATCGTTTTCGACCAATACTAAGACTTTTTTGAATTATCTCTATATATTTAATGGTTGAACATGAATCAATTTGAACCAAATAAAACAGTCTGTACTGCACCGATTTTGATAATTGAATTGTTGATTGCAGAAAGGGTTCAGGTCCGTGACTTCTATCCTTTTTGCAGTTAATGCTTTTTTGCTACAAATAGCACTGGTACATATCGTAACGCTGACAGTTGTACTATGAAGCTATAATATACTCAATGTTTAATCAAAAACATCCCTATCTTTAAAGATTTTGATTTAAAATTTGACAGGCAGCCAATAAAACGCAAAAATGTATTATACATAATATGGTAGATATGTCAAGAATATACTTTAAAAACTGGTTGACGACACTTTACAATTTTCATCAGTTCTCTTACTGCAAGAATGATGGGAAAGGTGTAATCGTTACAAGGGTTTATTAGTTCGCACATTAGGTTTCTTGTAAATTAATTAATCAAGGGAACTAAGTAATCGAACAGGAAATGTGCTCATTAAATCAGACAAAATTAATGACATTAAAAAGTCAACAAAATATGTGGAGAACATCAAAGAAATTGAAGCATTTTGGAAGAATATTCTTGAATAGCGACGTAATTTTAAGGACATATTTTTTTTGTAATTTTTTATTCGTTCTGTTCGGCTAAATAAAATTCTATTCTAATAAATAATTTTTATTTTTTTTTATTTTTAAAGTTGACTGTAAAAAGAGTACATGTTTGTCAATTTTGAAAGTCATTATTGACTAACCAAATGACAATATTTTTTTCAAATACTGTAGAAAGGTATTGTGTATACCTATATTATCAACTTGTCAACAGTTTTTCCACAAATAATTGACAAGTGCTTCAACTTGTACCCTTTCTGCAATCAGCGATTCAATTGTTTTTTTAAATGAAAGACATTGACAAGTTCTATGTGAGCATTACCTTCCGTTTTAAAAAATTTCACAGGTTCATTAATTATTTGCAAATCATTTTAGGGGAAAAGCGGTCATCGATTTAAATGAGCGTGAATCGTTTTAAGTGAGAAGTTCGACAACTGTAGCTAAATATAGGCATCTTTAGCCCCTCCCCTGAGGTTTAGTGAGCAAGTTGGCCAGGGAACATTTGTACATCTGGTGGATGGTTGACTGGATGTTTGGGTGCGAAGTGTGAAGAGTGTGAAATAGAGGACGAATGAAGCTGTGCAAAATACAATTCTTTTATCGCATAATTTTTCTTGCCGAAAAATTGGTTTACCAATTCCACAATATTTTCGTTTAACTGACCTGCGACTTTCTCAACAAATCAATCGAGAAGCGGAAAGTTTATTGTTTAATCAAATGTATGAAACGGCTAATAACGTGCCGTTATTGATCATATACTTCAAGAGGTTTTTGAACACAGTACTGGTAGTATAATGTCTTCTGTTTCGTATATTCGATGGCCTCCGTTTCTACATTAGCGAACAATTCAATCAGAAGCATTTTATACCGCACAATGAACAAGTGTTTACGTAAAACATTGTATATAAAGAAATTATTCCGTCTTAATTTTTTAATTATTCAGACAAGCCAAATTAAAAATTGTAATATGTAATATGGTAACCAATCTTTATTCAACACTATTTACGTAAGCATTCACTTTTTTTTTATTTTTACATTGATTTGATTACCAATTCAATACATACCACTCGAATTTCGAGTGACGGGCGATCACTAGTAGTTATAATTCGATAATCCTTTATGTTCCTTTTTCAAATGTTTTTATTTCCAGGGCAACGCTGAATACTAGTCTCACATTTTTTACTTTTATGTCAATTTTCAACATGAATCGTTTTGGGGAACATTCTTTGATGTTTAAACAACTTTATTCATGAAATAATCTTACCGAATTACTTTCCTTCGTCTGAAACAATCTTTGTAATACTCAATTTGATTAAAATGCAATACTCGTGTCATTTTTTGACTGCTGCGCATCGGGAAATTAAAACGGCAAAAAATGACACTCGTAGTTGCTAATTAACTTTCGTATTACAAATCGATAGTTTCGAAGCACTTATGTAACTGACGATTTTTATTTTTTTATTTTTTTTTGTATACATATTTGGTAAGTATTTTTCACATGGACATGGGGCCCATGGGGCTCCCTTGGGCTGGACCGATTTTTATGATCTTTGATGTGTTGGATTTGTCTCCGCCTGAATAGCAGAATAACTATTAAAACATGGACATGGGGGCCCCTTGGGTTTATAACTAAAGAACGGATGGACCGATTTTTTTTATCTTTGATTCGTTGGATTTGCCTCCGCCTCGAATAGCAGAATAACTATTAAAACATCGGAAAAATTACAGGGGGATGGGAGCTTGGTACAGGAAACAGGGGGTCCCACGGGGCCCTCTATGGTACAGGGCAACGACAATAACAAATGACGCCGGCCACCAAGATTTGTCGAACCGGGCTTTAAAAATGAAAATCGATTCTTAAGGAATAAACTCCAAAGTTTCACTTCTTTGCGCGTGGACTCTACACACAAATTTTTTAATCACATCTCGAGAACGGATTGACTGATTTTTTTCGGGGGCGAATAACTATTAAAATATCGGAAAAATTTACCGAAAAAAATTTCTGATACATTTTGTATGAATTCCGTATGTAACGCCATCTCTGATACATGACAGAAACAAAAATGAACATGACGTTGTATGCTGGTTCCGGTAATGGCAGTAGATGGCGTTGTGTGCATTATCCTTTGATAAAAAAAACATTGAATTTAATTCAGCTAATAAGTTAACACAACATTTATTGATTCTGAGGCGGTACAAAGTTCGCCGGGTCTACTAGTTTATTATAAAAAGTTACATTCAACGCCCGGCAGAAATGTACATTTTTGAAGATTTTTCGTTGAAATTTTGTGGGCGTGTTGATAACAGTTATAAATTCAATGGCTCCACGTAGACAACGGCAAGTTGACGGTGAAAACAAAGTTGTTCCACAATATAATACGTCTCAACTGCTCTTCCCATAGATGCTTCATATAGCACTCTCACTTGGCAGGTTATTGAACAAAATTGAATTGAGTTGTTGAATCTTTAGCGCACAGCTTTTAATAGAATGCATAACATTTAGGTATTTCGTAATTTTATTATTTAAGTTGATATTTCACTATTTCGTTAATTTTACGTTATGTTTTGTTTTCTTATTTCGTTAAAGTGATATTTCCATAATTTCATGTTTCGTTTTATTATCGCTAATTTGACATTTAACTTTTTTAATTGATTGTATACTTATTTCGTAAATATTATATCTTTATTTTGTTAAATTTGATATTTTGTCATTTTGTTGAGATTTCATTAATTTGATGTTCTTAAAAAAATTCTCTATTTCGTTAAATTGATATTTCCATAATTTCAGGTTTCGTTTTTTCGCTAATTTGACATTTTACTTTTTTTATTTGATTATCTACTTATTTCGTAAATTTTATACCTTGATATTGTAATGATATTTTGCCATTTTGTTAGTATGTTTTCATGTTTTGTTATTATACGGTAATTTGATTTTGAGATATTTAATATTTCGTTAATTTAATGTTTTGCTTTTTTAAAAACTTATGTTTCGTTAAATTGCTGACGATAACGTTTCGTTATTTCGTTAATAATATGTATCTATAACATTTGGCTATTTCGTGTATTTTATATTTCTTAATTCGATTATTTAAAATTAAATTAAATTTGTCAGTTAAAACCTTTATTTACTTAATTTCATAATAATTATACATAAACACAATTCTTTAAATCTGAATTACATGCAGTTACTGATGTAAAAGAAATTTTCACCAAATGTGTGTTAAAACGAACAAAATAGTATACTACCACCCAAGACCGTCCTTTCGGCTAGGGGATGAAGAAAAAAATTATTAAATAACAGGCCTGAAACTTGTGAAGTTTTAATCATTTTGCCCATGACTATGCACATTTATTAACCCAACAGTCTACAACAGAGGCATTAAGGTACTTGTTCGACCTTATGTAACGCGACCCCCATGAACAGGCTAGGCGACACCCTAGGGAGCGATCCACCGGTTGAAAAACATTGCTTTAGAACACGAAGTCGCGAGCACCAGCTGGTACATAATAAACTACAGAAGAAGACATTGTTCATGTCTTGACAGATTACTAAAAGTGAATCGATTCTTGTTTTCAATTGTGAAAACCTTGAAGAATAAGACATCTGGAAGACAAAAAGAAAAACAAGTTTGATGTTCAACTTTATTAACATTCATAATATTTTACAACAAATATTTTTCTAATTACAATAACTAGATTTTTGTAGGGCACAGAAAACAAACCCTGTTAATTCTTGAGCCATCTTGCTTTTATACTAAGTACCGTTAAAACCTTGAGATAAGACTAATAAAAATGTGTTTATTTATTGCACTTATAATAATAATGACCATAAAATGTAATTTCTAATAAAACTATGTACTTTAATAACCATTATTTTAAACCATCGAAAGGTCAAGGTTTTCAAAATTTCTACCTCATTTTAATACATTATCATCTAGTATTCTTACTCCAAAGGTCATATCACGAGTTCGTGAAAAATATTAGATTTATGTGACAAGCTCTAAAATTTACACAAGAGTTGAATTTCCTAAAATTTTACAGCATGCCTTTAAATAAAAACAAAAATAGCTGCTATGAACATAAATCTTAATATAAGATTATCACAGAAGATAACTTTCATTAATCACCAAAAAGTTTCAATTGGCAAAATGTATAAATAAAATTACTAATTGTAAGTAAAAGCACATCACATACCAAAACAAAATTAAAAAAATACTAAAAAACATAACAAGCAAATTAGAGATTCCATAAAATTGTATAAGTAAAACTACGCATACGTGTATATTCTCAAAATAGAATTACCGTTAAGACTTACGACATTCGTTAACATAACGTAAATACTTAATAGTCCAACAGGTAAACCCAGTCTTCCATACATAGAGATCACTCATTCATAACAAAATATAAATCATGTGACATACATATTTTGTTGCATTCACTTTTCATTAACAGCAAAATAAATGTTACTACACAACTGATTTGTAGGATCAAAAGCTCTTACTTTATTTTGATTTTATGTAATTTTAACTTGAATCCTAGAAGTTCTGAGAGTATTCCTGACAGTGCTGACAAAATTATCAGTTTGGTTGTGTTGTATAGAATGGAATTGGCTGAGAGTCCAGAAATCTTAAAGGGGCTCTGTAGTTCCTACAGGCAAAACACTTTAGTGAATTAAAAGTTACATTATTTCGAAAATAAATTAAAATTATTTGTCACTCTGTCACTCACCTTGATTAAATCTATTGCTAGCTTCAGGACGTTATTTGCCAACGCCAGCTCCTCTTTCTTTTGCGGTTTTTGTTCAATCTGAAGATGTAAATTGATCTGTTCGGTAATTAAAACTGACAAATTTCTATATTTCTTATTGATCTTATTCCCGAGAGTCATAAACCTTAGAAGAAGAATCCCCACCCCCAAGCACCAGATCAGGGCCTCCACATGGTACTGCGAATTAAGAGCGCCAGTTTCCTAAAATCGTTCTATAAAATAATTGTCTTTGATACAACAAACAAATTACCTTTAATAACTCTACGCATAAGAACGAAAGTAAGAGCAAAGTTATGATAAATGCTGTAGATACAATGACATCAACGGATCGCTGAGGCCCCCTTTGCTTCAAGTAAGAACGTACGGACAGCCAGGTTTTTATATTTCTCACTTTATTTAAACGGAAATGAGGCAATTCAGACTGCTGGGCTCTTCTGAATGAAGTTAAATGTGAAAATAATTTGGCGTAGAGAAAACGTTGTTTGAATGTGTTTTCGGCCACAGCGAGAAGAAAGAAAAATAGACAGGATAGAAACCAGCGTTGAAGGCAAGCGGTTATTATAATCGAACGTTCCCTAAAAGTATTTGTGTGGGACGAAATTCTGGTAATGTTATCTTTACTTACCACAAAGTTGCTCCAAATGCCGCCTCCATCAGAGTGGTCAAAGAGCTAGGTAATTTCTCAATAACAGACTCAAGAAGTTCAAATATAGAGTACTGTCCATCAACAAAAGAGTTTGATTCAAGTGTAAAGTTACATAATCGGAAAAATATAGGAATAAAAGCATGTATGGTAGAAACTATGATTCCAACATAAAAATAATCCATGCTTTGTGAAGTGGACTCGACTTTTCCAATTATGGCTGAACTAATGTCTAACATGGACAGATCAGCTTTTTTGATCTCATTTCTTTTCCATATTATGCAACTGACTAACAATGAAAGGATTGATTATTTGACGTTTACTTTTATATCAGTTACCTTTGATGGAGGGCGAATTAAAAACAGCCGTAGAATTCAAATCGTGCTCATAATCGTCATGATTCGGCTCGATGTTACCGTCAGAAACTTCATCAAGATCAGAACTATAACTGCAGTCTTCACTATTTGTAGTTACATTCATCCATTCATTTGTGGTGGAACTTAATTTACTATTAGTCTTAATTGTTGACGCCTTTTCATATTCATCGTCTGTATCACATGTGCTGTCCATAGAAGTTATGTTAATGGTAGGTATCCTATACTTAGTTCGCGTCGACTGAAACAAAATTTCTGTAAATATGTACTGATTTGAAAAATGGGCGACAACATACCACATTCGCTGTTTCAGTTTCAGCATCACTTTCGGGTTCAGTACTGTGTCGAGACTCACTATTTGACCTACTCGCTAATGACTGATTCTTCACCCAATCATCACAACGTCTTTGAGAATTTATGAGAACGGTTTTGCAATTTGATGACGGAATTATTTCTTCTTCGCTAGTTCTGGACCCGTTACCGTTTAGACTTTCGAATCCGTCATCATCGGCCTGTATTCCCTCGCTACTTCTTCGTTTTCTGTGTATAAATTAAAACTTTAAATATAATAACAATAATAACATTGGCTAGTTTGCTGATAAGTTATTAAATAAAGTTACTAAACGCAAACAAAAAGAAGTCGGAAAGGTAGTAATGTTTTCGTTTAACTTAAGTTCTGAAAAAATGTACAAACTCGACAGCAATCACAAATGGAAAGTCCTACGTAAATAATATTTTATTTCTAAATCGCCCGTTCCTATTTAAAATATAGGAGTATAATAAGTATATATCGGGTGTCCCAACTAAAATTTGTACCCCCCAACAATTCCAATTTCGAAAGATTCAGAAGGAAACGCTCGAACAGGTCAATTTTGTTATCAAGGTGGACCTAATTGTACCAAACTTTCAAGTCAGATTTCACCCCTTGAGCCAGGGGAGCCACCCCATTAGAAAATTTAAATAGCATGGGGGGTCGTGTGATACATCATTTTAAAGCTTATTCAATTCTCTATCCAAACCTACATTTATCAATTCCTTTCTACAAAAAAAGCACAAATTCGATATTTTCCAAATCTGCATAAAATACTCAACTAAAATTTGTACCCCCCAACAATTCCAATTTTGAAAACGCTCGAACAGGTCAATTTTGTTATCAAGGGGGACCAAATTGTACCAAACTTTCAACTCTTAGATCTCACCCCTTTAGCCAGGGGAGCCACCCCCTTAAAAAAATTAGATGGCATTGGGGGTCATGTGATACATCATTTTAAAACTTATTCAATTCTCTATCCAAACCTACTTTTATCGATTCGTTTCTACAAAAAAGAGCATAAATTTTTTTTATTTTCCAAATCAAGAATATTTTATGTAGAACATTACAAAAACAATCAAAAATGTAAAAAAAAAACGCCAATTAGGGGTCGTGCATTAATTAGGTGAGACATTTTTTTAACTTTTGATTTTTGGTGAAATTTGTCCAGATCCTCCCCCCCCCCTCATTTGTATTCACGTAATTAATGGACACCCCCTTTGATATCCGTGATATCTCTTTGGGTATTTTGTCTGTCTTTACTCTCTTTTGTCTTTGTGCTTTTTTTAAACTATTTTGCCTCTTTAGTCTCTGTTCTTTTTGTTGTAGTCAATTTGGCCTCTTTAGTTTCATTGGTGTTTTTGGTTTGTTTGATCTGTCTAGTCTTTTCTATTGCCATATTTGTCTTTTTAGCAACTTTGCTTTCTTTGGTCTCGCTCGTCCCTCTGATCATCATCTGTGTAACCTTTATGGCCCCTTTAGTGTCTGTAGTATCTTTTCATGTTGGTCTCTTTTGTTTGGTATCCTTAGTGTCTACGGCAACTAAAGTTCTCTTTAGTATATTTGGTCTCTTTTATTTCTTTAGTCTGTGTCGTGTATTTGGCAATTTTTATCTTTTGGTTTTGATCTGGTCTCTTTTCGGTAACATCGATCTTATTTTTGTATCTTTTTCCTTTTAGTCTCTTTCGTCTCATTTCTTTATTTTGTCTTAATATCCTCTTTGGTCTCTTTTAGTCTTGTTGGTGTGTGTAATCTCTCTAGTTTTTTTGGTCACTTCCGTCTCTTTGGTTACTTTACTCTCTATAATAAATTTCTTTTATCACTTTAGTATATGTTGTCTTTTTAGTATCTTTACCCACTTTACTCTCTTTGGTTTCTTCTTCGGTGTTTTGTCCTGTTTGTAGCTCTTGTCTCTTTGTCTCTTGGGCCTGTTTGGTTTCTTTCGTACCTTTGTCTCGTTTGTTTATATGGTATTTTTTGTCTCTTCTGTCTATTTGGTCTGTTTTGCATTTTTTTGTCTCTTTAGTTTGTTTGATATTTTTGGTCCCCTTCATATCTTTCGTCATTGTTGATTTTTTTTTGGTCTTGTTGTCTCTTAAGTCTCTTAGGCTCTTTTTGATCTGTTCTATTTTGATTATGTTTATTTAGTCTCTTTAGTATATACTCTTCTGTCTTTTATATTTGTTATCTGTTTTATCCCCTATGTCTCTTTGCTATCTAGTCATCTTTGGTATTTTTATAGGTACGTCTGCGCTTTAGTGTCTTCAGATTCTTAACCTATTTGCTGTCTTTGTCACCTCTATCTTTCCTTTAATCCTTGTCATGTGTTTTCCTGTTAGTACCTTTTGCTTCTTTTGCTGTTTTGTTCCGTTTATTTAGTTTAAATTATATTTAGTATATTATTTTGTCTCTTTAGTCTTTTTTTGTATTTTGGGTTTACCTGGTCTCTTTTGTTGTGTCGTTTCACTCTTCTTTTTGGTCTTTAGTTTCTTGGACCCCTTTGTTAATTTTAGTGTTTTAATGTTTTAATATCTTTCCTATCTTTCGTGTGTTTGGAATCTGTGGCCTTTCGGGTCCCTTCTGTATGTTTCGTTTCTTTTGTTTCTTTGGTTCACTTGGTCGTTTATGGTCTTGTTGTTCTTTTTAATTTGTTTGGTATAGATTTTGTTTATAGTTTCTATGGTTATTGTCTCTTTTGTCTCCTTTATCTCTTTTTTCTCTTTGATCTTTTTGGTATATATTGTCCTACTAGATGACCCATCCCGGCTTCGCACGGTGATTTTATTTTATTATTTCATTTGATCCTTCATACCGTGTTTGAGACAAGGAAGCCCGAGAGGGTCCACTTGAGACAGGTGGGGGGGGGGCGATGGTTTACCTTGAGACAGGAGGTCTCGAGGAGTCATCTTGAGACAGGGGGGGGGGCTTGAGATAGTGAGGCCTCTACAGGTAGGGTGGCCCCTTCACGGGAATGGAATTTTGCAAAACTGTTTCACAGTGGGCGCTTACGTGGTGAAATAAGTAAGTGTGCAAAATTTCATTGCAATCGGTTCAGTGGATCCAGAGATTAACGGGGCGGGGAGCCCCGTTACCCCCCTTTGGAATGGAATTTAAAAAAACCGTTTCTTAGTGAGCGCCCACGTGGTCAAATAAGTAAGTGTACAAAGATTCATTGCAATCGCTTCGATGGATCCGGAGATTTCGATGAGTCAGTCAGTGAGTGGTATTTGGATTTTAAATATTATGTATATAGATAAATAATTTGTCATTTGGGTCTCTCAGGTTCCTTGGATGTCTGTTTGGTCTATTTGGACTCTGTTGTTTCTTTAGTAGTCAGTTTGGTCTCTTTAGTCACTTTACCCCCTTTGGTCTATTTACCTCCCGAATCTCTTTGGAGTCTTTGGTCCGTTTGTCTCATTTGTCTTTTTGGTGTACATTTTTTGTCTCTTTACTCCCCTTAACCTCTTTAGTCTCGTCTCTTTGTTTGTTCAAGCTCTTTAGATATTTGTCTCTTTCGTTTTTTTTTCTCCATCTTGTGCATTGGTTATCGTTTTATACCTTTTGTCTCTTTAATGCATCTAGTCGTCTTTGGACTTTTTCTTCCAAAGAAGTCTTCACTTCCGCCGCGTGGTCTTAAGTAGCCTATGAAGTTATGTGGCAACCATGGTTTCATAAATATACAAAGACTTTTAGTTTATCTAGCTTTCCCAACTGAACAGATTTCTGGCTGTGACAGTCGCATATTCCAACGACATCATGTGTTGAGCGTCCTCGGATAGCTAACAATAAGACAAATTTCATACCGACCACTTTTCAAGCAATTAATTTAGATTTTACCAAAATTTTCGGTCATCTTTAGCAAATTTGGAAGGTCGTGATGAGAATGAACCTCAAAATTTGACATTCACAGATAACTTCATGGGCGATCATTTCTGAACAAACTTTCCCTTTTATATACAGAGTGATCAAAAAGTTCCGCACAACTTCATAATTTAGTTATGTAATATTTTTGCGAAAAACGCTCGAACAGGTCGATTTTTGTTTTTAAATTGCCATCTTTTGAGAAAAAATTTTTGTTGATGACGTCATCTGTTTTTTAACTATGACACCGTCATCAATTTTTTAAATGGCAACCCCCGACTTTTTTTTGGGTTTTAAAAATACTTTTCAATTGTCTATTCAACAACAGTAAAAAAATTATACTTTTCATAACTTTTTTT
Organism: Diaperis boleti; assembly: GCA_963583935.1. Classification (NCBI taxonomy): domain Eukaryota; kingdom Metazoa; phylum Arthropoda; class Insecta; order Coleoptera; family Tenebrionidae; genus Diaperis; species Diaperis boleti. Next base: position 42,027,734 of record OY757242.1, on the reverse strand, counting down.
TCAAATTACGTTTTCCATCAAAAATAAAAAAAATTACTCCTTGAAGCAAATGAGGAGTTCGCGGGAAGAACGATGAATGTGTTTCGACTTTGAAATTGAGTAAATCGATTTTTTGCAAGGCACGCTCATCGTTTTTCCCATAAACACTTAAACTATTTTTAGCTGTATTATAGAGCCCTTCATTGTTTTTCCCCCAACTGTTTACCAAGTGTATAGTTCATACAAAAAATTTGTCGTTGATAGTAAATTTTAGTTATCTAGCCTCTATGCATTGTTATGTGTGCTCGCTGATTATTTTATTATGATTTCGGACGTCCCAGATGTAATCGCGTTTTGGAAATTGAACCTAAAATTTTTAAGTGTTCGAAGATGTGCTTCGAAGTGTATTCGAACTGTCGGTAAGTCAACATTTATCGTTTATCGCACGTACAACAACAAGGATTATCCCTGATCTGTTACAGAGTTTATTATTACATGCTAACCTACTACAATATTATGGTGAGTGCATGTTTCCATTTAAACAGTTTTAATTTCAATTCGTTTATCGGATAAAGTTTTTGTGTTTTTGTCCATAGGCGGGTATTGGTTTTAGGGGTCAAACTATTCTTAATTTTAAAAATGTTTAATTTGACGAGTTCTACTTGTGGTTCAATTTTCTGCTAGGACTTCCATAACATCCTGTATACATCCCGTAGAACCGAGAGAAAATTATTAAATCAAAGAGGTAAGCATTTTAAAAATTTTTGATATATTTTTTAAAAAAGTTCATTATAATATTAACTTTAATTTGCAATTACGTCATAATTATGTACTAAACTAATTCTAAAAATTGCCATGCACAGAAACTCAACGGTGCGAATGACAAATCTGGGAACTGGTTTGACATGATTTTATTAATATTCTTACAACGCCATATTATTGGCTGCCGGCTTTTGTGATTATTCGATAGACCTCCGAAGTATTTTTATAGTTCGACACTGTCAGAATTTTCAAGTTTTCGCTTGTGTAAACACTTTCTGTCATGCAATAATAAAATGTCAGATAAACGTCACACTATTTTTATGAATTTTAAGCAATTTAAAGACTTGCCAAGGTGGTGTCGAACACTCGTTCCTGTGTAAATTAGGGGCGCACCCAATTTACACAGGATAAAGTCACCATATAGAGTGACTTTAACACAGGAACTCGTATAATAATGTACTATTAAAATCATTGCTAAAAATACATTATTATCTCGGCAAAACAAATACACAACCGCGTTCTCGTAATGATATTAAATCACAGTAACTACACTCATAGAAAACTGAAGGGAATTTACTAGAAATAAATACATTTTAATGCGAAAATAATTCAAACCACAACCATCCTTGTCTAATTAACTTCACATTGCTGCTCACTAACACCATCTAATGTACTTAGTTTAAAACATTTCGCCGAAGTATAACTGCGTACACAAAATGGCATAAACTATCAAGACATTATTGGGAGGCGCCAAAAATAAATAAATACATAATGTGAACGCAGTTCTCCATTATTATTTATTTGGATTAAATTTTTTCATACAGTTACATCATACAGGGTCTTCATAAATGATTCATACATCAAATAACCTTTGAACGTCGAAATTCTCCATCTAGGTACATACATGTAAATTTTGTTTTCCAGAGGCAACAAGATGTATGAAGATCCGATATAAATGTGTGTCGTACTTAATAATTTTTGGGCCTTCTAAAATTTATAGTTAACTGACGCGTAGTCAAAATGACGTTTTAAGTATTGTTAATTAAAAAAGAGACAAAATAAATTAATATATTAATGCACATTTGAATAAACATAATAATTCAGTAACAAGTTGTCCAACTACTTCTAATTTATAGTGAAATATACAATTATAATCCATTTCATAAACTTCCGTGACACTGACAGTTATCACGTGATATTCTTGAGTGTATTTTATCAATGGTAACAATCTACTTTATTACCTGACCGTGCTTGTCTGTAGACACTACCAAAAGTAGGCGCACAATCGATGGAATATACGACGTCCTGTTAGTATCACAGGTTAGTTCAGGTGAAGTCCGGTTTGTAGTGTAGACTGCGTTTTCTATTAAAATGTAGATTAAAAACTCGGACTACTTAATAGTAAGTGATAGTAAAAATCTTTCAATTTATTTGGTAATGGCCACCAACATTTAATGCAAAAGTTACTAGTAACCAAACAGGCATTTTTACGTTTGACAACCTAACGTCAAGTCGGGAGTTTATGAAATGGATTATACGTGTTTCTGTACACTTTTAAGCAGAATTGACCAATAATTCTTTTTTTACTGCAAAACCTTGGCTCAACATTGTTCTCGAGATTCAATTCTATAACTGGAACCTGTGTTATTTTGCAAACACAACTAGTTTTTCCATTGAAATATGTAATTACTTAATGTAGTGATGTTATCTTTAGAGCTCTGTGAAATACTTTTAATACTAAACAACAACAAAATACAATAATAACCAAGAATTAATTCAAGTTGATAAAATGTCACATCTCAGTGGTTTAAAGCATATAAAAGTGTTATTACCCCAACAATCAGCAAAGTGCATTATCTTATTCCAACTTGCACAAATACATTTCATATCTGGGAGCTTGCTATTTTATGAAGTAACAGTGTCTTCAGAAAGAAACTCAAATGCCACATTACAAAGATTTCTCTTGTTGAGAATATTTTTCTGCTTTAATTTACTCACCTTAATATAATATTTATGTCCTCCACTTTTGTATGACTGATTTCTGAACTAGCATTTAGATTAAAGTGAATGCGTTTGGTTTTCTTATGGCGTAAATTTAGCAAGGATCCAGCTGAAGACCCATCTGGTGGAATTTTTCGAACAGAACTCAGCCTTCTTCTGAAGCTTCTAGATTTTGTTAATTTTGATTTTTGACAGTCTGGGGGTGGCATTGTTGACGCAATTTGTGAGTGAACCAGACTTAAAACCCAACACATTAAAAATGGGACTATTAATTCCATGCACATTACATTCTAAAAATGAATCAATTAACTTTAGAAACAATATTGTTTGACCGGTCACCTCTCTGGATTTTTCTAACATTTGATTTTTCCATGAATTCTTGTAATATACTGCAATATTGGTCAACAAAGATGCATACAGACATAGTAATAGAGTGAATATGGAGACTGAGGTCTGTTGCATCCACCATTTTGAATACAGTGGAAGAAATAAACAGCGTAAAGTTGCCAATTTAGCCACTGTCATAAAACCCTGCTTAGGTTTGGTTTTTAGGAAAGAGGAACCTAAAATAATATCCATAATGATATTAATAGAAAGGTACTCAAAGCTGAATGATATGAATATTGACACTTGACTGATAAGATATCAAAACAGTGAGATAATGGGGCCCATTCTGTAATTTTTAGAGAGGCGTTAAAATTTTAGCCTGCTTTAAAATTTCAAGTCGTGATTGGTCATTGCTATGACAACTTAATTTAATAGCCTTTAAAATTTAGAGGAGCAGTTACAGAATACGCCCCATTGTCCTTTAAAAAATAACCTTTAATGATATGATAAATATTTTTATGTAGGAAAACGTATACAACAAACAATAATTATTGTATACACTTTTGACTATTACCTCTAACCAAATCGAGGTCGATAAAATCAGTATTTGGTTTTGTGCTTTTCATTTGGACATGAGTTAAACCATACAAAATCTTTTGTTCTATGGTTGTTTCCCATTTCTGCTTATCATATGTACCAATCTTCTTCTGATACCTAAAACGCAAAAGTAACACATCGAAATCTGAATATAAATTAATAAACATACCATGTAAATAGGTCTTTTACCCCCATTTAACTTCACACTGAGTGAGAAGAAAATCTTTTGCGAAAAATCTTTCAAGTGTCTGCAATTAAGTAGTTGCGAAATATTTGTGTTGAAAGGTACAAGAGGTTAACAGCTTCGAAACTTACTTGCTAATGTTTCTGGTAAATAACTGTAAATTTTTAAATGGTGATGTTGGTTTGCTTCATTAATGAATGTTCACATATCGAGAATTTAAATGTGATACAAAACAAATACAAAATACACTCCACTAGTTTGACATTTCCACTTCTTTCACCTGACTGGCGCGTGCGCAAAATCCTATTTGTTCAAATTGGATGTGGGTCGAATTCTGTTTGAACCAATGCAATGCTCGGTATGTATGTAAGTAAAGGAAAATTACAGTATGATTACACAATATCACTACTGTAGTTTTTAAGATGTTAACACAAAATTATCAATAGTTATAGTTAAAAAAATCGATACTTTCTCTATTACCTAAAAAGTGTGAATTCAATTACGTTGCTCCACAAAAGAAAAGATACAAAAAGTTAAAAGTTAAAGGATTTTACGCGTGCTGTTGAGTCTTTTGACAGTGTACAGCCAGGTAATAAAGTTGACAGTTATTATTTATACATTCACCTGAAAACTGTCAGTTTCACGATGCTTTATAGAATGAGGGCCCTATTCTTGAACATGTGAGTGCATGAGTGAGTGATTTGTGACGTCACGTCGAGTAGTCCAGTATTTAATTTAAAGTAAGCGCACTCAACAATCACTCCAGATTTGAGCGGTATGAGACGAATTTTTGGTACGTGTGTGGATAATAATTATGTTATCAAAAGAAATCTACTTAAACTTACGAGCTGTATAAAAAAAGTCCCTTGGAATGACAATGAGGTAGTACATATACTAAAAAATAAAGTTTTTGGAAAATACAGTAATCATAGACCTCATTGAAAAGTCTATGGTTTAGCGCTATTTTGGTGAAATTATACTGACTGAAAATGCAAAAAAAAAAATTAAAATTCGTTTAATTTTTTATGAGAGAACTGTACCAGTTTAAAATACCCCGTCATTAGTGGCCGGCATATGAATTAAGTGAGACCCAGAGAGAAGGAAAATATTAATAAATCCTTTTTGGTGAGACCTACGCCTTTCCATTACTCACTTTCACTCCATACTTGGAAACTAATGACTTAGCTATTCGCCCGCGGAACAGAAACAGAAACGGTTATGATTTGAGCAAAACGAAAAAATAGGAGTACTCTATTTTAAGCAGTTTTATTTATAAAAAAGTTTTAAAATTTTGTATACCACTCCATTCAAAATCTCCCTTTAAAGTAGGTAAAAGGTGAAGTGAAAATATATTTGGAGGAGGCCATGATGCACATTATTTTTGCCATAACTGCATGTTAAGTTATTAGATGCACTGAACGATATTTTAAAAGTCTTTCCTAACTTGATGGCCACTGACATCCACAATGATATTTTGTGGTGGGGGCAGCATCATTGTAATCTTTTTTACTTTAGACTTTTCATAAAACTCGTGGTACCATCGCAGTCAAAAAAGTCTAGGATCGTAAAATTTTACTTGATTGAGTTTGGATTTGAATCCGTTTAATAAATTGATTAGTAAGCTATGACCAATGACCATGTTTTATATATTTGTCTGACAAATTTGAATCAAAAAGCAAAATGTCTCATTTGAACCGAATGCAAATGGAAATTATAGAGACTCGGTTGAGAGATGAGATGTATTAGCTTTTAGGAGCTTTTGTGTCAAAAAATTAATAGAGATATCCCATTCACACGATAACGCAAAGGAAGTGTTTACATCAAAACTTGAATTTTGGAAGTGTCTGCTGACACATTGTGTCCTAGACTTTTTTGACTGCGATGGTACCAATGATTTGGAACAATATATTATACAACCAGTGCTGAAAAACCGATATTTCAAACGAGTCGTATTGTACACTATGCTTTTCCTTCGACCACCACACAAAAGAAGAAAAAAGTACAACATGTAACTTTATTATAAAATACAATAATGTAAACACATTGTGATAACCCCCCCTTTTACATTACCGCCACTTTTTGAATTTGAACATGAAATGAAATGTCAATGACGTCACCAAACGTCTAATTTGAAAACAACGATGTCTTACCAGTAGATACGTTGCAAAGCAAAATGCTTGAAGCCAACATGACGTCACAATTGGGTTCATTCTTATGCAGCCAACTATGCAAGTAGAAGAAACAGTTATTTAGGAAATCCACAAAATAAATAAAATAAGCGGTAGTAATTTTTTATCATGATAATTAATAGCGGAATATAGAAAAACAATAAACAATGATTAATTTTCTGTTCTTCTGGAATATTAAATATTATTCCGCAACCAAAGCTGCATGGCTGCAACCCAAACGCAACGTCTGACTTTTGGGTTGAGATGTTGGCTTCACCCTTCACTGTGCATTCTAGTCTTTTCACCGTATCTATTGGTAAGACATCGTTGGCAGAACCCTACGTTGTGTTATTTTTTTGACAAGACAAGCAATGGCGGGACATTCAAACTTACCCAAACCAAACAAACTCTAGATTCTTTGGACACATGGCGAGAGCTAATCAGGAGTGGAGCATAAATTGATAACACAAAAATTATGGTTTTAAATGTTTGTTTATTAAGTTTTACTCATTTTGTGCATTTGAGTTTTGTGATCTCGTACTGTGGTTAACAATTTCTAGTGGCTTCGTATTCAGTTGGTTACAATGCAATAAAGTAATAAATTCCAACTGACAATTTCCAATGATTTCAACAATTAACAATTTAGTTCTTCAGAAAACAGTAAACAATAATACAATTTAACAATTCTGGTGTACATGATGCGTGAGGTTAAGTCAGCTAATTTTAGTCCACCATGAACTTTTGCACTTTACAGGAATTTACAACAGACAGATACAATGAAATATCTACACCCAAAGCGGGCATCTTCGCACCTGAGATGGAAACGCAAGAATATTGAAACGCGTGGAATTTTTTAAGTTGGGGTACATCTGAGTCGGAGATTGATGGACAACACGTAGATCAGATGGAAAGGCTAAAACGAAGTGAACAAGGCAACTGTCTGTAAGTGAGGCAAGATTGTAGACAGTTTACTATCATAGGAAAAGCTTACACGTTCAAACGGACCAGGAGAAATGAGTTTGTTACTGATTTGTCCTAGTCATGCTTAGTTTCCTGTCTTCCTTTAAGGCTTGTCCCAAACCAAGTTAGTTAGCAGAACCTATCTCGGGGACTATTCTTTTGGTTGTTAAGCACTTTAAGTATTTGTACTCCCTTTTCTGGGTACCCTGCAGTCCAAGATACAACTCGAAGTTGAAACGACTTTGCTCCCACCTCTCAGGTACAGGTTAGCCGAAGTAGGGCCACATAACTCCCCCAATCATCAGCCTGCAACGCGAACCACGAACTGAATGCTATTTGGTCTATCTGTTGCCTCGACACATGTACGGACAAACAATATAAAATAATAAAATATACAGTAACGCAACGTTTTCTTTGGAAGCCATTTTGAAACGATCGCGACGGGATGACATCTAGCGGACGCAAAACGCAGCGAAGCGCAACGAAACTACCAACATGCACAAAACAAAAACACTAAATACCGAAATTTGGCTTTCCGGTGTCTAAAATAACTAGATGTCGTTTACATGCGAACGACGGTATTCGGAAATCGGAAGGGGGCGCAATACAACATAAAGATTTACACACTTTTCAGAACCCCAACATTCGGCGTGGCGCTATGCCGCTTTTTGTCCTTTAGTCTTCAGTTCTTACTCAGTGTTGGTTATATTCAAGTCAACAGAGACAAAATAGCTTTTAAACGACCGCAAGCTGCTGTCGGCTTCATACCGAAAGACAGGTAGTTATTAAAGGATTTATCTGAGTGGCAATATAGTTATGTTAAGTTAGAGAATCTTTGTTGCAAATTGATCGCGCCTGTAGTTCGGGCTCTGGAACTAGAAGTCAAAACACATTTGAATTTTCTGAAATTGACAACAATATCTAAAAACAAATTACAACAACGACTTTAGCAAATTATTCGCGGTGCCTGTGACTCATTAGTTTGGTAATTTATGCTACTGCAGAATCAGAAGGGCTGAAGGCTACTTATACGAAATTTCTGGGTTCACGCGAGGTCGACGGAATACCTCGAGTAGTAATAGTGAACATTATTTTTAAACAAGGGCTAGAATTCTTAAAAAGGCATGTAGATACAAAGGCTGAACAATTTCGTGTTCATCATGGCGGGTTTTATGTCGTAGGAGACAAAATGGCCGACTAATGGTTTTACCTAAGGATTTCCGGTATGCACGTGGAACAAACGCAGGTCAATTTCATGGCATCTCCTGACGGTGAGGCGGAAGAAAAATATAGAGCAAATGGTTACCTAATTTAACCGACGCGAACTAAACAAAAGCTGGAATCTGCCCGAGATGGATCTCCCTTTCGGGGTCGAACAACAACGTACAACTTTTTAAACAAAAGCAAGCTCAACGGTGGAAATATAATTAGGTTTTACAAAATGGCTAATTTGCAGAACCAAACAACGTGGTGTAACTCCAACGGAAACTGAACACCCACACACAGGAGAACTCATAGTGGAATAAAATCAGATAAAAACAAAAAATTAAGCGTTAGTTACGACTTGATGCTTCTAATGTTAAAGTCTGAATGAATGTAAAATGGCCGCCGGTCCTCCTTCCACCCTTTAGCAGGGACGCCAACCGTTTTTTTTTAGCCACGCCAGCTTCAACGCGTTGCTAACCACTACAGGATGTTGCTAACTTCAGAGCACCTTGGCGGATAGGCAAGGCAAGTCGAAGTGCTCCTGTGCATTACATGGTCTATCTTGGGGATATCTCAACATTCGAATTCTAATATCTAAAATCACCTTTGTTGTATTATTTGTATTTTAAACCCAATTAATAATTAATGTTAGAGTGTTTGGTACAATTAATTCCTATATTAATTCTAATTCTTTTACTCCGTAAGCGAGTCTGTAACTTTCGTAGCAAATCCAACACATTATTAAACGGGGTGAAGCAGCTCCCCAGGTACATTCGTACTTACAATGGCTAATTTCATTGTGTCTTAGTGTTTCTCTTGCGTGTTAGTGTCCATATTCGAGTATTTATTGACGTGATAGTAGTATTTATTTATTATATTATATAAATAAATAAATAAATATATTATATATATTTATAAAAACAAATGCACTATAAAAAGTTTAAATCAATGATATTTGTTAAAATAATATAAAAAAAATTAAGCCGCCCCTGCTTGCCAACACGAGCGAAATATCACTCAGTGATTGAATTACTTTGGCAAACTGGTTTAAAACATAGATTACGACTTCGCTGGTCGTGTAGATAGCTTTAGTGCAGAATATGAGAATACAGTTTGGGGCAACTATACAATCCGTCACGTTTCGAGTTCGACACTCGAATGCAGTTTCATATCCAAAATTTTCCGGAAAAAATTCCGATTCGGGATCACAAAAAAAATCCGCCGAAGGTGACTTGAAATCGGATGAACAGTGTTGTACTAATTATTATTTTCCAGGCTGAGTTTAATGATTGGGAGAAGGGCTTGGAACTTTGAAAATGCAGAATTGGATGCAACCCGCATCAAACACAGAGTATTTCAGGATGGAAGACCAAGTATGCTTTTGTATTGACCTTCGTGGCGTGTTTAGTGGGCTCGGACACTCCGGAGATTTCATGTTTCAGCAGAATGACGGTTTGAAAGCAGTCTTATTACATAGCGGAAACTAAAAGCCATCAATGCGGTCAACATTAAAGAATCGTACGAAATATATCAAATATGAAAAGTACTGTGAAAACCGGCAACACTTGGGCGCTAAATGGGTTGCCGACCGTGGTCTCCACGAGAGAAGTTGCACACCACAGGGTGTTGAGAGACAAGGGGTTCTAGTTATTCTGTTTTTTAACCGACTTCAAAAAAGGAGGAGGTTCTCTATTCGACTGTATATATGTTTTTTTATGTATGTTCGGGCATAACATCTTTGTTTATGAACCGATTTCAATTATTCTTTTTGCGTTGGGTTGAGTATGGCTCCAAGGTGGTCCTATTTTAATTTCATTCATATTGAACGTAAGACTTCGGAGTTATAGCAGGAAACTCTTGAAAATCAGATGGAAATGTGGTAATTGGATATGTTTGTGCGCGCATAACTTCTTTGTTTATGAACCGATTTCAATTATTCTTTTTGCGTTATATTCAGTATACCTTCAGGATGCTCCCATTTTAATTTAATTCATATTGGACGTAATATTTCGAAGTTATAGAAGGAAATTCCTCAAAATCAAATGGAAATGTGTTCGAATGAGGCTACCTGCTCGAAATGAATGGCTTATGGCCTCAACCCAACTCCAGAGTGACAAGCCGAGAATAAAAAAACTGTGGTCAACGACGTGATTTATTGAGTCTTACCGAAACCGACTTCAAATATAATTTCTTTGTTTAGGAACCGATTTCAATTGAATCGTTTATTGTTAAAACAAGCCAAGTAACATTTTGCAAACTTTTCAGGAAACGAAAAGACTATGGCAAATTCATCTACAATTGCGTTTTACTATGCCCTTGGCATATAAGCACTATTAATTAGTTGCAAATTTTAGCGTACATGATATGGTACTTGGATGCTTTCTGCACCAATCGATTTATGTCTATAATATACAGGCTGTCCCATTTAAAACTCCCCAGTCCACATTTCTCCGAATTGATAACTGTGATTGAAAAATCCTCGAAAAGGTCGATTTTATTTGCCAGGGGCACATCTTTTCAGATTCTTTTCAAGTTTCGGCGCTTCGCCCTCTTCGCGAGGGGGCTAACCCCAAAATCTTAAATGGCACTATGGGTCGAGTGATACCTCATTTGAAAGATATTGACGGCCTATCTACAATTTTTTGAAGTTTTGACCGTACAAACAATAATTTTCTATTTTCAACATAATCCACATTTTCTCATGCTGTATCCCATAGAAACTACAAAGACAATCTATTTTCGCGCTCGCGTGGATTTGAAGCGTCCTTATTAGGTCTACCCATCACTTAAAAAATAAAAAAAAATAAAAATTAAATAAATAAAATAATTAACTTTAAAAAAAAAGAGAAACCGACTTCAAAAAACCCAAAGTAACATATAAGTTAACTAAAAAGTAAAAAATAAGAATTTTCAATTTCAGAGTTATTTGTTGTTCGGGTTAATGTAATTATTTATTTTTTCTACTTTGGTGTCATAATTGAGTTTTTGTGAAACTAAAAGTAGTGTCACAAAGGAACCTTTTGTGAAACTGTATATATTTATATGTTATGCTATTATGTTATATGTTATGTTATTTATATGTTACTTTGGGTTTTTTGAAGTCGGTTTCTTTTTTTTTTTAAAGTTAATTATAGTATTTGTTCAGTTCAGACATGTTAGGAGAGAGTTCCCAAATTATTTAAGTTGCATCAACGAAGTTTCATACGCAGTTTTGTTAATAATTGTTATTTCACTTGTATTGTGTCGTGTTAGTGTAGTTGGATGGTATTAATAAAAGCAAGCATGTGCTGATTCTTACAGATTTTTAAGAACATGCTGAAGATCCATATTAATAAAATTTGAGAAGGTACTGATGCTTATACTGAAACAAAGAATAAGTATGCACAGATTTTTTTTAAGCATTTTCTTAATTTCTTATTAATAAAACAAATAAATTGTAGCCAGTTTTAAGAATGTTCTTATAAATTTATAAGTATGCTATTTACGAGACTTATCAAGAGATTAATTTTATACTAACCAGTTAGACACATGTTTCTACCGCCAAGGGCATCAAAAATGTATAAACCCCGGCTAGAAAACTCTGCTGAGATTTTGTACAGTTGTACCGATTTATAAGTGAAAGTGTACGCAGTGGTTAGCTGATTACTTTTTAGAAGAGGATCATCAAGAAACAAGAGTTAGTGCATTATCTGCTGTTACAAAAATGAAGATTTTTTGCGATATGTTGCTGATTTCCAGCAATAAACGTGCAAGTCACATGGAACGCAGACGAATTTTTACTAGTGTTAGCGCCAACTAAAACAGAAAGAGAAAGGCAGTCCCTAAACCCAAGAATAGAAAGTGAAACAGAAAAAACTTCCACAGTATCAAATGCAACAAAAGAATAAAGATTCTGTAAAACCGACAACATTAGACCAAACACAAGAGGAAAAACACTGCCGACACATAACAGCTACTGAAACAGAAGGTGAAAGCAAGAATCAAGAATCAAGTACAAAGAGAAACAAACTCCCTAAGCACGACGAAACAAAAAGAGTCCCTAAATGTAACAGCGACAAACGGAGCAGAAGGGAAAGGCGCTGCCTAAAACCATGAGTAGAAAGAAGGAACACAGCAACTTTTATTTATTGTTTTTTTTTCTTTCACTCTCTTCGAAGTTATAGAGGAATACACATACCATATTTTGAAGAACGTTCTTATGCATTTTAATAGGTTCTTAAAGTATCAGCATTTCTTTATTAATACGGATTTCAGTAGGTTCTTATAAGAACATACTGATGCTGATACTTAAAGTATTTAGTTATAAGTAGATACTGATTTTTTATTAATACCACCTGTTGTTACAATTTTAGTTAGTTTTCTTTGTCAGCTGTTTATAGTTCGGGTAGAAATTAGTGTTTATACAGTCGAGGAGGGACTTCACCTTTTGAATTATTTGAACAGTCAAGATTATGGTAGGATAAAGTGGGGTAAGTAACGCGTGGGAACGCGGACAGTTCTAACGGCTTTTCTTTGTCTCGGGAAGTTTCAAAATGGCGGTTCACTTCCTTGTATTTGATATTCAGAGCGATCCAAATTTCATTTAAACGGGTAATTTCGATGGTTTATAGTTTGAATCCCTTTCTTTAATTTTTCTTAATAAGATTAAAATTTATAGGCTTGTATTCACATCACAAAAATTCGAAATAGCCTTACTATACATATGTTTATTAATATATGTGTGTGTTCGTTTGTCATTCATTTGATGGACAAGACGATGTGGGGCACCAGTACTTGCGCCGGGTGTTTTGTACCTCAAGTACCTATGCAGGAGGTATACGGTACTGGTTAGGGGGGCTGTCTGGGCCTGCATTGGCTCATCTGGATGCCAGTCTTGCGCGGGACATAAATTGTCCACTTCGTCTTTTCAAACGTATTCCAAATTTATTGTCAAACAAAAAGGGCGTTTAAATTGTAACTCATCCTTGTAAACGTGTTTTGATTCATGTATAAAAATTTAAAGGGGTCATTTATCGTATATTTCAGTTTGTTAATGAAATTGAATTTGTCGAAAAAAAGAAACTCTCAATGCTTTGATTTACTGGTGGATTTGTTTAAAATGGATATGGGAGGTTATAACAACTTCACTTTTCTACACTTGCAATTTTGGAACTCTCTCGTCAGGTACAATAGTTCAAATTAACGTTTGTCATGAATTACTTCAAATCTTGTATTCACTTAAATTAATTGTTATTTTATGAATGAACCAAATTATTATTGTTAAGTGTTATGAAATCAACTACAATAATTGTTAAATGAGTTAAGTTATCCAAATTGTTATTAGATAAATGTTCAATAAAATTTAATTATTAATTCAAAAGTTCGACCATAAAACCTCTAAGCAAATATATTGATAAATCCCTAATTTGTGTTGTTAATCTACGCTCCGCCTCCAACGCTGCGCTCTTTAAATTCAAAGAATCTGGTTTTGTGCCTGGGTAAATTTGGTTTCAATTTCCCGCCACTGTTGTCCTGTCAAATAAAACACAAAGTAAGTCCGTTCTTCTGTCTTTGTTTTCCAGGCGATCATGTTTCACTGGCCAACCTTTTTAATTTCGCGGTTTGTTTCAAATTTTCAAATTTGACGTTTGGTGGCGTCATTGACATTTCATTTGACTTTCAAGTCATGGACATGTTGCGCGGAATGCGAGATGGTTGGATGCAATATTCATCGTTTCTTTGCTTCTGGGACAGCTGTGATCGTGTAGAGCCATAGATAAAAAAACTGGCAGAAACGAGAAAGACGAAAAGAGTGAATGTAAGGATAATGATGGGAGAGTTATTTATTTGGTTCTTTATATGAATTGGTATGGCCCTGAGATTTATGCTAGTCAAGCAGCACAGCTCGTGGCCCTAGCCTTGGCGGGGTCTCCGTCAAAAAAATAATTTCGGTGTGACTTGGTGTGAACTCTCAAAAAAATTCTATGAGAGAAACGGATCCAAAAACTGATGAGATACAATAAAGAAGGAGCCTTCAATGGTCATCTGCCTATTCAATCTCCTTCCCTAACATTGTCTTGGAAACTTCATTTCTCATGTGTCTCTAGTAACTCGAGTAAATTCAAGTGGACAATTTTCGTTGAGACAGCCTGTATATAAGTAGTAGATACACGTAAAATTTGAACAATCAATGAGTTTTATCAATCTACACTGTTGTCAGTAGTGACTGTCATCCATTTATCACCACAGCACATAATAGCCTTGGGGTGAAAACTTTTTTCTTTTTACAGCTTGTTTGATCTATTGACAATTTAGTTTTCCAGGGTGTAACATGTATTAATAATATTATTAATAATTGCCTGTTTGTACTCGCAGGACCAAAAAAAATTAACGATTGTGCAAATTAAGATTGTGAGAATTTTATTGAAAAAGCTGAATATCAAAGAACCTTTTTATGAAATTTGCATAATATCCCATATTTTTTATCAATAGCTTTTCAAACTTTGAGGACATCTGAGGACTTGAGAAGCTGCAGGCGTAACACACTGAGAACCTGGAAGACTAGGAAATGCAAAAACTGACTGATTTGAGAATCTGGCAAATTGAAAACTTGGAAAACTGACAAAATAAGACTAAGAATCTAACAATTTGACAAAGTGAGAAGCTGCTTTGAAAAAATAAGATCCTTAAAAACTGAGAAACTGGACACCTAAGAACATAGGATTTTAAGAAACTGCAAAATTGAGAGAAATCTAGAGCATAATAAAATCTCAGAGAATCTGTAAAATTGGGAAACTCACAGCCTGATTTCATGTTGACTTAGACTGGTCGCGAGTGCCGGTTACTATGAAAACGTTTTAACTAAAAACCAGGCAGTAAGAATCAATCTCATGTGAAATGAAACATGAAATTGAGCCTTATTGTCTGGTCTTTAGTTAAGATGTTTCCATAGCACCCGGCACTTGCGACCAGTCGCAATTCAACATGAAATCGGGCTGTAAGACTGACAAAATATGAAATTAACAATCTAGGAGATTGAGAATCTGAGAACCTGATGTAAAATCAGAACCTCTAAAACTAAGAAGTCAACATATTGAGAAACCGAGAATCTGGTATCTTGTGGAACTGGGTACCTCACAAAGTAAGAACAGGCAATGTGAGTCACTGCGAAATTGAGACACTAAACAACTGAAAACTCGAAAAGCTGAAGCACGAAAAAATGGTCGAGGCACCAAAAAATTGGGCAACTGAAAATGTAAAAAATTCAAATTGAGATACTGAGACATAGGAAAACTGAGAAAATTAAAGGAAAGCTGGAAGATTGAAAAACTAAATTGAGAAGAACCAAATTCAAAAACAGCCATACTGAACTGTAAGAATGAGAAACTGAAAAAATTACACTATGATTCTGTGAACTTGCAATGTGTGGGACACTGAGAAATGAAAGAACTCAAAACCCGAAAGACCAAATTACGAAAAAATGGGGAATTCAAATTGAAAATTTCAGAAATTCAAATTGAGATACTGAGACATAGGAAAATTGAGAATCCGAAAGAGAAATACACTGTATGATCCGAGAAACTGGAGTATCGGGACAATGGAAATACTGAAACAACTATGAGAAATTAAGACAATGATGTGAGACATTATAACATTGAGAAATTGAAAACTGAAACACTAAAGAACTGAAAATCCGAAAACCCGTAGCCTTTCTGATGCTGATACACCTAAACCTGATCAATAAAAAAACTGGACAAACACTGAGAACCCGAAAATTGAAAAGCTGAGAACTTAGAACTAAAAAAAGAAAAAAAAACAACACTTGAAAAACTAAATTTGAAAATCTGAGATACTGAGAATTAAGAGATTGAAACAATGGCCAACTGGGAAATTGGGAACATGAGAACCTGTGAAACTGAGAGTCAAAAGAATATGAAATCCTGAAAAAGTTATTTTGCAAGAACTTCCATCAATTTAATGGACGTTCCTGCAACTGGCCCTTGGAAAGTACAACCACTTGCTAGCCTTTGAAACTATGAATATAAAACCCTCAGAAACTGGGAAATTCAGAAACTGAGTACCTGAAAAATTAAAAATAATTAATCAGAGATTTCTTACGGTTGACCCAATGAGGAGATGAAGATAAGTCTTAGGTATATTATTAGGTTACATTTTAATAACAGCCGTATCGGGGTCAACTACCTGCCCGAATTTTAAAGGAAATAAAAGGGGGTGAACGACACGACGAGTCAGTTGTATACAGGAATAATGTGTGAATTGTGAATAATCAGCCTTGCAAATTGTACCTAGTTCAAATAATTTATTTAAATAAAATTTCGTAATTGGGGTGGTGCACGTGTTCTTGAAATCCACGAACCCGCCCGGCTCAGGCAACGTTACACTATTATTAGCTTTTGTATTGTTATTTGAAATTCTCTGGTCGGTTTTTTCGTTATTTGCGTCTAAGACAATAAAAACAATAATGTACCAATTTTCAAGACAAGAATTGCATTTTCGTCGGCATAAGCGAACAGATACTTCGTATAAAAGCACTCAACTATTCTGTTATTTCGGTATTTGAGAATATTCTTTTACTCAAGCACTGAAGTGAGTTTATTATACTGATTCGTCTCGTCTCGCTTAAAAATGTAGCGCATTTTCCACAACCGTTTAATGTGTTAGTTCCGTAGTATAGTCACATATTGAGATTAATTCGAAATTTATAACTGCGAACGTCTGGTCTTGACTAGGTAAACTTCAAACCAACTTCATTGTAGCTGATCGATAGCACTGAAGTTATGACTGATTTTATTCGATTCGAAGCAATGACTATTTGAAAATGTAATGTAACTTAATTTGTTTTTATAGTTATACTAGCTGACACGGCGAACTTTGTACCGCCTCAGAAGCAATAAATGTTGTGTTAACTGATTAGCTGAATTAAATTCAGTTTTTTTTCATCAAAGGATAATGCACACAACGCCATCTACTGGCATCACCGGAACCAGCATACAACGTCGTGTTCATTTTTGTTTCTGTCATGTATCAGAGATGGCGTTACATACGGATTCCATACAAGATGTATCAAAAATTTTTTTTCGTTAATTTTTCCAATGTTTTAATAGTTATTCGCCCCCGAAAAAAATCAGTCAATCCGTTCTCGAGATATCATCAAAAAATTTGTGTGTAGATGTACTAATATGTAGTTATTCTGCTATTCTTATACCTACCAAATATACAAAAAAAAAAAAATTCATAAAAATCGGTCGAGACGAAAAATAGGTCCAGCCCAAGGGGGCCCCTGAGCCTCGGTGTCGATGTGAAAAATAGTTTACCACCTATTCTCATACCTACCAAATATACAAAAAAAAATATAAAAATCGGTCGAGCCGAAAAATAGGTTCAGCCCAACGGGTCCCTCTGGGCCCCCATTTCCATGTGAAAATACTTTATAGTTCGACACTGTCAGAATTTTCAAATTTTCGCTTGTGTAAACACTCTCCTGTCAGGCAATAAGAAAATGTCAGACAAGCGTTACACAATTTTTATGGATTTTAAGCAATTTAAAGACTTGCCGCGGCTGTGTCGAACTATAAAACGTTGTATTACACTCGTTCCTGTGTAAATTTGGGTGCTTTCCGGCACTTGGACCTCGTTTCACTCGTGCTTTTTTAAATCCTCGTTCCGGAAAGCATCCAATTTACACAGGAACTTGTATAATAAATAACTATTACGACCTATTCTTATACCTACCAAATATTCAAAAAAAAAAAAATCATAAGAATCGGTCAAGCCGAAAAATCGGTCCAGCCCAAGGGGGCCCCTGAGCCTCGGTGTCGATGTGAAAAATAGTTTACCACCTATTCTCATACCTACCAAATATACAAAAAAAAATCATAAAAATCGGTCGAGCCGTTTCGGAGAAGTTCGACCACAAACACCGTGACACGAGATTTTTATATATTAGATATTTAATCATTGAACATGAATCGAGCGGTATTAAATAAAACCGTGTGTACTGCACCAATTTTTATAAAAAAAATTAAATAAAAATACACCAGTAGAGTTTTCATTTTAAAATTTTTTACAGGTTCATTGATTATTTTCATTTTCTTTTCGGCGCACACCAGTCCATTACAGTCACCGACTTGCACCAGCAAGCCAGACGTGGTCGTCTGAGGAAGAAACTGGCTAACTGGAGGCAAATATTAATATTTCATTTCATTTTGGGACTTCTATGTAGGTTAATTTATTTCACTCCAATTTCGAGTGACGGGCGATAACTTGTTTGATATAAAAAGGAAAAGTTTACAAGAGATATTTGAAGGGAGGTCGACGATGACAGGTGTGTCAATAATATGTACTGTTACGATCAAAATTGACGTAACGTTCCTGTCAAGATTGTAGTGGGATCAAGGTTATAATAAAAATTCACTTTTAACCCACAATGTTCTATAATAGAAATTTAACAATGGAAAAGAAATTTAACCATAATTACTGTAAATGATGACATGTATTACCGTGTTGCTTGATCAATTATTAAATGTAAAAAAACGACGACTTAAATTAAGTGAACAATTGAACAAAATTATTAAACAATTTAACGTATTGATTTACAGTAGATGATAGAAAAAAAACTAGAATGAAACGTTGACAAGAAACTATTTACTTATCTTTACTTTGCTGGTTTGAAGTCGCTGGCTGGAGGAATCTTACTTTCTCAAACAAACAACACCTCGGACCCCTTTCTCTACATACAACGGAAAACTCAATGTCTGCCTGACGGAATCTACGAGTTGCAGTCAGAGAACAACGGACGAAAAAGGAACCTCACTTCGATGTGTAACAAGCAGAACGAGGGAAAAAGTAGTCCTTTAAGCCGGTGGAATGCTGCTGCCTAAATTGATTGGGGAAACAGTTAAAGTCTGCACAGTATAAAAAATCCGTGCTTACCTTTTCTCCCCGAGTTACAACCACGGCACACGGAAAAAAAATCCGGCTATACAATTTATAACAAATTGTGATATCTGCCGCCTCTTAATCCGTAACGATTTGTTTCCGTAACCCCGTTGCAGAAACCCAAAATTCCCACAACACCCAAAATAGTTGGAATCGAGGGACCGAGACGAAACCCGCAACCAAAAACGAACCCCGTTCGCCTGTTTTTGTGGAAAAAGCCTGACAACCTTTTTTTCGTCTATGCAGTGGCGCGAAGATTTTAAAACAGTACCTACTATATAATATAATAATACAGAGCGTACAGAGCGACCGTCTAGCATATTATACGTTTTGTTTTTGGGAGTCAGTTGCTATATATTATGTATATTTTGTGTTCCAATTTTAGTTTTTCAGACATGAAGAATGAAATAGTGAATACGACCAAATATTATTGCAGAGTTATTGACGTCGGAAAAGCCTTCCCGTTTGAAACTTAGTGCATGTTATTTTCCCCTTTTATTTAGATATTCGCCCCAAACAGAAAAATAGAACCTAAAAGTTTTATTGTAAATTGAATCACTAACACTCTTTCCAAAGTGTGATAAAAAACATTGCTTTAGTGGAGAAACACGTGACTAGAAATCCAACTCCTTTAAAATTGTAAACAACTTTTTCATAAAGAACATAGTCAGCCAATTATAAATTCTAAAGGATAGTGACAGCGCCTGTTAGAGAAATTAAGTCATATTTTATTCATTTTCATGAAAGGGAATATATCTCCCAAAAAACATTCGTGAGACTAGCATTAAGTAAACATTTTATTCATGTACCTCTTGCGACTGTGTTTCAGGCAGATTTAATAGAAACGGTAATTAACCGCGAAATCTCCGCTTCCACCAAGAGTAATGTCTTTTGATTATTTTCTACCTCCTAATTAACTCTACATGACGATAAGGGTGAGAAAATGGCTCATTTACGTTGCAGAATCCGAAACAGTTTTTATGCAGATAACGAATTAATGCTGAAACAGAGATAAAACTCCACTTTGTGGTAATAACCAGTTTTCGCCCTTATTCATATTTGTTTCTAAACTGAATAATTCGAAACCGCAGTGGTTTTATTGTTAGATTTTTCGACCTGATTTGGAGTCGTGGTTTAAAACGCATACAAAACAAATTTAATATTGCCTGTAACTATTCTTTCAAAATTAACTCAGACTTCTTATGAACGCTTCATTAGTGAATGTTTTGATGAGCAAGCTGACCTCGGGTTCCCAGGGTTCTTAAAGTCAAAGAGATTTCTACAATAGATTACTCAATTCAGATACACATTTCTTACAGTTTTATTCGGGAAAATACTTTACAGCATAAACCATAACTTACTGTCAGTATCAGTTTTTTTTTAAATACAACTAATCAAGTAAAATTATTCACATTTTTTTATTACGTTCTTTACACTTGATTTAAATTATTTTCGAATACACAGCGGTCCACAAGAATGGATTATTATCTCTGTGTCCACATGTTGTAGAAAGTAGTTAAAAATATTAGAATGTTGGTCCAATCCATCGAACTAAAATAGAAGGGGAAACTACATTAGCGTGTTTGTTGTGAACTGAACACTATTGCCAGATCGTAAAAGTAATTTATTGAAATTATTGCTTTATCAGGGTTTTGAAAATCCTTTTAAATAATGCATGCTAAACCATGTATGAATTATTAAATGTATATAAGGATATGAAAACGTTTACACCAAAATTTTAGTATCATTGACGTACCAAACAGTGCGATATAGCACAACCTGACAACTCTGTAAATGCATGGGCTAAAACAATGAACGTGGGAACAGGTGGGGAGTCTGGTTTCACGCAGTGGCGACGGTATGTGACTTGGTGGAGTTGTAAAATATAATATAAATAAATTACAATTAAAAATTTAAGTGATTATTATTTGTAAGTACGTTTTCCAGGTTTGCAAATGATTTAGATAGAGTAGAGATCTGACCTGAGATTTTATTTTTAATCTTATATGGCGAAGAAACCTAAAGTACAGTTCATTATGATACGCCACTGGCGGGACCTCCATGATTTAATCTTACCTTATCCCTATCTGACCCGCTCTAGGTCTTGGATTTTTAGTGCCATTAAAATTACCTTCAACTGCAAAATTTAAAATATTTTTGTAGAAAATTAATAAATTAAATAATTTATCCAACACCTGTTTATTATGAAGTCATAATAATGCCGATTTTGAATGTATTATGAGGTCTATAAGACACTAGTGGACTTATGAACCTATATAATTCAACCATCATAGCAACCTGTTCATAAGCCAACAGTTTTGAACGTCAAAATTTTTTGAGTTTTGATGAATGATTCAAGAACTGTTGATAAGTCACTCAAGAAAAATTAGCCCCTCAAGCAAGCTCTCGTGGCTAAACATTTATTTCGGACTTCAATGTTATGTCGTATTTTATTTGAATCTTCTCTAAATTCCTCTTCGTGATTTATTTCGTGACCCCTCTCTTTTTGGGTATTTTTCCCCTGGTGGTACGATTACTTCGAGTAACTCCCCGGTACCAGCACCCCATCTAAGTATCACCCGTTGCACAAGCTGGACACTATAAAACCGCGGACAACGCTCCATCTTCTGTTAGATGCTTGCTTGTAGTAACATCCAACTAGACTCGAATATCCGGCTTTGCTCTGGAGACCTAGTAGCTCTAAGAATAATACGAAAATCAGGAAAACAAGTAGTGGGTCTTAATTCATATCTAAGTTTAATAAGTTATGCAATGTTTGGTAACGTCACCGACACAGTCGATGAAGAGCTTACGATGAAGCTTACGGGTAAACTTTGAAATTTTTTTAAACAAAAACTACCCATCGCAACTAAAAATCCTTTTGCACATGCAACCTGTACATATACAGAGTAATTATAAAGTTCTGCGCAAAATTCATGACTTAGTTATGTAACGTTTTTGCGAAAAACGCTCGAACAGGTCGATTTTTGTTTTTAAATTACCATCTTTTGACATAAACAGTTTCATGATGACGTCATTTGTTTTTGAACTATGACATCGTCATCACTTTTTTGAAATGGCTACCCCCAACTTTTTTTGGGTTTCAGATACACTTTTCAATTCTCTATTCAACAAAAGTAAAAAAGGGATACCTTATAACACCCTTTAATTTGAAGAACGGGACCTGTAATTCAGAAAGCAGTTGGCAGCGCCGAAAGAGGAATATCGGGCGGGGAGATGTTGCGTGTTGTTCAGTTTAAAAATGAGATCGTCAATAATTCAGTTTACGAGACTGTGACGGGTTGAAGCAGTTTCCTAAACCACGTGTCACGTGTTTGACTCACCGGAAATACAGGTACTCTTTATATTCATATTCCTACCAAATCTATCGTAAGTACACGTCAATGTAATTTGCAACCGATTACTTCTGTTCATACATGAAACTTTCAGCTAAATCATTCAAATTTTATAGTTGTAAAGTTGAAAAATTAATGGCAACCAGCGATGCACTCAAAACATTTTGAAAGTCGCTGGACTTATTTTGAGCAAAAAACATCTCGAACTAACCTTTTCCGACTCACAAAAACCACTCTTGCTTTCAATTGAAGAAGATAAGGACTCACCTAGGTCAACGGACCATTTATAAAAATTGTTCAAAATAACGACCGCCGTAATGATCGCCGAAGCCACGACTCGTCGGGCATTTCGCGGATGCCACTCTTTTGCGTTGTTGCAGGTAGGGGCCACAATACCATTGCGTGCACTATGGAGAGGAGCTCTGGGATTCCGATTCGAGCAGTTGAGCCGAGCGGACGTGTTTTGCGGCGCTCGATAAGATAAGCGGATAAAAAAGGTGAAAAAGTAAAAAAGAAATAGAATGAAAAAAAGTGGTAGTGAGAGCGAGAGAGAAGAAGATTACAAAAGAAAAAGACAAGAAGGACGAGAATCGGAAGAGAGGATTAACCCCTTCAGGAAAAGTAAGAAAGTGGAAAGATCGCCGGTTAAAAAAGCAATGGATGAGGAAATAAAAGAGATGCTGAAAAAAATTATGGCGGATGTAGGGGAGATAAAGGAAGATAATCGGAAGATGAGCCGGGAATTGGAACAGTTGAAAATTATGATGCGTGAAAAGGAAGAAAAATGGGAAAGAGAAAAGATGGAACTAAAAGAAAATGGAAGAGCAGGAAAAAAGAGTGAGAAAAAAGAATATTGTAGTAACGGGATTGGACGAAGAGGAATGCGAGAGCGGGAAGAAACTGGAAAAATTGATGAAGGTTGAATTAGAGGTAGAAGTGACTGTGAGAGAGATGTATAAAATAAATGGAGGAAATATGATTGTGGTGGAACTTGGGAGCTGGGGGGAAAAGAGGAAAGTTATGAAAAATAAAAGAAAACTAAGAGAAAAAAAAGGAAAGAGAGTATACATAGAAGATGATCTGACGAAGAAGGAAAGAGATATACAGAAGGAATTAAGAGCGATAGCCAAAGAAGAGCAACAAAAAGTACAGCGGGTGAAAGTGGGTTATAAAAAGATATGGATAGAGGGAAAAGGGCTTAGGTGGGACGAAAAAGAGGGGATTGCTACAATGGAGTACGGAACGCCAGGGTCAGCTGTCTAGTTTGGCATGGAGGGAAGAGATAACTTGAGATAACGTGACAATATTTAATGAACACCCTATATACAATATATTCAGTATTTACAACACCACTGTCTTTACTGTTCCTGTCGCTTCCTCTTCCCTCTCAATGGCGGGACGCTCTCCCAACGGCTGTGGCGGCGGTGAAAGGTGACAAGGGTAGGGAAGGTGTGGTCCGGGTTTCCGGGGAAAGACACGAAACTAGTCTGAAACTACTAGCGCGCGACAGCTGGCTGGCTCGCGAGCAGAGTGCCCCCGCCGTCAGACAACTGTAAAGTGCCGGAATTTCACACCGGCAGACGATGACTAGAAACCGGAAACGGCGACCGGAAAGACTCGTCCGGATGCCACCAAAGACGCGGACGATTGGCTGGCTCGCGAGCAGAGTGCCCCCGCCGTCAGACAACCGGATTTAAACACCGGCAGACGATAACTAGAAACCGGAAGTAGCAACCGGAAGAGATCCGTCCGGATTAAACGCGCACGGCTGGCTGGCGCGCGAGCAGAGTGCCCCCGTCGTCAGACAACCGGAAAACGCCGGCAGGCGATGGCTAGAAACCGGAAGTGGAGACCGGAAAGAACGGGATCGGGTATTGAAAGGTACCGGGATGTTACAGGAACTTGGACGGGAACCAGGAGGATGGTCGGGTGGGACTTCCTCTTCGGTAGAGGTGCGACTCACATCTCTCTTCTGCGGGTGAACGGAGCTTCTTTTATGGACACGCTGGAGGGGAGACGATGACGTTAACAGACGCGCGCGGCCTGTCGCGACATAGTAGGGATAAAGCGTTATTCGGACGGAACGTCAACGACTCCGGACAAGTTAGTGATTCCGGAGCGGTCACAAATGATTAATAAGAAAAGACGGTTAGAACGGATAAGAAAAAAGGAAACACGTGAGTTGCAGCGCTGGTATGAACTACGGTATAAAGGCAGTGACATTACCGACACTTTTAAAACCAACTGCCATCAAATCGCAATTGCATTGAAATCTAGTGTCTAAAACAATTTAATATTTCATAAAAGCTACAATGGAAATTGTGAGGAAGATGATGGGCACATGTTATATAATTTAAGGCCCATACGAACAGGATGTTTAAATTTTCCCGCCGCTTCAACTCTAGTTCACCCTGCTTCTCGCGCCGCGCTGCCATCGTTTGTGTTGGCCTCTTTTTATCGTTGTCCTAACCGCCTTTTCTTTTTAATCGTTTGTGGGAGCGGTGAAGTCCGGAGCGGGCTTCCTTGCTGATTAAAATGATGTAGGTCCCATCCCGATCGGATAAGGGGAAGCATTTTTCCCGGATAGTTTAATAACTCGTTGCGAAGGGCGTGGCTCGCGGTGACAAGGGTGGCGGCTTGGGGTGGTCGTATCGACTTCCGGAAAGTTGCATAAGCTGCGCGCTATTTTTCTGGTTATAACGGTGAAAGTTTCATCCCGATCTGAGGTCCAGAAGTATTTTTAAGAAGCGGTTAAAGATATCGTTTTGGGCGTAGGGTGTTTGACCTTGCCGAACAGTGGAAGAGCGGCCGGCTGGATTGTGGAAAATTTCGCTTCAGAGCGTTGAGCATCACTTCTGACACCCTTTTCTTGGAATTTCCTGTGACTTCGTCACAAAATACAGAAGTTTTTTGAATAAGAGCACAAGAAAAAGACGACAGGGCAGAAAAGGGAAAACGAATACGGAGAGGAATAAAGGAGAAAATGAGCAAATAAGAATAATATTCTGGAACGTAGCGGGAATAAAAAACAAAGACAATGAATTTTGGGAGTATTTGAGAGAATTTGACGTAGTGGGAATGGTAGAAACGTGGGTGGAAGAAAAGGGGTGGGAAAAATTGGAAAAGAGAATGCCGAAAGAGTTTATGTGGAAGTGTCAATATGCAGAGAGGGAAAGCAAGAAAGGGAGAGCTAAAGGTGGGATAATAATGGGGGTTAAAGAGGGACTGGAAGGAGAAAATGAAACTGAAGCAAAAGAAGAAAGAGGGATTATGGAAAGAACGGTGAAAAGTAAACAGAGAAAATGGAGAATTGTAACAGTGTGCAGCAGAAGTATGAAGGAAACGAAGAGATAATAGAAGAGCGAGAAAAAGAGCAAGAAGAAGGAACTTTGGTGATTGGGGGGGGATTTTAATGCAAGAATTGGGGGAAAAGGAAGACGGATAGAAGAGGAACAAGAAACAATAGAAGGAAGATCAACAAAAGATGGAACAGAACACGCAGAAGGGAGAGAACTGATTAGTTTAGTAGAAGAAAGAGGGTGGGACATACTTAATGGGAACTGCACAGGAAATGAGAAAGGGGAGTACACGTATATTGGATCAAGAGGGGAGACAATTATTGATTATGTTATGGTAAATGAAGAAACATGGGATGAAATAGAGAAATTCAAGGTGGGAGAAAGAATGGAGTCGGACCATATGCCTTTAGAAGTGAAGACAAAAGGAAGAAAGAAAGATAAAGGAAGTGTGAATGAGTTTAGAAGAAAAATTGTGAACAATATTTGGACGGAAGAAGGAAAAGAAAATTATAGAGCAAGACTTAGGGAGGAAAAATACGAAGAAACAGAAATAAACGAAAAGGTGAGGGAACTGAGCGATAACATAAGAAACGCAACAGAAAAAAAAGAGATAGAGATAAGAGAGAAGATGGGGCTGTGGAAGAGAGAAACGAACGAGTCGAAAACGAACTCAAATTCAATTCAATTCTCATTCAAACACCGAGTCTTAACCAAACATTCATTCCAACGAGTCGAAAACGAACTCTTATTCAAACAAGTCGAAACCAATCATTCATACGAGTCGAAAACGAACTCGCATTCATAATTCAATCTAAAACCAAGACTCGGTTATTCAAATTAAGTAGAAACTACCGGGAGAAGAAACGTTCAAGAACTATCTGCAATTATTCGAAATATACAAGTGTATAAGTTCGCGAGTCTTTCAATCGAAATCTAAAACAGGGTCCTTCGAGCAACACACTAATTTTAAAACCAAATCGACCACAGAGCTTCAAACCTCTCTAAATCAGAATCTACCCCCAATAATTCATCTTACAGGTATAAAGACGGAAGAAGAGGTATGGAGATACATAAATAAGGAAAGAAAGAAAAAGAGAGAGAGAGAGAGAGAGTGAGTGATGGAATTACTATGGAGGAATGGAGAGAGTTCTTCAGTGAGCTGCTGGGGGGGTGATGAAAACTGACAAGAAAAGAAAAAGAGACAACAAAAAGTGGAAGAAATAGAAGAGATAACAAGAGAAGAACTAGAGCAACAACTCAGAAAACTGAAAAGAAAAAAGACACCGGGGAGGGATGGTATACAGAATGAAGCGTGGATATATGGAACGGAAAGGGAAGTTGACAGGTTGTTAGAGATAATGAATGGAGTGTGGAAGGGAGAGGGATTCCCCCAAGAGTGAAAGGAGGGGATAATATGCCCCATATATAAGAAAGGAGAAAAGGATACAGTCAGTAATTATAGGGGGATCACTCTCCTAAACACAGCATAATATAAGGTATACGCGATGATTGTGGAAGAGAGGCTGATGAAGGAAATGAAGAGACGATAAGTAGAGTGAGAGTGGATGGAAGGGTGAGTGAATGTTTCAAAACTTATAAGGGAGTAAGACAAGGTTGCCCACTAAGCCCCAGCCTGTTTGCAGCTTTTATTGGAGATATAGAGGAGATATTCAGGAAGGGGCAGGCAGGGGGGGGGGTTGTGGTGGACAAAGAAAAAGTGTGGTCTTTAGCATATGCGAATGATTTGGTGGTGCTAGCGAGAGAGGAAAAAGGTATGAAAGGAATGATAGGAAACATGGAGAAATATATGAGGAGGAAAAAGTTGACGGTGAATGTAAAGAAATCCAAGATGATGGTGTTCAGAAAACGGGGTGGTAGGAGAAAAGTAAATGAGTGGAGATGGGAGAAAGAGAAAATTGAAGAAGTGAAAGAATTTAAGTATTTAGGTTATGTGATGAATGAAAGAAACACAGCAACAGCACATGTGAGAGAGTTAGTGAAAAAAGCAAATAAGATAATAGGAGCTGTATGGGGAATAGGAGAGAGAAAATTTGGACATGATTTTAGAAGGAGAGTAATGATGTTTGATAGTTTGGTGAAAAGCGTGATGATGTATGGAGCGGAAATATGGGGATGGAGAGAGCAAGAAGGATTGGAAGGGGTGCAAAGAAAATATATGAAATGGGTGCTAGAGGTAGAGAGAGAGATACACCGGGGTATATATTGATGGAGAAAACAAAGAGAGATGGAATAAGAATAGAGGCAGGAAAAAGAGCAATAAGATTTGAGGAGAGAGTGATAGAGAGAGGAGAGTGCAGAATTTTGCAAGAGTGTTTGAAAGAAAAAAGCAAAGAAATAGGAAAGGGGTTATGGAAAGAGAGGGAGGCATATTTCGAAAGAAACGGGTATGCAGGCGCGGAGATAGAAAGAATGCGAGAGAGAGGCAGAGTAATGACAGATGAATTAGTGCAGAGAGATAGAGATGTGCAAGTGCAGGAAAGAAGAACGAGAATTAGGGAGTCTAGGTACAATGGGAAGTATTAAAAAATAATAACGGAAGAAATGCCAAAGTACCTAGGAAGAGAGAGTAGAAAAGAGAGAGTGATAATAGCAAGATTTAGATGTGGAAATGAGGAGAGAGAGAATAAATATTGGAGTGAGGATAATAATAGAGTATGCAGGATGTGTGGAGAAAAAGAGGAGACGATAGAGCATTTGTTGAAGGAATGCGTAGAATTGAGAGGGAGAGATGAGAGTAGAGAAGAAATTTTGAATGAGGACGGAAGAGGGATCGAATGGATGAAGAAGGTTGAGTGGAGAAGAGGGACAATAAGTGGGAAGGGATAAAAAGCTGCTAGTTATTGTGTTAAATTATTGATTTATTTTAGTTATATATATTATATATATTTATATTTTATTTTATTTGAGTTATGGGAAATGTATTAATCGGATACTTTATAAACCTGTAAAGGTAATAAATATACATACTGCTGCTGGAGAGGAGCTCCGTCTTGAATCACATTTGTTGTCTTATGTTCATACGAACGTCCGCCAATAAATAATTCCTTTAAATAAATCGCACACTGTACAACTCCCGACCGCCGCGTTCCCACGGGTTTCACCGTAACGTAGATCACAATAATATCGGTCATGTCACTATGTATTTGAAAGTAAAGGCATTTAAAAAAAATTGTGCACCGTGAACAGTCAAAGTAAAACAGAGTAATTAATTGGCAGTCGTTCACCGCGCTCATTCCAGCAAAGAACTCTTGTTTTGTTTAGGCCAAGAGATAAGGAGGCTTTATTTACTAATGGTTTTTCAATCATGCCAGCGGTTCTCAATCGGTTTTCGCGTAAATTTTAAAACCATATTTTTAGTTAGATTTTTAAAATTTTTCTATTTCTCCTCACATTAGGGACTGTCACAGGTTTAAATATTTGTCACAGTTTGTGAATTACCCTGAATAACATGAAGCCGTAAAACGTGTTCTATTGTTTAATAAAGTTGTTTTGTGAATCTCACAAGCATATCAAAAATCGCAATTTTGGCTAGCATTTTCAAACGGTGTACATTTACCGCCTCTTGTGACGTCATTTCGGGGGAGCATTCTCATTGGTTCGTGCGTTTCACTTTAGTCCGCGCGACTAGTAACTTGAATTTTATCTGGTGCATTTTGTCCCATGATGACCTCACAGAAAGGCGCGCGATTCAAATAAGACAAAATGTTTCAGATTCTCTTTTACCTAGTAAACGTGTGATTTCGAATAATAATATTGTTTCGTCTAGTTCGTCTGTTCGTGCGATTTTTTCAAAAACAGTACATAACTAAATAATTATGAATTTTGTGCGGAACTTTATGATCACACTGTGTGATCTACGATATGCTACAGTGGAATTTGTCAAATTCAAATGAGGGGGACGACTCCATTGAGTTTTGCTGAAGCAAATGATATAAAGGGTTATGTGAAAATCTTCATTATTGCTTTGAACACCCCTTAGATGTATCTATATTCAAAACTTTAATCAACCATGAAGTACAAGCTCTAGTACATACATACATACACATCAGCATGTGTACTGTAAGATAGTAAATGAAGTTATGATGCAATCGTAAAAGCACTTACATCGTCTATTTACTATAAGTCCCAACTAATTGCTAACTTGTAAGAGCAAACTTTATCAATGTGATGTTTCTAGAAACGTGCGTCTTAAATTGCCTTATTTGAATAGTGTTCAATTACATGTAAACTCTTACAAAAGAGGTATTAGGTAGTCGCGCATTTTATGCATGTGCCTGATGGGTATTTGACAAACACTACTTACTCTGTATGCGGTCATGTAACACTGTAGTTGTTCACTCCACTACTAGTTCCAAATTGTCCCCTTGTCAACTATTCATCAAACAAATTGCACCTATGTAGAAGCCCCATCGACCGACTATTGAAAAATAACCACATTTTTATTTGCAGTGCTCTAAAAATGGATTATTTGTCAATTTCACCTCCTGTGAAATTTCCAAGAATGGGAAAGCATAAATAAATAGTGTAAAGACAAGATAAACGATGGTGCCGTTGAGGCAGCGAGTTTTATTGACGTTCCCCAAGCCATTGCTAAGGTGGTGATGGTATTGAGACATAAAAGATTTATTTAAATACTATCTACTTTTCCCGTGCGGCTATATTTCAACGAAGAAATAACAACTTTTTCCAGTAATGTGTCATTTTTACGTCCCACATAGTTCAGTATAAACCGGATATAGAGATTAGGATCAATGTGTTACCGTAACCTAACATATTTTTATATCTTCTCTTTATTGGTGTGCTTAAAATGAGCTTAAATAGCGCTCGTCTCACATAATTTTACGATATTCTATATTCTACTCTGGGGAAATGCTGTTGAAATTACTGTTGTGAAAAAGTCTTGGGGACATAAATACTAAATGAAACATGTTTTATTTCGAAGCACCAGTTTTCAGGTTTTTGTTCTAGCCAGTGAAATTTATAATTAAACAGGATTGGTAATTGGTATACAGTTGGTTTCGCGTTTGAAATGTTTATTATCACATTTGGTCTAATTTATAATTAAGCAGCTTCGATAATTGCTATAGGGTTAACAGTTTGATTATTATTACATTTGGACCTGACTAACTCGATTTTTATTCAAGGTTAGTAATAATTTACTTCAAAAGTTTGATAATTTAAATTAAATAATTCAAGTTGAAGTTATAATATTTACTATTTGTATTTTTTAATTTAGGAGAGACAGTTTGCATTTTTGTTTGCTTTACCAATGAGATCCGTAAAAGTCTTTAAACTTACCTTCCTAAACAGTAAGTGCTATTTGATGTCTAGTTTCATGTAACCAACGCGTTAAAGGTAAAATTAACTTGGCTTCGATAAGAATCAAATTACCCGTAAAATTGTTATTAAAAGTTTTGGTATACTTGATAATAAAAAACACTAGTGTGTTTACCGCATGAAGGCTGAAAATGGTTTAAATTCTAAGTTGAATAATATTTCAAATTATCTATATATTCGTTTACATTCAGGCCCAAAATAATTGCTCATAATACCTTCAAAATTACGTTCCATATCTGGTAAGCTTACTAAGCTTTAATACACAGCTATTAGATCAAAAGGGATGTCGTTAATATTCCAGTCATTAAATCCAATTAAGATTATATCAAGCTACAAGCTGGTATGCAAATTATTATAATATAACAACATATAGGTCGAATTTATGCTAGCTCTAATTACTAAATGAACTGTTTCTCCGTACGCAATGTTTTGTGAACTAACCACTTTCTAAAATTCGAACAGTAAACACTCCGATTATTTCATTGGTCGCAGTAGTTAATACCGTGTTAAAATCTAAGATATGCCCAATGCTGCCGTTAGTAACTTGGGGCATTAAATAATTATTTGAGTTGGCTGACTTGATTAAATATGGGGAGTCTAATCCTCACACAAACCTGGATCTCTACTACAACAAATTAAGTGCAATGTTTGTCAAAGTTCTGTTTAACTTAGTTTATTGTTGCCGCATCCATCGATTTTGTATTAATTATTTATTGCTATCAACTCCGACAAAGTTACAAAATTAGACCAAACTTTGAAATGCGTGTTTTAAAGAAGTTCGCTGGCAATCATCACAGTCAACCAACGTGATCCATCTTGCAGAATATATGATAAGTACATGTTGGGATAACCGTTATTGTCTGAAGACAGTTTGGTTTCTTAAACGGAAGTTTTCTTATGCATACGTAATGTTAAGGAATAAAAACATGTTAGGGAATCTGACAAACAACTTCTAGTTTGTTGTCTAGCAAGATCACCTAATTTATAGTAGACTTTTGACATGCCAATATGCAGTGGACCAGTCACATTTGATGCACTGGGGTAAATTATAGAATTGTTCTCTGGACCGTAATATCCGAGCAGGATATCCTGTTTAACGCGCCATTGCAGTTGGCCTAAACTTCAGCGTTAAGACAGGAATTGTTATTTAAATACGAGAGACGAACCAAGAAAATGTACATTTAGACACTAGAAACTTTATCCAGAACATGGTTTTTAAAGAAGTTGAATAGTTGATGCGCTGTTACACAAAGTTCGATTAGAGTAATTTATTAATGTTTGGATTACATAAAGAGTCACTTACATTCGTCACATATAAAGTGGTATACTTATTGAGTGAAGTTCAAATAATAGTGTAAGACTGAATTGTGGGGGTGATTCTGATTCAGAGAGGTTTGAAGCTTTTGTCGATTTGATTTTTAAATTTGTATCTTGCTCGAAGGACCATGTATTAATTTCGATTGAAACACTCGCGATCTTATGCACTTGTATATTTAGAATAATTGCAGATGGTTATTAAACGTTTCTTCTCCCGGTGGTTTCTACTTAATTTGAATAACCGAGTCTTGGGTTTAGGTTGAATTTTTGTTTGAATAGAATGAATCCAAGTTCGTTTTCGACTCGTTGGTTTGAATGATTGAATGCGAGTGGTTTGAATAAGAGTTCGAATGCGACTCGATTGAATGAATGTTTTATGTCGACTGGATTGAATAAGAGTTCGAATGCGACTCGTAGGTTTGAATGATTGAATGCGACTTGTAAGTTTGAGTGTTTGGTTACGACTTGATTGGATAAGAGTTCGAATGCGACTGAGGGCGATCGTGGGCGGTGCCAGTCTGGTAAACGTTTTTATGACCCTTTGGTTTTTCCCAAACTGGCAGACGCGACGGCCGCTGCAAATATTATTCAACAAATAGAATACATTTAAGTGCTTGCATATTAAAATCTGACATGTTGATTAGGTACTTTCTTATTTCAGATTTAAATTTAATTAAAAAAAAAAAAATAATGTAAATGTTTTATTTCTAAGCTTCCAACACTGTGCGGTAACTTGTTGAAGAACGAATGCGCGTAGGAAAGACTAGTGTTTCAAGATATTTTTAGTGGGAGTTTACTCATTCAACCTCCTTCGCCTCTCAAACACACATCTCGTAAACTTAGAATACTCACCAAACCTCACTCAACCACAACAATCTCACCCAACACATATACCTTCTGCCCCGGTCCAAGTAACACTCCCAATCTTCCCAAATCCCTCAAATCCTCTTACACCACACACTCAAACACATTCCGGTGCCGGTGCCAAACTCCTCGCGTAAAGCCACCGATTAAGTCTCCCATGCCTAGTCATACACACGTCACGTCCCTCACAAACTTATACAATACTCTCCCATTCCTGCACACTTCCCATTCACGCTGCGTTTTCCTTCATCGCATCCTTACCCAATGATTTCACCTCGTCTGTCTTGTCCAAGACTCCAATCTCCCAATTATTCCTGCCGCTGCTCCTGCACCTTCATCGCTTCGGTTGTTACAGTCCTACACACCTTCAAGTAGCCACACAACGCCACACTCTCGCACACACCATACAGCGCACACTCTATCAACAACCCTCCATACAATACCTCCACAGCCCTCTTTTCTAGACCCCAATCCTTTTTTACCACCCTACTCAAACAACTAACAATTGTAGCAATATTCCTTTTCATCTTTTTCAAATGCTCGTAAAAATTTATCCTCTCACCCACCTCAACTCCCAGATACCTTACGCTCTTCATACATTTCACGGAGGTCTCCCCGGAACGAATCGTGGGATTCCTAGTTGCAGAGAGCCGTCTTCATCATCATTAACAGAGCATGCATGCAGAGGTTAAAGACAAACACGTCTCTATCTGAAATAACTCTTCCAAATTTCCAATTCATCACACCCACAATCTCACAACCACTCGAAAATTCTTAACCATTTCAAATTATTATCAAACACACCCTTAAAATTCACAATTAATCAATCCCAAGACATACCTCCTCTTCGATCGCTCAATTAGCGAGTTTACCCTCATTCATGCATCATCTTTCCACGCAGTTTAGCCATCATCCTTAAAACGAACAACCACTACAGCACCTTCCCCGCCTTGTCCAGGCACCTTTCCGCCCCGCAGTCCACCTGGTCTGCCAGGTCTCCAGCAATGCACCTCTGGCTTCTGTGGACGTCCATCCACACCTCCGATGCTTCCTTTCTAGAGCCAGAAGATCAGGAGGAGAAATGCCGGAGATAACCCCCAGCGCATCGGTCGGTAGCGTCCGATACGCAGAGGCCACCCCCAATCCCACCCTTCTCTGGACCCTTTTGAGTTCGGTCATCCCTGTCTTTGTCATGGCGACCTGCCCCCAAATGGGTGCCGCATACAACACCCTGGAACGCCCATCCGCACCACCCAGGTTGGGCATCAGCCTGGCCAGTTTCCCAGCCACTGCTTCCGCCTTCCGAGATACCCTCCTCACGTGTGGAAGGAAGGTCATCCTTCTGTCCAGGTCAAGCGCCTCCTATTTGGAAACCCTCCAGCTCGATCCTCCTGCCGCTGACCAGCAAGACCGCCCCAGTCTTGGAAGGAGCTAAACTCAGGCCATGGTCATCCAGCCAACCGATCACTTTCCCCGCAGCCTCTTCCACCATCCGCTTGAGATCCTCTCGAGTGCGGGACATTGCCAAAATCACCAGATCATCGGCGAAGGCAACGGCCCTAGCACCTACCGGTAGTTCAAGCTTGAGGACGCCGTTGTACAGGATGTTCCACAATAGAGGTCCGAGAATAGACTCCTGCGGTATTCCGCACCCGACGTTCCTTGACCTATTTCCGGCGCCGTAGCGGATGGTCCTACCCGACAGGTAGCTTTTGACCATGGGCACTAGGCCCCTATGCGCGTCCATTTCACCCAGGGCAGTGACTATGGCCTCCCACGACGCACAGCCAAAGGCTTTCTCAACGTGTAGGGCTACAGCAGCAAAGTAGCTTTTTCAACCTCATGCGCCCGCGTTTGCCACCACAGCCAGCGTAGTCGAGAACGTCCTCGATCGCATCAACGGTCGACCTGCCCCTCCGGAACCCATACTGCCTATCGGAGAGCACGCCCCTTTCCTCCAGGTCCTTGTTAATGCGGTTCCTTATAATTGCCTCCAGCAATTTCCCCGCCGACCTAATGAGGGAAATCGGCCGAAATTTCCCCTCGTTTTTTGGGATGAGGACCACCCTTGCCACTCTGCTGCCAAGGCCACCATCTCGGCCATCAAACCGTCCAACCCCGGCGCCCTACCCTTTTTAAGACCCCTCGCGGCCTCCATCAACTCTGCACGAGAAACGGATCATTGTGGACCTCCGAATCCCCCCACCGCGGTGGCTCAACAGTTGGGAAGAGCCTATTGATGGCCTCCTCTTTCTCATCGTCCGTAATTACTTGCCTGGCCCCAACCCTACCAGTAACAATCTTGTAGGCCCTTACCCATGGATCTCCCTGGACCTCTTCCCTGGCCCGGTTAAGTCTCCGCCTACTAGCGATGCACTTCCGCCGCGCTTCCGCGACTTCAGCGCACCACCAGTATACGGGTCTCCTTTCAGGCAACGTTGCTTTTATTGGAAGGCACTCATTGCAGGTTCCTGCCATCCTCCTGACCACCTCCTCCGGGGCAAAGCTCCCCGCCTCGCACAGAGCCTCACTCAGCCGTTCCCTCCGGTCGTCTCTCCATCTTTACCCTCCAATCCACGGAGCCCTGAGTGTTGCGTCCGCCAGGCCAGCGATCTCGAAGAGGACATATTTGTGGTCACTGCAGGAATCCTCATCAGTCCTCCGCGAAGCCTTGCAAAGGTCACATCAATGACCGAACTGTGGACTCCATCCGTTCTGACGGCTTCAAAGGTGGTCCTGTCGCCCCTATTTTCCACCATCAGACCCAGACCGGCCATGGCCTCCCCGAGCACGGTTGCCCTAGCATCTGTCACCGACGACCCCCATGAAGTGGACTTCCAAACCCTTCCGGCAAACAATTCGGCGAAATGTAGCAGCTGACAAGCACCAGACCATCCGCAGTCTTCGTCCAGATGTGACCAGGTCCACCCCCACATGCAGAGACCCTGCCCCTGGAACGCACTGCCACCGTACCGTCCCCGCTTGATCTCCAATTCCCAGCATTGATCAACACCCAGATCCCTCTCCAGCACATTATGAGCAAGCGCCCTTCTTCCGAAGTTGATCTGCAGCACCCTAGTTGCCATTTGGAACTGCAGACCCCCTCGGTTTCTGGGCCACCGCCGGCTTGCTCCCGGGCCCTTCAGTCCTGCTAAGAGTGCGCGGTAGATCGGACACTGCGCCGATTCTGTCTTGTGCTCCAGTTCCTCTTCCTTTTTGTGCTCCTTGAAGCAAAGGTAGCACCTGGTCTTGTTTTTGCACTCTTTGATATGGTGCCCCCTTTCCCACATCTGAAGCACCATTTATCTGCACCCTTATCCTTGCAGTCGGCGCTTTCGCGTCCGACCCTCCTGCACCTTAGACACCGAACCGGTTAGACCACCCCTTTGGTTCCACCCCTGCTCGATCCTGCTCTTTCTTAGAAAAGTTTTTGCCGCCTCCTCCCAGACGGTGGCAAAGCAGCTCTCCTGCCCATCCCATCCCCTCTCGCCGCTAGGCGGATGTTGCCTGTGCCCTCGCTCACACATGGCTTACCAAATTTTGTGCTTAGCAAAATTCGAATGTCCTCCTCGGTGACATCGTCAACATCGAGGATCCTGATGGTGCTCTTCCTCCTTCTTTCCTCCACCCGGGCTTTGTCCTTCAAGTTTACCCTGACGGCATCATTGAAGTTGTCCAGCTCCTCCTTCTTCAGGTCCATTTCTCCCTTGTTTTTTTTCCTGACCTCTTTGATGGAGACGTTGTCCATCTTCACGTCCCTCTTCATTCTGCGGACTATGTCCGCAAATGACTCATTAGTTTCGGGCTTAATGACTAATACTTCATTATTTCCCGCCGACTGATTGCCCTTCTTTGCCGCGACCTTTGTTTTTTGGTGACCTACTACCTGTTCATCGTAGATCACGACATATATTTCCGTGCTATTGAAAACGCACTCTGCTGTCTTCCTCAACCACATCGGGTCCACTCCCACGGGAAGCAGAATGCCCACCCTCTTCCTTCCATCCTCCAGGACGGCCTTTAGATTTAGGTGCAGCTTGTATACGCTGCCCCTATCTTTCCTGTCCGCCATCAACTTATACAGGTTATTCTCCTGTATCACGCCCTCCTGCATTCGCACCGTCGATGTCAGGTATGCCACTTCAACTTCTCCCTCTCTCCGGAGCTCAGCAAACTCCGGATACCTCTGATACCCCGTGTTCAGCTCGGCCCCATCATCACCGACAAAGACCGCCATGTCCCTTCAGGTTTTTGTCCTCCAGTGGATCCGCTCTGCTGATGGAAGTCCTGATGAAGGCGCACTCCGGCCACTTCTTCTTTACCAGCTCTTCGGCGTCCTGCCCGTTTATCTCGCCAGTCAGTGCCTCCCGTATTATCTCGGCTTCTTGCTCGTCGAGGGACGCCTGCAGCGTAGTCGTCTGCGTAGCGCACTCCACCATGCTGCCAGCCGTTACGCCTTTTTCCTTCAGGTCATGGATCTCCTTCCTTAAATTGGCAATTTCATCTTCGGCCGTCTTCAGTTGGCTTGCAAGGAGAATCTTGCAGGATTGTACCTCCCTCATCTCTTTGGCAACCTCATTTTTGCCTCCACTTTTTGTCCGAAAGGATCGCCACGTCCCTGCTCAAGTTCTCCGACGCCCTAACAATTTCTGTCTTAATGTGGTATCTAGTCTTGCATATTGAATCCAGAGATTTACTGTTCTTCTGGATTCTGTTGAAGATCTTCTTCATGTCCTGACTACCGCACATTTCACCCCCTTGCGCAGTTGGACTACTCACCTTCCTTTTTTTAACGGACCTCTCTTTATTGTCATTCCAGACGAAGCAAAATTCCCCCAGGTTCACCGGCTCCGTCGGGGTTACGGGCTGCGACTGTATTACCCCGTGTCCGATGCTTAGCTTCAAAGGGTGATTCCTAGGAATTTGCTTCCCCATAATCTTTTCCATTTCGAGGCCCACCAGCGAGCGCCTCGCTGGTTTCTCCTTATCGCTGTTTCCTTCAGTCATCTCGCTATTCTCAGCCGTGCTCCTTATCGTTTCGGTTTTGTCGTCTTCCTTGTTTCTAGCCGGTTTTGCTTTTGTTTTAGTCAATTTATTCATGTTTGTTTCCACGCGAATGGGACGAAGGACGGTCGCCTTGCAGTTGACGCCCATCCTCCAGGGAAGAGGACTTATATTCCACCCGGGGGCCTCCAGTCCCGGGTGGTTACCGTTCGCGACTCTCTGACGTGGAGCGATTCATCCCTTCCGTGGGACTCAATACATCAGGGGTGCCCAACGGCCCTGACGGTTTTAACGACTTTATTCTCGGTTATTCATAGGGTTTTTTCTTCCTGCGGGACGGCCGTCCAAGGCAAGCCCCCCGTTTCGGGAGATTCTACAACGTACCCCCAGTCGCGCTCAGCTGGAGGTTTTTGAAGTAGAGGCCCAATTTACGGTATTTACGTTAGGACGCGCGCCTCCTTCCGTTGCTCTGTAACCCCGGGTTTGCCATTTCCCGATCCGCCAGTTTAACTGACAGATTCTTGGAGAGGAGGAAGGGGGAAGGGCAAGGAAGGGATCAAGGAAAAACCCGTCAAGCGCGACCCTGCACCACCTGCCTGCCTCTGAGCCGTCTTTTGCAGGAGCCTACCACTCCACAAGCCCGTTTGCTTATGAAGTAGGAGGCTCCTGAGCCCCCCCACCAACAACAAGGTCTCACGGCTCCTCGGGCAGAATATTTTCGGCCATGTAGACTTTGTAATTCTCCGACACATTTATGACGGGGAACATTATTTAGATAAAATAATTGCAAACGGCGTACGTATTTGAAATGGATTAGAAGTGTGGATGAATCTTCAATTGACTTCTCTCAATGATCGTCGTTTTCAAGCAAATGTAGTGCATCGCATCGCGCTCCATTTAGTGTTCGGAAATGTATATTTTTTCAGGTGGGACTCATTGTTGGGGTGATGGGGGCATGTCGTAAGCAGGAGCTGAAAAATATAAGAATGGACGATATTAAGGGGGTAATGTCGGAGCGAGGAAATATTTTCAAGAGAGAGTTAACAAAGTTCGAAGTGAGATAAACGTATACAAATGAAAGCTAGGTCGTACCGTCAAAGCAAGTATAACGTGCGCTTGTAAAATATCGGTTGGGATGGACGTTCGATTGGGGTTGAAGGCCCCCTGCAGCGTTTATTACTTACACATGTTGTCCTACACTGTTGTGAAAAAATTTTGAATTGTGGGCGCCTAAAAGATTATTCAGTCTTTCAGTGATTTTTAAGTGGTCCTGACGATGCTACTACGGTAGATTTGATAGTAACACTTAGTGGTGCATTTCACTCTTATTAACCATGCCGAGAAAATAAATTGGGAGTATGTCCCACAGATTTCATATGTCATTGGATTTCATGGGATTTCGTTTGGATTTCATAAGATTTCGTTCGGATTTCATGTAATTTTATGTGATTCATGAGATTTCAAAAATTTCACAAAATTTCAGGACAATTGAATCGAATTCATAGATTTCATAGAGTGAATTTTTAACTTTAATCTAATCGTGGAATATGCTTAAAATAAAGAAAGCTTATTACCATATATACAGGGTGGAAAGTTTAACTGGAATAAATTCAGTATCTTCATTGCAATTGATTTTGCGAAAAATTCCTGAAACAGGTCGATTTTTGTTTTTGAATTGCCATTTTTTAGCCTGATCAGGTTTCATTTGTTTTTACTCAGGGGGCTGTAACCACCCTTAAGTTTTTTTTTTAATGGGAAGATATGTCAACCGACACATCATTGGAAAGCTCATAAAGAAAGGAATACAAGCATGTGTTTTGTTTCATGTATTTCGATCTCATCTGAGAATAAGACCCTAAAAACTGTTTTTAGGATCATAGGACCAATGTTCTTTCCTGATAATCTTAATGCAGAAATATATCTACCGTTTCTTCATGAAACGCTTCGCCCAGCTCTGGCGGACCAATTTAGAGATGAATTAGTATCAACAGGATGGAACTCCACCGCAATATGCTGCCTCCGTTCGGCGTTATTTGGACATTTTTCATAATAAGTAGATCGGAAGAAGACGGGTAATAGAATGACCAGCAAGACCACCAGACCTCACTCCTCTTGTCTTTTTTTTTGTGGGGGTATCTTAAAAGTAAAGTCTACACCACAAAACCCAATAATCTTGAAGATTTGCAACATATTACCTATGAAATGCAGCAAATCACTTCAGAAATGTTGTAAAATGTAAGAAGTGGGTTTTATTATTGTCTTGCATTTTCTCAAGAAAAACTTGGTGACATATTGAACATCTGTTGTATTAAAAAAAAACATTATCCTTACCTAAAACGAGATTTTTTTAATTCAAGCCCTACAATTTTCATACAGTAAACCTACCAAGAAAGAAATAGATTAAAGTTGTTTTTATTTATTTCTTCTTAATTATTAGCTGGAAAAGTAAAAAAATATATATCATTGTACTAATTTTTTTATAAGCTTTTCAATGATGTGTCGGTTGACATATCTTCCCATTTGAAAAAAAAAAAAAACTTTAGGGTCGTTACAGCCCCCTGAGTAAAAACAAAAGAAAGCTGATCAGGCTAAAAAGTGGCGCTTTAAAAACAAAAATCGACGTGTTTCAAGAATTTTTCTCAAAATCAATTGCAGTGAAGATACTTCCAGTTAAACTTTCCACCCTGTATAATATATTTGTAATGAATTGTAATACAGAACATAAACTTCGACATGAACAATAAACGTAACACAAGAAAATAACTTCGACATGAACAACAAACATAATAAGACATTAAAAGAAATAAAAAGACATTTCGAATGTAAGGGCGGGACTAGCCGAAACTAGTCGCTCATTTACAATAAATAATTATTTGAGAAGGAGGTGACTTATACAGGTTCTTGTCTGCATGACGTTTATTGAAAACAATCTCAATCCTCTCTAATGTAACCATTTTCATTTTCACTAACTTGCACGCGAACTTTCTGATGTGAAAAAGAATGCAAAAAAGCATAGATGCCTTTTGTTTTCAAGAAGAACCCAAGAACTTGCCCTACATTGTATTGTTGTAGAGAGCTGGAGGTGTGGTTATTTTTTGGGCTATCCATTCGCTGAAATTTTCGCTAAAAGGGTGAGATCTAAGACTTGAAAGTTTGGTAGAATTTGGCCCCCCTTAATAACAAAATTGACCTGTTCTAGCGTTTTGTTATTAATTTTGATATGTTGCATTATTTTTAAAACTACAAAGGACACCTATTTCACTTTTATTACCGACTTTAAAAAAGGAGGAGGTTTTATGTTCGGCTGTATGTATGTTTTTTTCCTTTTATGTATGTTTACCGATTTCTTCGTCAATTGTGGACCTATTTTGAAAATTCTTTTTTTATTTGAAAGGGTATACTCCCGAGATAGTTCCATTTTCACCAAGTCCGGATCTGATGAGGGGATCCCATGGAAATGGAGGGAATTCCTCAAATTTTTCGTTCCTTACCGACTTCTTTTATGTATGTTCACCGATTTCTTCGTCAATTGTGGACCGAATTAAAAAAAATCTTTTTTTATTTGAAAGGGTATACTCCTGAGATAGTTCCATTTTCACCAAGTCCGGATCTGATGAGGGGATCCCATGGAAATTGAGGGAAATTCTCAAATTTTTCCTTTTATGTATGTTCACCGATTTCTTTGTCAATGAGGAACTTGCATGATTTTTTTTCTACCTCGAAACTTTCTCCAAATAAAGCTATCCGGTAACAGAAAGCCGTAATTAATTTATTTTTGTTCAATGTTCATCTGTAATCGAATAATAAATAAAATACTTTCGTTGCAAGTCAGCGCTTTCCTACGCGACCTAAAACGCAGTGTGGTTGGCTGATCAAAAAATTACGTCACGCAACGGTAAGAGCGCTCCGTCGTACGAGTTGCACAATGTAGTTCTGACGTGTATGCGTCTGATTTTAAATTTCTGCAGGTTACAAATGCCTGAAGAAGCTTGCATGGGGGTAGAAAAACATACGATGATGCAGTCTAAAAACCCGTTGTGGTATGAACTACATTATGCCCGAAATACTGCATCAAAAGCTTATGATGCTGCACATTGGTAGAAAATACGAGCTAATGGAGCTTCCAAATTTGAAGTTTCAGAAGCAACGCAAAGGGGCATTGTCCTCGAATCTCAAGTTCTTTGCGAGGTACAGAGGAAATTGGAAACATGTAGAAATTGTGGTTTACTATTAAGTTGGCATTATCCATTCATTCTTGCTTCACCCGATGGTATTTCGGATGAGGCAGATCTTGAAATAAAATGTCCTGCATCTGTAAAAGCAATGAGTAAATTTATAAATTCTAAAAATGAAATCACTGGTAAGAATTCCGCTGAAGTGACGGAGGGAATCTTCCACATAACTTTCGGCCACCGTCGACGAACGCTACCCGCCATGTCTTTTTAGCCCCAGCACATCAACTCCTTTATTGACTAAAAGTGTAGCCGATGTGCGTCCAAACCAGTGCCCAGTAAAAGCTTCAGCTGCTTGCAACTTTAAATACTTTGCAATTTTTGAGGGCCAGCCACCAATTGCGCCTTTTCCTACGACTTGGGCAGTGCATTTGCCTTTTCGGTAGTTCAGAAATAAATGATCTGACCTTGCGTTGCTTGATCAAAGTCTTATGTATTTTCGCAGAATTTCCAAATAATGAACTGCTTTATTTTCTCTATCAATAACTGTGAACGTTCGCTGAATATTCGTTTTTGTATTTGGAACATATACATACTATAAACATTCCTTCACGTTCTCACTCATATTTTAATATTATATAATTCCTCTCGTCTACAAGTGCCCGAGACCTTCAATATTATCATTACTACCTACAAATATACAAGAATAATGTTTTATTAGAATCCAAATTTGGTAAATTGGTAAATCAAAACCTACCTTCATACCGTTATACATTATACAAGATTAGTATTAATATGAAACGAATATCAATTAAGTAGGTAATGAAATATTTCATTGTTTATTATAACACCCCGCATAACTAATTAAGTTAAGCCATATAAGTATTTATATTGAATTAGATACCTAGTTTTATTTTTTAAATACCTACCTAATAATAATATGTAGGTAGGTACATACATATATATATACATATTAATTTGTAACCCTAGAAGTTTCTAATATGAGTCAATTTCTTCAAACGACTAAATGCAATTCGTATTTGCATTTTTCATTCTTTGTAGTGAGTATTTCTTGCGTTGAATTGTAGAATTATTTTCCAGTGTAGACGACACAGGGTGACGATTGAGCGGTGCGGTCCGCTGTTTACCACATCATGACACATTTTAAACACGGCCGAAATATCACTGCGCGCCTAAAGATAGGCAAGAAAATTACGTATATTTGTTCAAAAATTACGGCTCTAAG
This sequence comes from Diaperis boleti, assembly GCA_963583935.1. NCBI lineage: Eukaryota > Metazoa > Arthropoda > Insecta > Coleoptera > Tenebrionidae > Diaperis > Diaperis boleti. The sequence continues at coordinate 41,983,996 of OY757242.1, read as the reverse complement.
AAAAACCTGTTTTTTTTTTAAAACAGAAATAGAATTAGAGGACAATTTTGTTGACACTGTAGGAAAAAAAAATCATTTAAAAAATATTCGAAAAGAATTCTTCGGTTAATCAAGCCTGTTTAACGTTATTAGTAACAAATTGCAAAAAGTATCTCCCAATGAATGTAGTTTATAGTTTTGTCAACATAATGGTTTTTGTTTCAATTAATTTGAGTGAAAAATAACAGCGTAGGACCTGAACAAGAAAAGCATTACCGTTCGCCACTAGAACATTACCCCCTTAAGTGCCTACTTAAAACTACCCAACCCGAAATTATAGTTTTAGAAAGGGGGCGGCGCTAATCTACTCAGTTTAAAACTAGATGGAGGATAAAGTTCCAGAAAGCTATATTGACAATTCACTTAATAATAAAAACATTACGGCTTATAAAATTTTTAGTTCTATCGAAAATATACTTGATGTAGCCTCAACAACTTCTAGCGCCGCCGCATCATATTCCGTTACCATTAACTTTGATGCAAATTCCGTAAAAACGACCGATACGCTCTCAGTTTTTGATATTTCTAACTGCCAAAATGTGACAATTCAGTTTGCTACTAAATAAAAATTATCTAAAACATTTATTTGGGTATTTTATTGTGTGGTCGTAGAAAAAGTATAGTATACGGCGCGTGTGTAAAGCACTTTTCTCATTTGTGCGGTTTGCATACTTCCACACGTACGTGTTCTAACAGCTTTGAAGTAAAATTATTAAACTTACTGTTTAAATCATCATGTGAATCAATGCAACACCATCAGTCTTCTCCATCTATTCAGTAGAAAAATGTATTTTAGCCTCTAGTAGTAAATGACCTGCGAAATTCAGTGTTACTGTTACAATTTGGAGCAGTGGTTGTAGCAAAGTTAATAGGGAGTTTTTGCACGCCACACCTTAAAAATACCGTAAACGTTAAAACCACGTGATTGAATACGGTATAGAAAATAGCGGCATAGCAAATGTGGCAGTTTTTGCCTCTGCAACTAGCGGTAAATTTTTTCGCTGCACCAATTATATCATTGTCATTTATAACAAAATTATGTAAAACGTTTGGCATATCACAGAAAGAATCACAGCTGGTATCACTGTCATAACAGTCACTATCTCTAACCAACACAGAGCTGAAATGGGCTGCGAAGCAATTTCAGCTCAAAGCTTAAAGTATGGAAGACTTGTTAAATGTGTTAGTGCATTTTGATAATATGGATGTAATTGAAGATGCAATACATATTAAATGAGTTGTCAGTGCCCAGACAGGTTCCATTTATAAGATCAACCAAATATTATCTGTTAAATTTAGATAATGTTGCTGCAGAATAGTGTTTCTAACTTTAGGTTAACTAAAAGACGATTTACCATTGCGCTGCAAACACGTCTTAACCAATCAGAACATACGGTAAAGCATTTAACGTGCTCCGCTAAATCAAGGAAAATACCGTGGCCCGCTATTCAAATAGTGTTACCGTAAGTTGTGCACATGCGCAATGAACCGTTGGGAGAGTTTAGCGTTACGGTATATTTATCGTAAGCGTGCAAAAATTCCCTAATATTTCTCGTTACGGTATAATGATCAGACAGAAGGGTTGAAGACATCAATATGACGAAAATGTTATCTATGGTTTTTTAATCTACTATTCATAGACTTCTTGTGCAAAGCCACGTACTGAAATCATATTTAAGAACATATTGGTTTGGTTCATTAATAATAATTGTTATAATGTTAAAATACCCATTTATAATGGCATGTTTCTGAACACTGCATAAAAGATTCGAGTGTTTTGTCTTTAGTTGGTAAAAATATTCAGTGAAAGTATGTGTCAGGCATTATGGATACAACAACGTAACACAAGAAAGCTATAAAACACTTCGGGAAGAGGGTAGCTACCAGTTTGGTATCAATAAGATACTTTCCGTGTGCACTTTAGCTGCTTCAAATCAATAAAAGAGAACTTAAAGGTACATCCCACATGCAAATATTTAATAATAATAATAATAATGACAGATTTATTGCATTTACGTAAATTATGTATTACAACAGCTAATGTCCATTTTTTTTATCAACAATTGTTAAATGCAATTAAAGAGCAGGCTGTATCTAAAAATTTGTCTTCATTACTGATAAATTAATTTATAATAATTCTTCTTGTAATTTCTTTTACTTCGAGTAAAATATGTTAGTGTTACTTAATAGGTAAAGATTTGATTTTTGATAAGTTAATATTACTTATTTTTAAAAATAGTCATTCCATGTAATGGGTGGTGTAAGATGATATATTTTTGTATGGCAGGGAGGAATGCATATTAATTTTTGAAGTAAAATTTCTTTACGGACACTTGATTTGGGGAGTAAGCTGGTGAATGCGTGACGAGAGCGTTACGAAAAGTGTGATCGGGGGAAGCGAACGATTTTACGATAATTAATTCATAGAAAAAATATTTGGCTTAACGGGATTCGAACCTACGTCTTCTTGGTTGTAAATTCGAGCTTTTCTCCATACACCAATTTTCGTGTGTCAGTTTTGTATGCAATTGCGCTACTTATCTTAATCGCTACACATAATTGCCGACTTTTCGCTGACGACAAACAATATTATGCATTATCCAATACTGCAGACGGTATTAATTCAGGATTCTCTAGCTCCATTTATAAACTTACATAAATTAAGAGCACTTTCACAATGGCGAACTAAAGTTTAACTTTAGTCGTGTGGTCTAAAGCACACTCGTATTTTTTTTTAAGTCCAACAACCATCTTTTGCTCCATATTCTCGGATGAGTCCCGTATCTTTCTTGAATTAATTTAATTAAATGACGTTTATCATTCGACAACCAATGGATTATTGACAGAATTAGCAAATGCAAAAAGAATAGAGCGGCATAGAAAAAATTACATAAAAAAATTCCAAAGTTAACTAGATGAAAATCATTTTGTAACACCCCATACTCTCGAATGGTCTGATTAAAAATCTGACAATTCTCCTTGAACTATTCATTAAATGTAAATTTAAATGATATATAAATAGATAGCCCATCATAATATAATATCCATCAAAAGGACTCAGGTTACACTTTTTATTTTATATGAAGATATGTGTGTAACGGGTCTTACTATCTCTGTAACGGGTGTTACACGTACGAAATAGAAACAAGAATTCTATGAAAAATCTTTACCAATGAAAGATTTTAAAACATAACTTTATAGAAACTACATAATGATATTACACTAAAAATAATTGTGTTCAACTTCACGTCTTCGCTTTTGATATTAATTTTCGAGACTACACCTGAAATATAATTTGCTTACACTCACTCTGGGTCTATTCAGGTTTTAAGGGGTTTGGTGTATAAGACACCGTTTCTTCTATCAACTTAACATTACTTCTTTTTGGGATGAATTAATTAAGCAATAAGTTTTACTTTTATCTGTCAGTGACACAGATGATATGATTATGATGTCTTAATGTACTCCCCAATTAGTTTTTAGTAACATATTATATAAAAAACAGATATCGTTTGACTTCAGATTTTTATATCTTTAACTCTATCGCTAAAGTCCAGTAGGTACACTGAGGATGGAAATATTTTTTAGTCAGTTCTAGCAATTGTTTAAGAACTAACCAAGAACTCCACCTAAAGACAGGCATTTTTTAAGTGGTAATTTCCTTAAATTTTGAAACTGTTTGGTCTTACAATAATTATTGTTTGTGTTTCTTTTTTCGACAAATTACGGTTAAATGCCATGGGGGCTGTTTACAGTATTTTGATAAATGTCACAAAAACTCAGGTAAATAAAGTATAATAGCAATAAGAACATTTCGCCTTGCTGACGTGAATACTTTAGAGTGGAGTGATCTAGCCAGATTATGTAACAGTTTTACACTGTGAAACCAAAATACTCCTTGGATCGTAAAAGCCATGGATTTTCCGATGGTAAATTCCAACACAAAAATATTATTCTTTATGAGTTGTAATAGGAAAACAAAGGAAATATGCGACAAAGTAGGTCAAAATTGTAAATTCCTCTACAAGTACTTTTTTCACAAACGTGATGTCAACGGAGATGATGCTGAGCTAGGGTATCATCAAAGAATATAATACTGCAATATTGAAAACATGTGGCGTTTGAAAAGCAGATCCTGGCAAGGAAATGTCTATGAAAACGATAACCATCGCTGAAAAGATGACTCTTGTAATCTCTGTTAAAGAATTCCTATTTCTTTGTGATCTTTTAAGGATTAAAGAACTACCTTTATAATATGCAACTGAAAATTGAATACTACAATAAACTAACGCTGCTTTATAGTATATTACATAACAAGAGTTGTAACAAGCATATTACACACGACCGGAAAAAGTTATAGTAATATGCTTTACAACTCGAGCTTTATGTACTATGCTTTTTCTATGATCACAGGTAGAAAAAAGTAATTAATAGTATAAAAAAAATATATTGAACAGTTAGGAACAACTCAATAATTCCATTGTCATAATTATTTGAATAATTTTTTCATTGCCACTTAAGAATTGTTAAATATAAGAGAATGGTCAATATGGTTGGTTTTGTTGTTGTTTGTGGTCTGGCTACAAGATGCAGACACAATAGAATAATCTTATGATTATTATTATTTGATGTAAGTTTATAGAGGTTTATTTCTTGCAAGTTGAATAAAAGGTTTCAGTTGAAATTAAACAACGTTGAGTGTTAGTTGTTAAATTACGAATAGTGATAAATAATTTAATGATTTTCCAGTACATTCGACGCCTCCAAGTTTAGCCCTTATGTCCCCTTCTATCTTATTTATTATTCCATACTAGACAGTCGGTCACCTTCCCGTGCTCCTGCGTAACTCAACTTCAATCATTATTTGTTTAATATTTCAGAACAACTCTTTTACTCCAGGACTTGACTGGTTCTTGCACAGTACTGATAATAGTGTCAAATGTTGCAAAGTTAAATCTGCGATAATTTTTAAGCGACTTTCTTTAATAATAAGTGTGTGTGGCACATAACAAAAATTATGTGCCACAGTGGTTTTTGATGGTATCAGATCAGATATCAATGGTTTTACGAAGATAATGAAAATTACCATTGAACCTTTTTATCAGATAACAATCAATCTTCTGGGTCAGAATTTAGTGATAATGAATAAGCGAAAATATAAAAATATATTACAAAATGTTTAGTTTTAGTTCTTACCATTGTCCTCCATTCTTAAAATTCAATAAAAACATCATTTTAAATGTTTGATTAATTTTTGTTTCGTTTACTTCTAAATTTTTTTTGTAAATACTTTGCATAAACCAGTCAAGTCCATTAGTTTTTTCGTTATACTTAATCTGTTTTTTGCGTTCCAAATTTTTAGTAGTTACAAATTAATGATAAATATACATTCAAATAGGATGAGATACCAAAAAAAAATCTAAAAAAACCACTTTGACCGCAAAACGTTTTTTGTCTCTCCTCAACATTTTACCGAAATGGACATGACGGGTTTATGCATTGGACCCCTCAATTATTGTTTACGTTTTTCTCGCGTCCACGTCTGTCATTGCATTTAGTCGTGTCAGCAAAAATCGAGGAAAAATGAGTCAAAAGATCCATACCTGAAGGAATATGAAAAGTTTTCAAATTTGATGAAGTTATAATGATACCTATATTTCCTTGACAACCTTTAAAGCTCGCCGTGCTTTAATCGCCTGTATTCGCACGCTCAGGCGTGCTTTAAACGGCGATTCTGATGCAGGTATAATGAAAAATAATTAACAATGATAGGAAATTTATGGAATTGAGGTATATCCATCAAACAGCTTATCACTCAAAAAAGAGTGGCAAAGTACTGTTTATTATTTCTATACCTATAGACGGTGTGCACATTTTACCTCAGCGCCACCACGCGGCATATCTGTCATTTTTAGTGGTACGGAACCGAATTGACAGATAGTAATTTCTTCAATTCGACAAATGTCTGAAGTGCGAGAAAATGCATCCTCGAGAATTGGTTGTTGTGTAGTTGGCTGTCCTAATAAACACTATAACAGTTGACCGTCTGTGACTGTCGTTTATTTGTTTTACCCTTGCTTTACCACCAAAAAAGCCAAAAAGGCCGTTGGAGGCGCTGTAAAACGCGCGGAATTTAAAATGTGCACATCGCCTATTAGCATGATAGATGTTTTATAATTAGAGAGAGAGAGAGAGAGAGAGAGAGAGAGGGCGTAACACAAAGTAATGTAAACAAAAATGTATTCCAATGATTTTGATCTGTCATCGATTTTTAAAATGGCATTTCTCTGATACCAAGTTGCTACCAACTACTCAAAAAGATGGAATTAAATTTCGAATTGTTGGGCCGAGCCCCATAACGAAATAGTGAAATAATTTCTAATTTCTATACTGTTCTATACTACTTCTAAGACTTTCTTATACTGTTTTCTGCTGTAGTAGCTGAAGAGTTCTATCAAATTTTCACAAAATTTTTACAGAGAAACAATAACTTATACGTATAACCCAAGAGGATTTAATAGAATAGAGGAACCATCAGCCACCTTTAAGCGTGTAATGTAAAAGTCGTTCAGCACATGCTGCTCTCTGTGAGTGAGAAACATAAGCGATGATTTAGATTGAGTAGTTATACAGCGTTCTGTAATCTTTTTTTCCGATTACTAACCTATCGCAATTTGTAATACAATACAGAGATACAATACAATTGATTACGTGGTCTACGCAAAGAAAGTAATCTGATATGCATTTCGATAACTTTTAATGTTGTCAGTTGTAGCCGAAAAATGCTATTTCAATGGAGAACGGAAGGTAGCCGTCCGGGGGACTAACATAAATATGCTCGTGGTACGATAATTTTTTGTACAGTCTAATTTTTACAGCAGTTTTAATAACAAATAAAGCTGACCACACGTACTCCTTTTAGAAGTTTTGTACTTTTATTTTATGATCTGTACTCCGGAGGAAATGTACTGCAAATGTACTTCCCTTTTATTTGAATGTACTACCTGTACTCCTTTTTCTTTGGGTCTTTAATTTTTCGGCAGGCATCTTCGATCTGTTTCGTTTCTACTAGCAAGGTTCAAACGCATATAGGCATGGCCGTACCTAATTTGAGGCGCTCATTCATTTCTCGGAACGCAGAGTGCTAAGTAATCATAAATTTTGTTTTGTGTGTTTAGTTGAGCTCTCTCTACGAAGGCGCTGAACGGACATGAATGGAAAAATAACTGTAAACGATTTTTTTTCTGGCAATTCCGACTTTTTTCTGGCAATTCTGACTTTTTTCTGACAATTCTCACTTTTTTTCTGGCAATTCCGACTTTTTTCTGGCAATTGCGACAGGGGTAGGACGATGACACTGTTTTGTTACCCAAACTTAAAATATGAAATACTGTCCACATTTTTGTCCACATATAAATAATAATAAATAAATAATGACTTTATTAAGAGGCGAAGTCTAGCATATTTGGAGTATGTTTCTTTAAGGGGTCCATCGCGTAACGCGGGGCACAAATTTCAATAATCCACGAAAAAACAAATTTTCACTGAAATTGGCGCCTCGCGCTACGCGCTCGACCACTTAAAGAAACATACTCCAAGAAGGTCATATTTCCCTTTACGTGAAACTCGAAATGTGGAAAGTATCTCTTATTTTATGATTGTATGAATGATAAACGCACCAATTTCAGTGATCCACTGAAGTTACCGTCTGTAAAAATTTGTTTTTTTCTGTGGATCACTGAAATTGGGGCCTCGAGTTTCACGTACAGGGAAATATGACCTTCTTGGAGTATGTTTCTTTAAGTGGTCGAGCGCGTAGCGTGAGGCACCAATTTGAATGATCCACAGTAAAACAAATTTTTACAGACGGTAACTTCCGTGGATCACTGAAATTGGTGCCTCGTGCTATGCGCTCGACCACTATAGACATTCTGTCTGTTGGAAATAAACTTCTATTGTTTTTTTTTTTCGTATTGACCAGAAGGAGTTCCCCGTGATTCCGACCTTCACGAGGTTCCTTGCTGGTCAGGTCCTGTTCATACATCATAGCCACTCCTTAAAACCAAGAGGTCAGTAGCTATGAATCCCGTAAATCATGTGCCCTGAGCAGACGCAACGACCCCAAGATAACTGCTTTCTGCATTCCAGCCGCAAGGGTCTCTGCTGGTTTACGGCAGGCAGGAATGATTTTCAGATTGGACAGACTTCTATTATTATTATTTTATTAATGTTATTATTAAAGAAACATACAACAAGAAGGTCATATTTCCCTGTACGTGATAATCAAAATGTAGACAGTATTTAATCTTTTAAGTTTGGGCAACAAAACAGCACCCCTGTCGCAATTGCCAGAAAAAAGTCGGAATTGCCAGAAAAAAAGTCGGAATTGCCAGAAAAAAGTCAGAATTGCCAGAAAAAAGTCGGAATTGCCAGAAAAAAGTCAGAATTGCCAGAAAAAAAGTCGGAATTGCCAGAAAAAAGCCAGAATTGCCAGAAAAAAATCGGAATTGCCAGAAAAAAGTCGGAATTGCCAGAAAAAAATCGTTTACAGTTATTTTTCCATTCATGTCCGTTCAGCGCCTTCGTATCTCTCAGTTTCGCCAGTTCAACAACAGTTCCTTGAAAATTTATCCGCCACTTTATTTAATTACATAAAAAGTTACTTCAGTCAGTTTCATATTAGTCCAGGCAATGGGGGGTTTTTGTGTTTTTGATCGCAAAAGGTCGGACAGAAATAAAATTTGGTGGGATGGTGGGCGGTAGATAGGCAAAAACTTCATGAGACCAATTTTATGCAGAATTTAATGTAGAACATAAGTCTTATAACCTTTTCTCATCGGAGTTACCGTTTACGAGAAAAAGGCAGAAAGGCTTCATGACGTCACGTTCGGGAGCGGTTTTTTCGGCAAAAGTGGATGAAGCTCCCCCGCTGGAGTGGGAACTCTTCGGATTTTTATTTGGATGCCTACTGGGGGTTCACAACCAAATTTTCTAAACTTTATAAATTATTTCTTCTAAAAAGTCTAATTTGCTTGGACTAGATTCTCATCGGCACATATCTCGAGAACAATTCAACCCAGTACCTTTTTAAGGGGTTATTTTTGTAGGAAATTTTATCAGCTTTAATTTTTTACGGAGGACACATAGTTTTATAGTAATAAACGAAGAACCGATAAAAGTTAGAATTTTTCGACTTTAAACCTATTTTGGAGTAGGGAGAGGCACACTTAAAAAAATATTTCTTTTGTAATATGCAACCAAAGTTGAAGTTGATCTTCGTTGTAATCCGCACTGAAAATAATTCAATAAATTTCATTAATTTATAATTATTAATAATTAATTATTGTTGTTAATTATTAATATTGAACACGCCGCTAATCAATCGAAATGAAATCTGCAACGACTTGACTGCACACACAGTAAATTATCATCGCGCGGTTTTACTTGCACACGCCAAAAATCAATTTAGTTTTGATTGCGGACTTGACTTTTATTGAATTTCACCGGTTTAGTTTTGATTAAATAAACAATAAAAACATATTTGAAAAAGGAACATTGAGGATTATCGAATTATCACTACAATCCAAAAATTTAAAAGTCCCAGATGGGTTGTAAACGATGATGAATGAAATAATCTATAATACAATTCAATCAATTTTGCTAAAAATTCACAGGACATATTCCTCAAATCAAACATAATTGTTAATTATGAATTTGTTAATTATTAATAATTCATTGTTGTTATTATTGTTAATAATGTTAATATTGAACACGTCGCTAATGAATCGGAATGAAATCTGCAACGACTTGTCTCCACACACAGTGAATCATCCCCACGCTGTTTTAATTGCACATGTCAAAAATCAGAACAATTTTGATTCCAGTGAACGAGAATTTTTAAATAACTGTACCCCGTTCTCCGTGCAGTCAATGCAATACATTTTTCCGCAATCTTTTTTTCAAATTTACAAATTTCAAAAAATCGCTCTCTAGCGGCAAAGATCTATCAAAATTTCAAGCGACAATGTTCAGAAACAAAAAAGACCGGCAGGAATGTAAATGCCGCAAGAGAACCTATGAGTAAATCACGAGTGGACCCCTTTATTACGGCGAAAGTCCCTATTGTAAAGAAATATGGACACCCAGGTCATCAATATTCATTTTTAAATTTTCCAAATAACATGGGTTGTTCGTTTGTCCCCAAAAGCAAAAGGACACTGTAATACCACAAACCAAATCCGACCCAGACATTTTAGTTCTTCTATTCTGAACGAGGCTGCAGCATCTCGCAGCCAACATTCAAGATTTTATCTCACTTAAACGTAGGAAGAAATTTGTCTCTCACTAAATGACAATCTTAAAGAAAGAATTTCCTTTTTTGATACTTCCACATAAATACGACGAATCTACAGTAAAATGTACAATTTCCCGAGCAAAATTTTCATTGGCCATTAGTGGGAGATCAAACAAATACATTCAATGGAAAAATACAATCTTAATTAATTTTGTTATTATCAAACTCTTTTGAATATCAAATGGAAGGAATTTTTGTTTCTCATACCGGGGCTCAACGTGTTAAGTTGACGGTATTATTTCCTCTAAAAAACAAGTCCAAGGCGATCTGATCTTAATACACGATTTCATCAATTTGGGAAAGTTTTCTATAAACATTATCTAAAGTACTAACATTTGCCGAGGCAAACTATATATTGACAGAAAGATTATTAAAAATGCTATTTGGTGGTATAATGGAATATAGGGTGTTCCATTTGAAAAAATAAAAGTTATTATAGATTTTGCGAAATCGTACACCCTGTATAGAAATGTCAATTTAGATGACTTTCAATCAGTGTGTATTAAAGCTTGGGTCCATAAAAAATTATTGACAGAAAAGTATTCAGTTATCTCTGTTGGAATTGTCTCTGCAATTTTTTAAAAAAGCACTAATTTTGACCTAAAATTCTTCATAACTCAAGAACCATCCATAATAAACCTGTAGTACCTTATATCATTTTGCTCACCATTAACTGCTATTTCAATTCACCAACTAATATACAGGGCATTCCATTTAAAAAAAACATAACTTCGGTATATTACTAATACTAGGACACTCTGTATATGATTTCTAATAATTTTAAATTGTGAAGGTATCGTGTGGCTATCGTCCCCCAAAAACTCCGTTTTGATATCTTTCAAAATAAGGGCGTAATTGATGGTCCACACACCTCTGGGACACCCGGTAGATAAAAAAAAAAATCATAAAAATCGGTCGAGCCGTTTCGGAGGAGTTCGAATGAAATATTCCCAAACAACTTCTTCAATGATATGATAATAATAATTATTAATGCATATTTATTGAGTTTAGTTGATTGAGGCTTAAAAGAGAAAATATATTTCTTCTAAAAAGTCTAATTTGCTTGGACTATTGATTTGGGGAGTCTTATCAGTCTTATGCGGGCTACAGATGGCATGGCAAGTGTAGGCCAATGTGGGTTCGTTCTAACGTTTGTTTTTTATTACTCAGGCGGAAAAATAGTATCTGTGCAAACTTTGTTAAGGTTGAAAAGTAACTGTTTGCCCATTTGACACCAAACGGTTGTTTGGGTGCGACAAGTTTACTTCTTGCACACGCAGATTCAGATAAACAAACTGCTGAAATTAAATAAAAAAAATAACGTTGAAAGAAATTGAACAAAAAAAAAACACAATCGAAATATTAAAACTGAATTTGCCCATTGACCCTAACGGGTCTTCGCTCCTGAACCCCAATTTTATACTGGCATTTATTCCGCATTCACAATAAAAAATAGTATGTGCAACTCGTGCGGCGTTGTCGATTGTAGTTGCACAATATACTATATTTAATTTCAGCAGTTTGTTTATCTGAATTTGTTATAAAATGGACAAACAGTTACTTTTTGTACGCAATCCAGATCCTGGAAAGCTTGGTCAGCAGTACGCCCACGGGTCGACTCGTTCCGCTGCTGCAGGAGCAGTACGACACTGACGCCCGACGGAGCATTTCGATTGATATTTGATTTGTCGGGTTACGTTGTACTATTAATTATACTTATTGTTTTTAATATAATCTAACAATTTATTCGTACATTTTCAACCGGAACAAAGGTTGCAAAGATACTATTTTTCTGCATGAGCAATAAAAAAGGAATAAACGCTCGACAAAAAAATAAACGTTCGGTAAAAGTAGTAAATGTTCAATAATACATAATATATTTCGATACTTGTGCGCTGAAACTGAACGGAAAACTGAACTGATCGTCTAAAAGTACCTTAAAAAATGCAGCTCCAAGTGTTTTAAAAGTTCAGTTGCTTAGTTGTGGTCGTATAATTTTTGTTATTGTTTATATCTGGACCTGCAGCGCAACGTAATTCTAGAAAGCCATTCGTTCTTTTGTGGTAACAATCGTTTTGTTATCGGAACCCCTGTGTTTACACATATCTGAACACAAACATTATAACCGCTAAGCTTATGTTTCCGACCACCAGAAGGCGCTGAGTAAAAAACAGTTGTAATTGTGATTAACAGATGGCAGGAGGCGACAAAATCGGATAAAATTCGTTACGCCATCTGGGAGTGAAAATCATTTTCGTGACACGACTTTCATCATTGTATGGTTCCTCTATTGTTTACCTACTCTCTGGTATAACATAAGAAGTTGTCACAAGTTGTTCACCTGGATGTTCTGTTTATTGCTGAAGTTATCTAGACGACCAGTTTTGTTTCTATGCTTTAAACCAGTTTGTCTATGTAATTCAATTTTTCGCTCGTGTCGGCAAGCCTAAGCTTAAGGTATTATTTTACAGCCATTCTATGGGAAGCGTAAACTTTTTCCGAAATTTTTGTAAAACCTTATATGTTTTAAACGCACTGCAAATTCGCAAGTTGCAGAATATTGTTCAATTTTGCCATAAATAAATAATCATGTGTAGATATTCTTGCGTTATTTTCATCGATAAAACCGTAATATCTTTGCAATAAATGAATCTAGACTTTAGTTGTCCCATCCTTAATGTCCCATTCGTAATCGCCCTATTTTGAATTTTTATCAAAAATTTCCGATGAATTACATATTTTCATGGAAGAATAAATCATTATAATTATCTTTAGACTGATATAGTACATATGTATCGGAAATACTTCTAGTTTCTTTGGAAAAATTCAAAAATTTTGATAGTTATTTTACAAGTAACTTTTACTCTGGCGCATCTATGTCTCATCCGTAATCATTAGAAATTACGTTTTTTTAGAGAAATCAGCCGCAGATGCTTGAATTGTCAATTATGGCAAGCGAGCAAGCTCTCGTGGCTAAACATTTCTGTTGTGACTTATTTGCCTTATAATATACTTGTATAATAAATATCTATTATAGTTCATTTGAATGATTTTCAGATTGGAGACGAGCGAGTCCTTGATGCCTCCCATGCACCTAATTACCAAAACGACGAGCTTCACTGAGTAACTTGAGTACAGCCTCCTAAGTTCAAAGAGCAGGTCTTTATATTTTGTCCGTTTTTCCTCCTCCTTGACGCAGAAGTTATTTTCAGCAGGAGCCGAAAATTCAATAACAAACATCTGCTTGGAGGAGTGGTCCAATAGAACCACGTCAGGCTTGTTCGCTGTTATCTGCCTGACGGCGGAGAACGAGAAGTTCCAATAGATTCGGCACCTTTCGTTCTCCACAAGGGATTCAATATCCATCGGGACATAGGGCAGCACTGGTGTCTGGTCTATCGCATAATGGTGTCTTAAATGAAAGTATAACACTCTCAACGCCGCATTATGGCGACGGATATAAGCCGAAACTGCATACACCGGGCATGCCGCCAATATATGCATTGCTGTTTCAGAGGCCCTGTGACAAGCCCTACAGCTCACATTCGGCACCTCTAGACCCATCGCGCGGCTGCGATAGACCAAGGTGTTAATTACACCATCTTGCGCATCGCAAATGAATCCCTCAGTCTTAGACTTCAGTCCATTTGATCTCAGAAAGGCAAATGTATGCTTTTTGGATAAGCCAAGGTTTTCAATGTTCTATGCATTGACTTATCCATATGCCTTCTCATGAGCATATCTTGCTCAGAGATTCTGACGTGGGCTGTAAGACGGAGCAAATTGAGCTCGGTAATAGAATGTGGCCGAGCTCGCTCAACGTCAAAGTCAAGCCCGAGTTCATCTGCTGCTCTTTGTGCCGCCCTAAACAAAAATTCCCCGACTCCCCGCCTCTTGTGATCCCTGACAAGAAGCAACAAGGGATCTGAACTTTGGATGATCTTACAGGTTATACCCAAGATTACCCTGTTATGAAGACACTCCAAACTCAAAAGTCCTCGGCCTCCCTGATTTCGTGGAAGATATAACCTCGGAACGGACGATTTTGGATGCAAACTGCGCTGTAGATGCATCATTTTTCAAGTATCCCGATCAATCTGCTTCAACTCATCTACTAACCATTTAACTGCTCCAAATGAGTAGAGCAGGATCGGAACGGCAAGCATATTTGTGGCAAAAATCTTGTTCTTCCCCGAAAGCTCTGACGACCAGATTTGTCGGAGTAGATTTTTGTACTTGCCGCAGAGAAACTTTTTTACCTGATGTGACGCTTGGATGTGGCACTGCTCCACACCCAAGTACTTGTAAGTCTCTCCGGCGTTCAGATGTCTCAGAACGCTTCCGTCAATGAGTTAAGCATCTTCATCGAAATACTCGCATCGTCCTCTTTTGAGATGAACCTGAGCGCATTTGTCCCAACCGAACTCCATGCCAATAGTATCTGTGTACTCCTGCACTATGCGCAATGACTGCGTCAGTTCTTGCTTTCCGGAAGCATACACTTTCCAGTCATCCATGTAAAACAAGTGCGTGATCTTATGCTTCCGGTTACCGGGTGTACCACAGCTATAACCCTTTGCACCGCGCAATGCTACGGACAGCGGCAACAGTGAGATGCAAAACAGAAGAGGACTCAAGGAATCTTCCTGGAATACTCCTCTTCTGAATGATATCAACTCTGTCTGAACTCGGTCCGGTCGAGATGTTATCGAGAACCGAGTCTTCCAGAGTGACATCAGTTGTTTGATGCATCTCACCAGTGTATCGGTGACAAGACATTCGAGAAAGTGAATAATCAGCTCGTGAGATGTTGTATCGAGTGCCTTACGATAATAATCGATTCAAGCCATAGACAGGTTGCGCTTATATTGGACGGCATGAAAATTTTCGAATACACCGGGTTAATAGCGTGGAATATTCATATACAATATCCCAAGAGTCAGGCATATTGTCGAAAATTTTCCCGACCTGTCTGGCACAAGTGTTTGTTGCACCGAAAACTTCCCAAGCGCGCAGCGCGCGGGAAGTTTTCAGGGGCAACAAACACGCGTGCAGACAGGGAGGGAAAATTTTAAACAATATGCCTGACCGAGGAATATTTGTTCAGACAATCGCTCAAACAACATTAACAAAGAATTGGAACATCAAGATCCTATAAATCATGTCATGAGTTGGTTGTCATGGTGGTTAGTAGTAAACAAAGTTTTTCCAAAACGAAAAATTCGAAAGCATGGCTCTCGTTCGATTTGGATCTGATTCCATACAAACAATTAACGAGGAAGTCAAGAAATGTGTGCCAGTCAACACCATGAAATCACCAAAATCCGTATGGTCGCAGTTTAACAAGTTCTGTGCCGAAAGAAGGTACGATGTCACTACTCGAGCCTTACCAGCGAAAGCATTGAATGAAATTTTGATGGACTGGGGATCTAACATGAGGAAAGCAGATGGAAGTAACTATAAGTATTTCGTGGTGAAACAAATGTGGAATTGTAAGCCAAGCAGATACAGGAAATGTATTATGAAACATTTAACGTCAAAATTAACCCCTTTACTGACATCGATTTCAAAACCTCCCGACAAGCTCGAGATTCAAATAGAAAGAAATGCCAGTTAAACCTCGATTTGAGAAAAGTAAGTGCAGCTGCATTTTCGGAATTGGAAATTCAACAGTTGATAGAAGCTTGCGATGAAGCTACACCGGATGGAATACAGAAAAAGTTTTACCATATTGCGGCCCACGAACTTGCCTGGCGTGGCGGACAAGCCACTTATTGCTTGGTCACCTACTTTCAAGAAGAACGAGATAATAAGAGTGTCTATACTGGAAGGATTGAATATAATCCGATCATTTTTAAGACTGCGCAAGGAGGTGCGAAAAGGCTCACAGATTCGAAGTGGCTAATAGAAAACAATAATAATCCTTCGATGTGTCCAGTAAGGTATTATTTTTACAAAAGCGTTGCAAAAACAAAATTATTAACCACTATTAATTTTTTTACAGGTTGCTGAGAACGTTATTGGAGAAAAGAGGTAGAAATATAAAGAGTAACAGATTATTTCTTACTCCAAATCCTGACTTCAATCCGAACACTCCAAATTCTCCGTGGTTTAAAAATTGTCCTGTTGGAAAAAGTATTATTTCAAAATGGACAAAACTGGCCGCAAGAGGTATTGGTATTGACACAGGAGTTGTTAAAATATCGAACCATTCTCATCGATCATCGACAATCTCCCATTTGGCAAAAGCAGGTGTTCCTGAACAATCTTTGATTAAGATATCTGGACATTCAAGTAGCAGCTCTATCAAACCATACTTGCACTTCGATAAGGAGCATCATGCAAACATCATAAAGGGGTTCAGAGTTGATACTTCGACAACTGCTACCGCGGTAACTGAAGCAAAAAGGAAAACGGACTCGGGAACAACTGTGATTTATAATAATTGTACCTTTAATTACAACAATTAGTTTCAATCCCTTGTGTTACAATAAAGTATTAATGGAACTATCATTTATGTATCATTCTGTTTTATTTTCAATAAAGGGCAAATTTTAAGTTAGGTCACTTTAGGTCACATTAGGTCTAGGAACCTTTGCGGGGTGTTTTCGACAATTTCCCTAGGGAGATTTTCGCCAAGCGGGAAATTGTCGCGAAATTCAAATTTGATTGGACGATTTCAAAAAAAACTGGCGTTTAGATTGGTCCGGCATATTAGTTTGACAGGTGAGGGCGATTGTCGGTACTACAGGAATCTTATAGCACGCATTTAGGCAAGTCATTGGCCGGTAGTTCTGAGGCTGAGACAAATCACCCGTATTACGTAGTAAAACGGTTCGCCCCTCAACAACCCACTCCGGAATTAAATACCTTGGCCAGACGCTTCCACCAAAAGGTATTAATTCCGTCCGGGCCTGGTGCAGCAAAATTTTTGATTCCCTTAAAAGTCTCTCCAATTTCTTCCGGGGTTATCGGATTGCACACCACTGGTCTTAACACAAGACTGCGAACTCTATCCATGCAGTGCTGCTTCTCAACAGCAAGCACCGCTGCATTCAGTGTATGATGGGTCCGACGAAAATGACGCGCTATGCGCCGGTTTTTTGGCGTGAAAGGTTTCATCACTTTGATGAATTCCATCACACACTGAATTTGAGAAATATCCTGCCAAGCGGTTCCTATCTTCTTGTCTATCTTTTCAAGGCGACATTCGAATTTCCTCTCAGCCTCAGTGCTCTCACCACGTGGGACCGAAGAAGAAAGCCTCAACGTTGTTGTTATTATTATCATTATTAGTTATTTGTATTTATTATTAGTATTCATTATTTGTTATCACTAGTTGGATGAATATAATAAATAAAATAACACTATCACGTCAATAAATATTCGAATGTGGACACTTAACTCGTAAGAAAACCACTAAGACAATGAAAAAAAATCTAATATAAAGACAGACTGAAAATATTAAAACTTTAAAAAACAATGTATCCACTTGTTCGGTCCACTTGCAAATTAATTGTCTTCATCCCTGTATCACATGCAGATGTACGTGCATCGATGAAGACACACAGGTTTTTTGCCACACAAAACCAATTTCGTATTCAGTTGTTTTTTAATTCTGAGGCCATTACAAATTAACTGGTCTACTTTGTTGAAAGCGAGCCACAATTTCCAGCGGTCTTTAAAAAGAAAACAAAACATTATAGTCTCAAGCGCGCCTTAGAGATCTTACCCATACTATACCTATGGATGAAGTGTTTTTGAAGTCAGCTATCTGGTGCGAAATATTATATATGTATAATATGTAAATAATGTAGTAATAATAAAACATATTAGTGGAAATAAAGCTTTACACTTTCCACCGCCCTAGCCAAACCAACTATAACGTGACATGGTGGAGGCGCGAATTAATCGAGAGACAAATCTCCATGTTTGTTCAAAAAAAGTAGACAAAGGTTTATAGTAATATGGGTAACAATTATTAAACAGTTTTGTTGTTGCTAACGGAATGGCTAGCGGTGCTTGGAAGGTGTAACGTAACAAAGGGTAAATGAACGGTACGTGAGCGAACGTGGTAGTACCAATTTGTAAATATAAGGGTAAACAAGTAGTCTAAAAGAGCAGGGATGAAAGAGCCCATATAGTACGTGGCTTTATAGAGAGAGAAAGCGAGAGACCGTGTACACAGTGTAAATAATATATTTTTTATTATACCTGCATCAGAATTGCCGTTTAAAGCAGGCCTGAGCGTGCGAATACAGGCGATTAAAGCACGGCGAGCTTTAAAGGTTGTCAAGGAAATATAGGTATCAAATTTGAAAACTTTTCATATTCCTTCAGGTATGGGTCTTTTGACTTCGATGGTAGTATTTTGGATTCCGGTTGTCCAGCCAATGCTTCTATATCGGGTGAAATCTCGTTTTAACTCATTTTTCCTTGATTTTTGCTGACACGACTAAATGCAATGACAGACGTGGACGCGAGAAAAACGTAAACAATAATTGTCGTAACTAATGGCAATATTATTACGCCATTTCGATTTATCACGCCAAAAAATATTTATAAGTTTTTAGTGCTTAATTTGTTTCCAGTATTGCTGGTATAATAAAAAATAGCGTAAAGTATTCGTGGATAACTGGTCTTTAAAACACTTGCTCTATTTCGAGCACTCCCGGCTACGCCGTGCTCGAAAACTCGCGCGTGTTTTAAAGACCTTGTTATCCACTCATACTTTAATATACTAATATATTATTGCGAGTACAATAAAATTATTACATAACGTTCCTGTAAGCGTAATATACAGTGTGGAAATTAAGTAATGAATAAATTCAGTAACTCCGTTAGTATTTGTGCTAGAAATAAAACTTAAAAACCATCACTTTTTTTTACGGTTATATTTTTGATTTTACATTTGCATAGAGTTTTTTATTATGATTTCAACGTTAACAAGTACTCAATAGGTTACATAAGGAAAAAATAAATAAAAACGGGACAAAAATTTCAAATTAGTAAAATTTCCAAAAATTAACAAAGCTGTCTAATTTTATCAGAATTTAAGGAAAAAACCATAGAAATCCAAACAAAACAAAGTTCCCAAAAGCAATCAATGAGAAAAAATAAGAAAACAACCCTAAATTTCAAAGTAGGACCAACAAATTAACAAAATTAACAAAAAAACTATTGATGTGAAAGTTATAAATTAAAGATATTGCACCAAATGTTCAAACTGATGACCCTGCATCATCTGATAAAATCCAAGACGATTATAAAAAGCAGCCAATACGTTTTGAATGGTTTGGGGAGTTATACTGCACTATTGTCGAATTCTTCCTTCAACATCATCCAAATTGTTGGCTCGGTTTTGATACATCTTGCTTTTTAAGTGCCGCCATAGAAAAAAATCTAATGGGGTTAGATCTGGGGAACTAGCCTGCCATTCTATTGGACCTCTTCTTCCATCTTCTTGGGAACACTTCGTCAAAATAACGCCGCACCGGGCTTAGTGTGTTGGAGCACCATCCTGTTGCAACCAGATATTATTATTTAGAAGTTCATTTATTATTTAATAGAGAAAAACAGTTCAGACACAATTATTTTGTACCATTTCAGAACTTGTCAACAATATATTTGCATCACTGTTTTTTTTAAATTCCGATAACATTAGACAATTTTTTGAAATTTTACTAATTTGAACATTAGCGCCGTTTTAATTCATGTTTTCCTTATCTAACCTATTAAGTATTTGACAACGTTGAAAACAGAATAAAAAACTATATTCAAATGTAAAATAAAAAACATAGGTTGCCATTAAAAAAAAATTGATGACGTCATAACTGTAAAAAAAAACTCATGAAAGAAAATTAGTATACGTTCCTCGGATGCGCTATAATTAGCCCTATCACATGCTTTTTAAGTTCTATTTCTATTTCAAATACTAACGGAGTTACTGAATTTATTCCTTACTTAATTTCCACACTGTATATAAGATGCTAAGCTGATTAAGAGTACATTATTTTTAAGAAGCAGTATAATTATAACGAGACTTTGATTTTGGTTGATACGCGAGTCGTTTTAATTTAATAAAAAAGTTTTATAATATTGTTTCAAGTTTGAAGGTCAAGTGGAAGAGTCGAACAGACTTGGAAAGTACAATAATGTTCTCAACAGTCGGTGTATTGTTGAAAAAGTAAATAAATGCTCCATCAGATCTGAGAAGTAGGTCAACGTTCTCATGAGATCAAGGAATCATATTGTCGGCGTGACGGTAGATAACGTAAGATAACGAAACTCAAAATTAAGGAATTTTAGTGGGAAAAGGGTCAAAGATAAGTGAAAATAAAGCATCAGGTATCGCATAGGAAATTAAATATATGATTTTTTTTTATTCAGTAATGTAAGTAAGGTATTCAATGAGTAATGATTGCAGGGTATTTCTTTTGCTTAATACTTATTTTGTGACTATAACGTGACAATACAATAAAAATTGATAACATAACAGGAACGATATGAATGAAGACAATAAGTAAATCGTAACACAATGAGAATGTCCTGGGGCGTTTGGTTAATTAGTCAGTGTAATTAATTAAACTATTATGCTCTTTGTGTTGAGGGATAGGACGTAGGGGCAGTGAAAAATATTTTACGTCAGAACTTTTCAGCAGATTATCAAAAGTAAAGAATTAGCAATTTCCAGTAGCATAGATTTTTGAGCTTAGCTGTATTCTGTGTAGCTCAAATGTTTTATTTTACATAATTTTAACCTGCTATCTTACAAAATTGTAGTATAATTTTAGTGTAGTTGATATTTTTTGGTACTGAATCGCCCACCAAACTTTCTCAATATATTTGCCTGGTAGTTATTTCCCCATCGACGTAAATTTTATTATAAATATTGTAATTACCTGTTTCATAAATTTTAATGAGACAAAAGGAGCATTCCTGGGCACCCATATTTTAGGAGCACAAAGGACGGAATGCGAAATTTGTTCGACGGGTGGGCAGACAGGCCATATGCTTTTCAGAAAACGCGAGCACTATTCTCAATTCCCATTACAAATAATAACCGCACACGGCTCGTGGAATTTTTCCTGACAGAACGCGAAATTCCTCATAAAATTTTACGATAGGATCATGGCCCTTTAAACCTTTCTCATCTACTTAGATTTTCATGCATCGGAAAGAGGTCGAACCACTCCTATAACAGATAATATTTATATTTTCACTGATTTGTTTCGGACGCAAACTGGGGTGTGTTCGTGCTGCTTTTATTAAAATAAATGACCGGAAGGTCGTGTCTTAACTGGGACACTTACAACACTCGGCTCATTTATTACAAGATAGCGTGTGTACTATCTTGTAAACTGTCAGCAAGGTTGCATTGTTACATGGTTAAATACTTAATAACTCATATTATTCCGTCTACATTAAGGAGAAGAATATACAGGTGTCCTATAAGTGTTCTAATTATAAATCAACTTTTGTCAATTTAAGTAGAAAATGTTACTTTGACGTTCACTTTCCGGTGACATTTTAATTTCAATTTGCTCAGATTCTTCTTGTGTATTCAATTATTGTTCAATTGTTGTAGGGTTTTTAAGGTATTCACAAGAACGCTCTCTTCAAATGTCCTCAAAGAAAAAGTCGGACGAAGTTAAATTCGTAGGATGACTAGACCATTCCAAATTGTCGATTCGAGAAATTTCCGGGTTTGGAACAGTTTGTCGATCTTTTAAGTAGTTTAATTGTCTTGTTAAATAAGTGGTTAAAAAGAGAGGTATGTCGAATGGAAGGAAAGAATTGAATGAACATGTCTTACAATATATAAATCTAATTTGAACCTTTATAAAAGTATGAGATTGTGTTCTTGTACGACTGCTACCAAAAATTAGTTTTTTGATGATACTTTTAACAATATAATAAGCAAACAACTAAACAACGAAAACAAAGTGCTGAAAAAACAAATATGAATATAAAATAATACCGTATATGTAGTTTTCAATCAAACCAATAAAAGTACAAGTAATCATTGTAAGTATACAGGGTGTATCAGATGGTTCTTACTAACTTCTAAAGATCATGTACCTAATAGAGATCGTACCAATACCCAAACCGTTTATAGAACTTTCCGCAGAGCAATAGCAGTAACTCGATGAAGTTATGAAATTGATCCAAAAATGATTCCCAATAATTCTGTGATTACTAAGTAAAGTCTTCTCATTGTCCAGTTTAATTTATGTATATTTCAAAAACTATGAGGTCCAAAGAAGAAGTAAAAGGTAATTTGATATCAGGGAATCTCAAGGAAACTATAGTTGTGAAGAGTTAGTGGGCACCTTTTGATACATCCTGTGAAAAAGGCGGCCGTGGTAGTAAATAAAATTTCCCCTGTAAGGCAAGTGTTAGAAAAAATATCATAAATGTTCTCTTCGTTTCTTAGTAGAACAAAAAAAAAACCTATACTATATTTCAAATGAATTGGCATCGCGGCAGGCGCTGGAAATTCAATTTTATGTTGGCAGCATGACATCGGTCATAATAAATCAAATATATCTCTAACATTCTTGTAACTGTCAAGTTGTTTTGGACATTTGTGCTTATTTGAGTTAGGATAGCTTTGTCTGGCTTTGTCGTTGTTTTGCGCTTTCGTTCATTGACAAAAAACGGTCGTTATGTTTTTGTGTTTTATAGGAGATTGAACATATTATTTGAAATGGAACACTCTTTGTCCAATTTGACTTTAAGAGAACGCGAAGCAGTGTGTCGTTGCTATCATGAATATTTGAAAGATTCAAATAATACTTCATACTTAATACTCCAAACACCGCCTACTGCGATGCCAATTCATTTTTTTCAAGAATTAATCGAAACAGCGCTTATCAACTGTTATCAGCTGCTATTAACACTTCAGCCAACCATTACTGGGCGAAAAATACAGGAACACTTGAAGAACATAACCTCAAGAATCTAAATGTCAAAAAACTCCCCAAAACTAACACGGTGCAGGGTTGCCGATAGTATTTTCCAAAGAAATTGCGACGTTGGCGAGTTTTTAAAATATAAACAGTTTAATTATAGTATAAAATATTTCGTATCATAGAAACGCCATTATTCTGACATTCTGTCATCAGAACAAAAACAGTGTCAAAACAGTGTCAGAACAGGCATTTATTTACCAAAAATAAACTTAAAATTTCTCATAATCAATGTCATTTCCGGGGGTTTCATAAACAAGGTCTTTTAAATGACCCCACAAACAAAAATTGGAGGGATAGGGTAATCTATGTATTGGGATAAGTTTCGTCACATAATACAATTTGGTCAAAATGGAGAGGTCAACCATCCATCTGCAGTCACATTCTTGCAATTAGCGCAAGTGGTAGGTCTCAAGCAAATCTTCAAATCCATTTTGCAGAAATGTAAAAAAATATCTACATTTAACCTTCCAGGAAGAACAACAGGTCCCACCCACCATGTGGATATTTATGTAGTAGTATGTATATTTATTACCTCTACAGGTTTATAAAGTATATTTTCCATAACTCAAATAAAATAAAATATAATATAATAAATAAAACTAAATAAATAAATAATTCAACACAATTACTAGCAGCTTTTATCCCTTCCCACTTATTATCCCTCTTCTCCACTCAACTTTCCTCATCCATTCGATCCCTCTTCCGTCCTCGTTCTAAATTTCTTGTCTACTCATCTCTCCCTCTCAATTCTAAGCATTCCTTCAACAAATGCTCTATCGTCTCCTTTTTTCTCCACACATCCTGCATATTCTATTATTATCCTCACTCCAATATTTTATCTCTCTCTCGTCATTTTCACATCTAAATCTTGCTATTATCACTCTCTCTTTTCTACTCTCTCTTCCTAGGTACTTTGGCATTTCTTCCGTTATTATTTTTTCATACTTCCCATTGTACCTAGACTCTCTAATTCTCGTTCTTCTTTCCTGCACTTGCACATCTCTATCTCTCTGCACTAATTTATCTGTCATTACTCTGCCTCTCTCTCGCATTCTTTCTATCTCCGCGCCTGCATACCCGTTTCTTTCGAAATATGCCTCCCTCTCTTTCCATATCCCCTTTCCTATTTCTTTCCTTTTTTCTTTCAAACACTCTTGCAAAATTCTGCACTCTCCTCTCTCTATCACTCTCTCCTCAAATCTTATTGCTCTTTTTCCTGCTTCTATTCTTATTCCATCTCTCTTTGTTTCCTCCATCACTATATACCCCGGTGTCTCTCTCTACCCCTAGCACCTATTTCATATATTTTCCTTGCACCTCTTCCAATCCTTCTTGCTCTCTCCATCCCCATATTTCCGCTCCATACATCATCACGCTTTTCACCAAACTATCAAACATCATTTCTCTCCTTCTAAAATCATGTCCAAATTTTCTCTTTCCTATTCCCCATACAGCTCCTATTATCTTATTTGCTTTTTTCACTAACTCCCTCACATGTGCTGTTGGTGTGTTTCTTCCATTCATCACATAACCTAAATACTTAAATTCTTTTACGTCTTCAATTTTCTCTTTCACCTATCTCCACTCATTTACTTTTCTCCTATCACCCCCTTTTCTGAACACCATCATCTTGGATTTCACCGTCAACTTTTTCTTCCTCATATATGTCTCCATGTTTCCTATCATTTCTTTCATACCTTTCTCCTCTCTCGCTAGCACCACCAAATCATCCGCATATGCTAAAGACCACACTTTTTCTTTGCCCACCACAACCCCCCCTGCCTGCCCCTTCCTGAACATCTCGTCTATATCTTCAATAAAAGCTGCAAACAGGCTTGGGATTAGTGGGCAACCTTGTCTTACTCCCTTATAAGTTTTGAAACATTCACTCACCTTTCCATCCACTCTCACTCTACTTATCGTCTCTTCATATATCTCTTCTATTTTTGTTACCAGATGCTCATTTATCCCTCTCTTTCTCAAGCATTCCCACAGTAAATCTCTTTAAGAATGCATATATTTTGCCACCCCTCTTTTTTATCTCATTTCTATGTGATTATGACTATGTGATTCAAGATATATATACATTATCCATGGTCCCTCTACTTTTCCTAAATGCCGCCCGTCCGTCTGGTAACACCTCCCTCTCATTCATTTCCTTCATCAGCCTCTCTTCCACAATCATCGTGTACCTATACCTTATATGCTGTATTTAGGAGAGTGATCCCTCTATAATTACTGACTGTATCCTTTTCTCTTATCTTATATATGGGGTATATTATCCCCTCCTTCCACTCTTGGGGGAATCCCTCTCCCTTCCACACTCCATTCATTATCTCTAACAACCTGTCAATTTCCCTTTCCGTTCCATATATCCACGCTTCATTCTGTATACCATCCCTCCCCGGTGTCTTTTTACTTTTCAGTTTTCTTAGTTGTTGCTCTAGTTCTTCTCTTGTTATCTGTTCTATTTCTTCCACTCTTTGTTGTGTCTTTTCCTTTTCTTGTCTGTTTTCATCACCACCCAGCAGCTCACTAAAGTACTCTTACCATTCCTCCATAGTAATTCCATCGCTCTCTATCTCTTTTTCTTTTTTTCCTTATTTATGTATCTCCATACCTCTTCTTCCGTCTTTATACCCTTCATCTTTAGCTCTTCTTCCATCCGTTTCTTTTGCTTCTTCTTTTTGCATACTAAATTGTACCTCTTGCGTGCTCGTTTGTACTCTTCCTTGGTTGCTTTTTCTTTTTTCCAATTTCTTAGTTTTCTTTTTGCTTCCTGCTTCCTTTTCCTGCATTCTTTATCCCACTACTCGTTCTTCCACAGACCCATCTTCTCTCTTATCTCTATCTCTTTTTTTTCTGTTGCGTTTCTTATGTTATCGCTCAGTTCCCTCATCTTTTCGTTTATTTCTGTTTCTTCGTATTTTGTCTGTAGTCTTGCTCTATAATTTTCTTTTCCTTTTTCTGTCCAAATATTCATCACAATTTGTCTTCTAAACTCATTCACACTTCCTCTATCTTTCTCTCTTCCTTTTGTCTTCACTTCTAAAGGCATATGGTCCGACTCCATTCTTTCTCCCACTTTGAATTTCTCTATTTCATCCCATGCTTCTTCATTTACCATAACATAATCAATAACTGTCTCCCCTCTTGGTCCAATATACGTGTACTCCCCTTTCTCATCTCCTGTGCAGTTCCCATTAAGTATGTCCCACCCTCATTCTTCTACTAAGCTAATCAGTACGTTCCCTTCTGCGTTTTCTGTTCCATCTTTTGCTGATCTTCCTTCTATTGTTTCTTGTTTCTCTCCTATCCGTCTTCCTTTTCCCCCAATTCTTGCATTAAAATCCCCCCCCAATTACCAAAGTTCCTTCTTCTTGCTCTTTTACTCGCTCTTCCATTATTCTCTTCGTTTCCTTCATACTTCTGATGTACACTGTTACAATTCTCCATTTACTTTTCACCGTTCTTTCCATAATCCCTTTTTCTTCTTTTGCTTTAGTTCCATTTTCTCCTTCCAGTCCTTCTTTTACCCCCATTATTATCCCACCTTTAGCTCTCCCTTTCTAGCTTTCCCTCTCTGCATATTGACATTTCCACTTAAACTCTTTCGGCATTCTCTTTTCCAATTTTTCCCACACCTTGTCTTCCACCCACGTTTCTACCATTCCCACTATGTCAAATTCTCTCAAATACTCCCAAAATTCATTCTCTTTGTTTTTTATTCCTGCTACGTTCCAGAATACTATTCTTATTTGCTCCTTTTCTACTTTATTCCTCTCCGTATTCGTTTTCCCTTTTCTGCCCTGTCGTCTTTTTCTTGTGCTCATATTAAAAAAAATTCTGTATCTAACTCCCCCTTTTCTTCGTCCCACCTAAGCCCTTTTCCCTCTATCCATATCTTTTTATAACCCACTTTCACCCGCTGTCCTTTTTGTCGCTCTTCTTTGGCTATCGCTCTTAATTCCTTCTGTATATCTCTTTCCTTCTTTGTCAGATCATCTTCTATGTATACACTCTTTCCTTTTTTTTCTCTTAGTTTTCTTTTATTTTCCATAACTTTCCTCTCCCCCCCCCAGCTCCCAAGTTCCGCCACAATCATTTTCCCTCCATTCATTTTATACATCTCTCTCACAGTCACTTCTACCTCTAATTCCACCTTCATCCATTTTTCCAGTTTCTTCTCGCTCTCGCATTCCTCTTCGTCCAATCCCGTTACTACAATATCCTTTTTTCTCACTCTTTTTTTCTGCTCTTCCATTTTCTCCTCAATTTTTTTCATTTTTTCTTTTAGTTCCATCTTTTTTCTTTCCCATTTTTCTTCCTTTTCACGCATCATAATTTTCAACTGTTTTTAACTTTATCTCCCCTACATCCTCCATAATTTTTTTCAGCATCTCTTTCATTTCCTCATCCATTGCCTTTTTAACCGGTGATCTTTCTAACTTCTTAATTTTCCTAAAGGGGTTAATCCCCTCTTCCGACTCTCGTCCTTCTTCTCTTTTTCTTTTGTAATCTTCTTTTCTCTCGCTCTCACTACCACTTTTTTTCATTCTATTTCTTTTTCACTTTTTCACGCTTTTTTAGCCGCTTATCTTCTCGAGCGCCGCAAAACAAGTCCGCTCGGCTCAACTGCTCGAATCGGAATTCATGTGGATATTTATGACACTTGCCCAAAGATTGACACCAAACCGTCGTTGATGTGCACGTGGACGAATTGCAAATGGATTGGCACTCCGTCTTAAGTGAAATGCGCCTCGTTTGTCCACAAAATATGCGAATGAAATGCAGGATTTTCTTGAAAACGTTCCAGTAGCTAATGACAAAATTACATTCTTTGAAGGACATCACCTCGACGAAGAGCTGCACCTTGATAAAATGATAAGGTGCGCTCGTCGACCAATATGTTTTTCATCGTACAGTTACGGCCACGGAAT
This sequence comes from Diaperis boleti, assembly GCA_963583935.1. Taxonomy (NCBI): domain Eukaryota; kingdom Metazoa; phylum Arthropoda; class Insecta; order Coleoptera; family Tenebrionidae; genus Diaperis; species Diaperis boleti. Next base: position 41,955,689 of record OY757242.1, on the reverse strand, counting down.
TTTGGCCGTCACTTATCATTTATTGTCATAAGATGTAAGATGACCCTTAGGTATTCGTAACCTAACTTTCTACTATTTCAAAGACTTGTCATTTTGAGACTGACTCACTCGCATGAAAACACTAACAGTGACAAATTTTTAGATTTCAATTTCAAAAAGTCAATCATATTGACAATAAAGCATGGACTACATCTATTTTCTTTTAATTGACATTAAAGTGACGGCTAAAACTCCATGGCCGTGACTGTACGATAATCAACTTGAAACTCTTGCGTCATGATTCGTCCAGGTGCAGCTTCAACGGCTTCCAAGACAGCCTTCTCCAAAGCAGGTGTTCGAACCTCCCGAGGTCGTCGACGATTTACATAAATTCGTTTATAGTTCGACACTGTCAGAATTTTCAAATTTTCGATTTTTTTTTCACACTCTCCTGTCAGGCAATAAGAAAATGTCAGATAAACGTCACACAATTTTTATGGATTTTAAGCAATCTAAAGACTTGCCGCGGTTGTGTCGAACTATAAAACGTTGTATTACATTCGTTCCTGTGTAAATTTGGGTGTTTTCCGGCACTCAACTTACACAGGAACACGTATAATAAATAACTATTTCCCGCTGCCGGTAATGAAAGTAATTCATACATGCTTAGATACAAAACATGAAAATGGCAAATATCATTCGTGTATTATTTTTCCTTGACGACGGAATGTAAATACTGTCATTTACATTCCTAGGAAAATAAAAGAGTAAATCAAGTTGATTTATTATCACAGGATTGAACAAAACAGATTAACAATTATTATTAGTTATTTGTTAAAATTGAATACAAAAGAACAATTTTATTTGATTTCTTCTCAAATTGGGCTGTGATGGTTTCTATTGTTTCCGAAGGCCTTTGAGCAAATCCTGTTTGAAGTGAAGTAGACATTTCCACTGGAGTTAAAGTCACAGGGTCGGCTTAAATTTGAGAAGTTGACAACGTTGAAGATGCACACCTCCTTTCCATGATCAACAACATCAGCCATTTCCATTCTGCAGAACTCGTCGGTTCTGCACGCTCCTGCGATCCCTTCTATCGTAACAGTCTAGAACAAATTGGGATATAAATTTTATGTCATTAAAAGAAAGAAACAAATGCATTACCTTGATTAAAAGATAATTTTCATCTGCAACTAAAAAATAATCGTCAGCTGTATTGAAGAGGGGGCATTATAGGTCAGTCACATATATTATATGAACCATGTTAATTTTTTTTAAGTATAAAGTCATTTTATACCTTATGAAATTTATGCAGCTGGATTTTTATGCTTTTAATATAATAAATAAAATTGTCAGTTGTATTTTTAAGGGGGCTAAGAGCGTCAGTCAGCGTCAGAAATAATGCTGCGCGGTCAGTGCATCTGAGCGTTGCATAGTCACTTTGGCAAATGAACTGACGATCTTTATACCCACAAACATTCAGCTGACGGTGATTTTTATTTTTGTTAACCATAAAAATACACCATATTTTAATTTCAATCAATATTACACAGGCTGTCCCATTTAAAACTCACCAGTCCAGATTTCTCCGAATTGATTATTGTGATTGAAAATCCTCGAACAGGTCGATTTTATTTGCTAGGGGACATCTCCTCAGTTTCCTTTCAAGTTCCAGCATTGCGCCCTCTTGGCACTATGGGTCGAGTGATACCTCATTTGAAAGGTATTGGAGGCCTCTTTACAACTAACAAATTACTTTTCAATATTTTGGAGTTTTGACCGTCAAAACGATAATATTCTATTTTTAAGATAATCCACATTTTCTCATTCTGTGTCCCACAGAAACCACAAAGGCAAACATGTAATTGCTGAAATTAAACTTATTGAATTTTTTGAGTAATTAGGTTGTTGATTTTAATTGCTAAATAACGTGAAAGACTTAGAACTGAATGTAGAGTATGCGACACGATTATGTTTCATTAAATTAATTAAATTAATTTAATAATTAATAAATGTTGGGTATGGCCCCCAATAATTTCCATGTAAAAATACAGACGATTTTCAAAACTGTTCTTGAAATTACAATTTTTCAATAAGTCTAGTTTCAGCAATTACATGTTTGTCGTTGCGATTTATGTGGGACACAACATGAGAAGATGTGGATTATCTTGAAAATAAAAAATTGTCGTTTTTTGCCGTCAAAAATCCAAAGGATTGAAAAGTAATTTGTTAGTTGTAGAGAGGTCTCCAATACCTTTCAAATGAAGTATCACTGACCCATAGTGCCATTTAAGATTTTAAGGCTAACAGCCCCGTCGTCAAGAGGGCGCAATGCTGGAACTTGAAAGGAAACTGAGGAGATGTCCCCTAGCAAATAAAATCGACCTGTTCGAGGATTTTCAATCACAATAATGAAATCGGAGAAATCTGGGCTGGGATAGTTTTAAATGGGACAGCCTTTATAATATTGATTGAAATTAAAATATGGTGTATTTTTATGGTTAACAAAAATAAAAATCACCGTCAGAAGAATGTTTGTGGGTATAAAGATCGTCAGTTCATTTGCCAAAGTGATTATGCAACGCTCAGATGCACTGGCCGCGCTGCATTATTTCTGACCCTGACTGACGCGCTTAGCCCCCTTAAAAATACGACTGACAATTTTATTTATTATATTAAAAGCATAAAAATCCAGCTGCATAAATTTCATAAGGTATAAAATGACTTTATACTTAAAAAAAATTAACATGGTTCATATAATATATGTGACTGACCTATAATGCCCCCTCTTCAATACAGCTGACGATTATTTTTTAGTTAAAGATGATCTGAAAAACCATCTCATGAATTTTTGTGCGGTATCAATATACTAAAACCAAATTTTTTTTTACAACTTTGACATGCCCGCGGGTGCGGGGACTGACGCTCATTTTGATGATTCTTGAACATTAAACAACTGCTAGAAATGAAAATCATTCGGTATAAAATTCCTAGAAAAAATGCTACGCTACCTCCCGTACTAGTTGTATTCATTGAAATTGTACTCCATTGTATGAATGTAAGTCAATAGGGATGTTTTCACTATCCCCTCTTTTGGCCCCTACGTAATATTATACGCATGCGTACCAACATGCGAATTCTCAACTGTCGTACAAACAAAAGGTCCCTTTACACTAGCGTTCTATCGTACGTGTTTGGAATGTCCCGTTGCAAACACTTGACACTTGAGAAAGCGTGTGAATGTAAGTGCCATGTGATCACACAGTTTTCCGTAAGCACATTCACATTCAAGCAACGACACACTCTTAGCGCGTCGAAAGACTACGTGATTGGAACGGAACCCTCCAAACACGTACTACAGAACGCTAATGGTACCTAAACATAAGCCGCTTGACCACTTTGACACTTGTACCTGTCACAACTCTGTAGATGTCTGATGGATTTGACACATTTATTTAGCCAAAAATTTAACATTGTTTGATTAAAAATCTATGGATACGCCTCATTTTTTAAATTTGCTAAAATTACGTTTACATGGATATTCAAAGGAGTATCTAGGGGGTTGGCAATATTGCCAATATTAACGGATGTTCTTGGTATCGAAGAATTGCGCCTTTAACATGTCTTACAACACTGGTGGTCTTCAATTTTTAAGAATTATTTTTGATAAACTTTATAAAGTACCTCATTATCTACCTTTTAGACCTAAAATGATAAAACAAATACGTATCATTACAGTTCATGTGTACTCAAATAGGAAAGCTTATACAGGATGTCCGGAAAATAGCGCAATAAATATGCATCATGAGAAAGAGCAATTCATTCTGATCAGAAATTCGTTTAAAAAAAGTTCCAGAACGTATTCTCTGAAAAGATATTAAATAATGAAATATTTCCTTTCTGGTATCTCTAAAACAAATTTTCTTATAAGTTAAACTTTTTTTTAACTTTGAGAAATTTGTATTGTAATTAAATGTTTAAGATCTCCGTTCATAAAAATGGTAAATTTTAGTTTTATTAAAATTATTTATTAAACAGTAATTACTGAAATAAAATTACACCAAAGTTATTAATAAACATGAAGAATGTTCTTAAATCCAAGTGGAGTAAATTTAAATATATCTAAGTCGAACTCCACAAACTTTAATCAGCGTAAAATTATAAATGGTACATGTTTCGGCAGAACACTTCTGCCATCATCAGCCCTAATTTAACAAGAGATTAATGATACAATTGATGAATTACAAGAGGGGTTCTTACCTTAAAGAATATAAAAAATTATGACATTGCCGTAATTTTGAATTAAATTTGACGTTTTCAAAGGGTTACATGATTTTTTTTAAAAGATTTCGTAAAAACAACATTTTATAAAATGTAAAAATTAAAAATGGATCAAAGAGAATCTGGTAAGTTTGTTTGAGTGAAAAATTAAAATAGTGAATTAATAATGGGATTATTGAAGTTATTCTGTTCATTTAAACAAGATCTGTTTTCCAGTTTCAAGGCTTTCCTTATTTCCAAAGTCTCAAGAAAATCTAATTTCCGGCCTTTATTGCATTTATGAATCAATTTGGAATTTGATGGTGAAAAACTATGTTTCGTTATTAATATATGATTGGCGAAAGAAGAAGGTGTTGATGGTGGAGGATCAAGATCTGTGTTGTTATAGATGTGCCTGAAATGTTCTTTAATACGGTCTGATATTTTGCGACCTGTCTGACCTATGTAGAATGACTCACAAGTAGAGCAGCTTAATTTGTATACACCTGATGATGATTTGTAATCTAATGGATCTTTATTTTTAATAAAAAATTTGGATAAGTTATCTGTTTTAAATGAAACTTTAAAACCGTTTTTCTTAAGTATTTTAGAACATTTCTCTGAGACGACGCCAAAATAATTAATTAATGAATTTGAAAAGGAAATTGTTTCTGAAGGATTTTTAACCAAGTAGTGTGTGTATTTGAATTTGTTATAGTATCTATAGTATAATTTATTTATAGTTTTTAAAGAATATCCATTATTTGAAGCGATTTGTTTAATGTTATTAAGTTCTATTTGAAAAGATGAATCTGATAGTGGTATAGAAAATAATCGGTGGAAAAAGGAATGAAAAGCTGCAAATTTATGGGAAACAGAGTGACAAGAGTCAAAAGGTATTACGCAATCTGTGATACTAGGTTTCCTATAAATGTCAAATTTAAAAGTATTATTATTTCTAGTGATTAACAAGTCTAAAAAGGGGATTTGGGAATTGATTTCAATTTCAACGGTGAATTTAATGGATTGGTTTAAAGAATTTAAGTTGCTGAGTGCGTTATCAAGTTCAGAATCAGATCCTTTGAATAAAACAATTATGTCATCTACATATCTGTACCAAAAGAGAAAATGATCTTTAAAAGGTGAAGAAGTTAAAAATTGATCTTCTAAGTTATTCATGAATATTTCTGCTAAAAGAGGTGACAAATTAGAGCCCATTGCTAAGCCTGAGTCTTGTGAATAAAAATTATTATTAAATTGAAAGAAATTTTGATCTAGGACAGTCTCACAAAGTGAATGTAAATTTAGTGCATGTATGGTTGGCATATTAGAATTAAATAGTAGGTTTTTTAAAATTAATAAGCAAGATTTGGGTGGGATGCTGGGGAATAAATTAACTACGTCAAATGAAACAAGTCTAGTGTCTGATGGAATTTGGAAATTTCTAATTTTGGAGCAAAGATCTAATGAGTTTTTTATTGCAAAATTTGTTATTAAAATCTAAATGTTGTCTAAGAATTGTATTAAGCCATTTTGAAAGTATTGATACAGGTGAATTGACAAAGGAAACTACTGGTCTAATGGGAAAAGGTTGAGTTTTATGTATTTTAGGTAGACCGTATAGTCTAGGTATGCAAGGATTCATGGGTATTAGTGTGAAAGCTTTTGGGTCAAAATATTTAACAGTTTCTGAAAGGTCTTTGAGCGTAGATTTAAGGTTGGAAACAAATTTTGAAGTAGGATCTTTTTTGAGTTTTGTAAAGTCACCAGATTTTAAGAAATTCTCTACTTTGTTTAAGTAATCTTGTTTGTTAAGTATTACCAAACAATTACCCTTGTCAGCTTTACTAATACAAATGTTGTTTTCTTTAATTTTTGTTTTTAAGCTTTTAATCATGTTTGAATCTGAAATGTTCTTTTTGATATTGTGGGGGTCTTTAGATAAGGTAGTTAATGTAGTTACTAGTGATGGAATGGTATCGGGTATCAATGGTGTATTATAATGATTGGTGATGATTTCTGTTTCAACTGCAAGTGTTTCTTTTACGTGTTGGATATTTAATGGTTGGACATTGTATTTAAGGCCTTTGGAAAGAAAATTAATTTCAGACTCTGAAAATAAGGTATTACTGTCATTTAAAACTCTATTGTGAAATTTATGATCTATAGCTTGACTACTTTGAATAGGTAAAGATTCTACATGATGGTCTAAGATGGACCTCTTATCTTTAAATCTAACTTTCTTACTAGATTCTCGTATTTCCTATGTGCTAAGTCTTGTAATCTATCTCTAATAAGTCTGTCCACATGGTCGAACTGTAGGTGGTCCAGGGAGAAATTGATTTCAAAGTAAAGCCATTTGAGGTCTCTATTCACGATGTTGAGGTGGCGATAATGTTCTTTGATGCATTCTTTGATCCAGTTTCTCTCCGCCTGTCGTTTAATCTTCCAAGATATGTGGTTTTTGATTCCAGTCCTTATAGAGATAAATTTTGGGGTGATCTGAAGCTTGAGGCAATTTTGAAGGAACCAGATTTTTTAAAAGGTGAATCTTCTCTTGATCATTAATTTCTCATAATTACGAACATTATTAGGCCGACTAGCCATATTTATAAACATGAAGAATGTTCTTAAATCCAAGTGGAGTAAATTTAAATTAAAAAATTTAAATATATCTAAGTCGAACTCCACAAACTTTAATCAGCGTAAAATTATAAATGGTACATGTTTCGGCAGAACACTTCTGCCATCATCAGCCCTAATTTAACAAGAGATTAATGATACAATTGATGAATTACAAGAGGGGTTCTTACCTTAAAGAATATAAAAAATTATGACATTGCCGTAATTTTGAATTAAATTTGACGTTTTCAAAGGGTTACATGATTTTTTTTTTTTTAAATTTCGTAAAAACAACATTTTATAAAATGTAAAAATTAAAAATGGATCAAAGAGAATCTGGTAAGTTTGTTTGAGTGAAAAATTAAAATAGTGAATTAATAATGGGATTATTGAAGTTATTCTGTTCATTTAAACAAGATCTGTTTTCCAGTTTCAAGGCTTTCCTTATTTCCAAAGTCTCAAGAAAATCTAATTTCCGGCCTTTATTGCATTTATGAATCAATTTGGAATTTGATGGTGAAAAACTATGTTTCGTTATTAATATATGATTGGCGAAAGAAGAAGGTGTTGATGGTGGAGGATCAAGATCTGTGTTGTTATAGATGTGCCTGAAATGTTCTTTAATACGGTTTGATATTTTGCGACCTGTCTGACCTATGTAGAATGACTCACAAGTAGAGCAGCTTAATTTGTATACACCTGATGATGATTTGTAATCAATCCATTAAATTCACCGTTGAAATTGAAATCAATTCCCAAATCCCCTTTTTAGACTTGTTAATCACTAGAAATAATAATACTTTTAAATTTGACATTTATAGGAAACCTAGTATCACAGATTGCGTAATACCTTTTGACTCTTGTCACTCTGTTTCCCATCAATTTGCAGCTTTTCATTCCTTTTTCCACCGATTATTTTCTATACCACTATCAGATTCATCTTTTCAAACAGAACTTAATAACATTAAACAAATCGCTTCAAATAATGGATATTCTTTAAAAACTATAAATAAATTATACTATAGATACTATAACAGATTCAAATACACACACTACTTGGTTAAAAATCCTTCAGAAACAATTTCCTTTTCAAATTCATTAACATATTTTGGCGTCGTCTCAGAGAAATGTTCTAAAATACTTAAGAAAAACGGTTTTAAAGTTTCATTTAAAACAGATAACAACTTATCCAGATTTTTTATTAAAAATAAAGATCCATTAGATTACAAATCATCATCAGGTGTATACAAATTAAGCTGCTCTACTTGTGAGTCATTCTACATAGGTCAGACAGGTCGCAAAATATCAGACCGTATTAAAGAACATTTCAGGCACATCTACAACAACACAGATCTTGATCCTCCACCATCAACACCTTCTTCTTTCGCCAATCATATATTAATAACGAAACATAGTTTTTCACCATCAAATTCCAAATTGATTCATAAATGCAATAAAGGCCGGAAATTAGATTTTTTTGAGACTTTGGAAATAAGGAAAGCCTTGAAACTGGAAAACAGATCTTGTTTAAATGAACAGAATAACTTCAATAATCCCATTATTAATTCACTATTTTAATTTTTCACTCAAACAAACTTACCAGATTCTCTTTGATCCATTTTTAATTTTTACATTTTATAAAATGTTGTTTTTACGAAATCTTTTAAAAAAAATCATGTAACCCTTTGAAAACGTCAAATTTAATTCAAAATTACGGCAATGTCATAATTTTTTATATTCTTTAAGGTAAGAACCCCTCTTGTAATTCATCAATTGTATCATTAATCTCTTGTTAAATTAGGGCTGATGATGGCAGAAGTGTTCTGCCGAAACATGTACCATTTATAATTTTACGCTGATTAAAGTTTGTGGAGTTCGACTTAGATATATTTAAATTTTTTAATTTAAAGTTATTAATGACAACATCTCATGCTTAACAATGCAGTTTATGTTGTTATGGTTACATGATTTGTCATTGGACAAATGTCAATAAAGTTTGTTAATTACTTCCAAACTTCGATAATAAACTCCTGATGTATACAGTATACAGTATTGCGATATGCATTTAGTGTTGGGAAGATGCCGGGGTAATTTTACTCAAGCTGCAATTGAGTATGCACAAAGTTTTCCCCACCGAAATCATCCAGATAAGAATGTGTTTCAAAGATTAGAGCAAAGGTTACGAGAGACAGGACAACTTCCCCAAAGTCAGCACTAAAGCTATTGCAGAATTATTGACCATTGGAAAAAGCACTGCGCATGAAGTTCTGCGACAAAAACAGTACCATCCTTGGCGATATTCAAAAGTGCAGGCATTACAGAAAGGTGACTACGCACGCAGGATTGAGTACTGTAGTTGGTTGTTAAATAAAATTGAAGAAGAACCTTTTTTACGTGGAAAGTGTTGTGGACAGATGAAGCCACCTTTACAAGAGAAGCTACATATTTTCCATTCTAGAAACAATCATTATTGGGCAATCGAAAATACTCATGTAGTGAGGAGAGGATTTCAGCAACAATTTTCCGTTAATATTTGGGCTGGAATATTTAATGATCGGGTAATTGGACCGTTTATTTTATCCAATCGGGTAAATCAACAATTTCCTAAATAACGAATTGCAAAATGCGTTGGATGAATTACCACTTCTTTATCATCAAAACATATGGTTACAACTCGACGGGGCTTCTGTACATTTTGCACGGCCAGTTCGACAATGGTGTAATAATCATTTTCCGGCACGTTTGGTTGGGAGACAAGGACCAATAGCCTGGCCACTCCGCTCTTCAGACCTTACACCTTTGGGGGCATATGAAAAATTTGGTCAGTGCCGAAGACCAGAAACATTCTAAAAGAAAGAATCTACATGGCTGCAGAGCACAGGCATGCAAAGAAGCAAATGGTCACAATTTTGAACATTTATTGTAATAACGTTTTTAAAACTGTATTTTTAATGTTTTATTATTAAACCTTTTCAGAATTTGATTGTTTACTTCATAATGATTTATAAATAATTCTCTTGTCACAATTAGACATTTCAGTGACAACAATTAACGATTTTTGTTAAGTAGGAAACAGCGCAAGGGTTTATTTAACTGAACTAACAATAATAATTATATTAAATCATGTGTTGTTGCCAAATTTACAAAAAAGAAAAAAATGTCTTACGTAAAAGTTACGCTTTAAAAAAAAATTTGTTCACGGAAATTTACTCTCTGTAAAAGAGTGAATATGTGGTACAAAGTTAGTGCGCCATTTTCCGGACACCCTGTATCTCAAGAAATAATTTTTTTTGGATTTCAAATTTATCTTTCAGTTAATAGTATATTTAGATACGAGTGCGCTGTCATGACACTTTTCAGGGGCGAGGGCGAATTTTTGCAGCCCGAGGCGAATGCCGAGGGTCGCAATGAGCCAGAGCAATATACAAATAATTAAGAGCAGTATACAAATTAAGCTGCTCTACTTGTGAGTCATTCTACATAGGTCAGACAGGTCGCAAAATATCAAACCGTATTAAAGAACATTTCAGGCACATCTATAACAACACAGTTCTTGATCCTCCACCATCAACACCTTCTTCTTTCGCCAATCATATATTAATAACGAAACATAGTTTTTCACCATCAAATTCCAAATTGATTCATAAATGCAATAAAGGCCGGAAATTAGATTTTCTTGAGACTTTGGAAATAAGGAAAGCCTTGAAACTGGAAAACAGATCTTGTTTAAATGAACAGAATAACTTCAATAATCCCATTATTAATTCACTATTTTAATTTTTCACTCAAACAAACTTACCAGATTCTCTTTGATCCATTTTTAATTTTTACATTTTATAAAATGTTGTTTTTACGAAATCTTAAAAAAAAAATCATGTAACCCTTTGAAAACGTCAAATTTAATTCAAAATTACGGCAATGTCATAATTTTTTATATTCTTTAAGGTAAGAACCCCTCTTGTAATTCATCAATTGTATCATTAATCTCTTGTTAAATTAGGGCTGATGATGGCAGAAGTGTTCTGCCGAAACATGTACCATTTATAATTTTACGCTGATTAAAGTTTGTGGAGTTCGACTTAGATATATTTAAATTTTTTAATTTAAATTTACTCCACTTGGATTTAAGAACATTCTTCATGTTTATAAATATGGCTAGTCGGCCTAATAATGTTCGTAATTATGAGAAATTAATGAAAAATTAATTAAAAATTTGTTCACGGAAATTTACTCTCTGTAAAAGAGTGAATATGTGGTACAAAGTTAGTGCGCCATTTTCCGGACACCCTGTATCTCAAGAAATAATTTTTTTTGGATTTCAAATTTATCTTTCAGTTAATAGTATATTTAGATACGAGTGCGCTGTCATGACACTTTTCAGGGGCGAGGGCGAATTTTTGCAGCCCGAGGCGAATGCCGAGGGCCGCAATGAGCCAGAGCTCCTGAAAAGTGACAGCGCACGAGTATTGAACAGCGTTTTTTGTATTCGCTCCCGCAAAATGAGAAAAAGTACAAATTTACAACAGATTTTGAGGTTAGGTTGACAGCTGTCAGATTAAATACATATGGCGTAATATCCTATGTATGTTGCTATGTATTTCATTATGCACTATGTGTTTCACAAACGAATACAAAAACTCCTTTACAAGATTTACAAGATGAAACGAGAAAGACATTAAGCTCGCCAACAAAAGACATTCAAGACAGAAACTCCAAAACTCAAATCCAACGTTATAATGAGCTCCTAGAAGTGCAACCAACTCTGTGCGCCTATTAGAAGTAGGGTATATTGGACAGTTTCCTAAATTGGACCACCACTATATCTCAACTATAGTCCAGCTTTGAAAAGAAGCTACTTTGGTCATGTATTATATTCGCATGAATTAAGACGGAGACGTATGTTGCAGCAGTTTCTTCTATCAATGATGACGAAATAACTGCGTATTGTATAGGCGAATTCAGTTATTGTCATGTTTTGCTCATTTTGTTCCCAGATGTATCAACCTCTTTTTCTAGATATACTACATGTGTAACGCAAAAATGGAACACAGACGAAAGCAAACGAAATGAGCACTGCGTCGTTTCTGCAACCATTGAAAATCCCAAGCATCCCCCACCCTACGCTACGACCGCATTTAGTAGGCTGTCTTTGTCATCATTACGCTTTTACCAATACATCGCCATCGTGCCAAGACACGATAGTCCGTACCGTTTCCTTTCAACACATGAAGCACGATAATGCCGTTGTGCGTAACTGGACTATAGTTCCTAATCAGACGGTGTTGCCAATTCAAACAAATAAAAACTACTGCAAGTGGTGGTCCAATTTAGTAAACGATCCAATATGCCCCACTTTCCCCTACAAAAATATACTTGGAGTCGAAAATTACTCTGAATATTCCTTTGACCAGAGCGAAAGAAAAGACAATTCCTATTCGCAGTTGCAAGAAACAATATACAAAACTGCAAGAAGGGCGACATGAGAGGTATAAATGCGAAAATTGGCAATAATAACAATTTGGTAGAACACATCACACGGACTTCCCATCAAACATAATTCCCCCACAAAAGAAAACACAAGTAACGCGGACATCTCCAGACCAAATACAAAAACACCCTCCTAGATTTGAGAACGAAACTTGGGTCTGACATCGCGACAGATAGACAAATAGGTTTATTGCCGACAGTTATTACAATCATAGATGGTGTTTGATTGGCTCTGTTTAATTCTATAATGTTATTCGAATTACAATAATTTTTATTATTCCAGTCTGCCGACCCGCTGTTTCTTCAGTCCAAGAACTTGTTGGGACTGCTTGTACCCACATACGACTGCGGCCTCGAACATGATCTCCACATTCGTGTTACAGCACTGGGAAACTGCAGAAAACCCAGGATCATCATCGTGGGTACATCGACTTAGTGAAAAGATGGTCGGTTTGTTGCTGCCACGTTCTGGTGCTGGAGAAAAGTGAGAAAGAATAAAGAAAGAGAGAGAGAGAGAGAGAGAGAGAAAGTAAGAGGACAAAAGAATTGTAAGTTCTCACCAGTTATTACTTACGTCTTGTTGTGGTGCGGTTTTTTGTTGAAGGTGATCCTTGGATCGACTCAGCTTCTTTGACGTCGTCTTTGAAAAAGGTTGTTGTGGTCAACCCGATCACAAACCTGTACGGAAATGTGCAGACTGCTTCTAGAAAAGTCAACTTCTCTGTGGAAAATTTTCGCGTTCAGATTTTCATCTGGTGCCTGCAACCGACAGTTCTCGTCTCCGATCAGAGTTTCATGACAACCGCCCCCAGCATGCGGACGAAATTGTCCACATGCACTGTGTTTTCTGGAGCTGTTGGGAGAGGGGAAGGCTAGTCCAGACTAACCAGCCTTTGTCTTTGTTGGCCCGCCGTAACTAGAGCTTGACTGAATTAGTCCAGTCAACGAATGCTCAAAATAGGGTCTAGCCTGCAATTCAGGTACGAGAATATTTTGCTTCAGGAATGCATTTGGCATAGTTAGAAGGTAAACATACTAAAAGTCCCCACTCTTAGGGTGGGAGGTTTCCTATAGGAATCACCCCCTAAAAAAGTTTCTAGCTTGAACCGTTCTCGATGTATGTGCCGATGAAGATCTAGTCCAAGGAAATTAGACTTTTTGGAAGAAATAATTTATAAAATTTCGAAATTTTGGTTATGAACTAACAGCAGGGCACCCAAGCGTGACATCATGAAGCTTTTCTGCATTTTTCTCGTAAACGGCAACTCCGACGAGAAAATTTTTTAGGAGCAGAATTCAAGTTAGATTTTTATTTCTCACAGTAAGTGTGTTATTTTCTCAAAAAAAAGCAGTAAAAAAATTGATGTCATTGAAAAAAAAAACAATGATGACGTCATTGTGCAAAAATGCATGACGTCATAAGTAAAGTTTTTATGTCATAAAGTGGCTAATTAAATAATGACCTGTCCGTTTTGCTTGAAAACATTAAATAACGTAATTATAAATTTTGTTCCTTACTTTATCACCACACTGTATTTTTTATCTACTGCTATATAATAATGTAATTTTACCACTCATTACTCCACTAGTGGAATAATCTCATTACACCACTCCTATGTCATATCTGTTACATTTTATATAAGATTAAAATTGCGCTTGTTTGGACGTTCTTACATGAAAAATCCTTCTACATCGATTCTGGATCAAACCACCCTATACAGAAGAAACGTAGTTGGTTGTAAAAGGTCGAGCCAAGCTCAACGATGCGCCATTACTCCGAGAAAAGTATGTACTTACTAAGATTTATTTATCACTACAAGTTACTGTTGTGAATACAAAACTGTAAATTGAGAAAAGCAGAGTTATTTATTTGCAAACTTTAGTGGTCTGTGTCACTTTACTTGACCTGGAGGCAAGTCCTTCTGATGCATATTTATGAGGTGTTGCTTCTACCGCTATTAAACGACTATACACGTCAAAATCACGCCACTGATAATTTCTTGATAAATTTCAACCTGAAACTCTTGTTTCAATAACTGGGATGGAACCTTCCGTAGTCTAGACTTAGTGTTATGTAAATTTAAACAGACCAGGACTGGCGTTAACGCATTGATGTAGACGGATTGAGATTGTCTTTGTCTCGTCCCGATTTCCATTTTAATTGCATTATTATGCTTTAATTGATAAAATATATTAATACTTGATAAATCTGAAGATGGCCTCTGATTTTGAATCATTTGCTAATAAAAATAAAAAATACACAATTCATTTGTAATGGAATATTATAATAGCCTTTATTTCAAGTCACCTGGCACCCTATCCAAGCTTTGCTTTTGATAGTAGTTGGCTGCCTGAACTGAATAAGCGCAGCTCATTCGCAGAGCTTGTCATCGCCAGACTTCTAAAGCAGTGTAGCACATACCCATCTACATGATGGGTTGGTTGTTCGCACAATTTTACCTAATTACCTGTTGTAAGTGTTTGATGGTCACAACTAACTTAAACTGTCGGCACGTTTCAATGGTTCTAATGGAAATCGATACGTAACCTATCAGACGTTCATCACGAATAGGGATAATGATAACGATTGCTCATAACAAAGACGTTTAACCACAGGAAGTAGGCGACTTTAGTAAGTAATTCAAGTGAATAATCGCTCTTGTTCTCGGGTAACATTATTGTTATAGAACTCGCATTACGTGAGGTCCTGTAATCGATGCTATATTGGTAGTATATTGTGTTTTTTAGTTAAGGAATGTAGTTCTAGGTATATCACTCTATCTAGAGTGCAACCTTGCATAAATTATTGTTCGGAGTTAAGTTCGGAAAATTGACCATAAAAGGGGCGCCGGCGAGACAAAATTTAAGAGGTACTTGATGCGGTCAATATCATTCCAGTGCGTTTACTTGTAGATAATATTAAGCTAACTAGGTAATGCTTATAATTAAAATTGTTGTAAGAAAAACCAACTATGAGATTAAAACTTGGTAAGCTTTCTTTCCTACCATAACAATATGAAAGGCACACTTTGACGTATAGGGGACTGTTCAGTTGAGACTGGAAAAGAAGGAGGTAGCTAGTTCAGGTCCCGCAGCTGGTGAATTGGCTTAGAACTAAATGCTCCACAAAAAATCTGAATTTCCTTTTGGGTTGAAATTACTGGCAGCCCTCTCGGTCCGTTGTCACTAATACCGAGTGATTCAGAGTAACTTTAATCAAAGACTTCTTTGGAGACTAAATTATCGATCACAAAGTGAAAATTTTGATACAGTAATGTCTACTGCCCCTGAACATCTAGTCTGAAATAAGCATGGCAATGATCTACGCGCGACGTTCAAATTTGCAAGACTTCATAAGTTGCTTTGAATCACACGGTAGTATCAAGTTATGTCGCTTGGGTCTATGAGCAGACTGGCAAATGATTCTAAATGTGTATGTATTTTTCTGTGTATGTTGTGCTATATGTTAATCCGCTGCTGCATCTATATCTATTCAAATATTTAATTTAATTATTAAATTAATGATAAGAAATATTTAGTGAATGGTGTCATAAATTGACAGTATTTCAACTTTCTTTGCTCTACTATTTGAATTTACAAAACTTCGTTTGAATCATTAATAGTATTCTTTGCTCTATAACCAGCAGCGGGAAACCAGCACTCGTTCAACGGATCTTGGCTATGTTCAGTAAGAGGAAAATCAATGCAAATAATGGCGCGCATTTCATTAGCTAGGGTTGCCCGCAGGTCAGCTTCTACAAGTTACATAAAACTGGTGCTTTTGTTCAAGAATAAGCTGATGACAGCCACTCTTGTACAAAGCGAAACATAGACTATTCTTAATCCAAATAACACAAGCAATGTAAAGTTTAACAGAAAGAGAAGTGACTTTATGGGACTCACTCTTTGTAGAAGAGCACTCAGGATTCAAACACATGTTAAGTATCTGTGGATTTATTTAGTTTGCCAACTTCCGTGGAAAATCAAAGTGCACAGTTCTTCAGGAGCAGTCGCAAATATTTTTATGCCCCACCAACGTCTAGAGGACTCATTATTCCACGCAAATGGAAGGTAGGTATAATGTAGCATTTTACTCACAAGTGATATAATATTAAAAGGGGTCAATTACTACTTTTGAAACGTAATTTTGATAATTTCATTAATTTTTTGATTTTTATCGTTTTACAAGAAATTACACGTCGGGCATAAAACCTCGTATCTTACACGTGACCGAAATGTTATTGTAAGCTCGTGAGATGTGTATCACTCGCTGGCAATGAAGCATTTCTCTCACTTGTAATATAATCTACTATTATTTAATTTACTCTCCAAAAGTTACGTACAAATAATATATGCGAAATTTAAAGAACCAACTTAGGTACCTGTTATATTTGCGTAGATTTTTATGAAAAACATTTTTGTCCAACAGTTACATATTTTCGGCGTTTTAGGGGTTTTGAGTGACTAAAATTTAATTATTGTAGACACTAGTGATTAAAAGTGCACTACCATGACTATTTTTTAAATGTCAATGTCAAGCAATGTCAGGCAAGATCCTTTGTTGTTGAAAAAATCCAACTGTAACTGTCACTTGTAATAATCTACTATTTTCTATTAACTAACCTGAAAATAGCAGATATCATTTTACTCGACTGTTATAATATTTCAATAAGAGAATATTCCCAATTTAGTCATTCGAGAAATTCAGTTTAAAAGGAGAAAAATTGAATTTCTTTGTCATTTCGAATTGATTATTTAATAGGGACATTTATCTAAAAATGTTGGCACTTCTGACAGACGATTTTGATCTTTAACGTCATTGGAATTAAATTTTAAAGTTGACTTTTTAAATTTAGTGACAAGCTAACATATTTTCTGGCGGAATTCTAATAATAATTATTAATTTGTTAATAAAGATTTAATTTCAGAAAAGGCAGCACCAGAAATCATGCGAAAGGTGAATAGCATCAGCCAAGTCTCCCCTACAAGTAAATTAATTTCCTTCTAATCTTTTCTTACATATTTCTCTTGGACAAATACCTTTTCATTAGGACAAACGGAGACAAAGACTCGTTTAAACTGTAGGAGGATTTAGGAAAATCCTTCTTCTCGTTTAGAAATGTAAGAGTTGATGGTGAGGTTAACGTAGAAAGGCGAGATGTTCATCTCTGTCCGACTCTGATTCCTCACAATATTAATTGGAGCATGGTAGGAGTAGATGAAAATGAAGTATAAAATCAACTGGATCTGGAATGTCTGAAGCGTTTATAGCGTTGGTAGGATTTGAGTAATTTGTAGGCGAAATGTTCGGTATTTGATTAGTGTGCAAACAGCTTAATCTACTTTTATTTTGCAACAAAGTTTGAGAGTTTCATACAAACATGCTACACTACAACCCCAGATGTTAGTTGGAAATTATATTAATGACGGTTCAATGTTTCAATAGACAGTTAAATAATTATATTTTTTCACTACTAGCTGTAAAATGTACCATTAGATAGTTTGTCGAGAATGTGCAAAATTGTTTTTCTTTCCTAGTAGTTAATAATCATTTCATTATTGACTAGTAGTTAATAATGAAGAGATAGTAGTTAATAATCATTTCATTATTCACTAGTAGTTAATAATGAAGACCGGATTTCATGCAAAATGCATACCTAATAAATGTGGTAATACCTAAGGTAGAACTTCATGAGAAAAAATCTCTTTCTTAAGCCGGGAATACATCTTACAAATGTTACCGTTCGTTTGCACTCGTTCGCATATTCTCGAGCATTTCTTGCTTCAGTCCAAGAGGATTTAATGGAATAGAGGAACCATCAGCCACCTTTAAGCGTGTAATGTAAAAGTCGTTTATGAAGTCGTTCAGCACATGCTGCTCTCTGTGAGTGAGAAACATAAGCGATGATTTAGATTGAGCAGTTATACAGCGTTCTGTAATCCTTTTTTCCGATTACTAACCTATCGCAATTTGTAATACAATACAGAGATACAATACAATTGATTACGTGGTCTACGCAAAGAAAGTAATCTGATATGCATTTCGATAACTTTTAATGTTGTCAGTTGTAGCCGAAAAATGCTATTTCAATGGAGAACGGAAGGTAGCCGTCCGGGGGACTAACATAAATATGCTCGTGGTACGATAATTTTTTGTACAGTCTAATTTTTACAGCAGTTTTAATAACAAATAAAGCTGACCACACGTACTCCTTTTAGAAGTTTTGTACTTTTATTTTATGATCTGTACTCCGGAGGAAATGTACTGCAAATGTACTTCCCTTTTATTTGAATGTACTACCTGTACTCCTTTTTCTTTGGGTCTTTAATTTTTCGGCAGGCATCTTCGATCTGTTTCGTTTCTACTAGCAAGGTTCAAACGCATATAGGCATGGCCGTACCTAATTTGAGGCGCTCATTCATTTCTCGGAACGCAGAGTGCTAAGTAATCATAAATTTTGTTTTGTGTGTTTAGTTGAGCTCTCTCTACGAAGGCGCTGAACGGACATGAATGGAAAAATAACTGTAAACGATTTTTTTTCTGGCAATTCCGACTTTTTTCTGGCAATTCTGACTTTTTTCTGACAATTCTCACTTTTTTTCTGGCAATTCCGACTTTTTTCTGGCAATTGCGACAGGGGTAGGACGATGACACTGTTTTGTTACCCAAACTTAAAATATGAAATACTGTCCACATTTTTGTCCACATATAAATAATAATAAATAAATAATGACTTTATTAAGAGGCGAAGTCTAGCATATTTGGAGTATGTTTCTTTAAGGGGTCCATCCCGTAACGCGGGGCACAAATTTCAATAATCCACGAAAAAACAAATTTTCACAGACGATAATTTCCGTGGATCACTGAAATTGGCGCCTCGCGCTACACGCTCGACCACTTAAAAAAACATACTCCAAGAAGGTCATATTTCCCTTTACGTGAAACTCGAAATGTGGAAAGTATCTCTTATTTTATGATTGTATGAATGATAAACGCAACAATTTCAGTGATCCACGGAAGTTACCGTCTGTAAAAATTTGTTTTTTTCTGTGGATCACTGAAATTGGGGCCTCGAGTTTCACGTACAGGGAAATATGACCTTCTTGGAGTATGTTTCTTTAAGTGGTCGAGCGCGTAGCGTGAGGCACCAATTTGAATGATCGACAGTAAAACAAATTTTTACAGACGGTAACTTCCGTGGATCACTGAAATTGGTGCCTCGTGCTATGCGCTCGACCACTATAGACATTCTGTCTGTTGGAAATAAACTTCTATTGTTTTTTTTTTTTTCGTATTGACCAGAAGGAGTTCCCCGTGATTCCGACCTTCACGAGGTTCCTTGCTGGTCAGGTCCTGTTCATACATCATAGCCACTCCTTAAAACCAAGAGGTCAGTAGCTATGAATCCCGTAAATCATGTGCCCTGAGCAGACGCAACGACCCCAAGATAACTGCTTTCTGCATTCCAGCCGCAAGGGTCTCTGCTGGTTTACGGCAGGCAGGAATGATTTTCAGATTGGACAGACTTCTATTATTATTATTTTATTAATATTATTATTAAAGAAACATACAACAAGAAGGTCATATTTCCCTGTACGTGATAATCAAAATGTAGACAGTATTTAATCTTTTAAGTTTGGGCAACAAAACAGCACCCCTGTCGCAATTGCCAGAAAAAAGTCGGAATTGCCAGAAAAAAAGTCGGAATTGCCAGAAAAAAGTCAGAATTGCCAGAAAAAAGTCGGAATTGCCAGAAAAAAGTCAGAATTGCCAGAAAAAAAGTCGAAATTGCCAGAAAAAAGTCAGAATTGGCAGAAAAAAGTCAGAATTGGCAGAAAAAAGTCAGAATTGGCAGAAAAAAGTCAGAATTGCCAGAAAAAGTCGGAATTGCCAGAAAAAAGCCAGAATTGCCAGAAAAAAATCGGAATTGCCAGAAAAAAGTCGGAATTGCCAGAAAAAAATCGTTTACAGTTATTTTTCCATTCATGTCCGTTCAGCGCCTTCGTATCTCTCAGTTTCGCCAGTTCAACAACAGTTCCTTGAAAATTTATCCGCCACTTTATTTAATTACATAAAAAGTTACTTCAGTCAGTTTCATATTAATCCAGGCAATGGGGGGTTTTTGTGTTTTTGATCGCAAAAGGTCGGACAGAAATAAAATTTGGTGGGATGGTGGGCGGTAGATAGGCAAAAACTTCATGAGACCAATTTTATGCAGAATTTAATGTAGAACATAAGTCTTATAACCTTTTCTCATCGGAGTTACCGTTTACGAGAAAAAAGCAGAAAGGCTTCATGACGTCACGTTCGGGAGCGGTTTTTTCGGCAAAAGTGGATGAAGCTCCCCCGCTGGAGTGGGAACTCTTCGGATTTTTATTTGGATGCCTACTGGGGGTTCACAACCAAATTTTCTAAACTTTATAAATTATTTCTTCTAAAAAGTCTAATTTGCTTGGACTAGATTCTCATCGGCACATATCTCGAGAACAATTCAACCCAGTACCTTTTTAAGGGGTTATTTTTGTAGGAAATTTTATCAGCTTTAATTTTTTACGGAGGACACATAGTTTTATAGTAATAAACGAAGAACCGATAAAAGTTAGAATTTTTCGACTTTAAACCTATTTTGGAGTAGGGAGAGGCACACTTAAAAAAATATTTCTTTTGTAATATGCAACCAAAGTTGAAGTTGATCTTCGTTGTAATCCGCACTGAAAATAATTCAATAAATTTCATTAATTTATAATTATTAATAATTAATTATTGTTGTTAATTATTAATATTGAACACGCCGCTAATCAATCGAAATGAAATCTGCAACGACTTGACTGCACACACAGTAAATTATCCTCGCGCGGTTTTACTTGCACACGCCAAGAATCAATTTAGTTTTGATTGCGGACTTGACTTTTATTGAATTTCACCGGTTTAGTTTTGATTAAATAAACAATAAAAACATATTTGAAAAAGGAACATTGAGGATTATCGAATTATCACTACAATCCAAAAATTTAAAAGTCCCAGATGGGTTGTAAACGATGATGAATGAAATAATCTATAATACAATTCAATCAATTTTGCTAAAAATTCACAGGACATATTCCTCAAATCAAACATAATTGTTAATTATGAATTTGTTAATTATTAATAATTCATTGTTGTTATTATTGTTAATAATGTTAATATTGAACACGTCGCTAATGAATCGGAATGAAATCTGCAACGACTTGTCTCCACACACAGTGAATCATCCCCACGCTGTTTTAATTGCACATGTCAAAAATCAGAACAATTTTGATTCCAGTGAACGAGAATTTTTAAATAACTGTACCCCGTTCTCCGTGCAGTCAATGCAATACATTTTTCCGCAATCTTTTTTTCAAATTTACAAATTTCAAAAAATCGCTCTCTAGCGGCAAAGATCTATCAAAATTTCAAGCGACAATGTTCAGAAACAAAAAAGACCGGCAGGAATGTAAATGCCGCAAGAGAACCTATGAGTAAATCACGAGTGGACCCCTTTATTACGGCGAAAGTCCCTATTGTAAAGAAATATGGACACCCAGGTCATCAATATTCATTTTTAAATTTTCCAAATAACATGGGTTGTTCGTTTGTCCCCAAAAGCAAAAGGACACTGTAATACCACAAACCAAATCCGACCCAGACATTTTAGTTCTTCTATTCTGAACGAGGCTGCAGCATCTCGCAGCCAACATTCAAGATTTTATCTCACTTAAACGTAGGAAGAAATTTGTCTCTCACTAAATGACAATCTTAAAGAAAGAATTTCCTTTTTTGATACTTCCACATAAATACGACGAATCTACAGTAAAATGTACAATTTCCCGAGCAAAATTTTCATTGGCCATTAGTGGGAGATCAAACAAATACATTCAATGGAAAAATACAATTTTAATTAATTTTGTTATTATAAAACTCTTTTGAATATCAAATGGAAGGAATTTTTGTTTCTCATACCGGGGCTCAACGTGTTAAGTTGACGGTATTATTTCCTCTAAAAAACAAGTCCAAGGCGATCTGATCTTAATACACGATTTCATCAATTTGGGAAAGTTTTCTGTAAACATTATCTAAAGTACTAACATTTGCCGAGGCAAACTATATATTGACAGAAAGATTATTAAAAATGCTATTTGGTGGTATAATGGAATATAGGGTGTTCCATTTGAAAAAATAAAAGTTATTATAGATTTTGCGAAATCGTACACCCTGTATAGAAATGTCAATTTAGATGACTTTCAATCAGTGTGTATTAAAGTTTGGGTCCATAAAAAATTATTGACAGAAAAGTATTCAGTTATCTTTGTTGGAATGGTCTCTGCAATTTTTTAAAAAAGCACTAATTTTGACCTAAAATTCTTCATAACTCAAGAACCATCCATAATAAACCTGTAGTACCTTATATCATTTTGCTCACCATTAACTGCTATTTCAATTCACCAACTAATATACAGGGCATTCCATTAAAAAAAAACATAACTTTGGTATATTACTAATACTAGGACACTCTGTATATGATTTCTAATAATTTTAAATTGTGAAGGTATCGTGTGGCTATCGTCCCCCAAAAACCCCGTTTTGATATCTTTCAAAATAAGGGCGTAATTGATGGTCCACACACCTCTGGGACACCCGGTATATAAAAAAAATCATAAAAATCGGTCGAGCCGTTTCGGAGGAGTTCGAATGAAATATTCCCAAACAACTTCTTCAATGATATGATAATAATAATTATTAATGCATATTTATTGAGTTTAGTTGATTGAGGCTTAAAAGAGAAAATATATTTCTTCTAAAAAGTCTAATTTGCTTGGACTATTGATTTGGGGAGTCTTATCAGTCTTATGCGGGCTACAGACGGCATGGCAAGTGTAGGCCAATGTGGGTTCGTTCTAACGTTTGTTTTTTATTACTCAGGCGGAAAAATAGTATCTGTGCAAACTTTGTTAAGGTTGAAAAGTAACTGTTTGCCCATTTGACACCAAACGGTTGTTTGGGTGCGACAAGTTTACTTCTTGCACACGCAGATTCAGATAAACAAACTGCTGAAATTAAATAAAAAAAATAACGTTGAAAGAAATTGAACAAAAAAGAACACAATCGAAATATTAAAACTGAATTTGCCCATTGACCCTAACGGGTCTTCGCTCCTGAACCCCAATTTTATACTGGCATTTATTCCGCATTCACAATAAAAAATAGTATGTGCAACTCGTGCGGCGTTGTCGATTGTAGTTGCACAATATACTATATTTAATTTCAGCAGTTTGTTTATCTGAATTTGTTATAAAATGGACAAACAGTTACTTTTTGTACGCAATCCAGATCCTGGAAAGCTTGGTCAGCAGTACGCCCACGGGTCGACTCGTTCCGCTGCTGCAGGAGCAGTACGACACTGACGCCCGACGGAGCAATTCGATTGATATTTGATTTGTCGGGTTACGTTGTACTATTAATTATACTTATTGTTTTTAATATAATCTAACAATTTATTCGTACATTTTCAACCGGAACAAAGGTTGCAAAGATACTATTTTTCTGCATGAGCAATAAAAAAGGAATAAACGCTCGACAAAAAAATAAACGTTCGGTAAAAGTAGTAAATGTTCAATAATACATAATATATTTCGATACTAGTGCGCTGAAACTGAACGGAAAACTGAACTGATCGTCTAAAAGTACCTTAAAAAATGCAGCTCCAAGTGTTTTAAAAGTTCAGTTGCTTAGTTGTGGTCGTATAATTTTTGTTATTGTTTATATCTGGACCTGCAGCGCAACGTAATTCTAGAAAGCCATTCGTTCTTTTGTGGTAACAATCGTTTTGTTATCGGAACCCCTGTGTTTACACATATCTGAACACAAACATTATAACCGCTAAGCTTATGTTTCCGACCACCAGAAGGCGCTGAGTAAAAAACAGTTGTAATTGTGATTAACAGATGGCAGGAGGCGACAAAATCGGATAAAATTCGTTACGCCATCTGGGAGTGAAAATCATTTTCGTGACACGACTTTCATCATTGTATGGTTCCTCTATTGTTTACCTACTCTCTGCTTAAGTGTAGACGTGCATTTGCGCTTTATTAAGGGACGAATGGATGGAGCGCAAGCGAATGCGAACGAATTCTATCCACAGCCGGGCGGTAAAAATGAAAAGATCAAAGGAAAATGAGACGCACGAATGTTTGGAAACGTTGGAGTGTGGACGCGTTGACAATAATTTCAGTTCTTCGCTACCTGCAATGTTAATTGATGACACCCCCGAAGTCAAGTAGGTACCAAATGGTGGTCAAGGACGTGATCAGCTGCCGATAACATCATAAATACAGTGAATAATTGATTTATTGTGTGTTAATTGAAACCGACTTGAAACATAACTTCTTTTTTTATGAACCGATTTCAATTATTCTTTTTGCGTTTTGTTCAGTATAGCTCCAAGATGGTCTCATGTTAATTCCATTGATATTGGACATAATACCCTGTAGAATCGGGAATGGAAAATCTTGAATTTGTGCATATAATTTCGACTTGAATCTAAAATATCTTGAATTTGGCTTGATGGTCTCGATCTTTTTGACATTAATTTCTTAATTCATTAAACACTTATGCTCTTATATACCCAACAAGCTGTTTCGCGCTCTTGTGAACTTTCAGTCATTATTTTAAAATTTCTGGTTCTAATTTCTAGGTCTACCCATCACTTAAATTTGTAAAATAATTAACTTTAAAAAAAAAAGAAACCGACTTCAAAAACACAAAAGTAACATAAGTTAACTAAAAAGTAAAAAATAATTTTTTTCCATTTCATACTTATTCAACCTAAAAACACCTTTCTTCAAAGGGCTGAAAATCTGCTGACCACCTCATTCGGCTTGCATAATTTCGCTAATGGCGCCGGATGAATTACCGGATGCGGTCGAGAATGGGTGGAAATACTGCCATGCCACCGGGAAAAAACCTCTGTGAGCAGTAGCAATGGTTGAAATGGGTGCGAATGCGAACGAACGGTAACATTCGTCAGATGTATTCCCGGCTTTAAAATTTGGCAGTATTAAAGCAGTAGGTAAGTAGTTTTTATCTTATAGCCAATGGTTGCTATGCGCAAGGAGAAAAAAGTATATTGTGTAACTAGTGTCGAAAATTGTATCTTACACGCAAGTGTTGAAATTATGGCAGGAGGCTTTTTTACGCCTATATTCATGCATTGAATAAGAATAAGACGTAGTTTAAGTTTAACACAAAATAACTTACTATTGCGGTGGTGTGCAAATTAATTTCTTCATCTATTTCACTCAAGGTTTATAGAAAAAGAAGCACTATGTGAAACACTTTTGCAATGGTATTTAATTTTCATCTATCAACAATAGCGCTACCACAATCAAACGAAAAATTAAATCCACGATCAAGTAGGTAATTTGACGTACGCACTTTCTGCGCTTTAGACGCATTTTCTGTTGACGCATGCACTTTCGTGTTCTTTACATTCATGCTGTCAAACGTTATATTACGTAATTTGTCGTTTATGACTGGCGATAGGTCATGACAGTGTTCTTTATGAAATTAAGTTTGTTTTATTGTAGACCTTTTTCATAGCTTCATCTTTTTAAAAACGAAAAACAAATTAGGCGTTTCCATTGACGTCATAACCTCAGTCAGCTGTTACCGGACAACTGTTGACATGTATTCTTACGGAGAGATTTCGGTTTTAGTGTGTTTTTGGATCTGCTATATAGAGTGGATTTTTTTTATATTGTTTTTCGTGGAGTGAAGGAGTGAATTCAACGCCATTAAGTATACTGTAAAATTTTGATGACAGAAATACTTTTTTAATACACCGGATGGTACCGAGCCGCCCATTCGACCGGCCAACCGCTACCTCTCAAACCTGATCAAAGCCGACACCCATTCTAGATACTGTGCTAGATGGGAAACGACAACAGGCTGCAGACAAAGCAAGATTTTTATCAAAAATCCTTGCTTTAAAAGAGCCAAGTCCTGCCTGTATTTGTGAAGGGGCAGACTCCGCCTTTTGTTGGGCATCTGGACCGGACAATGCAGGCTAAATAACCACCTCCACGCGGTGTGGGTGGTAACCGACCCAGCGTGCAGGGGGTGTTTAGAGGAGGATGAGACTGTCGAGCATATCCTACGGAAATGTCCGGCTCTCGCCTCGACCAGAAAGACCATAGTGGGGGAGACATGGCCCAGCTAAGCCAACTTGAGGTGTACCTCGCCTGGAGCCATCCTAGCTTTTTTCAACAATGTCGGATGGCTGGATGAGAGACAGGAATGAGGGACACGAGGGGGTGACACAATGGGCCCGCGGTGTGGTCTAAGTGTCGGTGAGGGGAGCAAATTCCCTTACACCCCTCAACACCTAATCTAATCTACTTTTTTAAAGTTATGTTCGTTTTTTGTTTGAATTTGGGAAACCTTCTCTTCATTAATTTGCTTTAGTTGAGTCAATAGTTATAGTAGGGATTACGGACGAGAAAATTCGTTCGTCCGTCCGTCATTGAGGCGTAAAAAGCAAAGAATTGCATTATTCGATGTAGTTTGGTTTATATATTAACCCCTAGAATTAGAATGGCGATATCTGGGTTCAAGCAGCCCCCAGGGGTAAAAAACTGCATTTTCCCAAAATAAAAACAGATACCTTCATACACCTTCTCATAGTTCCACTTTTCAATTAACTATCCTGAAAGCAAAGTTATTCAAGTTTTTGGTCGAGCGCTTTACATTGTTTAAACGGGAAGAGCGCGAACAAAATTGGCCATATCTCGCTTATAATGCAACGTTAATTTTTTGCCATATGGGGTAATTCACTCACACCGCAATATCTCGGAGACGAATAAAGATATCTAAAAATGTTTAAACAGAAAGTTTTAGCTGATGATTTTGGTATTCGATTGATGTTTTTTGTATTAATTATTGGTTCACAATTAACGGAGTTATGATTTAATTTGTACCACCATGTCAAGACGCGAGAGCCGGTCCCCGAGATTTTACTGCAGTCCCCACTACTCCAACCAGTTTTCTTGTTCAGTCCCACTCGTTTGAATTGTATCATGTACTCGCTGTCGTGTACGTTGTTGGAAGGGTGAATTGATTTGGCGGATAAAACAGCGCTTTTGTTGATATAATTTTTTTTCTATTATCCAATCAAGTGAAAGTAACTGGCATCGACATACCTGTTTATACCTGGCAACGCAGTAGTTCGTCCAGGTAAATAATAGACAACCCAACGGCTGCACATTCTATACGTGTTATACTTTAAGTCAGAATAAAATCTTTACTTATCTTTACTTATCTTGACGTTACAACATTTAATTAAAAATATATTTTTTTAAATAATTAAAAATAGTCTGTCCAGGATTTTTTTAGCCAACTTATTTTTAATATATTTTCTGATGTTCTAAATTTATTATAAAATATGTTTCATTCTATTATCAGCTCGGTGAAGGTCGATTTAGGTTCGGATCTTAGACTAATACGACCGTGTGTGTTGTGGCTGTTATGAACTCCATTTTGCTCTGTCCGTAAAGAGCACCAAATTTAAAAATTGTGTACTTCTGCACATTTTGTTAACAACCACTGACAATAATTTACACGACGGCCGAGATCTTGAGGAAGTAATACATGCACTTTTTGTACATGGAACGGATGTAATCCTTGTTCTTTTAAACTGCGATAAATCACGAACTGTGAATCTTCAATTTCAGCTGCAAGGCGTCTGGTGCTTATTTCGGGGTGTACTTCCACTTGTCATAAGATTTGCATTTCATCGTCAAGTACTCGAGCGGTACGATTACGTGTTGTTTGTTAAGATACGAAAATATTTTAGAAACACTTTACTACCCCAAACGTTGCGTTGGCAAATAATTTGCAACGTTTGGTGTAGTGGGTTGGTTGCTCTTAAAACATTTTTGTTTTTCCACCAAGAATTTTCTTTGATGTTGAACGGTGGACACAAAATGTGGAAGATGCACTTGGAACTCGACGGTCTAAAAATCGTTCTATCCACAAATACCGAGCAAGACTTACGTTCTAAATTTGAATAATCACCTATCTTAAATTAGGAATTAATCGCGTTCGGTCCGGTTTGATTAATAGGACCATACTGAAGGGCCTTCATTATTGTTCCGATTCAAAACCTTTCTGACAAAACCGGCAAAAAACCATCATGTGTATGAATAACGATAAGGTTTTTCAGGTAACCCAAGCTTTAAATTTTTTTTTCTCCTAACACATTGGGCACATTGGTCTTTAAATCCAACGGGATGATAATGTAATCATCGTAAGGTACCACTTTTTTTTTTAATAAGAGTATTTCAATTTCACCCTCTATAATGAAATTAAGGACTCGATTTTGAACTACAAACTATACTAAGCGAATACATAGTACGAAATTTAACCGAGAAGACGCGGGGTGGTGGTACCCACTTACTCCAGTAAATAGAAACTCGTTCTATTAACTGGACTAAACTATTTACTAAATTTTTTACTCGCGTCTGTACTAAATCAAACGTTCACATGACGCCATTAGTTACTGTCTTTAGCTACTATCCCTGTGTAAATTCGCCTATAAGGCTAGTCATTGGCCATAAAGGCGACAAAACTTAAAATTGCACCGTTCGACTGAAATTTTCATTTCAGGGATCTCTTCGTAGTAGTAGTAGACGTTCCGCGTATCCCGATTCATCATTTCAAGTTACAGTAATTGATGGGCTCGAAGTTTAATCTTTTGCTGAAATGTCCAATATGTTTTTCCTAACTCATATGCATTGTGTTCCGTCAGTCTTCTTTTTATTCTATAAACATGTTGAAGCAAATTTGTTTCGGGTGTTTCTTTGCCGTGTAGAATGGCTTTGGCGACCTAAAAAGTTTCAATAAAATACTTAGGCTGCTGACTGTTATGAAAAGTGTTTAAAAAAACACCAGTAACTACACTTGAAATTCATTTATTTCACACAACGTGGAATAAATCCAGAACGCATGTTAAAATCGTGTGAAAAGGTTTCACACGCTAATTTTGTGCATTTAGACAATCAAACATACATTCTTGG
Organism: Diaperis boleti; assembly: GCA_963583935.1. Classification (NCBI taxonomy): domain Eukaryota; kingdom Metazoa; phylum Arthropoda; class Insecta; order Coleoptera; family Tenebrionidae; genus Diaperis; species Diaperis boleti. The sequence continues at coordinate 41,926,250 of OY757242.1, read as the reverse complement.
CGGAACAGACGCCAAAATTTTAAAATTACGTAAGCTGTGCTGCAACGACGATTCCAAATGAGTGTACTCCCCTTGATATATCAGAAAAAGCTGCTCAAGTCTCACTAAATTTACGCCCTTCAACTTCACAGGAGAAATTTACGGAGTGGTGAAAAATAAAGAACCTGAATCTGAAATAATTATCAGAAAACGTGTTTCTTGTTTATTGAGTATTTAGATATATCAATGTTGTGTTTAACACTTATCGTATTCCTCAACATTGAATATTGAGACCACATTGTCGATGACTTATATCTTTGAGATAATTCTTCAATTATCTCAAAGATATAAGTCATCGACAATGTGGTCTCAATATTCAATGTTGAGGAATACGATAAGTGTTAAACACAACATTGATATATCTAAATACCTAAATTAATAAGAAAAGAAAATCAGAAAATTACATCCCGAAGAAGTCAAAAATTCTATATTCAGAAGATTTTAACAAATTTTTGAACTCTGCGCCAGATCATATTTATTTAATGCTAAAGGTAGGCTTGTAAAAAACAAAAAATATAAACATATAATAATTATTATTTAATTTCTAGGCTGTAGTTATTATTGAACTTTCTGGGGCATGTAGAAGAAATGAACTATGCCAATTAACAGTTGACGACATGAAGGATTTCAATTCTGCCATGTTAATGACAATAAAACACACGAAAAATAAGATACGTAGATCATTCACCGTTACAGAAACTGTTTCCCAGATTTTGAAAAAATATGCTAATATTCGTCTCCCATATATCCTAGAAAACTAGATTTTTTTTAAATTATAAAAATGGTACCTAAATGTACTAAGCAGGTTGTGGATATAAACAAAATATGAAGTATGACAAAAGACATAGCTGTCTATTTAATATTCCCAAACCCTGTACAGTATACAGGCCATTCTTTTCGCCGGTCATCGGCTATACTACTGGTAAACGCAGGTGGCGATTTGCTAACCCTCAAACGCCATGGCGGTTGGCGTTCCAGTGCTGCTGCCGAAAGATACATAGACATAGATTTTATTCAAAACAAAATACAAATGTCGAATAAAATTGAATCAGTTGAACCTGCCAGTGAAAATTCAACGATCTTGGCAGAAAATGAACTTCCCTCATGTTCAAATAACTGATCAGAAAATAAACTTCCCTCACGTTCCACAAGCTTTTCATTGACGGAAACTATATTTAAAAATATGGAAACTCCTGGAATTAAATTCTAAAATTGTTCCAATATAACAATAAATTATAATTTTAAATAAGTAGATAATAATAAATAAGTATAATATTATGTTTGATATTATAAAACGTTCTAAAATAAATAAAAATAAAATCATTCATTTTTCGTGTTTTTCTGTGTATTTGATGCAGTCGTAGAAAAAGTATAGTGTACAACACGTGTTGAAAATTCAGTTTCACACTCGTTTGAAAGTTAATTTTCTGACAAGATATTTGAACATGAGGGAAGTTTATTTTCTGCCAAGATCGTTGAATTCTGCAAACTCGTGTGAAATCTTTCATTTTCAAAACGTGTTATACAATATACTGAGATATTTCCAAAATAGACCATACAATGCATAGGAGAACTTTGAGTTGCCTATCAGGCAACTTGCTCTGAAATTGGCAACACCCAGCAGGGGTTGGCAGCGCGATGAAGTTGGCGTGCCAAAAAGGACGGTTGGCGTCCCTTCTTGATGGTGGAAGGACAGGCGGCCATGACATTCATACCGACTTTCACGTTAGAATCATCAAGTCGTAATAACGCTTAATTTTTTGTTTTTATCTGATTTCATTCCACTATGAGTTCTCCTGTTTTTAAAGTTGAGTGTTCTCTATGTTTAAATTGCATTGTCGAAATTTCACATTACCATAAGGATCGGTTGAATTTGAATTAACAATCGTGTGTGTGGTGCCCCCCGACGTATTTACAGGTAACCTTTATTCTATCTACTTCTTTTTGTCATACTCAACATGATGAAAACAAAGGCGTTCAGTCTTTGTATCTACAAGTATTGTTAAGAATTCTAGCCTTTGTTTAAAATAATGTTCACTATTGCTACTCGAAGTATTCCGTGGACCTCGCGTGAGCCCAGAAATTTCGTATCAGTTGCATTCAGCCTGTTAACCACTGTTGGGTTGAATACTGATGAATTCTGATGTTGTACGGATTAACTTGTAGTCTGTTTTTAACTACGCTTTATTTTGTTGATTAATTACAAACGAAACTTAGATTATTGTATACGAACGGCGTTACGTAGCCGTCGTACTTGTGAGTCCTTACAAGACTCGCAAAAACTGTTTCCTAACATAAAATTACAACCTTTATACAATATAAAACAATGAGCGTCCGGTGGTCGCAGGGCAGGGGTCGGAATTCCCCATTGATGGTCAAATTGGCCGGGGTTGCCGATGGTCAGAAAAACCGGCTATTTGCATTCATCAGGCATAATAAAACCCAACCGAGCCCCGACAAACCAGCGACATATTTACATTACCTAACATACTGCCCCCTTGAAGTTGTTAAACTTCAACAATTACATCATTGATCTAAAAATTATTTACATTACCTAACACAGCCCTTCTTTCTCTGCAGTAGCATAAATATGAGTCACAGGCACCGCGAATAATTTGCTAAAGTCGTTGTTGTAATTTGTTTTCAGATATTGTTGTCAATTTCAGAAAGTCCAAATGTGGTGAGCCCGAACCACAGGCGCGTTCAATTTGAAACAAAGTGATTCCCTAACTTAACATAACTAGGATTGCCACTCAGATAAATCCTGTAATAACTACCTGTCTTTCGGTATGAGGCCGACAGCAGCTTGCGGTCATTTGAAAGCTATTTTGTCTCTGTTGACTTGAATTAACAAACACTGAGTAAGAACTGAAGACTAAAGGGCACAAAAAGGCAACGCGCCACGCCGAATGTGTGAAAGTGGTTTATCGTTATGTTTTGCGCCTCCTTGCGATTTCCGATTTCGTCGTTCGCTTGTATGTCCTCTCATCGCGATCGGTTCAAAATGGCTTCCAAAGAAAACGTTGCGTTACTGTATATTTTATTATTATATTGTTTGTCCGTACATGTTTAGAGGCAGCAGATAGACCAAATAGTGTTCAGTTTATGGTTCGCGTTGCAGGCTGCTGTTTGGGGCAGTTATGTGGCCCTACTTCGGCTAAACCTGTACCTGAGAGGTGGGAGAGAAGTTGTTTTCGACTTTGAGTTGTCTCGTGGGCTAAGGGGTACCCAGAAAAGGGAGCTGCTACTAACTCCTAAGCTTACTAGGTTGAAGTTGCAGTACTGTTTTTGGGCTACTAATAAATTGCTTGCTTCACAAATATTTAAAATACTTAACAACCAAAAGAATAGTCCCCGAGATAAGTGCCGTTAACTTGAACTTGGTTTGGACAAGCCTTAAAGAAAGACAGGAAACTAAGTATGTCAAGGACAATTCAGTAACAAACTCATTTCTCCTGGTCCGTTGGATGTGCAAGCTTTTCCCCCATGATAGTAAACTCTCTACAATCTTGCCTCACTGACAGACAGTTGTCTTGTTCACTTCGCTTTAGTCTTTCCATCGGATCTACATGTGGTCCATCATTCTCCGACTCAGATTTCCCCAACTTAGATAATTCCACGCGTATCAATATTCTTGTTTTTCCCTCTCAGGAGCGAAGAGGCCCGCCTTGGGCGTAGATATTTCATTGTATCTGTCTGTTGTAAATTCCTGTAAACTGCAAAAGCTCATGGTGGAATAAAATTAGTCGACTTAAACCTCACTCATCATGTACACCAGAATATTAAATTGTATTATTGGTTACTATTTTTCTGAAGAACTAAATTGTTAATTGTTGAAATCATTGGAAATTATCAGTTGTAATTTATTACTCTAATCGTTATCATCAGATTTACATTGTTACTAACTTAATACGAAGACACTTGAAATTGTTAACCACAGTACGAGATCACAAAACTCAAATGCACAAAATGACTAAAACTTAATAAACATTTAAAACCATTAAAATTTAAATATATCTAAGTCGAACTCCACAAACTTTAATGAGCGTAAAATTACAAATGGAACATGTTTCGGCAGAACACTACTGCCAGATATACATATTTAAATTTTAATTTAAATTTACTCCACTTCGATTTATCAACATTCTTCTGGTTTATTTAAAACCATATTTTTTGTGTTATCAATTTACGCTCCACTCGATTAGCTCTCGCCATGTATCCAAAGAATCTAGGGTTTGTTTCGTTTGGGTAAGTTTGAATGGCCCGCCATTACTTGTCTTGTCAAAAAAATAACACAACGTAGGGTTTTGCTTTTTCTTTCATTGTCTGACGATCACTGGCCAACCTTTAAAGTTCGCGGTTTGTTTCAAATTTTCAAATTTGACGTCATTGACATTTCATTTTATGTTTAAATTCAAAAAGTGGCGGTAAGGTATCAGAGGGGTTACCACAATACTATTTTTAAACAAAATAACATTTAATGTGCAAGTACAAGCAAAATTTCATACTTATAAGTTATACTTTGCAAAAAATTAATAAGATGCTATAAACCGACGAGGTAAGAGTATCCAAATATCAGAATAGTTTAAATAGTGAAGCCAACTACGCCAATTTACTATCACTACCTTTGTGTGCTCTTTCTATTGATTTTTAGTCAAGAAGAGAAGATATTTAAAATAAGCAAAAAAAAACATCAAGATCGCCAGAAGCAGATAAGAAAATTGACAGTAAAATGGAGAGAATTATAGATAATAAATCATAATAGCAACTATAGGAAGAAATGAATGAGATACGAAGAGAGAACCAAGAAATTAAGAGAGAGATTGAAAGGCAAAGAGAAGAATTTCAACAATAGCTTCAAAAATGAGAATTTCAGTTGTACTGTCCTCTGAAAAAAGAATTGGACTCAATTAATAATGTTGCCAAAAATTGTAAAATATTTTCACTGTGTTAAACCGAACAGATATAAATATATAAGAAAGCAAAATTACAAACTAAACGAACCATTTATCTAATTGTCATACAAATTTGAACTCTCAGGGCTCGGCAATCTTGCATTGACGCTACCTAACGGAAGTAAAATTTAATTAACTGCTTAGTTGTCGACGTAATTCCGCATGCACGATCTAGTTCCTTGTTAGTTTACAAATAATAGCGCCGGTTGCTATTTTAGAAGCGAATTTCTCGTTTTGTGTTATCTACTTTGTAGCAACATGGTCTTAAATGAGCAATGTACTTCACTATTTATTTCAACATTATTAAATTGAAAAACGAGTAAAAATATTCACGAGGAGCATAAACTAGATATTGGAGCAGAAACACGGGTTCAACTCTAAGCTGCACCTTTAAAAATCTGATTAAAAGAATATTTGATTTGGTATTAAGTTAAGTTGAAGGCGGAAATTGTATTTAATCTATTCGTTCATCGAGGAGGAAAATTTATGGGATTTTTAAAATTCAAGTTTTAAAAGAAGTCGATTGAATAATATGAGAAAATTCGCTTTTTTATACATGCAGTCGGAATTAATAAAAGAATTACGTAGAAAACGTGGATTTGTTTGAGTCATTTCTACAAAAGAAATATTTTGCTAGATTTAAAAGAAAAAGTTATGGAGGAACGTTAGGAGACATTTCACATTTCAAACAAATTTACTTCTTTGTGTTATCCCTAAGCGAAAGCAGTTTTCTTGTTAGAACAAAAAAAAAATGTAGATGTTATACTATTCAATGTCCCTAAAGTGTCGCTCTTTCAAATTTTCATTTATTAGCTTCTCAGATTTTCAGGTTATCTGATCTGACATTTAATAAATAACACTGACTATAGTCGCGTCAATGAAGTCGTTTTCTCGGAAGTCCTCAGAAACAGCTCCGATTTTGATGTTTTTTTTTTATATTATTTATAATCAGAAACCTTTTGAAGCGGGGATATAACTATTAATATGTATTATTTAAACAATATGTATGATGTGTATCTAAAAACAAATAGTTTTGCGTTTTTTTTAAGGCTTCAAAAAAGGAGGAATGTTTTTTGTATTTTTTTTTATGTTTGTTACCTCAGAACATTTATATATTTATATATCATTTATGTTCACCGACTTCTTCGTCAATTGTGGATCGATCTACAAAATTATTTTTTTATTTGAAAGGGTATATTCTTGAGCTGGTTCCATTGTCAAAAAGTCAGGATCTGATCAGGGAATCCCATGGAAATCGAGGTAAATTCTAAAATTTTCGCTCCCTTTTATTAATCGACTTCATGTATGTTCACCAATTTCTTCGTCAATTGTGGACCGATTTTTTATTTCCCCCTTCAAAAGGTTTCTGATTTTAAATAATATATAAAAACAAACATTAAAAAAATCATTAAAATCGAAGCTGTTCTTGAGGACTTCCGAAGGTTACCTGTTTTATGTATTTATTGACGCGACTACTAACACGATTTTTGAAATGTTGACCAGTCGAAGTCAAATTGGTGTGAAACCTAAATTGTTTTTTGTCGGAGTTATCTGCGCTCTACGTCCAACAAACCAATGAACGTCTAATGCCTACTAGAGGTAGATTATACTTTATTACAATTTACGGAACTAACAAGAGCTTTTATTTTTATTATGTTATACATCAATTTTTAGCGCTAAAATAATGGTTGACAGCATTGAATGTGCAAAAAATACATTGTTTTAGATTGTTTATTAATTAAAAAATTATTAAATTTGCCATTATGACAAAATTATAAATAGGAGGAGAGGCCCTAACTTTGTGTATTCGAAACTTTTGAACAAACAACATTAGCAATGCGAAAAGCTCATAGTTCATAAATTGTAAATCCTGGAGAATCAGATTCTTCGAAGATGGAATCTGAAACTTAACTATTAATTAATTAAATTTTTGTTGATTTGCTGTTGTAATACGTTGTTTGCTCAAGGATGTATTAAATTTACTCTCTCATCGAAATTTCCAACGATGTTTGTTTTTTGTCCCAATCAAAAAAGATGTCATTTCTTGAGGTTACCGTGGTTACCGCATTTAGTTCCGTACATACATTATAATATTCTTTACTAACGTCGTAGTCTCAAGAACAAAAAAACTTTTTTGACAAAATTTTACTTGGAACGACCTCATTTCAAATTCTTCTTTTACCTTAATCAGCGATTTTTTTTGTATCTCAAAATCCGGACGTCCTTGACCATCATACTCTTCTATCAAAAGTATTGTGACGTTCCCGAAGAATCGCGGCGTGATTATTTAATGGTAAATTCGTAGGATCGCGAATATTCTAGGTTTTGAAGTTCTCGAAGAAACCAGAAAGCGGCTTCCCGCTTTAAATAGGACGGGAGAACGACTGTAGCAAATATCCAGGATGAGGTAATACTAGGAATGTTCATTCTGGGTAGTAAGGCTGCAGATTAGACTTCGAACGTGGCACGTTGGAAATAAATGGAGAAGAGGTCGTATTGCACCGAACTAATGAGGAAGCCATTCGTGTGATTTTGACTGAAGACACTTCAATACCAAAACGGAATGAAATGATTCTGGAAGCTCGGGTGGATCACAAAGATGGAGAGAGAAACATCATAATGTTTGAACCCAGATGTAGTGACAATGAGATAGGACGAGGATTGGTACTGGGCAAAAGTTTGTTGCCTACTTTTGATGTAGTACCAAGAGTAATAAATGTAAACTTCTACGCTCTGACCTTGAAGAAAGGCACTGTATTAGGGTATTGTTCTCCTATTTCATCCATCATCCGCCAAATAAGCATCACTTAAGAGCCACAGAAGAAGATTGCACCCAAACTAGTCAACCTGGTCAAGACATCGTCGAACTTAATGACAACCAAAGGAAGCAGCTCAAAGTACTCGTAAGCCGTTATCAGGACATCTTCGATACCGGCAAGGGTAAAAGAGGCAGAACCGACGTCATTAAGCATCAGATTAACACTGGGGATGCGTGCCCGGTTAGACAGCCTGCTAGAAGGCTACCTCTTGCCAAGAAGGAAGAGGCCGACAAGATCATTCGGGAAATGGAGGAAGAAGGAGTGATTGAACCATGAGCAGTCCATGGGCCTCGCTTGTTGTTCTAGTAAAGAAAAAGAATAGATCAACTAGATTCTGTATCGTCAACTGAACAACGTGACAAAAAAGGACAGTTATCAACTGCCCCCAATTGATGATACCCTCGATACCTTGGCGGGTTCGAAGATCATCTCGACACACGTTGGAGCCCTAAAAAGATTCGAGAAGACCAAGAGAACGATGCCGATTTGCTATTGGTGCTGGGATGGAAGAACGAAGACCGAAGACCGACGTGGGAACAAGTTGCGCAATACTCACCCAGTGTGAAATCGTATTGGGCTCAGTGGAACTCCATTGTCGTGCAAGATGGAGTTTTGAAACGTGTGTTTGAAAACCTGAGGGTCAAATAGGGAAGCAACTGTTGATTCCCAAAAACAGAATTCCGGAAGTTCTGGAGGAACTCCATTGTAACAGGTGTGGACACTTGGGAGTGTCAAAGACCTTTGGGCAGCTGCGGGTGAACTGCAAGGAGGATGTTAAGGAGTGGTGTAAGAAATGTGCAACTTGTGCCGCAAGTAACGGTTCACAAAAACGCAGGAAGGCGCCGATGAGACAATACAACGTGGGTAGTCCATTCGAAAGAATTGCTGTGGACATTGCTGGTCCGTTTCCCAAACAGATGACGGAAATAAGTACATTGCTGTAGTCATGAATTACTTCAGCAAGTGGGTGGAAGCATATGCCATACCGAATCAGGAAGCTGCCACAGTTGCCGATGTAATTGTGAAAGAGCTTATCTGTCGATTTGGTGTGCCGTTGGAACTACATTCCGACCAAGGTAGAAACTATGAATCCGCCTTGTTCGAGAAGATGTGCAGTACTTTGAATATTCGGAAGACAAGAACAACATCGCTTCACCCGCAGTCTGACGGAATGGTGGAACGAATGAACAGAACGATAAATCGATACTTGTCCAAAGTCGTCTCTGACCATCAAAGAGATTGGGATCGTTACCTTCACACCTATTCCTCATGGCATACCGATCATCCGTTCATGAGTCAACCGGACAGACACCAGTTAGCATAGTGATGGGTCGCGAATTACGTCTTCCTTGCGATTTGCGATTTGGGTGCGCACCGGGTGCCCACCGGGTGAAGATCATCCACTTTAACCGTCACCATACCATGGAACCAACGAGGACCTCAGCAAGAAGAGCAGGTACGGCAATTGATGCCAGTGGAAGACCTGTCATTCGAAGAGTTTATGACTCTGCATTCTGGAAGTTATAAGTCCCGGTTTGGAGTCACCCAAGAAGTACGTCAGGACATTTTTAAAGCTCCAGTAGACTATTCACTAGTCCATTATATGTCTCAAGATCTGGACATGTCGAGAGGGATCGCCACTGTGTTCAAAAGGAAGTTTGGTAGACGCGACGAGCTTCGAAAGCAAAACCCACAAGTTGGAGGGTTACTATGTCTGGCAGGCACTCAGCAGAATTCACGATTGTAAATGTGATTTTTCGCTTCACGGGGGTAGAGATTTTAGTGCATTGCTACAACCCAAAAAGGCCAACGAACTGTCGATTGTTACTTCCATAGAACGTCTGGATGCAGAAAAGGAGCAAACTGCAGGTTCCGCCACGATGAGACTGCTTTGACGTTTCGGGACGAAACATCTTTAAGGAGGGGGCAGTATGACGTTCTCGAAGAATCGCGGCGTGATGATTTAATCGTAAATTCGTGGGATCGCGAATATTCTAGGTTTTGAAGAAAGCAGAAAGCGGCTTCCCGCTTTAAATAGAACGGGAGAACAACTGCGGGATAGTCAGTCTAGTCGAGTCGAGTCGAGGTCAAAGTCCGAATAGGATACTGAGCGACATAATCCATGTGACTGTTAAAATAAATAATTGTGCTGTTCTGACTGTTGTCTGAAAATAGTCTAGTGTTTAAATAAATTGTCCATAGTTCGTTTGTGAACCCGTAAACGCTACAGTATAAATGTTAGATTATATTTTAGCAGACATACATTTTTCGAGTTTCATCTTGTCAGCCAGTGTAATTCTATTATACTATTAAACTGTATTACATATTAGATATTACATACTGCTTTAAATTTTCAGAAGGTCTCTTGTTGTCGACGGTACAATCTCGCATAATTCAATCTCGCAAGGTTCACATCCCGCATAATTGCCCCAACCGATATTGTGCACAGAAGCTATCTAGACGACCAGCGAAGTCGTAGACTTTGTTTTCAAGCTTTAAAGCTGTTTGCCAAGGTAATTTAATCACTGAGTGATTTCTCGCTTGTGTCGCAGGACCGGTTTTATTTATTTTTTTGGTATTATTTTAACAAATATCATTGAACCAGAAGAATGTTGTTAAATCCAGGTGGAGTAAATTTAAATTAAAATTTAAATATATCTAAGTCGAACTCTACAAACTTTAATGAGCGTAAAATTACAAATGGAACATGTTTCGGCAGAACACTACTGACATCATCAACCCTTAAAGAATTTTAAAAATTATATTATTATTCGTATAAGTTCGACTTAGATATATTTAATTTTTAATTTAAATATCATTGATTTAAACTTTTTATAGCTCACTTGTTTCTTTTTTTAGTTTTGACCAGAAGGAGCTCTCCGTGATTCCGACCTTCACGAGCTTCCTTGCTGGTCAGGTCCTATTCGTACATCATAGCCACTCCTCAAAACCATGAGGTCAGTAGCTATGAATCCCTCAGTCTCAGACTTCAGTCCACCTGATCTCAGAAAGGCAAATGTATGCCTTTTGGATAAGCCAAGATTTTCAATGTTTTTGAAGAAAACACTATGCATTGACTTATCCATATGCCTTCTCATGAGCATATCTTGCTCAGAGATTCTGACGTGGGCTGTAAGACGGAGCAAATTGAGCTCGGTAATAGAGTGTGGCCAAGCTCGCTCAACGTCAAAGTCAAGACCGAGTTCATCTGCTGCTCTTTGTGCCGCCCTAAACAAAAATGCCCTGACTCCCTGCCTCTCGTGATCCTTGACAAGAAACAACAGGGGATCTGAACTTTGGATGATCTTACACTCCAAACTCCAAACTCAAAAGTCCTCGGCCTCCCTGGTTTCGTGGAAGATATAACCTCGGAACGGACAATTTTGGATGCAAACTGCGCTGTAAATGCATTTCCGATCAATCTGCTTCAACTCATCTACTAACCATTTAACTGCTCCAAATGAGTAGAGCAGGATCGGAACGGCAAGCATATTTGTGGCAAAAATCTTGTTCTTCCCCGAAAGCTCTGACGACCAGATTCGTCGGAGTAGATTTTTTTACTTGCCGCAGAGAGACTTTTTTACCTAGTGTGACGCTTGGATGTGGCACTGCTACACACCCAAGTACTTGTAAGTCTCTCCGGCGTTCAGATGTCTCAGAACGCTTCCGTCAATGAGTTGAGCATCTTCATCGAAATACTCGCATCGTCCTCTTTTGAGATGAACCGGAGCGCATTTGTCCCAACCGAACTCCATGGCAATAGCGTCTGTGTACTCCTGCACTATGCGCAACGACTGCGTCAGTTCTTGCTTGCCCGAAGCATACACTTTCAAATCATCCATGTAAAACAAGTGCGTGATCTTATGCTTCTGGTTACCGGGTGTACCACAGCTAAAACCCTTTGCGCCGCGCAAGGCTACGGGCAGCGGCAACAGTAAGATGCAAAACAGAAGAGGACTCAAGGAATCTCCCTGGAATACTCCTTTTCTGAATGATATCAACTATGTCTGAATTCGGTCCAGGTTTTCCTTGCAGCCGTCCACGCCCCTTTTACAGCCTTGCTGTTCGAAAATTTTCGAATACACCGGGTTAATAGCGTGGAATATTCGGTATTGCAGTAGTCTGGTAAAAATCTTATAGCACGCATTTGGGCAAGTTATTGCCCGGTAGTTCTGAGGCTGAGACAAGTCACCCGTTTTAGGTAGTAAAACGGTTCGCCCCTCGACGACCCACTCCGGAATGGGCCGCTCACCATTAAGCCAGGAATTAAATACCTTGGTCGGACGCTTATGCGTGCTTCGGAATTTTTTACACCAAAAGGTATTAATTCTGTCCGGGCCTGGTGCGGCGAAATTTTTGATTCCCTTAAGGGTCTCGCCAATTTCTTCCGGGGTTATCGGATTGCACACCATTGGTCTTAATTGAGATCTTCTTACGAAGTTCTCAAATTGTGCAAGGGCTGGAGTGTCTTCGCGCAACGGTTTCGACCCCTCGTATATTTCCCTCCAGAAGACTTCGACATCCTGCACCGCCGGCAATTTCTCTAGGATAGAGTTTGCTCGCTGGAAGAGCCTCGAAGGATTTGTCTTGAACTTGTTGTTCTCGACCAACCTTCGCCTACTCCTTACCAGGGACTTTCTTGTAGCTACAAGACTGCGAACTCTATCCATGCAGTGCTGCTTCTCAACAGCAAGCACCGCTGCATTCAGTGTATGATGGGTCCGGCGAAAAAGACGGCGACATTCGAATTTCCTCTCAGCCCCAGTGCTCTCACCACGTGGGACCGAAGAAGAAAGCCTAGTCGCCTCTCGATAAACCATCTCGTTCAGGAGCAGGATGTCTGGATCCTCAGGGAGGTTCCTATAGAGTGATTCGTCCGCTGCAACTACATTGCTGGCTTTGGGTGGTGGAATTTTGTGGAGAGACTTTCTGTTCGGAGTCATCTTCAAATTTACCGGAACAGCGTTGTGGATCTCCGGCTCGTCCGGCTGTACCTCCACCTACTGCTCCGGTGCTCCCTCATATTGAATGCCACGAAGATAGGCCACATGGTCGCGAAGTTTTTGTGGCGCAAAAAAGTGATGCTCCGGGTGTTTCTCACCCCACAGAGTATGCATCCTTGCCATGTAACCCCTTCGCCGCCGCTCGCTCGTCTCGTAGCAGTCGAGCAAGTCATTCCTTAGAGTGTTGGTCCACTCAAAGCGTCCATGGGCATTGCCAGAGTAGTCAACGGGTGAATCGTTTTCCGAGACCCCACCACCTTGGTCCCTATCCGACTGGGATCGATCGTGGGGGTCTTTCCCTGTTGGGGTAGTAACAACAGTTTAGGGTTCCAATTGGTTGTTAGCCGAAAGGAACCCCGGCCGGTACTGGGGTCAAGATGGCTTGACCTCTCAGGTGCGCTAAGAGCCACTCACCAAGACCAAAGATGTTATGTGGCCGACCTGCCATTTGTTGTTATTATTATCATTATTATTATTCATTATGTGTTACCACTAGTTGGATGAATATAATAAATAAAATAACACTATCACGTCAATAAATACTCTAATGTGGACCCTTAACACGCAAGAAAAACACTAAGACACAATGAAAAAAAATTCTAACGCTAAGATGCACAACTTTAAAAATCAATGTATCCACGTGTTCGGCCCGGTTGCAAATTAATTTACTTCGCCCCTGTATCACCTGCATCGATGGATCTGCATCTGCATGGATCAAGACCAACAGGTTTATTCCGACGCAAAACCAGTTTCGTATTCAGATGTTTTTCAGTTCTGAGGCCATCACAAATTAACTGGTCTAGTTTAGTGAAAGCGTGCTATTGTTTTTTTGCGGTCTTTAAAAAGAAAAAAAAACATTATAGCCTCAGGCGCGCCTTAGAGATCTTATTCCTACTATACGTTGCGCAAACTAGGCGCCCGAAATTCAAATTTATCCAGCAATATCTAACAATACGATAAAATATGCGGTTTTTGATGCATGGACCACCTTGACCAATGTTGTCTTGGATCACACTGTTTTATATTTATAGTGTACCTACTAACTATCCTGACAAATGTGGGTGAAGAATCAGTAGGAAGAAAAGCAGGAACCATTGTCTTTTCTCCAAAATTTCCATTCGGATTCAATAAGAATAAATTAGTTTGTTCAGTAGATTTTTTTGTTCTTGTCGAAGACAAACTTTTATAGTTTTGAAAAATCCCAAATTTTACCATGTCTTAATTCGCCGTTAAACTACTAATTTACGAAGCAGAAATTCAGAGAGATCAGATGAGAAGGAAGATCGGGCGAGGAGATATGATCAATCTTTTACTGTTTTAACCGTCGAACCAACAATAACACTCCTCGCAGCATTTTCTTAAAATTAGTTAAATCTGATTTTATTCGCACCACGAGTTTTTCCTGTTGTGTGTTGTGTGTGGTTTGCGTGTGTCCAATTTCAAAATCGATTTAATTCACTTTATGAGATTGGGACAGGTTGCAGTCGCTTCCAGAAACACGTGTCACTGGAAACCGCTTTATATTTATATTTCTGCCAAATCTATGTTAAGTACACGAAAATGTAATCTGCAAACGGTTATTTTTCTGTGTGTCACCATGTGTTCTTGGTGTATCAGGTCATAAAGGTAGCCGCGATCGCTTTATATTTTATGGTCTGTCTCTATAAAAGTTGCTTGTTTATTCGTACCAGAGACACTTTACTAATTACTACAGTTTGTTTAAATATTGTCATGGCTGCTTTTGAATTTAAATCTATCAATATTTGCGTATAGTTGTTAGCCAAGTAAAAGTAGTAACTCGTAGTAGTAAACCGGAGATAAAAAGCTATATCCAACAAATCTCTTGAAACATTCTGTCCATATATGTTATTTCTGTTCTCTTTTTTTCTTCGTTTCTAAATATTGTTGGGAAGGGAGTACCTGGGCTCCAGCTATGGTTTGTTAATATGATGGATGTTGTTTTGGTTTGTCATAGCTCTATTCCGGGAGTAAATGTTTTAGAGATTCGAGTGTTACCGAGTTCTTCCAGATTTACAATGTTGTTGATACTTAGCTTGGACTTTGTAGGTTTTGTTGTACACTTAAAATTTGTCTTTGAAACTTTGCTTTAGTTTATTCACCAGATATAAATATTGCCAATTGGTCTCCGTCAGATCTGTATTCATAATCAGAAGATTTATTTTAAAACCTGAAGCTCTATCTCCGATCTTTGTATACTTCCTTCAATACTTCTATCGTACAAGAGGAGGCGCAAAAAAATTGGTTTCACTTGTCCAGCACGTGCAGGTGAGACAGGTCTTTGATTTTTGGTTTATTATAATTTTGATCGGATATGCACTTTAAGTCAAGTGTCGCCCAAATTAAGACAACGTTTAATAGCACTGCATAAATCGAAAGTGTTATTAGTAGAATCCAGCATGTCTTTTAGCGAAACCTTAAATTTTGGAATACTTCCCTGACAGGAACACGAATAAACCGGTGCGGCCAAATTTGATCAACTTTTTTACGTACCTCGAAACGCCACCTTCGTTCGATATATCTCTTGAGTTTACAATACTTCACTACCGCTTTCATTTAAAGACAAACGAATTTTTTTTCATTTCGGCATCTCTACGTGTACACCTGAACTGAGAGTTTTTTAAAGTTCTCATTGAACACTGCACAATAAATAAGTTGGTGGTGGACCCGCTGTTCTCTTTCTTGCAGATAAAAGGAATTCTGCCTGGATAATAAAGAGCTATTAATTACAACCAAGTCGTAATTATTTTTTTGCTAACAAGAATTCTTTTGGCAACGGCGCCGAAGAAAAAGTATTGGAGCGTGAAAATATTTAAGTAATCGAAAATGGTATGCATTTTCTTCATTAGTGAAAAAGGAATTTTTAAATATTCAACTTCGTTGACATTAAAATTCTAATGTATTTATCTGAAATTCAAATTCGAATTAAGCTTTCTCGGTAATAAGCAAAAGTTTCATCGACTTGTCACTGTGGAATTTTGTTAAAATGTCCCGGCTTATTGGGTTGAAATTGCTATAAATTATAGTCAAAAAATATTTGTTAGGAGGATGTTCTAATATCAGAAATTATTTTATTGTTACCGAATTTATTGGTAGATTATTTTTAATTTAACGATGACGATTTGTTTAAAATTTTTATTGGTATTTTAATGGTAACTAGTAGATAAACAATGAAATATTTGCTATGCGTTTAAACAGATTGGTAGAGTGTTCATGAATTAATGAATATCTGGCTTTGGTTAATAACAAATAAATAAATCGCAGGGAATTTATAATAAAAATTGTTAGATTCTGTATTCGCCAAACCAAATGTTTATTTCAGCTTTAGTTAAATCAGCCTACCCCTGGGAACCCGAAAAATAAAATCGTTATAATAAATTGTTTCTCTCTACCTTATAAAATCCTTTCTGATAATTACAAATATTTAATAAAGGAGTAAAAATCCGTTATAAATTCCTTGGTTTCCATGAGGTATGTAAAACGTCCAGTAACACAGTACGTTTTTTATTATAAAAAAATCCATAACATATTTGTTTTTGTATATAAACGTAGAATGTTGTTTCGAGAAATAATTATTTGCATCTATGCATCTAATGTCCCCATTATGAAGATCACACTGTTATATCCGCATCCTTCTGTTGCATAAAATTCACATGATCTTGGGACATTACCTCGCAACTAAAAGTTATACGTGGTGGCATTCAAGAACTTAACGATATGAAAGAGGCAACAGGCTCTTCAACTGTAAAAACGAGATCCTGGGGGAAATCGACCGATGTTCTCGCCTGAGTTCATTAAAACAAATATTGCGTAAATACACACCACGCGGTTTTGTACGCTATAATGGTCGCAAACAAGTAGGGAAAGTCGGAACACGATGGGGTCAGGCGGTAAAACGATTTGATATTCCAACAACCATTTTGAACAGGATGGAGATATATAATATATGAGCGATCATAACAACTTTAGTTTAAACTAAAAATATTTCTAATCTCCATAAATTCTTTTTTTGTTATATAACTTCTCTTTTTAGTTTTTGAAGTTTGAAATAAGACAAATTTTATTTTTAGATTGGTGACTTATTAAATTTCTGCAATAAATAATTAGTGAATTAATTTAAGGTTCCCGTCAAAGAGAGAGAAGATCGCCGATCACTCTATCTCATGTAATTGGTTAAGGAAGTGCTGATACCTATTATCCAATGGGCAAACTAAACAAAACATCTTAAAGTGTACTATAGTTCAAATGGGTCTCAGATAGGTTCCTTTTCTGCGCGATGTTTTGAGAGAAATGTTTTTTATAGAACGAAATGTTGTGAAATATTGTGGACGGAAGAAAAACAAAATAGGCCGCCTAGTCAAAGGACGACCGCGGCAGATGTGGATCATCGAAATTGATGGTTATTGAAAGAATTTATAATTAAAGAAAACCAATAAATAAAAACATGTATGTAGTAAAGTAAATAAAAACAGTTTCGTTAAATAGAAACCATACACGGTCAAATATGTTTGCAAATAAGTGACATTTGAGTATGTTTGGCGTTATTTGTAAACAAGTTTTAGTTGTTAATTTTGTATGGGGCTCCTTTTTACGAGCAGAAAATTTGCACGTTTGTGCTGAAAGGGTCAAATCAATTTGCAAACATATATATTTGCAAATAAATCTGATAGTGTATGGTCCGTTTAATAAAATAAATACAGTAGACTCGCGATTATATATACCAATTAAAACCAAGTTTGTAGCCAATATTTTCAGATTTTTTTATATGTAAAATCCATTCTACCTCCGGTACATACACTATTTTTTTTAAATTCACTAAAGGGATTGTGTTGTATTATTCACTTGATGTTAACTTTTGATTGGTACAAGGCCTTGAAACTTGAAATTTTTACAGGACGGACATCGGTGGGTCCTTTCTCTTAATTTCAACAACTCTAGCTCTACAATACAAAAATATTTCCTAAATAAAATAATTATCTTCGCGTTTTTATCGATTTTATTGGAGACGGCGGAGTAAATTCTATCATGATCTAACGTCTACAGTAAAATCTAGAAAAATGCGAAGATATGTTGTGACGATATTTTTTAATTTAGGAGAAAAATTGGCTTTTCAATCTAAGATAATAGTTCTCCTGGAGTACAAAAGAAAACTTAAAAATGATGCTGGGCCAACACCTCAATTATTAACTATTGAAAGAAATTTTCAGTGTAAACAGTGATTTAGTCTAGTCAAGTAGTTGAAAACCTGCGAAAAATAGTTGCAAGGACCCAAAAATATGAGCGATAGCTCATTCGATTCTGGATTTTATTCTGAGAAAAACTTTTTTTTTTGTTTGTTCCGCAAATAAAAATTACAATAATTGTTATTAACAAAAAAATAAGGGGTTTAGTTTTTTGGCAATAACACAAAGACTGATGGTTAAAATCGAAAATCGGAAAAAAGATTCAAAAACAGGAGAAAATTTCTGATTAAAAACTCCTAACTGCCGGAGTTCTATCTCCATTATTAATAATTTTAATTTAACGCTGAAAATATGGCTCCGCGAAGCCATAACGGGATGCACTCGCCGTCTCTGAAGAGACTAAAAATTTGAATAAATTATGGTGTGTTCTTAATACTTGATGGAATGAGATCCCGTTTGAAAAATCGATTTTACTTCACTTTTCAATAAGTTAGGCAATTGTTAATTTACAGAATTTTATGCGACCTCCGCTTTCAATAAAGACAACAAAATTTTTTCAAAAAATTGACCTATAAATTTTTCACTTCTTGGAGCTTTTCTTATACATGGTGATTTTTTTAAAGGGATCCACCCTAAATATGTAGAAAACAAAAACGTTATGTGCAAAATTCTGAAATTGGTTGAAAGGTTCGTTTAACCCATTTTTGGCGATGTAGTAGTTTTTTATTTCTACGATTAGTTTTTAAGAAAACATCACTTTTGTGGCAAAATTAGTTAAAGTTAAAAAGGTTAGGTTTCTGAAAAATCTAGTATTTTCTGAAATAAAAACTGTTTCTTATTCATTGACATTGACAACTATTCAGTTTTAAAGTAAATCTACATACGTTCGGATGAATAAATGGTCAACTCAGTTGCTGAAAGAGTTGAAATTATTTTTATTTATGGCTCCCAAAACAAATGTGCTAAACATATTCATAAAAGAAATTTCAACAAGATGGAGCTCCACCACATTATGCCTTAAACGTTCGCAATTGGCTTAACAACCGATTGCCGAACCATTGGATTGCCAGACGTGATGCAATTGAGTGACTAACAAGATCATCAGGCTTGACAAGTTTAGATTTTTTTCTCTGGGGCCATTTGAAGTCACACAACAAATTGTTGATGAATGCAAGCGAATTCATTCCGCGAGAAACATTTCAAAACAGTGCTCATTTCGAGCATCTCTTGTAATAACAACAGGCGCTTAACAACAATGTTGTTCAGGAAAAACATAAACGTGGGATGTGCTACAAAACAAGCGGTTTTCTCAAAAACTAATAGTACAAATAAAAAACTACTATATCGCCAAAAAGAGGTTCAATGGACCTTTCAAAATAGTACATTATTATATACGAGTTTAACAAGATGAGTAGGTTTGGGGCACGACGAGCGCAGCGAGAATAGAACTAAGCTAACCAAACGTACTCCTTTTGGGACTTTTGTACTTATATTTTATGAGCTGTACTCCGGAAGATAGTTGTACTGCAAATGTTATCCATTTGTATTCGAATGTACTACCTGTACTCCTTTTCTTTTGTTTCTTTAATTTTTCGTCAGACATCATCGGCAGACGCCGAATAAATCATTTTAGAGATAACTTATCTACAGAAAGAATTTCCTTTTAAATATACATATTCAATGGAAAAATACAATGTTAATTAATTTTGTTGTTATAAAACTTTAAATACAGTTGATTTTTTTAAATCACTCTGCATATGTACTCAAGAAGTTCATGTGCAAAAAGTTTTTAAAAATTAATTATTTTGTTTATAATAATTATTGTTTAAAGTTGAAAAAAAAAATCTAAAAAATGTTTAACATATTTTTTTATTATACCTGCATCAGAATCGCCGTTTAAAGCACGCCTGAGCGTGCGAATACAGGCGATTAAAGCACGGCGAGCTTTAAGGGTTGTCAAGGAAATATAGGTATCATTATAACTTCATCAAATTTGAAAACTTTTCATATTCCTTCAGGTATGGGTCTTTTAACTTCGATGGTAGTATTTTGGATTCCGCTTGTTCGGCCAATGCTTCTATATCGGGTGAAATCTCGTTTTAACTCATTTTTCCTCTATTTTTGCTGACACGACTAAATGCAATGACAGACGTGGACGCGAAAAAAACGTATATGTACAATAATTGTCGTAACTAATGGCAATATTATTACGCCATTTCGATTTATCACGACAAAAAATATTTCTAAGTTTTTAGTGCTTAATTTGTTTCCAGTATTGCTGGTATAATAAAAAATAGCGTAAAGTATTCGTGGAAAACTGGTCTTTAAAACACTTGCTCTATTTCGAGCACTCCCGGCTACGCTAACGTGCTCGAAAACTCGCGCGTGTTTTAAAGACCTTGTTATCCACTCATACTTTAATATACTATTTTCTACTTTGCTTTCGTACTGAGGCTATTCCAATACACTTTTGCGTGTCATAATAGACAAAAACGGTGTTGTAATAATTCTACTAAAAATAGTATTTTATTTTTTTAATACATATTGGCAAATTGACTAGTTTAATATGTAAGAAAAATCCCCAGGAAATAATGATTTAAAAAGAAATTCTTAAAAACAATTTTTATTGTTTGTAATCGTTTTTTTTATATTTCTAATGTTTAAATAATTAGAAATTAAAAAAAATTGTTTTTATTAAAAATTTAATTGTTTATTAATTCATTGTTTATTAGTAGAGATAGAACTCCGGGAGTTGGGAGTTTTCATCGGAAATTTCCTCCTCTTTTTGAATCTTTTTTTCCGATTTTTCCGATCACTTATAGTTTTTGTGTTATTGCTAAAAAACTAAACCCCTTATTTTTTTTAGTTTTTTGTTAATAATAATTACAATTTTCATTTGCCGAACAAACAAAAAAAAAGTCTTTCTCAGAATAAAATCCCGAATCGAATGAGTTATCCCTTACATTTTTCGGATCCTTGTAACTATTTTTCGCAGGTTTTCAACTTCTTGACTAGACTAAATCAATGTTTACACTTTGTAGGTATATTATTCCTAACAAGTTCACGAAAAAAACAGTTAGAACTATAGTACAAAACACATCGGAATGTTCAAGAACTTCCCCCTTGTGCGTACGGGTCTAAATGAGTATTTTTGTCCTGATTTATGAGAATCTTTTTTACACTATTTTTTGCTCTGAATGTCCAGAGATTAAATAGTGCCGCCGCCGCCGGCCCGTTGCCGAATTGTGAACTATAGACCGCAAGACACCACCTCGTAACCAAAAGCTGAAACTTTTTATTGTCTTTTTAACTGGGAAACGGACCACAATACATGGCGGCAATCTTGAGCATTTTGGAATGAACGTGTCATTTTCATTCCCGACTCCTGCACAATCTAAGCCATTATTTCAAATGATTTTAGTGGCATACGCATTCAGTGCACTTTCTTCATGGGACTAGGTATTTTGAACAGATTTGGTTAGAGCATCGCTGTAATAAATGCGTTTTTCTCAGAATTATTTGGAGCCTTCCAGAAACGAAATATTTAACATTTTTTTTCTCAGTTACAATTCATACTACACCTGTGCAAACACTTACTCTACTTTACAAGGATAATTTTTGTTTTTCTATAATTGCACTGGTTTTTCCGTGAAGCTGGAATGAAATAGACCGTGTTTTTACACAGGCGTTATATCTATATATATCGACTCAAACGGTCCCCTTTATTGCTTGATCCAACATCCCCCTCTTCCTCTACATCTGTTTTACGCAGGAAGAATTAGTTTGATCATGAAGACAACCCGTTTCAATTAGTCTTGGTTTAATTAGTGCTGTAAATCAGTATAGTAGATTGACTGTATATTAATAACACAATTAGTTGCAATCTGTACACATGTTCCATATGCGAGCCACGTTAATGAACCATGTTATAATGATTGTAAATTACAGACGTGCTTTAGCTTCGATCTATACTCCCACACTTTACTTAACGATGTTTGTCATGTTTGCCCTGGTGTCGATGTTTGTACGACACCCTTATGCGTCACTTTCTCCGCCTTTTAGTTCTTGGGGGCGCTTCCGAGGATATTAAGTGATGTGATGTTCAGCGATATATCCCGCACCAGAACCTCTGATGCCCCGTCGTTATTGCGACCAAATCTTCGGATATAAAAACATAAGAGAGAAGTGACTGGAAAAAATATTACATCAACTAATGGAATTCTCTTCTAATAATAACATTGTCATTTTTGATTTACACATTTCATTTTACGCTTGCAATTTCTTTCACATAATCATTTAAATTGATGAGAAAACAAAAGAATTATTCTTATCATAATTAGAAAAAGCTCTCAAACCTATTTGTATCAGTTGATTCGTTGATGGTCCACTCAACTGGTTCGTTAATCTCGTAGTATTAAAATAGATGTTGTTTTGAAACTTTGTAGATTTTCCGCACGATTTATGTTGGAGAAAGTAACAATAATAATTTGGATCAAAAGGTCAGAAAATAACAAATCTGAGGGTAACTTCGGAGTCGGGAAGGTGTAGGGTGAAGCAACGCGAAGACTTACAAACACATTTGCTGGGTCTGTGACTCATGTTTTTTTTGTGGCGAAATAATCAATAAATTTTAAAAGAAAGAAAATATTGTTTTAAAACAAATTTAGCACAATTGTTAATGTTTCTTTTTGATGTCTAGACCAGGAACAAACTTTCCGGACAAGTTACGCTACTCTGAAATAAGGAAACAAAGAACTTTCAAAGTTTTAATTTGCTTCTTATATAAAGCTTCTTCGTTGCTATTGAGTATAACATTTTTTGTCAATATGTGGTTTTGTGAACTATCATACATACTTCAATAAATATATTATTCCTACTGAAAATGGTTTTACCGAGTTATTCGTTTGCTGAAAAGCATTAATTTTCCATAGCCTGCATAAAAATGAGTTAAAAGAAATTCCAAGAATTCCATAGATCAAAGAAGGAGGAGGATACCTGATAAAGTAAAGATTCCCAACATTTTTTGTGAGATTTAAATCAAGAAATATGGTACCTTGTAAAATATGCTCAATTTGAAGTAGGTATGTATTTCATTTGTAGCAAAAATCCGCTTGTGTTGAGGTTTAAATTTCGAAGCAATACATAAAATTTGCTAAAATAGTTCAAACTCGATAATGTATTGTTTTATACATATAACATTGATATTCTCCAAAGATATTATTACCATTATCAAGAATTTGGTGTTTACCACTCGTTACTCATCTTGTAGATGGCAGTAAAATTTTTTGAGACACCTCTTAGTACAATCTCTTGCAACTACCCAGTATCCACTACAACGGCTAAGCACCTGGAGGATTGGTACGATCTTAACTCAATACTATAAAAAGTTGCATTCAGGGCATAATAGCCAGTTAAAATATAAGTGCAGAGTACATACAGAAGGTAGACACAATCAGCTCTCATAATAAGAGTATAAGAATAACTTTACATAAAATGTTGGAGTATTTCTTTGGTTTAGCGGAGTAATCAAAAGATCAACCAACTTCTGACTACGATTTTAGAAATGAAAAATATAGACAGAGAATAAGTTTGTAAGTCGAAAAATGGCTAAAAAGGCTTTCAGAAACTTGTTTTTACCACGGCTTTCTCTCCTCCTTCTTCTTTCTCCCCCTCTCCTCTTCCATAACTCCTTCATCCATTTTATTCCGTCCATCTAAATCCAGTATTTCCTCCCTTTCCTCACATAGTCCAAGCAAATTAGACTTTTTAGAAGAAATAATTTTAAAAGTTTTGAAATTTTGGTTATGAACTCCCAGCAGGGACCCAAAAAAGATCCGAAGAGTTCCCCGGGGGGGAGCTTCATCCCCTTTTGCCCAAAAAATCGTCCCCGAGCGTTACGTTTTAAAAGGATTCTGCATTTTTCTCATCAACGGTAACTCCGACGAGAAAATGTTATAGGAGTTATTATTGTTACAGAAGCTTTTGCCTATATCCGCTCATAAATGATCGGAAAATGAATATAGTTTTCACACACACGCACACGCACACACACACACACACACACACACACACACTCCGTGGAGATGTCGAAGGGACCGTAGGGTGATGGGGTTTCAAGTGAAAGAATATCGTTGAAAATAAAATGCAGGCAGGGGCTTTAACTCAATTTCGTACCGCATTCGCCGTTTATCGTTATCTCCTCATCCACTGTTTCTTTTTTCATTCCACACCACCTTCACTGTTCTTTTCTACTCTCTCCTTCTTCTGCCTCTTTTTGTTTTTATTTGTCTGTCTATATTTTTCTTTTGCTTTTAGAGCTTCTGTTTGTTTTCGTCTTTATGGATTTTTGTAGCTGCTTTTTCAAATTTTTTTCAATTCTTTCTCCCCGTTCCCTACTGCTCGTTTTTCGATTCTTGCCTTTTCTAGTTTTCCTTTGTACTCTTCTACTTCTTGGTCGTCCCATATTTTGATTATCATCTTGTTCTCCGTTTCCTCTGCTCTTTCTTCTCCTCTTTTCTCTTGTCTCCCTTTTCCTATGCTTATAGGTAGATGGTCTGACTCTTCCTATGCATATTTCTATAGCCAGATGGTCTGACGCTGTTCTTTCCCTTTCACTGAATTCTTCTACTTGTCTATTTACTATTCCATAGTCTATCATCGTTTCTCCCCTGTCTGTTTTCCTTCTTCGCCCTTTCCCTTATTTCCATTCAACGCCTTCCACCCTTTTTCCTCTATCCATTCCGTCAGTTTCTTCCTTTCTTCCCTATGAACTTTCTCATAGCTATACAAGGTGTTATGGTAGTCCTAGCAAAAAATAAAACCAGAAGTAGAACTCAAAAGTCAAAATAAATCGATTTGGAAGTAGAGCAGTTTTGATTGTAGAAAAATATTCGCGAACTTAATGAATTGTAACGAGTGAGCAACAAAATTCGTGATCGCAGTTGGCTAAACGTATATCAGTTCTTTTACTTTACTGTTTACATTAATTGTCAAACTTTTAACCTATTTTCTCTGACTGTCAAAAATGTGAATTTCTGCGTCAATACTGTTATCCCTTTTAAGCCCCGTTTCCACTGAAGAAACATTAAGGAACTTTGCTCTTTGTCGCGTGTTTAGGAAATGTTTGGCAACCACGGAGGAATTGGCAACATACATAAACTTTGTGTTTCCATCTGAGCAACTGAAAGTCGCCTATAGTTGTAGTTTGAGAAAGTGCAACTTAGTGTTTCCACTGATGTGAAAAGTTGTAGCAATATGGAGGAGGAAGACGTGTTATTATCGCGTGTCGATTTTTCTTTTGATGTTACCGCTAGAAATGGAAACCAGGGACAAATGGGAACAAACAAATGAGAAACATTCGGAAACATTTGGGAGCTTTTAGAAACATTTTCGGAAACAATTAACAGAAACACAAAAGTTGCTCAATGTTTCTTCAGTGAAAACGAGTTAGGACAATATAACTGCATAATGTTGAAATAACAAGTGACTAATTCAAATTTATTCCCCCCTTACAATGCTCAAGATACTCTCTTTCAAGTGGATGTAATACAGGTTCTGCAATAATGAGAGAATGTACGGGTCCCCCCAAATCCACCTGGGACATCTCCTGGAGGCTGCAAGCCAGAATCTTCTGAGTTTCAGATCCTACTCTAGCAAGACCAATGCAAAGGGTGTTTTGAGTCGCTACAAATCCAATAAGAGTTATTTTTACACCAGTTTGACATCTACCTAAATCATCCTGTCTCTTGTTCTTCAGTATCTCCAGCAGTTGCTGCGAAGTCTCACACACAGACATGAATTTAGGTGGCATGTACTCCTTCTTCTTCTTTGTTAAACTCTCTAATGTGGGCTGCTTGACCTTTATATCTGCAACATTTCCCTACAGTACTCTGTCACAATACTGAACAAACCTACCCAACAAACACAAAGTGTGCAACTTATTCCTATAATTAGAACTCTTTTCATAAAAACTGTCTGGTTTCCAACCCTCAGTTCAATAGGGAATTGAGACAGTCTCCTCAAAACTTTACAACTGCAATCTACAGTGTTCAAAATGGAAGCATTGTGGACCACCCTCGTGTCAACCTCACGCTCTCTTGCTCTCAGCACCAGGTTCGTGTGGGTCGTGGCCCCAAACGGGTCTCCAACCACCAGCAAGGCAACGTCTGTAGTTTCAGTCCCTGAAAGGATGTCGTCGGCTCCTTGTTGCACCAAGTCCCGGTCTGCTACGATGAGTTTGCGGCCGTAGAAGTCCTCCTGGCTTTCCAAGAGGTATTATAAGAACTAAATTTGAAATATTGGGACTTACTAGGGCTTCGGTTCCACAGGTTAGGATCGACGTGTAGGCCTCCAGATAGACTTTGTCGCAACGTATTATTATTTCCAAACCTTTGACTTTTTAAGGATATTTCGGCATGTACCATTATGACAATTGCACCTGTTGAGATAAATGACGCACTGATGTCTTTGAGGCTTCTTCCATAACTTGTCTCACTCTTTCAACCGTTTCAGGTATTCGAACATCCCGATGTCTACCACTACCTTCTTTTCAGTTAACACTTCCAGTAGCATCGATTTAGAACGTTGCAGAAATTACTGTAGCTTATAACAATATCACGATATTGTTCCCAGATATCCGGAATATAATGTTTTCAAATCCCGTTTACTTTTGTTGCATTGTACGGGTCCCATTCAAGTGAACTTTTGCAAAAGAACAGATTTTTATTTCAAATCAGATTTCACAACTCGATGACTTTATACACAATCGTATCGATCAAGAATCGACTCAAAATTTTGGATTCAGAGGCTCCTACGATCACGAATTTTGTTGCTCACTCGTTATATTCTCCAGATTGACTTTAGTGTTTGATTTGTTGTTGAATAAGTCCATGTTTTAGAATTAATGAAGATTTTAATGCAGGAACCTTGTCCTGATTTAAGATTTGAATGTACTCCGTTGGTTGGTTGGATTTAGACTCTTTTGTAAATATTGTGCAGGCCCGAGTGTGGCCAGTCAGGTATACGGATTTATAACCCTTTGAGTTTCCCCAACTTGTCTACGCCGCTGCGAATAATTCTCAACAACCACTAAAATTCGCAATTTTTTTGATCATTTTTCTAAGCCCTTATTTCACCCTCCGCCTATGAGTTCATGAACTTGAACGAATGAAGAAGTTTTTGTGCGATCGGTTTAAACACCTTCTAAAGTAAAACAAGAAACAAAACAAAATGACTGACTAGACCAGAAGAGCTGAGACTACGAAGCACACACACATACAGAGAGAGAGAGAGAGAGAGAGAGAGAGAGAGAAAGAGAAAGAGAAAGAATGAAAGGAAGGCAAAACGGCAATAAACGACGCAAGGCAGGAATCGTAAGAGGACATAAAAAGACAGAACACTACAGAGAGAATGAAATATTATTTTACGGTACAAAAAAAAAAAAACTGCTCACAATCAGATAAAGAAATGAATATAACATGCCAAGTATAAAAGATAAAGAGGGAAACATAATAACAAGTCAAGATAAAATAATGGATAGATAGAGAGAGTATCTTAAAGAAGTAATAAGAAGAAAGTGGAGGATAAATTTAATAATCGATAGCATAAGAGAAGAGACAATACTACGACGGGAATGGGAAAAGAAGAATTTAATAAGCTGAGGGACGCATGACACCCAATACGGATTTGCACAAGTAAAGGGACATCATGTATCAACGTATGTAAATAAGGACGAGTCGTATACCAGATGGTTAACTAAGAAAACTGTTTCATATGGTTTGAATGATGAGAGTTAGGCGCTGGTCAGGTAACCCATAAAGCCATTGTTGGCAACCTTGAATACCAAAAAACCTATCGATTTAATTACATACATGTCATGCAGATGTGTGTCAAAATTGAAAGTCAAGAAATATTGTTTTCAATAACTTTTGTAAGTACTAGGCCGGGAATTTAATGTTAATCCCTTCTTTAGTTAGAATAATAAGTAATAATAATAACGAGCGTTCAATAAAAAACCTGGTTAGAGTAGGCTTTGAAATTGCGTTTTTGTTTTATTTTTTTACAGTGTAGAGCTTGACTGATTAACACGAAACTCTCCATGACAGATAAGATAACCTCAAAATTTCAGAGAAGCTGCAGTATTATTAATAATTAATATTATGCATCTTAAAAAGAAGTGTTGACAAGTGTTTTAGGGTATTAGTTAGCGGTATTATATAGACCGACACGATTTGGGGGTTTGGGCTGCAATGTCCTGCAGGTATCTCCAAGGTTCCTACAAGGGTTGGTAAAAAGTTAAGTGCATTCAGACCTTTGGGTGTGATGTTAATCGAGTTATTTTTAGATATCGGACACTTTATGATTTGGTTTTACACCTTTATTTCTTCAAAATGTAGAAATTAAAACACTCTTTCGAAGGATATGACCAACTGACAGTTTCTAACCAAATTTCTACAAATGTTTATTGCGAATTTTACAATCCCTTAGAAGGACACAAAACAGTTACAGTAAATTAATGGTGAAAATGTTTTCAATATTTCTTGTAGAGAATTGTGCTTTTTTTCTGATCCCATTAAAAACAGTGCAAAAAATCTTCAGTTTCATATTTTTTCTTACATCGGCTACGGATGCTTGGTACATACATGAAATTTTTAATGTGGCCAAAGGAAGAAGTCACTTGCAGTTTCGCTTGTTACTTTATCATATTTCACCCTCAAAATTGTTCTCTTAAATGCGCAAATCTGAAAAGTATGGTTAGGTAGAAGTTTTAACTCTTCAGAAGCAAAAGACAAACCTTTTCTTTTGCAGGTGTTATTAGATCAGGGTGCGCCTCACTAAGTTTCATTAAGAAAGTGTAGAGCATAATATGTAAGTGTTTTTAATGATATCTTCTATCAGACATTCTTTGTTTGATGACACTTTCACCCACCGGTCAGCTTTGGCACAACTCACGCATTTTCTGATATGTTGGGACCGTCTTAAATTCATGTTTTCGTACCATTTCGTACTTGCAAACAAGGTTTAGGAAACGGCTGCTGTAGCGACTGTCATTGCAACGTCCATGTGCTTTGTAGCAGCACCTCTGCGTGTCTTTTGATCACTTGCCATCTTGCTAGTTGCAATACTTAACTCGAACTACAACGAAAGAACGTCCATTGACAAAGCAACAACGTTTCAAATATAAATTTCAA
Source organism: Diaperis boleti (assembly GCA_963583935.1). NCBI lineage: Eukaryota > Metazoa > Arthropoda > Insecta > Coleoptera > Tenebrionidae > Diaperis > Diaperis boleti. The sequence goes on along the minus strand of OY757242.1, from coordinate 41,897,044 downwards.
TAATTTGTCCGATTTTAGTGCTGGTTGCCTAACCTAAACTGAATTAAATGACAAGTTAGTTTTTGTAACAATTGCAATGTACACTGTTATAAAAATGCCCAGCCTCCTCTAACCAGGTTTATTTTTGAACGCTCGTTATTAATAGAAGGCCTTGTGTTTTTTTCTCTGGTCAGATGTTTTGACCATCTGACCAGCAAGGAACCTTGTGAAGGTCGGAATCACGAGGATTTCCTTCTGGTCTAATTTAAAAAAAAAAAAAATAAAAGAAGGCCTTATACTTTCATTTAAGACACCATTATGCGATAGACCAGACACCAGTGCTGCCCTATGTCCCGAACGATATTGAGTCCGTTGTGGAGAACGAAAGGTGCCGAATCTATCGGAACTTCTCGCTCTCCACCGTCAGGCAGATAACAGCGAACAAGCCTGACGTGGTTCTATTGGACCACTCCTCCAAGCAGATGTTGGAGGCTCCTGCTGAAAATAACATCTGCGTCAAGGAGGAGGAAAAGCGGACAAAACATCAAGACCTGCTCTTTGAACTTAGGAGGCTGTAGTCAAGTTACTCAGTGAAGCTCGTCGTTTTGGTAATTGGGTGCATGGGAGGCATCAAGGACTCGCTCGTCTCCAATCTGAAAATCATTCCTGCCTGCCGTAAACCGGCAGATACCCTTGCGGTTGGAATGCAGAAAGCAGTCGTCTTGGGGTCATTACCTTACCAGCAAGGAACCTCGTGAAGGTCGTAATCACGGGGAGCTCCTTCTGGTCAATACGGGAAAAAATAATAATAGAAGGCCTTACATTGGCCTTACATTTGCCTTTCTGAGATCAAGTGGGCTGAAGTCTGAGACTGAGGGATTCATTTGCGCCGCGCAAGATGGTGTAATTAGCGCCGCGTGATGGGTATAGAGGTTCCGAATGTAAGCTGTCGAGCTTGCCACACAGCTTTAGAAACAACAATGCATATACTTGCGGCTTGTCCAGTATATGCACCTTGGGCCTATATCCATCGCCACAATGCGGCACTGAGAATACTATACTTTCATTTGAGGCACCACTATGCGATAGACCAGACGCCAGTGTTACTTTATGTCCCGAACGATATTGAGTCCGTTGTGGAGAATGAAAGGTGCCGAATCTACTAGAACTATTCGTTCTCCACCGTCAGGCAGATATCAGTAAACAAGCCTGACGTGGTTCTGCTGGACCACTCCTCCAAGCAGATGTTTGTAATTGAATTCTCGGCTCCCGCCGAGAATAACATCTGCATTAAGGAGGAGGAAAAATGGACGAAATATCAAGACCTGCTGTTCGAACTCCGCACGTTGTACACAACTTATACGGTGAAGCTAGTCGTTCTGGTAATTGGGTGCATGGGAGGCATCAAGGGTTCGTTCGTCTCCAGTCTCAAGATCATACCCGCTTGCCGAAAGCCGGCAGAAGCTCTTGCGGCCGAAATGCAGAAGGCGACATCTTGGGGTCGTTGCGTTTGCTCAGGGCACATGATTCCCGGTATTCGTAGTTACTCACCCCATGGCTTTGGGAAGTGGCTACGATGTTCGATTTAAACATCTGACCAGCAAGGAACATCGTGAAGGTCGGAATCACGAGGATTTCCTTCTGGTCTAATTTTAAAAAAAAACAACATAATTCTAGTAATTGGGTGCATGGGAGGCATCAAGGGTTCGTTCGTCTCCAATCTCAAGCGATCATACCCGCTTGCCGAAAGCCGGCAGAAGTTCTTGAGGCCGGAATGCAGAAGGTAGTTATCTAGGGGTCGTTGCGTTTGCTCAGGGCATATGATTCCCGGTATTCGTAGTTACTCACCCCATGGCTTTGGGAAGTGGCTACGATGTTCGCTTTAAACATCTGACCAGCAAGGAACATCGTGAAGGTCGGAATCACGAAAATTTCCTTTTGGTCTAATTTAAAAAATAATAATAATAATAATAATAAAGAAGTTTAATAGTTCAGGGAGGCCGAGGACTTTTGAGTTTGGAGTGTCTTCATAACCGTATAATGTTGAGTACTGCCTGCAAACTTTTCCGGATGATTTTCGATTAAATAGAGCGAGCGAAAACAATTTTTCTAGAAAAAGGACCGTTTTCCGAGGATGCCATTTTTTTTTCGAAAAGTTTACGGAACCAGAAATGGGTTTTTTATCATGATAATTTTTTTAACATAGTAGCTTTGATGGGCATGAGCAGAAGTCAGTGTCAACTAATCTCAAACTTTAAACTAATTGCAGAAGAGAACGGAAGGCCCAATCCCAGTTCTGACACCGCGAGGGGGCTTGAAAACACAGCCCCGATTCGGGGGATAACACACAAAGTCGCAAAAAAAAATGTCGACGGTTCCAAGAATCACAAGGAAATATTCTTTATTTAAAAATGTTGGGAGCTATACCAGAAAAACCTTGTTTGTTACACGTACCTAAAAAGTTTTTGCGGACTTATCTGCTAAATGCATCGCGACACGAAAATGCGTAACGTTCAATAATATAATTGTGGGGATATTACGGTATTTTATATTGTACCTCTTCTCTTCGTTGAGAATGGTGAGTAATTTTCATTTGAGATCATACCCGCATCCTTAGGTACTATTCTCAATTATTTCTTGTGCAATAAAAAGTTTCACTTCTGTCGCGCGTGAATTCCACACACTATTAGTTTTTGATACATTTACTACATGAATTGAGATTTCAATTCTCAAATTTACCATACTAAAGAGTGAGACACGTCTAAGGGCACCCTGTACAAATATGAATTTCCAACCTAATATTTGATGCAATGTAAAATGACTGTTAATTTACCCTACAAGAGCACCTACAATTTGTGGATAGTCGTTTCATTTAATATACACACAATTGAGTTTTTTGTACGAAATTTATATGCAGTTCCAATAGTAGATTATTGTTTAGATTATGTTCGGAAACAATTCTTCCGATTTATTAAGTTTTTATTGCGTATCCGGCTGAATGACCTATTTCTTCCTGCAGATCATGTTGACCCTTGCTGTAACATTTTCCATGTTATTCTTCCATGCAATCACATAAAAGCCAGGACGAGGCTGCCCTAAAAACGTTGTTTACGTTCTGTCAGGCGGTTTCACAAATTATTATTATCCATATGTAGCTATACACACATGTTTACATGTGTACCTGTGTCCTAATTTATAACGAATATTTTTTGCTACAGAAAGGATCATTTCGCGTCGAAAATAACGAGGACAGTCGTAGTATTTCTAATTGCAATCATGATTTCAAGCCCGGGTGAATTTGATCAGCGGCGTCGAGTGAACCGCTTTTGCAATTATCAAATGTAATTTTGTGCTATAAATTGGGGATTCTTTTCTATTTTATTCCTTTGAGAAGCTTATGCAATATTGATGTTGGTAGTAACCACAACGGCACGAAATTTTCCTACTTTAGCTTTCATAAACATTCATCACAGAGTCGGATGTTGTTTCTGAAATAATTCAACACAAATCAGATTTGTGTTGCAGTGTGTGGTGAAATCCTATTTGTGCTGGCTGTCTGCAGCGATGACAGCTACCGTGACGTGTATTTTTCTCCGAAAAGGGATTATCGTATAAGGTTTTTGGCAATGGAAGAGTCATTGTTAAGAAGTTTTCTTGTTGCTGTGGTTGAACTACCAATAAATACGACGTTATTTTTCTTTAATATCTTTATGACTTGTATATCAGATTTGAAAAAAGCTTGTCATAAATCAGTTTCTATGTAAATTCGAAAGCAGAAATGGTCATAAAAACTTATTTTGTTTGTACATACAGGGTGTCTCACGAATGCCTACATTCAAAGCACTGGAATGCACTATTGAGGACCGCTGATATTGGTTTTAAAAGCGATGAATGAAAGCCTGAAAAGAAGGACACAAATCACGTGTAATCTACACGCAAAATTTAAGTTTTTATTCTCCAAAATAATGATGAATTTATAGAAATTAAAGAAAAGCCCGAACATGACGGAACCAGGATTGCCGAAAACACCAGGCATTTCGCGAATTGTTTGGGCAGCATTTTCCATTCGCCAGCGCAATTCCTGCACTGTGCCATCAGGAGTAGCATAGGCTAATGATAATTATTGTTTCATATGGCCCCACACAAAAAAAAATCGCACGAACTTAAACCTTTGGAGCGAGGCAGCCACGGCACAGGTCCACTATGTCCTATCCATTTATTTGGATAATTAGCATTTAAGCACTTCCGCAAAATAGCAGCGTAATGTGGAGAAACTCCATATTGTATATACCACATCTAACTGCATTTGACTCGGTGGAAAGAAAAGAAATGTGGTCGACTTCTAGAAAACAGAAATATCTCAAGAGTCTTAAAGAAGCTTAATAGAGCATATATGTACAACGTTTCCCGGAAATGACTAGATTAATTTCAACCAGTAGTAGAATTCATCAGTGTCAACAATTTTTCTTAATAAAATTTTGCTCTAAACCCTGTGGTTATCGTGTTAAAATTAGTTGAAGTTTTGACGTTAACTTAGTGATCCGCTCATGAAGCACTAGACGATGATGAAAACACACGACAAAAAACTTCTAAACGTCTTTACCTCAACATCAAATGCTTGTGATGTCATGAAAAATCAAAATTGTGGGACCTAATAGCATGAGGATTTACGTCCGCTCATACATGCCTATTATTTAAGTTGAAAATACCTTCTCTGGTGATTATTATTAAATCCTCAGGCAGTAAAAATTGACCTTTTTGGACGTGATAGGGATTCATTTATTGCTCTTTCAAAATTTTCCAAATTCGATTTGCTAGCCTTCGGGACCCGGCGGTTTTGTGCAAAACATTAATTTAAATTGGGCACACGAGAAAGAGACGGCATTTTTTACCATAATAATTTCGAGTAATCCCCAAAATAGACCAGTAATGCACAGGAGAACTTGCCTACCCTGTCCTGCTAGACGTGAAAGTTCGCAGCATCCTGCAGCTGGTTGGCAGCGCCCTGAAGTCAGTTGGTAGGGCACTGTAGCTGGGTTGGCGGTGTGACTCAGAAATGGCCTCATTCCTTTTTCGACAGGGGCAGGTAGCGGCATTTACGCCTTGAACATTTTAATTTTGTTTTTTTATCTGATTTTATTCCACTACGAGTTTTCCTGTTTTAAAATTCTATGTATTGTATACCAGAAAGTCTTAGATAAAATCTTTTTAATTTTACCGTTGTCCGGCCATCTTTGTAGTGTAACTAATCAGAAGATCGCCATTATGGAAAGCGAGTCGTCCGTCCTTTGTTTAGCCAGATCTTGATAAATCCACTATTGCTATTCAAACCCGTATAAATTAATAAATAAGTATCTGTTTTTCTGTATGAGGTCAACAGCAGCTTGCGATCATTTAAAAGCTATTTTGTCTCTGTTAACTTGAATTAATCACCAAGAACTTAATACAACAAAAGGGAAAAAAGCGGCACAGCGTTAGACCCAATTTACCGTACCGTACCGCGGTTTGCATGTAAACGAGATCTAGCTAGTCTTAGGCATCGTGAGACCAAGTTTCTGTATCTATGATTCTTTGTGCATGTTGTGGTCTAGGTGTAGTTGCGCCTCGATTTGGTTTACACCCTCTAGATATCGTTGCGTTGCCATCGTTTCGAAATGGCGCCCGAAAACACTTGCGTCTCCGTCATTACATTTCGTTACTGTATATTTTATTTTATTATGTTTGTCCATAGATGTATAGAATAGAATCAACAGATAGACCAAATAGCATTTATTTCGTGGTTCACGTTGCATGCTGCTATTGGAGGGGGGGGGGGGGGGTGTTTAAGATTAGCAAAAACATTGTTCGAGACTGAGTTTTCTTCACAGTCATATTATACTTGTCTGGATATTGTGAAACGCCAAGTTGGTTGCATTCACTAAACTTGGTGAAATCGGGGATAGTGCTGGTAAGATCACGTGACGCAACGGACGGTGAGTCACGAGGAGACTCTCGAGGGAAGCACACCTGGGATCACCTGCTTCGCAATACCTGTCGGTTTTTGTTGTTATTGTTATGAATAAAGTGCGAGGTGGGCCAGCATAGAAGGGGAGGGTCAATCTCCGACATACTGATGAGACAATATGGTGTTACAGTGAATGTACAATGGACTTGCATTTGAGCTTTTATGAGTTGTGTTTAAATTTTTTATCATTTGATGTATTCTTTCTTGATATGATTCGTTAGCTTTAAATTATTTGAGTATTTTTTATAACATCTAGTAGAATTGATTAGAGAGAAATGTATCAATCTTGACACAAACTCAATTTATTTATAGCGACAAATTTTACGTTACGCTACGGCAGCGCACAGATATGAGCCGGAAATTACGTTTCTCGTTTAGCTCGCTGAGAAAATTCAAATTAGAAATTTTCTTTCTAAATGTATATTTTTCAATCATGTTTTGTCTCTTGTCTGTATAACCTGCGTACAAACCTTTTACGCTTTAGGTTTTTCATTTTCACCGAACAATACCTACGAAATTCAAGATACTGTGTAGCTATTGAAAGATAAAATTCGCGAGGCAGAGGGTGACGTGGTGTGTGTGGAATAATATTACGAAGGTTCGTCCCGCCTGTGGTAATAGTCCCGCGATAATAATTACAATAATTCTGGTCGTTTTTGTTCGAGGAAAGACTTAAAATTAACCATACACAGACTGTTGCAATAAAAACACAACTCTAGAAAACCGTTATTTTTTGTTGAATGCAATATTCTGGTCATCAGTTCCAGACATGGAGATTTATTATCTACAAAGAGCAGTTTACGATCTAAAATAAGTTTATCTGTGAGTAGTTGGTTGTTGAACTGACTAATTTTGTTAGAGCAGAAATGAAATTTTGCCTAAACAATGCTGTATAAATCTTGTGAAACGTGTACCTACGAGAAAAAGCGGTTTTTGTATAGAAGCGAAAAAATATAATTATAACAGCTGTAAATTTTTTTTTACACCATAAACAGTAATTATTATTATTTTTATATCTACGGTATAACTACATACAGAGTGATCATAAAGTTCGGCATAAAATTCATAATTTAGTTATGTACTAAATTGCCATCTTTTGACATAAATTCAATTTTTTTCAATGGCAACCTCCATCTCTTTGCGTTTTAGATACATTTTTCAATTTCCTATTAAACAAGAGTAAAAAAGTGATACCTTGCATGACATTTTTTTGGAAGAATTACGTTTTACATCAAAAATAAAAATTTTATTCCTTGAATTTTTTTAAAAAATAACAATAAATTTGGAAAGCAAACAACGAAAAATAAAAAAAAGCATTTAATAAAATTTAACGCAAGTGCTCAAATTGCCACCCGCCAATTATTTGACACATTTCCAGAACGTGTATAACTACGCCATTTCACCACGGATTCATAGTGAAATAGTATTTTTTCAAGGAATACAAATTTAATTTTTTGAAGTAAAACTTTCCACATCCACATATCCGTTAGAAGTCTTTTTTTTCAAAAAGAAAAAAATAGGTATGCAAGGTCTCACTTTTTACTCTTGTCGAATACAGAATTGAAAAGTGTATCTGAAACAAAAAAAGGTTGAGAGTTGCCATTTAAAAAGATTGATGACGGTGAAAGATGGCAATTTTAAAACAAAAATCGACCTGTTCGAGCGTTTTTCGGAAAAACATTACATAATAAGTAAATTATTAATTTTGTGCAGAAGTTTGAATTACTCTGTATATCAAACAAAAGCGAAATTAGAAAAATACATGGTTATATGAGCAAATCATAAGTAAATTTTCTTATATTGTTGTAACTATTTAGTGTTTCCAGAAACCTAGTCCTCAAAGCTCTCTGAAATTCCCATTATATTAATTTGTGCCCTATGAGGGTTCTGCGCTGATGGACATACATTCACTCTCAGACTAGTTTCAACATTATATTAAATAAGTCAAAGTTGTTTCTACACTAGTTGAAAAACTACTTAGCAACTCTAACTTCTCTTGCTTAGACTGCAGTTTGAGATGTGCTAGACGAAACTCCTCATCTTTGCAAATTTATATAAATTATTATAGCAATGCTCGCCGTGAATTTTAACTTAAAGCTTATTTTTAAAAAGCACGGAAAGATTGTACGTTTCAACGTTTGGTCAAATTAAAGATTTGGAGCAACTTAAAACTACATTACACATTACACAGAGATACTAACAAAATTTACTTAAAGCAAGGGCTATTTTGAAGTTAAAGTCAAAATTAGGATTATTGTGCTTTCTGGTACAAAGGGCACCACTGACATTTAGATATGTTTGTTTCTCTTAAAGTGAGAACGGCTGTCCACATAGCCATTGTGCTAACGCTGGAATGACGTACTGTTATTAGAGGGAAATTATTATTCGCAAGGATATTATTACAACCGCTTACGGTTTAGACAGAGTTACAATACCTTTGCGGTTAGACTTGTGGTGACAATAAAACTAATTGAAAACATACAAAATATTAGTATAATATCTACTCAAAATTAGTTAAAAGTCTACACAAGCCTGCATTATTAGTAGACGAAATTATTATTAAAAAAATATGTAAATTGTGCCATTTAATAACTTTTTTCTACGACTGCTATGTAAAGTGTGTAAAAAAACACCAGTAACTACACTTGAAATTCATTTATTTGACACCACGTGTGACAAATCCAGAACGCCGCTAAAACCGTGTGAAAAAGGTTTTACAGGCTAATTTTGGATGTTTAGGCAACCAAACATACATTCTGCTTAAGTCTCACTAAACTTATTGCCTTCATCTTCAAAGGAGAGATATTTAACTTCGTATGAGAACTTTACAGAGTGGAGAAAAACAAAGAACCTGAACCTGAAATCATTATCAGAAAACGTGTTTCTTGTTTATGTTAAAGAATTATCTCAATGATATCGATAATGTGGTCTCAACATGTAATTCATTCAACATTAAATTCAATTCATTCAATTCATTCATTCGCCTACGGCTCGTGGCTCAATTCTGCAAACTCGTGTGAAATCTTTTATTTTCAACACGGTGTTTTTTAAATTTGAGGTCATAGTTGGTGCTGACTATGAGTTTATGTGAACAGGCCAGAATTTTTTGCCTGGTTTCATTTAGACGGTTATGTGAATTCACAAAACATGCGGATGTGGAGTAAAGCCTAATTTTATCGAAGAGGTTCCACTGCACCCCGAAAAGTTGAGCGTGTTGAACTGTCGCTTAATTAAATTAAAAGTGAGGTTAGATATAGATTCAGATGTCAAATTAATAATTGTCAGTTTGATGGCACGTTCACAGTTAAACATTCATGGCCAACTTCGACGCCAAATTTTAAAGAAACACCCGTTACAATATACTATTGAAAATATAGGTGAATGAATTGCAAGACGTCTCGTCAAAATATATACAGGATATAATATAAAATACAGGCTTGCTTCGGTATACAGTCTATTCTCTTCCAAATTATCTAAACTTATACTATAAATATAAAACTTAAGATATAACTATAAAGAATTGAATAGTGCCATTTTCAATCTTAACAGAACCAATAACGGCAAGTTCTAACGATAAAAATATTATATACTTCAATAAAACCGATGGCTGATATTTATCGATTTTAAACTTCTTGACAATAAAGGATCTATCAATCTTTTAAATATTTTAATAGAAATACAAACATTAATCGCAATAGTAAAACTGAATTGTACAGGGTGAAATCGAAATGTATGTATAAACAATCTGGTAACACCTTGGGATAAGCAGAGTGCAACCCCCTTTGTTTGTATCTAAACAATGCATAATTTGCGACTCGTTTTTAGTTTAGAAATAATAGACAAAAACTTTTCTAGAATCATCTGAGTTAACCCTACCTCAGTTGTTTTGTGCATGTCGAGACCGTCTGTGCTTCCTTTTCCCGAATATAAAAATGTGCAAAAGACTGACTGATCTTCTGTGCGGTTGGGTGCTGTGTTTCTGGAACCTATCGCAACGGAGGTAAGTTTTTCATTTGCTATTTATTTAGTGGCGACTCGCTTTATGTTCGTTTTCATCGAATTGGGTTGGCTTTCATACTCGAAATAGTAAAGATGTCCTAATTAATAAACTTTTTTATTGTAAGTCTGGCAAGTTATTGTTTACGTACAACAATAAGCACTGCAGTCAAATTCAATGTCAAGCGGTCGGCGAGCTCCGAGCAGTTTTTTGTCGTGTCAACTTTTAAAAATTGCTTAATGAGCGCCACATCTAGGATGGTTTAAACAGTTTATGCCCTATTAAAATTTTCACAGATACGTTACACAAATATACACCAAAATGTGCTTATTTTAATTATGCTGTACAAACAAGTTTTTCTCAAACATTTTGTCATATTTTGGGAGAAAGGTTGTTTTAAAATCAAGACAGCGCAATCAAAACAAGTAGTTAAAAAATCGCCTTTCTTAGTTTAAACAAATTGTTTGTGAAATGGCAGATATAATATTGTCAACTTTCTATTTAATAAATACTAGCCACACACACTATATTCAATACGTATTTTGTAATTTTTGCTCAAAATTTTTGGTTCATTGCCATGTTGTTTTTACGATCTTATTTTATAATACATTGATTCCAGTATTTTTTTATAGATCTTTCATCATGTTTACTTTTGTTCTGACTTTGCATTTATTTCGTCAATGCTATTGTAACGAACGTGTAAATAACGTCATTTATGACACTGCTCGAGATGCTCTGACATCATCGTCTTGAGTATTCCGCACACATCTAGAGCATGACGTCTTCCATGTTATTCGAGGACCTTGCAGTGGAAACCATTGGAACCAAGCAGTCGCATCAGGCCAGTTAATAGTCCAAGCAAATTAGGTAGAAGAAAAAACGCCGAAAAGAAGAACTCATTTATAAAGTTTTGAAATTTTGGTTCCAATAAACAATAAACAGTTTTCCACCCCGTTTTTTGACCAGTAACAATTTATTGCAAATGTTTTATTCAATATGGACCTTGTACAGAAAATAATGTTCTACAATTTTGTTTCTATACATTTCTTGTTCCCACTAATGGTTTTCGAGATAATCGCCTCAAAAAACGAGGGTGGACTAATATTTGCCATCGCAGCTCTGCGCACTGCCAAGGTCCCACAACCAACTGCACCAAGCCTGCAGGTCCCCAGTCGTCAATTTGGCGGTGAAAACACAGTTGTTCCACAATATACGGTTCATAGAAGCTTCATTTAGCGTTCTCACTGGGCACATATGCGAGAGTTGGAGTGGGGAAACTGTTGAATCCTGAGCTCTCCGCGTTTAAGGGTGTCGTCTAGTAAGGCGGCGTAAGAACCGAAAACACGCTCGCCTTTTTTGGATAAGAAATGAAAACTATTGATTCAATTCATACAAAAGTGGCATAGTTAGATTCAGGAAACTTCATTCGAGTTCGTAGAGGGTATTTAAGATCTGGAAACAGCTGGTATTAGGAAAAACAAGGAGTTTAAAACACTGTATTTTGTGTTCAACTTTTATAATTTTTTACGCAAGTTTGAGAAAATTCATTGCTATTTGAGACCCCCGACGAACTCAAGAAACTAATAACCATTCTTGAAAAAAAAAATCATCAAAAACCATAGCATATTTTTGACGTCTTATCCAAAATAAATGAACTGTGTAGATGCAATGTTTATCTGTGTTAGTCCAGGCACGAACCGACATTTTACCAAGTTCTGACATGGTTCTGACTCATTCTAGAGTGCCACACAAGTGAATCTAGTGTAGCTTCTTTACGTGAGGTGGCGCAATTATTCATGGTATCATAAACTATACGGCACACGTTATATGGACTGAATTCACATGGCAAAAACAGGGCAAAAATATTTAAGTCGGGTGATCGAACAAAAAGACAAAGAAAATCTTTGAAGTTGCCGACGCGGTATTTGTTACATCTTAAATGGTCCATCTTACAAAATTGGTTGAAATTAAGTTTTCAATAGAAGATTTGCTATCATCGCCGAATCAAAGGAGCCTCCGACCGAACCAAGGGGGCTCCGCCCTACCATGGGGGCCCAAAGGGGCCAACGCCCAACCATGGGGGCCCAAGGGGGGCCGCCGAAACAAGGGGGCCTAAGGGAGCCCCCCCCCCCCAAATTAAGGGGGACCAAGGGGGTCTCGTCCATCCAAGAAGGCCCAAGGGAACCCCCGCCGAATCCAGGGGGCCTAAGGGGGGCCCCGCCGAACAAATGGGGCCCAGTCCAACTAAGGGGTCCCAAGGGACCTCCGCCGAACTAAGGGGGCCCAAAGAATGGACCCTGTTGCAAGAGGGCCCCCTTGTATCACGAAAACTATAAAACAACATATTATTTGAATAGTAGATAACAATAACAATTATTCAAATAACTACCAAAATAATTCGTACACTTCTATCGGACAATTTTCGGATTAATCATATCGGCTCTAAACCCAAGAGGATTTAATAGAATAGAGGAACCATCAGCCACCTTTAAGCGTGTAATGTAAAAGTCGTTCAGCACATGCTGCTCTCTGTGAGTGAGAAACATAAGCGATGATTTAGATTGAGCAGTTATACAGCGTTCTGTAATACTTTTTTCCGATTACTAACCTATCCCAATTTGTAATACAATACAGAGATACAATTGATTACGTGGTCTACGCAAAGAAAGTAATCTGATATGCATTTCGATAACTTTTAATGTTGTCAGTCGTAGCCGAAAAATGTGTACCTACTTCTCAATTACTGCTTAATTCCAAAATGTATCTTGATTTTATTACGTTGTTGAAATTTTTTTTGTTAACACATTGAGCCCCGGGTTGCATCAACGCGATCTAATTTTTACAGCAGTTTTAATAACAAATAAAGCTGACCACACGTACTCCTTAGAAGTTTTGTACTTTTATTTTATGACCTGTACTCCGGAGGAAATGTACTGCAAATGTACTTCCCTTTTATTTGAATGTACTACCTGTACTCCTTTTTCTTTGGGTCTTTAATTTTTCGCCAGGCATCTTCGATCTGTTTCGTTTCTACTAGCAAGGATCAAACGCATATAGGCATGGCCGTACCTAATTTGAGACGCTCATTCATTTCTCGGAACGCAGAGTGCTAAGTAATCATAAATTTTGTTTTGTGTGTTTAGTTGAGCTCTCTCAGTTTCGCCAGTTTCGCATTTATGTTCGATACAAGAGTTCAACAACAGTTCCTTGAAAATTTATCCGCCACTTTATTTAATTACATAAAAAGTTACTTCAGTCAGTTTCATATTAGTCCAGGCAATGGGGGGTTTTTGTGTTTTTGATCGCAAAAGGTCGGACAGAAATAAAATTTGGTGGGATGGTGGGTGGGTAGATAGGCAAAAACTTCATGAGACCAATTTTATGGAGAATTTAATGTAGAACATAAGTCCTATAACATTTTCTAATCGGAGTTACCGTTTACGAGAAAAAGGCAGAAAGGCTTCATGACGTCACGTTCGGGAGCGGTTTTTTGGGCAAAAGTGGATGAAGCTCCCCCGCTGGAGTGGGAACTCTTCGGATTTTTATTTGGATGCCTACTGGGAGTTCACAAACAAATTTTCTAAACTTTATAAATTATCTCTTCTAAAAAGTCTAATTTGCTTGGACTAGATTTTCATCGGCACATATCTCGAGAACGATTCAACCCAGTACCTTTTTAAGGGGTTATTTTTGTAGGAAATTTTATCAGCTTTAATTTTTTACGGAGGACACATAGTTTTATAGCAATAAACGAAGAACCGATAAAAGTTAGAATTTTTCGACTTTGAACCTATTTTGGAGTAGGGAGAGGCACACTTAAAAAAATATTTCTTTTGTAATATGCAACCAAAGTTGAAGTTGATCTTCCTTGTAATCCGCACTGAAAATAATTCAATAAATTTCATTAATTTATAATTATTAATAATAAATTATTGTTGTTAATTATTAATATTGAACACGCCGCTAATGAATCAAAATGAAATCTGCAACGACTTGCCTGCACACACAGTAAATTATCCCCGCGCGGTTTTACTTGCACACGCCAAAAATCAATTTAGTTTTGATTGCGGACTTGACTTTTATTGAATTTCACCGGTTTAGTTTTGATGAAATAAACAATAAAAACATATTTGAAAAAGGAACATTGAGGATTATCGAATCCAAAAATCACTATAATCCAAAAATTTAAAAGTCCCAGATGGGTTGTAAACGATGACGAATGAAATAATCTATTATACAATTCAATCAATTTTGCTAAAAATTCACAGGACATATTCCTCAAATCAGACATAATTGTTAACTATGAATTTGTTAATTATTAATAATTCATTGTTCTTATTATTGTTAATAATGTTAATATTGAACACGTCGCTAATGAATCGGAATGAAATCTGCAACGACTCGTCTCCACACACAGTGAATTATCCCCACGCTGTTTTAATTGCACATGTCAAAAATCAGAACAATTTTGATTCCAGTGGACGAGAAGTTTTAATTAACTGTACCCCGTTCTCCGTGCGGTCAATGCAATACATTTTTCCGCAATATTTTTTTCAAATTTACAAATTTCAAAAAATCGCTCTCTAGCGGCAAAGATCTATCAAAATTTCAAGCGACAATGTTCAGAAACAAAAAAGACCGACAGGAATGTACATGCCGCAAGAGAACCTTCTGTCAGAGACCTATGAGTAAATCACGAGGGGGACCCCTTTATTTGTAAAGAAATATGGACACCCAGGTCATCAATATTCATTTTGAAATTTTCCAAATAACATGGGTTGTTCGTTTGTCCCCAAAAGCAAAAGGAAACTGTAATACCACAAACCAAATCCGACCCAGACATTTTAGTTCTTCTATTCTGAACGAGGCTGCAGCATGTCGCAGCCAACATTCAAGATTTGATCTCACTTAAACGTAGGAAGAAATTTGTCTCTCACTAAATGACAATCTTAAAGAAAGAATTTCCTTTTTTGATACTTCCACATAAATACGACGAATCTACAGTAAAATGTACAATTTGCCCGAGCAAAATTTTCATTGGCCATTAGTGGGACATCAAACAAATACATTCAATGGAAAAATACAAACTTAATTAATTTTGTTATTATAAAACTCTTTTGAATATCAAATGGAACGAATTTTTGTTTCTCATACCGGGGCTCAAAGTGTTAAGTTCACGGTATTATTTCCTCTAAAAATAATTTATTGTTTTGCTTTTCTTTTATGGGTTTTTCGTATGAGCTTAAGACCATAAAACTCACGATTTGAACGATGGATATACGTAACTCGTTTTCTGTTTTGTTCATTACGGTCCTGGAAAAGTTCTTAGTTAGAAAAAATAAAATTCGAGGCAATTACCATGGAAAGTCGGAAAATTAGGACAAACTGCGAAAATCATAATACATATTTGCATGCACTCTTGATCATAATTGGCGATATTAACGACATGCCATACATATTTGGTTGTTTTTTTGTCTTGTTCGTTATGCTCCGGGGATGGATGTAGGTATGTTTTCAATGGGGTCGTCTCACAATTTTCAAAAAAAGCATTTCTAGAAACTAGACGAAAAAATATTATACGCCCATTTTTTTGTTTCACGAAATCACGCATTTACAAGGTAAAAAAAATCATTTGTCTTATTTGAAACGCGCGCCTTTTTTTGTGACGTCAACACGGGACAAAATTCACCAGACAAAAATCAAGTTACTAGACGTGCCGACTAATGAGAAGCGCATGAACCAATGTGAATGCCCCCTGAAATGACGTCACAAGAGGCGGTAAATGTACAGCGTTTGAAACTGCTATCCCAAATTGCGATTTTTGATACGCTCTGTTATCTTACAAAACAACTTGATGAAACAACAGAACACGTTTTAGGGCTTCATGTTACATAGTCTATGAGGTGCTATATAGTTGAATTAGTCAAATTTAATTGAGGGGGACGACCCCATTGAAAAAAATTCGGTAAGATCTGCAGAAAAATCTGGAAAGTCGCATTCTAGTCTAAATTAAAATAAAATTACATATTTGTGTTTACTTTTGTATTGTTTTGCGCTCTGCCCAAAAACAAATTTATTAAAATTTGGAAAGGGCAACGTCTGTCGGGTCAGCTAGTTACAAAATATTACTCGATGACTATTTTATCGTAGTGTTTGTACTTAATACATTATGAATATACATACCGGGTGAGTTTTACCACCGAAGCCGAATTTGGAGTTTTCAATTGAATCGCTTATTATTAAAAAGGACTAAGTCACATTTTTGACATTTTGAGTTACATATTGCTATCTACTAAAATGGTGATAAAATGAACTAAATGCCTACCCCAATAATATTTTATAATGTTGGATGGAATGTAACATTTATTTTTAAAAAGATCTAAGTCGCTCCACTTGGTTCCTTTTTGAATTACCGATCTTGGACGTACATATTTAAATTTACCGTAAAAACTTTTATACGAGTTTGAGATCTAAAGGTGAGCAAGATTAGTCGCGTCAATAAATACATAAAACAGGCAATCTTCGGAAGTCCTCAAAAACAGCTTCGATTTTAATGATTTTTTTTGTGAATGTTTGTTTTTATATATTATTCAAAATCAGAAACCTTTTGAAGTGGGGAAGTAATTATTTATATTGTTTAAACACTTTATTATATTTATATAAAAAAATTAGTTTTTCAATACTTATTCTACAAATAATATACGAAAGTAAATTATAACATTATTATGAATTGTGGATTATTTATTTTAGACATTTATAAATAAAATAATTAAAAATTGTTCATCAATACTTGTAGGAAGGAAAAATTTGAGAATTTTCCTCGATTTCCATGGGAGTCCCTGATCAGATCCTGACTTTTTGAACCACCTCAAGAGTATACCCTTTCAAATAAAAGAAGAATTTTGTAAATCGGTACACAATTGACGAAGAAATCGGTGAACCTAAATGAAGTCGGTTAATAAAAGGGAGCGAAAATTTGAGTATTTTTCTCGATTTCCATGGGATTCCCTGGTCAGATCCTGATTTTTTGATAATGGAATCACCTTAAGAGTATACCCTTTCAAATAAAAGAAGAATTTTGTAAATCGGTCCACAATTGACCAAGAAATCGGTGAACATAAATGAAATATAAATATATAAATGTTCTGAGGTAACAAGCATTAAAAAAAAAACACACAACCGAATTGATAACTTCCTCCCTTTTTGAAGTCTGTTAAAAAAAAACGCAAAACTTTTTTTTTTTAGATAAATATCATACATATTGTTTAAATAATATTAATAGTTATGTCCCCGCTCCAAAAGGTTTCTGATTATAAATAATAATAAAAAAAAACATCAAAATCGGAGCTGTTTCTGAGGACTTCCGAGAAAAAGACTTCATTGACGCGACTAGATATATACATATTTACAATCCCTTATTGTTGTTACCAACGTTTCTAAGCGAAGAAAACGTTTAAAACGGGACAAAAATTAAAAGTTTGCATGACGTAACTCTTAAACGTGTTAAAATATTAAAAGCATTATTAATTACTAATTATGGCACAAATGTCCTGGCCCGAATAGAGTGACGACAATACAGTTTCTTAAAAGTATCGTTTTCTACTTTGATGTCATAATTGAGTTTTTGTGAAACTAAAAGTAGTGTCACAAAGAAACTTTTTGTGAAACTGTTTTTGGTGTTTTTCTTTATATGTATTTATTATACTATTATTTATACTAGTTGCACATACTATTTTTTATTACGAATGCGGAATAAATCCCAGTATAAAATGGGGTCCAGGGGTGAAGCGTCGGTAGGGTCCAGGTGCAAATTCAGTTTTAATATTTCGATAGTTTTTCGTTTAATTTCAACAACGTATTTGTTTTTTATTACTCAGGCGGAAAAATAGTATCTGTGCAACCTTTGCTACGGTTGAAAAGTAACTGTTTGCCCATTTGACACCAAACGGTTGTTTGGGTGCGACAAGTTTACTTCTTGCACACGCAGATTCAGATAAACAAACTGCTGAAATTAAATAAGAAATAACGTTGAAAGAAATTAGACAAAAAAAAACACAATCGAAATATTAAAACTGAATTTGCCCATGGACCCTAACGGGTCTTCGCTCCTGAACCCCAATTTTATACTGGCATTTATTCCGCATTCACAATAAAAATAGTATGTGCAACTCGTGCGGCGTTGTCGATTGTAGTTGCACAATATACTATATTTAATTTCAGCAGTTTGTTTATCTGAATTTGTTATAAAATGGACAAACAGTTACTTTTTGTACGCAATCCAGATCCTGGAAAGCTTGGTCAGCAGTACGCCCACGGGTCGACTCGTTCCGCTGCTGCAGGAGCAGTATATACGACACTGACGCCCGACGGAGCATTTCGATTGATATTTGATTTGTCGGGTCACGTTGTACTATTAATTATACTTATTGTTTTTAATATAATCTAACAATTTATTTGTACATTTTCAACCGGAATAAAGGTTGCAAAGATACTATTTTTCTGCATGAGCAATAAAAAAGGAATAAACGCTCGACAAAAAAATAAACGTTCGGTAAAAGTAGTAAATGTTCAATAATACATAATATATTTCGATACTAGTGCGCTGAAACTGAACGGAAAACTGAACTGATCGTCAAAAAGTACCTTAAAAAATGCAGCTCCAAGTGTTTTAAAAGTTCAGTTGCTTAGTTGTGGTCGTATAATTTTTGTTATTGTTTATATCTGGACCTGCAGCGCAACGTAATTCTAGAAAGCCATTCGTTCTTTTGTGGTAACAATCGTTTTGTTATCGGAACCCCTGTGTTTACACATATCTGAACACAATCATTATAACCGCTAAGCTTATGTTTCCGACCACCAGAAGGCGCTGAGTAAAAAACAGTTGTAATTGTGATTAACAGATGGCAGGAGGCGACAAAATCGGATAAAATTCGTTACGCCATCTGGGAGTGAAAATCATTTTCGTGACACGACTTTCATCATTGTATGGTTCCTCTATTGTTTACCTACTCTCTGTCTAAACGCATTTTGTGTTGATTTCGACGGATATTTTCGCAAAGTATACTCGCACCTTTGTTAATTGTTAATAGCTACCGTTGCCAAGGTATTATAAAGCAATAATGGACAGGTGCAAATTAAAGAAGTTTTACTTCGAAAAGTCTTTCTCAGAATAAAATCCCAAATCGAATGAGCTATCGTTCATATTTTTCGGATCCATATAATTATTATTTTTGGCAGGATTAAGTCGGCGTATCGAACAAAAAGACAAAGAAAATCTTTGAAGCTGCCGACGCGGCTACTATAATTGATTCTTTTGACAGAAAAACATCAGCAAAAGGTTCCGTTTGTGTATTTGTTACCTATCGAAACTATCTAACTAACTTTGTTATAGTGATGATTTTAACAAAATGCCGCACCAGATTCACGTACTCGAAAAAATTATCGGCAGTTTAACCTGCACTTGGGATATTATTTACGAAATTGTTTTTTGTTTAAACTGTCACTCATTCCGCAACTTTCATGCCTGGGCCGATAATGGGATAACAATGGGATGAATTTTTTTTTTTCGAACTTTTAAATTTCCATATTTTAGTTATCAGTATTAAAAGTAAATATCAACCTTTTTTTCAGGCCTACCATTTTTAGTTAAATATATTAGAATGTAGAGTGATTTCCGGTTAGAAATTCACACGTTCCCTGTCAAGAGTTTGGTCTCGCTGGGACAGCAGTGTTTACAATTTTTTATTTTATTTTTTTTTTTGCTTGCTTGTCGGCGGTATTCTCGTAGAACGATATAGCACTAACGACGAATACAGCCGATATTTACCGAGTGTGCCCGGGCGCAGGCTAGTTAAAAACGGTATCTTCTCAAGCTTGCGCTACTTCTCGTTAGGACGGAGTCACCTCCTTGGAGGAAATACAGCGCCATCTAGAAACTTAAGGTCTAAATTTTGCGTCCTTTACCGCACCTCCCCGCTATCACCAAACTCAGCAAAATACGGCACCCTTAATAGAATAGATAGATGCATTTCTATTCTATTAATAATTTGTAGAGAAAGCAGAAATATTGAGTAATATAAATATTTAAAACTAGCCCTATCTGCGATTTGCAATAATTTTTACCACAACATCAGCGAGTTACGAAGGCGCTGAACCGACATGAATGGAAAAATAACTGACAAAGATTTTTTTCTGGCAATTCCGACTTTTTTACAATTGCGATATGGGTAGGGCAGTGATCAACAAAGCAGTGCCATGGTCCTACCACTGTCGCAATTGGCAAAAAAGTCGGAACTGCCAGAAGAAAGTCAGAATTTCCAGAAAAAAGTCAGAAATCCCTATTTAATATCTGCCGCACCTGAATGAGACTGGATGCGTCATTGACATTTATACGGCGAAATAAATTAATAAAGGGAAGTACAGTTCTGTTCAAACAACTCTTGTAACGTAACTATCAATTCCATTTGTTCAAATAAATCTGGGACAACTTTTTAGTTGTGTTGTATTTGTGGCTTTCAGCATGTTAGTAGTTAATACACCGAAAAAAAAGATTTGTTACGATAACTCACATGTTAGTACTCCCAACAAATTTTGTTTGTGGAAATAGCCTCAACAAAAAAGTTTGTTGTCCTAACAAATTTTATTTGTTATCAAAAATTTGTTGCGTTAACAAACATTTTACTAACAGCAACAAACACAGAATTTGTTGTGTTAACAAACCTATTACTATTAACTACAAACACAGAATTTGTTGCGTTAACAGACATACTACTCACAGCAACAAACACAGTGCTCCCTTATTGAGACACCGTGATCTATGAAATCCTTGAAAAACTGAAACTAAAATTCCTTTAATTTATTTCATACTAAAATTGAACAATAAATAAAAACAAGCAAATATGAAACTTTACACTGTATATAAAAATTTAAAAGTATCACTCACTATTGGTGTTGTCACTTACAATCGTAATTTTAGAAAAAAAACATGTTTTTAAAAAATTACTTAAAATTAATTAAAAGTTTGAGCTTACTTACCTTAAACAGTGTCTTAATTTTTTTAAATCAGCAACTTTGTTGCAACAGTAACAATCATATTTGACATCAGAAATAGATATTAGCATTTTTTTGCATAAATAACTTAAAAGTTTTATATTAGCTATAATATATTTATACTATATTACAAGATGGATTCACTAGGAAAATATGCTCATTATATTTGCTATTTATTTTATAAAACAAAGATTACAAAAATTCAAATATTGTAATGCAATTATAAAAATGTATATATACATACATAGTACATACCTATAAAAACAAAATAAATCAAAAACAAAATTTTAATAAAAAATCAAAAGAAAAAATACTATAATAAAAAAACTTACTGACTGTTTCTCATTGCAACATAGGAATTTCAATTGAAATAAATAAATAAACTAAAAAAAAAACTTACTAAACTATAACCTAGTTTATTTTTCAACGCTGGGTATATATGTTCATGTAGTCACAAATAGATATATTTATATAGCTTAATCGTTGTTTATATGTGTTTTGGCCATTTTTGTATTACTTCAGTCCATGAGTCTATACAATTCATTAGCCACTTCACTTCTTCTTCTTCTTCTGTCAATAAACTTGTAATATTATCTACACAAGAAAAAAATAATAGAAACAATAACTCGGCATTAAATAATAATTATTATGTACCTGAAGTCGCACAAATTACTTCTTTTTTTCCGAAGTGAGGAGGATTTAGGAATAAGTCCATTGGTGTGTAAATTTCTCCGACTGTTACAGTATCTTCAAAATAGTTTTCAATTTTTCTCCACACATTATTACTTGTCCTTCTCAGGCTTTGTGAAACATACACTTCCTACAATTTCCGCAGTTATTATTATTTTTTTTAAATAGATTTAAATACATACCTTGACTTCTGATGGAAACAGCCCAACTATTGCATTTTCCAGTAAAACAAATTTGGCACTCGACAATCTAAAAACAAACAATTTAAGTAAATATGCTGTAGTACTGTACCCTTATTTTTTACAACCTTCAGAGTGAGGTTTTTTTCTGAACATTGGGTATAAAAATCATATATAATAATAAGATAACAAATAAAATAAAGTTACTTTGTACAAAATCTAAATGCTTGGAAATGTATAATATTCGGGCCAAGTCCCATTGTTCCAAATAAACGCGTAATTATGCTGACTATTTTAGTTTTCCTTTTAGTTATTGCATTAAAAAGTAAACACGTCTTCCAAGAAGCAGAACAAGATAATTTCGTTCTTCCGAGAATATATGCTTGGGGTCGCCTGACAACAAACCGAACGTGATATATCTAGGATCTAATTTCTTAAAAACCAGAAATGCAAATTAATTCAAATTCAGGCGCAAATTCAAATCAAAGCACAAAAAGATAATATGATTGTTGAAAGTTGAGGGTTGGCGCCTGAAAATAAATTTAAATAACAGCGTCATAATCCATCACCTTTTATAGGTTAATTATATTATTGCACTGTACAATACCTACCTACTCAAGTTATCACAAAAAAAAAAACACTGCCCAAAACAAATAACACAACCACCTGATGCGATCTAATACTGACACATGGATGCAATCTGCATACTCAACGGAAAAGTAGCCAATAACGGCCCTTCTCTTTAAATTTTAGTAATTCCAGGAAATCTTCTGCAGCTACGCTTCTGATTGGTGCAGATGACCGGGAAGCAACACCAACATCTTTTTTTGTAATGATAGCAAACTAGAATTTGTTGTCACTACAAACGCTTTGTTCGACATAACAAATATTTATGTTACTTGTTTTCCTAACAAAGCAATAAAAAGAAAATCATTTCAGATAACAAAGAATAAGTTATGACAACAAATTTTTCTCCTACAAATTAAAATTTGTTGTCACAACAAATTCATTTTTTTCAGTGTAGGGGCCCAGTCCGGGGGTGTTCCTACCCACGCGGGCTTTTACCCACGGGGGCCCCAACCCGAGGGGGCTCCTATCCACGGGGGCCCCAGTCCGAGAGGGCTGCTACCAAGGATGCTCCTACCCACGGGGCCCCAGCCCGAGGGGGCTCTCACCCACGGGGCCCCAGCCCGGGGGGGCTCCTACCCACAGGAGCTTTAGCCCGAAGGGGCTCCTACACACGGGGGCCCCAACCCGGGGGTGCTCCTACCCACGTGGGTTTTACCCATGGGGCCCCAACCTGAGGGGGCTCCTATACACGGGGGCCCCAGCCCGAGGGGGCTCTTTTGGAAAATGTAATTAGACTTTTGCACTTTGACAAGAAACTCTGTCATTTTTGCTGACAGTATGAAAACCATGGGAACATTGTTCAATCATTATCATCCACATTTACATTAGAAAATTAAAATTGTCCCAGATTTATTTGAACAGAACTGTACATACCCTCTAAATTACAATATTCCTCCCTCCTCACAACGGCATAACATGCCATTTCGCACACAATTAAAAATGTTGCGTACGGGATCATGCTATTGCACCATTCCAACCTATCCAACTGTTTTCAAAATTTGGATTAAGCCACTTTCGATACGATTTTCAAACGAACAGGAAGACGAGAAGAGGAAGAAGAGAAGGTATTTAAAATAAGTAAAATATAAGCAAGACCGCCAGAAGCAGATAAGAAAATCTACAGTGACGTGGAGAGAATCATGGATAAGAAATAAAGTGAGTGAGTGAAAAGAGAATCAAGAACATAGAAGAGAGATTGAAAGGCAAATAGAAGAATTTAAGGAGAAAGAGATAAACAGGTTGAAACCGAGAGAAGCTGGAGTATGAAGAAAGGAGAAGGACGAAGAATAATATTGTAGTAACAGGATGGAAAAGGGGTGTGGAAAAGAAAAGTAAAGAGCAAGCCAAAGAGGGGATGGAAGATTTTTTGAGAAAAAATATAGGCGAGGTCAAAATCAAGGACTGATATAATTATAGACAAGTATAAATAGAGATCAAGTACTAGTAGAAATGGGGATTGAGAGGAAAATGAAAAAATGATCAAGCAAAAGGGAAAACTAACGGGAAAAAAAGAAACAGAGCTGATATTCATAGAAAATTATCCCAGAGAGTTAAAGAGGAAATTAAGATTCTTAGGCAAGGAAAAACGGCGAGACGGGAAAAAAGTAAGGAAATACAGGAAAATAACAATAGACGGGAATCAATGGCGATGGAATGAAACGAGAGAGAAACTAGAGATTTTTCAATAAGAGGAAAAAGATGGGAGGGAAAAAATGGAGACGAAGGCAAAAGAAAAAGGACAAAGAAACGGAAAAAGAAGAACTAGGGGAAAAGAGTGTGAAAGAAAGAAAGATAATAGCGAGGTTTAGGTGCGGAAATGAAGAGCGGTAGAATAAGAATAAGTATTGGTTGCAAGAAATAGGAAGAAGAGAAAGAGAGTGAATAGAAAGACAGGAAATACTGAATGTAGATGGAGGGGAAATAAAATGGATAAAAGAGGTACGGTAGAGGAGGGAGGAGGGTAGAAGAAATAAAGATGCGTTGTTTTGAAATTAATTCAGAGTGTATAATATGGGTTATGTTATGTAACCACAGGAATCGGAAAGCCCGTAGGGCAAAGAATTATGTATACCGGGTGTCCCAACTAAAATTTGTAACCCTCAACAATTCCATTTTCGAAAGACTCAGAAGAAAACGCCGCTCGAACAGGTCAATTTTGTTATCAAGAGGGACCAAATTGTACCAAACTTTCAAGTCTTAGATCTCACCCCTTTAGCCAGGGGAGCCACCCCCTTAAAAAATTTAAATGGCATCGGAATCGTGTGATACATCATTTTTCTAAATTGAAATTGTTCGGTGGTACAAATTTTAGTTGGGACATCCTGTATATAAACAGCTATAACTTTTAAACCATTGATCTATCAAATGAATTGTCGATCAAATTTCTTGATGTAATATGTATGTCCCTGGTTAATTTTAATTCATCTTACTTTCAAATAACACGTTTTTAAAGATGTGAACTAGACTTGAGCTTAAATCAAATTAAGGATACACATTTTTAAACTTGTTTGAAGGAATAAATTTCACTGACACGTTACAGATACCTTTCTTGACAAACAAACAAGTGTTTATCTATAAGCTTTAGTTTATCCTTGAGTTTTTTCCCCTTGTGAACACCGGAGAGATTTGTTTTTATACGTTTGAACTTGTACTTAACTGTCCCCGATAAATTTGTTTTCACAACGAGCGGAATTCTGGCAAGCCAATAAATACAAATTAAATACCTCATTGCTAAATAAAATAAAAATTGTGTTTTTTTTTGACAACCTCTCAATCAATCTTGAATTACCAGCCACTTGTAAAATACATATTATTAACACAAGGCAATTTTGCTGTTCAAATTTGGCAAACTCCGGAACTGAAGCCTACAATAGGCCCCTATCCCGTATACATTGGTCAGCTCGTTTACCAGACTTCAGCCGACACTTAAGAGGGTTCTCCAGTGGCCAGGTAGATTTCTGCCGGTCGAAGTACATTTTCCCGCAATATCTTTTTTTAATTTACAATTTTCAAAAAAATCGCTCTGTAGCTGCAAAGATCTATATTTTATCAACACGCCTACAAAATTTCAACGAAAAATCTTCAAAAATAAAAAAGTTATATTCAACGGCGCGCAAAAATGTACAAAAATGTGCGGCATTGAATGTAACTTTTTTATTTTTGAAGATTTTTTGTTGAAATTTTTTAGGCGTGTTGATAAAATATAGATCTTTGCAGCTACAAAGCGATTTTTTGAAATTTTTCGATTAAAAAAAAGATATTGCGGAAAAATGTACTTCGACCGGCAGAAATGTACCTGCCACTGGAGAACCCTCTTAATGATTATTGATTGCCGTTGCTTAAAGGAGTGAGGACTGGAAATTTCGACCTGTTTGTTTATTCTAGGAAAAATCTTCACCTGCAAATCTGAAATAAAAATTCACACCTTTTATTTACACAAATTTAATCTAACGAGTTAGTTCTCCCGTGAATGATTTACACTCCTTTTTTTATAAATTTATGCTTTGTAACTGAATTATGTGTTTATCTTGCGAAGAACGAACGAATGAGCTTTGATAATTTTGTATGTAAGTTTGGCTTATTCACGGCACAGTGCTAATGCAAATATGAACATTATGTAAATACGGGAAAAATTTACTTTTCATAAGCAAATACTAAGTCAAGAATAAAATACGCTGAATAATCCTAAATAAACGTAAAGTGTTACTAAATCACCTCTGTAAGCAGATTCAAATACGTTTTCAAAGCTTTGTAACTATGTAAAGCCAAAATACCTTGCAAACATATTTGAGGTCGTTAATTATACAAAACTTGGAACATATTTGAAATGTAAACATCCTATCAGATTGGGTCGTAAAGTTCGCAACATCTATCTAAATACAGGAACTACAAGGTCGCAACGTGTCGTGTCGCAGAGCTTTTAAATTAAAACTATTAACTTTGCATAATGACATCTCGCATATCGCAGGAAACTCATTTCAATGTAAATGTCACAACAAAAGAACGCATCAGGAACTAACTAAGCAGAAATCATTGATCTGGTATAACCATGTTGTTCTCCGCGCTTTAAAGTCAAATTAGTGAAGAGTTTTCTTGTTTTACTGAGCGCAAAATAATATCTCAAGAGAAAAACTAAAAGAGCTTTTTTGCATTGTTGTCCACATGTACAGTCGCGCTCACAGAATTTCGTCAATCACTTTTATGTCATTTTAGAAAATGACGATGTATTCTATGCTTTGTTGTCATTATGACGTTTACTAAATTTTTGTCTGTCACGTTGAAGTGCTTTTCAAAATACCAGAAGTATCTAATTTTAATAAATCTAGAATTATACAGCTTGCGGAAGATGGCGTGTCTTCAACAAACATTGGGACAGAATTAAGCTTGATTCATACTATCGGTTCGGCGACGCTCCGGTCACGCTCCAGTCACGGTCCAGTAAAATATTATTCAATGTATTTTGTATTAGACCGTACAGACTACCCGGTATGCTCCAGCAACGGTTCGGTAAATTGACCGCAGTGATTCTTCGCCACAATTAGTCGCGTCAATGAGGTATTTTTCTCGGAAGTCCTCAGAAACAGCTCCGATTGTGATGTTTCTTTTTTTAATTTTTTTTTTATATCATTTATAATCAGAAACCTCTTGAAGCGGGGATATAACTATTAATATTATTTAAACAATATGTATGATATTTATCTAGCTCCCTTTTATTAACAGACTTCATGTATGTTCATCGATTTCTTCGTCAATTCTGGACCGATTTACAAAATTCTTCTTTTATTTAAAATTTAAATTCTTAAGGTGGTTCCATTATCAAAAAATCGGGATCTAACCAGGGAATCCCATGAAAATCGAGAAAGATCTTCAAATTCTCGCTCCCTTTTATTAACCGACTTCATGTATGTTCACCGATTTCTTCGTCATTTCTGGACCGATTTACAAAATTCTTCTTTTATTTGAAATGGTATACTCTTGAGGTGGTTCCATTGTCAAAAAGTCAGGATCTGATCAGGGAATCCCATGGGAATCGAGAGAAATTCTCAAATTTTATTGAGGAAAAATTTTTAATTATTTTTTTATAAATAATGTTTAAAATAAATAATCCACAATTGATAATAATTTTATAATTTACTTTTGTAGAATAAGTATTGTATGAAAAACTTGTTTAAAAAATATAAATAATTATTTCCCCACTTCAAAAGGTTTCTGATTTTAAATAATATATAAAAACAAACATTCAAAAAAATAGTATATTAAAGTATGAGTGGATAACAAGGTCTTTAAAACACGCGCGAGTTTTCGAGCACGACGGCGTATCCAGGAGTGCTCGAAATAGAGCAAGTGTTTTAAAGACCAGTTATCCACTCATACTTTACGCTATTTTTTATTATACCAGCAATACTGGAAACAAATTAAGCACTAAAAACTTAGAAATATTTTTTGTCGTGATAAATCGAAATGGCGTAATAATATTGCCATTAGTTACGACAATTATTGTTTACGTTTTTCTCGCGTCCACGTCTGTCATTGCATTTAGTCGTGTCAGCAAAAATCGAGGAAAAATGAGTTAAAACGAGACTTCACCCGATATAGAAGCATTGGCCGAACAAGCGGAATCCAAAATACTACCATCGAAGTCAAAAGACCCATACCTGTAGGAATATGAAAAGTTTTCAAATTTGATGAAGCTATAATGATACCTATATTTCCTTGACAACCTTTAAAGCTCGTCGTGCTTTAATCGCCTGTATTCGCACGCTCAGGCGTGCTTTAAACGGCGATTCTGATGCAGGTATAATAAAAAAATTATTAAAATCGGAGCTGTTCTTGAGGACTTCCGAAGATTGCCTGTTTTATGTATTTATTGACGCGACTAAATACCGTGATCGAGATCCAACCGTAAGCGGACCGTCCCGATGTAACACTGCTAGTCTGAACAGGGCGCAGTCAGTTTTCGACCCGTTTAGCTCTAGTATTGGTCCTTTCATGCTAAGCCATGCTTTTTCTATGGGATTTTTTGTATGAACTGAATGGATATGCGTAATCCTTTTTTTGTTTTGATCATTGTGGTTATGGAAAAGTTTTCAATAGTAATAGGACGAGAGGTCAAAATATTTCCGACAATAATTTTTGCGATTCAGATACGAGTTTCTGTTGCGACGAAAATAATAACGAGTGCTTCCACGACTTAGAAATAACTCAATAGAATGTTCCCAATTGAAAAAAAAAAAAAAATTGGAAAGATCTGGAGAATTATTTGAAAAAACTCATTCCAGCCTAAATTAAAATAAAAGTACATTTTTTTTACTTTTGTTTCGCGATTTATCCAAACACAAATTTAATAATAATAATTAATAATTTAATAATAATTAATAATTAGGAGTATTATTTTTTTTTATTTAAAAAGAGGCCGCATCGGCTGCCATGGCCATTAGCGGTACAGCTGTTTGTGGTGCAACTATTTATAATACATTTTATATTTTCCTTGTGTTCGATGTCACTCAGGTAAGCTCTTAAGGAGGACCAGTTGCTGAAGATTTCTGGATATGTGACGGTTCCCAGGTTGTTTTTTGCTCTTTCGGCGACGAGGGTTGGGCAATCATGTAGTAGCTGAGCTACAGTGAGGGCCATTATTTGGCAGAAACTGCAGGTGGGCCTCTCCAAGATCCATGAGAGGGTCAGGGCGGTGTGGCCTAAGCGGAGTCTCGCTATCGCCACCTGTGACTTGCGATCGACTGGCAGCTTTATTTGCTCTTTAATGACTGGCTGGATCCTGTGAAGGTGGCTGTCGTTTTCGTCCCAAGACGTCTGCCAGCTGGTCCATATTTGTGCTATAATACTGGCTAAGAAATCTTCCGTCAGGTTGTAGGCCCCTGGTGGTAAGTTTCTTTCGGCTGCTGCCTCTTTGGCGAGGAAATCTGCTTCTTCATTTCCACGAATACCAGTATGTGACGGCGTGTAGATGAACCGTAACTCCTTCCCTTGCCGGTGTATGAGTTGACGCGTTTCGGTTATCTCTCGCACAAGTGGATTGTCGGAGTAGAGGTGTTGAATCGCTTGTAGCGCACTGCATGAGTCTGAACATACAACAAATTTGGGACTGTCGCTTTTTGTTATGATCAAAAGCGCTTTTAGCAGCGCTGCGAGTTCTGCGCAGAAAATGCTGTTGTAGGGGGCCAGGTGTATTCGCGCCGTTTGGGTGTGAGAGAACACTGCTGCCCCAACATCATTTTCAATCTTTGAACCGTCTGTGTACATAAATGTTGCAGTCGGGAATCTGTCCCTCAGCTGATGGAATGCGTTGATGAGAAGACTGGGTGGTGTGTCTGCTTTTCGATATTTGGCCAGGTCGTAAAGGATACTAGGTCGTTCTATGATCCTTGGAGGGGTAGAAGGGTTAATGGTGCTGAAGAAGGTAGGAAGAGATAATGAGTGTGTTTCTAGGCGGTTACGCACTCTTTCTGAAATAGAAGGGGTCTGATTTAAGTCCGCGTATAAGGTAGTGTGGTGCTGTGGGAATAATAATAATCGGTGGTTAGAATGAGTGATAGCTCTTTCGGATGCTCTTGTCGCATAGACTAGAGTAAGCTGCTCATATCTCAAAGTTAAGGGTGGCTCCTGACATGCATGCTAGCCGTGAGAGTTGTGCGGAATGCGCCAAGAGCGATTCGTAGGGCTGCGTTCTGTATCACTTCAAGTTGCCTGAAGGTTGTTTTAGCACAAGTTCCAAAAGCTATTAAACCGTATTCGATTCTCGAGCGTATTAGGCTTCGATAAATGCTCAGCAAAATGTTAGTGTCGGCTCCCCAGCTTTGACTTGCCAGGCTGCGTAGGAGTCCTAGGATCTTGGTGCAAGTTGCACGTAGGGATGTGATGTGCGCTTTCCAATTTAGCTGGATTCCTAGGAATCGGACGGAGGAGGTAGCTGTCAATGGTTGACTATAAAATATTAAATTTGGCTGATAGATTAGTACTCGCTTGGAGAACAGTATGCATTTTGTCTTTTCACTGGAGAATTTGTACCCTGTTTGGTATGATCATAATTCCAATTTGAATGTCCTGCTCTAGTAAGTTAACGTGTTTCCCTGTTGTGTATATTATGAGGTCGTCTGCATATGTTACGTGTGAGAGTGGGTAAGATATGTGCTGACCTATTTCATTCAAGGCGATTAAGAATAGAGACGGGCTCAGTACTGATCCTTGCGGGCATTCGTTTTGCAGTTCTCTGCGTTGGGACAATACACCGTTTGCTCGGACACGAAAGGTCCTGTCTGTGAGGAAATTCCTGATAAATAATAATAATAATAATAATAATATATTTATTTGCCAACAGGACAAGCCTAAAAAAGGCAAAATTTACAAAACCACTTAAACTAAACAGGTACATTCTACAACTTAAACCAAACAAAAAAAAAATAGGTATTCTAAACGCACAAATCAGAACGTAATTTTTTTTTAAACTGACTCAAATTGCAATTGAAAATGTCAACACAATGGGGCAATTCGTTTATTAATCGAGCCATTCTCATAGATGGAGAGTAATAAGCATAATTCGTTCTGTGAAAATCAATGGCCAAAATCTCAGTACATCTAGTATTGTAACTTGGGACGCGAATATTGAATATAGAAGTCAACTCAGGACAATCAAAATAATTTTGAAACCAAAGGTTAACAATAGCACTTTGCGTCTTGATTCAAGAGAATCCATACCCAACAGCTTAAGCCGGTCTGTGTACAAAATGTTTTGTTTATTAATTTTCAATTTGCATAAAACAAAATTAACCAGCTTTCTTTGAACACGTTCAATACGATCGTTATTGTTTTTATAATAAGGATTCCATATCACACAACCATATTCTAATATAGTCCGCACTAGTGAGTAAAATAGTTTTAAAATGACCATTATATTGTTAAAATTTTTACATTGTCTTTTAATAAAGCCCACTAATTTTAATGACCTGCTTATTATGTTATCAATATGAAGGCTGAATTTTAAACGCGAATCCATAATGATACCAAGATCTGATATAGATTCAACCCTTGTCAATTTCTTGGCCCCAATAAAATAATCATTTTTTGTAAAAGATTTTTTCCACGAAAATGATATTACCTTACATTTAGCAATGTTTAAATCCATATCATTTCCAATGCACCATTTATTTGAAGCTTCAAGATTTTTTTGAAATTTGATGGCCTCGTTTTCATTATTTATTTCTAAAAAAAGTTTTAAGTCATCCGCAAATAACAAGAATGAAGCGAACATAAAGCATTGAACAATATCATTAATAAATAGTAGAAACAATATCGGACCAAGATGGCTTCCTTGTGGCACGTCTGAGGTTACATGAATCTCTTTGGACAAAAATCCATTAAGTTGGACATACTGGGTTCTACCAATCAAATAAGAAGCAAGCCATTTCAAAACTTTCCCCATTACCCCATATCTACACAGTTTTGTAAGCAGTAGTAAGATATTTACACGATCAAAGGCCTTGCAAAAATCAGTGTAGACTGCATCGACCTGGTTTCCTCGTTCAAGAGTCTGGATAATGTAGTTATTGTATACAAAGAGATTGGTGATAGTACTGCGTTTGGGCATGAACCCATGCTGATTGATAAAAATTACGTTTTTAAAAGTTGACATCAGTTTATCAGTAATAATTGAATCCAAAATTTTACATAACGAAGAGATAGAGCAAATTGGTCGATAATTATGAATATCATTTCTAGTTCCAGACTTATATAAAGGCAAAATGTAAGACTTCTTCCATTTATCTGGACAAGTTCCAGACTTTATGGACAATTGAAAGATATGGGTGACAGGAAGAGCCAGAGTTGGACTGCATAGTTTCAAGAAATAGGCCGGGATGTCGTCCGGACCTGGATTGGTACTGTTATCAAGTGAGATTAATTTGGTGAAGACAAGGTCACATGTGATGTCTATATCAGCTATGTTCTGTGAACAATCAAAGTTAGTGAAGTTTCCATAGACTTTTGGGTTTGAATTCCCTTGATTAACGTAAACACTTTGAAAATGGCCAGCGAACATGTTACATATGGTTACCGGATCGTTTGATTTTTTGTCGTCAGAATACATAAAACTAGGAACTCTAGTTGTTTTCCTCATCGAGTTGACATAATTCCAGAAATATTTAGAATTTAAGTTGATGTTATGTTCTGTGTACTTAATAAATCTTTTATAATCCGCTTCAACAGAATTCTTAACTAATACTCTAAATTCTTTAAATTTGTTATAATAAAATATAGACTGTGATCTTTTAAATTTCTTATGAAAACGATTTTTCTTTTTTATCAACAATTTAGTACAATTAGAAAACCAATTGGGAAAATGGCAATCCCCTAAAACAATCTTGGGAACAAATTTATCACAAACATCATATAGAATATTATAAAAAATATCAACATTGGTGTCGACTTCAGAAGTAGCAAAAAAGCTAGACCAATCATGATAAAGTGAAACATGCGCCCTTGAATTTCCCAGTTGTCTAACGATTTGAGTATGTTATGGCGCCACGTCATGTCAAACGCCTTCTCCAAATCAAAACATACGCAAAAGACTTTATGATTCTGTGCAAGCGCTTTGTGGATTGTAGATTCTAGATTAGATTAGGTGTTGAGGGGTGTGAGGGAATTTGCTCCCCTCACCGACACTTAGACCACACCGCGGGCCCATTGTGTCACCCCCTCGCGTCCCTCATTCCTGTCTCTCATCCAGCCATCCGACATTGTCGAAAAAAGCTAGGATGGTTCCAGGCGAGGTACACCTCAAGTTGGCCCAGCTGGGCCATGTCTCCCCCAGTATGGACTTTCTGGTCGAGGCGAGAGCCGGACATTCCCGTAGGATATGTTCGAGAGTCTCGTCCTCCTCTAAACACCCCCTGCACGTTGGGTCGTTGACCACCCCCATCACGTGGAGGTGTTTATTTAGCCTGCAGTGACCGGTCCAGATGCCCACCAAAAGGCGGAGTCTGTCCCTTGACAAACGCAGACAAGACTTGGCTCTTTTAAAGCAAGGATTTTTGATAAAAATCTTGCTTTGTCTGCAGCCTGTTGTCGTTTCCCATCTAGCACAGTGTCTAGAATGGGTGTCAGTTTTGATCAGGTTTGAGAGGTAGCGATTGGCCGGTCGGATGAGCGGTTCGGTTCCATCCGGTGTTCCCGTTGCACCCTGTCGAGCCAGCTCGTCGGCCCTCTCATTCCCCTCAGTACCGTTATGTCCTCGAACCCATCTTAGCTCAACGACATTGTTTAGTGCGATTCTCGACAGTGCCAGATGGCAGTCATGTACCACTTGAGAGGTAATCCTGCCACTGGCCAGAGCCCGCAGAGCTGCTCGACTGTCGCTGAAGAAGCACATCGTTTTTTCACTGACATTGCGCCCAGTGATTTCTGTGGCACCCCTAAGAATGGCCGCGATCTCCGTCTGGAAAATACTGGCACGTTCTCCTAGGGTTGCGCTGAGATTGCAGTTCATTTCGGGGATGTGAACTCCCGCTCCAGAGCCTGCTTTCGTTTTTGATCCATCTGTGAAGATTGAAATCTCAAACTTCGGATGTTCTTCTGTATCCATATGCACTGCATAGGATTTTTCGAAAGCATATTGAGGACAGATACGGTCCGATCCCGCACCCAAGAGAGGTATTCTGTGGAGTCCCTCGCTCAAGATGCGGGCGTGCCCGCGTTCTGATTTCCCAGCTTTCCAAAGGTTACCTTCCCGCAGCCTACGAGCGGAGGCAAGTGCCATGCCCTCCACGAAGAGATCGATGGGAGGCAGACACAGGATAGCCTCCAGAGCTGCGGTCGGGGTGGTTCTCATGGCGCCCGTCACAGCGACACATGCCATCCGTTGGATGCGTCCGAGACGTGTCATCGTCGTTTTTTGTCTGACTCTTTGCCACCAGACAATTGCTCCGTAGCTCAGCATCGGTCTGATGACGGCCGTGTAGAGCCAGATGGTAATCCTGGGTGTTAAGCCCCAGGACCTTCCCACCGCTCTCCTACACTGCCACAGGGCGACGCTAGCTTTGTCTATTTTGCTCTCCAGGTGCTTTTTCCAAGACAGCTTATGATCCAACATAACGCCCAGGTACTTCACATCCTGCGAGAGTTTCAGCTTGACGCAGTTAAGGGAGGGCAGCCTTAGCTGTCCCATCTTCCTTCTGTTCGTGAAGAGGACTAGCTCTGTCT
This sequence comes from Diaperis boleti, assembly GCA_963583935.1. NCBI lineage: Eukaryota > Metazoa > Arthropoda > Insecta > Coleoptera > Tenebrionidae > Diaperis > Diaperis boleti. The sequence goes on along the minus strand of OY757242.1, from coordinate 41,862,306 downwards.
TTTGTGGATTCACAGCCAGAGCCTCCTTCTTACACCATTTTTGTACCAGGCAGAGTGCTGTCTGCATAAGGTCGCATAGTACATTTTCGTACTTACCAGTAAGCAGTATGACCAGGTCATCTGCGTATCCGATAGTGTAGAACCCCGCCTCGTTGAGTGTGCATAGAAGGTCGTCCACTACTATGTCCCATAGCAATGGGGAAAGAACTCCCCCCTGAGGACAGCCCTTCTTAACCACTCCTCGAGTAGTTGCGTCCGCTACACTAATCTGTACGGTTCTGCAGTCCAGCACCCGCTGAATCCAGTCACGTACTGTTCCTGAGACATCGCGGTTCTGAAGTGCTCGCCCGACACTATCGAAGGTGGTCTTGTCAAAAGCCCCCTCGATGTCGATGAATACTCCTAAGGAGTATAGTTTGTGCTCCAGGGCTCCCTCAATCCGCCCCACCACCTCGTGTAGAGCGGACTCGGTCGATTTCCCTGGAACATATGCATGTTGGTTGGGGTGTAATGGTTTGGCCCTTAACACCCCATCCCTTATTTGGTAGTCGCATAGTCTCTCCAAGGTTTTTAACAAAAACGATGTGAGACTTATGGGACGGAAAGATTTCGCGAGAGAATAATCTCCTCGCCCTGGTTTAGGGATAAAGACAACTCTCACCTCCCTCCACATTTCCGGTACGTATGCGAGTGCAATACATGCCCGAAAAATTATCACGAGGTTGTCCAGAATCTCCGAAAGTCCCCACTGTAGCAGGGCCGGGAAGATTCCGTCCACGCCCGGTGACTTGAAGGGTTTGAAAGCTCTTATAGCCCATTCTACGCTAGTATGGTTCACAATCCGCGCAGCCTCAGCCCAGTCCTCCAGGGAGGGGGCTTTCGGACAGCTTTGGATCGGATTCACATCCGTTGTGACCACACAGCCCGGAAAATGTGTAGCCATCAGTACCTTGGCTGTTTCATCGGCAGAGTCCGTGTATGTGCCGTCCTCTTTCTTCAAGCTACCTACTTGCTGTCCCGGATCCTTTGACAGGATTTTCATCAGCCGGGCAGCGGTGGTGGTACATTCGAGGTCCCCACAGAATTTTCTCCATGATGACCTCTGCTTAGAACGAACGTCTTTTTTGTATTGCCGCTGGTATTTTTTAAATTCGTCCCAGTCGGCTGCATTTTTGGTCCTTTTGGCCTTATTGAATAGCTTGCGCAGATAGACTCTTCCCCTTTCCAGTTCCTTACACCACCATGTGGTGTTTGGGCCCTGGCGGGTGCCTGATCTCAGCGGACAAGCTTGCTCATAAGACGTCATCAGAGACCTAGTGAGGTCAGTGACTGCCTTCTCCAGTTCTTCGTTCGTCTTAAGATCATTAGAGATATCGAGCCGACCCCTGACATTTGACAGGTTTTCTAGAAATAGATCCCTGTCAGTTTGTTTTGGGTTCCTGTACGGCTTCGGTAACATCTCTTTTGCTTCTAACGAAAACGTTATCCATCTGTGGTCTGACAAGGTCACGTGCGATGATACTTGCCAGTCCCTTATATGTTTGGAAATCTCTTGCGTCGCGAGAGTGATGTCTATCACAGTCTGACACCTCGAGGTGACAAACGTAGGTTCGCTCCCTCGATTGAGTATTCCTAACTTTGTGCTCGTAAGATATTCGAGCAGTGCTGTTCCTCTGCTGTTGCAATCACCGCTCCCCCATACGATGTGGTGTGCGTTGGCATCGCATCCAGCGATGAGTTGTTTTCCTTCCCTTTCACAATGCTCAACCAGGTCCGCCAGCTCCCTAGAAGGGGGTGGCTCCCTGGAGTCCCCGGGGAGGTATACTGAGGCAAAAACTACCTTTATTACGTTCCTTCCAAATTCCAGGTTAACCTGCACAGCCGTGACATCTCGGTTGCAATAGCCCGTCAGTTGGAAGGCGTTTTGTTGACCTGAAACATATACACAAGTTCTGGGTCTTTCTTTAAGGGAACCCACGTAAGTGGTCCCGGACGATTTGTCGCCCATGCCACAAACTCGGTTGCCTACGCACCACGGTTCTTGTAGCAGGGCTATTGTTACCTGCTTTGCTGTCAAGTGACGACTTAGGGTTACCCCCGCCTCCCGACAGCGGTGTAGGTTTGCTTGAATTAGTGTGAGTCCTTTGCCCATTAGGTCGAACCTGCACTTTCTTTGCGACGTAGTCGCCACACCGGACGTCGACGGTTCTGCTCCACCCGAAGGTGTCGTCTGCCCCGTGGGGCGTCCGGTTGCTCCTATATCAGCTCTTGGTGTTGCTGCAGGGATGGCGCCTTCACGCCTCTGCAGCTTCTTTTTGGGACCCTGCGGTCCCTGGTTGGAGTTGTTTTTATTCTCCATACCGGGATTTTTTACTTCATCTCCCAAGCTCCCCACCCACCACGGAGTCCCATATGGGGACGCCGAGCTTCGACGCCAGGGATACTCGAGAGATATAGCCCCCAGGAGGTTGTTGCACACAGCCCACGCGGTCTGCCGAAGCCGCCCACGCAGTTGCATGCCCCAATGCTCCCCAAGGGCTTACCCCGTCGGCCCTCTGACGGGACGACACAGCCGATTGATCGAGGTGGGTTAGTCTCGACCGCCCGTCTAGGGTGAAATCCGGGCCAAAGTGGCGTGTTGCCCTCCCAAGGCCGTAGCCAAGATCAGGCTCAACCACCAGGATCCCTTCATCCACCCGCACGGGTCGCCACGCACGGCACAAACACGTGGGTGACTGTTTATGCACCTGCAACACCAGTCACCATGTTGCATGGGGAAGTTTTTATAGTGGTACTTCATCCACGCGGCCAGTCACTTAAGACCAGCCCCCGTGCCCCCTGTCGGCAGACAGGCGGTTTACGGTATGCGTCACGAGCTGGTCCGCGGCGAGGGGCTTTCGTTCAGCACAGCGGGGGGTTTAGATCCCGGACCTCCCTACTAACCCCCCACTAGGCAGAGTCAGAGACTCTTACCCATTCTCCTATCCGCCACCTGGAGACGCGCCTGGTAGGTAGCTCAACCCCCAGGTTGTAGATTCTAGGTTTACTATGTTATCCAAAGTGGAGCGATGCTTTCGGAAGCCGTTTTGAACATTTGAGAGTGCATTACTGTTTTCCAGCCGCTAAAGTAGTCTCCGATTAACCATCTTTTCGAGTACTTTGCACATGTTACACGTGAGAGAAATTGGTCGAAAGGAGTTTGGTGTGGTGTCTGTTTTGTTGGGTTTTTTAAAGGGTAGAACTATTGCTTGAGTCTATGCCTTAGGAAAGCGGTGTGTGGTCCAAATCAGATTGTATATTTGTAGAAGATGCACTTTCCCCTTGTTTGATAAATTTTGCAGAAACTTGAGAGGGATGTCGTCTGGGCCAGGACTTGGGTAAATGATTTGTTATCTGGGTGAGTTGGTGTAAATTCCGTAGTTGGCATCCTTTCTGTTTCTCTGGCCTGGTTAAATTTTTGAAATTGCTTATCATAGTTTGCATTGCTTGAAAAGTTCTGAAATTGTGTAGCTAGAATCTCTACAGTCTTTTAATTTGTACTTGCTGCTTCTCCGTTTTCGTTAGTTACTCTGATTGTTGCATTGTGAGACACTCCCTTAATTTTCCTTACCTCGGGCATCAGTTTGATTCGAACGCCATATCACATTATGAGCGTTGAAATCTCCTAGTAAAAGGAATGGTCGGGGTAATTGTCTAGTTAAATCATTGAGTTCTAGTGCGGTTACTGTCACCCTTGGCGGTAGGTAGACAACGCAGACTCAACGCAGTCATTTTTTGTGTTGGTAAGTTTAGCGAAACTGCAATTGCTTCGAGAGCTGTTTCGAGATGTATCATTTTGCAGGGAATATACTCTTTAACGTAAACTGCCACTCCCCCAGAAGCTCTCTCAATAGTCCTGTTTTTGTAAAATGTTTGGTAAGTTCTTATGTTTCTTACGTTCTGATTTGTGAAGTGCGTTTCTTGAAGGCAAACAATTGACGGTTTTTGGCTTGAAATAAGGAGCTGATGTGAAGCGTAGCTGTTTAGGTTCCACTGTAGTATTTTTGGGAAGTCGTTTTGAGAAGTGAAGAGGAAAGAGAGAGATAAATTAGTTCAAGTTGGTAAGGGAGGTCTGAAAGGTTTGCGTCTGTGTCTGATGTCTCTGATAGTAATTGCTTTTTGTAGTTACATTGTTTCATTATTCTGTTTCGATACATTGTACACCTCTGGTTCAAGCCTTTATCTTTAAGATGGGAATGCAGCTTCATCAGAAGCTAGAGGAAGTGTTCTGTGTCATCAGTAAATTCTTCTACCAGAGCTAAGGGATCTTTGCAGCCTGATGCATTTTTGAAGAAGTGAATTACTTCTGTTGCTTCTATCTTAGTCGATTCCGCCTGAGTATCCATAAATGTGTATATTTCTCCTAACCTTCTTTCATTTGAATTAGTGTTGATTTTCAATCTTTTTTGTTTTTTCTGCGGTCGTTTAAATACCCCAGTCACATCCTGGTCGATTTGTATGTTGTCATCCGCTGCACTAATTGATGATGATGCCGACCCTCTTTTCTGTCCTGTCTTTTCTATCTCCAAGAAGGGTTCAGTATTTTGAGAGGTGCATGCAATGCTTTCCTCAGAAGCGGTAGATGTGAAAGTTTCTGCCGATCTTTTTGTCCAATTACGATGGGAGGATCTGTAGAGTCTTGATGTATTATGACGCAATTTTCTGTGTCGTCGGTATCTCTGTCATATCTCGTATTTTCGTCTGTGGATAGTATTTCATTTGGAGTTGTGTTTTGTGGGTTTTCTGCAGGATATTCCGGGCAATTTGCATCTATGTGACCTTTTAGCTTGCAATGAAAGCAGCTTAAATCGTCACTCAGAAATATTCTATAGTTCGTGTCCTCGTATTTGATCACAATTGAAGAAGGCAGCTCTGTTTCTTGAAGACGTTGTATAAAAATCTGTCTTCGAAAGCTTAGAATGTGTGCAAATTCATCTCCCTGGATGCCTGCCCGTAATTCAGTCATTGGTGAAAGAGGCTTGAGGCCTAAACCCTTTATGATATTAATTAAAACCTCCTGTGGTATGGTGGGACAGACGTTCGATAGGATGATTCGTTGAGATGGTGTGATAAGGCGTCTGAGGCCTACTTCGTAGCCATTTATTTAGATTGTGCTATATTGTGCGGTCAGATTTTCAACTAGTCGAGAGCTACTCAAATATACGCATATTCTGTTGAGGAAAATTTTTGACAGATATAAAATATGTTTGGCTCCTCCGATAAGATTGGCAATTTTGACTATATAATCACGGTTTTTTAGATTTTCATTAGCTGAGAGAACGATTGCTTGGTATTTTTTAGGTACTTGGTTGGGGGTAGTCATTTTTGGGGTTTTCAAATTTTTGTTATCCATTTCAAATGGGTACTGATCCACTCATGTTTTGCCACTGCGGCTGCGATAACGGTGCCGAGCAAAAAGTTGCCAGCTGATACGACAACGGTGAGTTTGAAGATATGAGGGGATAATGATTACGATATCAAATAAGGATACTGATAGGATGGCCACCTAATCTAATTCTCACCCCAAAACTTCGTATTCGTTAGGCTTCTGAGGCACACGTATTAACATCGACCACTCGCTACAACAACCGAATAAATTCTCAATTGGGAGTATTATATCATTCTATTGTATTATAGTCATAATGTTTAAGATAAGATAGGATTAGGTTTAGGGTTTCTTCGTATATATGCCATCACGACTAAATCCGTCATTGAAGATTTCTTAAACATATTTGCGCACTGGCACACGGCTGTGTTGCTACCACAGGTTGCTACTGATGATAAATGTACCTACGCCACTTGACCGAAACAAGACCGTTGGTAGATCGTACAGTGTGAATGGTACACCAATTTACTGGACCGTCGTTGAACCGATAGTATGAACCAAGCTTTAGGCATACCCCGAACCACAATAAGCTTAGGAATAATTAAAGACTGTTTCACAACAAATGTCAGATGAGTGACAATTACTGACGAAATTCTGTGACCGCAACTGTACCTTCGACATATAAAATTAATAAAATTGAAAAGCTACATATTTATTTTAGGTTCCTAACAATAAATGAAGTAATAAACAATAATAAAGTTTTGACACAATTTTAAAGTTTACACATACCTACATAAATTAATAAATATTTATGAATAACTTTTTCTATAATTATTATGTGATCTAAAAATTAACTTCAACTCTGATCACTATATACTAAACTACAACAGGCAAATTGTGTGTTAAATTTTGGCTTTATCTTGAATGCGATTTTCAACATTGCGAATTGCAAAATATTACATTCTTGTTCTCAATGCTTTCCAGGATCGAGAGACGGTACAAGTAATCCCCAGTTTAACAAAATAAGGGCTTGTCACGATTCTCCAAACATTTTGGAACAACTCAAAGAAAATGTATTTTAGGTTTCTATCAATCAGATTAAAGAACCGCAAAGTTTCTGGTTTGCGGTAATCTTGACTGCCGGCAAAACACTGTGTGTCATGTCGGATTTTGGTTTATCACGCTTATTTAAATTAGATTTGGGCCCTAAGGCGGGTCGAATGAGCAATTCGGATTTATCCACAAAAGTAATTACAGTTACAATATGAGCAAGGACAAATCAGCTTAAATGAATTAGATTATTATGGATTCAAAATTCACAAAATATCCGACTAGGCCATGTCGGCTTTTTTAACCTTTGTAACTGTGGAATTCTTTTAAGCTAAGGCCAATATGGTGTTTTAAACTGTTTAATTTTGCTTCTTTTTTCTAATGATGAAAGCCTTTAATATTAACTCCCTTGGGATGGACTTTAAAATTCGTTGTTTTCCAATGATCACATTATGCCCCCTTCAAAAAACATACATCATGGGTTATCAAAATTTAAACGCCTCGACTGTGAATAGTGCTTTCTGACATTTTACGAAATGATGAATACATATTTAGATTTGAAAGTTTGTTTCGTTCTTTTACGACTTTTTTTGAGCATATCGTAATACGTTTAAACTTTTATTTGCTCTATGGGCTTTTCGATTCATGTGATTACATAACATAACCCATAATAATCAATAATTTACATTCTGTATTAATTTCAAATCCGTGTGGAGTTGTCCGTCTCCCATCGGACGCGTCCCCGATCTCATTAGTCGGATTGTTGTGTAAGTGGGAAATAAATTACCACTCGCGGACCAAAACAAACCTGGTCCTCCATGATCGGGGGTTTAGGCGTAGGGCTAGCACCTCTACACTAATAAAAAACGCTTAAAACGAACAACAACAACGCAAACGAAAACGGAAGAGGATTTCAAAACAAACAAAAAGAAGTTTTGGATGGCTTAAAAAAATATCAGTATAGTAGCCTTAACAGAGACAAAGAAGAAAGGACAAAGAAATGAACTCATGGATACTTATATGCATTTCTACAGTGGCGTAGGAACCGGATAGCGAGTCAAAACGGGAGTTTCTCTACTTTGTAAGTAATACACAAAAAGTTTCAGAGGTACATTAAAAACTGGGAGGTGCTTAATGAAAGACTCATTTTGGTCAAATTGACCTTAAAATGTTACACAGTTGTAGTGATCGGCGTATATGGACCCTCAAATGACAAAAAAGAAATAATAAAGGATGCTCATGATAACTAACTGCCTATATAGATTTCAACGTAAGGGTTGGGATCAAAGCAGACGACATGGTGAAAACAGTTACAACGCAAATGGCTTACGTTTACTCGAAATGTGCCAACAATTTTCTCTCAGAATAATGAATAGTTACTTTGCACACAAAGACGTGCACAAATACACCCGGATACAGCCAACTCGGCAGTTACAGTCAATAATTGATTTTGTCATCTGTAAACAAAATACCATTTTAAAAGTGAATGACGTGAGAGCATATAGAGGGATGGAGTGCGGATCCGATGATTTCCTTTTAAAAACTAAAATGTTCTTTCCCTGGAGTTGCAAACCAATGTAGAAACCAATGAAGACAACGGAAAAAAGGTAGATGTATCCAATACAACGTTAATAGCCTTATGATAGAATCGACAAGTTTTCTCTATAAAATATGCATAAGAGAAGCAGCAAAGGAAGCTTTAGGTGAACTAGTAAGTAGGAAAAGCCACAGAAACGATTGGTGGAATGAAGAAATAGAGCAATTGGTGAAACAAAAGAACAAGGCTTACGAGGCGATTCGGGCTCTTTATACTAATATCATCAGCTATGTAAAAATTGGAAACAGAATAACAGGCAGTTTCCCGGTCACAAAGGGTTTACGTCAAGGTTGTGCAATAGCCCCAACACTTTTTCGAATTTACCTTAACGCAGCCTTAGACTACTGGAGAAGAGCCGTAAGATGTATGGGGATATCTATTGCCGAAGAGAAATTATTCACACTGCATTATGAAGATGATCAGGGAATCATGGCGGAAGATCACCAAGATATATCGTACATGTTAGCCAAGTTAGATAAAGAATATCAAAAATGGGGCCTTAAGATCAACACCATGAAAACTGCATATCTAGTTGTTGGAAGTCTGAATCCTACTGATTTACAATTAGATGGGGGAACAGTGAAAGGAGTACCCACTTGGCATCACTTTTAATATAGACGGCGACTGTAACAAGGAAGGAAAAAACAGGATCAAATTAAATTCAGGTTTCGCGATATTGCTAGAAACTTAATTTGACTTTTGACAAGAACACTTTCAAAGTACGGAATGAGATATGGTTTCTACAGTTTCTGTTGTCTAGTCACTAAAAATAAATTACAAACAATAAACATTGAACATTCAAGAGGCCACAAGCAAAAAGTAAAGATGTGTAAAGAGGCGAAACATCATCGGAAACTGTATTCTCACATGCGTTTTCATTGACCATGAAGCAGTCCGTTCTTTTAATTCGGGGAAAAATAAACTGTCGATACGGCGACAGCTTAGCAACTCCGCGGTCGCGGTGTGGGAGTGTATGTATGTTTAGCATTAAATATTACACTGATAACTAATTGAGATAGAATGCCGACAATTGAAACTTTTTAATTGCAAATTTTCTTCTCTTTAGCAATATCGTCAAAGATTTACGCTATCTATTACCATGTCCAATTAGTAGTTACATAGTCCAAATTAATATAAGTTGTAGCTGGCGCATAATCACCCCAAAAAAATTCCACCAGAAAATATGTTAATGTAATTTAATTATGATATAAGACTTATTAATATGTTGGCTGTATATGATATTCATACTTACGACTAATTTAACCAGGTTTTACCCCTTTTTATTTTTTAATATAATTTTTTAATATCAGTGACATACCAACAAAGAACACCACCCTAGCCATGTTCGCTGACGACACAGCTATCATCGCACAACACGAAAACCTTCAAGAAAACCTCATCAACAGAAACGTGTCCAATCACTGACTAGATGGTTCAACGAATGGAACATTAAACTGAATCCCAGTAAGTGCGAAGCCAAAATCTTCACTCTCAAAAGAATTTCCGAGCATCGTAATATCACCATAAATGGAAATGAAATAACTTGGAATCCCAAAGACCGAGCAGTCAAATACTTAGGTGTTTTCTTAGACAGCCGATTAACTTGGAGGTACCACATTAATTACAAATTACAACAGGCCAATCTAAGATTGCAACAATTTTATCCCCTGCTAAACCGCAAATCTGCTTTAAAGATTGAATGCAGCCTACTCCTTTATAAATCATTACTGCGGCCCCTCTTTATGTACGCGTGTGACGTTTGGAGCAATATCTCGCAAACAAATTTAAACAGACTTTAGTCATTCCAAAACAAAATCCTTAGAATCGCAGTCAACTCACCGTGGTTCATGCGCAATAAACAAATTCACACTGAACTTGGAATGGGAACTATGCAGGATTACATTCAGAATGTTACGAAGAAATTCTTCTTTAACGTCCACCAGAACCCAAAAACCTACCACAAGACATCTACTTAACAGAATATCCAGATGTGAACCACTAGCTAACTTCGCTAGCCAAACCAAAGGTAGTTAAGTGTTCCTCAGCCACGTTCATGTTGTTATTTTTAATTTATTACAAATACTGTGAATAACAATTTGTAATTGTTGAACCGGTAATAAAGAATTAAAAAAAACACGATCCGTTCTATATTCTATCTCCGTCTGGCGCTTTCCTCTTTTTCTCTTTCTCACTTTCTTTACTTGCCTTTTCACCTTTTCCAGCGTGATTTCTTCTCCTTCTGGTGCTGTTCGTTTCCTCGTTATTTCTATTTCTTCCCCCCCCCCCTCCAGTAGCCTGATGCTTTGTTTATCGTTATCTCCTTACTCAGTGTTTATTTTTTCTTTCTCTCTCTATTGATACAGTTCCACACCTCCTCTGTCCTTATAGCTTTTTATCTCTCCATCTTCTCTTTCCTTCTTCTGCCTCTTCTTCTCTGTATATCTTCTTTTTGCTTTTAGAAAGCAGTTGCTACTGTTTGTTTTCGTCTTTTTTCATTCTCTTAGCTCCTTTATTGCTTACTTGTTCTTTTGCTCAAATTCTATTGTCTCATCATTTATTTGTCTTTCTTGCTCCTTGAACACTTATTTTCTCGCTGCTCTTTCTAATATTTCTTTCAATTCCTTCTCCATCTTCCCTACTTCTTGTTCTTCTAATCTTGCCTTTTTTAGTCTCCTCTTCTACTCTTCCACTTCTTGATCGTCCCATATTTTGATCATCATCTGCTTCTGCGTTTCCTCTGTCCTTTATTCTTCTCTTTTGCTTTCCTCCCTCGTTCTATACTTTTTTTCTATAGGTAGATGGTCTGACTCTATTATTTCCTCTACTCTGGATTTTTCTACTTTTTTCATGCTTCTTCGTTTACTATTCTGTAGTCTGTTTCTCCTGTGCCGTCTGTGTAGGTTTATTCTCCTTTTTCGTCCGCTTGTGGATTCACTTTCAATACTTAGTACCCTTTTTCTTCTATGTATTCCATCATTACTGTTGTCTTTATCTCTTTGCTATAATATTGTCACAATTTTTCACCATTTATTGCCTATGTGTACGTTTCCTAAGATGTATCCTTCCTCTTCTCCCTTCCTTTGATTCTTCTCCTTTATTCTTTTTTTATCCCCGTTATTATTCCCCTGTCGCTCTTTTTCTCTTCTTTCCTCTTCTCGCTTCATGACTTTTTCCTTTCCCTCCCAATCTCGCATTTCTGCTAGTACTATAGTACTTATACTTTAACAGTCTTGATTTTGACCCCTCCAACATTTTTTCTAAGAAAGTCCTCTATCCTTTCTTTGGCCCGCTGTTTACTTTTCTTTTCACCGCCCCATTCTGTCATAATATTGTTATTCCTCCTTTTCATTTCATCATAGTCCATTTTACCTTCCAGCTGTGTAACTCCTTCTCTCTCTCTCTCTCTCTCTCTCTCTCTCTCTTTCTCCCTTCTTTCTCTCTCTCTCTCAATTTGTTTCTCTGCCCCTACCATGACCGGTTTCTACTTTCTTTGTTCATAGGCTTGCACTAATGCCCCATAGATGTCGTTTCTATTCTAATATTGATAAAAATTTTGAAGCGTTGACTTCTTCCCCAGGCAACTCTCTCGTGCCTCTTTATCCTCTTCCTACCTTTCGTTGCTATCTCTCTTCTCCTCGGTTGCTGTTTTCTTCAATTTCCTCTGCCATTACCTATATATTTAGTTCACTTTTATCTGCACCACGTGTTGCTGCATCAGTCGTTAATACAGGTATTCTAAGTTGTTAATAAGTTAACAAATTGTACAACGAACTGAATTTCTGAAAGGTACCGAAATATAAAGTTCTATAAAAAGTGGAGAAAAATCCTGACGTTGATAGTCCTTTTTCTTATTTTTTTTTACATCTAAAAAACATAATTATATAAACATGTTCGGTGATTGGTTATAACAAATTGTTGATACGATTAACAATTATTATTAATTAAAAAAAAGTCCAGACCATTCAAAGTTACTATTTTAAAAAAATAAATGTAACTAAATTTCCAAAAGTATAAAAATCGATTATAAACATTTTTTTACTTCTTTTTAAATTTTAAGAAACTACGAAGGCGCAGAGGGGACATATAACTTTTTTTTCATTATTTCGACTTTAATCTAGAAATTTTGACTTTTGATCTCGAAATTTCGACTTTAATCCACGCACACGCATTAGCACATTCTTGGAATATGTTTCTTTAAGGGGTCGAGCGCGTAGTGAGAAGCATTACTTTCAATGATCCACGCAAAAGCAAATTTTCCTAAACTGCAACTTCACAACCGGTTACCCTGCATTATGAACATTTCAATAAACAACGGCAACGAATTAAATTCATTTATTTCATGTCTGTTCTTGTTCTGACGCGCATTTTTATTTAGTCTTGGGGTTCTGAAAATTGAAAGTATTCAAATTAAATTGAGTATATTTCGTTATTTTCTGGTACAAATGTTAACTTCAAGTGGCTTATGGTAACTAAAACAAGGGGCGCCCTTGGTACAGGGGTAAGACGATGGTAGGAATCGAGTTTATTTTATTCTCTGATACAAATGTTAGGCGCCAGTTACTAACTACCCCATCGAAACGACAAACTTTGAATAAGAATTCCTACTCAGAGAGGCGTTTTATGAGTTCAAATGAAATAAAAAAAGCCTATGAAGAAGAAATGAGAGAAAAAAATTATTTAAATGTTTATTATGCAGGATACCCTGTTTCCGATACCCTAATCATTGAAATTGGTGCTTGGCGCTACGCGCTCGACCCCTCAAAGAAACATACTCCAAGAAGGTCATATTTCCCTGTACGTGAAACTCGGATGTGTTAATGGGTGTGCGTGCGTATAATTTCGAGATTAAAGTCGAAATTTCTAAATTAAAGGCCAAAAAAAAGTTATATGTTCTCTCTGCGCCTTCGTAACAAGCTGCTTAGTAAATGAAATTTCGATTTATTTTTTATAAAATGCATGTAACTAAATCAAATGAAACAAATACATATTTTGAAAGATTTTACACAATTATTATTTTTTGTACGTTTTACCTTATCAAAATCAAATGTAATAATCAAATTCAGGTTTCGCGATTTTGCTAGGCACTTAATTTAACTTTTGACAAGAACACTTTCAAAGTACGGAATGAGATATGGTTTCTACAGTTTCTGTTGTCTAGTCACTAAATAGTATATTTTATTACAAAGCCAGAAAATGTCATTTTGCAAGTGCGAGCACAGTTTGTGGAGGCGAGGCGTTAGCCGAGACTTCACAAGTGCAAGCACTTGCAAAACAGTTTCGGGCCGTGTGATAAACGAAACTTTTTCGGCCGACAAAAGATTTTCATTGTTCACCTTTGTAGGGGGGCCTCATACCTCATGGGTGCTCCCCGGTGTCTCAAAGAGCCCTCTTGGGCCCCCATTTTGCAAAGGCCCCCACAAGTCTAAGGGGGTCTTGATAACGCATGGGGGCCCTCGTGTCTCAAACAGCCCCTTTGGGCCCCCTTGTTTCAAAGGCTCCACATGTCGAAAGCCCCACCCCCCATGTCTTAAAGGGCCCCCTTGGGCCCCCCTGTTGAAGGGGGCTTTCTTATTGTCGTTGCCTTATACCAAGGGGCCCCCCTGTAATTTTTCCGATGTTTTAATGGTAGTTATTCTGCTATTCGGGGCGGTGACAAATCCAAAAAACATAAAAGCTTGCATTGAAAAATTCCTAGTTTCCATTTTCTAGCCTAGGCTGGCAAATAGTGTTTTCAAGCCGATTTGGACGACTTGAAAATAACTAAATTGAGACGGAGGCCGAAAAAATAAATTACAAACAATAAACATTAAACATTCAAGAGGCCACAAGCAAAAAGTAAAGATGTGTAAAGAGGCGAAACATCATCGGAAACTGTATTCTCACATGCGTTTTCATTGACCATGAAGCAGTCCGTTCTTTTAATTCGGGGAAAAATAAAACTAAAAATAAACTGTCGATACGGCCACAGCTTAGCAACTCCGCGGTCGCGGTGTGGTAGTGTATGTATGTTTAGCATTAAATATTACACTGATAACTAATTGAGATAGAATGCCGACAATTGAAACTTTTTAATTGCAAATTTTCTTCTCTTTAGCAATATCGTCAAAGATTTACGCTGTTACCATGTCCAATTTGTAGTTACATAGTCCAAATTAATATAAGTTGTAGCTGGCGCATAATCACCCCAAAAAAATTCCACCAGAAAATATGTTAATGTAATTTAATCATGATATAAGACTTATTAATATGTTGGCTGTATATGATATTCATACTTACGACTAATTTAACCAGGTTTTACCCCTTTTTATTTTTTAATCGTTTACGAGACCTTTTGTTGTTTAATCTAAAGAAGAGTAGAGACGCTACCAAAACAAAACGTTTTAGTACATTTCACCAAAAAGCGTAAGTAATTAAATATTAATGCCTCTCTCCCCACTTGACTGTTATTTTAGCAAGTCTCCAGGAAACACGCTACAAGTGTTAGAAACCCAACATTTCATCCAGTTTAGAGTTTATCTGTCTTTCCACTTTGTGATGGATGAAACCCCTACAGATGACATCATCAGGAGACATCTGCGTTAACTCTTATAACAAAAACCATATATGTATATCAATAAAAACTCCAGCCGCTTGTGTATTTCCCCATACCGTTGGTTGATGCACTATCGACATCTCTTCAAGAGACACCCGAGAATTTTAATGTTACGGAACAGCTGTTTTGAAACTGTGTGGGGTACGGTCCAAAGTAAACGTACACCACAAATTTCCCACAACCTTTGCTCATGGACTTAAATACCTATTAAAATTTCTTAAAGTTCAGGTATGTTTAGTTTGACAGTCTGTACGATCCCAAGACAGGAAATACTTTGCAAAGTTGAAATTTTCAACCTACAAGAGCTCACAGATTACTACGAGAGCTAGTTTTGATGTTTTTTTTTCTTATCAAAGTTAGGTAGGGATGGGGTAGGTCTGGTACCTGGGAGCGGTTGCTTTTACCTGTGCGCATCCCCTTTGTCGCAGCTATCTCTATCACGCAACCAAGGAGTTGCCGAGCCGATCTAAAATAAACTTTTTCGCGAGGTCGCTGGTTCTTATACTATTTACTTTACATTTAAGGAGATAGCAAATATTGATTACTGATTCAATATATTTGGTAGCAAAATTGATCAATTTTTACTTCAAGAAATACGATTGAAATTTTATAATAAATTCCATACATTTGGTCTATGTGATGCCATAGGCTATATAACCCAAATTCGTATAAATTTTGTTTAATGTTATTGTTGTTCCTATGCTAGATAAATTTAAACAAATCTATTCAATGCGACATAGCGTAGTGTGGCCACCTATGCACATAAATCCTAAATTTCGTATAATAGATAGTAAAAATGTAATTTAGTACTCTATTTTCCAACTAAAAATGTGAACCGGAATTGATATATGCGCTGCTAGAACCCACATGTCGAAAAAATACCACAATATTCTTATTATAAATAATGACAAAAGGATAGGTGCAAACTGCTGTTCAACAGTAATAAAATATCTCATACATTCGTAATGTAATATTTGGAGGCCCGCAACACAAATAATATATTTTTTCCAAGTTTCATATTGAGCTAAATTTAATAAATCTCGATTCGGCCAATATACTCGTGATATCCACAAGACAAGTCCGAGTTTTCTTCCGCAACTGCTAACACGAATTCTATAAACTTCAATCGCAACTTTGGTCGTTTCCTAACCCCTTTGAAATATCACCAGCCATAAATTTCACACTGGCGCGACACTTTAATCCTTGCTGTAACGACGGCCTCCTAACACAAATGATCTGTCTAAAAAATCGAATGTATGTCTAAAAAAATAATTAGTCCTGTTGTCACGAAGCGGAGTATTTTTGGATCTTACGAGATTCCCTCGCTTGGAGGATCTGGTTTATGCATGTGCTACGGAAACTTGACACAGAACTCCGACAAAATTTTTAAATCAATATTTTTGTCGGGTTTTATTACTTTGTGATTCAATAGTTTTATAAGCGCTAAACTTGATCTTCATCACCTTAAGGGTTGACACTTGATATTCTTCTACAGGTTTAATGTTCTATACCATATTAACAAATGTCACGAGTGCAGAAAATACTTATCGACTCTTAACCATTGTTCCACTGTATTTTTATTAGTAAATTTTATTTTGCAACCAAAATAAGGTTCCGGTTTGGTGTTAATCTTTTTAGATATAATATCCAAAGGCTTACTGTTAGATAGTGACAAGTCATACAAGAAAGAGTCCTTTGTCTCCTTGTGGTAGACCATAGAAATAAATTCGCAAAAACAGTTAGAATAGAGACGAAAGGAGAAATAAGGAGGTATTTACATATTTAGTATTCTGCATTTTTCTACTTACTTAAAAATCACAAAATAAAACTACAATATCAAAAAATTAAAGAAACAAAAATAATATAAACAAAACAAAATAAAAATACAACAATTCTCTATCCTAATAAAAGAAACGACTGCTATTGCTTATTATATTGCAACTACTGTTGTGGCATTTAGAGTTGCAAAGCACTTCCAGCTTTACACAAGAACATGTATTGATGCTACAATTATTATTGTAAATTATAGACACATATAGAGTTTACACACTCTCACTTCTCTTGCAGTTTGCCCTAGTTTCTATAACTGTTTTTTTTTTTCTAGAAAGGAAACGAATATTTTCTATTTCTGTATCATTTTAAAGAACCAAAAACTTCTTGCTCACATACAATGTAAATTATCTGAATTATCTTGTTAGTGACACTTTGAAGAGAAATGTGGTTATCTACCAGTATTTCGACATGCTGTGAGAGTACATAACCTACTTTTCTCAAAATCTATCCTTCCTATTCTCTTTTCTTTAGATTTTTAGTCCCTTTTTACCGTCGTTATTATTCCCCCTGCCGCTCTTCTTTTCTTCTTTCCTCTTCCCGCTTCCTGACATTGGTAGCAGTTTTTCTGTTTTTCTCCAGCTTTGTTCTCCTATGTTTCTCTTAAACCCACTATCTTAAATTGCCTCACATTCCGTTGCCCTCTTAATTTTCCCTCCCCCCACTCTTACTTTCTCCCTTGTTCTTGTTTTCCCGTTTCATTGTCCTCTTTCCTTTGCCGTAGTCTCAATTTTCTCACTCCCTCCTCCTTCTTCTTATTGGAAAACCTCTAATAGTATCTCTCTGGTTTCATTCCACTCTTCTACTTTTTACTCAAAACTCGTTTCCAAACCTATAGGGCAGGATCGCTTAGGGGGTTCAATTAGACGGCGTTCCAAGATCTGAAAAGAAAAATGCTGATTTCTGTATTTTTTCTTCAAAACAACCAGTGTAAAAAACTCTAGCTTACAAAAATAAGACATAAGAAATGGCAAACGTGTAAGAAGTCTTTTTCTTTCAGCACAAAAAAATATGTGCAACTCAAAACTGCTTTATTGACTTGGTGTAAAGTTAATGAGTTGTTTATATACCCCTCTGCCATTCATGTAGATAACCAGCCACCATGTCGCTTCAAGGTGTGGTATCTCCTCTAGCGTTGACGATGAGATTAGCCGATAAAGTCTATAATTGGTCATGTACAATTCTATAATTTTAAAAATGTAGCAACGCATTGCAAAAAATGCTTTATTTTCTATTTGAATTATTTAAAAGGTAGGAATCAAATAATTCGTTTTTATTTGCTTTATGATCGGTGAAGTCAATAAATGTCAGATTTGATGACATTTTGTCTTTTTAAAACCCTAGCAAACGAGGTGACATTATTGCCTGCCCTCCACCTTGATGTCCACCAAATGTAAAATTTAGTAAACCACAAAAACAATGACATTTAATGCTTTAATAAATTAATACGAGGAGAAAAATGATTTATACCGCTGATCTGATGTTGTAATTATTTTATTAATCATGATTTAACATCACACTGCTATTTTGTCTACTTTTTGACTCCTCCTACTTTCCCACTTAATTTCAATAGACCCCACCCCAAATGTAATTTTATTTGACCAGTAAGATTTTAGAACAACCCAATTCTTTGTTCATTCTGGTTTCTTGTGTATTGCACGGTTAACTATGCAATTTATATGCAAATTACTTAATTGAGTATTTTTCCGTTCCTGTTGGTACGTTTTCAGAGTTTTAATTGTTATTAGATTCGCGTTTACATTATACTAGTTCATATTATTCCGACAAATTTTTAGTCAAAAAATGATTGGTTTATACAGGTGTTCACCTGCAGTTCTTTTAACACACGAAATTTACACAGATGCGGTCATTAAAATTGTTTTCCGAAATTTTCAATTTAGTGCAAGTTTTGCAATTCGTCTCTATTTTTCATGAACTATTTCAAGGAATGACCGTCCAAAATCACCCTGTATAATTAGACCCGTCACTAAGTTAAAACATTTCTTTTTGTGGAAACTGTTATTAATCGTCTGTATAGATTTTACAAAATGTTGTAGATACCTTTAGCATTATTTTTATTTTATAATACAGCGATAATAGTAATACAAATTTGTCTATTGCATAACAATTCAATTTTAGCAGTCGATGAGAATTTATTGTTGGGTATTATTCCAGTAATTTCCCATACTCATCCAGGAAATGAATCGTTATTTATTAATACAATATTAACGAGCAAAGGTATTGTCTGTTACAGTCATTAGCTCCTAATTCAATAGCAGTTTAATTGTTGCTTCCAAATCGTTGAGGACTAGTGTTTAACAGATGTTGGACTTGTGGTAGCTCTAAGGTCTTAAATTCACAACGTATTATAATATTTTTGTGAAAACAACTAGACAAAGATTCGGACAAACGATTGCAAACGAATTTCTCGAGGTACTAAATTAGGTTAGTTTATTTTATAATTGTATTTTAACCTTTGCGGCACAAGATCCCACATAACAGTATCATAACATCCAGTAATGTCAAATGTGTGCTATTTGCATCAGGCTAGGCAGCACAAAATAGTAATTTGTGTACCTAGGCCATAAAGGTTAGCTTTTTGGACGCATCTGCTGTTTGTGGCCGAAGCGTGAGCCGAGGACACAATGCAGATAAGGCCAAAAAAGCACTTTTGGCCGAGGTGCACACGACTGTTTTTAGGCGATGATCACAAATGAATTAAAAAATTTGGTCATATAATTTTTTTAAGACATTATTACTATAATTAGTGGGGACGCATGGGAATAAAACGACTAGTGTAGTAGGTATTACGGCCCCTCAGATGGTAGCTACGCCCACCTGCCCCTTGGGGAGGGCTCTCCCAAGGCAGCTCCCCCCTGTCCCTTAACTTCAGTCACTTCAGTCACTTCAGTCGTGTCCTTATAAAGGTGAGGCACACAACATCTTTTGTACACATCTGTAAAATTGGAGTTCATGCTGGTATCTAAAATGACATTTTTCAGATTATTTATGATACAAAAAGTGGAACATTAACGTCGTAGTACTTTAAAGTAGAATTTTAAAGTCCCAGTACTCTCCACTCACAAAACAACTGGTATTCTTTCTCATATTATTAATAGTAATTTGTATTTTTGCATTAATATAAATTTAATACAACCAAGCAAATTTGTATTTGACTATAATTAACAGGCATGATTTTCTTTGAGACTGCAATCTTTTCGAAGATATGGCAACAAAGATATGACTTTGTCTGAGGACTTTGTTTTTCCTACAATAAAAAGTTAATATCGATTACTGTCGTTATTTACATTTACCCAAATAAGGACATTTTATCTCCAACAACCTTTGTGGCTTTCCAACATAAAATATAACACCATCAGGACAGTATGCTAGCCATGGATAAAGATGTCATTACAATTCCCATTTTTTTATGTTGTAAGTGGGGCTGTTTTTTTGTTGGTGTTGAAGGCCACTGGTTCCATTTTATTCCCATATGGAGTTGGTTTAGATGTTTTGAATGGATTTTTTTTAACATTGTGCTCCAGACTTGTTTTTTAAAGGTACACACTGAGTGACATTTTGATCCTACGATAAATAATTTATACTAGCACCTTCAATTAACTGAAAAGTATTTTCCAACCTGTTATTCGATTTCCTCTTTTTGTTTTCCCACATTGAACAAATAGGTAGTTGTAGTTGGATGTAATTAAGTAATGTGGACAGTTTTAAATACATGGTCTACAATGTCATAATTTAGTATTGACTTAATGGTAAATCACTTTCTAAAACGTGTAGAAATGACCGCCGGTGTAAATAGCAACACAAATTACACGGATCGCCAATATTGTAACTATAACACAAAGCCGCAGTACACATGACCATAACAAATACAGATGACCCCATCACAATGACAAAGACGGTTAAAAATCAGCTGATTTTCGACAGCATCCAGCGACCTAAAACAGCTGATGTTAAATCCTTCGGTTAAATCTCAAGAGCAAACGACAGATTTCTTGAAAAGTATCAAAAGTTTTAGTTTCTGACAGATCAGTCCCAAAAAAGTGGAGTTTGACAGATCAGTCCCAAAAAAGTAGAGTTTGACAGATGCGTACAAAAAAGTAAAGCTTTACGGCTCCAAAAGAGGCCGTAAAATCACATTTTTCGTAATCATCGCCTAAAAAAATCTTTAAAGCACTGCAACGAAGTTACAGTAAAGTCCGAGTTTCAAGTACTGTCAGCGAAGTTTGACGCTCTCAAGCGACATTTTCCGCGGCTGAGCTTCCCACCGGCCCACCGCTAAACCAAATCCGCACCCCACGCCCAAATTCAAACCTTTAATTCGTCGGAAAAAATATTTCCCAGTGTCGCAGCGGAATATTTTTTTCACTCACGAAATCAGAAAAATAGCGCGTTGAGAATGAGATTATCTCGGAGTTGCTACAACCACCCCCAGTTCCCGCCCTTGTCACGTCGGACCACGCCCTTCGCATCGAATCAGAAATCCGTCGAAAATAAATGCTTCCGGGGTCGTACCGTGATGGTTCTTGCATCATGTTGACCAGTAAAGAAGACGCCATCCCGGATCCGCTACGTTGCCAGGAGCCGTCGCCGCTTCGGTGGGAAGAGGACGCAGTGATAAGACTCTCACTCTACCGCAGTACGACAGGCCGCGCGCATCAGCCAGGACCACCGTCTTAGCTGTCCAGTCTTTTCTGCTAGTTACCTCGTACTCCTCCGACACCTAGCCGTCACCAGCCTTCGTAACAAAGCGTTCCAACTGGTCTCCGAGAAGGGTGGACCCGGCTGTCTCTGGGGGCTCTAGTAGCACAGCTATCCAACGTTCCGGTTCAATCGGACCGGTCTTTTCTGCGTGCTAGCCAGTACCACCCCGCCCCGCCACCGCAAGAACCAACGAGATGACTCCTGGAGAACATATATAATTGTATACAGGGTGTAAAATCTTTCACAGGGCCATTGGGTGTCGTTCCGTGCCGCTCATGTAAATAATTGTATACAGGGTGACTAATAAATAGTAGTATACAGAGCGAATCATAAGATCTGTCATAAAGATACTGTGAGCCGGTACTAGTAAATTTTGTAAAAACTGTAATACTGAATCGTATTTATTTTCCCTCCCGTCAAAATAGACAGCTGACCCCTGGCGTACCGTGTTGCGGTTTTTAGCTACCCGAGGTACCGTAGAGCATACCACGTTAAAAAATTGGCGCTCGACGCAACCGCCGCCGAAAACAAGCCTCACAGCACATTAAACTTGATTCGAGTGACCATATTAACATTTTAATTAATTTTCTTTCTATTCTATTCCATGGTGAAGGTGACGTCTGTCAAATTTGATGTTTTCAATGATTGAGTGGAAAGACTCAATCTCATTCACTCCCAGGTAAAAATTTATACGAAGTGTACCTAAAGAAGTTTAAATTCTTACAGGAAAGCTCATGAAATGTCAAAAATCAAATAAAAAGTTCTACGTTGATACAACTCTTAATTTCAATAGCCATTTTGCCCAATAAAAAAGAATTGATACAAAAAAGAGTAGAGAATAAAGAAAATCAGAAAAGATCGGAGTCAAAGTGTCAAGAAATTTAGAGATTCAAAAGGAAAGCCAGGAAACGTCAGGAAAAAAGAGAATTAATAAGTGGATCAGGAGAATTTGAGGAGTTAGATGAATCCACAAAATCAATGAAATCCATAAAACTAAATCAATAGAGTCACAATCAACACCCCCAAAAAAGCCAAAAAAATTAAGAGAATTATAAGGGAGAGAAAGAGGACCAAAAGAATCATCAAATTGAAGAGAATAAAATTTAAACTGGGGAATTATAGCTATAAATTAGAAAAATCTAAAAGCAGGACAATCACAAGAGTTATGAAAGGAGATCGGTGGATATAACGGCTAAAAGAATTAGAATCACTAAAATCAGCGGTGTTGGAGAATCAGGGCCCTATTCTTGAACATGTGAGTGTGTGAGTGAGTAGTGACGTCACGTCGAGTAGTCGAGTATTTAATTTAAAGTAAACGCACTTCACAATCAATCCAGACTCGAGCGGTATATGAGACTAGCGCTTCTGATTGTGATTATGATTGTGCGTTTACTTTAAATTAAATACTGGACTACTCGACGTGACGTCACAACTTACTCACTCAAGCACTCACATGTTCAAGAATAGGGCCCTCAGTACTAGCATAATCAGAGAAACAAGGGCAATCAAGCAGCACCAGAAAACCAATGCAATCTGGAGAATCAGAAAAATCATAAGAATTGACATAAAATACTAGGACAATTGACAATGGATAAATTTCTCTAAATAAAAAATAAAAGAATAAAAATATTAAAGGAAAATGGAAAATTAATAAAAATAAAATTGGGGTAGGTGTCTAGAATATCTATACAATCGAGAAAATCAGTGAATAAGAAACTCTAGAGTAAATACATAAAAAAATAAAAATAAATAGAATCTATGAAATAAGGGGAATCAAAAGTCCTATAATATACAATTAACATTGGTAAAAAGGTATTTTAACAATAACAAAATAATATAAATGGTGACAAAATTTAAATTGATAAATTGAACAAAAATTGTTAGATATAAAAAAAGTGACAGATTGCAAGGTGACAATTGTACCAATTATAAATTACCAAATTTAATGTGTTGATTTGGAGTAGAAAATGTGTAAAAGGCAGGATAAAACGTTGACAAAAAAATTAAACTATTTACTTATCTTAATTTACGCTGATTGCGACGAGGCTGTCTGGATAGTTGAAGCTGTGCGTTATCTCACACTCCGAAAGAAAAGGATTAGCTATCAATAGGTTACGGGACCCATAAAAAAAAATTTGAAACCGGATAGAAAACCACCTTGGACCACATAGCCCTACAATTCACTGGGACATCTGTTTCACTGCCGTTTCTGAAATTTCGGCGTGGAGATCGAGTGGACCGAAGGGAGAAAGCAATCTCTACGAGCTGGTGATGATGTAGCCTAAATTGATTGGAGAAACAGTCAAGATCCGCACAGTATACGAAATC
The DNA here is from genome assembly GCA_963583935.1 of Diaperis boleti. Classification (NCBI taxonomy): domain Eukaryota; kingdom Metazoa; phylum Arthropoda; class Insecta; order Coleoptera; family Tenebrionidae; genus Diaperis; species Diaperis boleti. The sequence goes on along the minus strand of OY757242.1, from coordinate 41,838,822 downwards.
CTTATTATGGTTTACAATTGTCCACAATTTAATATCTTCGCCCTTTTATCCGTATCAACGATATGTTCTAAACTCTCTTTGCTTTTACAACAACAACAAAAAATGGGCGATGATATTTGATTCGTCTTCACGTCTTCACCCAGTCAGATCGCCTGACCACGGTTTTTCTCGCATATGAAGTAATTTTAAAAACACTTTAGAAAGTTTGTATTTAAACCAATTTTAGTTTTAATGTATCGGGCTACACATGAGCAAGATACAGAATGAAAGATTTTGTTTCAATTACACAGAATATAGGAGAATTACGGAAATCTAAAGAATGAGGAAAATCAACACAATGAAGAGTCCAAAAAATAGAAAAATGGGGAGAATCAATAAAATAAAATTTGGGGGCTCAGAAATATTAGAATACTCCAAAAATCGATAGAATCAAAAGAAATAAAGAAATCAACACAATAACGAAAATCAAGAAGCAATAAAATTTGGTAGAATTAGAAGTACCATTAAAAACAGAATAATTAAATGAACAAATAGAGTCATAATTAAAGGAATTACGAAAATTATAGGAGATACAATAGAAACGGAAATAAATAGAAAAATCTGGAGAATAATAAATTGAATCATTATTATAGAATCAACACAAATAGAGAATAAGTAAAAAATATAATATATATGCACCTACATAATTATAATATCGTGAAATTTGAAAAAGCAAAATTAACTGATCTGTAAAAAAATCAGCGTAGATTTTTTCAAAACTATGGATAAAACGAAAAAAACCGTGAGAATCCGTAGAATTAGAGCATCAGAAGAATTGAGAGGGTCAACAGAAATTCAGAAATCAAAAGAGCGAGGCCAGACAACAGAACTTGACATACCAAACAATCAGGACAGTCAATATAACCTGAAAAACGGGACAATCAACGGTATCAAGAGAGTATTCAGTTATTAACAACCGAAGAATAAAAATGCCAAGAAAGTCAGAAAAGGGAGGTAGTTTATTTTATTTTGGAAACATTTTTGAATTTTAAAGCATAATCGCTGTTAATTAAGAGAGATAATGTCCAGCTATGTCGGCCCATATTTCAAAGCTGGGGTTTGCCCCAAACAAAAATTAACATGCGGTGAAGAGTTCAGCATGACAAATTTGAAAAAAAAGTAGTGTATAAAATTTTTCTCCAGATTTTTTGATAAAAGTACTTTAATTGGTACCTAACTGTTCATCAGTCTGGTTCGGGTTGCATTGTATTCACCCCGGTGTAAGGACACCATTGATACAAAAAAGAAAACGTTTATGCCAAAAAAATTCAGTTTGTTTATAGGCATTCAGCATTTACTACGTTTTTGTGTTATTGTCAATGTTTTATTGGTTTAAAATTTTAAAATAAATTAAAAATAAAATTTTCGTAATGGCGTCTCTATTATCGTTCTTGCATAAAAAACAATTTGGATAAGCGAATGCACAATGCAATGTTTAAAAAATCTTTAAAAAATTTGAAGAGAACCGAATATTCCAATAACAGTTCTAAGCTCACGTAAATATTGATCTTTCCGAGCTAAACAAACATAGAAAATGTGACAAAAAGAGCGCAGAACTAGTTTGTTTAAGCTTACGGGATATCAAAATACTTTTTCTTTGAGCCTCGTAGCTTTTAACTTTATAGCGGGCATCAAAATACTTTTTCTTTGGACCTCATAGCTTTTGAACTGTACATAAATTAAACTGGCCAATGCGAATACTCTATTAAATTTTCAATAATTATATTCGTTACGTTGTAACCACAAAATTATTTTGAATTACCTTTGGGTCAACATTTATGAAGGAATTTCATTGGTCAACTTTATCGAATTACTGCTTGTAAACTATTGCTCTGTGGAATGTTATTATAAAGAATTTGGGTATTGAGGAGTTAGTGAGAACCTTTTGATGCACCCTGTATAAAGAAAGCAGCATTAATTTATTGTTGTAGTTGTGATTCCCAACTAAAAAAATATATTGTCATAATATCTTAATCTCTATTTGAATCCGACACTTTCTTTACAAACAACAAATATATATTTATTCAACTTTATAAGAAAAACATTAAATATTGTCTATGATATAATAAATTTATAAAATTATTATTAATAGTATGCCCGTATTATTTATTAAGTACCTACCAAACTCCAATGCTGGTAGATTTGAAGTTTTTCACTGCGAGTCGAACATCGTTTACAACCAGATAGTTTTTTTTTATCGCTGCTGCAGCATAATCACCCTAACAAATAGATTCAGTCTTCATAAAATATCTAATGCATCTCTAAAAAAATTAAGTGGCCCTAATAAAGTGGCGCAGGGCATTTATGCATCTCACGAGATTTTCTCGACAGCCTCCGCTAGGACGTGCGTTTTGCGATTCAGTTCAGTCAGTTGCGTTTCGGACTCTTCGGTGGTGTGTGCTGTTGGCAGACAACCACGACCCTACCGTGACTACGTGAGGTGACACTTAACATGTGCTAGCAAGACGGAATGGTTTAGCAGCTCCTAACACATTTCAAGGTAAATTTGGATGATTTCACCCTTGATCTTGATGCTTCTAGCGAAAATACTTACTGCCCACATGTTTTCGAATATCCGTTCTGCAATTTATTCAATAGGATGTGTGAGCTACTTGAGTAATTTCGTATAACTGAATGCAGATAATTTGTTGAGCACAATAAGACATGTTTTTTTAATTGAGATAATCCATATTTAATATCTAATATGACTAAGATTTATGATGTTGTTTAATTGCTTAACATGAAGATTTGTCAGTAGTTGCCATCAAAGTTATAGGTAGTATGCTGTGTAGAATAGGAAATAGCTTGAATTTAGCAGTGAGCATTTGGAGCTCAACGCCTCCTTTATTGAAATTATTTTTTTTAATAAATGGTTATATTCGTACTATTAGGGCTTCAGTTTTGCTGATTAAATATTAAATATAGACATGTGTATATGTAATTTGAAATGATTAAATTAATGATTGCTGATTAAATATAATGGGAAAATTAATTGTTAACAAAATTTATTAATAACATGTTTACATGATTTATAAGTAATTAAATTTATAAAAATTAATGTTGTCAAGACTAAATTTGAATCCAACTTTTTAATTAAAACAGTGTACAATACTCATAGTGACATCATAAAGCACCGACACATCAACAATTTTTACATTTTTCAATGGCAAACAAACATAAGCATAAGGTAAACAACAAAATGAGGAAAGATACAGCTCGCACATTGGTACATTCTGTTCGGCACAAACTTCTTCAGAAACCGACCAACTCCTTCGTTTCTTTGGGTCACAAAATGGGTTTGCATTCTCGGGTAGGGAGTCATAGACATTGGCACAAATTACATCAATTAAAACACACAACCCAAAAATTGTAAAGGACGCTTTCAAGATTATTATAAACAAAAAAATATTTTTTTGTGTTTTTTAGGTAATGTTTGACCAGTTTATCAAGTTTTGGGGGAAATTGGTTTTCTCTCTACTAGTACATTATTTGTAAGATCGGAAGACAATAATTTCAAAATTTACAAAGACCTGGAAAAAATAAAATTTAAATTAATATTCAAAATTAATATATATGAAATGAAACACGTATTTAATATTACGAAAAGGTTGTTAACAATTATGTATTATCAGAAGATTCGTATGTAATATCGCGACTTCAAATATGATAAAAAGTGTGGAAATAAAAATTCCTTAATAATGAGCTGGCTTAACAACTGTAACACTTTTCGGCTCAGATAATTTACAATAGCAGCCGAAACAATGTTCACAGAAACTTCTACAAATTATTATTATTGTTGAGCATTTTCAAGTACAAAACAATCAAGTTTTTCATAGCGAAAATTGGAGATATGAGACTTTGTTTCCATTATTATTAGATAACAGTCTTAAAATTACATAAAAATAAAAGAAAATCAAAAAGGAGATATTTATGGAATATGTACTAGAATAAGGCACAACACTTCTTCTTAATAGCCATTTATCTATTAAGGGCGAAATTAAGGGCGCCAAGGACCAAAACATATTTCGCCCGAAATACATACAATGTTTTTTGCATAACCGGAGTAGTGTGGCACCGTAATTAAAAGTAAAAAGAAGTTCAAAATTAGCAGTAGTCTATTTTCTATACGTTGTCACGGATATAACAAGCGCACAGCAAACAAAGTGAAAAAGCGGTGCCTCAAAAAAAAAATTAAAATGCTCTCCCAGAAGAAATTGGGATAGCGGCGGAGAATGCAGAACGAAGTTTGCACAGAAATTATTTGTTATTGTATGAAAAGGCTTATAATGAATTTGTCAATAAATGGTGCGAAGTAAAGCAAGCAAGAAATTACTCAGAAAAGATGCTTTTGGCTTATTTTGGTAAAAAATCAAGTACCTGCAAAGAAAATTGTATGAATTGTAACATTACTTTATTTTTGGTTTATTAGTTAACATGATAACATGATTTTTATTAATTTGGAGCGAAAAGTTCTAGGGCCAAAATGACAAGTTTTTGGCCCTAGGGCGAAAAAGAATGTCATTACGCCCTTAAAACTATGCTATTTGTTCAACTCTTACACCCGGCTGTGCAAAAAAAATATTTGTAAAACTATTTCAGAGATCAAAAGACTGGTAAAATATAAATCACAGATCTAAGTGTTAAAAAAACCCACATATTAGACAGTTGATCCACAATTCTCTACCCTTCCTAGATGTTTTACTCTTCTTTTCAGGTACAGGAACGATTCTGCGGGCCTTCAATTCACAAAGCTAGAATTTTCAGGAATGAAAGCTAATGCCCTAAATACATTAAGTACGAAATCGTCAGAAAATCGTCTTTTGCAAAAAAATTTTCGAGTTTTCGATATAATTATTACTTTATAAATCATGGTTTGATTTTTCTAATAATATAATTCTTAAAACATTCTCTGTGGCCCTTTGGCCGAAAATAAATGAACAGTTTTTGAAAAGCATTGAGTTTCTTATCTTGTAGCAAATTTAAACTCTTAATTTCTCGACTTTACATTGGCTCAAAATTAATTACATACTTTATGCGATTCTCGCCGTTTCGCACCCACTATCTCGAAGTCCTAAATGAAAAAAAAATTTCTAGTAAAGTTATTGCCCTATTTATTGTGCTTCCTACAGTACCACGTTCATATTTTTGTCGCAAATTATAAACTAGAAACAATTATAAATCCAGAATGATTGCATCTCAGGCAGGTTTTTAAAAATATTCGAAATTATTATTATCTGTAGGACAGCGGTAGCGCAGAGGCTGGCGTGTTGGCTTCTGACGCAGAAATGTTGGGTTGAATTCCCGACAAAACCATCAGAATTCTTCGGACACTTGTCTTCTGTCTGCCAAGATCTAGCCAACTTGCAGAGTATAATGGCCTAATTATTCTGGGAATGGGATTATTCCCGGTGGTTTGTAGTCCACGTAAAACTGTAGGTACCCTTAACTCTCGGAGACTTGAAAAACACGCTCAGAGGGTTCAGGTCCAGAGGGAACCCAAGGCTGCTTTGGTGGTATAAAGTGTAATATACATACATTATTATGTGATATTTTAAAATTTATAATTAAATTGGTTTGTTGGATTTGTCTCCGCCCTGAATAGCAGAATAACTGTTAAAACATCGGAAAAATGACAGGGAGGGCTTGGTAGAAAGCAACGACAACAACAAAGCCCCTTTGGTATAGGGGGGACCCTAGGGGCAGGGGGGCCCATGGGAACCACATGGTCCAGGGCAACGACAATAACAAAGAACGCCGGCAACCAAAATTTGCTTTAAAAATTAAAATCGATTCTTAAGGAGTAACTCCAAAGTTTCACTTCTGTCGCGCGTGGACTCCACACACAATTTTTTTTTATGATACCTCGAATAACTACTAAAACATCGGAAAAATTTACGAAAAAATTTTTTGTATGGAATCCGTATGCAACGTCATTTCTGATACATGACAGAAACAAAAATTAACATGGCGTCGTATGCTGATTCCGGTAAAGCCGGTAGATGACGTTGTGTTATCCTTTGATAAAAAACTGAATTTGATCCAGCTAAGAAGTTAACACAACATTTATTGATTCTGAGGCGGTACGAAGTTTGCCGGGTCAGCTAATATGTATATAAAAACGAACGTTTCTTTTTTCTGCGTTGTTATACCATTCATCCGATTGAGATTAAACTTTGGTGACTTGTGTGCACATAACGCGAAGTACAACACATACATTTTATAATAGGTAGCGTCCAAGTTCGTAGGTAATTTAATTAGTTGGTAGTGATTTGAATAAAATACAAACAGCGACTTTTGTTCGTGTGTGATTCGCATTTGTAATGAACACAACAAGGCACAACTTCGTGACGGTCGAAATTTTACAGTTTTTACGGTCTATTAGCTTTCATTCGCCAAGTGTGTAACGTCTGATAAGGAACTTCGTTCCAAAAAAATATTTATATGTGTATCAATAGCCAGAATTAAAACACAAACACTTCCTTTTTTTGGATAAATTGAAGACCACGCGAACGAAGTGGCGGGCAACAGTTATGGTTTCATAAATTCGCATTTTATTTCGTTGAAAACTGGTGCTCCACATATCGCTCATAATTACCTACGTGTTATTTTTAGAACTTTCCTTAACTTAAATTGTAAAGATCAACTGTAGCTACTGTTTCAAGAATTTTCGAGGGGTTGACAACATGAAAAATGAGTGTACCATTTCAATAAAGTTCCAAATAATTCGAAATAATTCAAAAAATTCGAAGTAATTCAGAAATTCCAACTAATTCAAATAATTCGAACTAATTCAACTAATTCTAGCCAATTCAATTAATTCGAAAAAAATCAGTCATTCAGACCAATTCTTGATAAGAAAGTATCAACAAAAAATAAAATAGGTATCCATAAAACTAATTTTATGATTTCCATCAGGATTTAAAACTATGCAGTCGGTTGCTGTTGACTTTCTTTCCTCGTTCTCTTAGAAACCAACGACTTCGATTTCTTAATTATAAGGAATTTGGCGGAGTTCTTTGGTCTTATGTTTAAATATGAACTGTTCCTGCCAGTGTCAACGTTTTGGCACATTGTTATTGTTAATGGACTAATTATTAATTAGACCTTCACTTCAGATGCAGCGTAAAAATTTTGACTCTATTCTGAATCACCACTCTGATTGTCAGCATGATTGCTGATACTATCTCGGGCACTATAGCGAGGGCACTAGACATCGCAGGCTGTATAGAGGGCTATACTACCAGCTGACAAAAAGTGTTGTGATAATTTAGACGACAAAGCATATTATTATGCAACAGCCTCCAATTCTGCACTCTGAACGGCTTCTTTCATTTCTTCGACGTGGGGGTAATTTTTAATTTTTTAATTTGAAAAAACTTTGGTGTATTCAAACTAATGGAAGGTAGTGTATATCTATTTGGATAAATTTGTATAAATATATGTTATAATATAACTTATACTTTTAAAAATATAAAATCGGTAGCAGGTATCAAAATCTTCTCAAATGGAAACTGAAAGTTATATGTACATAACAGAAAAAATTGTGAAAAATTGTAGTAGATACAACTGCTAGTTGTGATCAGAATAAATTGTGTAACTTCACTTTTGATCACAAACTTTGTTGTGTTTATTATTTTTGCTACACATTCGGATCCCGTGATTCATTGTCGAGTTAAATTTTGTTTACTTTCCTGTTGGCGATCGTTTGCCAGTACTATAAATACATTTGTATCTCTGCAGGTACCTTCACATCCGAAATATTTACGGACTCAATAGTGTCTATAGTAAATTCTCAAAATAGACCTACACGTAATAGAAGAAGCGTCGAAACTGCGCTTAAAGCCAATATAATAAATCATCCGATCGTCTTTATTATCGTCTCCTGCAGGAATCCGTCTTTTATTAAATTTCGTACAATTTCACATTCGTGTGTGTTGGCCCGATGGCTCAACAACAACCAAAAATATCTACTTATTCATAGCAGTAAAATCGGTCTAACCAAATTTATTGCGATAAATGGAAAAGTTGATTTAATAATAGTTCTTACTTTAGCTGCAAAATCATGTAGGTATACATAACGAGTGAGCAACAAAATTCGTGATCGCAGTTGGCTAAACGTATATCGGTTCTTTTACTTTACTGTTTACATTAATCGTCAATTCACATCACTCGATGACTTGTTACACAATCGTATCGATCAAGAATCGACTCAAAATTTTGGATTCAGAGGCTCCTACGATCACGAATTTTGTTGCTCACTCGTTATCAGTAGTCAAAAGACATACAGACCCTCTATCCGAAAACTTTTAGTGACCTAAGGATTTAAGATTTAGTCTCTTGCTATAATTTTTAGTCTTATTGAGATTTACTATGTTGTTTATATTTATAGCTTTTTGTTTAAATATTACATTCTGACATGGATTTTATCAAAATCTGCTACAACAATTTGATTTGTAAAATATCTTAAGAAAAATAATTTTGAAGGTATTTAACTCCATTTTAACACACACGTTCCTTATGTTATGAGTAAACCAGGAACTGAGCAAAACCATTTAAGTGCACTCATGTCCTATATTGTCACCTATAACTCACCCGCATGCGTATCAAAAATAAGCAACCTAAAAAATCGCAAATGGCGCTTGGGAGTTGAATTTGAACAAAATTTAAATTTTAGGTAGCTCAGTTGGTATGGAATGTCCCATAAGGTAGTACATATAACAACCTAAAAGATATGTACTTTTTTGGCTGTAAAACTTGGACTTTCTGTACGTGATAGAGATACAATTGGTGATTTTTAAAATTTCTCCAAATGGTATATGTAATGCGATATTTCGATATTCCAAATTTTCACCATTTTGCAAAACAAAAACACAAGGCACAAATTGGGCACACGACGATTTGGGAAGCGTTGCATATAAAGTCTTTATGATGAATAACTAAAAACAAAAGTGAAATACAATAACAAATTACCTGCGGCCACCCTCTGTGTCAACAAAATGACTTCAGGTAGAAACCGCACGGGACAATGAGGAACTTGCATGATTTTTTTTCTACCTCGAAACTTTCTCCAAATAAAGCTATCCGGTAACAGAAAGTCGTAATTAATTTATTTTTGTTCAATGTTCATCTGTAATCGAATAATAAATAAAATACTTCGTTGCAAGTCAGCGCTTTCCTACGCGACCTAAAACGCAGTGCGATTGGCCGATCAAAAAATTACGTCACGCAACGGTAAGAACGGTCCGCCGTACGAGCTGCACAATGTAGTTCTGAAGTGTATGCGTCTGATTTCAAATTTCTGCAGGTTACAAATGTCTGAAAAAGCTTGCATGAAGGTAGAAAAACATACGATGCCCGAATTACTGCATCAAAAGCTTATGATGCTGCATATTGTCAAACCTTTACTGCAACATTGGTAGAAAATACGAGCTTTTGGAGCTTCCAAATTTTCAGAAGCAACGCAAAGGGACATTGTCCTCGAATCTCAAGTTCTTTGCGAGGTACAGAAGAAATTGGAAACATGTAGAAATTGTGGTTTACTATTAAGTTGGCATTATCCATTCATTTTTGCTTCACCCGATGGTATTTCGGATGAGGCAGATCTTGAAATAAAATGTCCTGCATCTGTAAAAGCAATGAGTAAATTTATAAATCCTAAAAATGAAATCACTGGTAAGTATTCCGCAGAAGTGATGGAGGGAATTTTCCACATAACTTTCGGCCACCGTCGACGAACGCCACCCGCCATGTCTTTTTAGCCCCAGCACATCAACTCCTTTATCGACTAAAAATGTCAATGTGCGTCCAAACCAGTGCCCAGTAAAAGCTTCAGCTGCTTGCAACTTTAAATACTTTGCAATTTTTGAGGGCCAGCCTCCAATTGCGCCTTTTCCTACGACTTGGGCAGTGCATTTGCCATTTCGGTAGTTCAGAAATAAATTATCTGACCTTGCGTTGCTTGATCGAATTCTTATGTATTTTCGCAAAATTTCCAAATAATGAACTGCTTTATTTTCTCTATCAATAATTGTAAACGTTCGCTGAATATTCGTTTTTGTATTTGGAACATTTACTATAAACATTCCTGCACGTTCTGATTCTGTCACTCATATTTTAATATTATATAATTCCTCTCGTCCACAAGTGCCCGAGACTCCCAATATTATCATTACTACCTACAAATATACAAGAATAATGTTTCATTGGAACCCAAATTTGCCAGCTCATCATCTGAACATACCTTCTGAATTAAAAATTGTTCGTCTGGTGCTTCATTCAAGAATTTTTGCATGTCTTCTTTAGTGAAAACTAAACTAAACTATATCCAATATTTTTTTTATTTTAAGATAAGCAATTATTGTGGCAAACTTAGAAATGTCGATAGCATCATAGAGAAAAATTATTGTACTCTTTAGCATTGAATACTCCGCCCATAAACTGTCCGGGGTCTTCAGTTGTCCACTTTTCACCACAAAATACGCTAACAAGCCCTTTTCATTTAAAGCAATCTTCTTTGCTTCACGCCATTTCTTAAAAACCTTGTATGTCTGTTCATATCGGACTTTGGATTTTTCTGGGATTATTGCCGAACATCCTTCTTGTTACGCTTCTTCTAAATCATTCTGTAGATTATCACTATCAATATCGGAATCGCTCACTTTTCCTTCCAAAACAGAACTATGAACGATTCTACCAAAAAACACAATTTTAATTGTTTGGGAAAAAACCATAGAAACCATGGAAAAGCCACCCAATATTTTCAGTTTCAATCTTCGCGCCGATTATCAAAAAATTAATAAATTCTTACCGTTCTCTATACTTAATGTACTATCTACTGTCGGCTTCAGCCATAGCGTATTAATTTAAACACAAAACACACACAAACCAAACGAGTACTTCTTCTACGCGCGGCAGTTACTGTTGCGTGACTTCACCCACTCACTGCGCTCTGTTATCACCGTTTTCCGGACGCTTTTAACCGCCGTGTTTTAAACTTTAATTTGTGAAGTTATTTGGCAACCAATCATCATAAATGAAACACTGTTGAAATTGTAATTTTTTTCTCCATTTTTCAACATTATGACCAAATTTTATGCAAGTTGTCCATTGATTCTTAATAGATCAAGTGAGAGTAGGGTCCATGGTGAGAGAAAAATGCAAAAGTAATAGGTTGAGAGTGAAAGCGAGGAAAGGAGCGGCCCAGTTCGAAGACAAGATGGAAGGAAGGGGAGAATGCAATATACTGAATGACTGCTGGAGAGGAGAAAAAAAGAACAAGAGAGAGTGGGAAAGAAAGAAAGATGATGGGAGGGTTTAGGTGCGGAAATGAAGAGAGGTGGTTGGAACAGGGTGGAAGAAGGTGTAGAATGTGCTGAGGAGAGAGAGACGATTGAACATACCTGGAATGAGTGTAATGTGATGAGAGAGAGACAGCAAAAAGAGGAAATACTGAATGCAGATAAAGGAAAATAAAATGGATGAAAGAGATATGCAGGAAGAGGGAGAAGATAAAAGACGAGTGGGAAGGGGAGAAGAAATCACTCGAGCGGGGTATAAGACAAGCGCTTCTTTCTGAGTAACTATGTGGCGTGATTGTGGTGATGATTGTGCGCGTTTACGTTAAATTATATACTCGAAGTGACGTCCCAACTCCCTCACTCACGCACTTACATGTTCAAGAATAGGGCCCAGTAGTTTAGCGGCGCATAAAGTCAGCTGGCCGCACTAAAAGTAACCTTGAAATTACTTTTTGCGCCGCTGATGGTCAGTAACTGTGCCACGAAAAGCCTCACTTTTGATCCTCATAAAACAATCTACTATTACGTATAACAATTTATTTATATTTTTGATCTGATAAAATTATTTTAATACAAAAGAAAAGTTTTACTGCTTAGCCTGTGGCTAGCCGACTGAAGAGACGAGGAGTGTTCTCACTTTGTCTTGGATTAGGACCGCGTCTTCAGTGGTTTTAATTTTCCAGTAAATAATTATAATTTATTACAAGGTGGAATTTTGAGGTTATAACAAGAGTTTTTTACATTTCGGTTGTTTTATTGAAAGTGACTACAGTAACGGAAATTTCAGAAGCACTCTTATTTTATATAAATACTAAAATCGTTCGTGATTAATTAAATAGATTGACATCGAAATAGTGATTGTTGTAGTGCACATTGGATAAAAATTGCTTCAACAAATGTTAAAAATGTTTTTCCTCGACTAATCTAATCAATCGTGCCGAAATTACTCACCTTTGTTGTGTTTATAGCCCTCCCTTTCTTTGATGGTGTTTATTATTGTTTCCACCAAGAACTCCTTTATTAAATTTTGTCCATTTTCGCATTCCACCTAACACATCGGCTCCTCAGCAACTAAAAATAGCCTGTTGTTCATCAACCTAATTAGCGACTCGGCGAAGTTTCATTCAAAGACAAATCGATAATGAATTTTTATAGTGTGAGTGTGCCGCGATGAAGTTGTCACGTGTTTAAAGATCCGGAAGGAAATCCGGGAGCAAGAAAAATCGCTCACTTTGTAAACCAGCGGAGTGAAACCGCTGCAAGCTGTGTTTTGACTTGGCTTGTTTTAACTAGTGGCTTTATTAAAAAAAGTTTATTTCATTATGACCGAGTTCTGTGTTCGTTCGAATCGTATTTCGTTTTCATAAATCTACATTTATATATATGATAAAGGGGAAATAGTATCAGTAAGTTACAGTAGGCAACAATTGTATGGATCACTTTTGGTTGTAGATATACCAATTTTTTAATCAGTTTTTCCCTAAAACCCCAAAAATAATTCTTATTAAAATTACTGACGCACGTTTCGCCAACAATGTTGGCATCATCAGGGTGATGACTATACATATATACAAAAAAAGTTGTTACAGTAGGAATGTATTCTACTATTTGAAAAAGATGATAAACTTTGAGTACCACACACAACATACTCGTAGCTACCCTACCCTGGGTGGCTCAAAGACCATTCATTGAAACTATTCACAGAAGACATTCTACACCAGTGTTTGCTCGCCCGCACCATTGTACTACCTTTCTTGGTTGGCGTTTAAGGCCATGGGTGGACAACCGCGGCTGTCAACGGCTATCATTAGACAGCCGCTGGAAAATGTAAATGACGTCACCAATGACCTATTTGTGTTTGTTGTATGGTTATTAAGTTATTTATTATTATAGGTGTTTGATTTAATTTGCAATTTTGTACAGCAGGTAGCTTTATGATAGATACATAAATAAGGAATCTAATCTAATGCAGCAGTATGTATATTTATTGCCTTTACAGGTTTATAAAGTATCCGATTAATACATTTCCCATAACTCAAATAAAATAAAATATAAGATAATAAATAAAACTAAATAAATCAATAATTCAACACAATAACTAGCAGCTTTTTTATCCCTTCTCACTTATTGTCCCTCTTCTCCACTCAACCTTCCTCATCCATTCGATCCCTGTTCCGTCTTCATTTAAAATTTCTCCTCTACTCTCATCTCTCCCTCTCAATTCTACGCATTCCTTCAACAAATGCTCTATCGTCTTCTTTTTTTATCCACACATCCTGCATACTCTATTATTATCCTCACACTCCAATATTTATTCTCTCTCTCCTTATTTCCACATCTAAATCTTGCTATTATCACTCTCTCTTTTCTACTCTCTCTTCCTAGGTACTTTGGCATTTCTTCCGTTATTATTTTTTCATACTTCACATTGTACTTAGACTCCCTAATTCTCGTTCTTCTTTCCTGCACTTGCACATCTCTATCTCTCTGCACTAATTCATCTGTCATTACTCGGCCTCTCTCTCGCATTCGTTCTATCTCCGCGCCTGCATACCCGTTTCTTTCGAAATATGCCTCCCTCTCTTTCCATATCCCCTTTCCTATTTCTTTCCTTTTTTCTTTCAAACACTCTTGCAAAATTCTGCACTCTCCTCTCTCTATCATTCTCTCCTCAAATTTTATTGCTCTTTTTCCTGCTTCTATTCTTATTCCATCTCTCTTTGTTTCCTCCATCACTATATACCCCGGTGTCTCTCTCTCTACCCCTAGCACCCATTTCATATATTTTGCTTGCACCCCTTCCAATCCTTCTTGCTCTCTCCATCCCCATATTTCCGCTCAATAGATCATCACGCTTTTCACCAAACTATCAAACATCATTACTCTCCTTCTAAAATCATGTCCAAATTTTCTCTCTCCTATTCCCCATACCGCTCCTATTATCTTATTTGCTTTTTTCACTAACTCTTTCACATGTGCTGTTGCTGTGTTTCTTTCATTCATCACATAACCTAAATACTTAAATTCTTTCACTTCTTCAATTTTCTCTTTCTCCCATCTCCACTCATTTACTTTTCTCCTACCACCCCCTTTTCTAAACACCATCATGTTGGATTTCTCTACATTCACCGTATACTTTTTCCTCCTCATATATTTTTCCATGCTTCCTATCATGTCTTTCATACCTTTCTCCTCTCTCGCTAGCACCACCAAATCATCCGCATATGCTAAAGACCACACTTTTTCTGATCTCCCTATAATTACTGACTGTATCCTTTTCTCCTTTCTGATATATGGGGCATATTCTCCATTCCTCCATAGTAATTCCATCACTCACTCTCTCTCTCTCTTTTTTTTTCTTTCCTTATTTATGTATCTCCATACATCTTCTTCCGTCTTTACACACTTCATCTTTAGCTTATCTTCCATCCGTTTCTTTTGCTTCTTCCCTTTGCATACTAAATTGTACCTCTTGCGTGCTCTCTTGTACTCTTCCTTAGTTGCTTTTTCTTTTTTCCAATTTCTTAGTTTTTTTCTTGCTTCCTGCTTCCTTTCCTTGCATTCTTTATCCCACCACTCGTTCTTCCACAGCCTCGTCTTCTCTCTTATCTTTATCTCTTTTTTTTCTATTGCGTTTCTTATGTTATCGCTCAGTTCCCTCACCTTTTCGTTTATCTCTGTTTCTTCGTATTTTCCCTCCCTAAGTCGTGCTCTATAATTTTCTTCCGTCCTTCTTCGGTCCAAATATTCTTCACAATTTTTCTTCTAAATTCATTCACACTTCCTCTATCTTTCTTTCTTCCTTTTGTCTTCACTTCTAAAGGCATATGGACCGACTTCATTCTTTCTCCCACCTTGAATTTCTCTATTTCATCCCATGCTTCTTCATTCACCATAACATAATCAATAACTGTTTGCCCTCTTGATCCAATATACGTGTACTCCCCTTTCTCATCTCCTGTGCAGTTTCCATTAAGCATGTCCCACCCTCTTTCTTCTACTAAGCTAATCAGTACTCTCCCTTCTGCGTTTTTTGTTCCATCTTTTGTTGATCTTCCTTCTATTGTTTCTTGTTCCTCTTCTATCCGTCTTCGTTTTCCCTGAACTCTTGCATTAAAATCCCCCCCCCCCCCCAATCACCAAAATTCCTTCTTCTTGCTCTTTTACTCGCTCTTCTATTATTCTCTTCGTTTCCTTCATACTTCTGCTGTACACTGTTACAATTCTCCATTTTCTCTGTTTACTTTTCACCGTTCTTTCCATACTCCCTCTTTCTTCTTTTGCTTCAGTTCCATTTTCTCCTTCCAGTTCCTCTTTCACCCCCATTATTATTCTCCCTTTCTTGCTTTCTCTTTTCCAATTTTTCCCACCCCTTTTCTACCACCCACGTTTCTACCATTCCCACTACGTCAAATTTTCCCAAATACTCCCAAAATTCATTCTCTTTGTTCTTTATTCCCGCTACGTTCCAGAATACTATTCTTATTTGCTCCTTTTCTCCTTTTTTATTCCTCTCCGTATTCATTTTCCCTTTTCTGCCCTGTCGTCTTTTTCTTGTGCTCTTATTCAAAAATTTTCTGTGTCCCACCTAATCCCTTTTCCCTCTATCCATATCTTTTTATAACCCACTTTCACCCGCTGTCCTTTTTGTCGCTCTTCTTTGTCAGATCATCTTTTATGTGTACTCTCCGCCACAATCATTTTTGCTCCATTTATTTTATACATCTCTCTCACAGTCACTTTTAGCTCTAATTCAACCTTCATCCATTTTTCCAGTCTCTTTTCGCTCTTTCGTTACTACAATATTCTTTTTTTCTCACTCTTTTTTCCTGCTCTTTTATTTTCTCCTCCAATTTTTTCATTTTTTCTTTTAGTTCCATGTTTTCCCTTTCCCATTTTTCTTCATTTTCACACATCATAATTTTCAACTGTTCCAGTTCCCGGCTCATCTTCCGATTCTCTTCCTTTATCTCCCCTACATCCTCCATAATTTTTTTCACCATCTCTTTCATTTCCTCATCCGTTGCCTTTTTAACCGGTGATTTGTTTACTTTTCCTAAAGGGGTTAATCCTTTCTTCCGTTTCTCGTCCTTCTTCTTTTTTTCTTTTGTGGTCTTCGTCTCTCTCGCACTCACTGACACTTTTTTTCATTCTACTTCTTTTTCACTTTTTCACGCTTTTTTATCCGCTTATCTTATCGAGCGCCGCAAAACACGTTCGCTCGGTTTAGCTGCTCGAATCGGAATTTCAATAAGGAATCTAATCTTTTGCTGGCAATTTTAGTTTTAGTATACCTATTTTCTAGAAATGGACAATAAGCGTGCGAAAGGTAAAAGTCTCACAGCAATTGGGTTACCGAAGAAAAGAAAGAGGTGTAGGCTTGTACCATTTGTGAAACTGCCGTTGAAAGAAAAACTAATTTTTATTTTGAATCTTGTAAGGACTGATCAGGAAAAATTCAGTTAATGGCGAAACGACAGTGACCAAACGTGACATCATTGTGCCCAAACCTTTGCCTTCCAAAATTGTTGACCATAGTATAAAAAATTGGAAAATAATTTTGAAATAATAAACATCCAAATTCTCAGACCATTCCTAAGGGACGAAGCTTTTCCGTTACTCAATGCACTAGCTGTGCCAAAGGCGTGACAACTGATGGTTTTGTTATTTGCCAAGGGTGTCTCGAAAGAAGCCACATCAACTGTTTGGGCAAGAAGAATATAAAATCGAAGATTTGGTTTTGCAACAAGTGTCTTTCCTAATAAGTATTATAGAATAAAACAAATATGTAATTATTAATAACTGATTCTCATAATAAAGGATCCACTGATAATAGTATATTAAAGTATGAGTGGATAACAAGGTCTTTAAAACACGCGCGAGTTTTCAAACACGACGGCGTAGAGCAAGTGTTTTAAAGACCAGTTATCCACGAATACTGTACGCTATTTTTTATTATACCAGCAATACTAGAAACAAATTAAGCACAAAAAACTTTGAAATATTTTTTGTCGTGATAAATCGAAATGGCGTAATAATATTGCCATTGGTTACGACAATTATTGTTTACGTTTTTCTCGCGTCCCCGTCTGTCATTGCATTTAGTCGTGTCAGCAAAAATCGAGGAAAAATGAGTTAAAACGAGACTTCACCCGATATAGAAGCATTGGCCGAACAAGCGGAATCCAAAATACTACCATCGAAGTCAAAAGACCCATACCTGAAGGAATATGAAAAGTTTTCAAATTTGATGAAGTTATAATGATACCTATATTTCCTTGACAACCTTCAAAGCTCGCCGTGCTTTAATCGCCTGTATTCGCACGCTCAGGCGTGCTTTAAATGGCGATTCTGATGCAGGTATAATAAAAAATGTATTTTGTTAGATTCACTGGCATATGATAAACTGTATATGACAGCTACAATTCTTGCAATGATACAAGTATTCTCAGACTACCATGAGACGCGTTGTACCTATGTGTTTCTGCCCGGCATTCTAAAAACACGTTCCTAATTAATTTTTACATTTTATTTTTATTTCGTCTTTACCGTTAATAAATTGATTAGTTTGCTGTTGTTTGGCGTTTGCAGTTATCCCTGTTCAATGTATAGGAGCCAATTCACAAGAATACAATTTTAAAACTGATTGCAAATTTAAAATATTGACTATATTGACAATCGGAAATTCCGAGCATTTGCAGTATATACCCGAAACCGTTTAAGCAAGATTTTTTACGTTTTATAGATATTTTATTAGTCGTAAATGTAATGTTCTTTCATGCATAATAAAATTTCTTACGACGGACTTGAAACCAGATCCGATTTAAATGAGTTTCGTTCACGGTAAATCCATATTTCTGGAACGTTATAAAGATAACAGTCCAAACCCGGTCTAGAAATCTCACTAGTGATCCTGATAGTAAAAGTCCTTCATTCGGATATTTTATCAAGTTTGAATCATTAAGGGTGGAATTTATAGTCGCAAAGTCGAACTTAAGTCTGACTTGAGATCGCGTTGTCATGGTTCCATAATATGGACAATTAACATGCCAAGCTCGACTTGACTCCAGTCTGACTTAAGACTCGAGTTTAAATACGGCCCTAAATCTTTTTGCGGGTTTTCTGATTCTTGTGATTACATAGCATAACGCATATCCTACTTTACATTTTGCATTAATTTCAAAACATCTTCATTTCTCTTCCCCTCCCGTCTCTTATTTTATCCATTTTATTTCCCTTTTATCTACATTCAGTATTTCCTCTCTTTCCTTTCTCTCTCTCATCACACTACACTCATTCCAGATAATATGTTCAATTGTCTTTCTCTCCTCATAGCACATTCTACACCTTTTTCCACATTTCTCTTTGTCTCAGTCTCTCTATTACTTTGCCCACATACCCATTCCTCTGGCAATATTTCTCATTCTCTCCTGCGTTCTTCTTCTTTTCTCCTCTTCAGCACTCATTCAGTATCCTGCATTCTCCTCTTCCTTCCTTTCATCTTTTGCATCCTTCTCTCACTATGAACCCTACTCTCACTTGAGCTATTGAGAATCATTGACCTATTATCCCGCCGTGCGGTTTCTACCTGAAGTCAGTTTGTTGACACAATTTGTTATTGTATTTCACTTTCGTTTTCAGTTATTCATCATAAAGACTTTATGTGCAACGCTTCCCAAATCGTCGTGTGCCTAATTTGTGCCATGCCTTTGTGTTTTGCAAAATGGTGAAAACCGTCCACCGAAGATTAGCAAATCAGTTTGGAATATCGTTTGGAAATTTGAAAGAGCAACAACTGTATCACCACAGAAGGTGATATCATGTTATTAGGCCCCACAATTTTCATTTTTGATGAATTGCATTGGATGTTGAAGTAAAGACGTTTAGTAGGTCAGATTGTTTCCTAATGTTTCCAAAAGTTTTTTGGCGTGTGTTATCATCATCGTCCAGCGTTTCGCTTAACGTTTAACGTCAAAACTTTCACTAATTTTAACTCGGTTTAGGACAAAATTTTATTAAGAAAAATTGTTGACACTGATGAGTTTTATTACTGATAAATTTTTTTACACTTATTTCTGAAACATCCTGTATAATTCAAACTTTTACATTAAATATGACAGTAGCAGAAATCCTCACTAATAGTATGGGAACCCACGATGCTAAATGGGGATTTACTCGAGCGTCGTGGGGACCTATTGGATTTTAAAGATTAGATGGTAGAAAGAAAAAAAAGGTTATAATGATGTACCCTTCACCGGTGGGCAAAAATGTAAAATGTCACATGGAAATACTCGAGCGCGTCAGATATTGATGCCCCACGTGTCTCCGATAACGGAGGGTATGTTAATCTGTCGGTTTGCATGGTAGGGACGGCCGTACGGAAGGATTAAAAATGGTAAAAAATATTTTCACTCGAGCGCGTCAGATGTTACGTGAACCCGAACGGAGCTCCCATTCAAAAGACTGACCATTCGGACGTGACGCAAGCTCGTGGCGGCTTTTTGGAAATGTAAAAAAAACGCTATTTTGAAATACTCGAGCGCGTCAGATGACTTATTATTCCACGCAAATGGAAGGTATAATGTAGCATTTGACTCACGAGTGATATAATGTTAAAAGGGGGTGAATTACTGTGATTGTACAATGATAAGACATTAATTATTTTTTGAAACGTCATTTTGACATTTTTTTATGTTTAACGTTACACAAGAAATTACACGTTGGGTATAAGACGTCGTATCTTACACGTGACCGAAATGTCATTGTAAGATCGTGAGATGTGTATCACTCGTGCCATCGCACTCGTGATTCAAAGATCTCACTCGCTGACAATGAAGCATTTCTGTCACTTGTAATATAATCGACTATTAAATCACAAGTAAATATATTTCTTTTAATTATATGTAATACATATAAACACATAATATTATAATTTATTATATATGTATTATGCTTTCGGTAACCTCTTTCTCTGATAACATTACAAATGATAGATAAATAAAAGCTATAGATAATTAAAACAATACTTTTAAACTTTTTGATAGTTTTATTAATTATTATTAGTAATATTTTTACAGAATTCACAAAAAGTGAAGACATGCTTTACTGCACTTACACGCTAAAATTTTATTGGCGATTGATATTTTTCCTGATATCCTTGAATTATTTCCTTATCCAAATAAAAAAAAAATTCAACCGCGCTTGAGAATGTCGAGCTGAGGTTTTTTTGCAAGTTTGTGACCCTTCCACTCTCTTACGTCACGCTCAAGTCATCCAATTATTGAAATACACACTTTTTAGCATGTAATTAACCCATCATACCTTAATCTGACGCGTTCGAGTATTTCCAACTATCGATTTTTTTACTATTCTGATCGGCTGCCTTACACGCGCGGTCCTATATAGAGGGCTTCGATGTGGTGGCGGTACTCAACAGGGTGCAAGGTATCCCCCATATGTTAATCTGCCGCGCTTGCGTAAATCCCAAAAAAATAACAGAACTGTCTAATTTTATCGGAATTCAAGGAAAAAAACATAGAAATCCAAATAAAACAAAGTTCCCAAAAGCAATCAATGAGAAAAAATAAGAAAACAACCCTAAATTTCAAAGTAGGGCTGACAAATTAACAAAATTAACAAAAAGACTATTGATGTGAGAGTTATAAATTAAAGATATTTCACCAAATGTTCAAACTGACCCTGCATCATCTGATAAAATCCAAGACGATCATAAAAAGCAGCCAATACGCCTTGCTTTTTAAGTGGCCCCATAGAAAAAAATCTAATGGAGTTCGATCTGGGGACCTAGCCTGCCATTCTATTGGACCTCTTCTTCCATCTTCTTGGAAACACTTTGTCCAAATAACGCCGCACCGGGCTTAGTGTGTTGGAGCACCATCCTGTTGCAACCAGATATTATTATTTAGAAGTTGATTTATTATTATTAGAACTTGTCAACATTGTATTGGTATCTTTATGGTTTTTTCTTAAATTCCGATAACATTAGACAGTTATGTTAATTTTTTGAAATTTTACTAATATGAACTTTAGCGCCGTTTTAATTTATTTTTTCCTTTCTAACCTATTAAGTATTTGACAACGTTGAAAACAGAATAAAAAACTATTCAAATGTAAAATAAAAAACATAGGTTGCCATTAAAAAAAATATTTATGACGTCATAACTGTCAAAAAAAACTGATTCCTTACTTAATTTCCACACTGTATAATAGTATAATTTATTTTTTCTTCGAACGTAAAATAATTAGGTCATAATTTGACTGAGGTGGCTGCGGAAAAATGCAACTTCTCCGCCGGCGACAGTTTTACTTTTCCTTTTCCCTCCATGGAGTACTCGGGTGAAGAGTTTATAACACGCATTAAGACATATTATTGGCCGGTAGTTTTGAGGCCGGGACAAATCGCCAGTTTTGGGTATCAAAACGGTTCGCCCCTCGACAACCCATTCCGGAATAGGCCGCTCACAATTCCGCCAGGAATTAAATACCCTGGCCAGACGCTTATGCGTACTTCGGAATTTCTTCCACCAAAAGGAATTAATTCCGTCCGGGCCTTGTGCGGCAAAATTTTTGATTTCCTTAAGGGTATCTCCAATCTCTTCCGGGGTTATCGGATTGCACACCACTGGTCTTAATTGAGAACTTCTTACGAAGTTCTCAAATTGTGCAAGGGCTGGAGTGTCTTCACGCAACGGTTTCGTCTCCTCATATATTCCCCTCCAAAAGGTTTCGACATCCCGCACCGCCGGCAATTTCTCTGGGTCAGAGTTGGGCTGCTGGAAGAGCCCCGAAGGATTCGTCTTGATCATGTTGTTCTCGACTATCCTCCGTCTGCTCCTTATGAGAGCATTTCTTGCAGTCACCAGACGGCGGACTCTGTCCATGCAGTGCTGCTTGAATTGGCATTACTATTGTTGGTACTTGTGTTGGCACTTCACGTGCATTTATTAGGGTATGCGATTTTGTTGGGGTATTCTGTCTGAGTGTGCCCAAGCTGGCAACACTTGGCGCCTTCTTAGCGCTTTGTGGTCGGACGGGAGCTGTCGGTTTTAGATGGCTCGCCCTGAGTTTGTGAGTGGACGCCGTCAGGAAGGTTTTTAATAGTATAAACGGAACGTCGTGACGTTGCAGCTCAAAATACGGTAGTAAAATGTTTTCGGAGATTGTAGAGAACGTATTCTCCTTCTGCCAATTTTCAAATTGGGCGTATGTGTTTCATATACTTCGCGTGACTTTGAAGGTAGCAAATTGCCCATTGTATTTTCGCCAAAGCCCGTATTTCTGGCGGCGTACAATGACGAACTTTCGAACTAATTTTTGGAAGGACTAAAATACGCTTCAAATTAATTAATTAATCTCGCAAACGTGGCTAACGGCCGCGAAATTCCCTAGTGTGAAATTTGATTATATTGTATAAAAAGTGGCAAAGTAGAAAAAATAGTGTATGATAACTCGTTTATAAGGCATTTTGTCGCACTTACTGATTCGTCGTGTCCTAAACCCGAGCGTGCGACGAAATGCTTCTTATAAAACACAATATACTGTATTAAGAAAGATTTATTCCAGGCATAGTCCTTAGTGTGGAGGCATTATTATATAAAGAATTTCGATCGTATCCTCATCAACCGATAAGCGTGTTAGCCCCTTGTTCTGCCAGTCTGTGTGCAACCCCTAAAAGTAATGACGGTACTGAAGGAATTGGGTTTTGATCAAATCACGTGAATGAAAGACAGACCACCGTTTCATTATTTACCATTCTGCATAGCTATAAAAAAATAATACCTGTTGGAAATGGAAATTTCCATTTATATTGTTGGCATTATAGGTATGTATATCATTATTGTGATGCTGCACTGGTTGCTGCATTTGATTAAATTTCTAGCTTGGCAATGTTGTCACTTTAATCTTAAAATTTCTATCTGTTGAATTTATATTGTTTTGTAGTTTACATTAGAGTATCAGTTACAGAAGTAGAAACAACGTGGGGTGTTTGACCTTACTTTTAGATACTATTCAATCAAATTGTACAAATTTGACAAGTGCTTATCGTTATCACTGATTCTAAAATGATAGTTGTAGTGTGTCCCATAGAAATGGGACAGAGGAAAAACTAAATCCTCAATATTTACTATTTCTTGTCCCTCAATAATTTTCCAAAAAATAACTATAAAGTTAATATTTGTACTGTAATTTGCAGAACTGCATGTCCGATCTAGTCATGCAATCTGAGAGACTGTAAATATTGTATTTCTCTATAGACGTGTAAGTGACTAGCATTAATTATTTGCAAATACACGCTGTATGCAGTCTTGAATTGTCAATAATTCATTAGACATTGATACTAATAATGAATGGCACTACCCAGTAATTATGTTTCAAGTCTGCCAGGAATGCACTCAAAATCATCGAGTTAATACAGTTCATCGAGTTAATTAACACGACTGTTTGAGTTAGATTGAAAAAGATGATGAGGGGGTTTATATAATTGTGCTCTGTTCTAGCCAATTATAGTTAATTATACCATTTAACTGCGTTTTACTTCAATGGTTGACATTCTTATTGCTGGTGAGGCTGCCTGCATTCAAGTGCATTAAATAAATACAAAAAGCAAACGGGAAGGAGTTTAACGAAGCTACTTCCTTTACAGAGCTTGTCACAAAGTGGCGAAATGGGGTGTTTTGTATTTATTTTTTATGAAATAAATTATTAGCATCGATTGGGGAAGTCCAATGTACAATTTTCAGACATCCATTGTCTTTAGTCACTATAAAGTGGGGGTAGAAATTTTATAAAGCATTTTTTTATGAGTTGAGTTTTATTATAGAAAATAATCCCCATAGATATAGATAGTGCATTACATGAATTAAATTGTAATCGGAAAGAATAGCTATAACATTATGTTAAAAATTATTTCCATTGTGTCACAATTGACCATTTTTAACATCTTCAGTATCCTTGAACCAATTGCATTTATTATATGTAAAAAGAATAGTTATATCATTCATGAGATTCATTAACGACGATGTAAAGACTTTTAAGTATCTTGCTGCGCGGACAATTACCATTTGCATGCAGGAGCAATTTCTACAAGTGCCATACATTTTAGACAAAGCTGCAGCAGTGGAAAATGATTACCTTTTACTAGAAGTAAGTGCTTGTGTCTACAAGCAAAGTATTTTGATAAAATAACTACCTTATTTATCCTATTAGTGGGATAGAATCATCTTTACAGCAACGTGTGTGAAGATGGCGTCGTTAGACTGAGTTCAGCTGTAGTAACACGAGTTGCTGTAATGATGATTCTATCCCACATATGGTATTCAAAATTTTATCTACAAATTTTGAAGGCGCATTGGAACGGTAAGGGACTCAATTTATGCCCTGATTGTTGCACTACACGGTTTTTTGTTTGGACTGATACAGTTCGCACCTTACCATCGCGTCCAGAATGCGACCGAGACTCCAGCACGTTGTCTTCGTGAATGAGGACGATGTCATCTTCTGCTGCAATGTCAATATCCTTATAAGTAAACAGTGACTGGCCTATAATTCTTGTAAAATGAAATTTCATTAAACAAGAAAAATGTTCTTAAATCCAAGTGGAGTAAATTTAAATTAAAATTTAAATATATCTAAGTCGAACTCCACAAACTTTAATAACTGTATAATTACTAATGGAACATGTTTCGGCAGAACACTTCTGCCATCATCAGCCCTTAAAGAATATAAAAATATAAAATGTCATTCCCAAATACCGCACACATGTGGGGAATGGGAGGGTATAAAATGCCAATTCATTCAAATGTTCTAAGCACAATCACTAATAAATAAATTTTCGAATAGGTCTGACTTTATAACTCGGTGATGAATAAACTCAATTCACACCGATTCTGTCTTTAATCATTAAATTAAGAAATTTTGAGCAAAGAAATAAATTATAATTTTGTGAACAACACGGACAAGCAAGTGCTTGATTATTGTTGAAATTGAATTTTTTGTTCCTGTTGGTTGACAAATTCGCTAATGCTCTAGGGGTCGTCTTTTTTGATGACTTATTAGACATTAGATGTATGTTTCACGTTTTCCTAAAAATTCCTTTAGTTCTTCCCGCTTGGGTAAGTTATTCGTTAATTTAGACTGCCATTCTTTTTTAGATATAAAATCCAATTTTTTCTTAATTTATTGCAACTAAAATAATGCCGCGGAACCTTTCTGGGGTAATATCATGTACATTTAGAGCTTCTAAGCGACTTGAAACTGTATCTAATAACTTCCCACAACAAGATACGTCATAAACAAGAAGTGACTAGAATATTTAAAGTATTTTTGTATTAGCATAATTTTGATAACATAACATTGTTAATTACTTTTTATGATACAGTTCTGAGCTTTTTGCACCTGCTTCATTAGGAATTATATATGTTAGGATTACACTTAATAAATGCATGCCTTGGTAACGGATAGTTAAAAAGTTTCGTGAGTTATCTGCGTTATGGAAAATTGTTTTTAGTAAAGTTTAATGGTACAGTAAACTACACAACAGTCGTTTAAGCGTAACATTTAGTTCATTGCGCTTGGCAGTTGGAAGCACTCTTGGCTATTGGTCTGAAACTATTACTCTTGTGGAATAAAATGTCCGTTTTGCTGAAAGTTATATATTATGAGGTTATTATGAAGTTTTATTAAAATTATCATGCTGACCTGAAAACTTAATATTTAATTTATAACCGCGTTGAAAATTAATATTCTCTATATTTAAATAAGTTCTTTGTTGCTGCCACATATTTAATAACGTCTTTTACAGATCACCCTATTTCTAGTTAAAAGATATAGTTACTTTTTTTATATATGCAGTTACAGATTACTTATCATTATCTTTTATTCATATAGGTAATCTACAGTTACTGAAAGTTTCAGACTCACAGCAAGCTGTTCATAAAATAATGTCGTCTTTCCAATGTTAATTACATGGGTCCTCAAAGATAAAAAGGGTAAAAGTTTTCTACGAGATCAGGGAAAAACTTTTTTCTTATTCATTTTCCTAGTCGATTTTCATGGTTCAACAAGTTTGAATCGTTTTTTTTTTTGGGCTGGCCTAGATAACTTTAAAATGCAAGTGAATTAAACCGATGTGGTTTGTGCAAAAATGGCCGGATTCAATGGTGACATAATTTCGTTATACGCCACTTCAATTCAATTACACTTCCCCAGATTACAGCGAGCTTGAAATTTATGCAAAAAAAAATCGTCGGTGGACAGGTGTAAACTGGTCTAGCCTGTGCATCTGTTCTATTCATGATCTTTTTGTGTTCGAAGACCGACAGATTTTTGTTTGATTTGCATTATTTTTCAATTCAGAATTTACCATAAAATTTAACACATATCTTATTACATTTTCAAGAATTTTATTTTCCTTATTTTTGTTGACTTTTGAATAATGATCCAACTCAATAAATCACCAATGAAAATGCTCTAATTTATAATACACAACCAATCAAATATTGATTATACTGATAAGAAAAACTGCTTACTTTTCTTTTTACTACACTTTCTCTTGCTCTTCACTTGCTCAATTTGGTAGTAGTTGTTTTACACAATTTTTGTGACATTCGAAGCAAGAAAAAGTATTGGTGGTTCCTTCTGTTCTTTGATTACTTAATCCGCTGATAAAAAATCTATATAGTCTAAAACTGTTTTTTTACTACTAGCTTCAGAAAACATCATTAGGTATACAGTGAGTTTTTTTTATCACTGGCCATAGGAATTCTCATGTTAAATTTTCTACCCCATGTGGTTAGTGGTCCGTTCCCCGGTTTCTTGGAAGGGCGGTCTTTGGTACCTGGGTTGCATCCCACCCCACCAGTACCACCCTAATTTTAGTGTGACATATTTTTGTCAGAACATTGGGATTCTCACTCCGACATCCGGAACAAACAGTTCCATTTTTTGTTGTTGTTAAAGTGTGTTAATTAAAATTATTAAGTGCACGACCGGAGTCTTTTTTACATCATCGTGGTGTGGATCTCAGCCTGCAGAACTAAATCGACGGCAGGTCCCCCTAACATTTTATGGTCCTTCGAGCCGGATATAAGAATCAGCGGACTCCGGATGCATTTTTATATTACATCGACGTGACGGGAGCAGTGGACAACAGTTCAACACCGGCACCAAGAAAGCAAGATAATCAAGTTCAACGTGGAGAAAAGGAGACACGTGTGGGCAGCAGTGGACATCAGTTCGCCACCACCATTACGCACAGGAGAAACCAATCAGCACCAAGTCGCATCGTCAAATTTGTAAGTCCTTATCCATTATCCCTAAATCGAGCATCATTTCTCAGGTAGTTTTGCGTATTATGTACATTTCTTCAAAATAGAGATAACGGAAAAATGTCGGTTGAAGATCAAATTAAACCATTAGTAGACAAACGTGGTCGCATCAAGGCACAGTTAACGCGCTTCAGCAGTTATTTTCAAACACACCAAGAAGAGTCAAAGGTAGCAGAATTAAAAGTTCGGGTATCAAAAATTGAACCGCTTATTGACGAATTTGAACAGGTACACAGCGATATTGAAAGTTTGACAAAAAAGGTGGATGAAGCTGCTAGAGATCAATTTGAATCAGAATATTACGATACAATTACGAAGGTTCGCGCATTCTTTGACAAACATACGCCAACATTATCTCGCGATTCCCCTAGTCGTTCAACAACCGTAACCAGTCAAGATGACAATCGGCAGTCGGGCAAAACAGCCACTGCAATCAAATTACCGAAAATTAATTTACCATCATTCTCGGGTGTCTACTCGGAATGGATCAATTTTTTCGACACGTTTCAGTCTTTAATACATAACGATACTGGTCTCGACGAAATTCAGAAATTTCATTACTTACAATTGTGTATCACCGGAGATGCGTGGCAAATAATTAAACCATTATCGATATCGGCGACAAATTACGGCAAAGCATGGGAACTCTTGAAAGAACGATACCAACACAACCGTTTAATTTCCCAAAATCATATTAGCGCAATTTTTAACTTGCCAAATGTTTCAAAGGATTCAGCGGCATCTATTAGAGCACTGCTGGATCAATTGAACGCTAATTTGGAAGCCTTAAAAAGTTTAAAACGTCCAGTCGAGGCTTGGGATGATCTCGTCATATTTTTGGTCACATCTAAACTTGATACGCAAAAAAAAAAATTTTCTGTTAAATCCGAAACAGAATTTCCAACAATTTCAGATATTTGTCAGTTTTTGAACGAACGATGCAAATTATTAGAAAAGGTTCGTATAACCAATAATTCCATAAATCAATTTTCGGCCAATCCGAACAAATCACATTTTTCAAAACTTTGTAAACGTCGCGATTAACAAACCAAAATGCGAAATGTGCAGCCAAGGGCATAATTTGTACCAATGCCAATTATTTTTAGATCTTAGCATAGAAAATAGAATCAAGGAGGTAAAAAAGCACAAGCTTTGTTTAAATTGTTTGCGTAAAAATCATTTTTCGACCAATTGTTTTTCATCTGGGTGCAAGACTTGCAAACGTAAGCACAACACCCTATTACACATAAATCAAATTCACGCCGAAAAAAACCCAGAAATGTTGACCGTTAGCAATTATGCCCAAAAGGCCCAAACATCTGCAAGGACATCCGAAGTTTTATTGTCCACGGCGGTAATTCTGATAAAGGATAATTGTGGGAACTTCCAAAAGGCCCGGGTTTTATTGGATGCCGGTTCTCAATCGTCGTTTATAACCACCGCCTGTTGTAAACGGCTTAATCTCAATTTAAAGGAAACGAACATTCCAGTGTCTGGGATAAATAAACAAGATTGTAAAATTTTGCATACGATCAAAATACATTTTAAGTCGCGCGTTTCCTCCTTTAATACAACCATTAATTGTCTGGTACTACCGTACATAACGCAAAATCTCCCTTTGGTAAGCTTCGATAAGGAAGTGTTCAAGCTCCCAAATTCAATTCAACTGGCCGATCCTAATTACAATATCAGCGGAAAAATAGACGTCCTGTTAGGTGTGGATATATTTTGGGGACTGATCCACAGCAATGCCATTCAAAGCACTGCAAATCATTCATTTTTACAAGAAACCGCGTTAGGATGGATTCTTGCGGGACCAACAACAAAAAATAAGATGTCAAATCAAGTAGCAGCATACCATGTCTCATTTTCAGAACTAAACAATCAATTAATCAAATTTTGGCAATTAGAGGAAGCTTCATGTAGCAATAATTTCTCAAGGGAAGAAATCGCTTGTGAAAAACATTTTGAAAACACCGTCACACGCGGTGAAGACGGACGTTTTGTAGTGCGATTACCATTTAAAGACGAGGCACATCACTTAGGTGCGAACAAAAATACGGCATTTAAACGATTTTATAATTGTGAACGTAAATTAACAAATCAAATCGACCACAAGCAAGCGTACACAGAATTCATGCACGAGTATAAGAATTTAAATCACATGCAGGAAGCGTCAAACCCAACAAAACACGCTTATTTTTTACCGCACCATGCAGTAATTAAAGAGTCGAGTCAAACAACGAAGGTGCGAGTTGTGTTTGACGCATCTGCCCAAGATACGAACGGAACATCATTAAACGACTTGTTAATGGTGGGACCCACCATTCAACAAGATATTTTTTCCATTTTACTGCGATTCAGAACGTATCATTACGCGTTTAGTGCAGACATTGCAAAATTTTATAGACAAATATGGGTACACCCCGATGATCGACGTTATCAACAAATTTTGTGGCGCGATGAACCACACGAACCAGTACGCATTTTTGAATTAAACACGGTTACATATGGCACAGCAAGTGCCCCATACTTGGCAACGAAGTGTCTCCAAAAACTTGCAACTGATCTGAAGACTCAATACCCCCTCGCATTCAATTCAATGACAAATGATTTTTACGTGGATGACCTGCTCTCAGGCGCGAACACCTTGGAAGAAGCATTAAGGTTACAAAATCAATTGAACGCGGCTTTGTCAAGCGCTGGCTTTCAGATACGGCAATGGGCCTCAAACAATTCGGCTTTATTAAAAAACGTAAACAAAAACACTAGTTGCGAGAATGTCGATTTATGTAAACAATCGGAAACTAAAACACTTGGCCTAAGTTGGGATTTTAATTCGGACACTTTGAAATATGCCTCTAGGTTGTTAACGCACAGTGAAGACACAAAGTTAACCAAACGAATTATCCTGTCAAAAACGGCACAGTTATTCGATCCTTTGGGTTTAATCGGGCCTATCATAGTCATTCCAAAAATTTTAATGCAGCAGCTTTGGGTAGCAAAACTTGACTGGGACGAAAGCGTTCCACATGAGATCCAAATCATGTGGACGAAGTTCACTCAACAAATTCAATGTTTAAACCAATTTAAAATACCACGAAAATGCATCTCAGGTGCAGCGCCAGTGCAGTACGTATTACACGGGTTCGCGGATGCATCAAACGCAGCATACGGCTGTTGTATATATCTAAGAACAGTTGACGCAACAAAAGCAATTTATTTAGAACTCGTGACAAATTGTACTACCGATGCGTTTCTTGCCGCTCTTCGACGATTCATCGCAAGACGTTGCAAAGTTTCAGACATATATTCTGATAATGGTACTAATTTCGTCGGGGCCAGTAGAGAATTAAAAAAATTGTTTGTTTCAAGCCAATTTCAATCGAAAATAATTGATTCAATGATGGTAGACAATATTTCATGGCACTTCACCCCACCAAAATCACCTCATATAGGCGGGCTTTGGGAATCAAATATTAAGTCAATGAAAAAACACCTCAATTGCGTAGTTAAGACGGCAAAACTCACCTTTGAAGAAATGTATACGGTATTAACGCAAATTGAAGCGTGCCTAAACTCGCGACCCCTCACCCCTTTATCCAACGATCCCGAGGACTTGCAGCCATTGACACCAGGTCATTTTTTAATTGGTGATCGATTAACCGCCATTGTTGAGCCAAATTTAAGCCATCTTCCGGACAATCGACTCTCCCGTTGGCAGTACGTCCAGAAACTACAGCAAGACTTTTGGAGGCGCTGGTCCAAAGAATATTTAACGCAGCTACAACAACGCAACAAGTGGACCAAGAGCCAGAGCAGCATTCAGGAGGGCACCATGGTTATCCTGAGGGAAGACAACATCCATCCACTACAGTGGAAAATGGGGCGCGTGGCGAAACTGTACCCAGGAAATGATGGTGTGGTGCGTGTTGTGTCCGTCCAAACTGCAAGCGGACTCTATAAACGAGCCATCGGACAAGTGTGTGTTTTACCCATGGACAAGGTATAATGTTTCGCGATGTGTGTAAATAAGTATGTAATAGGTTAGGGACATTTCTGTTGTGCGCGGAGATTGTTCGTTTTTTTGTATATAACCTTTCAGTTAATTAGGCTATAATTATGTATGTTTCACATGTATTGTTTATTGTATAACGTTTTTTTTATATCAATTTTATCGGTACAAGCATCCCTTTGTACCAGTGTTTTGCTTTTACTGTATATTGTTCAGTTTGTATTTGCATTTGTTTCTGTATTCTTTGCATTCATTGGCATAATTTAATTTTTGTTAATTTTGAAAGCCATCCTTTCAACGGGGGCGGCATGGTTAGTGGTCCGTTCCCCGGTTTCTTGGAAGGGCGGTCTTTGGTACCTGGGTTGCATCCCACCCCACCAGTACCACCCTAATTTTAGTGTGACATATTTTTGTCAGAACATTGGGATTCTCACTCCGACATCCGGAACAAACAGTTCCATTTTTTGTTGTTGTTAAAGTGTGTTAATTAAAATTATTAAGTGCACGACCGGAGTCTTTTTTACATCATCGTGGTGTGGATCTCAGCCTGCA
Source organism: Diaperis boleti (assembly GCA_963583935.1). Lineage (NCBI taxonomy): Eukaryota > Metazoa > Arthropoda > Insecta > Coleoptera > Tenebrionidae > Diaperis > Diaperis boleti. Next base: position 41,806,573 of record OY757242.1, on the reverse strand, counting down.
GAACTAAATCGACGGCAGGTCCCCCTAACACCATGTTAACTTTTGTTAGGTTGAAGATTTGGAATTAAAATTTTTACACAATATAATTTAGAACTTCTTCTTTCAACTACACTAAAAATTATGCCTTTAAAATGAAAAACAGTGTTTAAAAAAATTAAATTGTTTATGGATTTTTTTTTTCAGTATTATGTAGGTGGCTGTTTAAAAATTGGCATTATCTTCAGACATATCAGATTATTATTCCCATTTCGCTGATATTATGATATTTTGGAGACATTTAAAAATTATTTTTATTAAAATTCAAAACTACAATTATTTAACAGCAACAATGTAACACAACAAAAATTAGAAATAATAACAAAAATAGTAACAATTATTACAAAAACGACACAAAACAGAACACATTTCACCATAAACTACAATCGGTGTTCAAAGTGCTGACTAAAAGCCGCCAAACAGTCACCTAGTCGATCGTAAAATAATAGACGCCTTACATTTTCCAAATGCCGTACTGTTATATTATTGCAGGCCTCAATAATTCGTTTATGTAATTCTTCCGCGTTCACGGGATTCACTCTGTTAAAATCGAAAACTTACTGACCGATGTACAAGGAAAAGTCTATAGGGCTGAGGTCAGGACTTCTGGCAGGCCATCTGTAAGGTTCTTGCCTTCCTATCCAACTTTCCGGAAATGTATTATTTAGGAATTCAACAACTGCTCTTGCTGTATGTGGAGGAGCCCCATCGTGTTGAAAGATGATCTGACCATTAGCTCTTTGCTCAGCTAATGCCGGACCAATCACCATAATCAGTATGTCTAAATATTTTTCAGCGTTGAGAGAACCGTCAAGAAAAAATGGTTCTATTATTTGATTACCCAACATTTCCAACCAAACACTAACTTTACTAGGCCACTGAATATTTAAAATTTATTACGTTCGTTAATTTGATCAATCCAATATTCACAAAACTCCATTCTTGGAAAAAAATCCGTTGGTAATAACTTTATGCACATTATTCACCTTGTAGGACTTGTATCTTTTACTTTTTAACGTCTTAAATCAAGTTTTTTTAAACTAGAAGATTTTTTTCTTCGACGGACAAACAAATACTCAACTTTATCTCAGGTGTGTGGTCTCAGGCCTGTTGGGATATTTTGCCGCAAAATTGTCAGATATTTCCCTAAGCGACATACCTTTAATGTAGGGCGTTACCAGTTCAATTTTCTCTTGAACGGTGTAAAACGGCATTGGAATATTGAAAATATCGGAGTGCAAAATAAAGCAATAATTTGAAAAACGTCAAAATATGTCAAATTTCCATACAAAGAATCCATACACAATTTAATTTTTTTAAGCACTGTTTTTTATTTTAAGGGCATAATTTTTAGTGTATTTGAAAGAAGAAGTTGCAAATTATATTGTGTAAAAATTTCAAGTCCGAATTTTCATCCTAACAAAAGTTAACGTGGGGTAGAAAATTTAACATGATAATCCCTATGGCCAGTGTTAAAAAAAATGCACTGTATATCGTGTTCGATGATAAACTCAATAATAGATTTTTGTCTCCTACTACATACTAGCAACATAGCAACAAAAAATAGAAATGACAGGTATTGATTTAATTTCATATTGTATTTGTTTTTCATGGATATTTTAGTTAAATTCGTTCCTACCCTTCGTATTATCAAGAAGAAAAGTTAAGCAAATCTGCTAGTAGTGAAAACGGTTGAGAAGCCTTTTCTAAGAAAAATGTCTTCTTAACCTTGGTTTATGATTACTATTATTTTGAATTAATTTAAAAGTTATAATAATAATAATTTTTCAATTGCATTCCGATTTAAACAAAAATTTTGAATGATCTGAAAATGATCTGGAACTTTTACACTATTTCAGAGAGTTTGAACATTCAAATATGAATAAATTTTTAGTAGCAGCTTAGACACTACAGTCAAAAAGTCAAAAATAATAGACAGTAGAAGACAAACAGATTCATAATTGGAACAATCAAAAATTAAGAGTTGGAGCAAGTAAAATCCTCAAAAATACAATCCAACAGCATGTAATATATTATGGTAAAATTACCTATCCGGTCCAGATTCTGTGATGCGCATTAAAATTTTCGTCTTTAAAACATGAAAACTGCCATTAAAATTGTATTACAAAACGGCTCAAATGAACTGTCTATCAATGGTTAACGTATAGTTTTTTATTACACGTGAATTTGAAATTTCAGGTTGGGTTACTCGATATGAATAATAAATTATTATCTTACTACTATGTATTATAAATGCAAAAGTGTGGATGGATGGATGGATGTTTGTTGCTCAACCACACCAGAACGGCTGAAGAGTATAGTCTGGAATAGCACATAAAATATGCTACTTTTTATCCCGGAAAAATGAACGGTTCCCGTGGAATAGATTTGTTTTTGTTTTTCACAGAGCAAGGATTCGACATGATGTTTTGCATAGTGAATCATAAATGAATGCGGATGAATGATAGTAGTAGGTATTATGGCGCCGGCGGTTCAGATGGTAGTTAGGCGCCCCTTTCCCAAGGTGGCCTCGATGGTAGCTACGGCCCCCTCTCCCAAGGAGGACCCTATAGTAGCTACACCCCTCGTCCTAAGGGGGCCCCGGTTGTAGCTACGTCCCCCTGCCCCAAGGGGGGCCCCCTGTCAACGCCGGGCGTTAGTCAGTAATAATTAAACAATGAAAATTAGCTTTTTAAAAAAACATAAAACTGACTTCAAAAAGTGAAAAATGATTGAATACATGTATTATTACATGTGCTACATAATGATCTGTTTGAAGTCGGTGCCAAGGCAAATAGGTTATACATTTATAAAATATTTATACAAAAATATCAACAACGTTATAACGCATTAAAAATTCGTTATCATTCGGGACGACCGTCAACGACGTCTGCCGTTTGGATTGTTTTGCTCAGCACGAGCCCCCCACTCACGGTCACGCATTCCGGTGCGCTCGCCGGGAGACTTGCGATGTGGCGAGAGCGGGCAGGCTATCTATCTACTACCTATTTGGCTTGGCACCGATTTCAAACAGATCATTAGATAGCACATGTAATAATACATGTATTCAATTATTTTTCACTTTTTGAAGTCGGTTTTCTTTTTTCTAAAGCTAATTTTTTTACAATTTTAAGTGATACGTTAGTGATACCTAGTAAAGACGCTTCTCCAATAATGAAGTTCTCAATAAAATTGACAAAGAAATCGGTGAACATATACATAAAAGGGAGGCAAAATTTGCATCGATTTCCATGGAATTCCCTGATCAGATTCTGACTTTTTGACAATGGAACCATCTCAAGAGTATACCCTTTCAAATAAAAGAAGAATTTTGTAAATCGGTCCACAATAATTATTGACGAAGAAATCGGTGAACATACAGTCGTTTAATAAAATGGAGCGAAAATTTCAGGATTTTTCTCGATTTCCATGAGATCCCCTCATCAGATCCTGAAATGGTGACAATGGGATCGATCTGTATCCTCTTTAAAATAAAAAAAGAATTTTACAAATCGGTTTATAAATGACGGAGTTCTGAGGTAACAAACATTAAAAAAAAACACAACCGAATTGATAACCTCCTCCTTTTTTGAAGTCGGTTAAAAAAGGTAACGTTTGTTTACTATTTCGTTGTCTATGTTTAGCAAATATGTAGTACATTTCGATACGAGTGCGCTGTCATGACACTTTTCAGGGGCGAGGGCAAATCTTTAGAGCACGAGGCACTAGCTGAGGGTTGCAATGAGCCGAGCTTCTGGAAAATGACAGCGCACGGGTATTGAACAGCGTTTTTTGTATTCGTTCCGGCAAAATGAGAAAAACACGACTTCACATCAAATTTTGAAGTTAGGTTGAAAGCTTAATTAAATACATAATTATGCTATATTATACTCAGTGACATTAGAAATGTTACACCCAGAAGGATTAATTTCCTGGAATGGTCTTTTTGACAACAGAATGATAAATATAATCAAGGTTATAATAACCATTGCAATTGCATTTTCAGTTGTGTTAAGCATAACAAAATGCCTCGAGACCGAAGGCATCAACAATATCACCATCTTAGTGATTTTGACAGGGGTAGAAGTATTGCCTTTCGAGAAGTTAGTTTGTCCTATGGCGAAATTGCCCGCTGTTAATTGCACTTCAATGACGGTAATGCGTGTGTGTCGGGTGTGGACAGAAGAAGGTAGAGGAATACGAACCAGACTGACAGGTTAACCGATGCGTAACAGACAACTACTAGCTCTGTGAGATCGTTTTGCTACTACGGGCCAACGCTGTGACCAATGGTTTAGAGAAGAAGGTCGACATATTAGTATGTGAACATTATATCGCCATATTTGAGCTTTTAGACTTTTTTCGTACCGTCCAGGATTAGTGCTTCCTTTAACTGCGGAACACCGTCGTCAACGTTTGGACTGGTGCAGAGATCGGCAGAGCTGGGAATAAAATGGCACAATGTCGTAACAAGCAACGAATCACGATTTTGCCTTGGCATGAATCATCGGCGGGTAAGACGCCGGCGTGGAGAGCATATTGGATTTGCTGTTGAGACATCTGCACAGGACTGTTGGAGTAATGGTTTGGGGGGATATTGCCTATGGAAGCCGATCACCTCTTGTGTTTATTAGAGGCATTATGCCGCGTTATACTGATGATATTTTATGAACTATTTTATGGTCTTATCTAGATGATCCTCCACACGTCCCTTTTTAGCAAAACAACGCACGTCCACATATTGCTCGTCGAACTATGGACTCTCTCCAAGAATGTTTTGCCGTGGGGAGAAGACTGTCCACTTCAGCTATGGGGTCGCCAAACACATTATTGACGTTTTTCGAATTATATGTTATTAAAATTTCTTGCAAATCTAATCGTTTCATTCTTGATGTAAGCTTAACACATTGCCAAAACATCCCGTCCAAAAAATTATTCCTTCTGGGTGTAACACTTCTAATGTCACTGAGTATATTTATGTATGTTGTTATGTGTTTCATTCTGCATTATGTGTTTCACAAAACGAATACAAAAATAAATTTCCAATGTGTTCAGTATTGCAATAAAACGTATGAAATTCAATTTAAGTCGGATCCAAAAAAAGTTGCTTAATTACGTAATTCAAAAATAAATTCTGTTATGTTTAAACTCATATCACCCTCATTTTCGCCACAAAAGCATTGAGGTCACCTGTAACCTGTATGAGGTACTTATTTTAACGCTAAAAGAGTCAATTAAATAAAATCCAGTTCCTTGTTCGAAAAACATCCCGATACACAGATTTTTTTTCGTAAATATGTATAATACATCAACATAAAGGAATACTTTTTTCCATTTTTATTTCAGTGATTAGCAGAATATATTACGAAAGTAAACGTACGAAACTCCTTTAAATTCGATTACAAAAAGTTACCTAAACAGATTAATATTAAAAAATCATGAATTAATTATGGGGTTGGATAACACGGCCAGAAAATTTGGAAAACTAGTAATTCAATCACCCTCGTTTTTATCTACAAAAATCTCTACAACTCTTTGAAGAAACTTTTTACCGTAAATGGGACAATTTAAAAGCTAATTAGAATTAAATTCAAATTACTTCATAGGTATTAATCATGACAATGATGGTCAAATTTGCACCGAAAACGTGAATCTAGCCACTCTAGGTTCCCAAATTTATATTTTGTACCCCGATTGCAATCCCATATCGAGGACGGAACAACCCCATCGCCATCTGGGAGCGGCGGACATATTGAATTTAGTGTGATGTTACTAACTTTATCGTTTTCTACCTTTCAATATCTTTCATTTGATACCCATATTAAGGGGCTTGACTAACAATACATCATATGCCATCTTGTGGCGAAAAAAAATCTGAGTTGCAGTCCAGAAGGAGTGCCTGTGCTTGAAGTTCTTTTCCTTTACTGTCTCTGGAAGCTTAAAATCTATTCCGGAAAACCGATCTATTCTAATTATAAATTATTTAAAATACTTTTCTACAGCTTTGCGGTGGTATTCCAAATAGTTTTCACAACACTTTCTTTATAATGCTTCCGACCAATTTCTTCATATTGTGTCATTAGTCTTTCATTATTAAGTTTAGCTGACTGATGTCTGCAGGCTCTTCTAAATGAAACCTCTCCTCTTGGCAAAATCGTTGAAATGGCAGGCAACCTGAGTTTTGGAGCGCTCTTGGTGTTACACGAAATTGACGATTCTATACCGAGCACTTCAATTTTTGGTTTAACATTTAATTTAAATTAATAATGATCAATACTAAAGTAGAATGTCCCTCAAAATAAAATATCTTATCTGATAACAGGTTGAATCCGTAATGAGAAGACCAAAATCAACCAAAACTTGAAAAAAATCAGTTATGAGATAAACTTTGTACGAAGCTGCTTTCGATTATAAAAACAAATCTCCGTCGTACATAATATAATATGCAATAGTGTTATCTCTTACTGTTTGAACTGGAGATGTACGAGCGTTATTACTGAACAGAACGTCGCGTGTTCATGGTAAAACTTCTTAGGTCCACAACTTTCGGCGCGAAGCAATACAGGGTGACACTCGTCAGAATTATGGCCTAGTGATCTATGGTCACTTGAGTTTCAGATGTTAGTGTCGAAACTGGTTTGTCCTTAAATTTTTATTAGTTTATTTTTTTCTAATAATAATGGGAAATTTGAGGAAGAATGCTATAAAAAAATATCCTTCGGCTCATCGAAAAAATAGACGTTTAGCGCAATTAAAAGCAGTGAAAAAAAAACACAGCTAAGGTAAAACTAAAACCATGTGATTCATTTTATAATTATTATTATTTGTAGTGAAAACATACCTACGGTCTCTTCAGACATCAGTTCTGTGAGAAGTAATATGTTGGAAAAAAAGGTAAATGATATGATTTTAAAGTCAAATAAGGTATGTTCAGTTATTTGTATATATTATTATTTAATTATGCATATAGACTTGACTTCTGATATATTTTTTACTATGAAATAAACTTGAACTGTCCCATAATAATTTTAATTGCAATATCTATATATTAATATTTGGGGCAAGTCCGCCCCTGTCGATAGCGCATGTGGACCCTTAGTCGGTCAGTTATTTCTGAATGGTCACTCCGCTGATTCATAGCAACAACTGCGCTGGTAGACTGCACTGCAGTCATCTCTCTCCTCGCACTGTGTAGCAATTAATGCGTAGGAGTGAAAAAACCAATGTGACATGTGAAATAGATTTCTTTAAAATTTGACGTGGACAAAACTCTGTTTTATGAAGTCGCGACCAATACCCTTAATGCTACTGTTTCTGATATCGGCGATATGTGTATAAGTCGTTGCCACTCTGGTGATAATCACAGTTCATTATTATGGTTGTCGTTTACATTTCTCCAGATAAGTCATTGTGTGCTATACGAGACTTCTTGTATGAAAATTTATTCATTTATTCTCATGACGCATCTGCATTGCTTCAAAAAAAAAATGGGAAAAGCTTTGATGATTTGCCAATGATTTTTAATGGAGATTTCAACATAAACTTTGCAGACGATAAAAATCAACAGTTAATTGAATTTTTAAATAATGAATTTGGTTTAACGATGTCAAATGATCGCAATCTTAGCACAACGAAATGCAAAACTACTATTGATGCGGTCTTTATTAGACATTTAAATAGATTCGAATCAAAATTGTTCGTTTCTTACTTCAGCTACCATAAACCTATTGTATCAGTTTTACAGATTGGCGATGATGATGCTGGTAATGATGATGGTGAAAGAGTCGTTGAAATTATGGATGAAAGTTGATTTTTCTGAGAGAAACTTTTTAATGTAAAATAATAATTGTAATACTTCTGGAGTGTTAAATTTTTAATGTAATATAAATTGTCATGTTTGTGCACAACGTTAATGTTCAAGTTTTCACTTCTGCCGGCACTCCCGGAGTGCAACCCGTTGTTTTTTTGTTTTTCATTCTTGTTTATTGACGACCACTTCACGTATACACAGTTGTTACGCTAAATGATCAAAACTCACTATTCAAAAACGAATTAAATAGAAATGATTTGGATTGTATTAATAAAGCTCGTGGTTTAAATCTTTAAGGGGTAATTTTGTTTGTCAGTCAGATTGACCCGTGGCTGTTGCTTTTAGACAATCGCCATTCGTGTTTCACACTCATGACGATCGTCGTTGCAACGGCTACTCGTAATCTGACTGACAAAAATTGCCGGAAAAATTCAAACTAATATAATTGTTGTATTTTAAGTGATTGATAAGACGGTTGAAAACAGTTTCATTTCGGTTCAACCTTTACTGTTTTACTCATAGGAAAGACAAACAACAATCTGGGATTTCCTTAGTTTTATTTTATTCTTATATTAATGTAATGTAAGGTTTGCGCTCTCATCATTTTAACGTCATCCCAACGACTCGACTATCCTCTCAGGTTCTCTAATTTTTCAGTAGTCGCTCAGGCTGACTTCACATTTGGTGATAGCACTAGAGCACCCACTTAATATTCAATAATTTCCAGTAAATTAAATAATAACATCGGAAGGTTTACATTGTCTTTTGCAGATAAACTAGCCAGATTTAGCACACAAAGCACCAAAGCTCCTATTGACTTAATCTACTACTGTTTGCATACTTACAGAATGAAAAACGCATTTGCATGCAGTATTTGACTAAAACGGTAAGGGATCATCGATAGACCACGTAAAGCTGTTGAAGAGCGGGTACAGCTGAAAGTCATCAAGGTGTAGGCACATGGAAGAGAGCTTTTTTTAATTAGATTTACGGATTTTGAAAAATATTTGTCTTTTGCACAAAATGTACATTATTTTAAAGACCGCTGAATTTTCGGTTAAACAAGTATGGGTCATTAGCATCTTGGCTTCCTGAAATGACGAACTGTATGTATGCCTGCCATTTCAGTAAACTTCATAGATAAATAAATAGCATTCATGTTTGCTTGTATACAGCAATTTAGCGTGTTTACGTCCCTGAATTATTATTTGAACGTGAATGTGTCCCTTACGCATAAGTAATGCCGCTAAATTAAGTAATGTGACGTCATTAATTCCATTCCGGCGAATTGTGCGAATAGTGTGTACACGTGTCGAGTGAATGGATGTTTCACATGAGATTTATTATGTGTTTTGATATTTGCGAAACGGGGTGGAAAAGACAAAAAAATCAGTGGCTCGTAAACCTGTACAACTGTCTATCAATCGTTTAAACAGAGAAAACGTTTACTTGCCATTTTGTGAAAAGGCTTTTAGCGCAAGCCGTGCAGAATTCAAATGGAATGCTTCTCGAGCTTGATCCGGTCAGCGGTTCGGGTCTTGTTATTTTGTTCTTCTACAGTCCCACACCAACATATCGAGCAATTTATACTCAGATTTAGCACTGAATGTTTCCGTGTTTAGGTACAATACAGCTGCTAATAAGTGTGGAATATGAATTTTTTTAATCTATTTTCAGTTTATCCAGCTTATATGTAGTATAAAATTGTAATAACCAAGAAAAGCATTTTAAAATGAGCGAATATATATTTTAAAAACCTGGGTATCAGTATCTTTTTTATTAGTAATTTATTTTGGATGGTTATGTGAATATGCAACTGCACGCATTGTAAGGTGATACAGGCAGTACATGACATAAATGATTTATACATCCAGTGGGCTTTGAACGCTAAAATTCTTTATCTAACTATATTATGTAAATTTGTTTTTGTTCTACCTAACTTCAGTTATGTATTATAAAATAAACTAACTTATCAGAATCAGAATCAGAATATTATTATCACCCCTTTTCCAGCGGTAGCACTGCTTCGGCGGAACGAATGGCCCGTAAAAAATTGTGGGTTGGTCAATTTTAGAATTCTGCAAATTTCGCAGGCTGCCTTGTGCATTCGTTGCCCTTATAAAATAAAAAAAATCTGTGGTGATCTATGTGTTGTAGCCTGAATTTATAATATCTGCCAACTACTTTAACCCACTCTTCATTGTTAATAACTAAGTTCCTTGTTGACATAGTCATTTGATGTTATTATGATCATCTGATTAACAAATCTAACATCATTTGGTCTAAAAAATAAATATTTGTAATATACAACCGGAACACACCCGGAAACAACCCGGAACTAACCCTTAAACCACCCGGAAACTACCCGGAACAAACCCGGAAACAACCACAACAATCCACTACAACTTGAAACACCAAAATTTCTCAGAGCTAACTGCCAAAAAATCAAAATCCAAAAATAAAACGAAATTGACTTGGTGTCAATCGTGTGTTGTTGAAATCGAACACACTGTAACCATGAGTGGTTTTACTCATTTAAGTGGTTTAGACCTACGCCTGGGGTCTGGTTACATTAACCCAATAACACTAATTCAACAGACCAAATATAATTGACTTGGTGTCAACCGGGTGTTACTGTCAACAGTCACCCTACAACCATGAGCGATTCCACGCATTTATGCCGTTTTGGCAATTTTTCTTAGCCGAGATTCTCAACCGTGGTTTATATACAGGGTGTTTAAAAATTGCCGCACCAACGCAATCGTACGTTATTTAGGACCATTTGGTAAGTCAGAGAAAAATATTTAAAAAATTCTTGGTGTTCATTTCTTCTGTGTATATGGGTTTCTTTTATGAATCTTCGAATGTTGATTACAGCTATTTATTATCAGTAAATTACACCCAAAATGCTGCTAAAGTATGTGAAACAAAATGTAGATCAATGATTATTTGACGCAATGCCTTTGGTCTTTAACATAAATGTTTTTAAATGCATCTTAAATTATCGAGATTTACGCAAAAATCAATGCGGCAACATTTTAATATAACAATGGATATTTTTATGCAACAATGGGATTGTATGCATAGTAACTAATTTTTCAGATTTATTTAAAACAAGTCACACTGACATTGTGGGATGGATGACGTGCTTCTAACACTTCTATTAAGGGATATGTGAATTCAACTGGATGAAGCACCAGTTCATCATCATCCGGTCCTGTGATGGCCTGGCCATGCTTGGCGATGAATTGGGCGAGATGGCCCAAAGCGTTGGCTCCCCGTTCGCCCGACCTTAATCGTTTAGATTTTTTCTTTGCGGTCATTTTAAATCGTTGGTTTACGTAACACCACCTGAGAGTTGTCAAGACCTTCTCGCAAGAATTTTTGGATCCACTGAAACTCTAACCAAACAAATACTCGAACCAATATTGAGAGACGCTAGTCTTACGGGCAATGGTCGACAATTTGAACATTTGCTGTGAATTGTCTTTAATGTTCTGTTAAATAATAAATTGTTCCTTCAATTATTGTTATAAAAAATTACAAACTTCAAAAATAAATGACAATTCTCAGCAATTATTGTTACAATTAATTCCAGTATCTGAGAAAAACGTTGCCTTGGTTACTTAACATGCCAGTACTTTAATTGTTCATTGAAATTTCCTCAGTTGCCAGATTTACTATAAAAGAAACCTTCAGCCACGTGCGAATCTAACACCTAAATTTTTTTAAATATTTTTCTATTTCGTACTCTTTGCTTCTGATCACTGTACCATTAGTTTGGTGCGGCAATTTTTAAACACCCTGTAGAATTTTTTTCACTACTAGCACATTTGTTTAACTTTCCTTCAAATTATAATCATGTAATGCGAAAGGTTCCATGAAAGATATCCATGAAAAGCAAGTATCATATGAAATTTAACATTTCGCAAGAAATTCCACCTATCCAGGAAAATGATAGCGTATGATCCCCATTGAGAATACTAATAACAAGCACACCTTTTTTTGTGTCAAAATCTTGTTTAGTGTTCTTACCATCCTAAGAGTTCTGTGTTCTGACATACTGCCCACTAGAGACATCGCTTTTCTTGTCCTAAGCCCAAGAACTTTCACTGTCACCTATCATTAATAATGACAGCAAATGTTAAGTCAAAACATCAAGTACGGCAGCAACCATGCCAACATTGTCAATATTGTTTTTATTATCTACTAGTAGGAGAGAAAAATCCATTATTAGTTAAGGTACAGAAAATAAATTTCTGAAGCATCAAACACGATATATAATGATGTTTTCTGAAGCTAGTAATAAAAAGAGTAGTTCTTACCCTTTTCTTCTCCGAATCTCAACAAATTCCGCGAATGCGATTTAGTTAAAAATTAACTGGACATCTCTATCGTTTAATCCGTACTTGACGCTGTTTTCCAATCTCTAACCCTTTGCATCGGACAAACGAAACGGTTGAGATGTTGCCTCGATAAGATGTCGATGGAAAAGAAAACCGCAAGTTCGTCGCGTGGTATGCAAGAAATTATTCCTGCTTTTTGTGCGTGCCGGTTATCTCTAAACCCTGATTCGTTTCTGAACCTTCGATGGAGAATGCGCGGCACAATCGAATGAGGTAGTATACAAAATTTTGAAACTTTTTTTATAAATGAAACTGCTTAAAATAGAACTCCTATTTTTTCGTTTTGCTTAAATCATAACCGTTTTCATGAAATAAATGAAAAACTATTTCGCGGGCGAATAACAACGTCATTAGTTTCCGAGCATAGAGGGAGTAAGAGCGAAAAGGAAAGAATTACTTTTAAAATGAGTGAGAGTGAGAAATGGAAAGCCGTAGGTCCTCACTTAATTCACATGCCGGCCACTAATGACGTGTTTTAAACTAGTACAGTTCTCTCATAAAAAATTAAACAAATTTCAATTCAATTTTTTTGCATTTTCAGTAAGTATAATTTCACCATAATAGCGCTAAACCATACACTTTTCAATGAAGTTTATGATTATTGTATTTTACAAAAACTTTATTTTTGAGTATACTACCTCATTGTAACAGTACGCTTATTATTTTGACCAGGGACACAGCGACAAAAAAGTTCTTCCTCCCAGAAAAACAACAGTATAGTTATTTTTGGGGGCTGTAAAATTCTTATTTCAATATGTGATTTCGAAAAATGGTAAAGGAAAAAGTTGTACTCGAATTGTAACAGGAAGACAAGAAGAGGAAGAAGAGAAGAACATTGACAGTGAAATGAAAAGGATCATCGATGAGTTAGAAGAAATAAGAAGGGAACTAAAGGAAGAATTGAAGGAGATATGAAAAGAGAACCAAGAAATTATGAGAGAGAGAGAGAGAGAGAGAGTGAAAAACAAAGAGAAGAATTTCAGGAGAAAGATAAGAGATGGAAGGGAGAGAGAAACAGGTTGAGAGAGACAGCGACACATCTGGAAGGGAAAGTGGAGTATGAGGAAAGGAGAAGGAGAAAGAACAACAATAATGAATGGGGTGGAGAAAGGAAAAGGAAACAGCAACAATAGCTAACAGGCCAAAGAGGGAATTGTGGATTTTGTTAGAAAAATGTATAAATAGAGATGAAGTAGCAGTAGAAATGGAAGATCGGGCGGGAAATTAAAAAGTGATGAAGCAATAAAGAAAACTAAGGGATAGAAAGAAGCAGATATGATATTTATAGATAATGACGCAATGGAGATAGACAAAAGGACAAAGAAACGGGAAAAGAAGAACTACGGGGGAAGGAACAGAGAGAGCAAGAAGAGGGACCGGAAAACTTAAAAGGCATCGGAAAAATCAAGGGCGAGGGCACTATTGTGGAAGGTATCGGGATTATAAATTATAGGGAGAGGACTATGTGAGGCAATTTGAGATAGTGGGTTTAACAGAAACATGGATAGAAGAATAAATCTGGGAAAAAACTGCTACCAAAAGAATTCAAGTGCGAATGTCAGGATTGGAGGAGAGGAAAGAGGAAAGGAAAGGAGGTAGGGGGAATAATAATGGGGATAAAAAGGAATAAAGGTGAAAAATGAAAAGAAAGGAGGAGAAGAGGAAGGATACATGGTGATAAACGTACATATATAGGCAATAAATTGTGGCAAATAGCCATAGTGTATAGCAATAAAGAGATAAAGACAAGAAAAAGCAAAACACAAGAAACATTAAAAGACAACACAGAAGAATGTATACTTCTGGGGAGGGATTTCAACGGGAGAATCGGAGAAGAATAGAGAGGGGATGGAAAAGAAAATCCAAAAACAAGGTAGAAAATGCGTAGGCGAAGAATCTGATGGAATGGATACAGGAAAAAAGAGGTGTTGAAGGTAAATAAACAAGGGGGCGAAGAAGGAGAATGGAGCTGCATAGACGGCAGAGGAGAAAGGGTGAATATGGAATAGTAAACGAAGAACCATGGGAAAAAAAAATAGAGTCAGACCATCTGCCTATAGAAATAAGTATAAGAAAAGATAGACAATAAAAAAGAACAGAGGAAGCGCATTTGAAGGACATGATTAAAATGTGTGACTGAGAGTAGATGTGGATGAATGTAGAACCGAGCGAAAGGGGCAAGGATCCGAACAGATAAGAAACAAGGGAAATAATCAGGGAGTCCAAGTACAACTGGAAGTACGAGAGAAGTAATATTAAGGAAATATCGAAGTATTTGGAGAGGGAGAAAGAAAGAAAGATCCCGAAGTTTAGCTGTGGAAATGAAGAGAGGGAGAATAGGTATTGGTTGGGAGAGGGAGGAAGAAGGTGCAAAGATAGACAAGAGAAAGGGAGGAAATACGAATGGAAATCGAATTGAAGGGAAATAAAATGGATGAGTAGGGGGAAGGCAGAAGAGGAGAGGACAGGAGAAGAAATGAAAATGCGATGTTTTGAAATTAATACATAATGTAGGGGAGCGGGGGGCACAGTGAAACAAGGGGCACAGTGAAACATTTCAAATATCTTTCTATAGATTAAAGTTGAATGGTGTTGCCACCTATTGGGATAATATTAATATCAATACGTGCTATTACAGGAATAGTGAACGCGCTCTAATGCAAGGGCGGGAAGTTACGTGTATGGTGTGTCATTCGAGAACTCAATGTAAATTTTTCGTAGGTCAAACATTTTTCAATAAATTCCATCAAATAGCTCATATTCAAACTCTGCTTTCATCATCGTCAACTGACATTATAGAGGCTTCGATTACTAACTTAGCTTTGTCTTGGAATTGAAGAAAGCAGGGAAACTAACCTTAAATATGCGAAGATGTTAACTGGGACACAGTGAAACAAAACAGTTCGGGGCACAGCGAAACTGTTTCACTGTGCCCCGTCGTTGTTTGTTACTATTGTTGTAGGGAAAAAATGGTACGAAATTATAAACGAAAAACCCAAATTGGGACTTTCAGCGAAGAGGACATGAGCAGGTCAGTTAGATTAATTATTGAGGAAGGCAGAAGCCTACGAGTAGCGGCATCACACTTGCTTCAACTGCTTCAGTTTTCGTAACTCCGGAAATATTAAAGGGCTATCCAAAAGCAGAAATGCGAAAAGAGACTAGGAGACCACGCATAAAGGGTAGAAGTATTATTGCAACTAAGACTCCCGAAAAAAATTTAATCGCCGAGCGAAGGGCCAAAACAAAAGGACAAAAAAGGGCGAAAAACATGTTTTCAAAAACAATACAGAAATTGAACCAGAACCAGGACCTTCAAAAAACAAGCAACCACGAAATATTAAGAAAAACATTGGGGCTGGTTTTTGTGCAATTTGCAACAGGCCCAGAGTGGATTCGCTGCACCCTCTGCAAGAGCTGGATTTGTGGTGTGTGTAATGATGAGAGTGTTGATCCCAAAATGCACTGGCCAGCCATTTGACAGTGATGACAGTGTCGCTGATCCTTATTTTTCAGATTAATATAAGTTTTAATAGTTGTTCCTTTTTCTTTGTTGTTTCTTGAATAATAAATTATCAATTAAACTTTTCGTGTTAATATTTTATAGAAAGCCTGTAGTAAAAATAAATGGGTTTGATCCTTTGGAGAATTTGAAATACACGTTTCACTGTGCCCCTTATGATGTTTCACTCTGCCCCATGTAGTGGGGCACTGAAACAATGCAACTTTTTTTTCAAATCTAGGTAGGCTAGAATTCTTTGCAGGTATACAAGAAAAAAAATTCTTAGTGTAGTTAAAACCCTAAATATTACAGCGGCGTTTAGTTTGTTTAAATTTCGCTCGTACTTAGTTTTTTAAAATTACATTTTTCCTGTTTCACTGTGCCCCCCGCTCCCCTATATTAATTACGTTTTGGGTTTTGGTTTGTATAATTACAGGAATCGGAAAGCCCGTAGGGCATATAAAAAGTTATTTATATAAAAGTATATGACGAATTCCACGCCATTGTGATATTAAAACATAAAAATTGTTTAACATATTTCAAATGATACTTATACTTACTTTACTTACTTATACTTTCAATGATACTTGTTTAGTAAACATGCAAAGTAAATAAAACGTAGAACTTGAATTCTGAGGCCAAACTGAAGTCGAAACGTTGGCATTAAGGACAAAAAAGTATTGAGTTTCATTTACAGTCCTATAATCCGCTTCTCTAAGAAAAACGCTGAAGCCTAATAAAATTAAAAGATACCTTAATGAGTAAAACTTCTCATCTGCAGTAATGTTTAAGAAAGTTTCTTCTAGTTTTTGTTAATGTTTCGAACTTTTTTAGCATACATTTAGTGACAAACTGATTGCCAACATATTTTCTAAAAGAATTATCCTAATAATTATTTAGTAATAAAAACTTAATTTCAGAGAAGATAGCACAAAAAATAACGTATGTGTGAGTCTTTCGAAAGACAATAATAATTCGGCATAATTCGCTAACATCCTACGCGGTCGAGACGCATTCGCGTTCGTTATGTTATTCGTTACTTTCGGCAGTAATAATGTAAAATACTACTACCTTCGGCAACATTATGTATGGATTATTTATCAAGGGCCGATCTGTAAATAGTACTTTATAGTAGATTTTCTGGATAACGGTAAAATATTACAAACTATCCCCTCATTGGATGTATATTATAAATATCCAATTTTTCGCTATTTTGTTTTTGAATAAACCCGAGTTTTAATAAATTATAATGTTTTCATATGAATTTTATTATGTAATGCAAGAGGGAATAAAAAACACTTTTTGCCTAGTAACAATTATTATAGTCAATTCCGAAAACAAAAAAGTAGCTCCTTTTGGCAGTCACAGTTGATTGAACTTTGTTCACAGTAAACTTTTAAAAGATCACAAGGAAACCTAGAGTAGTTAATCTACGAAAACCGCCCCTGGATAATTTGTGGTCGGAGCCCTTCTTTAATGTCATTCTAAATGCGCTACTGATTTAAAATCCCATGTATTATTCCTTCCCTAATATGTAAAGTACAATTTCGTAACCTCTTTAAAACAAGTTCTCAAAATGTAACTAAGAGCAGAGAGATGAAACTTTTAAATGAATTATGCAAGCAGCATGTGTTCGCATTTAGCTGCGGTGTTGCTGTTTCGTAAGAGTTGTTGCAGAATTCGGTTTGTATAACCACATTTTACACATGAAAAACACCGGTAAACTTTGAACATGCGTGCCGGGGGAGTGGAGTTTTGCTTTCGTTCAGCGGCTAAGAGGGCACTAATGAAACTATATTGTGTGAGTATTGTTGATGTTGAATTGCACTCGCGTCCGCTCTGAAGAGCCTGTCTGTACGAAAAGTTTGAGCAATATTTGTGTACCGATGTTTTATGAAAATTATATTAATTGTTAAATATTATAAAGTTGGAGCCGTCGTGTAATAATATCATATACAGGCTGTTGCAGGACTCACTTCACAGAGAAATCTCGGCGTTCATGAAGTCGACATGACAAAAAATGGCATACACCCGAGTACCAGCGGTAAGGTTTAAATTGGCACTTGACATTGAAGTTAACAAATTATCTCAAAATGACGTCCTTTTTTTTCTCTCAAAAATCACCCACGACACCGGCCCATTACGTTCACGTGTAAGCCCCGCTTCGTCCGCCAACAACACAATGTTTAAAAAGTTTCGCACCTCTCGACTTAATACGCCGAGGTAACACCTTTTGTTTAATTTTCGACGAAAAGTCTTCTTTTTTGAGTCTCGAAAGGAGGTCAGTTAACTGAGGTGGAACAAAAAAAGGCTGAAAGTTTTTGTCTATTATTTATGAACTAAAGATATGTCGCAAAAAAAACCTTGTTTACATTGCACTTGGTTTTCAGTGGCGTGCTCCGATTTTATAGCCAAACTTTAAAGAATTTTATCTCGACACAGGGGCGGAGTGGATAACCCAAACCACGGGGGTTGCACTGTACTCACCCCAAGGTGTTATCAGTTTTTTACATATATTTCAATTTCTCCCTATATATAAAATTTTCTTGCAAGATCCGATCTGTCCAGTTACACGACTATATGGGATTTTACAGTTTGTTTTGTATTTTTATTTCTAGTTCTTAACTAAACGAGTGTTTATTAAAATGTTTTAAAAAACTTGAGCAATAATCATAGAAAATGAAAATATTATTGTTGGGTGATATCGGACACAAATGTAGGATTTGTGGCTTTGAAGTTGCGTTAAGGGGACAGAAGTCGATGAGTGCCATTGATAAATAATAGTTATTTGTGTATCAAGACCAAGAAGTGTTTCTTTTTCTGATGAATCTGAATTTAAGAAGGCGATAATACTTTTTTGACAGATAATAATTAATGAAAAACGTTTAATGGTTTACATATATAGACATGATTTGCGAATTTGAGGTAAATTTACAACGCACTTACTCCATCGCAAATTTCATGCATTCTGTGTTTTCCTGTTTTCAGGTACTTTAATTAAAAGGATTTTTATTTCGCCATCTATATCGTCAATGTTAATGTTTTGACGGCGACATGCCCCGGCCATCCCAATTGTAAAAAACGAACTTACAATATAATGTGTTTTGAAAGTAGAATTATATAAATTTTATATGAGTTCCTGTATTACCGACTGATAAGCAACACGTGGTACAGATAAAAATGAAGTAAATATAGGGAAAAGGGCAGAGAAAATTTAAGGAAAACGCAAAGAAAGATAAGACGCGATATCAACGAAAGGTAGGAACAGAATAAAGGGATTGTAGAGAGAATCAAAAAATATCCTGGGGAAGAACATGAGTAAATATTTTTATCAATAATAGAATAGAAGCAACATAAGTAACGAGTGAGCAACAAAATTCGTGATCGTAGGAGCCTCTGAATCCAAAATTTTGAGTCGATTCTTGATCGATACGATTGTGTAAATAGTCATCGAGTAATGTGAATTGTAAACAGTAAGGTAAAAGAACCGATATACGTTTAGCCAACTGCGATCACGAATTTTGTTGCTCACTCGTTATTTTTTATAAGGTCGATTTTCCAGCCTTACCGAACTGCGACCATGCTTAATCTCTTGTTCCAAAACTCTATACGTAATTATTTTCTCAGAAACTCCAGCCCTTCTGCAAAGTCATTCTGACGGCCCTGGGGCTTTTGGTCGCCTTTGGGGTTCCTCTATGCCGATTGCTTTTTGGTTTCGTCTCCTGAGGCCCCTGCTTTTCGACAGGTTTCTTCTGAACTCTTGAGGTGTCTTCAAAATAGAGGCTCCATTCTATTGTTGAGCTCTTTTTTCAAGCTTGTTTTCCATCGGATGAAATTGAACTTGCCCAGTATATTGGGTGTGTACTAATAGCGTCGGACCGACCAGATTTTTCCGGTGAGCCTCCAGCTGGAGGCTTCAAGGCCTTCTTGTTGTGCCTCTACACACTGGCTCCCCTTCTGCCTTTCCTACCATCTTTAGGGACAATCCTTCCAAGGGTTTTAGTTCAGCTTGTTTGCCTTTTAGCCACTCTGTAGTCAGCATACGTTATTCCAAGCCAGCCCGGTCTTTTGTGGATCTGGTGAAAACGGGGCTTTATTACAGCCTCCTTCCCCTTTTGCACCATTCTATGAGCAAAAGCTATTAGAGCAAGCCCATGAACAAAGGAAGTAAAAATCGGTTGTTTAGCCAGGAAAATTTAGCTGCATTCCTGGAATAAAAGGAAACGAATAAGAACAGCAAGATCGCCAAAAGCAGATAAAAAAATTGACAGTGAAATGGAGAGAAGAAGAACAGAAGAACGATAGAAGAGCAGAAGAACGATAGAAGAAATATTAAAAGTCAACAAAGAAGAATGTATACTTCAGGGATTGGGAATACGAGAGAGAGGGAGAAACGGCGAGAGACTACGGAATAGCAAACGAAGAAGCATGGGAAGAAGCAGAACATTTCAGAGTAGGGGAAATACCATCTGCCCATAGAAATAGGTATAGGAAGAGGAAGGCAAGAGAAAAGAGGAGAAGAACGAACAGAGGAATCGCAAAAGAGTGTGATGATGAAAATATGGGACGAACAAGGAGTGGAAGAGACCAAGAGAAAGCAAGGAATAGAAAAGAACCATACATTTCATAGCAGATGTACTTCTCACGAAAGAGACTTATATTCTCTTCAAAAATCTGAATGCTATACTTTGGTTCATTCTTTCGTATCATATTTGCGTTGTCATCCTCAATATAGTAGGTATGTCTAAATTAGTTGTGTTCTTCTGAAGCTGAAGATGCAAATTTGAAATTCTTCAGTAATTTGGGATGAGAAATTTGTAACTGTTCAAGTTTACTTTACCTTGTTATTGACGTTGCATATTTACAGCTGATTGTCGATGACAAATTTTTAAAATTTGAGTATTCTGTGAATTTATTTGCGATGATGACTCAAGATATTTGGGATGAGCTACAGAATAAGAAGCAACTATTTTAAAATAATAGCGAATCTTCATAGTATAATTTCATATATGTATTATCCAGAACTGCCAACTTTTTAATAGCAACATTTTTCTTATGATTCCAACATTACCATCCAAGATTTCAAAAATAATTAAACACCAGTCAGAGATTGCAAAACTAATCATTTTCCGAATGCTTACCTGCATTTATTTATTTTGTTGCAGACGTGCACGCACAGTCCAGAATCACGCACATTGTAACTGATAATGGCTATAATTTATATGAAACCATGGATAGAACGGTCGCATATCGGCAGATCTCAGACATCGTTTGTGGTAATTGAGCAACCCTTCTACCTATGGAATGGATTAACTTGTTTTGAAGAAAAAATAAGGAGTTTGAAACGTGAGGGTTCAGATTAGTTAAATTGATTTAAATGGTGTAACCCTTTCGGAATTTAATATAAAATTATGGTTAGCCGAACGCGCTCTCAGCGTAAATTGTCGACAAAAGTTTCAAGCTGTCTGCAGTGATTAGGCTAACCCAAAAATCAGCATCTCTTTAGGGTTTACTGGTAACACTGTAATCAGTATTCAGGGCGTAAACATTGGATTTGGGAATTCTCTTTACACAAAGTGAATTATAATTAGTAAGCACTATTATTATTTGTAATTAAAGAAAAATTTATAAGAATTCGATATTGCTCTCAAACAAGCAATTCATACAAAAATCTCTGAGTTTTTTAGAAGATTTCTTGAAACTAAAAGAACTGCACTACGTCAGTCCATATGTCCCAAATAAGAACTTTATTTTAAAAAAGAAGAACATTATCTGGTAGCATCGGAAAGTGGTTTACGTCCACCTGGGGAAGTAGAGACCTTGTATTCTTAATTAATAACTATTACCCCGAAAATTGTTAGAGGGAGTTAATTGTGGGAAAATCATTCTAATAAATTAAGCACCTAAAGTTTTAAGGACCTTAAGTTCATGGAAATTAACACTGTACTGCAGTTAATGCAATTGTTACAATTATACGTATCTATTTAAAGAAAGGCTTTAGAACAGACCATCAAATATTTGTTGCCGAATGCTCAAATATTTACAACATTTGGTTCCGGGAAAAGTTAACTGTACAATAATTTTATTTGTGTACGCTTGAAAATAAATAGTATATTATGTTACTGAAAGCGCACATTTTGTGCTGAGCACAGAAGGTTGCGGCCGAGGCTTTAGCTAAGGCCAAGCAATCTGGGCGAAGCACAAGAAAAAGCTTTCTGCTCCGAGTGACATATACTATTTTTTCTTCAAGCATTTTTAAGAAAAACTTTCAAAGAAACATTTATAAAAAAAATTATAAGGCGCACGACTGAAAGTGAAACTTGCCATGGTAGGAATCGAGCTTTTTTCATTATTTTCTGATACAAATGTTACGGTAACTAAAACAAGGAGGCCTCCAAAGGGGCCGCCTTGAAACAGCGGGTCCTTGAGAGAGGGGGTAACGAGGGGCCCCCAAGCGACAGGCAGGCCGAGGGGGGCCTCTTGAGACAGGTGGCAAGAGGCCCCCATGATGCAGGAGGACCGAGGGGGGGCCTTGAGACAGGGGCCGAGGGGGCCCTCGAGGCAGGGAGGCGTAGTTACCATCGATGTTCGTAGCTCAATCATAATTCTTTATAACTTCCACTGTTTGTAGTACAATAATTTTCTATGTTGGCAGAGATTATTTCTGTCATATTATTTTACTAGTAAAATAATGAAGTTCATTATTGTACTAGTAACACAATGATGTCGTTCTAAGTAATGCGTTAAATACCAAAATATAAACATTTTGATACGCTTAAAGAAAATAGTAGATTATATTACAAGTGACAGAAATGCTTCATTGTCAGCGAGTGAGATCTTTGAATCACGAAGTGCGATAGCACGAGTGATACACATCTCACGAGCTTACAATATCATTTCGGTCACGTGTAGGATACGACGTTTGATGCCCGACGTGTAAATCAAAAAATTTATGTAAGTGTCAAAATGACGTTTCAAAAAATTATTCATGTCTTACTATTGTGTAACCATAGTAATTCACCCCTTTTATCATTATCATTTGTGAGAGAAATACTCCATTATACCTTCCTTTTGCGTGGCAAAAATAGTCATCTAGATGTTAGTCGGGTATAATAGTACATTATATTATAAGTGATAGAAATGCATCATTATTAGCGAGTGGGGCACTTCTCACGAGCTTTATTATAACATTTCGATCACGTGTGATATACGACGTTTTATCTTACAGGTGCATTGTATAAAAATTCAAGAAATATTTATTTAAGTAAATATCCGCCTGTAACATTAGCATGGTTCTAATATCAGTTTTCGTAGTGACCTGTGATTGTTATAGTTATGAAATAAACAGTCTCATTTTTTTTTCACAATTTTCGCTAAAGTAATAAGAATTGACTTTCTACCGAAAGATATTCAACTAGACGTGGAAGCCGCTGTTTCCAGTTTGCTTCTGGTAAGGTCGAGACACATGTACGAGAAAGAGTATGATCTGTTCGTGAAGTGGAAGGCAGAGAATTACGTTACATTACATGTAATTACATTACAATTAATAATTACAATTTTTAATTACAACTGACAGCTGTCAGATTTACTCACTTGTCAGTAGAACTGACAGCTTTATCTCTCTTGTGATTAAGATTTGATTTCTGTCACCGAAAACAATGGTATAAGGTACCTAAAAAACTACACCTGTAAGATAAAATAAATCAACAATAAATGCTAAGAAATAATCCAAATCATAACGTAGCCTGAGCCGGGCGGGTTCGAGGATTTAAAGAATTCGTGTGTACACCGTAGTACTAACTTTTATTAAAAATACTAACTTTTCACTATGTACAAACTTTCACGATAACACGCTGACCACTTGTTCACGATACTACCAATATACTGTCCCGTTCCATCGTTCGTTCCCTTCTTATAGCCCCACTGGCGTTCTCGATTCCTTCTATTCCGAGAATAATGAGATCATCCTTTCGGCGCGACCGAATATTCTTGAAAGATGACATCATCCTCTTTGTGCGATCGTCGTATAGATTGAAGTATGACATAAGCGCGCCAGTGGCATTTTAGAAACCTCGGAATTTTAGCAGAACTGGATAGGCCTAGGCTGAACTAAGACGAACGGCAATTTCAGTTTTTCCTTAAAATGTATATTAATCGTATTTTTCTGCACAGTATTTACAGAATTTTTATGACTATTCAGTTCACCTGTCAAACATTCGACCAATAACAGCCGTAGAGTTTCAATATTTTGGCCAATCAAAATCAATTGCGGTGATAATTGTATGTACTAGTACAAATTGCCGCCGACAATCTGACTAGTACTTTGAAGAAAAATGGTTTGGTTCACTGAATAGTCTTCCGAATACGATTCGTAGTCAAAGTTGAGTCGACAATTTCTAAGATGGTTCCACTCATGTTTCGTGCAAGCACTCGTCGCATTTTAAGCAACTGCATTGAGATTCGTGACATCTTAGAAATAGTCCACATAACTTTGACTACTTATCGTATTATAAGTGACTATTCCATTCATATGTAATTTCTAAAAAATGGGCCAATAAAAATCCATATCTACACATTAATTTATCACCATGATTTGAAAGGATTCAACCGAATATTTCCACTCGTGAAAGTTATATCCGATATACCACTAGTGATGCCAGCGATTATTTTTAACAAATGAATCTTTTTATTAAACATAAAAAAAAGAATTTGAACTAAGTACAAAAAACTAGGAAATTTGTATGCTAGATAACATTAAAATATCAAATCAAAATTTTTCACCAAGGCTGAGGATCATCACTGAAGGTTTTCTGAAACTTTATTTTGAGTTTGTTTTGAATCAGCTTGATTAAACCAAAGAGCTAGTTCATGGAATAGTCCTCCAAATACTGGTAGTCCAAATTATGTAGACTATTTTTCCAACTGATTTCACTCATTCAATAAAATTGTGCTTGGGAATCTTACTCGTGCTAAAGCACTTGTGGATTCATTTGCAAGCACAATAATTATTCATTCAGTTTGAAAAATAATATGTACATAATTTGAACTACTCGTGGTATTATACAGGGTGTTATTGAAATGCATGTCAAAAATAAAATCGGTAATTGGTCATGATGAGAGGAAGTCATCAGGCTTGGTGGGGTACGGTCGGATAAACGACCCAAAAAACTACAAGATTTCATCAAGAGATAATCATACCAAATTATTCTACACATTTTTACGAAGAGATTGAGGTACGGATGAACACGGTCCGTTTGTTCTAAATACTTTAAAACTTAACACAAAAGTTGCACAAAAATTTGACGTTTTGAGGTTATTTCAATTCGTTAACTACTAGTGAGAGATAATTTGCATTACATTTTAATTTTATAGGATCCATGAGGTAACTATGAGCCACAAAATTGTTAAGGACGTCTTCTGGTTTTTAAAAGAAGTTGGATGACGTGTTATTTAATAAAACCAATAAAAATGATGTCTGTAATGGTTTGTTTACAGAGGTTATATATTTCTCTTACAATAATTTGTTGTCATCAATATTAGTGTTCACATTTTGAATGTGCCCTTTAAGTAAAATGACTTGGTTGGTTTTCCAATACATCTAAAAGCTATCAGTCATACTTTCTACAATATTTATACCCTAAACACACCACAGTATTTTGTAGTATTTACACCTAAAAATGAAAACTGAAGAAAAGTACAAATATTTTCTTAATTTACACCTTTTGAGAAATTGGCGTATTGTCCAGAAGTAAACTGCGCATGTTTAAAGAGGGGGTGTGGGTGTGAGTTTGATTTCGAAAGTAACATTTAAGTTTTTTGGAAAAACTTCCTATTTACTATCGATGCCGGTCTCTTACGAGATTACGGAAGAGATCAACATATCAATTCATGGTTAATGAGAAATAAATATCTAGTGAGGCATCAATTTCAATGATCTACGTAAAAACAAATTTTGACTCAATGTGTCCTGTGCACATTTAGAGTTTCACGTACAGGGAAATATGACCTTCTTGGAGTATGTTTGTTTAAGGGGTTGAGCGCGAAGCGCGAGGCATCAACTTCAATGATCCACGGAAAAACAAATTTTTACTCAATCTGCTCTGTCCACATTTCGAGTTTCACGTACAGGGAAATATAACCTTCTTGGAGTATGTTTGTTTAAGGGGTCGAGCGCGAAGCGCGAGGCACCAACTTCAATGATCCACGGAAAAACAAATTTTTACTCAATCTGCTCTGTCCACATTTCGAGTTTCACGTACAGGGAAATATAATCTTCTTGGAGTATGTTTGTTTAAGGGGTCGAGCGCGAAGCGCGAGGCACCAACTTCAATGATCCACGGAAAAACAAATTTTTACTCAATCTGCTCTGTCCACATTTCGAGTTTCACGTACAGGGAAATATAACCTTCTTGGAGTATGTTTGTTTAAGGGGTCGAGCGCGAAGCGCGAGGCACCAATTTCAATGATCCACGGAAAAACAAATTTTTACTCAATCTGCTCTGTCCACATTTCGAGTTTCACGTACGGGGAAATATAACCTTCTTGGAGTATGTTTGTTTAAGGGGTCGAGCGCGAAGCGCGAGGCACCAATTTCAATGATCCACGGAAAAACAAATTTTTACTCAATCTGCTCTGTCCACATTTCGAGTTTCACGTACAGGGAAATATAACCTTCTTGGAGTATGTTTGTTTAAGGGGTCGAGCGCGAAGCGCGAGGCACCAACTTCAATGATCCACGGAAAAACAAATTTTCACTCAATCTACCCTGTCCACATTTCGAGCTTTACGTACAGGGAGATATAACTTTCTTGGAGTATGTTTGTTTAAGAGATCGAGCGCGAAGCGCAAGGCACCAAATTCAATGATCCAAGGAAAAACTAATTTTCACTCAATCTGCAATGACGGTACGATGCCAGCCCCGATGGTGAAAATAAATTCTCAATCTAAAACAATAAAATATTAATCATCCATTGAGTTACGTTCGAATGCCGTATTAAAGCCAAAATTCATCAAAATAAAGTGACATTTTTTCCATTTCTTGTACTTTTGGCAGCGCTAACTTCACTTAAATATCGGTTTTTACTAGCAACAGATGGCGCTGTTTTTTTTTTTGCCCAAACTTAAAATATGCATTACTGTCCACATTTCGAGTTTCACGTACAGGGAAATATGACCTTCTTGGAGTATGTTTCTTTAAGGCATCAAACGCGAAGCTCAAGACACCAATTTAAATGATCCACGAAAAAACAAATTTTCACAGACGGCAACTTCACAACCTCAAAACGTCAAACTTTTGTGCAGATTTTGTGTTAAGTTTTAAAATATTTAGAACAAACGGATCAGGTTCATCCGTACCTCAATCTCTTCGTAAAAATGTGTAGAATATTTTGGTATGATAATTTTTATAGAAAATCTTGTAGTTTTTTGGGTCGTTTATCCGACAGTTGTCAAAATTTTGTTTAATAAAAGTCTTTTCGTTTTCGAGATAAAAATCATTAAAAATTTGGTCAAAATCTGCCGTCCGCTACTGCGTTAAAGGTGATTAAAAATGTACTCTCCTTTGCTTAGTAACAATAATAGAAGGGAAAATTGAATTTTTTGAAGTGTCACAGTTTACCGTCATAATTGTTTTATCTACATGGAAGTCTATACAAATGCTGAGTTGACCGACATGGTCTTGTCACAGCTTACGTCTTGTTTTATAGAAGAGCCTTAGGAAACGCTTGTGAGGTACAAAGTCTCTATCATGAAACATTTCCAGAACGTAGATTTCCGGATCGTCGCACATTTAGCCCTATTGCTCAACGACTCAGAGAAAACGGAAAATTTCGTCCTAATTCAAACGTCCGCGGTCGAGAGCGGGTGGAACGTATTTTGGACGCTGAGCCAGATACTCTGGACCTTGTTGATGAGGAACATCCGAAAGTTGCAGGCATTCAAAACCTAAGCAGCTAACTCGAAGAATAAGATTTTGTGAGTGGTTACTCCAAAGAAATGAAGAAGATCCTCGTGTTGTTGATAAAATCTTATCAACCGACGTGGCCACATTTACGCGAGATGCCTATTTTAATGCACACAATACTCATATCTGATGCGACGAAAACCCCCATGAAGTACGAGAGAGCCATTTTCAGGACCGATTTAGTGTCAACGTGTGGGCTGGGGTGGTTAGCAATAATTTGATATTTCCATCCATTTTGCCCCCTCGTTTAAGTGGCGCCGTGCATTTGAATTTTTTAAATGTGGAGCTAAGAAACTTATTAGAAGATGTACCTCTGATTACTCGACGTGATAGTATGTGGTATCTTCATAATGGAGCCCCTTTTCATCACGCTCGCGGGGTGACCTGGCTTGATCAAAATTTTGACATTACACTTGTCAATCTTTAATTGACAATTTATTAACCATTGGTTGTCACTTTATGTTGCTAGGATTCAACTGCAAAAATGTAATTATTGTATCTACCTTGAAAATGCAATCGACAGTGGCGTGGACTATGCGTGGAAATGGTTAATTTATCCCCATCGTTTTAAACATAAAAAAATGGGCTGTTGGGGCTTCTTTAAACCTCTAGATGGTCTAGATTTTTTATTGACATGCATTTCAATAACACCCTGTATATGACTATTCAATTCAACTGTAATTTTTCAAATTTTAACCAATAAAATAGCAGATATTTACTTTCGTATCCTTGCAACAGCAAATTCCAGCGACTATTGCCGTCAGAAAATTTCAATCAATCCAGAGACAGCATTATTTAAAATTTATCCAATCAAGTGAGAATATCATCGAATATTCATGTACATATGCAATACCCGGATAAAAGCACATGTGTGCAAATATCTAACCACAAAATTAATAAACAATCCAAAGTTTTATTAACGAAAATTACAATTACTAAATTGACAATTTACAAATGAAACCGTTTCTTCGTTTTTTGTTTCTTCCCTTTGCTGTTCTTCAAACCGCATTTCTTCTCCTCCTAAACGGCTTGACCGATTTTGAAGAAAATTTTTGTGTGTTTGAGTGGATCCCTGGATGGTTTTTAGTTACAGTTGAACCCGGTAGGTGGGGCTGTTGTCAAGATCCAGATTTTTTTTTTCAAACCAATTTTTATGATTTTTTTGTTGTGCTTATGGTTCTTGACTACAGCTGGACCAGATAGGTGGCGCGGTTGCCGAGATCCAAAAATGTTTGTTGTCGTCTTTATAGTTATAAATTTATAATTTTTAAAAAAATCCGGTGTGCGTTTGTTCATAATTCTTCTCCTCCCATTCTTTACATACATATTCATAAATCTCCAAGTAGGGTACTAACGGAAAGAAGAATGGAAAAGTCATCCGGAAAATCGGAAAATTCGGGAAAACTGCTTTCCGGGCAACTTTTCCAATCTTTCTTTCCGTAAAAACCTTACCTGGACAACTACAAATATTCTAAAAAAAATGCCAAATCGGTCCAGCCGTTCTCAAGTGATGCGGATATCAACGAATCTATACGTATAATACAAATGAAATGCGGTTTGTTGGTAAGCGCATCACTTGAGAACGGCTAGACCGATTTGGCTTTTTTTAAATTAGTCCAGATAAGGTTTTCATGGCAATAAAAATTGGAAAAGCTGCCCGGGAAACTGGAAAATTCGGGAAAAACTGAAAGTGTTTTTTCACGATTCGAACGATGGATATGTGTAATTCTTGTTTTGTTTTGTTCGTTATGGTCCTGGAAAAGTTTTCAGGAAAATAAAATTCGATACAATTATGTACAAAGGAAAGTCAGAAAATTCTTAGAAAGTGCGAAAATTTTTGTGTGTTTGAGTGGATCCCTGGATGGTTTTTAGTTACAGTTGAACCCGGTAGGTGGGGCTGTTGTCAAGATCCAGATTTTTTTTTTCAAACCAATTTTTATGATTTTTTTGTTGTGCTTATGGTTCTTGACTACAGCTGGACCAGATAGGTGGCGCGGTTGCCGAGATCCAAAAATGTTTGTTGTCGTCTTTATAGTTATAAATTTATAATTTTTAAAAAAATCCGGTGTGCGTTTGTTCATAATTCTTCTCCTCCCATTCTTTACATACATATTCATAAATCTCCAAGTAGGGTACTAACGGAAAGAAGAATGGAAAAGTCATCCGGAAAATCGGAAAATTCGGGAAAACTGCTTTCCGGGCAACTTTTCCAATCTTTCTTTCCGTAAAAACCTTACCTGGACAACTACAAATATTCTAAAAAAAATGCCAAATCGGTCCAGCCGTTCTCAAGTGATGCGGATATCAACGAATCTATACGTATAATACAAATGAAATGCGGTTTGTTGGTAAGCGCATCACTTGAGAACGGCTAGACCGATTTGGCTTTTTTTAAATTAGTCCAGATAAGGTTTTCATGGCAATAAAAATTGGAAAAGCTGCCCGGGAAACTGGAAAATTCGGGAAAAACTGAAAGTGTTTTTTCACGATTCGAACGATGGATATGTGTAATTCTTGTTTTGTTTTGTTCGTTATGGTCCTGGAAAAGTTTTCAGGAAAATAAAATTCGATACAATTATGTACAAAGGAAAGTCAGAAAATTCTTAGAAAGTGCGAAAATCATGATGATAGGAAGGACATAATTATTTGGTTGTTTCTTTTTTCTTTTATTCGATAGAAATAACTCAGTTGAATGTTTTCACTTTAAAATAATAGGGACGAACTGGAGAAAAATCTGAAAAACGCATTCCAACATAAATGAAAATAAAATAAATTACATTCTTTTTTTACTTTTGTGTTGTTTCGCAATCTGTCCAAAAACAGATTTATTGAAGTTTGGACGGAACAGCGTTTGTTGGGTCAGCCAGTTACCTATAAATTAACTGGTAAAACACTGCTTTCAGAAAAAGCTTCAAATAACAAAAATTGAATAAGAACAACTTATGATGAACTTACGTTTTGTGTTTTTACTTATTTCTACAACTTCG
Organism: Diaperis boleti; assembly: GCA_963583935.1. Lineage (NCBI taxonomy): Eukaryota > Metazoa > Arthropoda > Insecta > Coleoptera > Tenebrionidae > Diaperis > Diaperis boleti. The sequence goes on along the minus strand of OY757242.1, from coordinate 41,775,870 downwards.
ACCTCATGCAAAATTTAAAGTTCTTGTCCCTTTTTAAGGTTCTGTACCCCAAGGGTGCCAACGGAACTCTTACTAAGGCTCCGCTGTCCGTCCGCCCGTCTGTCACATGGCTGTATCTTTTGAACCGTAATAGGTAGACACTTGAAATTTTCACAGAATGTGTACTACTATGGCCGCTACTAATACTAAAGTATTTCAAAAAAATATATGTTGTATATTGTACGGTGGTACGGAATCCTTCGTGTGCGAGTCCGACTTGCACTTGACCGATTTTTTAATAGTTCCATTTTGTGAATAACATAAACATAAACAAGTTCTTGGAAAATATTGTCTCCTTTTTTTCCTCCACCGGTGTTTAAAATTCATTGTCCGCGAATACAATGCCAAGAAGAGAGGACGGTTATCCGTTGTTGTGAGTTTTGACAACTCGCTGGAAGATGCAATTAACTTTTCTGAACTTGGGAGTTCCTGCAAAGTACAGGTAGTTGATGTTTTAAAGCTCTTGCGCACCGATAAATTATCTTTAATGAATTTGGTAATTAAATTTTTGCTTTGTTCTATAGTTAATCAAATTTATTATATCAAGAAAGCAGCATTTGTTTACATAGAACAATGAATTTTCTTGTTCCAAACATTAAAAAAATTAAAGATAGCGGAAATACAAATGGAAGTGATGTCTACACAAAGATTCAGCTATAAATGATTATATTAATATCTTTGTAATCCTTGAACATTGACGAAACAAATAAAGTGATCTTGGAGCCATCCAACCAACTTAGTACATATGCACAAAAACAATTCACTAGCTGGGTCGTGTTTAATTAATTTTATGCAGTCACATAAACAAAAAAGTTTCTGTAGGAGGTGGTGGCAATTAAAAAGGAAGGCCAAAAAAGAAGTGTTGGGAGGAGGTAATACGACTATTAATGAATTCAACATGCTAAACTTCGGAACTATAGTTTATTATGACCCAATGGGGCAATATCCTGCTTTCTGGCCGTGCGTCGGAAACTATTTTTTTTCATCCCCCAGCAGGCAGCAAAACCCGCTGTTCCCGGAGCGAAATCCGGCCGGGAAGACCCTACTTTCGGCTAGGTGATTAAGAAAAAAAATCGTTCATGATTTTAATGACATTATTACCTCTTAATCTAATAGTCAAATAGGTATGTGCTGATAGTCAGAATCAAAACAGACGAAATCAATCACTGTAATATATACACCCAACCTGTTTTAATCTAAGGAGTAGATGAAAATGTTTTTTCTTAATTAGGTAAATTATATAGTAGCAAGGATTTGCTTATCCGCCTGGTGTACGATTTAAATGCTGATGCTGGTGTGATTGCATTAGTAAGAAAAGAAATCAAAGAGCTGGTTTGTATTAGATTGCTCCTTCGAGGTAGCGTTCCATAATAGCCAACTAGAATTTGCATATGCACTCTTGCAACCCTCAAATAATTGCGTTGTCGGTGTGTAAATCTGCAAAATGTTTATTTTACATTGTACCTGTCGTCAATTTGCATTTTTACATTTCGAGTAAAATTTTCCCTTGGAGCAAAGTATGTGAAGCAGAATACACAAGCCTTTCAACGGTTTCGCTTTGTTCAGTGTTATTGGTTTGTTTGAATTCATATACACTATAGATATAAGCAGTTTAAGAGGAAAATAGTATAGACATGCGAAATTACGTTGTGCGCACAGGATGTTGAAATATTAGTTTTAAATCAATAGCAATGAAATTAATTATACCTAGAGTGGCTCTAATGTGTCTTTTAACTTTTTTTATATTGTTCAATTTTGACAATTTAAAATTTAAAAAATGCAGATACAGATTTAATTGACTTTTAAATCGAATTACAGATAGCCATGTAATAAGGGGCCGTCCATTAATTACGTGAGGTGTTTTTCTGTTAATTTGGACCCCTCCCTCTCCCTTGATGAGATATGGTGAGATTTGGTGAAAACCCCCCTTCCCCTCACGTGAGATTTATCCCTTACAATTTTTAAGTAATTAATTTTCATGTATGTTCATGTATTTTGTTAAATACCACTAAATACCTAAGCCTTAATTCTGATGGAATATAGAGGGGGAACATAATAGTGCGTATTTATTTAAATTACAACAATAAAAATAGACTACCTTCCCTAACTGTTCAGTCGCTACATGGGCATGGGCACGGGCATGGGAGTTCGTTGAAAGATTCCCGGCGGGGATTTTCACGAAAATACTGTCGATACTCGAGATTATTATTGTAATAAAAAAATAGTTTGCGGCCAAAATAGAAAACCTTAAAAAAAGTAAAAAAATAAGTTTAATGGTTTAATCTTCTATGTAATAATAATGTATATTTTTTGAACTAAAAAGTTGACGTGAGATTTTCAATGACCCCCTGCTGCCTTTAGATGAGATTTGATGAGATTTTACTGGACCCCTCCCCCGCCATTTTCATCTCACGTAATTAATAATTAAACTAATTATCCTCTCTCCCCGAATATCCCGAACGTTCCCGCCACTTTTTGAATATGAACATGAAATGTCATTGGCGTCAGCAAAACGTCAAGTTTAAGGCTAAACAGGAGATCAAGTGTGCGACAAAGACAACCTTATCGGAAAAGTATTTACGCATTTATATGGAAATGATTGGATAAATTGTTTAAACAAAAACGAATTTAGAATCCATTTCTAAGTAGAATTTGCGCCACCATTCCATTTCTTTACAAAAAAATTTGTTTCAAAAAAATTTTCAAAAAAAATTATGTAAACGAAAAAAAATCTAAAATCTGCCAGCCAGCGACGTTTCTACATGATCCACAGATTACAAAACCAATTGTATTTTTAAAATTGGTCTGATAGATTTGTCCGAAACAGGATTTTTGACTTTCCTTTGACAATTTTTGCCGCCGCCGGACACGTGCGAGTGGAATGAGTCATCGATCCGTTCCGTGTAACGACAGAGCTATAAAACTGGAAAATATAATTTCGATTTTGTAGAATTTACGAAATGGGTCGGGGCTATCATATTATATGCAAGTATCTAAGTATTCTTGGCGGTTGTGCGCACCACAAAGCAGGAATTTTGTACCGCCAAAGTTAATAATTAATGCATTGTAGAAAAATGGTAATTTTTAAAATGAAGCTAAACCATTTTTGGAAAATATTGTAATGCTGTTGAAATGCGCCAGAATAATAGAGGTCAGTATCCACATGATGGTAATATACAACCTAGGGTAGCACAGTCCATCATGTTCAAAAATAGAGACAACACCTGATTTATCTGTTAAAATTATTAACAGAAGTAACTCCATATTCAATGCGAAATGTAACAAATAGCAACATTCAGGAAATAGATTGTGCTAAATAGGATTAACCACAACGGGGAATCCTAAAAACACAAGTTAATTGTCGTAAATTGTACGTAAAAGGTACAAATAATGTTACCAATAGTAGATTATACATATTACAAGTGACAGGAATGCTAGTGAGATTTTTCAATCTTTAGTGCGATAACACGAGTGATACACATCTCCCGGGCTTACAATAGCATTTCGGTCACGTGTGATATACAACAAATGTATTTTTTCAACAACAAAGAATCTTGAAAAGATATTCCTCCAACATTTGCAATTTTGGTGTTGGTTTACGTTGGTTTTGAGTGACTAAAATATGCAACTTTTGCACAAAAAAACAACGGGGAAGCCTAAAAAGTTCATTGTAGTAAATTACACGTAAAATGTACAAAATAGTGATAAAAAAATATTTATCTTCCGACAACACACGAAAATGCACCAGATAATAAATATAAAATATAAATATTATAAAAAACGGGGAATCTTAAAAATACGAGTTAATTTTAGTAAATTATACGTAAAAGGTACAAAATAGTGTTACCAAAACATTTTTTTTCCAACAACAGGAAAAATAGAATGCACCAGATAATATAAAAAACAACGGAGAAGCCTAAAAATACAAGCTAATTGTAATAAATTTGGTAGAAAAGTGACAAGTGATGTTACCAAAAAAGGAGCCTTTTAAAAAAAAAAGTTGCAATTTTGGAAACATCAAAGTCTGCCAAAAATTTTGATCTGGATATATGCAATCTATTTTCATGTCTTTAGGAGTCCACACAATAAAATCGCACAATGAACGTTATGGCTTCTGAAATGGTTTAATCCCTAGCCCAACACGGGCATTTAATTGCCATGTTCCCCAATAAGACCGTCAGGTGTAGCTCCAATATAAGCCATATTGTAGATCCACAAAAAGCCGCATCAGTCTGGTTAAGAAGCACCAAAAATTATGATTGAGGTGTGATGTCATTCGATTCGTAATTGTACCAAGAGTTTTTAGTTGAAAATTAATATCCGTATTATTAATAGTTAATAAGATATTGAAGTACATAAGTCGTAAATAATTTTTGTTGTTGTTTCAGATTTAATAAATAATAGACAAAAAGTTAGTAAATAATAGAGTTAGAACTTCAATTTAAAGCTCAATTTGTTCATTGATTCACAGAGAATAAAAACATTGAAGTGTTCTTGTCGTATCGTCAATAGTTTATAAGTTATTTTAAGAACAATGATGAAAAAAGTGGACGAAAATCAAAAAAATTAAATAAAAAATAGAAAACAATATTTTTTCATAACAAACGATGTATGGTTGTTTTCAGTATTTTTGAAAGAATTAAGAAGGATATATCCGAAAGATTCATTTGTTTATAACATTTTTTTTAAACAAACATATAAAAAGTAAAAAAAAAAATCTTCCATAATATAGAAGAGCAAGATATAATATTTAGCAACAAAAAAAAATTTACAAAGGAGTTTTTCACCAATAATTTTTTTTAGAAACGATTTTTTTTAAAATCATTATTTCCATTACGGATTAGATAAAAAAAAATTTGAAAATCATAAACAATGCATTTGTTTATAACATTTTTTTAAATAATAGGAGTTAAAAATTAAAAAAAATATTTATATATGTATTGCTTTTAGAAATAACAAAATATAATTATTATCAGTAGAGATAATTGAAAAAAAATCTTTCACCGTTTTATTTATGTTTTTAAGTTTGTTAAGCCTTTGATTGTTAATAAAAAGTAAAAAATCATTTTTTTTTAATTTTTCCAACGGATATCTTTTTTAAAGCCTTCAAGGAACAGCTCCAAGATAGTTTGACGTTTATCTGTCATTTTCATTATTTCATGACAGAGAGTGTTTACACAAGCGAAAATTTGAAAATTCTGACAGCGTCGAACGATAAAATAATGATTTTTTTTGTTCATTTGTCAGATTCGGTCGGCGCGGACGGAGCTGAGCCGCGCGTTTTTGCTTTTTTTCGCCACTAAATTAAAATTATAAATATTGACAATTCCGGGAGGTAGGACTTTTTTTGGGAAATTTCTTGCTCTTTATGGATCTTTTTTCAAATTTCATAATCTCAAATAGTTTTTGAAATATTTGCAAAAAACGTAACCACTTTTTTTTTGTTTATGTACTTAATTGTTTATAAATTTTGTAATTTTTATTTTCCGATATTGATTTTCAACTAAAAACTTCTTGGTGCCTCCAATTTCGTAAAAAAGGATTTTGAACCAGACTACATGGTTTAATTTCCACGTCGGGCTGGTTCTTGTAGACTTCTTTGACTCTTGATTAATTGAGTTTGCCGTATTTTGTGGCTGCATTCTTGAAGGAATCTTTATAAAGAACCACAGGTTCCTATAAAGAATTTTTGCGACGTTTACAAATGAATCCAAAATTCTACGCTGTCACTCGATATTTTTTAGTACTGAACCAAAAATCTGTGCCCCTTTGTTCGTTCGAGTTTTCTTCTATTTTGTCCCGCTCTAAAGAAGTCACTTGGGGGCACCAAATCAAACCGCAAAAAGTCTAAGTAACGTGCTGCTGTAAGGTTTCCATAAAAAAAGTAAGCGTTCCGATTATTCCAATAATTGAAACATTTAATTTCAAGTCAAATTTGCGAGTATTAGTTTTTGTTTGCAATAATTTTCAAAAATAAATTTACATTTTTAAGTGTTATTTTCTGAAAAAATAGTTAACTAAGGTACACATTTTTTGACACCAACATTTAAGTAGTTTAAATACTAAAGATTGAGGTTGTCATTGAGAAAAGCCAATGATGACGTCATTGTGCAAAAATAGATGACATCATAAGTAAAATCTGTGTCGTAAAGTGGCTAATTAAAAAATAAAATTGACCTCTCGGAGAGTTCGTTACTTTATCACCAGACTGTATTTATTTTAATTACGAGAATCAAAAACTAGGGTGTCAGGAAAAATAATTTACCTGCAGAATGATCATTTTAATGTTCTTTAAACCAAGGTCATCAAATAAAAGTGCTTGCAAAAATTCAGTTTTCTCTAATTGGAAATTCTATATCGCCTACAGGAAGCAGTCGGGCCAAATACTAACTTATGCTTAGGCGCGGGGAAAGGGATCAGCGCGCGGTGGCTGGATCAAAGGCAAACTTAAAAATCCTGTTTCGATAGGGTTGCAATTGTTAGATTTAAAAACAACAAACGTGTAAATTCATAAAAAAAATCGTTCTTTCGTCGCTGTGTGCCACTTTTTTGAATTTTTTATTGTAAGTATAAGTATTCAATTTTTTTTTCTTAAATATACATTTGAGAAAAAAACTTACACGACGCGCAAATTGTACGAAAAATGTAAGTACAAATCAATGTTCAAATAAAAAAAATTGTGTACCGTTTTCTTAAAAAAGCGTTAGAACTTTTGGACTTTTTGCAACATCTTACGGATCAGAAATACACTAAACCACCGTCCGGTTTAGCCTTAACAATTGCATATACAAGCCAGTGATAGATTCCGATTCGAGCGGACGTGTTTTGCGGCGCTCGATAAGATAAGCGGATAAAAAAGCGTGAAAAAGTGAAAAAAAGTGTTAGTGAGAGCGAGAGAGACGAAGACTACAAAAGAAAAAGAGAAGAAGGACGAGAATTGGAAGAAAGGATTAACCCCTTTAGGAAAAGTAAAAAATTGGAAAGATCACCGGCAATGGATGAGGAAATGAAAGAGATGCTGAAAAAAATTATGGAGGATGTAGGGGACATAAAGAAAGAGAATCGGAAGATGAGCCGGGAACTGGAACAGTTGAAAATTATGATGCGTGAAAAGGAAGAAAAATGGGAAAGAGAAAAGATCGAACTAAAAGAAAAAATGAAAAAAATGGAAGAGCAGGAAAAAAGAGTGAGGAAAAAGAATATTGTATTGACGGGATTGGACGAAGAGGAATGCGAGAGCGAGAAGAAACTGGAAAAATGGAAGAAGGTTGAATTAGAGGTAGAAGTGACTGTGAGAGAGATGTATAAAATAAATTGAGGAAAAATGATTGTGGCGGAACTTGGGAGCTGGGGGGAAAAGAGGAAAGTTATGGAAAATAAAAGAAAACTAAGAGAAAAAAAAGGAAAGAGAGTATACATAGAAGATGATCTGACAAAGAAGGAAAGAATTATACAGAAGGAATTAAGAGCGATAGCCAAAGAAGAGAGACAAAAAGGTCGGCGGGTGAAAGTGGGTTATAAAAGATATGGATAGAGGGAAAAGGGCTTAGGTGGGACGAAGAAAAGGGGGAGTTAGGTACAGAAAATTTTTGAATAAAAGCACAAGAAAAAGACGACAGGACAGAAAAGGGAAAACGAATACGGAGAGGAATAAAGGAGAAAAGGAGCAAATAAGAATAGTATTCTGGAACGTAGCGGGAATAAAAAACAAAGAGAATGAATTTTGGGAGTATTTGAGAGAATTTGACGTATGGGAATGGTAGAAACGTGGGTGGAAGAAAAGCAGTGGGAATAATTGGAAAAGAGGATGCCGAAAGAGTTTAAGTAGAAGTGTCAATATGCAGAGAGAAAGATAGAAAGGGAGAGCTAAAGGTGGGATAATAATGGGGGTGAAAGAGGGACTAGAAGAAGAAAATGGAACTGAAGCAAAAGAAGAAAGAGGGATTATGGAAAGAACGCTGAAAAGTAAACAGAGAAAATGGAGAATTGTAACAGTGCACAGCAGAAGTATGAAGAAAACGAAGAGAATAATAGAAAAGCGAGTAAAAGAGCAAGAAGAAGGAACTTGGGGGGGGGGATTTTAATGAAAGAATTGGGGGAAAAGGAAGACGGATAGAAGAGGAACAAGAAACAATAGAAGGAAGATCAACAAAAGATGGAACAGAAAACGCGGAAGTAGTAAGTAGTAGAAGAAAGAGGGTGGGACATACTTAATGGAAACTGCACAGGAGATGAAAAGGGGAGTACACGGATATTGGATCAAGAGGGGAGACAGTTATTGATTATGTTATGGTGAACGAAGAAGCATGGGATGAAATAGAGAAATTCAAGGTAGGAGAAAGAATGGAGTCAGACCATATGCATTTAGAAGTGAAGACAAAAGGAAGAAAGAAAGATAGAGGAAGTGTTAATGAGTTTGGAAGAAAAATTGTGAAGAATATTTGGACGGAAGAAGGAAAAGAAAATTATAGAGCAAGACTTAGGGAGGCAAAATACGAAGAAACAGAGACAAACGAAAAGGTGAGGGAACTGAGCGATAACATAATAAACGCAACAGAAAAAAAGGAGATAGAGAGAAGATGGGGCGGGGCTGTGGAAGAATGAGTAGTGGGATAAAGAATGCAGGGAAAGGAAGCAGGAAGCAAGAAGGAAACTAAGAAATTGGAAAAAAGAAAAAGCAACTAAGGAAGAATACAAGAGAGCACATAAGAGGTACAATTTAGTATGCAAAGAGAAGAAGCAAAAGAAACGGATGGAAGAAGAGCTAAAGATGAAGGGTATAAAGACGGAAGAAGAGGTATGGAGACACATAAATAAGGAAAGAAAGAAAAAGAGAGAGAGAGAGTGATGAAATTACTATGGAGGAATGGAGAGAGTAATTCAGTTAGCTGCTGGGGGATGATGAAAACAAACAAGAAAAGGAAAAGAGACAACAAAGAGTGGAAGAAATAGAAGAGATAACAAGAGAAGAACTAGAGCAACAACTAAGAAAACTGAAAAGAAAAAAGACACCGGGGAGGGATGGTATACAGAATGAAGCGTGGATATATGGAACGGAAAGGGAAGTTGACAGGTTGTTAGAAATAATGAATGGAGTGTGGAAGGGAGAGGGATTCCCCCAGGAGTGGAATGAGGGGATAATATGCCCCATATATAAGAAAGGAGAAAAGGATACAATCAATAATTATAGAGGGATCACTCTCCTAAATACAGCATATAAGGTATACGCGATGATTGTGGAAGAGAGGCTGATGAAAGAAATGAATGAGAGGGGGGTGTTACCAGACGGACAGGCCGGATTTAGGAAAGGTACAGGGACCATGGATAATGCATATATTTTGAATCAGATAGCAGATAAAAAGAGGGGTGGCAAGATATATGTATTCTTTGTGGACCTGAAGGCGGCTTTTGATAGTGTGGAAAGAGATTTACTGTGGGAATGCTTGAAAAAGAGAGGGATAAATGAGCATCTGGTAACAAAAATAGAAGAGTTATATAAAGAGACGATAAGTAGAGTGAGAGTGGATGGAAGGGTGAGTGAATGTTTCAAAACTTATAAGGGAGTAAGATAAGGTTGTTTATTGGAGATATAGAGGAGATGTTCAGGAAGGGGCAGGCAGGGGGGGGGGGTTTGTGGTGGGCAAAGAAAAAGTGTGGTCTTTAGCATATGCGGATGATTTGGTGGTGCTAGCGAGAGAGGAGAAAGGTATGAAAGAAATGATAGGAAGCATGGAGAAATATATGAGGAGGAAAAAGTTGACGGTGAATGTAAAGAAATCCAAGATGATGGTGTTCAGAAAAGGGGGCGGTAAGAGAAAAGTAAATGACTGGAGATGGGAGAAACAGAAAATTGAAGAAGTGAAAGAATTTAACTATTTAGGTTATGTGATGAATGAATGAAACACAGCAACAGCACAAGTCGAAACCAATCATTCATACGAGTCGAAAACGAACTCGCATTCATAATTCAATCTAAAACCAAGACTCGGTTATTCAAATTAAGTAGAAACTACCGGGAGAAGAAACGTTCAAGAACTATCTGCAATTATTCGAAATATACAAGTGTATAAGTTCGCGAGTCTTTCAATCGAAATCTAAAACAGGGTCCTTCGAGCAACACACTAATTTTAAAACCAAATCGACCACAGAGCTTCAAACCTCTCTAAATCAGAATCTACCCCCAATAATTCATCTTACAGGTATAAAGACGGAAGAAGAGGTATGGAGATACATAAATAAGGAAAGAAAGAAAAAGAGAGAGAGAGAGTGAGTGATGGAATTACTATGGAGGAATGGAGAGAGTTCTTCAGTGAGCTGCTGGGGGGTGATGAAAACTGACAAGAAAAGAAAAAGAGACAACAAAAAGTGGAAGAAATAGAAGAGATAACAAGAGAAGAACTAGAGCAACAACTCAGAAAACTGAAAAGAAAAAAGACACCGGGGAGGGATGGTGTACAGAATGAAGCGTGGATATATGGAACGGAAAGGGAAGTTGACAGGTTGTTAGAGATAATGAATGGAGTGTGGAAGGGAGAGGGATTCCCCCAAGAGTGAAAGGAGGGGATAATATGCCCCATATATAAGAAAGGAGAAAAGGATACAGTCAGTAATTATAGGGGGATCACTCTCCTAAACACAGCATAATATAAGGTATACGCGATGATTGTGGAAGAGAGGCTGATGAAGGAAATGAAGAGACGATAAGTAGAGTGAGAGTGGATGGAAGGGTGAGTGAATGTTTCAAAACTTATAAGGGAGTAAGACAAGGTTGCCCACTAAGCCCCAGCCTGTTTGCAGGTTTTATTGGAGATATAGAGGAGATATTCAGGAAGGGGCAGGCAGGGGGGGGGGGTTGTGGTGGACAAAGAAAAAGTGTGGTCTTTAGCATATGCGGATGATTTGGTGGTGCTAGCGAGAGAGGAGAAAGGTATGAAAGAAATGATAGGAAGCATGGAGAAATATATGAGGAGGAAAAAGTTGACGGTGAATGTAAAGAAATCCAAGATGATGGTGTTCAGAAAAGGGGGCGGTAAGAGAAAAGTAAATGACTGGAGATGGGAGAAAGAGAAAATTGAAGAAGTGAAAGAATTTAACTATTTAGGTTATGTGATGAATGAATGAAACACAGCAACAGCACATGTGAGAGAGTTAGTGAAAAAAGCAAATAAGATAATAGGAGCTGTATGGGGAATAGGAGAGAGAAAATTTGGACATGATTTTAGAAGGAGAGTAATGATGTTTGATAGTTTGGTGAAAAGCGTGATGATGTATGGAGCGGAAATATGGGGATGGAGAGAGCAAGAAGGATTGGAAGGGGTGCAAGGAAAATATATGAAATGGGTGCTAGGGGTAGAGAGAGAGACACCGGGGTATATAGTGATGGAGGAAACAAAGAGAGATGGAATAAGAATAGAAGCAGGAAAAAGAGCAATGAGATTTGAGGAGAGAGTGATAGATAGAGGAGAGTGCAGAATTTTGCAAGAGTGTTTGAAAGAAAAAAGGAAAGAAATAGGAAAGGGGATATGGAAAGAGAGGGAGGCATATTTCGAAAGAAACGGGTATGCAGGCGCGAAGATAGAAAGAATGCGAGAGAGAGGCAGAGTAATGACAGATGAATTAGTGCAGAGAGATAGAGATGTGCAAGTGCAAAAAAGAAGAACGAGAATTCGGGAGTCTAGGTACAATGGGAAGTATGAAAAAATAATAACGGAAGAAATGCCAAAGTACCTAGGAAGAGAGAGTAGAAAAGAGAGAGTGATAATAGCAAGATTTAGATGTGGAAATGAGGAGAGAGAGTATAAATATTGGAGTGAGGATAATAATAGAGTATGCAGGATGTGTGGAGAAAAAAAGGAAACGATAGGATAGAGCATTTGTTGAAGGAATGCGTAGAATTGAGAGGGAGAGATGAGAGTAGAGAAGAAATTTTGAATGAGGACGGAAGAGGGATCGAATGGATGAAGAAGGTTGAGTGGAGAAGAGGGACAATAAGTGGGAAGGGATAAAAAGCTGCTAGTTATTGTGCTGAATTATTGATTTATTTAGTTTTATTTATTATATTATATTTTATTTTATTTGATTTATGGGAAATGTATTAATCGGACACTTTATAAACCTGTAAAGGTAATAAATATACATACTACTACTATAAGCCAGTGATAGGTGCAAGGATATTCAAAGCCATGCAGTTGTTTAACTATGAATGCATATATGACAAAGACCGATTGACAATAATTATATTTGGTGAATCGACTAAAACAAAATTTCAAAGACTAATTTTAAGTGTGACAAGGTTATTAAAGTTCCACAAATGAAATGTTGTACAAATACAAACTGGCCATGTGAAATGACGTTACGTTTTTACTGAGATAAAAGTGTCATATTTCCTTGTCCTTTTTTTGAAGGGAATATCTAAAAAGAGTATGCAGTGTCTCAAATCTCCAAGTCACCGCAACCCCGTGAAGGAAGACCCGGCGACCTGCATAGCTCCCAATTTCATCATGCAGAGCAAACAAATCAAAAGAATGAGAATTTTTTCTACATGCATATCTCGATACATAAAAATAGTACATCCATAAATGTGCGCCTTTAGATTTGGTTAAGGGCAGCTATATTTACTACGGTTTTGTGTTATTGTTTGGTTATCTCTCTCGCCCCCACGACGATAGCTTGAGCCGCCTTATCTTATAACCAAAAAATGTAGCAAATCATGTATTAAAACAAATTAAAAGAGACGTGGTGAATAAAATCAGATTGAACGAATTTTAGGAAATTATGCTTTGATGGTCAAAACAGTGTGGGCTGCGGAGTAAGAGTCCGCAGCGGCTTGAGGGGCTCAGGCTGTATAGCTGGAGTACGGGTGGGGCAAACCCGAGGTGCCCGAGCCACAGATGAGTCTATGCCGCTCATCTGATCATGTTGGCTTCATTGCCTGTTCCGTGAGGAGTAAACCTTTTTTGGTCCTTAATATGCTCTAGATACCAGGCTACCTGCGGTTTAAACGTTACATCATGTTTTCTGAAATGCGGATTCTGAGTCCGCAGCGACCACTGATGTAACAAAATACAGCGCGATCACTGAAAGGTTAACTAATGCACAAAATGTTGAGAAAAAAACAACGGGTTGCACTCTGGGAGTGCCGGCAGAAGTGAAAACTTGAACATTAACGTTGTGCATTTTTGAATATTTTGGAATGGTTAGGGACTAATTTCGCACCATTTGCTTTATTTATCACTATAAAAGTATGTGGTAAAATACAATATTCATTTATTGCGCTATCGTACACAAACATGACAATTTAAATTACATTAAAAATTTAACACTTCAGAACTATTACAATTATTTTACATTAAAAAGTTTATCTCTCAGAAAAATTAACTTTCATCCATAATTTCAACGACTCTTTCACCATCATCATTACCAGCATCATCATTCCCAATCTCTAAAACTGATATAATAGGTTTATGGTAGCTGAAGTAAGAAACGAACAATTTTGATTCGAATCTATTTAAATGTCTAATAAAGACCGCATCAATAGTAGTTTTGTATTTCGTTGTGCTAAGATTGCGATCATTTGACATCGTTAAACCAAATTCATTATTTAAAAATTCAATTAATAGTTGATTTTTATCGTCTGCAAAGATTATGTTGAAATCTCTACTCAAAATCATTGGCAAATCATCAAAGCTTTTCCCAATTTTTTTTTTCAAGCTATGCAGATGCGTCATGAGAATAAATGAATAAATCTTCATACAAGAAGTCTCGTATAGCTCGCAATGACTTATCTGGAGAAGTGTAAACGGCAACCATAATAATGAACTGATTATCACCAGAGTGGCAACGACTTATAGACATATCGCCGATGTCAGAAACAGTAACATTAAACATGCTGGTGTATTTGGTATGCACATCTATATAATTTGTGCAATAATGAACTGTGTTCATATTTTGATAAATAGCTACTCCTCTCGCTGGACGATTTTTTCTTCTGAAACTCGCAACAAAGAGAGGGGGATATTACCTCCTCTCCTACGCCGCACCGGCCTGGCGGTTTACCCTCCCTCCGTCTTACGAATTTTCGATCAGGCCACGTGTCCTGACGCGACTTTAACATTTTTTACTCATCCTAAAAAGTGCTCATCGCCGCTAAAGAAGTTTTCACTTCAAAAACAAATTTCGCTAGTTCCGCCAACTATCGATGCAATTACTTACAATTTGTTCTGTGGGTCGATAAATTTTCTGCAACTTACTAGTCTAAAATGGCGTTTTTTTTTCAATTTGTGGCATGTGCCCCAAGCGCTTCAGTTAATCCAAATGTTTTAGTAAAAAATAATTTATTATTTATGTTTTAACAGTCAGAATTATTTGAATAATTTAGTGTAAGCACCCGTTCAAAGCTAGAGTTATCTCTATACTTCTACCACATAACGCTTTGTGGCTTTTACCCACAGGATAGGTTTTATCCATTTCGGTACATTTTAACCGAAAGCTCTTTTATTTTTCACGAAGCCGCATATACTTTCCCTGTAATATTTATAGTTGGCGCTGCGCCACTTCAACAGGTTTTACGTATTTTCATTTATTGTTCGATTTATGTTCTACTTCATTAAGATTGCAGTCTTATTCTATATACCCATTCTAGTCCTGTTTTCAGACATCCAATTACTGATAATTCATTACCGTGCACTCATACGGCGAAATTTTATTTGACAGTAAATTTCTATGATAGTTGGCAATTTTAAGATTGTCGTCCTAATTATTATTTGATAAAAAACGGTCTGGTCGTCTGTTTTTGAATAGCGTGTGCTCCACGCTCGATTTTTTCATTTTCGTCATAAACTAAATTTTAATTAAAAAATAATTGCTCCGCTAAAGGCTGTGGGAGAAAAATGGGAATTTATGAAATTCGCTAGGAATATTAATTTAAATGCCATTCTGTCATCATAACAAAACTTCAATAGTGGAGATTAAGATGTTTTACGACTATCATAAATTTCAGCAATAAAACTTTAGCAAGAATCAAAAAGTAGTCAAACGGGAGAAATATGAGAGTACTTGAAAATCTGCTTTGGATTGTAAAATGAAAATGTTCTAATGTTGAAAACTTTCCACATTTAGAGGCAGCTGGGACAGGTGTTTTTGGTTTTTTACAATAAATGCTAAGAAACTTCGGGAATGTTGTGTGAACGTTTGTCTGCTTTCAAACATTTATTTATTCGTGGATTAAAAGCTTTACTACTTGTGATACGTTCACTATTATATAATGTTGATAAAGGAATTTTTCGTTTCTGGACCCAATGTTAATTTCATTGCGTTAACTTAAATTAAACTACTTTCCAAATAAATTACACCACCCCAAAGGAGTAAAACTACATAACTGAAATTTTTAGTTTGTTTCTGCTAGGTGTATAAACAAATATTAAAATTTTATCAAAAAAAACTAAACAACAATAATTGTAGAAAAAAATTAATAATGTTCCTCATCGAAGTGTTCTGGGTACGCGGTCTTAGAAATGTGTGAAATATGTGGTCTAGCATTGTCTTGCTGAAAAATAATCGTTTTCATTCAGCATGGATACCGTCCTGTGAGGTGACCTGTATCTATGACAGAGCGCTACGTCGCTAGGGCCTCGAACAGCTAACTCGAAATTACGCCTCTCGTCACGAAACCACCTCACCATCATCCGACCTACAAAAGCAGGATTCATTACTGAAAAGGATATGATTTAATTCACCCATCTAATGCTGCCGTTCTTTGCACCTTTGAAGTCAAGTTGCCGTATGTGCCGAAGTCGAAATGTAGGCCAAATGATATAAACTGTTCGGAGGGACCCGAACTTTGCAGCTGAAGCACAGAATAAAAATTATTACACAAGCGGCACTGGCGGTAGTTGCTATCATCTTCCTTTGATGTCGTACCGCTAAGACTGAGAGACCTTGAACGGGTTGTAAAGCGATTAACTGGGTTGTCCTTCAGTTTTACACAGGTTTAAAGATGGGACGGTTCGAGCCACGTCCGAGTAGAGATGGCTGGATCTGTGCAAAGCATCGAGAAATGAACAGTTTTCCGTGTGTTTGTAGCCTAAAGGAAATGATTGCGTGTGCGCGTACCCTAGCTTGATAGTGATTTCCATCTCGTTCTTCTTGCGTCGCTTCTGTACTGTTATTATTCTGTGGCTGAAGGACGAAACCTATCTGTAAGAGAGTTGTTTAGTCCTCCGGGGACGTCCTGTTCCAGGACGACGATGTTGGATGGCTTCTTCATCCCATACCATTTAAAATTTGAAGATAACAATTGACTATCTCAAACTAAAAAATCGAAACGGCCATGACTAACGGCCTGATATTTTTATTAATCATTCTTTACTAGGAGAAAAAATTTCAACCCGGTAGCTTTACTCCTTTTGGTTAGTGCAATTTATTCGTCTTTCGTCTTTTTATTTACATTTGAAGTAATTTCGGCATATATAGCTTCATTAGTTTTTAGGAACAGCTTGTGATGTGCTCTTAGACGTTGTTGCACCAGTAACTTTATTTTGATTATTTTTATTGTTATTATTGTAACATGTTCTCAGCAACTGGTAATATATTCAAAATAATTCTCAGCCACGGTTGAAGACTGCCATCATCCATGACACGTCAATTTAAAAATATCAGCATATGCGTCGTCTAAGCAGTGTCCTGTATATCTAATGCTTTGCACATTAGCCCAAGTGTATTTAATTTTTACGATAGTTAAGGCGAAAGGTGACAACGAAATAGTGAGAAGCAAATCCGCTAGATGGCTCTAAAACCAGTGAAAAGTATCTCCGCAATAAAAATGAAACGGAAAGGCCAATTTCAATTCTGAAGACGGTTTTTTATTCAAAAGATCAGTAGAATTCACGCTTGTTTTCAACTTTTTGAATTTTCTAATTTTATAGAACTTGAAAGTGAAAAAACCCAGTTTTTTGGAAAAAATTCAAAAATTCCAGGTATACATTTTGCAGCTGACATACTGCCATTCCAATTAAAAAAAAAAATTCAATTTCATTATTTTTCCCTATCAAAACTGCGATTTTCTATTATTCCTTTGACAGTTTTGCCGCCCGTCCCGTACAATGGCCGTGAAAGAAAGCCGACTTTTGTACCTAGTCAGCGACGGATTAGAAAATCCAGGAAATGTGATAAAGATTTTGTTTTGTCTTTCTTTCTCGCCTTGAATAAACTACTGTTTTTGACTCCTTATTCTACCCTTGCTTTCCACTGACTACGTATCGTGCAGAATTTACAGCACTTTGTCACTATAGTCAGCGGTTTTCGTGTGGAGTGTTTTTTTACATTGTATGAGAATGAATGAAATTATCTAAAATAATAGATCCTCGCTTCAACAGGAATAATGGAGTTAAAAGGAGACAAAATCAAAATGATCGTCAATTATTTATATAGGACGCACTTTTTTTTATAATAAAATCCTGAAATTAGACTTGTAGTCTTGTTATTTCCGTCAAATTTTAAGACCCAACATAATATAAGTAGTATGTATAATGATGCCAAATCCACCGAAATCAGGCACGCCATTTGAAAAACGTCTGTGAATGAAAATTTTGGCGTTTACGATACTTTCTTTTTTATTGCTCATGTAGACAAACAGTATCTTTGCAACCTCGGTTACGGTTGCAAAGTAACGGTTTGCCCATTTATTAATTTGGGTGCGCAAAGTTTACTTGTCGCACGCAAATTATTCTTTGCACACGCAAATTCAGATAAACAAACTACTGAAAACTTAATTTGCCCCTGGAATCCAATTTTATATTGGGATTTATTCCGCATTCGCAATAAAAAATAGTATGTCCAACTCGTGCGGCAAGTTGTCGATTGCCCCCTCAAGCGAATGAGCGCACTCACTTCGTTCGTGCGCTCAACTTCGCTTTCGTGGGCAATCGACAACTTGCCGCACTAGTTGCACAATATACTATTCCAGCATCCAGACGTGGTAGCCGGGAAAGTAAGTGTATGTATTTGTCACACTCAATTATACGAATTCGGACAATGTGAAATTTATGAATAAAATGCTCATAACTAGAAATTAGCATTGAAAATGTCCCAAATCCGAAATATTTATTCCTATTAGGTATACCTAGTATTGCGTCTTTCAATTTCATTACCCGTTCTGACTGCACATCGTCTGCACATCTGTCAACTAGAAAGCATCTCAATTTTTGTAAGTCGATGGCGTACATAGCCATGTAATAACTGTTCGAAACGAATCCAAAGCGATAAGTGGATCCTCGCAAGAGTTTATAATCTGTGGGCTTAAAAAATTAATTATCGCAAAACATGTTCGTGTATATAAAGCTGAAAGTGCTTTGCAACTCTAAATGACACAACAGTAGTTCGTGGAATGATAAGAAATATGATAGTTTTTTAATAGGATCCAGAATTGTTTTACTTTTTACAAGCCAACCCGACATACGTTGTGCTGTCCAAATTTCAATAAAGTTGTTTTTGGCTAGATCGCAAAACAAGCGAAAAGTAAAAATAAATGTAATGTTATTTTATGCCCTACCAACGTCTAGATGACTTATTATTCCACACAAATGGAAGGTATAATGTAGCTTTTTACTCACAAGTGATATAATATTTAAATGGGGTGGATTACTATGGTCACACAATGGTAAGACATTAATAATTTCTTGAAACCTCATTTTGACAATTTCATCAATTTTTTTACTTTTTAATGTTTCACAAGAAATTACACGTCGGGCATAAAACGTCGTATCTTACACGTGACCGAAATGTCATTGTAAACTCGTGAGATGTGTATCACTCCTGCTACTAGATTCAAGGATCTCACTCGGTGACAATGAAGCATTTTGTAATCTACTATTATTTTAGTTTTAATTTAGGCTGGAATGCGTTTTCCCAGATTTTCCTCCCGATTTTTTTTTTAATTTGAAAACATTTCAGTGAGTTATTTCCATCATTTGAAGCATAACGAACAAAACGAAAAAAGAATCAACAAAATACATATTATGTCGTTCATATCGTCAGTTATGATCGAGAGTACAGACAGATTTTTGGACTTTTTTTGGATTTTTGGTCCGTAATTTTTGACTTTTTCTTGCAATTTTATTTTTCTGAAACTTTTCCAGGACCACAATGAACAAAACAAAAAAAGAATTATGCATATCCATCGTTCGAATAGTGAGTTATGGTCTTGAGTTCACACAAAAATCTCATAGAAAACAGAAATTTTTCTTCCATAAGAACCTAACCTAGACCATTACGAATAATATCCTAAAAAACAAAATTAGCCAAATCGGTCCAGCCGTTCTCAAGTCATGCGCTTACCAACGTACAGCATTTCATTTTTATTATATAGATTTTTGTTTTCATTATTTTAATATTATATTCTTTTAGTTATATATAGTTTCATTTGTATTATTTTTTGATACTTTAGTTCGTTTTATTTTCTGATACTTAAGTAGGTAAGTAAAAAAGTGCATAATACAAAGCATGTAAATATGTACCTACTTATTTCTCCTTTCACCTCTATTCTAACTGTTTTTGCGAATTTATTTCGATGGTTTACCGCACTTATATTTTGCAATTTTTTTGTTTCTTTTTTCATTTTTATCACGAAATTAAAGATGCCATCTAACTATTGAAAGACTTATTATTTTCAAATAACAGGCCAAAATAAGTTATAACAATAAGCCCTTCGGCTTTTTTTTTCCGTAGTCTGATCAAATTACTCTTTACGTCATTGCATGTGCCCCATACTATCGATTTATTATTCTATACTTCGAAATTAAATCAGTAATAATAGCAACCAGAGAAAATTAAAGCCTAACTCTCGTAACTAGCCTCGCGTCTTTATTTTAGAATGAAGAACGGGTAACGGAATCGTCGAAATGCTCAAAGCTAGTTCTCGGCAAATTGAAAAGCGCCATGTTAGGTAGGAACGAAAATTTTGGGCTTGGGACATTTCCAATGCTCATTTCTAGTTGTAAGCTCTTTATTCGGATCTGCAACAATGGTGAATCTAATTTTTAAACCCATATTTGTAGCAGGGCGAAATTTACTCTGAATATTTTATTAGGTACGTAATCTACATTTATATTATGTATAGTATGTATATGTATGTAAAAATAGCATTGGCTAATGACAAATGGAGTTGCCCAGTGTTAGAGGCGTTATTTCTTATTATTATCGACATAAAAACGATAAACCGCACGCATCGGCAAGAACATAGGACGCGGTAAAATCGTCAAAGGCGAAGTGAGAAATCAATTTTCTGCTATGAAGAATTTTCTAATATTTTCAAACTTTGGGTTATTTGTATTTCTGAATGGATTCTCCACAATTTGTATACCTTCAATTTTGAAAAAAAGTCATAATTCTTAATTTTTTTTTGAAAAAATTTCCAAAAATTAAAAATTTTGAAAATTTCAAAAACAAGCGTGAATTCTAATGATTTCTTGAAACATAAGCTGTTTTCAAAATTTGAATCGGTCGAACCGTTTCGTAGAAAAAGCGGGGACACTTTTGCATGAATTTTGTCTCTGTCGCACACCAGGCAATAAAATTCAATCACCTTTAGCCTTAATGAAAAATGTTTTCTGGTCTACATACATAGGTTTCAGATTTGCGTATTTGCTTTTATTCAGATTGTGGGTAATGTCGGTATCATGATGCAAGATGGAAAACCATCGATAGATGGCGCCACTCTAAAACGGACAATAATGAAAGTGGCCAAAAACCGGTTATTCTTTGTTCGATTTTGGGTAAAGGTCGTCTAAAAAATATTCTTCATTTGAACCCTTTAAGACACAATTTTTCCTTTATTTAATATTTAAAACTTCATTTTAGCTATCTATTACTAAACATTTTTATTGGACGATGAAACATTGGCATCGTAATCTCTGGTTCTTTTCTCACACCTGTTTGACACCGCTGATGCTCTAAACCTGACTCGACACATTAGTAAAGTAGCACGTAGTCCGGAAGCTGTAGAGCGAGAGGATTAAATAAATGACACTTTTCACTTTAATCATCTTGCTAATACCGACCTGTGTAAAGTTGTAATGAGAATTTAAATGTTTCGTTTCAGCGTTATCAAAAACAAAAATACTATTATCCGGCTGCAAATATTGACACAATTGTCTACAAAACACAGAAGTTTAATTAAATCCGAAATTTTAGAATTCAATAAATCAGCGATCAATCACCAACGATGAATTTAAAAATGTACATATTTGTTCGTGGAGTTATCAACATATCGCTCGTAATAATTGAACTTTTGTATAACTTGCCACAAATAAATGCTTTTTAATTAAAGCCGTGGACTCTCCAAGAGGAGCACCACTGTGATTTAAAACCTTGCTGCGATTGCTTAACTTTTCTATCAAAGCAATTTTTGAAGCGGTGCCATGCAAGACTCCATATTTGAGATCACTCTACTGCCATTAAGTACAGCATTTGAAAAGAACTTATTGATTCGCTTGTTAGTTATTCAAAAAGTGGCCCACTTGGCGTGGACAAAGACAGAACAAGTTTGCGAATAACTTTTACAAAACTGACGTTACTGAATTGTTGCAATATCGAAGTCGTACAGTAAGTTACGTAATGGGATACAATGAAACTGGCAAGTAAAGAATACCTTGAGTTTGATACCAGACTGGCTACGTTATTTTTACATTGGAAAATAAGTTTTTTACTTAAACTTAATGAGAATATTTTAAAAATGTAGTGTAAGATTTGATAAATAAATTTTAAACAAGAAGAATGTTCTTAAATCCAAGTGGAGTAAATTTAAATTAAAATTTAAATATATCTATGTCGAACTCCACAAACTTTAATAACTGTAAGATTACTAATGGTACATGTTTCGGCAGAATACTTCTGCCATCATCAGCCCTAATTTAACAAGAGATTAATGATACAATTGATGAATTACAAGAGGGGTTCTTACCTTAAAGAATATAAAAAATTATGACATTGACGTAATTTTGAATTAAATTTGACGTTTTCAAAGGGTTACATGATTTTTAAAAGATTTCGTAAAAACAACATTTTATAAATGTAAAAATTAAAAATGGATCAAAGAGAATCTGGTAAGTTTGTTTGAGTGAAAAATTAAAATAGTGAATTAATAATGGGGTTATTGAAGTTATTCTGTTCATTTAAACAAGATCTGTTTTCCAGTTTCAAGGCTTTCCTTATTTCCAAAGTCTCGAGAAAATCTAATTTCCGGCCTTTATTGCATTTATGAATCAATTTGGAATTTGATGGTGAAAAACTATGTTTCGTTATTAATATATGATTGGCGAAAGATAATACTTTTGAATTTGACATTTATAGAAAACCTAGTATCACAGATTGCGTAATACCTTTTGACTCTTGTCACCCTGTTTCCCATAAATTTGCAGCTTTTCATTCCTTTTTCCACCGATTATTTTCTATACCACTATCAGATTCATCTTTTCAAACAGAACTTAATAACATTAAACAAATCGCTTCAAATAATGGATATTCTTTAAAAACTATAAATAAATTATACTATAGATACTGTAACAAATTCAAATACACACACTACTTGGTTAAAAATCCTTCAGAAACAATTTCCTTTTCAAATTCATTAACATATTTTGGCGTCGTCTCAGAGAAATGTTCTAAAATACTTAAGAAAAACGGTTTTAAAGTTTCATTTAAAACAGATAACAACTTATCCAGATTTTTTATTAAAAATGAAGATCCATTAGATTACAAATCATCATCAGGTGTATACAAATTAAGCTGCTCTACTTGTGAGTCATTCTACATAGGTCAGACAGGTCGCAAAATATCAGACCGTATTAAAGAACATTTCAGGCACATCTATAACAACACAGATCTTGATCCTCCACCATCAACACCTTCTTCTTTCGCCAATCATATATTAATAACGAAACATAGTTTTTCACCATCAAATTCCAAATTGATTCATAAATGCAATAAAGGCCGGAAATTAGATTTTCTCGAGACTTTGGAAATAAGGAAAGCCTTGAAACTGGAAAACAGATCTTGTTTAAATGAACAGAATAACTTCAATAACCCCATTATTAATTCACTATTTTAATTTTTCACTCAAACAAACTTACCAGATTCTCTTTGATCCATTTTTAATTTTTACATTTATAAAATGTTGTTTTTACGAAATCTTTTAAAAATCATGTAACCCTTTGAAAACGTCAAATTTAATTCAAAATTACGTCAATGTCATAATTTTTTATATTCTTTAAGGTAAGAACCCCTCTTGTAATTCATCAATTGTATCATTAATCTCTTGTTAAATTAGGGCTGATGATGGCAGAAGTATTCTGCCGAAACATGTACCATTAGTAATCTTACAGTTATTAAAGTTTGTGGAGTTCGACATAGATATATTTAAATTTTAATTTAAAATAAATTTTAGATAAAGGTATCATAAAATTCTAAATTGGTAATAATTCCCACTTATAATTTAATTTTTGGGCGACCTTAACAAAAAAATTGAGTTTCAATATTCAAGAGCTGCTTTTTGGCGCCATCGCATGATACCGACAATGTCGTAATATCTGAATAAAACCAAATAAATAAGATATTCTCATCACGGAGGATGGCGGCCGATGTTGAAGATTAGTTGTCCAATAAATTATTATCAATCATTAGTATAGTAAAAATAATGAAAATAAAATTATTGACACTTTATATATACATACAGGCTATCCCCACTAAAATTTGTAGCCCCCCAAAAAATACTCCTATTTTGTGAACGATACATTTCGATAATTAAGAAGATTTAATCTAAATAAATGTGAAAATTAATTAAAGTTAAGTTAGGTTAAGTCAGTTATTATAAGTATTTTATGTAAATCTGGAAAATTACACATTCATCCTTTTTTTTGTAGAAACGAATCGTAGGTCTGGATAGAGAAAGCTGTTAAATCATGTATCACACGACCTCCCGTGCCACCTGAATTTTTTAAGGGCGTGGCTCGAAATTGGTGTTGGGGGGTACAAATTTCAGTTGGGACAGTGTATAAAAGATTCTGAAGAATAAATCATTTTGTGTGCGCCACTGTCAAAAAGTCCTCGCCTTCTTTCGTTAACTATTAAAATGTGATTCCTCCTAAAAGAAACACTTTTTGTCCTTAGTACACGAATAAATATTTTATAATCTATCTATTGTTTAGTTAGGTATATTTTGGTTGTTTAATATACCGGGTGTCCCAGAAATAACTACATTAATTTTAACAAGTAGTAAAACTCATCAGTGTCAACAATTTTTCTTAATAAAATTTTGCCCTAAACCCCGCAGTTATCCAGTTAAAATTTGTGGAAGTTTTGACGTTAATTTCAGTATTCAATACAGCCACTGAACCCCTGAGCGGTGATAACGACACAGGACAAAAAACTTCGAAAAACAATGAATTTAAACCGTTCGGCGTAAATATACAAAGAATCTAAAAACTGACCTACTAGACGTGTTTACTGCTATTGAAAATTGTGGGGCCTAATAAATAACATGCGGATTTTCGTATGCCCCTGGGTATTATTTAAGTTGAAAATACCTTCTCCCATGATTATGTATTATGGAATAAAATTATACTTTCTGTACGTGATAGGGATTTAATTGTTGCTCTTTCAAAATTCTCCGAATTAGATTTGCTAACCGTCGGGTACTGGCGGTTTTTTGCAAAACACAATGCACAACGTTAATGGAAATTAGGCACACGGGAAAAAAGCAGGCCTCTTTTAAGATAATAACTTTAAAAGCGAAAATAAAATACAATAACACCCCCGGTCGAGTTCGCCCGCCGATACTGATTCTCAACAGCAGGTAACTGATGCACCCGAGAGTGCAAGAAATGTAGAAACTTAAATGTAGACATTGGCTTTTCCGGACAAAAACAATTGATTGTCTGTAGGTCAAGCTAAAATAAAAATCCATCGGCGGTTCGTGAATTTGAAGGGTTTCAAAATTGAGATTTCGAAAAAGTGGTAGATAATAATGTTGTTGCTCTCGGCGATCTCTACTACTGGTTAAAATTAAAATAGTTGTTTCGGGCACACCCTGTAAAAAAGGTTGTTCTAACAATTACACTAAAGTACATCTTGCTGAATTAGTTAATTGGTAATAAATTATGAGAGCTGTATTTCATTAGTCAAGATTTTCAGAGATCTTGATGTGTTCCACAGTGGTTACACGACATCTTATAAGCGATTTTCACCTTCTGTTATCAAAAGCAATTATTAAAGTTTCTCCGTTGAAGTAGTTTAATAGTTAACTAGTGATAAACTACAACAGTAAATTAACTTTATTAGCTGTGAACGTTATACGTCAGTTCGATAGTTCCCAATCCTGCAGTGCAGCCAAGACGGGAGGCCAGAAATTTCATGGGACACTAATAAAGGAGAAATAAATGCTTACTTACTACTACTTGCGACCACAAATCCCATTCAGTAATTCGGAAAATTAATGCAATCTACAAAATTTTAGCGACTTTCAACGTTGTGGTTTCAAATATTGTTCTAGCTACAATACTAGCTAGAACATTTCAGTTCTTGATTATAGTTATGGTAGATTTGATTTAGGTCTTGTACTAACGACTGACAGCCTGATTTAATGTTGAGTTTCGATGGGTCTTTAACGGCTGTTGCTATGGAAACGTCTTAACTATCAGATCAGATCCATATCAGATCCGTCGCAACAACATGAAATGAGGTTGTGATGCAGAAACACGTGGTGCAAATAAAAGTGAAGTAAATGTAGACAAAAGGGCAGCGAAATGTGAAGAAGTCAGTAAAGAAGGAGAAGCGAGATACCAACGAATGGTGGGAAGAGTAGAACGGGGTTAGAGAGAGAGAGAAAGACAAAACCCTGGGAAAGAAGACGTGTCAATATTTTTATCAATATTAGAATAACAGCGACATCTGAGGCATTAGAGGGGAAGGCGAAACAATAAGACAAGAAGAGGAAGAAGAGAACATTTAAAATAAATAAAATAAAGCAAGATCGCTAGAAGTAGATAAGAAATAAAAAGTGAACTGAAGGAAGAACTGAGGGAGAAGAAAGAACCAAAAATTAAGAACGACATATTGCAAGACAAAGAAAACAATTTAAGAAGAAAGAGTAGAGACGGGAGGGAGAAAAAAGAGTGACACAGCTGGAATCAAAATCAAGGACTGTTACAGTATATGTAAATAGGGATCAAGTAGTAAAAGGAAAACTAAAAGGAAAGAGAGACGATATTTATAAATATTGACTTCACAAAGCAAGAAAGAGAGTCACAGCAGACAGAACGGGGAGACGGGAGAGAAGTAAGAGTGGAATACAGGAATACGGGAGAGGTTAATGGTTTTTCGATAAGTAGAAGAAGGGGTGAGGGAGAAAGTGAAGATGCCGGCAAAGGAAAAAGGACGAAGAGACGGAAAAAGAAGAACAAGGGGGCCAGAAGAGAGACGGAAAAACTAAAAAGCCATTGGAAAAAAACAACTGGGAGAAAACTATTTTGGAATATATTCTGGAACTATGTGGGATAATTCGAGTGGGTCTAACACAAACAAGGATAGAAAAACGATGCTGGAATAAACAGAAAACCTGCTACCAAAAGAATTCAAGTGGGAATGTCAGGGGGCGAGAAGGGGAAAGAAGAAAGAAAGAGCGGCAGGGAGAATAATAACGGGGGTAAAAAAGGAATAACAGAGAAAGATCAAACCTACATACAGGCAATTAATGGTGGATAATAATAACAGTATAATATAATCAAAGAGATATATAGAAGAATCATTAAAAGACAACTAAGAAGAATGTATACTTCTGTAGGGAGGGGGATTTCAACTGGAAAATCGGAGACAGAAGGGCCAGGAATTGGACAGAAGAGAAAGAGGATAGAAAGGTAAAATCCAAAGACAAATTAGAAAACGCGGAGTGGAAGAAGCTGATTGAATAGTTAGAGGAAAAGGGTGGGAGGTGTTGAGGGAAATAGACAAGGGGCGGAGAAGCAGATTGGACCTATATAGGCGGCATAGGAGAAACGGTGATAGACTAGGAAATAGTAAACGAAGAAGCATGGGAAGAAGTAGAAGAACTCGGAGTAGGGGAAACACTACAGTCAGACCATCTGCCTATAGAAATAAGTATTAGAACTACATTAAGTACTTAGGCTATGTATACATATCAGGGAGTTAACAGAAAAAGCAAATAAGGCGATGAGGTGTGTATGGGGAATCCCAGTAAACACAACCACGTGAGAAAAACGTAAAAAAAAGACGAGTACCAACGGTTGTATAGATGTCGCTGACTTCAACGTTACTTTCGACGTGTAAATATGACGTGTTTATAACGTCTAGTAAAACACGTTTTTTTTTACGTGATTTTACCACGTTGTTAAGACGTACTGATTTTCCGTAAACAAAACAACGCAAAAAAAAACGTAAAACAAACGAGTACCTACCAACCGTTGAATTGACGTTACGATGTCGCCGAAATCAACGTTACTTTTGACGTGTTACAAACGTCTGATACAACACGTCTCTTTCAGGTGTTTTTACCAGGTTGAAAAGACGTGTTGATTTTCTGAATTAAACGTCATTTTCAATGTCTCAACAAAACGTTCTGTAATAGTAGTAATTTTACATCACGAAGTTTTAATATTGAAACACGACGCGAAGCGAAGCACTCGGCGCCCCCATTTAACAAAAATTATCGTTGCACGGAAGTGACATTCACATTATTGACATAAAGATAGGTGCTGGACAGTGTGACGGACGCGGATTTTGCCCAAAATTATACGGGAGTTGTAGAAATGCATAAATAGCATAAATAGGGCACAATTCCTAAAAATATGAGAGAGGTGTGTTTTGTTGACTTACCTTAACTTTTTCATTATCTTATTTTTGACGTGTTTTAGTTTTAGTTCAATGACTTCACCCATTTTGCCATATTATGTATTTTATGAGAGTAATAATCGCAACAAGATAAATAGGCAACTGAGATGCTTACTATTTATACCACGAGATGGTGCGCCTTCGAGTGTCTTTAAATTGGTCATTATTATATCTTAGAAACTTATTCAAAGACAGTTAAGTGCGGTATCTTCTTTCAAAATATAGAACCAATATTTATCATAAAGGATCTTTTTTTTTGCGCGTTTCTTAAAGAAGAAAATTTTGGACTATTTTACCGCTTAAAGGCGGTAGGTGACAGCTTCAATATGTAAAAAATAGGTTACCATGGCTGTCTAAAATGTGGTAGAACGTAGTTTACAACTGTCAAGGCTAAAAACGTATTGTAAAGGTATTATAAAATACGTCTTTTTTAGGTGATTTTAGGAAATAAGTATATTAAAAAAGTGTTGATTTTCATGACATATATTTATTATAAAACAAAAAAAAATTGTTTTACAAAAGTTCAAATCTATTATAATGCGTATATATAGAAAATGAATGAAAATAATTATTAAAAACTATAATATCAACTATGTACTACTAATATTATAAACTATATAACTATAACTATAATTATTATTATAAAAAAACTTAAATAATTATTATGGGCTAATTGTCCTAATTAAATTAAATCATTTTTTCATGACTCGGATTGTGTGTTGCTCGACGTGCTGGGTCAGTTTTGCCAATGTTTGCAGTACTGTTGCCTCAAAATCTATAAGAATAGTATATTTTATTACAAGGCCAGAAAATGTCATTTTGCAAGTGCGAGCACAGTTTGTGGAGGCGAGGCGTAGCCGACACTTCACAAGTGCAAGCACTTGCAAAACAGTTTCGGGCCTTGTGACAAAAGAAACTTTTTCGGCCGACAAAAGATTTTCATTGTTCACTTTTGTAGGAGGGCCTCATGCCTCATGGGGGCCCACGTGTCTCAAAGAGCCTCTTTGGGCCCCCATGTCGCAAAGGTTCCCACAAGTCTAAAGGGGGCCTCATATCGCATGGGGGCCCTGGTGTCTCAAAGGGCCCCCTTGGGACCCCCCGTTCAAGGGGGTTTTGTTATTGTCGTTGCCCTATACCAAGGGGCCCCCCTGTAATTTTTCCGATGTTTTAATGGTAGTTATTCTGCTATTCGGGGCGGTGACAAATCCAACAAACATAAAAGCTTGCATTGAAAAATCCCTAGTTTCCATTTTCTAACCAAGGCTGGCAAATATCGTTTTCAAGCCGATTTGGACGACTGGAAAATAACTAAATTGAGACGGAGGCCGAAAAAATAACTAAATTGAGACGGAGGCCGAAAAATAACTATAAGTAACTATTGCAAAAATAAAAAAATCCTTACTAGGTATATAATTATGATTGTCGTAAATTATATAAAATGACACAAATTACCAGGATCTGTTGAAGCTGGAGAAAATGCTGACATTGGCAATGCATAAGACGTCGTCGGGGTACAGCAAAAATCCTCTCCAAGGTTTACAGTTCGACGCCGTTTACCATTAAAAAGAGGCTCATCACCAAAAACTTGCTTTGTTGAGAGACTTTCCACTGATGAGTTGTTTCCTCTGCAGTTTCCCCAATCTCCTTGATGAGGTTGTTGGGCTTTTTATTGTCTATGTCATAATCCTCTGCAAAGAAGCTCAAAAGTTAAAAAAAATATATTTAATTAGAAAAATCATAAATATAATATCATATATGTATATACCTGTCTTAAAATGAATCTTAAAAACTTTGTAAGAAGGCTAGGTCTTACATTGACGAAAGTCATAAAATCGGTACACTTGCGGAATAAATTTAAATTAAACTGGTTAGTAATATGCATTAAAAATGTATATTTAGTAACTACTTTTAAATAAACTACTGTACTACTTACCTTTAGGACTTTTGGAAGCTACACAAATCTCAAAACTTGGTAAGGCAAACGAAAACGAAACGAACTGCACGATCTCAGACGAAAAATGAAAATGAACAAAATCGAACGAAGCAATGCCCAAGCACATATGACACATCTGGAAAGAGTTCCTTTGTTTCGTTTCGTTCGGGGTGCAAGGCGCAATAAAAAAAAGCTGTAAATCACGTACATTTTGAAAGTTTTGTGCTTTGGAAGCAGCATGTTTGTTTGTCGCCAAAACAAATTCGATAAGGCAGAAATTTTCATTGATAGTACCATTGAATATCAATACTCTAACTACTCTAACTAGAGTATTGATATTCAATGATAGTACTGATCTATACGTTTGGTTATTATTTATTTTCGACAATAAAATTACGCTCGCGTCGTCGGTTCCTCAACCTTCAGTTACTATCATAAACCAATATCCGTTCTTCTCAAAATTCCAGCGCCTAAACGGTAAAACTTCTCAACGTATGTTTCAAATTGTCCCTGAATTATACCTGCTTTCAATTTCGTTTTTAAAAACTATTAATTCCCTGACCAACACTAAACTGTTCTTCGGTCAAAGACACACTCAAACTTCGCGACACGACTGTCAAAAGAGATTCGTTGTTTTATTTTTAATCTTTTCTCTGGTCTGATGACACCTTCACTTACTTCACAGCGTTTCACATTACCAGACATTACCAATATTTATTAATTTCGTTGATTAACCGTAATAATTAAAGATCTTATTTTTTTTTTCAACTTTAACAAACACATTTAAATTAATATTTCTAAGTACCTATCTGCGTAAGTAAATATAGCTACCTACATTGAATTATTTCTTTGCCGTTGGGTTAAAAAGCTTTTGTAATTTTTTATAACATTAACACCATATTAGAATAGGGAATGTCAATTGTATTTTTAAATTTTAATTTAATAATAATTATACGACTACTTTTAATCAGTTTTCCCTAAAACACCAAACAATTTTTATTATAAATACTGACGCACGTTTCGCCAACAATGCTGGCATCATTAGGGTGATGAGTGAATCGGAAAACTGGTTAAAAGTAGTTATCTACCATCAAAAGTGATCCAGACAATTGTTTTGTTTTTGAATAATTATATGAATTCTCAAAGAGCGATTGTTCATCTCGAACTAGGTGGGCGAAATGATCCTAAAACATTTCAACCACGACAAAACGTCAAATTTTCAAGGTTGTTTGGGTAAAATTCGGGGTGCCAAATGTTTACAAGATCTAACTTAGTTGTTACTATGTTTCGTAAAAATTATGAAAGAAATGCTAGCCTTACTAAATATTTCTATTGTTTCTCTAAAATGTGATTCAAATAAAATATGTACATATGTTTTATAACCCGCAACAAACAATTTACAGCATCTTCTAAACTTGGCGCAAAAACCGCCCATATGGAATCTGTAAAGACGCCAATGGAATGCGTTCCTTTGTTGTACATAAATGTACTATATAATTATATGACTATATAAACACGTGAATTTATTGTAAAAATTTCACGAGAAATTAATGTCAGAACTGAACGTCAAAAATTACTTATATTGTACCTACATTAATTCCTTTCTATGCTTCATCATTTTTATCTTTGAAACCCCTTAG
Organism: Diaperis boleti; assembly: GCA_963583935.1. Classification (NCBI taxonomy): domain Eukaryota; kingdom Metazoa; phylum Arthropoda; class Insecta; order Coleoptera; family Tenebrionidae; genus Diaperis; species Diaperis boleti. The sequence continues at coordinate 41,744,364 of OY757242.1, read as the reverse complement.
TAACTTATAAACTTGACCACAAAACACGCCTAATAATATGATATGGAGTACGTTCTTTCTAGTGTTTATTTGCCTAGGAAAACACGTATACTTAACGTGAAAATTTCACGAAAAGTAAACGGCGCCAAAACACGCCTCGAATGCGTTTTTATTTGTAGTATAGATGACTAGAAAAACACGTGTATTTAATGTAAAAATTTCACGAGAAACAAACGTCAGAACTACACGTGGAAAATAACTTATATTTTATCAACATTATGTACCTTTTGTTGATTAACAATATTGATTAAACGTCTTTATTGCGTCACATATAATATTTAAAAATAACGTAATTTTGTAACGTTGAATTGTCGTAATTTGTAGATACGTAGTCCTTATTTTATTGTAAATCAACGTTGAATTTACGTTACGTAAAATACGTTGAAATAACGTTGAAGGTATTACCAAAATATAACGTGATATTTTCAACCATAAACGTGTTATCAACCACATACACGACTTTTCCATGTTAAAACAACGTGCATGTGTTTACTGGGATAGGAGAAAGAAAGTTGGGAGACGACTTCGAGAGGAAAATGATGATGTTTGAAAGTCTGATTGAGAGCACATTGTTATATGGAGCAGAGGTTTGGGACTGGGAAGAACAAGATAGTGATAGTGATAGTGGTGGGTAGAGAAATGCCAGGGTACATAGTGACAGAAGAATGCATAAGAATGGAAGTAAGTGAAGAATGCAGGATACTAGATTAGTGGTAAACCACAGGAATGGTTACGCGAGCAAAGGAACAGAGAGTCCAAATACAACTATATGTTGGATTGAGGAAATATTTGCAGAGAAGTAGTGGGAAAAAAGAAAGTTGTTGGCTAGGTTTAGGTGCGGGAATGAAGAGAGGGAGAACAGGTATTGGTTGGAAGAGGGAGGAAGGTGTCGATTTATTTAAATTAATTTTAAGATTTATTTATTATTGGTAGTTTTGATTTCAGTGAATAATTTTTTTAAAAAGCCATACTAACTTGAGTTTTGGTTTCGTGATTGTGTGGGAACATTGGATGTTATTAGCTTCGGTTATCATTGCTGGATATCAAATAAATAATAACACTTTTATGAACGTTCAAATAACCAACAAGCAATTTGTATAAGTTTTATAGGTTCCCAGTAATTTACATAACTGGAGCTTTGTTACAAGTGGCCGACAAGTCAAATATAATAGGTACTAAAAGGACGACTCGATCTATTGTCGAGTTACGTATGTGACGATGAAATTGAAAATTTTACAAAAAACAAAATGAGAATGTGGATATTATGGATGTTTACACGATGACACAATCTGGAGAAATGGCGAGATAGATTGAAACAAAAGGCATACTTAAATGCACAAATAAAGTTTAGAGAATAAATTTGTTCATTTAACAACACTTTCTTATTTCTATTACATATTTCATACTTTTGCTAAACATGATCGATTAAACCATAAAGCCATAAGACCGAAATGGCATAATGAAACTTTGATATTCCTTAGTTCCAATGGATACTGTACGCTTATTTAATGTTTAAACAAAATATTGGAGAACTGAAGAGAAATCAATGATTAAAACATTAATCATCGCGTTCCAACATTTATTTAACGGTTCAAGTATTGATCTCATGGGATGGTTTATATTCCCTCAAGATACCTCATCCAACCTGCATGTCAGCTGAAGGACCTGCAAACGTGTTGGGGAAGTATTGAATTGAATTATAAGGCTTCTTCCAAATGTATTCCGCAAAACTAATCTACTACATATCTCGTAATAACTAGAGGGTTTTACATATTTGGATGACAATGAAATGCAATTATTCATTCTAATAAAATTCTTCCTTGTATATAGCATAACTACATTTTTTCCAATTTATTGTAGTTCAGAAAGGAACACATTAATTTCAGAAAGGATCAAATGTGGTTCAGATTAGTAAGATGTATTTCAGAATGTATTAATTGTATTTCAGAAATGTAAAATAATTATATGTAAAAGTCAAATGAATTTCAGAAAAGATGAATTGAATCGCTTATTATTATTAAAAGGAACTAAGTCATTTTACCAGCTTTTATATACAACTATTTTTCATGCCGCCTTTTCACACTTTCACGATTTCTGAAATACAATTGACATTATCCGAAATACAATAATTCATTGTAAAAGGTGTAGTGGTGGTGATTAGATGTGATATGAACCACCAATATAATGATACGACGGCGCGACGGCCCGGAAGCGGATGATGTCATGATAATCTCACCACGTATGGTAACGTAATTAATCTGGAATAATCCACATGAGAACGTCTGGGAACAATTGTTCACATGGGATGCTCTAGAAGACTCTGTGGCGGTGATCTCATGCTATACCACGCTCGTACAAGAGACTGATCTCATTCTTCTGGAATAATCCTTTGCGTCGGAAACATGATCTCATGATTCCGGGAATAGAAGAAATCGAGAACGAAGGGAGCGGTATAAGAAGGGATCAAACAAAGGAGCAAGTCAGTCTATTGGAAGCATCGTGAACAAGTGATCAGCGCGTGATATTGTGAAAGTCTGTACATTGTGAAAAGTTAGTCTTAGTAGTCTTTTTAATAAAAGTTTGTAAATACGGTGTGCGCCAGAATATTTCTTTACATCCTCGAACCCGCCCGGCTCAGGCTACGTAACATTGGTGTCAGAAGTGGGATTTAAAAAAGTGGACGTAAAAAAAGAAGAAAAATCGAACCAACCGGTACGTGACGCATGTCAGAGCAACCTTCTGGAAGAGTCACGAGAAGTAAAACCATGGAGGCTCTACAAGGACAAATGGCCGCTCTTCTAGAACAATTAGAAAAGAGACGACAAGAAGAAAGAGAAGAACAAGAAAAAAGACGGCAGGAAGAAAGGAAGGAACAAATGGCACTTCTAGAACTACTAGAGAAGCGACGACAAAAAGAAAAAGAGGAACAGGAAAAGAAACGACAAGAAGAAAAGGAAGAACAAGAAAAGCGACGAGAAGAAGAAAAGAAAGAACAAATGGAACTTCTGAAACAACTTCACGCAGAAAAAGAAGAACAGGAAAAGAGACGACAAGAAGAAAAAAAAGAACAAATGGAAGTTCTGAAATAACTTCACGCAGAAAAAGAAGAACAAGAAAATCGACGACAAGAGGAACAGAAGAAATTTTTCGAACAGCTTGACATTTTGCAAAACAGTTTTAAAAAAGACGTGGAAGAGAAGGTTCAAATTGTGGAAAGGAAATTTCTGGAAATTCAAGAAGGTGTGAAAGAAGAAGTTCTGGAAATGAAAGAAGACGTGAAAGGGATAAAAGAAGATTTGGAAAAGAAAGTCAAGGAATTGGAAACAAAGCTGAAAAGGATGACAACAGTCAGTCGTGACAGAGCCATCATCACAAAGGCTAAAACCTCAGACTTTTGATGGCCAGACCTCGTGGCTTATGTACAGGAGGCAATTCGAGGCAGCGGCCGAAATGAACAACTGGGGTGAAGAAGAGAAAGCCACTGCACTGGTGTTATCCTTGCGAGGACAAGCTCTTCAGCTGCTGCAAACCGTCCCGGAGAAGGAACAAATAAACTACGTCGCCGTGGTCAACGCTCTTGAGCTGCGGTATGGAGACCTCCACTTGAACCAAGTGTACCAGTCGCAGCTGAAGTCACGAGTTCAGAGGAATGGCGAAAGCCTGCAGGAGTTTGCGGCGGACGTTGAGAGACTGGTACATCTGGTCTACCCAAGCGCCCCTAGCGAGTTCCACCACCAACTTGGAACAAGCGCGTTTATTGATGGGGTCCGCGACAGTGAGCTGCAGCAAATGTTGAGGTTAGGTAGACATCAAAAATACGTCGACGCCCTCGTGCACGCCCTGGAGTTCGAAGCGGCTAAAAACGCCTGTCGTCCGGCGGCTCACCGTCTGCGAGCAGTAACCACAGAAGAACCCCCGAAGGACGGAAACGACTTACTGAGAGGGATGAGCGAGATGATGAGAACTTTGTTAGAAGAAATGCGACACGGAAGCACGACAGGCAGGTCCAGATGCTTTAATCATGGGAAAGTGGGCCACCTGAGAAGAGACTGCCGTTTAAGGAGGTCACCGGAGCAGACCCATAGGAATCCGGAGTCCATTCCAGCTAGCGCTTTGGGGCGTGTGCTAGCTGGCCCCACAAAAGTCCCTAGAGTCATCGCCGTCTCGCAGTTACGAAGAAGGAACGACAGTCTGTTGCTCGAGGGTCGAATCAACGGAGCTAGCTGTTCTATGACCGTCGACGACGGAGCGACCGTGTCGATCGGAAGACCAGACATCTTCAAACCGCTGGGAGATTTTCAATTGGCAGAGAGCGACCTGGTGCTAAAAACAACAACGGAAAAAGCAGCACGAGTATTCGGAGAAGTTGAGGCAAGGCTCGAGTTGGGGAGTTTCGAGTTCGTTCACAAGGTTATTGTGGCTGATATAGTGGACGATTTCATCTTGGGTCTTGACATCATGAAGAAGTTCGGATTCGTGTTGGACATCAAGAATCGCATGCTGCTAGTTGGCAACGAAGAAATCTCCCTGCACTCTGCTATACCATATGCCGACGAAGTAAAAGACAGTCTCCGAAACGGTCCGTGTACAGAAGAACTCGGAGCAGATCGTGCTGGCAGAGTTGGAAGAAGACCCTGGGGGATACCGGACTGGAATAATAGAACCGAACGTGACCACCAACCCGGACGTGACACAGAAAACACAGATCATGGTAGCAAGAACACTCGTTGAGGCTAATGGACGAATTCCTATCCGTGTAGCGAATTTAGGTGAAAGTCGTGTTACACTACAGCAAGGGTAGACGATCGGACTATACCATCCTGTACTACGGGTCGTCCGTTGCGAAGAACAACCTGTTGAGTGTAACATAAAAGAGGCTCAGCAAACGAGTGTGGAGAAGCTCTTCCTAGAAGACTGGAAACACCTTACGAACCATCAATTAGAGAAGGCCATGGCATTTATTCGCAAGGAGAATGACATCTTTGCTACCGAAGACCGAAGCACCGGCAGAACCAACATGGTGCAGCATAGAATCAACACACGAGATGTTGCTCCGATCCGACAACCGCCAAGAAGACTTCCGTTCGCAAAACACCAAGAGGTGGCTCAGATGGTGGACAAAATGAAAGCAGACGGAATAATTGAAGACTCCTCAGGCCCGTGGTTGTCACCAGTTGTTTTGGTAACGAAGAAAGATAGCTCCACTCGCTTTTTCGTTGACTACAGACGGCTGAATGATGTAACTAAGAAGGACAGCTATCCGTTGCCACGTATCGATGACACGCTAAGCATGTTGTCGGGATCGCAGTGGTTTTCAACTCTGGACTTGAAGAGCGGCTACTGGCAAGTTGAGATCCACCCCGATGACAAAGAGAAGACGGCGTTCTCGACTGGAAGCGGTCTCTACCAGTTTAACGTCATGCCATTTGGACTCTGCAACGCTCCAGCCACTTTTGAGAGGTTGATGGAACTGGTTCTGCTAGGGCTGACATGGAAAACCTGCTTGGTGTATCTCGATGACGTCATGGTAGTTGGAAGAACCTTCGAAGAACATTTGAAAAATTTGGAAGAGATCTTCAGCCGCCTGCGGAATGCGAACCTTCAGCTCAACCCTAAGAAGTGCCGATTGTTCCAGACAGAAGTGAAGTTCTTGGGCCATGTGGTTTCCCAGCGAAGTACAAACAGATCCGGACAAGATCGCGGCCGTCCGCGAGTGGCCACGACCAAGGGACAAGCACCAGCTGAGAAGCTTCGTGAGCCTCTGTACCTACTATCGCAGATTAGTCAAAGGGTTTGTTGACATTGCCAAGCCTCTGCACAGACTCACGGAAGACAAAACCCCATTTATCTGGAATAACGAGAGCGAAGCAGCGTTTAGAACTTTGAAGATCCCGCTGTGCACGAGTCCTATTCTGTCTTACCCGAGAGTAAAGGGGCGGTATGTCCTATATACAGACGCCAGTAACAACGGTATCGGGGCAGTCCTTTCGCAGGTACAGGAAGGCGAAGAAAAAGTCATCGAATACTATAGCAAGGTGCTTTCTAAGCCGGAAAGAAACTACTGCGTTACGAGGAAGGAGTTATTGGCGATCGTAAATGCAGTAGGACATTTTCACAAGTACCTGTACGGTCAACACTTCAAAATCCGAACGGATCATGCTGCGTTGACGTGGCTGTTAAGCCTTAAGGATCCAGAAGGACAGACAGCCAGATGGTTGGAGAGGCTGCAGCAGTATGATTTTGAAATCGAACACCGACCAGGCAGATCACACCAGAATGCGGACGCACTTTCTAGGAGACCGTGCCGGAATGACTGCAAACATTGCAGTCGGAGAGAGGCATCCAAAGAATTCGAGGGCGTGAAGAGATTGGTTCTGCAACCTCAAGATGGATGGACAACGGCGGAGATGAGGGCAGAACAACTTGGAGATAGCGAGATTCGTCCAATTTTAGAAAGCAAAGAGAACGGAAATCAGAGACCACAATGGCAAGACATCTCGGACAAGAGTCCTGCTCTAAAAGCACTATGGGCCCAATGGGATTCACTTTGCCCAAGTGTCGCGTGAAGGAGGTCTTGCAAGAAATCCACGGTGGAGTGTCCGGCGCACATCTGGGCATGAATAAGACCATGGGGAAGTCCGTGAACGCTTCTATTGGGTGAACGTTCGAAACGATGTCGAGAGCTGGTGTCGAAAATGTGACACTTGTGCGGCGAGCAACGGTCCACAGACGCGTAGTCGAGGAGCCATGAAGCAGTACAACGTTGGAGCACCATTCGAGAGAATAGCCTTCGACGTAGCAGGTCCGTTTCCTACCACTGATTCGGGAAACAAGTACATCATGGTGGTCATCGACTATTTTTGCAAGTGGCCGGAAGCCTATGCCCTACCCAATCAAGAAGCTGTGACGGTTGCCAGGGCGTTGGTAGAAAATTGGATTTGCCGCTACGGACTTTCACTGGAAATGCACTCGGACCAGAGGCGGAACTTTGAATCTGGAGTGTTCCAGGGCGTCTGCGAACTATTGGGCGTGCGGAAGACAAGGACGACACCCCTGCATCCTCAGTCGGATGGAATGGTCGAGCGTTTCAACAAGACCATGGAACAACACTTGTCCAAGGTGGTCGATCAACATCAGCGGGACTGTCAGTCACATTCGCGTGGCGAGCGATCGGATGAAAACGCGTTACGATCTGAGGGTGAATTCGGCAGGATTCAGTGATGGAGACTTGGTATGGTTGTTCAACCATCGGCGAAAGAAAGGTCGCTGCCCAAAGCTACAACCCAGTTGGGAAGGCCCGTACACGGTTGTAAAAAGGATCAACGACGTAGTGTACTGGATTCAACGCAATCCCCGAACCAAGATGAAGGTGGTTCACCTGGATCGTTTGGCACCCTACTCCGGGACAAATCAATAGGATTGAAGTAGGTTGTTCGGGACGAACAATCTTTAAAAGGGGGGCAGTGAGAGGATGATGATCTCACCACGTATGGTAACGTAATTAATCTGGAATAATCCACATGAGAACGTCTGGAAATAATTGTTCACATGGGATGCTCTAGAAGACTCTGTGGCGGTGATCTCATGCTATACCACGCTCGTACAAGCGACTGATCTCATTCTTCTGGAATAATCCTTTGCGTCGGAAACATGATCTCATGATTCCGGGAATAGAAGAAATCGAGAACGAAGGGAGCGGTATAAGAAGGGATCAAACAACGGAGCAAGTCAGTCTATTGGAAGCATCGTGAACAAGTGATCAGCGCGTGATATTGTGAAAGTCTGTACATTGTGAAAAGTTAGTCTTAGTAGTCTTTTTAATAAAAGTTTGTAAATACGGTGTGCGCCAGAATATTTCTTTAAATCCTCGAACCCGCCCGGCTCAGGCTACGTAACAATAATAACGACAAGAAAAAGGCAGGAAGTTATACTCTATAATTACTATAATTTTTTTGTCTCAGTATACTACTTACAAATAATTTGCCCAATCGACTGGCATTTTACACAAAAGTTTAATACACACATTTATACCTATTTAGTCTAGTCATGAAGTTGAAAACCTACGAAAAATAGTTACGATCCGTTAGGATTGGCAGGTAGCAATAAATGCTAGGAAAAAATGTAGGTAACCTGGATTTAACCCAAGATCCATCGCATAAAAACAGCGCAATAAATAACACACTGAAAACATACCTTATTCTTTATTTTACTTCGATCTCTCGGACGACTTCTGCACTAAAATGGATTTTATTCGAAGTTGGAAAACCCGTACATCGCACAGGTCCGGTGTCAATAATTGATCGACGTGCTTTTTGAGACTTGTTTTAGTATGGCGCCACTCCGATGACTTTTTATCTTTCAGCTTACTTTCATAAGTTGTCATATACCTTCAACATTGATATTTCATTTCGAACCGAGTTTCTGAGACTTCAAGCTGATGTTAAATTGCTGCGATAACTGTCAGACCGATTTCTAGTCGGATGCTCCTTTTTCTAATCCACTTCCTCGATGAAGAGCAACAATATTACAGGTACGCGTTAAAATGTCAGGCGTCACTGTATTAGATAGGACGAGATAAATTAGTTCTCATTCTGAGGCTGTGTTATTAATACTAATCGAATTCTTGGAAAGTGTTTCGTGCACGTGAGAGTCTCATTAAACGGGATAATAATTTTCTATGAGAAATATGGGTAAATCTTAAAACTTTATAGGTTTCTGTATATCATAATAACTTTGGCAGTCAAACAGTAACTGAATAATACCCCTTTGTAATTGTACGGGGGATGGGATTGTCATACCTCTGCCATTTCATGATAACTAAAATGCAGTGAGGTAGAAACATCGCGATCTCGGTGCTTAAGTGTCCGTTGTAGTTTTCTGGTTTCGCGGTGTGCGGGATTTTGGATCCTGTTCTGAAACACATTCTATTTCTCCAACCCCCGGAAGTTCATGGAAATTTGGCTGTACCTGGAGCACGCTTTATTTTAATCCTCCGGCGAGTTCTCTCTTGTTGAAAGCCATTTTCACTTCGTTGATACAGGATCTGTTTTTTTTTTCTTGAACGATTGTTGTCGATGATTGAGTTCTTGTGCACCTCCACCCGGCGAATTCCTCATGAGACCACTCACGTACATGGCAACTTTTCGGAGAAAACGCGGGTTTCGTTGACTCTAAAGAACGAAGGGTTAAGTGTGTCACTTCCCTAAGTTCAGGTTTACTGTCGTAACTCTTCTTCAACCACAATTCTCAAACACTTACGCGTTCGAGGATCAGCAACAATGTGTGTCAGAAACAAAATTCACCAAACAATCCTTTATTATATTTAAAGGATTTCAAGTTTACCACACAATTCATCTAGAAAACGCAGCAAGGAGAGGAAGTGTAAAGAAAACATTCTTCACTATGAAAAAAACAACTTCGAAGCAGAAGATATTCGGATAACGGCAGTGATCATTCTATATTTATAATTGTTTCTAGTTTATTATTTACGACAAAAAAATGAACGTGGTACGGTAGGGGACACAATAAATGGGACAATAATCTTACAAGAGAATTTTTTTTATTTAGGGCTTAGATTTGGAGATAACGGGTGAGAAACGGCCAAAATTGCATAAAGTAATTATTACTTTTCATCGAACGTAAAGTCGAGAAAAAAGAGTTTAAAGTTGCTAAAAGATGGGAAACTCAATGCTTTTGCGAACACTGTTAATTCATTCAGAGAATGTTTTGAAAAAATATCAGAAATAATCAAACAAATCAAGTAATTCACTATATCGAAAATTCAAAAATTTTAATAACTTTTTTGCACAGGACGATTTCCTGACGAATTCATATTTAATGTATTTAGGGCATTAGCTTTCATTTCTGAAAACTCTAGCTTTGTGAATTGAAAGGCCCACAGAATCGTTTTCTAAACGACATGGCCGTGCGCGAGCACTCTACTAGCATGGCACAGCGGAGGAGGAACCATCGACCTCTACATTTTTCGAAAATGTGATCGATAAATGTTCTTTTTATGACTTTTATTATAACAGATCCGTTTGTTTACCCCCTTTGTACATTCAAAGACAATCGCACTTAAAGCGTAAACTCCTGTCGCGCGTCGGAGCTGACACGCACAATTACTTTTTTTCTGGGATTTTATTACATACTTTGACAATATAATTTCGTCAAAAATCAACAATGTAAATTAATTGTTGTTGTTTGTTATTAATAAGTGGCAAGACAATACTGTGGTATTGCCACTTTGGGACGCACACTACAATATCAACCAAAAATCGCACCATTACTTCGTTATCCGCGCAAATATGTAATTTTCGTTTTTCAGAATAGGAATTATTTAAGATAGGGAGCGTCTGACGTCAGGGTTAGTCAGGTAGCCAGTCTGGCGCCAATACGCCTCTCGACCTTCTACTTTAGTATATTTTAATCTTTTTCACCACCTGGGACCGACCCTGGGATTTGTAATGTAAAGTAATGCTTATAAGAATACGTCGGTCTCAGGGGAGTCTTCAAAACCATAGATCGACTCATAGTAGGGGGTGACTATAATGCAAAACACACACACACACACTGGAGATCGAGACTAGATCACAACTAAAGAAAAGGAACTGCTAAAAGCGGTTCAAGGGTACGGATGTGAAACTGTCTCAACGGGGAAGCCGTAGACTTCTACATAGTGAAATATTAAGCAATTATATGCAAATTGAAAACAATTTGGAGCTGAACTGAGATCATTTGGCGATGGGTTTCACTGTAAGTGAACACATCATCTTAAAGTCAACCAATCCCTACCTAGTAAACAAGAGAAATGACTGGGAAACTTTTAGAATGACACTAGAAGTAAGAATTAATTTGGCAGTCCAGTACAAACTGAAGAACAACTAGATTTGCAGCTGGAGAAATTGGTCAGCACTCGGCGTAGCAAAGAGAGTGAAGAAATTTATGGCGGATCTTCTGCTGTCTGAAACGTAGGAAACACACAGCACACCAAAATGTAGGGCGTGTTGCTTGTATGGAACCTAGTCGCTACAGTACTCCCTTCCCATTCATTTGCAGCCTTGAATTACGACCGTCTTAAGACGCAACCGGCATTTAAGACCGTCGCAACTCAACATGAAATTGCCCCTCTTCAACACTGGATGTGGGCCGACATACTGCTGCTGCAAAGGCTTTCGGAGAGCGTCGTCGCGAAGGAAAACGTGTGAAAACTAGTTCAAAGCTGCATGTACAAATAGCTGCTTTCCGCCAGTATGGTCGGTAGCAGACACTGCTCTCAATTCGCGCAATTGTTGCGCTAACTTCTAAGCAAAGTTAGCAGAGTCCATTTGGTTGTAGTTGCTGTGGAAAAAAACTCCCAGGAAAAGCAGTTATAAAATAATCGATTAAATTTCCGAGTCATGAGACGTATATTCCTTACGATTATATAACCATAGCGATCCAAGAAATGTGAAATTTTGACGGAACTTTATTCTGACGTTTATTTTTTTACTTATCAAAACCCAGCGGAGAAACCGAAGTGATTATTCCACGTCGTCAAGCGTTTAATCGCTTATCTATACACTATAACTATTTAAAGTCTGTAATTGCTATTGGCTCAATTTATTATGTGTTATATAATCATACTTATATAATATATTGATACAAGAAAGAGCGACTGATCTGTTACAATGGTTGATCCCATCTTGCTTTGTTAGGGTAGAACTATCCTACAAGAAATCTCAGGCGCGGATCCAGACGTTGAGTTGTCTCCAAACCGCGAGAAAACAGAGGGTCGCCAAGGCTGCCTGTTGACATTAGAACATTTTTTTTTTATTCGTATGCCATACATTTACATTTAACGTAGTGCTCGCACTAAACTATATGCGCAATTGCCGTATACATTTTTGAAAAGGTAAATTGTAAGACCGAGAAACCGAAACCGAGAAACCAAAAAATCCTTAAAATAATCTCACAAACTCAGAAATTGAGAGGAATCACTGAAAGTAGAAACCGCAGGAAGGAAGTCAAGAAACTTTAGAAAATTTAGTGGAAACAGAATGAGAAAATAAATTTAGAAATGAAAGACTGAAACTTGTGTGACAGAACCAGAAAGGAGCTAAAACCCTCTAAAACTGAAAAACTCGAGTTCTCACGGATCTGAACCTGAGAACTTCAAAAGCTGGGAATTAATTTTAAATCCTCAGGTCCTCAGCTCCAGTTTTGTCAGATGAGTCTTCGCTTTCTCAGATTTTTACTTTTACCGTATTTTCTCATGTTTGTAGACTGTCAAGCTCTCAGCTTCTATCTTCATTTTCCCAATTTTCCAATTTCTCAGAATATCTTTTTCTTAAAGTTCGATCATTTTTGCTTTTACAGGTTCCTGTTTTTTAAATCTTCCAATTTTCAGGATTTTATTTTCTTACATTGCAGGTTTTTGATGTCTCAGTTTCTCACTTTCTGAGTTGAAACTGGTTCTGGTTAAAACTGAATAATGACCAAGTTGATAATCAGGAAATGTGAGAATCTTAAAAATTGATAATCTGAGAAACGGGAGTTAAGAGAATATAAAATCCTAATTCTGAATTAGGATTTGAGTATGAGATTTATTATTATTTATTAATATTTTTTGGAAACAATATTAAATTAAGGTTTCGAGCACCTTGTTCACTACCCACAGAAACTCGGGTTTTAGCAGCAACAAATAAATAAATTCTTTGTGGATGTCATTCCATGTCGCATTATGAAAGTTCCAATAAAGCATTACGGAATTTTTGTTATAATCTGCAGTTGTTTTTTATCGTTTCTTGTTTAAAGTCTAAATATTGCATGTATCTATAGTTTCTGAATAGTTTTTGTTTTAATTTTTAGTTTATATTGTTGTGATCCTCAAATTCGTTTAAACCTCGTCAACGGATCTTTCTTAATTGTTAATTTAATCACCGAAACATACTCAAGAATTCTGTAATTGACATTATTTTAATTGACATAATGAAACTCGTTACACGCATCACAGTACCGGGTGTTCATAAATGATTCATATATCATACAGGATTTAAAATCAAAGATCGGATTTTTAGGCACTAGAAAAATATTGATTTCTGAGTTATAAATAAGAAAAAGATGAAACCTTTGCTCTATGCTCTATATATTTCCGCCCCATACATCATCACGCTTTTCACTAAACTATCAAACTTCATTATTAAAATAATGTCCAAATTTTCTCTCTCCTATTCCCTATACCGCTCCTGTTATTTTATTTGCTTTTTTCACTAATTTTTTCGCATGTGCTGTTGCTGTGTTTCTCTCTCATTCGTCACATAACCTAAATACTTAAATTCTTTCACTTCTTCAATTTTCTCTTTCTCCACTCATTTACTTTTCTCCAACCACCCCCTTTTCTAAACACCATCATCTTGGATTTCTCTACATTCACCATCACATTTTTCCTCCTCATATATTTCTCCATGCTTCCTATCATTTCTTTCATACCTCCTCTTTCGCTAGCACCACCAAATCATCCGCATATGCTAAGGACCACGCTTTTTTGGCATTTCGTCCTCTTCGCGAGGGAGCTGTTAGCCCCAAAATCTTAAATGGCACTACGGATCGAGTGATACCTCATTTGAAAGGTATTGGAGACCTCTTTACAACTAACCACTTACTTTTCAATCTTTTGGTGATTTGACCGCAAAAAACGATAATTTTCTATTTTCAAGATAATCCACACCTTCTCATGCTGTGTTCCACAGCAACCACAAAGACAAACATCTTATTGCTGAACTTAGGCTTGTCCGATGATTTTTCAATCACAATAATCAATTCGGAGAAATCTGGACTGGGGAGTTTTAAATGAGACAGCCCGTATACATTATCCATGGTCCTTCTACTCTAATTCTTCTCTTCATATCTCTTCTATGTCTTCTACTCTTTGTTGTCCCTTTTCCTTTTCTAGTCTGTTTTCATCACCCCCCAGCAGCGCACTGAAATACACTCTCCATTTCTCCATAGTAATTCCATCACTCACTCTCTCTCTCTCTTATTCTTTCTTACAATATTTATGTATCTCCATACCTCATCTTCCGTCTTTATATCCTTCATCTTTAGTTCTTCTTCCATCCGTTTCTTTTGCTCCTTCTCTTTGCATACTAATTTGTACCTCTTGCGTGCTCTCTTGTACTCTTCTTTAGTTGCTTTTTTCTTTTTTCCAATTTTTTAGTTTCCTTCTTGCTTCCTGCTTCCCTTCCCTGCATTCTTTATCCCACCACTCGTTCTTCCACAGTCCCCTCTTCTACCTTATCTCTATCTCTTTTTTTTCTGTTGCCTTTCTTACGTTATCGCTCAGTTCCCTCATGTTTTCGTTCATCTCTGCTTCTTCGTATTTTGCTCTATAATTTTCTTTTCCTTCTTGCGTCCAAATATTCTTCACAATTTTTCTTCTAACCTCATTCACACTTCCTCTATCTTTCTCTCTTCCTTTTTCTTCACTTCCAAAGACATATGGTACGACTTCCTTCTTTCTTCCACCTTGAATTTCACTATTTCATCCCGTGCTTTTTCATTCACCATAACATAATCAATAACTGTCTCCCCTCTTGGTCCAATATACGTGCTCTTATTCAAAAATTTGCTGTATCTAACTCCCCCTTTTCTTTGTCCCATCTAAGCCCTTTTCCCTCTATCCATATCTTTTATAACCCACTTTCACCTGCTGTCGTTTTTATCGTTCTTCTTTTGCTATCGCTTCTATTGCTTCTGTATATCTCTTTCCTTCGTTGTCAGATCATCTTCTATGTATACTCTCTTTTCTTTTTTTTCTTTTATTTCCCATAACATTTCTCTTTTCCCCCCAGCTCCCAAGTTCCGCCACAATCATTTTTCCTCCATTTATTTTATACATCTCTCACCGTCACTTCTACCTCTAATAAATATTCCTACTTTAGCCATTTTTCCAGTTTGTTCTCGTTCTCGCATTCCTCTTCGTCCAGTCCCGTTACGGATTCTTGCAACAGTTTTGTTTAATTTCTTAAAGCTCAAATTTTTCATCTGATGATTAATTCAAGGAACTTTATTTCAAGGTGCTACACTTGAAAAGACATAAGCAATTACCAAACAATGTAGGCTCGTTGGAAACGTTAATAAACAGTCTTTCAAACGACATAATATTGTTTTTTTTTAAATCTGAATTCTGGCGACTGAAAAAATTCATTCAAACTAAAAAGTGTGAGGTTTCTTTGCTCGGAAGTGTATATCCTGCAGTACGGAATATTTCGACCGGATTTATGTGTTTTTTATTTTAGTAATATTCACTTCAGTTCGTGTTAAACGTGCAGGGTTTGAAATGTGGTGGTTAAAATTGCATAGAAATATCACATAGCTGCAATATAATACTATGTACAGAATTAAAGCTAAACACGATTACTGATTTAAAGCGTTTGGTTGGAAAACGTTTTAAATTTTGCGCTATATTACAAAAACATTATAATTCCATAATGCTAACACAACTAACGAGCGTTCAAAAATAAACCTGGCTGGGCATTTTTATAACAGTGTACATTGCAATTGTTACCAAAACTAACTTGCCATTTAATTCAGTTTAGGTTAGGCAACCAGCACTAAGTTCGGACAAATTGTTATTGAATTTTATACTTGAAACGTTGTTGCTTTGTCAATGGAAATTGTTTCGTTGTAATATGACTATTGCCACTAGCAAGATGGTGATCAAAAGACGCGGAAAGGTGCTACAAAGCACTGCTGTTATGGACGTTGCAGTGACAGTCGCTTCACCAGCTGTTTCCTAAACCTTGTTTGCAAGTACGAAATGGTTCGAAAACATGAATTTAAGACGGTCCCAACATCAAAGAAAGAATTTCCGAAGCATAGAAGATATCATTAAAGACACTTACATATTATGCTCTACATTTTCTTAATGAAACTCAGTGAGGTGCACTCTGATCTAATAACAGCTGCAAAAGAAAAGGTTTGTCTTTTGCTTCTGAAACTCAAAGAGTTACAACTTCTACCTCACCATACTTTTCAGATTTGCGCATTTAAGAGAACAAGTTTGAGTGTGAAATATGGCAAAGTAACACGTGAAACCACAAGTGAAACTACAAGTGATTTCTTCCTTTCGCCGCATATTAAAAATTTCATGTACCAAGCATCCATAGCCGATGTAAGAAAGAATATGAAACTGAAGATTTTTTGCAAACTGTTTTTAATGGGATCAGAAAAAGAGCACAATTTACAAGAAATATCGAAAACATTTTCACCATTAATTTGCTGTAACTGTTTAGTGTCCTCCTAAGGGATTGTAAAATTCTCAATAAACATTTGTAGAAATTTGGTTAGAGACTGTCAGTTGACCATATCCTTTCGAAGAGTGTTTTAATTTCTACATTTTAAAGAAATAAAGGTGTAAAACCAAATCATAAAGTGCCCGATATCTAAAAATAACTCAACTAACATCTCACCCAAAGGTCTGAATGCACTTTACTTTTACCTTAACTTTTTACCAACCGTTATAGGAATCTTGGAGATACCTGCAGGACATTGCAGCCCAAACCCCCAAATCGTCCGGGCTATATAAAACCGCTAACTATTACCCTAAAACACTTGTCAACACTTCTTTAAGATGCATAATAATAATTATTAATAATATTGCAGCTTCCCTGAAATTTTGAGGTTATGTTCTCTGTCATGGAGAGTTTCGTGTTAATCAGTAAAGCTCTAAAAAAAAAAACAACAAAACTATTGTTTGGATCACTTTTGGTGGTAGATAACTACTTTTAATCAGTTTTTTCCCTAAAACACCAAAAACAATTTTATTACAACTGCCAACGCACGTTTCGCCAAAAAAATACCACACCAACACAATCGTACGTTATTTAGAACCATTTGGTAAGTCAGAGAAAAATATTTAAAAAAATTCTTGGTGTTCATTTCTTCTGTGTATGTGGGTTTCTTTTAGGGATCTTCAAATGTTGATTACAGCAAATTATTATCAGTAAAGTACACCCAAAATGCTGCTAAAGTATGCGAAACAAAATGTAGGTCAATAATTATTTGACACAGTGTCTTTGGTTTTTAACATAAATGTATTTAAACTCTTCTTAGATTATCGAGATTTATGCAAAAATAAATACGGCAACATTGAAATATGACAATGGATATTTTTATGCAACAATGGGATTGTATGCATAGTAACTAATTTTTCAGCGTTATTTAAAAAATGTCACACTGACATTGTGGGATGAAGTGCCGCTAAGACTATTAAGGAATATTATGTGAATTCAACTGGATGAAGGACCAGTTAATCACACCGGCGCCGGTCCTGTGATGGCCTGGCCATCCTCAGCGATGAATTGGGCGACATGGCCTAACGCGTTCATTCGACCTTAATCGTTTAGATTTTTTTTGCGGTCATTTTAAATCGTTGTTTTACGAACACCACCTAAGAGTCGCGAAGAATTTCTCGCAAGAATTGTTGGAGTCACTGAAACTCTAACCAAACCAATACTCGAACGAGCACAGGCCAATATTGAGAGACGGAAAACGCTTATCTTACTGCCAATGGTCGACAATTTGAATATTTGCTGTGAATTGTATTTTAATGTTCTGTTAAATGATAAATTAAAAAATTGAAAAATAAAAAAATGTTATAAAAAATGACAAACTTCAAAAATAATTGACAATTCTCAACAATTATTGTTACAATTAATTCCAGTACCTGAGAAAAACATTGCTTTGGTTACTTAACATGCCAGTGCTTTAATTGTTCATTGCAATTTCCTCAGTTGTCAGATTACTATAAAAGAAACTTTCAGCCAATTGCGAATCTAACACCAATTTAAAAAAAATATATTCTATTGCGTAGTGTTTGCTTCTGATCACTGTACCATTAGTTTGGTGCGGAAATTTTTAAACACCCTGTATGTAATACATTTTTCTACTTTGCGCTCGTACTGAGGCTGTTACGATACACTTTTGGGTGTCATTATTATTATGAAATTAATGTAATCGATGTTTGCGTCATTTCTTCACGCTAATACTACACGATATGATTTTACAACTTCTCTTTAATATACAAACTATCTCTAAGTCACCAATGAGTTCACTGCAGTATTGGAAAACTCTCCAGGAACCAATTTTTCTAAGAACAAAGCATTGCTCCTACGTCTTGAGATATGGAAGGTTTAACTTTCTGAAACTAGGTGAGTGCCGTGGGGTTTCGCACTGCAATAATGTTTCCGTAGCAACACCGTTGGCTCTAAAAGAAATTCTTTAACAGAAGGGCTCTAATTGTTGGTATAAATTAACAGAACAGCTCAGTTACTATTGACAGAGATCTATCTAAAAATATTTCGGTTATCGCATTGTCTTTATTTTGTTATTAGTAATCGTAGCTTAATTTAACTATTAAAATACAGATTACTGTTTGCAGTTTATCCGTGACTTTAATTTAGGTTAGGTATAAACATTAATCTAGTTTAGTTATTATGAGTAATAGTTTAGCCTACTGATCTCATTAGCAATTAATAGGTACAGCTACTTTGTCAACGGAATCAGTCGCTAATCTCGGTTAAATAAATTACAATATTAGAACATTGCTGATCCATAACAAGATTTGGTAATTTTTGTTATAATAACCTTGAATCTAATAATAATAGTAATAACCTTGCTTTTTTGTTGTTTCAGATGTAGCAGGGATAATGGCATGATTCGAAAATGACCCGCAATGTGACCGTACTAGTTTTCGTTTGGAATTAATCCAAAATGGGATTCGTGATTAAAGACTGCATTCAGTGGTGGCATTAGGAGGATATCTGTGTGTTTTGGTTAACAGACCCCGATTAGTTCGTTATAATACAATGGCGACATCTTTAACTGGTGTCGGTTTTCTTTGGGCCACGCTTTCCTTGGCTGCGGCGTTGTTGTGCTGTTCCGGTTTTTATTTACCCTTCTGGATACAGGCAAGTAGCATTGTGTATTTGTTTCATTTCGGTGTGTCGCTGAAACGAGAAAAAAATTGTTGTATAATTTATTCAGGGTGCAAAACATTGTTGTTTGAAAAGCACAAATTTCCTCGTTTAATGGGAACAAAACAGGACAAATATTTGTTTTAATTTAAAACTTTATTCGCTTAATTTTAGTGGAAAATCCAAACTTGCAAAAAATTCGTCATGGTTAGAATAAATATTCAATGTGATGAATTCAATTTTGTTTACAGTTTATGCGTGTTTGCTGTAATTAAATAATTTAAATATGGTTAGTTGTAAAGTTGTAATACCACGAGTCGTCTAAGTTATCTCGATTATTTTTCAAACTGGTCACGAATGTCAATCCACAAGTGCTTTAGCACGAGTGAGATTTTCAAGCACAATTGAATGAGTGAAACCAGTTTGAAAAATAGTCTACAAAACTTGGACTACGAGTAGTATTCGGAGGACTATTCCATGAACCAATTTATAGTGATTACAGAGAAAAGGCAGTAGCTATAACAAAAACTGAACTTCATTCATATATTAAAAATATTCGCTGGGATCATTAGTGGAATATCCGATACAATTTTCACGAGTGGAATATTCAGATATAATATCACAAGAGCATAGAAAATATCGATTAAACTTTCGAGTCATGAGACGTATTTCGCGGAATACGTCGAATGACGAGGATAGTTCATTCATTACGTTTTAAACAATCGTTCCTATGGCAAAATTCATTGTTGGAGCCAGCCGAAACACCGAAATTAATATACCCCGTCGTCAAGGGGATACTCGTTTATATACATCGTAACTATGGAAAATCTGGAATTGCTATTGGGTCAATTTATTTTGTGTTACCTATATAATAATCGGTCGAATTTCGAATTCTTTAAAACCATCGTACCTATGTAATAAATGTAAAAAATTGCATTTGAATTGGTCCATTTTTTACAAATGACAGGCGAATGGAATAGTCTAAATTATTATTATGTATACATTCTGTTTAATAGTTTTGCGAATCTCATGACCTCTATATGAACCAATGGACACAATGGGATTTTAAGACGTTTCCGTGGTAAAGACGAAATTATTCCGGTAATTTTTTTCTCCTTACCCAACCTAACTGAAATTAGTAAGTGGTAATTTTTTGCAATAATTAAAATCTACACTTGAACGGGAAATTATTTAATTTTAAAAAACCAGTCGGTATAATATGTAATGTTATTTCTACATAATAACGATGAATCCTGTGACACTATTCGAATTAAAAGAAACAGCATTGATTTCTGATTCATTATTCACCTTCCGCATCGATTCAATAATTTTCGAGTGATATGCCTGATCCATCTGCAAATATGGTTGTATGGAATGGGCATTACTGTGGCCGGTAATTTACTATTTCTTAAACCCTAGGAAGTGTCATGGGATTCTCTACCCAATACCATTCGTGCATAGATTATTTCTCAGAATTTTTTCTCGTGCATTTCAAAAACTTCTAATTAGTCCTCGCGTTCCGCTCGGACTAATTAATACGTTTTTGAAATGCACTCGAAAAAATTACCGGAAATAATCTATGCACTAATGGTATTATATGTGATAATTTTGTGAATGACAATAATATTCAGATGGACATTTAAATAATGAAAAACAATCATTCTTAGATGCGTTTCTCTCGTATAGTCATTGCAAACTTTGGAAAGAATAAATATATCAAAGTTTTTAACCTTTTTTGACTGGACAGCTTTCAAAATGCCACTTCATATCAAACAAAATAAGAATCGAAAATGTATCATTATTGGTATTATTGGTATACAGCTGCATAACAATATTATGGAAATTATTAAATACGGTTTCTTCCCCCTCATTTAAGTTCTTGGCACATTAGATATGTTTTCCAGCAAGTTCTCTTCCCAAGATAAGCGGTGTTTTTTTCCACATTTACCAGTATATAGGAGTAATTTTCCCACACAGGATAATTTATTAATTTCAAGCCATCAAGAGGTTGAAGAATTGGTGTTTCAAGGTGTACACGATGTCGATTTTCTGAAGCCTGCTTGCACAACGGCAAACACTTATTTCCCCTTTAGCTCCTCCTTCAATTTCTCTTCTAGTATAATTGCGTAAATCTTGTTTGACATACTCAAAAAACTTACTCCTCCTTATTTCTCTACCTTTTCTCTTTTTCCTTTTTCGTTTATCAAAAACACCTCCCTTTACTTGGGAATCCCTCGCCTTGCCAGACGTCGTTTGCCATTTCCACACTTCATTTTGTAGTTCTGCCGCTTTCCCTGTCTTCATTCTTCCTATTTCTCCCTTAATCATTTTCTTCTTCTTGCCCTTTCCCTTCTTCTCTTCTTTCTTCTCTCTTCTTCCCGTTGTTTTCCTTTCTGTCTGGTAATTCTTTGAGGTATTTTCTGCCCTCTTTTTTACTTTTCGTTCTCTTTTTATGTATTTCTAGACGTCGTCTGTGTTGATTGACCTAATTTACTTTCGTCTTCTGCTTCTCTCTTTTTTCTTTCTTCTTCTGCTCACAAGTGTCTTTGAATTTCTTTAGTTGCGCTCGATATTCTTCTCTAGATCCCTTCCCATTTCTCCATTTCCTCATTTGCTCTCTGGTCAGTCTTTCCATTTTTTTACATTCTTTTCCCCACCATCTGATTCTTCCCATTCTTATTTGTTGTTGTCTGTAGTTCTTGTGTCGTCATTATTTCTTATTCAATTTCTTTCTTTAATCCTGTAATAATGCGTCCTTCCTCTCTTCCTAGCACCTGTTTCCTTTCACTTATATACTTCCAAAAATCTTCTCCTTTGTTTATTATCCCCGCTACTTTCCAATATAATAATCTTGTTCTTCTTTTGTATTCTTCTTCTGCTTTTCCGTTAAATTGAATACCTTATTTAATTTGGCGTTCTGTCTTTTGTATCTTTCTCGATTCAAAAATTTTCCATTCGCCTGGTGACGTAATTCCATCTCCGCCAATTTCCGTTTACCTGAAGTTTCCTATACCTTATTCTTCCCTTCTTTCCTTTCACTCTTTGCTATCGCTCTTAACTTTTTCTGTATCTTTCTTTCTTTCGTTGTTTTTGAAGATTTTTTATCCTGGCCTATTTCTAAGCTTTTCTTTGTTTCTCATGACGTTCCCATGTCTTTATTTTCGTTACCATCATGTCTTTTCCCTTTATAGCATACACTTGTTATCTTCGCTTCTGTTTTCAACTCATCTTCAACCCACTTGTCGGCTTTACCGGCGTTCTTTGTTATTGCTGTTGCCGTTTCTCCACTCCCCGTTTCTCCAACCCCTTTCATACTTCTTACCTTTTTTTCCATTTTCGCTGTTTTCTTCACTTTTATACATAGTTTTTTCGACAATTTCTGCTCGTTGTTTCTCCACGTATTCTCCTGTTGATCGGTAATCACTCAATTAATCATCTTGGTTTTAGTGGACGAGATTCTTTAAAGACTTAAGAGCTGTTAAACTGTTAAACATTATCCTAATGTAGAACCATCTTGGATGTTTTTATAAAATTCAAAGTAAGTAAATGAGATTTATTTATGTTAAGGATTGTAAAAAAAATCTTACATTCGTCATAAAGAAATAATATACAAAGAATACACAAATAATATAAGAAAAAAACAAATAATACGATATAGAAAGTAAAGTATTACGGCTGTGTATATCAATAATAAGTCTAAATAATATAATTAGAAGTCTGTAAATATTACTGGGTTGAAGAACGGATGACTCAATAATAACGATTTAATTTACGTGAAATGACGTTGGCGGAAACGTTATATAATTCATTGGTAATTTGTTAAAAAAAAGCATAATAATCGCTCAACACCTCTCGTTTCGTAGTTGTGGAAAGAAAAGTTTTCGAATTAGAAACCTCGTGGACGACGGAATCAAACGAATTGCTCAGGTCTAAACAATGGGGTCGTTCCCCTCAAATGAATTTAGCGAATTCGCCTATACCTATAGCATCTCGTAAACTATATAACATGAAGCCCTAAAACGTGTTCTGTTGTTTAATAAAGTTGTTTTGTGAGATAACAGAGCGTATCAAAAATCGGAATTTCGGCTAACATTTTCAAACGCTGTACATTTACCGCCTCTTGTGACGTCATTTCGGGGGAGCCTTTTTATTGGTTCGTGCGCTTTTCATTAGTCCACCCATCTAGTAACTTTTTGAATTTTGTGTGGTGATTTTTTTCCCGTGTTGACGTCACAGAAAGGCGCGCGTTTCAAATAAGGCAAATATTTGTGTTTTTTTTTTACCTAGTAAACGCGTGATTTCGAATAATCAAAAAATACGGGTATAATATATTTTCGTCTAGTTTCTATAAAAGCTTTTTTTGAAAATTGTGGGACCACCCCATTGATTTTTAGGCCCCCGTCTGAAATTAGTTATTTTGCAATCGTCCAAATCGTTTTGAAAACGATTATTTGCCTGCCTAGGCTAGAAAATGGAAAGCAGGGATTTTCAATGAAGGTTCAATGAAAGCAGAATAACTATTAAAACATCGGAAAAATTACAGGGGGCCTCCCTTGTTACATGGCAACGAAAATAACGAAGCCCCCTGTTGGGGCCCTTGCGACAGGGGAGCCTAAGGGGTCTCTTTGAGTCACGGAGGCCCATTTGGGACACGAGGGCCCCCTTGAGACATGAGGTCTCTTTGCGACAGTGGTGGACTTGAAACAGGGGGCCCTTTAGGATACGGGAGCCTCCTTGGGACACGGGGGTTTCCTTGAGCAGGGGGCCCCCTTGCAACAGGAGGCCCAGAATTTTTTTAAATTAAAAAATTTTGTCGGCCGAAAAAGTTTTGTTTATCACACGGCCACAAAGTGTTTTGCAAGTGCTTGTACTTGTGTGGAGTCTCGGCTAACGCCCTGCCTTCACAAACTGTGCTCGCACTTCCAAAATTACAGTTGCTGCCCTTGTAATAAAATATCCTATTATAATACTCACTTTTTTTCAAAACATTTTCCATAATCCGGAAAACCGTAGCTTTTAATTTATAACACTAAATCCATTTATGGTGCGTTGTTCAAAAAATGCACTGTAAATTGTGTCGACTTATCTTTAATAAATATAACACTTAGTAACTGTCGTTTCATTTGATTTAATTGCTGACTTGGTTATTTTTTCATTTAGCAAAAATTTTAATTTAATAAAACTTGTCCTACTACCTACTTTCCCATATGTCTAAATTTTCAGGTGGTTTACTTTGTATCGATTTCTTTTTGCTTTAGTTTATATTATTTTTGAATTAAGCTTGGTTTAATTTATCTACTGCATAATTTGGTTTTTAACAAAATTCAAACAAGACATTTTAAAACGCTTTAACAGATGTTTCTGTTTATATCGGTTCTGTTGGTTGCAGGAGCTATTATTGCTCAATAATAACTTTACTCGTAAAATTTCTTGAAATTCAGCTGTATTTTCCCGTCTACAAAAAAGGAAATAGTAAACTGAACTAATGTAAACGTTAATTACAGGTGTTAATATTTGCCTTAAAAGGTTTTGCATGTAAAAGGACAAAATGGATTTCCCTCTAGTGATTTGTTATTTAGATATTCCATTATTCAAATATTCCAATCAACTATTCCACAGTTTCTTTTATTGAAAGAGGACTGTTTAATTGGTTAATGATTGCAAATGTGACTTACTCAGTTAGGTATCGTTATGTCCTCTGACACCATTAGCTGTCGAGGGAGTGGTAGGGTATATTGGGATGACCACTAGGCTGGTTTTTATTATCTCACTGGCATACCCTTCGGTGTTGTGCAGTCGTTTACTTTTAGTAAGGTTGGACAAAATCTTACCTTCAGGGGCGTTTTCTTGTTGTGTTTGGTCTGTTAAATTCTCATGTGTTACGCAAAGATAAAGTTGCCGGTTTTATGTAGCAATTAGAAAAGCTAGTTTTGCTAATTCTAAAGCGGCAAATGGAGAATGATATTCTCAAGAGTAAATCTAATATCTTGACAAACGGTTTAATTTTATTTAATAGGTTTTATCACTTTTTTTCACTATTATATCAAATACTCGTTAGTGTTGCCTCTTTTCGTATTGTTTAATTCTTCTTTTTAATTATAGAGAAGTTTCAATTCTTTCAATTCCTTCGAAATCGTTTGAATCTATTTTATTTACGAAGTTGTTTCCCTTACTTAAAAATATCATTTGTATAAAACAACATGTTTTTTTTTCAAGAACGTTCTACGTTCTATCATAAACTTATTCTCATATATAAATTATATTTCAACTACCATTACTCAAGACTCAAGGTCCATTCACTTTATGCCGATTTTAGCAAAGCTTTTGACAAGGTAAATCGCAGCATTTTGTTGTAAAAACTTTTTGCCTACGGTATCAATGATTCCCTTTTAATGTGGTTTAAGAGCTACCTCTCTGATGGAACACAACAGGTAATTTGTTTGTTAATTGTTATTCGAATACAGTGAGTGTTCTTTCGGGAGTACCTCTTGGTTCTGTTTTAGGTCCTTTCCTCTTTGCTTTATCAATGATATTGGTGTTAACTTGAAAAATAATTTTTGCCTATTTGCCGACGACTTAAAAGTTTTCAAGTGCATTAGTGATGTTCAACTCAAAACGATTTGGATTACCTTTGTAAATTCCATTGTCATTGTTAAATATAAGAGAATGGTCAATAGGATTGGTTTCGTCGTTGTTTGTACTCTGGCTACAGGATGCAAATACATTAGAATATAAAATTATGATTATTATTAATTTGATGTTTATTGAGGTTTATTTCTTACTAGTTGAACAATCTTGAGTATTCGTTGTTGAATTACTAATAGTGATAAATAATAATTTAATAATAATTTTCCAGTACATTCGATTATTTGTTTTCGGGTTTTCCTCTACTCACTTTCCCCAAATTCTCAGGTTTACCAAATTCTCAGATTCTTTCAGTTCACAAATTAGTTTTCTGGGTTTTTCAGATTCTCAGTTTCTTTAAATGCCCATAGTTTTACAGTTACTCAAATTCTCCGTTTTTTTTTTTAAATTCACCAATTTCCTCTAGGTTACTCAAAATCCTAGATTCTATCCAAGATCTCTATTATTTCTTATTCCTCAAATTTCTCAAGGTACCAAGTTTTTAGATTACTCCAATTTTCAGAATATTTCTTATGTTCTCAGGTCAAGTTAGGTCAAGTCAAGTCCCTCATCAAATCAGTAGGTACATCAGTATCAGTATTCATTGTTGACTTACGAGTAGGTACATCAGTATCAGTATTCATTGTTGACTTACGAGTAGTGATAGACAATGTAATGATTTTCCAGTACATTCGACTCCTTCAAGTTTAACAACCCTTATGTCCCCTCTTGTCTTATTTATTATATCATGCTACAGAGTCGGTCACCTTCCGGTGCTCCTGCGCAACTCAGCTTCAATCATTATTTGCTTGTTTGTAAATTCAGAACTTCTCTTGTAAAATGTTAAATTTTGTGTTTAAGTAGATGATAAAATTTTTCAAATAATGGTTTATATTGCTCTACCTGCACCACTGGAACAATGCTTTTGGTAGCCTAATAACAATTTTTTACCGGAACTTTGTGATCACATATTTCAATGACCGTTTTGGACTTTTCGATTCGATCTGAGAGCATACAAAACTCATCGTCCCTAGCGTACGAACAGTAAAGACACTGATATTTTTAAACCAGAAGAATGTTCTTAAATCCAGGTGGAGTAAATTTAAATTAAAAATTTAAATATATCTAAGTCGAACTCCACAAACTTTAATGAGCGTAAAATTACAAATGGAACATGTTTCGGCAGAACACTTCTGCCATCATCAGCCCTAATTTAACAAGAGATTAATGATACAATTGATGAATTACAAGAGGGGTTCTTATCTTAAAGAATATAAAAAATTATGACGTTGACGTAATTTTGAATTAAATTTGACGTTTTCAAAGAGTTACATGATTTTTAAAAGATTTCGTAAAAACAACATTTTATAAAATGTAAAAATTGAAAATGGATCAAAGAGAATTTGGTAAGTTTGTTTGAGTGGTGAAAAATTAAAATAGTGAATTAATAATGGGATTATTGAAGTTATTCTGTTCATTTAAACAAGATCTGTTTTCCAGTTTCAAGGCTTTCCTTATTTCCAAAGTCTCAAGAAAATCTAATTTCCGGCCTTTATTGCATTTATGAATCAATTTGGAATTTGATGGTGAAAAACTATGTTCCGTTATTAATATATGATTGGCGAAAGAAGAAGGTGTTGATGGTGGAGGATCAAGATCTGTGTTGTTATAGATGTGCCTGAAATGTTCTTTAATACGGTCTGATATTTTGCGACCTGTCTGACTTATGTAGAATGACTCACAAGAAGAGCAGTTTAGTTTAGTTAAGTTGTTATCTGTTTTAAATGACACTTTAAAACCGTTTTTCTTAAGTATTTTAGAAAAATTCTCTGAGATGACGCCAAAGTATGTTAATGAATTTGAAAAGAAAATTGTTTCTGAAGGATTTTTAACCAAGTAGTGTGTGTATTTATGTAGTTAGAAGATCAGTTTTTAACTTCTTCACCTTTTAAAGATCATTTTCTCTTTTGGTACAGATATGTAAATGACATAATTGTTTTATTCAAAGGATCTGATTCTGAACTTGATAACGCACTCAGCAACTTAAATTCTTTAAACTAATCTATTAAATTCACCGTTAAAATTGAAATCAATTCCCAAATTCCCTTTTTAGACTTGTTAATCACTAGAAATAATAATACTTTTAAATTTGACATTTATAGAAAACCTAGTATCACAGATTGCGTAATACCTTTTGACTCTTGTCACCCTGTTTCCCATAAATTTGCAGCTTTCCATTCCTTTTTCCACCGATTATTTTCTACACCACTATCAGATTCATCTTTTCAAACAGAACTTAATAACATTCAACAAATTGCTTCAAATAATGGATATTCTTTAAAAACTATAAATAAATTATACTATAGATACTATAACAAATTCAAATACACACACTACTTGGTTAAAAATCCTTCAGAAACAATTTCCTTTTCAAATTCATTAACATACTTTGGCGTCGTCTCAGAGAAATGTTCTAAAATACTTAAGAAAAACGGTTTTAAAGTTTCATTTAAAACAGAACAACTTATCCAGATTTTTAATTTAAAATAAAGATCCATTAGATTACAAATCATCATCAGGTGTATACAAATTAAACTGCTCTTCTTGTGAGTCATTCTACATAGATCAGACAGGTTGCAAAATATCAGACCGTATTAAAGAACATTTCAGGCACATCTATAACAACACAGTTCTTGATCCTACACCATCAACACCTTCTTCTTTCGCCAATCATATATTAATAACGAAACATAGTTTTTCACCATCAAATTCCAATTTGATTCATAAATGCAATAAAGGCCGGAAATTCGATTTTCTTGAGACTTTGGAAATAAGGAAAGCCTTGAAA
Organism: Diaperis boleti; assembly: GCA_963583935.1. Lineage (NCBI taxonomy): Eukaryota > Metazoa > Arthropoda > Insecta > Coleoptera > Tenebrionidae > Diaperis > Diaperis boleti. Next base: position 41,715,897 of record OY757242.1, on the reverse strand, counting down.
CTGGAAAACAGATCTTGTTTAAATGAACAGAATAACTTCAATAATCGCATTATTAATTCACTATTTTAATTTTTCACCACTCAAAACAAACTTACCAGATTCTCTTTGATCCATTTTTAATTTTTACATTTTATAAAATGTTGTTTTTACGAAATCTTTTAAAAATCATGTAACCCTTTGAAAACGTCAAATTTAATTCAAAATTACGTCAACGTCATAATTTTTTATATTCTTTAAGGTTAAGAACCCCTCTTGTAATTCATCAATTGTATCATTAATCTCTTGTTAAATTAAAGCTGATGATGGCAGAAGTGTTCTGCCGAAACATGTTCCATTTGTAATTTTACGCTCATTAAAGTTTATGGAGTTCGACTTAGATATATTTAAATTTTTAACTGATATTTTTAGCGTAAATGTGACCTTATTTTTTCCTCTTTCTTTTTTACAACTTTCATTGTCAAAATGGTAATAAAAACCGTTTTACTACAGATTCCGCAACTTCAAATAAATTCACCGAAACTGTGCGATCGCCCCACTTTACACATGACTGTGCGTAAGGAAAGGGTTGCATGATTAGCACTATGTACAGTATTAGATGTTCGTAGAAAAAAAAAAAATTTAGTCACTAGTGATTGAAATTTGATTTTAGTCACTCAAAACTAACGTATAACTAAAAGTATAACATAACTAAAAGACATAAAAACTGTTGGACAAAATAATATTACCAATATATTACGAATACAACAGTAGTTTGGCGCGACATTCTAAAATATTGTAGCACAAGAGAAAAGGTATTTACTCGTTGCTGGCCCATAAAAAGTATTCCTACTAAAGCAACTGTTTCCTCTACTATTACCACTTCTGCTTTTTTTCTGTAGAGAGAAATCTCAAATGCATATATTTTTATTTTGCTCAATATAATATTCTCTACAGACTTCATAGATCATCAGATCGTTTTGTTAGATTTTTGTTTCATTTTTTGACAATATATTTCTGTTTTCAATGCAACTGGAACAGTCGAATCTGACAGGAAATTTACTGCCTAGCAGTGAAGCGAAATCGATGCCTCAAATTTCTCAAGTACACACCTATTTAACACTAAATCCCTATAAGTAATGGAGAATTCGGTTGCTGTCACTGTTCCAGATAGATAAGTGCAATAATTGTTAATAACAGGATGCCCTACAATTCCGATCAACATAATTTCGGAACAAGCTTACTAAGAAGCTTACCGATTGTATACATAAATGTTTGCTATATCGCAATAGGGTAAACTTCGGGATGTAAAGTTATAATTACAACATTAGCGTACAGAATGTACGGGCAGAAGCTTATTACCATTAAATGGGAACGCGGCACAGAAATTGTGAAAAAAGGTGTCTGTATCAGCGTAAAAAAGGTAATAATGAATTGAATTTTGCACATGAAAGCCGGTGCAAAGGTCTTTTTATTGCGCAGAAGTATTTTAATTGGACATTACGGCCGACAGTGTTTTTAATTGAGGTGGACCGGCAAGTGGGCTTTTGTAGAGCAAGTAGATGTTGATTGTTAATAATTTGTAATAGGGATATGGAAACGTATAATGAAAACGCACATCCCTCGGTTTGGATGTAAATAAATATTGATTGAGCGACAAGGGTGTTAACTGTTTGTCTTATCAGAGACGTAAGTAGTACATATTGTCATATTAAACTCATATCAGTTATTGAAAACCAGGAAACTGCAGGACGTTAATTTGTTGTTAATAAGCATATTGTTGATCTGAAATTTTATTTTGTTAAGAATTGTATCTATTATATATTGATATTGTGACGCTTGATTGCGGCGGCGGTTGCCACGAGCGCCAGTTTTTTAACGTGGTATGCTCAACGAGACCACGGGTAGCCATTCCAGCGGTCTCCTGTCTAGTTCGGCGGGAGGGAATAGTAAAGCCGTTTCGGTGTTGGTGTTTAATGTTTCCCTATTTACAATTATTTACAGAATATTTACACAACTTAATGACATGGTCGGTAGTAACTCGATGACGAAACTTGAGATTCCCCCTGTATACCCCTGTCGAATCGCACCCTGCTTACGGCGGTTCAGAATCTGCGCGTTTCGGTTTGTGAATCGTTGATGACAAAAGTTGCGGGTCACCCTGTGGCCCTCGGCGTACCCGCCCCGCGTATACGGTGGTTCGTTTGGTTTCGGAACCCGAGCGGTTAGTGGCACAAGTTACGATGCACCCTGTTGATGTCGACGTAGCCGCCCCTTGAATACGATGGTTCAGTTGGTATGAGTTTCGGAACCCAAGCGGTTGATGACAAAAGTTACGATTCACCCTGTTGACGTCGCCGTAGCCGCCCCCTGAATTCGATGGTTCGGTTGGAATGAGTTGCGGAACCCGAGCGGTTGATGACAAAAGTTATGCTGCCTCCTGTTGACGATGTTGCACTTTTCTTTTAAATACTGCGGTCCGATTATTGGAAATCTCGGAACTCGAGCGATCGATGACAAAAGTTCAGATTGACCCGGTAGACTTCGGCGCACCCGCTCCCCGTGTACGACGCGATTATTCGATTATCACAAGGTTCGGAACCCGGGTGGTCGATGACAAAAGTTACGCAACACCCTGTAGTATACGTTTATCGGGACTCGGCTTGCTGGTTCGCGGGGCGGGACGGTGAGGTCGGGTTAGATTCGATCTAGCCAGCAGAAAACAAGTCGGTCTGGTTTGGTCTGGAAGCTTGGCCAGCGTTGAACCCTGGGATCCCCCCGCGTGAACCCAACTTTCCAGAGAACAGTGAAAACCGGGATAACTTACTACAGCACTGATGGCTAGTCGTCGGAGGGTGCGGGAATCTAGCAAAAGAAAATGCTCGGTCTGGTTGGTGTGGAAGCGTGGCCAGCGTTGAACCCTGGGATCTTCCTGCGTGAACCCAACCTTCCAGAGACCAGTAAAAACCGGGACAAGGCGTTATGTAGGCTAGTTACCGGAGAGGAGTAGGAGGAAGGTGGGAAGGATGGTTGGAGCCCCTCACCTTAGTCTGCTTCTTCCTCCTGGGCGGCTTCCTTCTGGTAGGTCTTCTTCGGAGCGGGCACGATTCATTATTGTCGTTTTAAGGAAGCGCAGCCTCTTTTATAGTCCGATGGTGGGGTGATAATGACGTAGCACCATGCGCACTACTTGTCGCAATGCGGAGGAGTGAGGGTCTTATCTTCGTGTTATCTTCTCTCCGGAGTAAAATCGGTTCCGGGCATCGTATTGGCTCCGGAGCGGCGGCGTCCGGTACGCGCTTCTCCGCTGGCCAAGATGATGTAAAATTCATTGCGGTGTGATAACCGGAAGTATTTATTTTCGGCGGTTTCCGGATCGACGAAATTGCGTGGTCGGGCGTGACAAAGTCGGAGTTGGTCGTTGCGACTCCGGAGTAGGCTCGTCGGGAGCCCGCTAATTTTTCGCTGATGATGATGAAAAAATTATCCTGCTGTGACACTGCAAACTATTTTTCCGGGCGAGTTATAAGTTTAATTTTCAGGAGCATGGTCTTGTTTAAATAGCGAATCGACGGTGCGCTCCGCGGTGTCAATGTCGCTTCGCTGGCGGTTCATAATTTGTTATTTACGTCCGGATTTTTGTGACTTCGTTACAATATAATTATTGTTGGGTTTTGGGGAAGGTTCAGATAATAATAGTTATTTAATAAACAAGTCCGTTAATGAAGGTGATTAATAATCGAGGCTGTTTAATTGTCGAGATTATTAATCGCACATTAACATACGAGTTGATTACAATATTTTTTCGTTGACCGAAAGCATTTTAATCTGGGGATAACAATCCGTTTCTGAAATTTCAATTCATGAAGTAATTGTCACTTATGCCATAAACATAGTTGTCTCTGAAAACAAATGAAGGCGCCATATAAAGAACAGTTCGCCATTGTGAAAGTGCTGTTAATTTGTGTAAGTTTATAAATGGAGCTAGAAACTCCTGAATTATTGGATGCAGCATTGGATAATGCATGTTTTAGTTTGTTGTCAGCGAAAAGTCGGCAATTACGTATGTGTAGCGACTAAGATAAGTAGCGCCATTGCATAGAAAACTAACACAAGCAAATGGGTGTATGGAGAGAAGCGCGAATTCACAACCTATAGGACACGGGTTTGAATTATGTTAAGGCAAAAATGTTGTCTATGAATTAATTATTGCAAGTGCATTAATGAAAAATCATGCATTAATGTAAAATCGTGCATTAACATTGACGATCTATTTGTTAGTCAAAATCAAACGTTAAATTGGCTCAATAATCGGTCAACGAAAAACAAATTAAAAGTCAAAATAAAAGCAAATGGTAAAAAATGTCACTGACTCCGTTGTTGTGTTGTCTAGGGCCCAAACGGTTAACATCACCGGCACGAACTAGAAAAACAACTCCTGCTATCTTCAGTCTCATCGGGGACCCATGTCGGCGTATGTCATTGTTTGTTGTGGACCTTTTCCATCTCCGACTTTTACCAAGTCATAATGTGACTTTTTGCCTTCGTGATGCAGTAAGAACCCACGTATTTCGGCTTTAGTTTCAAGCGCGGACCACATAGCGTGCGCTTGATCCCGATGGTTTCCCTGTGGCCTCCTTTCGCTGACGGTTGTTGTTTCTGTTTTCGGCTTGAATCTGCTTTATTTGCTGCTTTGCCGATTCTCTTAATTCGTCTCGACGCGACGGCCAAAAAAGTCGTTCAGTTCTACTTATTGAAGCCGTTGGACTAGTCTCATTTTCATGTTTTCCCTTCATTTTGACCCCGTAAGTAAGTAAGTACTTTGGAATGATGAGTTAAGGATCATCTGGAAATCGTCGATGTTTTGGTACCATTTTCCCGGGATTTTCGATTGCGAGTTTACTCAAAACTGCTTTGATGGTTCTGCTGATCCTTTCTGCTGATCCTTTCGCGTGGCAAGCCTGTGGTTACCGCATGACGATTAATTCCCTCATCTCCACAGTACTCGTTGAACTCTTGGCAATTGAAATAAATCCAAACGAATTTTGAAAATGAATTCACTATTATAATTACATGGTTGTAATTTTGTTCGTAGAAGGCAGTGGAGTGTGATCCAAATGATACGTTTGAGGTGGAGCGTCCCACTTGAAGCAATTTGCTAACTCCTTTGTCGCTTTAGGGATGAAGTATTCTTTCTTGCTTTAGCTTTTCCGTCACCGCTCTTTCACCATAGTTAATTAATTCTGCAATTTTAGTGGGACTGCAAGAAGATCCTCTCCGTCCTGATGTTTGTAAAATATCCCGTTTCTTAAGAAGTAGTCGTGAGGCTTTAAAGTCACCATATCATTTAGTGTTTTTATTTCGTTGTCATGGTCTTAAGCTTTTTGAATTTTACATGATACCGAATTCTTGGACTTGACGGTCATCATTGGGTTTCGAAAATGATGTTGTTCTTTTACTGGCAAAATAAACAGGATGTAGATCATTATCTTGCTCTGATCTCTCTGATCCGTATGATGTTCGGTGTAGCGGTACGGTAAAATTTTACAAGACTGGGTTTTGACACAGACAATTCTTCTGTTCCTTGTCAAAGTAAAACAGCACATATTTTTCGAGAAGTTCGGTTAATGCTCTCGCCTTCTCGAGTATTTGATGAACTTTCGGAAGAACCCGGTTAAACCAAGCAATACCTGAAAATTTTTACTGCCTCAATTTTTCCAGTTGAAAGCTGAACCTGTCCATGTTTTTCTATCCGTTTAGATTAGATCGTTGCTATTCAGTTCTGATGCGTAATCTTTTTCCGTTTCTAAAACCATTTGGATTAGATCGTTGCTTCTTTCGTTCGATCGTTCAAACTCCGTATGATAACGTCAGTACTTGTTTTGCAATCAAATTTTCCTTTAATGCTCAATTGATGTTACTCTGAAAGACGAGTGAGCTGTTGCAGAAACCAAAACGTACTTTTTGAATTGATACTGACCGCCTCGTAGAACAAAACTCAAAATATTTTCTGCTCTCTTCATCTACCGTCACGGGGAAAAATCCGTTCTTTAGATCTAGGACGTTGAATATCCTGGACTTGTCCACAAGTTTATCAATTAGTCTCAAAGGTTATTTGTCTTTTACGACCAGTCGGTTTAGTTGCCTGTAATCGATGCTCAGTCGGCATGATCCATCTTTTTTTTTGTTACCACCAAAGGACTGAATAACATGGTTCAATGATATCTTACCTAAGCCAAGAGGATTCTCGGAAACCCCACATTATTTATAACTGAACAATTATATATACAGTGGAACTCCCATAACTGGAACTCCTATAACTCGAAAGTCTCTCTAACACGAATATTTTCAAATCCTCGTCCCTTGCTCAAAGTTTAGATACATTTAGCCTCTCTAGCTCGAATTTCCCTAACTCGAATATCTCGTTAAGTCAAAAAGAGAATTAGTTCTTTTACTATAAAAACTTCACCCGAAATTTTTAGAAAATCTATTAAGGTGCGTTTACATCTGATAGTTATATCCGGACATATATGTCTAGTGTCCGACATAAAATCGCTTTGCCTGTTTACATACCGACAGAAATTACAAGAAATTTATGTCATGGATATGTGTATGACAGCCTCCGAAATCGTGAAATTTGCAATAAATGTACGTGTCGAAAGAAAGTTCATTTTACCAATTGTATCTTGCCACGATGAAAGCATCAAAACCCAAAATAGCATCGAGTGTAATAAAATTGTTCTAAATAAATGAAGGTATGTCAAAAAAGAATAAAAAACGCGAAAATTTAGAGAGGCGAAACAATACAGGGAATCTGGTGAAATGAAGATATTATGCCAACAGGTAGGTTGGTACCACTGGCCCAACAAGGCAGTAATAACCTTTCAAAAATGCTAAAGAAGTACGAGAAGAGTATATGCAATATTTTGTTAGCAACCAAGGGGAAGTTCCTTGGCAGTCCAGATTAATGTTGTAAACAACTAAATTGTAATAAATAAAAAAAATCCATTAGTAATTTTACAGTTATTAATATTCGATATATTTAAATTTTAATATAAATTTGCTCCACCTGGATTTAAGAACATACTTCTGGTTTAAAAAAAATCCTTTTGCTGGTTTGCACGTAGAGCCTCCTTGCAGAAATAAAAGCGAATTATAGTCTGGCCTTTTTGATACAAACAATTCATCAGTGGTCTGATCTGATTTTGTTTTTTTTTCTTTAAATTTACTGTTAAATTGATTTCTTAAATTATGAATTTTTCCTTGAATTTCTTCTACATGCTTCTGCAGTTTCCGTTAAGGTATTGGTTCTTCACTCTATCTTATTTATACACTTTGCATGTAACGTCCCATAATTCAGGTTTACAGAGGTACATATTAATATTAGTTCATCTATTTGAAGTTTTAACCACTCTTTCTTGTCACCCATGTTTATGAACACGAAACTTATTGCCCGACAGTGGCACAAAAGTAGACGATAGGTCAACTTTTGCGATTTCTCAGGCAAGTTGGAATTTGCAAATAATTAGCGTTTATATCTGGTGGTCTAGAAGTGTCGACACATATAGCTGGAAGTTGGAGCATATATGTCCGACATAAATTCGACACTGTTTACATTAGTCAGGATTTCTGTCTGACATAAATATCATGAAATAAATCTCAGATGTAAACGCACCTTTATACTGAATTCACTCTAAACAACCCTGTTATGAGTACGTGACCAGATGCAATGAAAGCAGTACAGTACAGCATACAGGGCCGATGGGACCTATTGGCGCGGATACTAATCATTCCATGTCCATTTGTTGTTAGAGCCCAGATCTGTATTTTCGGGTTGTGCAAATAATTAAAGTTAATTGTATGGGCTCTTCATAAATGACTCATACATCAGGTTGCCAGTGCAAATTCACATGTAGAATTTTGACCTTTAAAGCTTACTAGATGTATGCTTAATTTATAAAAGCCCTCTATAATAGTAATACGATGTTATTGTTTTTGTTTTTATATTATAATTTATTTAAATTATATTTTCTGAATCCCATAGCCGAAAGTCGGTCTTAACGACCGCGTAGCTCTCCAGTAAAAGCCGCTTTTGTGGCCTGCGTGTAGCTGTACGTCACACTTTTGCAAAACCGGGGCGAAACGCGACCGGAAAGGATTTTCGACTAAGAACTGAAGAAAAATAGTATACGACACGCGGCCAGAAAGTTGGATGCCCTCACGCACGTTAGAAAGTCCAACAAAGTCGAGTTCGACATTCCGTAGACCATAACGGAGAACATTTTAATTTCCAAATATTATAGCTATTGGAAATTATGGTGATACTGGACCAAATTGTGGATATATTTTCCTTACCGAGTCCTGCAAAAACAATAACTTTTTCAAATTTAAATATATCTATGTCGAACTCCACAAATTTTAATAACTGTAAGATTACTAATGGTACATGTTTCGGCAGAATACTTCTGCCATCATCAGCCCTTAAAGAATATAAAAAATTATAATTTTTTATATTCTTTAAGGGCTGATGATGGCAGAAGTATTCTGCCGAAACATGTACCATTAGTAATCTTACAGTTATTAAAGTTTGTGGAGTTCGACATAGATATATTTAAATTTGAATTTAAATTTACTCCACTTGGATTTAAGAACATTCTTCTTGTTAATAACTTTTTCGTTTGGTTTGGTGATTATTTGCTTCCCATATATATTGTGTTGTATTTTTTACTATTGCATCGGTGTTTAAACTTTCGATAAATCATTTAGTTATAAAATTAGGCAGATCGGATTAATCAAAGCTTTACCGGCGAATAAAGGCAAAGGTCTCGAATTTTCCAATTGCAAGGGAAGCACAAATCTACTACACTTCGACAGATGACAGGTCTTTGGTAATAAAAGCTAGCCTTCATTGATTTGAAACTTTTACGGTGAAATATAGCTTCTAAGTAAGGATAAATGGTTAAGAGCGACAGCTTCCGCTCTGTGCTTAAAGTTGGTGAATCCTGATATCTCCCTTACATTTTAATTTTCTTTTTCCAGTTACGTTAGTATAAAAATCATTGTCTCCCAATCGCTTCGATCGATATAAACTATAACAACTACATTAATAATTATTCAGAAAATAATGAACGTGTATTCCGAGCAGTAGCAGCACATTGCCATTAGTCATTTCTGAACATTCGTGTTTACTAAATTAGTTTTCTCTTGTGGAATGAGCTAAACCGAAAAACTATCTGTAGTCCTGTTTGAGGCTTACAAACCCATTTTCTCCCTAACAGCCGACATAAACCACTTAGCTGGAACCACTTTCTTTCTTGCATAATTCGCGGGGTTGAATATGTTCCAAAATTACCTCTCCTGGGAGATCATTCGTCTTAAGTAATTCTCGTGGAAACGTCAAGTTTCCGAAATAGCAGCGCAGTGTTAGAAAGTAAGCGAATGTTGAAAGAAACGGATCCCTTCGTGTCTATTACCAAAAAACCTGCCCGTTGTGTTCGAAAGATATGCCGCTTCTTTGATGAAAGAATAATCGAGTTGTTTCGAACTGAAAACGAAGCTATTACTTAAAAATTCAAGAAAGCGAAATCAGTGACGGAAACGGAGGGTTTGACCTCGTTTTTGTGCCTGAATAAATCAGAATTATTATAATACAATAAAATGGTAGAATTGTTTTGAGAGATTCAGCAAGTTGCTGACTGTTCTTGAGTGTTAAATTAGAATGCAGAACAGGTAACTTTATTATCGCTATAGGCAGCAGTTTTCACCGTTTTTGGGAGACAATGTGCTGTAAAATCGTTAAATTTTTGTCACTTTATTGACTCTATATGAACATAAAGTTTCACGATCTTTTAAATGTCCGAATTCTGACACTCGGGAACTTAGTGAGGTAGTAGGTAGGAAGGAGGACCTTCAGGTCAATTAAACAACAATCAACAATTAGACGAAAAAAAAAACAATTTAAATCCATACAGATCCTGCACTCGTTACAACTCTAATAGAAATTTCTCTACGAGACCGACGTTAAATCACTACTGTAATGTCTTTAACACGCACACTGCAGACGTTTTGTCGGCCGATAGTTTAGTTGGAATGTTAATAACATGGGGATATATTATGAAAGTGCACACACTTGCCAATTAACAATTGGCCGATTATATCAAGACAGAGCCCCAATTTCCATTTGACAAAAAAGTCTGCAGACTGTCGGCCTCTTGTGATATCAGCATTCAGTCTTATGGAGGTGCGTACACTAGCCGATTCCGTCTTTTCTTTCCACTCCACCTCTCGTTTCAGAGTGGTTGTTTTTATTTATGAATGGTCTTTTTTACAGGAACGATCTGCTTCAAACTAGATGGACTGATTCTGTAAAAAAAGGTTTTTTATCGATTACCATACAATTTTGACGTACTAATTCAAGTAGAGAAAGTGACACTTTGGGTGTCTAGGCAGGTAAAGTATTTTACCTGACTCCGACTAGGCCTACTTACAAATATTTGGAAGTGTAATAAACGATTAATCGGTTCCATTTAATTACCATTATCTGTGAAAAGTGAAAAAGAAATAGAATGAAAAAAAGTGGTAGTGAGAGCGAGAACGAAGAAGATTACAAAAGAAAAAGAGAAGAAGGACGAGAATCAGAAGAGAGGATTAACCCCTTTAGGAAAAGTAAGAAGTTAGAAAGATCACTGGTTAAAAAGTCAGTGGATGAGGAAATGAAAGAGATGCTGAAAAAATTATGGAGGATGTAGGGCAGATAAAGGAAAAGAATCGGAAGATGAGCTGGGAACTGGAACAGTTGAAAATTATGATGCGTGAAAAGGAAGAAAAATGGGAACGAGAAAAGATGGAACTAAATGAAAACATGAAGAAATTGGAGGAGAAAATTTAAGAGCAGGAAAAAAGAGTGGGAAAAAAGAATATTGTAGTAACGGTATTGGACGAAGAGGAATGCGAGAGCGAGAAGAACCTGGAAAAATGGATGAAGGTTGAATTATAGGTAGAAGTGACTGTGAGAGAGATGTATAAAATAAATGGAGGAAAAATGATTGTGGTGGAACTTGGGAGCTGGGGGGAAAAGAGGAAAGTTATGGAAAATAAAAGAAAACTAAGAGAAAAAAAGGAAAGGGAGTATACATAGAAGATGATCTGACAAAGAAGGAAAGAGATATACAGAAGGAATTAAGAGCGATAGCCAAAGAAGAGCGACAAAAAGGACAGCGGGTGAAAGTGGGTTATAAAAAGATATGGATAGAGGGAAACGGGCTTAGGTGGGATGAAAAAAAGGGGAGTTAGATACAGAAAATTTTTGAATAAGAGCACAAGAAAAAGACGACAGGGCAGAAAAGGGAAAACGAATACGGAGAGGAATAAAGGAGAAAAGGAGCAAATAAGAATAGTATTGTGGAACGTAGCGGGAATAAAAAACAAAGAGAATGAATTCTGGGAGTATTTGAGAGAATTTGACGTAGTGGGAATGGTAGAAACGTGGGTGGAAGAAAAGGGGTGGGAAAAATTGGAAAAAAGAATGCCGAAAGAGTTTAAGTGGAAATGTCAATATGCAGAGAGGGAAAGCAAGAAAAGAAGAGCTAAATGTGGGATAATAATGGGGGTGAAAGGAGAAAATGGAACTGAAGCAAAAGAAGAAAGAGGGATTATGGAAAGAACGGTGAAAAGTAAACAGAGAAAATGGAGAATTGTAACAGTGTACAGCAGAAGTATGAAGGAAACGAAGAGAATAATAGAAGAGCGAGTAAAAGAGCAAGAAGAAGGAACTTTGGTGATTGGGGGGGGATTTTAATGCAAGAATTGGGGGAAAAGGAAGACGGATAGAAGAGGAACAAGAAACAATAGAAGGAAGATCAACAAAAGATGGAACAGAAAACCCAGAAGGGAGAGTACTGATTAGCTTAGTAGAAGAAAGAGGGTGCGACATACTTAATGGGAACTGCACAGGAGATGAGAAAAAGTGTGGTCTTTAGCATATGCGGATGATTTGGTGGTGCTAGCGAGAGAGGAGAAAGGTATGAATGAAATGGTAGGAAACAAATCCAAGATGATGGTGTTCAGAAAAGGGGATGGTAGGAGAAAAGTAAATGAGTGGAGATGGGAGAAAGAGAAAATTGAAGAAGTGAAAGAATTTAAGTGTTTAGGTTTTGTGATGAATGAAAGAAACACAGCAACGCACATGTGGGAGAGTTAGTGAAAAAAGCAAATAAGATAATAGGAGAGAAAAAATTTTGGACATGATTTTAGAAGGAGAGTAATTATGTTTGATAGTTTGGTGTAAAGCGTGATGATGTATGGAGCGGAAATGTGGGGATGGAGAGAGCAAGAATGGGTGCAGGGAAAATATATGAAATGGGTGCTAGGGGTAGAGAGAGAGAGACACCGGGGTATATGGAGGAAACAAAGAGAGAAGGGATAAGAATAGAAGCAGGGAAAAGAGCAATAAGAATTGAGGAGAAAGTGATAGAGAGAGGAGAGTGCAGAATTTTGCAAGAGTGTTTGAAAGAAAAAAGGAAAGAAATAGGAAAGAGGATTTGGAAAGAGAGGGAGGCATATTTCGAAAGAAACGGGTATGCAGGCGCGGAGATAAAAAGAATGCGAGAGAGAGGCAGAGTAATGACAGATGAATTAGTGCAGAGAGATAGAGATGTGCAAGTGCAGGAAAGAAGAACGAGAATTAGGGAGTCTAGGTACAATGGGAAGTATGAAAAAATAATATAACGGAAGAAATGCCAAAGTACATAGGAAGAGAGAGTAGAAAAGAGAGCGTGATAATAGCAAGATTTAGATGTGGAAATGAGGAGAGAGAGAATAAATATTGGAGTGAGGATAATAATAGAGTATGCAGGGTGTGTGGAGAAAAAAAAGGAGACGATAGAGCATTTGTTGAAGGAATGCGTAGAATTGAGCGGGAGAGATGAGAGTAGAGAAGAAATTTTGAACGAGGACGGAAGAGGGATCGAATGGATGAGGAAGGTTGAGTGGAGAAGAGGGACAATAAGTGGGAAGGGATAAAAGCTGATAGTTATTGTGTTGAATTATTGGTTTATTTAGTTTTATTTATAAATAAATTTATGAATTGAAATTTTATGAATTTATACTACTACTACTAGTCATAAATAAGAACAAATTTATCGTTTTATGTTTCATTATTTATCTTTTAATCCCTACTGCTATTGGAAGAGTATATATTTTTGTAATATTAATTAACTTGAAAATTTCTAAACGCGTTGTCTAGGCGTAAATCACATCACCGTTGGTTCAAACAAATGTCAAAAAATATCAACATAACCTCTCAGCGTGGTGTTGGTAGTCTCGGGTTGTTGTTTTTTAGAAACTTTAGACGGATAAATTAAAGTAAATGGAACGCCTACTACTGCTCAAAATGTTATAAATGTCATAAAACTTGTTTCCATTTAGATTGATCAAACAAGAAAATGAGTTATCCTGAAGAGGATAATATTGATTGGACTCCGCCCGAGATTAGGAAAGAGTGTGATCGCTAGCTACCAAAAACAATTTTAAGAAGAGTTAGTTCACTCATCGCCCTGATGATGCCAACATTGTTAGCGAAACGTGCGTCGGTTTAATAAATTTAAATTTGTTTTTTTTGTGTTTTAGGGGAAATTACTAATTAAAAGTAGATATCGCTCGCTACACGCTTTTTTTTTTATTTTTCTCGTTTTGATAATATTTATGAGAATTTATTACTTGTTTTACCTCTCGTGTTAACTAACAAAACTATTGGCCGTAGTGTGCAGCCCCTCTAAGACTCCATGACATTAAATTCGTTATCTTCGTCTGCTTCTGTTTTTTCTTTATTAGAAACAACTCAAATTAGCAAGTGGCGAAGTTCACAATATGAAAAAGTTGATTTCTACTGATTAATAACGTAACATAAAAAACATAATCCTCAATGACCATTATTTATAGAGTTGCTATAGAGTCAGACGCTCTAAGCTAAGCTTTCTACGATTTCAAACTACGCAGTTGGACGAAATCAAACCTATTGTCTGCGTCGGATTTTGCTTATGGAATTAAATTTTAGAGCAGTGGCGCCGCTTCCATTGTCTCCGGTTTCGACTTGGCAAAGTTGCAATATTTCAAGAACATGTAAAGAGATCCGTGCTTAACATGCGTAGATGCGATATTTTGATTTCTTGAATGGCCACTTTAAAGCGTCCGTTATTCTGCCAAGTTCCCTTCATTCCTCTTAATTTAATGTAAATTGATCCTGAGCCAATGTTTGTTCAGGGTTCGGAACTTTTTCTTCGAAGATGCCCTCTTTAATTAAAACCTAGCGCTGTTTAAGTAAAAAGTCTCAACATGCATAAAAGCAACTTACGTTGACTGAGAAACGTCTTTTTAGCTACCTAGTTTTCCATACTGTGCATCAGTACAAGCTCATTGAACCACCAACAACCAAAAAGCGGTTGGCAAGCTTGTATAAACATTAAAGTTATTAAAGTTCATCCACATTTTAATCAATAATTAAGTTTAATAAACAATGAATTAGGTTTATTTGGTGTTGTCACTTTGTGATGCCCATCAGGAATGTTCACACCATGTAAATGTGGATCGAATTTTTTTTATCGCACGCTTTTCTACTTACAGTTTTGATTTTAGAAAAACCATTCATCGTATACTTCGTCTTCCGCTATCTGAATCGTGGAAAAGTCTTGATACATGTATTTTGCAGGACATAAATTAATTCTGGGACATTTCCAATATGTCTCACACACGTTTAGCGGTGGTGTGGTCACGGCAAAAGCTTGAGCATATTTGAGGTGGTTAAAACCCTTGTCATGTGGTCGGACATTATTTTATTAAGATAAGATTACACAGGGTTTTAAGTCTTGATGCTTCCGAACTTTGTGACCGTAAGGGTGAAGGGTCATAATAAAATAACTCTGACGAATATTAGAGGTGAAATATTTTAGGCGTACAACATAAGGAAAGCCAAGGATGTATAAAAAATTTAGCACGATTTAGCCTCGTGCTTCAAAATTCGTAGTCGCGCCTGAAAAGTGTCTTGATAGCGCACTTGTATCGAAATATACTATTGTAGGGAACTATTATATAAAAATAAATATTTGTTTGTTTGTATTTTATGCGCTCCTACACCGGTGGTTGACGGTTTTTTGACCGTTGGTCGTTTTTTTGAGCACAAATAATATTCGCAATGGGGAGTAACCCTAAAGTGAGACCCGGCGAAATTGAGTACTCGGATCAGATGTGATTTCCTTTATTTTTGGGGTGCAGTAACGCGCGCCAGGTACAAGCTAGAAGATAATAAAATATGTCTTGATTATTGTTACCCGAAAACTCAACATGCCTTTCACATCGGTCTGTTAGGTTCTTTTCAGAAACTTGTTCTCACAATGAGTATAAATTCCGCACTTCTCATTATTCGTTAAATTAACGACTTTAAATTGATTTTGAAAACAGGGTATTTTAAGAATTGTTACTGCGGCTGAATGTTATCTTCCAATATACTAATGTACTAGTGAAAATTTTGCAATAGTTTGGTTAGCTGCAGGAGTATTTCCTGTTGTTGTAAGTTCTTGTTTTGTCTAGTGACAAACAGCCCGATTTCATGTTGATTTGCGACTGGTCGCAAGTGCCGGTTGCTATGGAAACGTCTTAGCTATAACCAGACAGTCAGGATCAATTCCATGTGAAATGAAACAAGCTTTACTGCTTGGTCTTTAGTTAAGACGTCACTTGTGATCAGTCGCAAATCAACATGAAATCGGACTGAAAGAAGACCATTGTCGACGAAACACTTTGCATTCACCAATAAATTTTTGATTTCAAACAGCCTTTGAATTCTATTGGAAAAAGGGTACCCTTGGAAAAAGTGGAGTTCTAGCCTCCAAACAACAAAATATGTACTACAGTGGTGGAGAAATGAAAGCAAGAATCATAGCATAAACAATATTGGTAAAAGAAATCAAAACACTTTATCGTCGCCATAAGGGAACAGGGCTAATATGAAAATATGAAAAAAACGTGGTGTAATTTATTTACTTGTTACATTACTTAGAGCTACTAAGCCCGCAGAGTAAAGTTGGGTAGTCGGCTTTAGTTAGATGTTACTCCATGCAAGTACCTAACAAGAAGATTCTGGAGCATTGTCCGGGATTCTATACGGAGCAGTTTGCGCAACGAGCGATACTTTGATGGGGTGGGGTGATTCAATTTGGTGAGACCAGATCGAGGGTCCGTAGTGGTGCTGTAGGCTGCTCGTAGGTACGTAGGTGAGGTACGGCTCCATGCGAGAGGATATTAACGGAGTGCGTCGCTACTATTTCCATTGGAGTCTCCGCTCAGATCCAGTGTAGCACCTCGCTATTGGGCTTGTTCTGTATGTTTTCGAGTACGCCTTCGGTGTCGGATGGGGCCACGGGGCCGGGGGTTCTTCCGTCAAGCTCCTAAACAGCATCAACTGGGAAACGCGGTAGGTCCCCATGAGTCGTGGGGCTGGTCCAAAGACCCGATTTGTGGAGGTGGAGACCTCCTGGCGGGAGTTGCAGAGTGTGTGAGTCTCTACCAGGACCAATTCGTCGATCTGGAGTGTGTGGCTGGGTGAAGTTCTTTCCCATTTTCAGCTGGTGGGCGTTTTGTAGAAGCCCCATGAAAACGAGGACGTTGTGGTTGCGTGGTTGCGTAGAGCTAAACTGTATTAACTCCACTTTTTCGGAAAATGGGTTTTTGCACTTATCAATACAGCTTGTTTTGCTCTTTTGACTAGTATACAACACTAACTCCTACTTAATATGGTTTCCAAGTCGACGAATGATTAACGGAAATTAAAATCTTTAAACTGGTCTCTTGTAAAATTTCATTTTTCGACTTTATACAGTTTAGCTTTGGGATACAGATATATAAATCGCTGTGTGCTTGTATGTATGCTCCCTATGGATTCCAAAACGGCTAGACCGATTTTGATGAAATTTTCAGAAATTCTTTCAATTGGCCCCGGGGGTGATCCTGTGAAGTTTGGTAGCGATCGAATGAAAGAAATCTATGTAGTAAATTTTTGGGTGTAGCAACGCTTGGTTTTGGCCTAGGCCGTTGTCATGAGGTTTGGGTATTCAGGAGACGCTTGGGGCGACGTATTTAGGAGACGCATTCAGGAGTCGCAACACAAAAGACACAAAAGTAAAACAGATGTAATTTAAGGGCCTCCTTGGGACAGAGGGGCGTGTTTACCATAGGTGCTTCCTTGAGGCAGGGGGGCGTAGCTAAAATAGTGAGCCCCCTTTGGGCGGGTTGCGTAGCTACCAGCGGGCCCCCCTTGAGACAAGGGGCGTGGCTACCATTAGGGCCTCCTGTCTGGGGGCGTAGGTACTATAAATCATGAATCTTTTGGTGTAAGCTTAGGTTGTTGCACATTGGAAACTAAAACTTTATAAAATATATAATATGTATATAAAATGGTGACGTTGGCCAGACTCTTATTCAAGTTTTAGTTTGAAGTTTCAAGTCTCTAGTTTTGGCCTACGGCGTCTGCGCCTACCGCTGTGTTTAATATTTTTTTGTCCTACTTTCAATCTACTTTTGCTATCTTTATAAAGTTTTTCCCGTTTTCTCTATTTATAGCTTGATAGAAAGATCTACCCGCTGTCAAGCCACATTATCTGTTCAATCCTCGATTTCAATATTTGCCCATACAGTCTACACCTCGAAAATCTAACGGTGATTCCTCTATAGTTTTCACAGTGCATGTTGATACCTTTCTTATGAATCGCTGACGTAATCTATTTTCTACCCTTCTGGAACATCTGATCATCTTAAGCAATCACTGATAACGTCAGTGACAGCTTCCAACGTCACTGTAGGGAATTCCTAACCAGCTCGATAGGTGTACCTCCAGAACCCGACGACTTATTGTAACTTGCGTGACTCTAATGGCCCGAACCACACGAGACACGGCTATTCAGAGGGTCTCATAATTCTAAAGTAATTTATGGCTCTAAGGTAATCACAAAAATCATGATCGAAAATACACGGTCGGAACTCTATCATCGGACATTGAAGCCGATTGATAAGCGGGTGGATGCAATCAAATGGAGGCCAATTTTTGAGAATTTTAATTGCTTTGAAACAGGGAACCCGCGGGGAATACGAGACTAGCTAAGCGAAGCAACCAGCAGGATAGTCTGAGTACTACTTTCTCGAAAGCACTTGTGTTTCAAAGTAACTATATTATCATAACAATGGGGTCGTCCCACAATTTTCAAAAACAGATTTTCTAGAAACTAGACCGAAAAATATTATACCTCTATTTTTTTGTTTATTGCCGCGCCTTTGTGTGACGTCAACACGGGACAAAATTCACCAGACAGAATTCAAAGTTACTAGACGTGCGGACTAATGAGAAGCGTAGGAACCAATGAGAATACTCCCCCGAAATTACATCACTAGAGGCGGTAAATGTACAGCGTTTGAAACTGCTAGCCGAAATTGCGATTTTTAATACGCTTTTTTATCTCACAAAACAAGTTTATGAAACAACAGAACACGTTTTAGGGCTTCATGTTATATAGTCAACGACATGCTATAGTTGAATTCGTCAAATTCAATTGAGGGGGACGACCCCATTTTGTAAATTGTTAACGTGTTTGAAAAATACTAAATAGTGACTGATGTTCTCTACAAATCATGGTGTTAATAGGGATGTGTTCACTATTCCCTCTTTTGTCTCCTACGCACCATTGCGCATGCTTGGAATGTCCCGTTGCAAACACTTGCGAAAGCGTGTGAATGTAAGTGCTATGTGATCACACAGTTCTCAGACGAGTCCGTAAGCACATTCAAGGAACAACTCTTGGCGCGTCGAAAGACTGCATCATTGGAACGGGACGCTCCAAATACGTACGATAGAACGCTAGTGTAATGGTACCTAAGCACAAGCCGCTTGACCACTTTGACACTTGTACCTTTCACAACTCTGTAGTTGTCCGATTTTTTCGCGCATGTTTCCCTTGTCTGAAATCAGTGAAAACATTCCTATTGACAAGATGATGCTTGGCGACCAGTTTGCAAAGGAAAACAAGACACAAGAAAATTCTTTGCGCTCCAAGTATGAACCTTCTAGCTTCTTATAACGTCGTTTGTCAATAAAAAAAATATTTTGTTATGATGAGAATAGTTTTGCATTGTGAAGTGTTCTACACTCAGTTAGAAAAAGAGCCTTAATAGAATACGACTTTCCAAACTAAAGTGCAGGAAAACGAGCACAATAGACGAACCTTTCCAATACATTATAGTGCTCAAGCATTACGATTTCATACATAAATTGGAAAGTCATTTTTGTCATAGGTTTGCCCTAATTGTCTCAAGTATTCTGAATCAGAGCATTATTTCATCTCAATACTTTTTATTTCATTAATATTCATGTTACGTGAACTGTGGGGGCTACCGTCACAGCAAAAGTTTTGCTGCATCCAACTCACCCTGTATATTCGTGATACATGTTTATACGGTTTTTGTTTTTAGTATTCAAACAGACACGACCACTGTTATTATTTGGCTTTGCTGCAAAGTTACCAGTTTTGTTTATGGGTAAAACGATTGTTCCAGATTGTGAGTTATTCAGCTGGATTTCATCTGCGACGTGTCGTGCCATATATTTCTATTATACCTACACAATGATTGTGATTGACAAAATACCTGCGCTGAATCTGTTTTATTTTCAAACCGATAGTCTTTTCGGTTGGTTAATTTCGTTAACTTGATTTAAAAATAATATCATTGTTATTTAAATTTTATATTATTTGTAACCCTGTATATTGCTTGGTTGCAATGCATTTTCAACTTTTGGTTTCTCCGTTATTGCTTCGGATACAAAAATGAATAATTTGCTGAAGTAGCAAAGTAAACAAAAATAATTAAACACAACATTCCTAGCTAATAAAATTTGAGTGCTTATTTTGGGGGAAGACACCTACTGTAGTGTAATAACGGTAATTTAGATTTTATGTTTTGGGTAGGATTTCCTGAATAATTTTGGAAGAGACGTTTCGATTTTAATTTTTATCCAAATAGGAATGTGTTCTTTCTTTTTAGTATTTATTCGTTCCATGTGGTATTTATGCATCAAATGCCGATACACGCTCCAGTTAATAGATACAAAAATTATTTCTTTTTAATACAAAAAAATATACGATACCCTGTCATTTAAACTTGTTTATCATCACAAGATAACGGAGCTCCGAAAACAACTTTAACATGAAATTCAAGACAACACTCAATTTGCCTAAAAGAAATTTTACGTAGAAAATTTTCTCTTGTTTTTTATATGCTTTAATCATTTAATAATCCCTATAAACGTGTTATAATTAATGGAGAGGTAATTGTAATGGCTTCTGTTGTTTTATTTGTAAACGCTTTACTCTCATTGTTTTTTTGCTTATCTGTTAGAGAGAGAAGGTTTTATGGAAAGGGTTATATTTTACCTCCATGGCATAACGTTTTCTGGTCTCTTGGTTATTAAGGTGTACCCTCCACAAAGCACGGAGAATTACGACGCTATTGTTTTTCTTCTAAATTAACATGTTTGAGAAGGAATATAATATGAGTAACACAAACACAACATGGGCAACACAAAGTTGAGTGAAATAAAAATAATATTATCCCGAGTAAAAATAAAGCTGGAGTGCATTTTAGGGAGATTAATGCACGACAAATTCCAGAAAATAGTTATTTTTTGTTGACCGATTATTAAGAGCCAATTTAACGTTTGATTTTGACTAACAAATCGATCGTTAATGTACCTCATTAATGCACTTTAATGCACGATTTCGCAATAATTAATTCATAGAAATTTTTTGCCTTAACAGGATTCAAACCCGCGTCCTATAGGTTGTGAATCTGCGTTTCTATCCATACACCCATTTGCGTGTCAGTTTTGTATGCAACAAACTGAAACATGCATTATTCAATACTGCATCCAATATAATTCAGGATTTTCTAGCTATTTTTTTTGTAATCAACTCGTATGGTAATGTGCGATTAATAAAATCGACATTTAAAGGCATGAGCGACCGTAGGGACGTAAACAGCCTCGATTAATAATCCCCTTCATTAACACACTTGTTTATTGCGTTAAATAACTAACGAGTGAGCAACAAAATTTGTGATCGTAGGAACCTTTGAATCCAAAATTTTGAATCGATTCTTGATCGATACGATTATGTAAAAGTCATCGAGTTGTCAAATCTGATTTGAAATAAAAATCTGTTTTTTTTTTTTGCAAAAGTTCACTTGAGAAGGACCCGTACAATCTTATTTTTGTACTCATTGCTTATAGATACCTATTTTCCGTTTATGATTTATTTTTGATTTGTTTTCTGGTTTGATTAGTTACAAAAAATATTGTACCAAACTTATTTGGAAGGGAAATTTCCCGCATTCGCACTAAATGCAGCACTCCCTTCGGTCAAATTGCTCATGCGGGAAATTTCACTTTCCAAACACGTTAGGTAAATAACTATTATTCCGTTATTATTTTAGCCTCCAGGAGATATCCCAGATGGATTTGGGGGGACCCTTACATTCTCTCATTATTGCAGGACCTGTATTACATCCTCTTGAAATAGAGTATCTTGAGCATTGTAAGGGCGCAATAAATTTGAATTATTCACTCTTGTTATTTCAACATTATGCAGTTATAATGTCCTAACTTTCTTCTCTAAAGCCTCGTTTTCACTGAAGAAACATTGAACTTTTGTGTTTCTGTTGATTGTTTCCGAAAATGTTTCTAAAAGTTCCCAAATGTTTCTGAATCTTCCTCATTGTTTCGGAAACAAATGTTGATTGTTCCCTCCTCCATTTTGCTGCAGCTTTTCACATCAGTGGAAACACTGAGTTGCGCTTTCTCAAGCTACAACTATAGGCGACTTTCAGTTGCTCAGATGGAAACACAAAGTTTATGTATGTTCCCAATTCCTTAGTGGTTGCCAAAGATTTCCGAAACACGCGACAAAGGGAAACACAAAGTTCCTCAATGTTTCTTCAGTGGAAACGGGGCTTGAAACGGACAACAGTTTTGACGCAGAAATTTTTGACAGTCAGAGAAAATAGGTTAAAAGTTTGGCAATTAATGTAAACAGTAAAGTGAAAGAACCGATATACGTTTAGCCAACTGCGATCACGAATTTTGTTGCTCATTCGTTATTAAGGTTACGTTGAGAAACTTTATTGTTTCAATTAAAATAGAAATGGAATAGAAAAAAAGCTCACTGTAAATCAATGTTATTATACAAAACATATATAGTTAATAATACATATTATATAAAGTGGAGAAAAAAGTGGTTAAGAGAAAACTATATATAAACTATATAAAACTATATACAGGTGTCCCAACTAAAATTTGTACCCCCCAACAATTCCAATTTCGATAGACTCGGAAGAAAACGCTCAATTTTGTTATCCAGGGGGGGCCAAATTGTACTAAACTTTCAAGTCTTAGATCTCACCCCTTTAGCCAGGGGAGCCACCACCTTAAAAAATTTAAATGGTATGGGGGGTCGTGTAATACATCATTTTAAAGGTAAATCAATTCTCTATCCAAACCTACTTTTTTCGATTCGTTTCTACAAAAAAGAGCATAAGAATTTGTTATTTTCCAAATCTACATGAAATACTTTTGATTTGGAAAATAACAAATTAATGCTTTCTTTTGTAGAAACAAATCGATAAAAGTAGATCTGGATAGAGAATTTAATAAGCTTTAAAATGATGTATCACGCGACCCCTTATGCCCTTTAAATTTTTTTAAGTGGGTGGCTCCCGTGGCTAAAGGGGTGAGATCTAAGAGTTGAAAGTTTGGTACAATTTGATCCCCCTTGATAACAAAATTGACCTGTTTGAGCGTTTTCTTCTGAGTCTTTTGAAATTGGAATTGTTGGGGGGTACAAATTTTAATTCAGTATTTTATGTAGATTTGGAAAATATCGAATTCATGATTTCTTTTGTAGAAAGGAATCGATAAATGTAGGTTTGGATGGAAAATTGAATAAGCTTTAAAATGATCTATCACAGGACCCCCATGCCATTTAAATTTTTTAAGGGGGTGGCTCCCCTTACTCAAGGGGTGAGATCTAAAACTTAAAAGTTTGGTATAATTAGGTCCCCCTTGATAACAAAATTGACCTGTTCGAGCGTTTTCTTCTGAGTCTTTCGAAATTAGAATTGTTGGGGGTTACAAATTTTAGTTGGGACACCCGATATATTAGGAGTATATTAGTAAATTTCCATTCTGAGTAGGCGATAGAAAAATAGTCATGCTGATGATCATCATGATAGCTTATTTTTTAAATGTCATGTTATGGTTAAGGTTAGATTTTCTGGTTGACGTTTCAAACTGACAGCTATAAGCAAACGAAACAATTCGCCGGGGACCTACATTCAAATTTCAAGGCTTACCTAGAATGGAAATTTAAAGAATCGCACGTTATAATATCGAGCGATCAAGCTAATTTGTAATCGAGTCATTGAGGTATCAAAAAATTTAGGAAATAATTTTTTAAACAAATGCGAAAAAAATTTAGCCTCCACAACTTATTTGTTTATTGTTAATTTAAATTTTTTGCCACATCTGATGAAATCTTAGTTCGGTATAACCTGAACCACTGCCATCAAGTGTCAAATGAATTTGAAGAATTAACTTAACCTCAAATCTCAGTATGTTGCCGCTTGCGTTGTTGATGTTGGTTGTTGTGTTATTTTTGTCTAGTGAAACAGTCTCTCTACTGTATAAAATCAGTTCTTTTAAGAACTTCATTTGTTCATTGCACAAAGCGTTTATGATTGAGTCGTATTTTCGAAAAAATTATTTAAAAAATTTCATTTACCGAAAGCCTCTTCATAATTTACAAGAATTAAGGCTCAGAATCACCGAAAAAATTAATGAAATCAATAATAATCCAGATATGTTACGAAATGTTATTCAAGGTGTTAGACGAAGGGCTCATTTGTGCTTAGACCAAAATGGATAACATTTTTAGCATTTATTATAACAGTAAGTGATCTTTCAATTGACACATAATTTGACAGTTATAAGTGCAGTTTAAGTGCACGACATACGTTTTCGGATCCATGGATGACTCGATTACAAATTATCTTGATCGCTCCATATAAAAAGACAGCATAATGTAAAAATGTTCACAAATGCTTTCACAGTTTTAGAAGTTACAACTTTATATGTAACCTAATTTTTCTGTTGATTGTAGCAAGATCATACCCCATAAATCCAGCGATGTCAATATCCTGAATTGTCGTTTCCACCTTTCATAACTTTCCAGTCCGTACAACTCGCTTTGATCTGATCAAGTTTAAAGCGAAGCTCTCCCACCCTACAACCAATTGTGGGCCTACTTAAACTTTAACCCACAATGACAAAGTTAACTTGTTTGGGAACACCGACACAACCGCCATTTTAATGAAAACAAAGGATTCTTTCCCTGTTCTATTATAATTAAATTCTGGGAATGTTTGAAATCCAATTACAATAGGCTACGTAAAATCACAAAAACTCCAACGAGACTTCGCCAAATAAACTTTTTTCCATTCTTCTGTACGTCTGTCTGTTTTTCATTTTATTTTAAACGAAATTTGCTTAGGCATTGTTCGGGGTGATTTAAATATTTTGTAAACAAAAAAGTTCTATTGAGCGTGTGAAGGACGCTCGTAGAATGTGGAGCATGATTCGGCTGAAAATGAAAGAAGGGAAAAATGACGGAATTTAAGGGAAGGAATGCAATCGACATAAAGTTGGTCCTATTAAACGAATACCATCTCATCCCAGCTCTATTCATTTTAGATTCTATGTCACACACAACGAGGGCACTTTTCCACCTTTTCTTTATACACCTTATGAACAAATTCAATTATCTCACAGTTCAAGCGTTCTCTTTATGAAAATAAATCCGGTGCTATTATCTTAATTTAATTATGCATCCTAGCTGCTGTTTAAATTTCTCGGTATAAATTGCACCAATTATTTTGTACCGGAACAAGAGAACAAAAGCTGCGGCTTAGCTTACCAAGAACAAGAAGACCAGTAGAAAAGTGTACGACATTTCTAAAGTGCCGTATAAAGTACTTATTTTTGATCAATAATAATGTATAAGTAGTTAATACCGTAACTCTTTACTCTAACATATCATTTTATCCTATAAGTATAAAAAA
Organism: Diaperis boleti; assembly: GCA_963583935.1. NCBI lineage: Eukaryota > Metazoa > Arthropoda > Insecta > Coleoptera > Tenebrionidae > Diaperis > Diaperis boleti. The sequence goes on along the minus strand of OY757242.1, from coordinate 41,690,718 downwards.
TGCTTCATTTTCTGATAAAATCGTTTTGTGCGTTAAACGAACACGACCATTTTTTAAGATTCCCTCGTTCCGGCTTCCCACTTCTGAACGATCTGATGGTTATCGGACAAAGGTATTGATTGCAGCCATTCTTCTTTCCCCTGGTCTTTATTTTGTTAACATTGTTCTCTTAATTGTATTTGCTCTACGGTGTCGTGGTTTTATTGAAAATTGCTGCGTGACACATTTTTAAACGGGGTTAAAAGTTTCTAAAATTAAACGAGTTGCTGTCACCCACCCTCTCTGTGCGGAAACTATTATGTCAACCACGTTGTTACTTAGTCGGCAAAAGTCCAGAAGTATCTCGCTAATCCAGCTGGAAAGCTCTTACTTTTTCATACGGCTGCTACTGATCCCGTATTCAGCACTATTATTAAACACCGCTACTAAGCGTCTGAGGATTCTTGAGATGTAGCTGAGGGTGAAATTTTTAATGATCTAAAATCGAATGCGTTGCAAGAAATGGAACAAAAAATAAATCGAGAGAATGGAACATTGGCGAATTTAAATTAAAGATTACCCTTTACCCTCCCTGTCACAGAATTTTCTTAATCGTTAAAGTGAGATATTTTCATGTTCTCTTCAGAAAATGAAATTTATCTGTCAATTTAATAAAATGAAATTACAAATTCTGGGAGGGCAATGATTCATAAACTCATGATCTTAATCCCATTGATTTATTTCTTTCCATAGAAACTTAATTTTAAGAAAGCTATACGAATACATGCCGATTGGTTGACAAATGGTATGTATGACAACCATGTTTGGGAGCTTTCTCATGACAGTATAATGTTAATACAGGGTGACTGATAAAAAACCTTTGATGCTTTATCTTGCTTATCACTTAATAACTTCCTGCGTTTTTTTGACATTTAATTTTTGACAGTCAAATTCATTTTTCCAAACTACACTGTATCTATTTTTCTATTCACTCTTGTCTTTGTACAGGGTGTTACAGAAATAGATATTAAAATTTTCATCCGTAATAGAACTCATCATTGTCAACAATTTCAACCCGTATGGGAAGCTTTGACGTTAATTTAGTTACCCGCCACTGAACCGCGCGGCTGATCGATAATAATCAGAACAAAAAACTTTAGAAAACAATCTAAACCCCCCGACGTAAATAAACTAAATTGACCCACGAAACGGCTTTATTTCAACATCCAATGCTATTATTGATGAAAAATGGAAATTGTCTCTCTGGTGAAAAAGGAATAATTAGTTGATAAAAGAATAAATAGAAAATTTGGTTCCTGGTTTCTATTCACGAATCTGGCGCTTTCGAGTTAAATCTTCAGGTAAACACCAATAATGCACACAACATCAACAAAACTTTAAAAATATATAAAATATGTAACACGTTGTTTTTCTATTTGAAAATATACTGAGTGTTAATTCCCATTTATCAAAATTTGTCATTACATCGTGTGAACAAAAGGCCTAACGTCTTTAACACATTAAAATTTTAATATTAAGTGCTTTACCTGTTTTACAAAATTACTCCTTGGATGGCCAGTTATGTTGGTCGAGAGAGGTATCGAGTATCGAAAGGTCATGTTGCAATTCTAAATGGAAAATGATTTATGAACAACTAATCCTAATTAGATTCGTCAATCTTAAATTGTAACCTTTTCTGAGTCTTTCAAATCAACAGATTAGAATTAATACTTTGAGTTCGTCATTTACTGATCAACTGATGATACTGGTTTGTTTTAGAACCTGAATACTTAATCATATCAATTATCAATTGTCTCAATTATCAAACATATCAATTATTATTAACATTTCGATTGAGCTCTGCCTAGGTAGTTAGGAGACCTTAGACACTCAAGTAATAGCAAGCAGTGCAATGGAGCTGTGGGAGACCCCAAACGTACAAACGCGGTCCTTCTTTGACCGGGGAAACCCAGAGCTCCTGCCTAGACTATTACTGAAACGACTAGAAGTGAGTCGTGCAATGGGCGGTACCTGAGCATCATAACGATACCCCTGCTAACGATGGCACGTGGTGACATACTGATAATGATGTTGATGATGATGATGCTGGCAAGATGGTAGAGATGATGATGACGAGATGGTAGAGATGATGATGGCAAGATGGTAGAGCTGCTGATGTAAGAACAGCTACTCTTCAGTCACCACGGTGTAGATATCTGAAATGTACCACCCCGCTCCATCTTAACTAGTTTTAGGCCTATCAAAAGGATGTGCAATACCATCACGGGGTATCCCCTGATAGAGCCTTTGTCCGCGTGACCGTCTGGGCTTTACCCTACCTGAGTCATGACTAACTGGTTCAACTCCGACAGTAGTATCCGTGCAATGGATTAAACTTAATCCGGACTCGTACTGCCAGCATACTCAAAGAGTACAAAATCAATACAAATGGAGAACTCTAGAATTCATCCTGGAGATATCATAAATCTCCCCAAAGTGCTGATGGGCCAGTGCAATGATCAACGATCTCCCACCAGCACCCCCAGTAGTCCTTGGATTCACATTGGGAGGTCGGCAGAATAATTACAGATTAATTAACTTGACGTCAAGGCTCAATCTCAATAATATCTCTTGTACAAAACTCATAACACAACAATGACTCATTTAATGAATCAACCAGTACTTCATTATCAATAATGTCTCTTGTACAAATATCATAACTCAACAATGACTCAATTAATGAATCAACCAGTACTTCAATCTCAGCAATATTGCAAAATAACTATAGTACTCTCATGATAATATCAACTTGCAATTGGTTAACAGTTAAATGTAAATTAGAACGGACTCACCAATCTGTTGTCTGGCAATTTCACAGCAATAAATCACTCAAAACACTTTAACTTAGACTCAGAAATGATTACAAATGCACCTGGATTATTTGCTCAGTGAAAACCTCACCTCAATCACTTTTGAATTAATCTTAAAGCAAACCTCGATAATGAACACTTGTTTGAATGAAGAACAAAGCAAGACTGACTACAGTTTCTCAATATGTGTTAATTTTGGGGCGAGTCGCCGATAAAAACCCTCTTAAACATTCCAAAAAAAGCTAATTTATGGGTCTGGTAACGTTATGTAAACAAAACTCCCTCTTGGGTGATTTTTATCGTTGACAAGCTTATTTTCTACAGGGCGAAGTTATTTAAAAATTACAAAGTGACTAATTAAAATTGGGTCGACCGGGATGGTGTTACAAATATAATAATAAAAGACCGCCCGCTCTCGAAAAACTGATTTCAGGTATCGCACGGTAGTTAGGAAAAAAATTAGAATGTTGATCAGCAGACCGAGTTTTTCTGGACAAAAACAATTGCTTCTCAGTAGGTCAATTAAAAATAGGTATCCGTTATGCAGAGAAATGATAAAAAAAGTTTTCGTAAAAATGATAGATAGAAGTTCTGTTACCGGTTAAAATTTTGATACCTATTTCTGTTACACCCTGTATATAAAAATTCAGCCTGCGTATGTTTGTACTAGCAAAACTCGAAAAGTAGTCTGTTGATTGACTTGAAATTTTGATTTCGTTGCATTCAAATAAGCGCGTTTTTAATCACATTCTGAATTTGAAAATTGGAATGCCAATCATATTATTCCGAAACATCAATCAACCAAAGTTATGCAATGGCACACGATTATTAGTAAAAAATTGATGAACAAGTTCGAGTTCAAAGGACGTTTAGCGCCATTTTACTTATTGAAGTAAAAATATGTGCGCTCGAAACTTAAATTGCACATCAAACGAAAGCTGACTTTCTCTAATTACATTTTGCAAAAAAAAGCGATAAAAATCTTTTTTACATTTATATAGATAGATTAGATGTTGATGGCTGTGATGGAATTAGTTCCCCTCACCGACACTTAGACCACACGGCGGGCCCATTCTGTCGTGTCCCTCATTTTGAATAATTTACGTAAGAATTTTCGGGAAAATTCTTTGAAATGTAAAACGGCTCTAAGACTATGTTTCTATTAAGGTTTTCATTTAGTGAGAGACAAATTTCTTCCGATGTTGAAGTGAGATAAAATCTTGAATTTTGGCCGCGAGATGCTGCAACCTCGTTCAGAATAGAAGAACTAAAATGTCTGGGTCGGATTTGGTTTGTGGTATTACAGTGTACTTTTGCTTTTGGGGACAAACGAACAACCCATGTTATTTGGAAACTTTAAAAATGAATATTGATGACCTGGGTGACCATATTTCTTTACAATAGGGACTTTCGCCGTAGTAAGGTCATAGATCTCTGACAGAAGGTTCTCTTGCGGCATGTTCTCTGCCGGGCGTTAAAGATAACTTTTTTGTTTCTGAAGATTATCGCTTGAAATTTTGATAGATCTTTGCAGCTAGAGAGCGATTTTTTTAAATTTGTAAATGTGAAAAATGATTGCGGGCAAATGTATTGACCGCACGGAGAACGGGGTACAAACTTCTCGTCTGGTCAAGATTGTGGAATTCGGAATCAAAATTGTTCTGATTTTTGACATGTGCAATTAAAACAGCGTGGGGATGATTCACTGTGTGTGGAGACAAGTCGTTGCAGATTTCATTCGGATTCATTAGCGGCGTGTTCAATATTAACAATATTAACATTATTAACAATAATAACAACAATTAATTATTAATAATTAACAAATTCATAATTAACAATTATGTCTGATTTGAGGAATATGTCCTGTGAATTTTTAGGAAAATTTATTGAATTGTATTATAGATTATATTTCGGCATCCATTCCTTCAGATATCACTGAGATAATAACAACGTAGTACGGTCCTGTGCTACTTCGGTCACAATGTTTAAAGCGCATGCCCCCTTCCCTGCTGTCCTGGCCATTCGAGTCATTGTTGGTTTTGTGCTTCTGTGAGTCACATCGCACCACAGCTGGTCTGGTTTGTATAATAAATTCTCCTTATTTATATCAATTTCTTATACACGCTAACTTAGGATGTGTACTATCTTAGCTAATTTTCAAAGTAGCTTAGGATAATGACCAGCAGGTCGTCATTCTGAAGTTTCGTCGCGGCATTTTCATCGAGAAATTCAGAAGTTAAAGAAGGACGGCGCAGATGGCATCGCCAACATTATATGGGCGTGATTCCACGGTTCGCACTCGATCTCCAAGCCGGTAGCATTGCGAGGGCAACACTCGAGACAACGTTCATGTCAGGGGCGGCGGCACATAGATCGGCGACAGAGAAAACCGACAGTGTGCGGAAGCGATGATGGCAGCCCGCGAGGCGTCGCGTCGCTTCCTCGCCACCCCACCGACTCTCCGCCAGCAGGAGACGCCCAGCCTGCCGTCGAGGCCGATCTCATCTCCATTGAGTTGGGGGATGACATACTAAGAATTCTAGGAGGCGAACCAGAACAGCCCTGCACCTAGTCAAAGGTGCAAAAGCACTTCCGGCTATCTGACACCCGATTCTTTAACAGGGTGTGGTCTCCTGTTTTCCTCGCTACCGGCTACCGCTCAATTGCGACAGGTTGATGCTGCCGATCGTCAACCCGGAAGTGGCAGCCATTATGTCGGCCGCCCACACACATCGCGTGGCTCACTTTATGGGTTCCTAGAAACAGCTCGGCGCACCACTGTCCGTCTTAGAAAAAGGTATTTCACTAATAATAAATAGAGAAATCAGAAACTCTTCCAAAGCCTTAGGGAAGAAAATCTCCCCTAGGTGACTCTGGCCGCCTCCTCTCACATTATTTTACGACATCAGCTCGTCTCGATGGTTTATATTCTCCCAATCTTAAACAAATCATTTAGGACCTTGAGCGAGAGCATTCATTCTGGAAAATTTTATTCCGGCCAGATTTGGGAGGGAAACATAAACAAGGAAAAATCTGGAAACCAGGGAGAATGCTCCTACCTTTTCAGGCCTGTATCAGACAAATAGAGGTTTTGCAAAAGAAAGAAGTGGGGGGCACAACCCTACTCTCGTACCATAACAAGACCTTTAAACAGGTATCACTCGGTTCCTCAGAGGGAGACGAAACTTCCACGGGCGCGTCCCTCGAGGGAGTAGAGAGAAGATCGGCGTGAGAAACGGCGCTATCATCAGAGACGCTAGGTAAGCCTGGCGGGGCGCTTAAAATCTTTTCACTCTGCGTGGCAACAAATCACCGCAAGTTCTGTCAGCTTGAGCTAGATACAGTTACCATTTGTAGTAATTTCAACACAACACGCCCCGGCCGCAATTTTTGACCAGGGACGCTCCCCATATGCACAAATGCGTCGAGGAATTAGCAATTGGGCCATTAATCCCAGTTTTCCTGCGCCAGGTCAATTGATTTCCAGCTCATTTCTCGCCAAAAATCATCAGGCAAAAAAAAAAACGTTTCATCCTTAATAAATAATAATAATAATAACCTCATGGTTTTGAGGAGTGGCTATGATGCACGAATAGGACCTGACCAGCAAGGAACCCCGTGAAGGTCGGAATCACGGGGAGCTCCTTCTGGTCAATTTAAAAAAAAAAAAAAATTAAAAAAAAAAAATAAAATAAAAATAAGTTCATTCAAACCGTACACTTTGAGATGGACGATATTCGCACTGCACTGCGTCTCATTTCTGAGAGCTGTTTAGAGCTTCCATTGACCTCAAGGACGCCTACTTTTTAATTTCAATCCGTCCAGTGATCAAAATTTTTACGTTTCCAACACGAGGGCCAACGTTATCAGTTCACCTGTTACCCTTTTGTACAGGCCTCGGCCCCTTAAGTTTTCACCAAGTTAAAAACTCATAGTTGAAACACTTCGATCCAAGGGAATTTTATCTAGCTGGACGATTTCCTGAGCTTGGGGGCGGATTATGGCGCTTGTTCCAGGAAGGTTTTTCTCGAACTGTCGATTTAGTAGTCTCTAGGTTTTGTTCTAAACTATGAAAAAATCATCAGGTTTCGTCATAACGATGAAAGACAGATCTCCGTTGGTGGCATCAGAACCTACATAAGGTTTTTAGTGGAAATAGGAAATTTGTCCTAAAGATTTTTCGTATGTCTTTGGGGTGCTGGGAACACGAAACGCCCTTATTCGTGGTGGACATTGAGCGATCGCTTTTACATAAATATTTTGGTTTTACAAGCTTAGGGCTTCAACGTTTTGCTGACATCAAGTCTCAAACACCGCTCGTGGTGTTCCACAGCTCAATCCTGAATCAATACCGTCTGCAGTATTGGAAAAAACATGTTTCAGTTTGTCGTCAGCGAAATGTCGGCAATCATGTGTAGCGATTAAGAAGTAGCGCAATTGCAGGCAATATTGACTCAGGCCAATGGCTCTGTCGTGAGAAGGTGAGCAGGCTGGATCCACAACCTAAAAGACGCGGATTCGAATTCCGTTAAAGCAAAAAAAAAAATGTATGGATTTCTTAATGTAAAATCGTTTGCTTCGCCCGATCGCACTTTTCGTAACACTCTCTTAAGGGATTCACCAGCTTGCTTCCCAAGTCAAGTGTCCGTAAAGAAGTTTTACTTCAAAAAAAAAAAAAAAAAAACGATCGTGAATCCATTGTCCAATCCACAGGAAAGTTTGTAGCACCAAGCGTCAACTCGTTCGCATCTTAGTGCAAACAAAAAAAAAAAAAACGTTAAATAACTTCATACTTTAGAGGCCCTACCGTCTTTGGCGTCAACGCCTTTAAATATGACTGGGCCGATTTTTATTTTTACCCATTTTTTCCTTTTGTATTACTTTATGAAAGATACAAAAATACAAAAATTTCTCCACGACCAAGCAGAGGGAGGGCATTCCTATTGTCGCCTATTGGATCTCTCAACCCTGGTACCCCCTTTTTTCACCCAGGTCTCTGTTAGCACTCCAATCGTGTTCCCTCCAGGTGAACACAACCCGACTTGTCCTTTACACCAATTTTCATCCACTGTGGCGACAAATTTTCCTGGGGGCCACACGTGTCTCAACGAAGCCTTCCGCCGCTGTGGTATCCCCTAGAAAGTCATAGAGACCATGCTCGCCTCTCTAGCTCCCGTAACACTCACAATACAGTTCGTCTTCCAATTGGCACTTTTACTCCTCCCAAAGCATTTCACCATTGGCAGGTAAGGTTTTGGAAGGTCCGATTTTCCTTCCAACACCTCTTGAGTCAGGGACAACAGCGATACGGCTTTTTTAATGCATAGCGCTCGGCGCTATCTTTCCTCCTGCCAAGACATATTCGTGAAGATCACAACATCAGACGTTTCATAAGGGGCTGGTGAGTTTACGTTTTGCCCGTCCTCGATATGCAACAACCTGGGACCCACAACAGGTGCTCCGGCTCTGGTAAGACACATGGACTTACACCTTGCCGTATTTACACAGGAAGCTTGTTAGCTTGTTGTTGCTGACTATTCTTCATCGACTAGAAACAATTTCCCTGATACGTCTCTCGCGCTTTGCTAGCCATGACGAAGGTGTTCATATTCTCACTTCGAATCAATTAGTCGTCGCTTTGGGACCAAATCAACTAGTCTTGAATCCAATATTTTTTCCAGAAAACCCAAGAGTTGTTAGTGGCTTAGTTGCTAATTGATATGACGTACTTAAGATCAGAACGAGGACTTTTATATACAAAATAGGAAACCCTACAAGGAAGTCACGAAACAGACTCTGAGCCGTTGAGCAAAGCCATATCTCCTTCAATCTGGTGTCTATATAGGTCTGTTCAACCCTCACTCGACACGGCCCGTTATACAAGCACCTCGACAGCTTGTCGCCTGGGTACATCAGTCGATATTTGATCCAGGGTGGACCGATTCGAGAGCTCTACAACATTTGTTCGATTTTATCATCGCCCTCTGCTCGAACCGTCATTATGCAACCACCATTTTGAAGTTCGTCTTCGCCTGAACGGCGAGAGTATATTTTAATTTCATTTATTTTTTTATTTTATCACTTTTCTTGGTTCCCGGTTTTTTAAAACCATGGCCAAGAACCTTTTCAATGGACCGTTTTATTTGGCAAGTAAGCTTTAAACATCTACGTTGTTATTATCTCAGTGATATCTGAAGGAATGGATGCCGAAATATAATTAAACGATCAAACGAACTTACCTGTGAAGTTCGATCGTAATTATATGAGGCATCCATTCCGAAGATATCACATCCCACCCTTCCCGCAACCCCACTCGCAAATAAAACTCATATACTTTCAAACAATGACTCGAATGGCCAGGACAGCAGGGAAGGGGGCATGCGCTTTAAACATTGTGACCGAAGTAGCACAGGACCGTACTACGTTGTTATTATCTCAGTGATATCTTCGGAATGGATGCCTCATATAATTACGATCGAACTTCACAGGTAAGTTCGTTTGATCGTTTAATTATTTCATTCATCATCGTTTACAACCAATCTTAAGACTTTTAAATTTTTGTATTATAGTGATAATTCGATAATCCTCTATGTTCCTTTTTCAAATATGTTTTTATTGTTTATTTTCAAGGCAACGCTGAATACTATTTATAGTGTCACATGTTTTAGTTTTATTATGTCAAATTTCAACATGAATCGTTTTGGGGAACATTCTTTAATATTTTTTTTTATTAATAAACAAATGCTGATATGGGGTTTGTAATAAAGTCTTACCCTGAAATAAGATGCCTTTTTTCGATTTTTCATAACCGCATATTCAAATAATCAAAACTAAACCGGTGAAATTCAATAAAAGTCAAGTCCGCTGCAATCAAAACTATCTTGATTTTTGGCGTGTGCAATTAAAACCGCGCGGGGATAATTCACTGTGTGTGCAGACAAGTCGTTGCAGATTTCATTTCAATAGGCCTTATCATTGGACCGACATGATAGGTTCACTCCGGCAGCGCGAAAATCGAGATGGAGACGTTGGTCCATCAGTAGTTGTTAGTTGTCATTCTCAATGTTTGTGTTTTCGTGGAGATTGAGACGTGAAGTGGCTGGTTGCTAGGCAACGCTGTCGTCGCGTTGAACGGCGTGGGGCATGCGCAGTATACCGCAGGCTCAGGATGATAAGGGCTATTCATTAGCGGCGTATTCAATATTAACAAATAATAACAAAAATTAATTATTAATAATTATTATCAATTAATCAAATTCATTGAATTATATCATATATATATACTTTCCTCCCTATCACATACAGTGTGATGATAAAGTTTGAAACAAAATCATTAATTGCGTTATGTAATGTTAATCGCTCGGCCAGGTCAATTAAATTTTTTTTGTATGCCACCTGCTATGCAATTTAAAAAAAACATTTTTAATTGCTTGCCATAGAATTTCTTTTCTATAAATTATTTCAATTAATAAATCATTTTGATCGCCGGAATATACAATGAAAAAAGAAACATTTTTTTGACAAATTGCTAATTGTCCTTGAATCTGAAAGTTCTTTGTGTATTTGTATTTGCTATAATTGGTCTTGGTCGGTCCGTATTTTGAGAGTTTCTGAATTCCGGAAGCTGGAAAGCATCATAAAAAATACCTGCTATGTTCCCCCAAGTTTATTATTTTATGATCGGGTTTATCAAGAGCTTTTATCCTATACCTGACCACTGTAAAATGCGACATCTTCCGTTCCAAAGCTACACCAAATTCTAAATTTTCTACCCAAGTTTCTACCCAATTATACAGCTTTCTGCATATTTCATGCTTACTATAGAAATAATTTTCTCCATACAAACATTATTGAATTTTATTGACGAACAACAATGCTAAGGCACGTGAGTTTTTTACTGACGAAAGTTTAATTCTTGCTAACAAGGTAACGTCTGGTTCAAATTTACCAATTGTGCGTTGTTTTTCAGAAAAAAAGTTCCAAACACATTAATTTATACTCCTAAAAATGAAGCGACTTTGTATTTTTTTTATAAATAAACAAATGCTAATATGGGCTTTGTAATACCGTCTTACCCTGAATTAAGATGTCCTTTATCGATTTTTGATAACCGCATATTCAAATAATCAAAATTAAATCCGTAAAATTAAATAAAATGGTCTACACAATCAAAGAATACGTTCTTAATAGAAAAAAAAAAACAAATAACCGTAAAAAAAACTCATAGTAAAAGTTATAACAAAAATCTCTTAATTATTAACAAACATAAAAACATGCAGTTTAAACCTAAAAGAAAAATTTGTTGAATTAATATTTAGTTATGGTTCCGATTTAATTAATTACATTTTGCAATAAATAACACTAAATGTTCCAAATCGAATTGCACAAGATCTTCCAATGCGTCCTCAATCTCCATTCTATTTCTGGGCCCAAAAGTCCCTTGCATAATTTTTATAACCAGCTCCATTCAAACGTTCTTCTACATAAAAACAAACACCTGGGCTTTAGCTTACCCCACAAATTTACTCCGAATCCACCGCTGTTTCTTAGAGGTTGAACATACTGCTCATCATAACGATGACCTCTATAATAGGTCGGTAAACCCTTACTCGACCAGTGCTACACGATTTAAAAACCTTTTCATCACTTAAGATCACACGCCTCCAAAAATTATCATCGCGATTGATAAACTCGCGAGCAAAGGCTGCTCTTTTTCTTTTGTGTTCTTCTGTGAGGTTCGGTTTTCTAGCAGCAGAGTAGTTCTTTAACCCGGTTGCCCTAATCCTTCACGAGCTTGTCAAGGATTAGCACTTATAGCACGTGTGTCACCAGTTTAGTTACAAATGTGTCAAATCAAGGAAGTAAGGTTAAGTAACTCGAAAAAAGATTAAAACTTAGATTGGGCAGAGATAATTTACTCTGTGCATTGGGACCCGCGTCCTTGTCGTCCTCATCCTTTAACAACTCCTCAGGCTCAAACTTGAGAACCATTGTTGAAAGGGTTGTTATTTGAAGAATCCCTTCTTGTCCAGGGCGGTACACCCGCTGGTGTCCATCTTCTGGATGACCAAATGGTCCAGTAGCATTTTCTGTTTGGCACGTTCTACGATTTCCTCGTCTACCGACCTCGCAGTGACCAATCTGTAGATGTTCACTTGGTTCTTCTGTCTGATCCTGTGGGTTCTAGCTTGAGCTTGAAGGTCGTTTTGCCGGTTCCAATCCGAGTCGAATATGATACTGTGATCAGCTGTCGCAAAATTAATTATTTTCGTTTTGACAGTAAATAAGCCAGTCTGCTCTTGATATTTTCCCTAATTACAATAGGCAAATTCACGGGCTCGGCACTGTACATGCAAGAACCCCTTAATCCCAAAATTAATGTTTGACGGTGTTAAAACTGCTGTGAGAATAGATAATGCACAGTCTGCAATTGCGTCCAAAACAAGTGTTTTACTGAATTATTTGCAAATTTCCAATAATTACAATATTTATTTTATGAAAACTATTAATACGAAATCAAATTTAATTTGATGCACTATGAGGTTAATATTTACAATTACCGCTGTATCTCAGTCGGCACAACCCCATTAGAACGCACTGGTCACAGTTCGAAGGAACCTACATACATAGTTATAGTGAAATGTTGTAAAATATTGCAAAGTTAATGTAAGTAAAAATATCTTCATCGGAGTAAAACGGTCAACGGCATAAAGATAATAAATTTTACTACGCATTATAAATTAGCCTAAATTAACTCAGATTTTGACTTATTACAAAAATCATACCGTTTCTGAAAACAAATCGTGAATTAGATTAACATAAAAAAAACAATGGTCATTGAAAACGTCTAGTAACTGAAGACTGGCGTAAATCACCCTCGAGCAAGTGCTTGTGTGAATTTTCCCGCCTCAGCTGTTTTATATGAGTATCTGATAAGAATAATGTAGAGACCTCCAATGTAGGCCCTTCCTTTTAAGCAGAAACTTAATTTAAGAGCGGACTTATATGCACAGAAATTTATGAAACTATACAAAGGTGTATAGTTCCTTCAAGACTTATATCGTACGAGAGGAGGCGCAAAAAAACTTGTTTTACTTGTCCGGCACGTGCAGATGAAACAGGCCCGTCTTCGATTTTTTTGTTTTATTACAATTTTGATCGAATATGCAGTTTTACACCTACACTTTAAGTTAAGTATCGCCCAAATTAAGACTTAATAAAACAACGTTCAATGGCACTGCATAAATCGAAAGTGTTATTAGTAGAATCGAGCATGTCTTTTACCGAAACCTTAAATTCTGGAGTGCGTCTCTGTCGACCCAATGTTGACACGCGACGAAACAGGTGCGGCTACCTTTGAGCAACTTTTTTACGTACCTCGAAACTCCACCTTCGTACGATATATCTCTTGAGTTAACAATACAGCTTGATGCAGAAAGAACAATAAATTACAAACAAAAAACATGAGAACTGTCTACGCATATTTATTACCCGTATATAGTAATAGTTATTACTGTACCAAGGACAAAAAGTGTTTTTTGTTTTTCAGTACGAAGGCGATTACGAAGTCACACTTTTTGACAGTATCGCACACAAATTTTTATAGCTTCATTATGGATCCTTTAGAAAACTTTATATATTTTACTTTTATTATTGTTATTTAAAATCTCAAGCATATGATAATTTATTGGGCAAAGAATCTTCAACATAATTTTCAGCCACGGTTGAAGACCTTCATGACGATTCAAGGTTTTAAGATATCAGCACCTGCGTCAGATAATAAGGATGCTGACATTCTTGTAAAGCATTTAAGTATTAGATAATACTTGGCACATTAGCAAAAGTGTGTACTCCGCCAACTAAACTACAGGATTTGTCTTTACGATAGTAAATTGAAAACGTTTTATGGTTTACATGAATAGGTCTCCGATTTGCGTACTCTTAGAACCTGCGATATTGTTGCCCGGAAAAGGCTGCATACCTACTGGATCTTCGGTTGGGAGGGTGAAACTTAGGGAAAAGTCCCTTTACACTAATAACTATTTAATGTACAATAGAGATTACTGAAATGTTACACTAACAATTAGGACAATTAGTAATACAACCTGAGAAAGAGTATTAAATATTATATGACCTGGCTATGATTTTACAAACTTCTATACGACCTGACTGTGGTTTTAAAAATGGGTCATCTGTCCTTCCTCTGGAAGTCGCTCTTGGCGACCTTGAAGAACACGAGGAGTTCTCGTCTTGGAGCTCGGTCTCGTAGGGGACTTACAATCCGCCAACTAAATGGATCTTCTGGTCGAATCTGATCGAATCCTGTTCTACCTGTCAATTTTAACACTGGACAGAACTTATTACGACGTAGGCCATGATGTTAACGTTTTTCTCACCTGATACCCAATACCTTCTTTTTCTGCTTTCGCACTACCGCACTGGCTCCAATTGCAGTTCGACCCCTACTCTGATAAACTAATTGGTGAAATTGCCCTGAGTTTATAACTACTAACTCTTACTCGAATTACCACGAGGGATGTAGTTTTGGACAGGTGTTAATGCTCGGACGCGTGATGGCAAAAAGGAAAGGTCTGTACCAGTTTTTACATTCCAAGAATATCTTTCGTGCTCACGTACGCCCTTGGCGTTCTCTCGCTTGACCCTTGACGTTGAGTTACAAACAGCATGTCCGCATTAATTTGTATTCTTTTCTTATTTATTAATACAATATAATTTTATAAAGGTGAAATTTATAAAAGCTTCATATATAAAAATTTATTTATTTCAGATCTTATGAAAACCATGGATTTTTTAAATTTTGTAGCCATTATATTAATAAGTGCCACTGTTCACCTTCTTTTTTGCCATCAGGGTTGGAAAACACTAACCATAACATTAATCCTTTATAATTCTTCAGATTCAATTAGTGATATAGATTCTGTTTCGATTTTTGTAATCGTTGTTGTGTTGTTGCAGGCTGCAATGTCAGATTTTTGAAGTGAAACTTCTATTCGCGCTAGAAACTTGTAGAGTAAAGCAACAGTATATCCACAATAATTTCTTTCGGTCCGTATAAGTCGTTGGGGCGGTCTATGACGATTTGACCTTCCGATTTTACGAGTATTATAGAAAACTAGTAATGTTCTAACTTTTTTCAACTGCCATTGCGATACATACACAAAAATATGCATAAATATGATCAAGTTGAGAAAATATGCACAGAAAGGCCAAAATATGAAAAATATGCAATAATTAATTAAAGTCAATAAATTTGAAAAGCTCTAATTCGTATATACGAGGGGAGATTTTTATATTATCTACCTAGCCTTGAGGAAAAGAATGGACGATCACAAATTTTTGCTATCAAGTAGCTGTGGCATTTTAATACTTTCTGACCAAGTTTGGTGCAGATCCAAAGTGTCTTGTTGTTTTTATGAAGCTTTAGCTAACAACAAATTAGTGAAATTCAGTTGGAACATACAAGCGTGATCAAGTTCTCAACGAAAGAAGAAAGTGGACCCAAAGATATTCATTAGAGGATGACTAACGTGTATGGGGAAGATGCGCCATCCTATTTTACGGTTAAATTTTGGTCTCAGCAATTTCGATGGGGTAGGTCAATTCGAGTAAACCCAAGATGCGGAAGGCCTTTTGAAGGAAATCATCAAGAAAGTTGAGGAATTAGTCTTGACCGATCGAAAATTAAGGATTTCAATAATTGCTGCTGAAGTGGGGATATCAGAAGCCAGTGTTAAAAATTCTACACGAAGATTTAGGAATGAATAAGGGGTCAGTGCGTTGGATTCCCAAAGTGAAAATTGCCAAGTCCATTAAGCTTGCCAAGTCCAAGAAGCAATCAACGAGTGCAACTCTATAGAGATGGAACATCCACCTTACAGTCCGGACTTGGCACCGTGTGTCTATTATCTCTTTCCTAAATTAAAAAAAGCAGTTGCGCGGATGCCGTTTTTCTTTGGATGAATGCCTGAAAGAAGCGGTGGAGGTGATTTTTGAAGACCTTCCGAAAGAATTTTTTTTGGAAGGTATAGACTTATTGGAAAAACTTTGGAATAAGTGTGTGACCGTTAGTGGATCTTATATCGAAACATAAAAACAAACTCTTCCTTCATAGCTAGGTAGATAATATAAAAATCTCCCCTCGTAGATCCCAAAGCATCTGCTTGTCATTTCAAAAAGAGACGTGCAAACTTCATATAATCTGCCCTTTTTATTAATTTAAGTCAAGCTTAAAGTGATTCTATTGTTGTAATTGTAAACAAGCAAACTTTTTGTAAAGGGGATTGTTCATTTCCAGATTGAATTGTTATTAGCAGATTTTAATGAAGCTCTTAACGGTTGAGGTAATTAACAAGTCAAGTGGTGAAATTTTAATCCGGTAACGTTGAATTAGACGGTTGGATAAATAATAAGATTAAAACTTAAATTAAAACGAGATGCGGTTAAATAAACATTAATTTCATATTTGATTACCAACAGAATGAACATAATAGTGTTATCTTGTAATATAACAGGGTCTGAAGTTTTCCAAAAGTTGTCACTCGAAGTGTATAATTTTGTGATTTATAAGATCTATCTGTCCCATTTTTCTAGTCAAGGTCCTGAAGCTTGTGGTTTATTATTTGTAAAACGTTTATTTCACGAACGGCATATCAGACCTGTCTGGTGCAGATAGCAGTCTTCCTTTTCGGAATATTTACGACATGCACCTGCAGGCGATCTATTTAATCATTAAAAAGGTGTATACGAGATACCTACGCGGCGAACGGTATATAGCAAACTGCCCCCAAGCGACAATTCTGTTAACAATTTTTGCTGCAAACCAGTTTACATGAAATAAAATTACTTGACGATTAAAGCCCGATAAACCACAATACACAGTATACACGGGAGGTACATGTACCGCCCGCCGATCAAATTCAATTAAACGCTTTGGAAGTTGCAATGAAACAGTATATCGATGGAAAATAAACATTTATTTGGCGGTGTGGTCAAATATTTTAAGTGAATTAAGTGCCTCGAGAGATGTTTTGTATTTGGATATGATTGTTTAGCTAATGTACCTAACAGGGTGTATCGGGAGTTTGTGTTGTGGTGACTGCGCGGTGCTTGTTTCAAGTAAAGATAAGATAATGTATGTTCACGAGACATTGTAACGTGAAGAAAATTGACTTACCCGTTAAAATGCGATTACCGGGGAGTTTGTGAATGCACATTAATTACTGATAGCATCTGTTTGGTGGCTCAAGGGATTTGTTTGATTGTTTTCAAAGACCAAGTGTGATTAAGACTTAAGGAGCAATAAGTTTCTTTTGATGTTGATATTCTGTATTTATCGCAGCTTCGGTAACGACTTCTTTTTTTTTTTAAATACACATACAATTATACTTCTCCTATACCGATAGATGTTGAAGGAGTGGGATCACGTAAAAAATTTATACATCGAGCAGCACTCCGGTCAGATATAGGCAACTGTCCGACTCGATCCACTGACTCCGACTCTAACTGTGATGCGACTGGTTGGCCGATGCATCTTTCTATGCAGCTCTCGATACAAATCGAATTTTCTCGACAATTATATCAGACTTCCATTTCCAGAACATTATGGATGATGTCATGCTCTCGATGTGTACGGGATACTCTAGAAGATGATAACTATCTCGAGTAGGCCGTAGCCATAGATGACGGTCATTGAGGATCCACGTCCGTTATACCTATTTTTCATCGCGTATAATATCCTAGGTAGGGCTGCGATATTTACATCAACAATACACCAGTTGAAACGGCTTTGGCAGCAATGCGCAAACCATTCGGAACCCACCACACAATAATTGATCCACAAAGGCGATTTTATAGCACAGAAAACGAACCAACAAGAAGAGGTGAAAAAGTGGAAACTGTAGATTCAAAAGCTATTATTGTAATTAATTTAATAAAATCTGTTGAGTGACTGATATGTGTGTTCTATTTAATTTAAAAATTTGTTTTCATGATGTACAGTAATCTATGATAAGTAATTATTTTAGAAATTAATGTGTGAATTATGTAGATCAAATTAAGTTAATAAAACTGTATAAATTGACAGTTATTGACAAGTATTTACTGTTTACATACATTTAATGTACATGTTATTCGAGTGTTTACTATTTACATATATTACAATAGTGAAATTAATTGCTCAGCGTCAAAAAGAGTATCGGAAGAGAACCAAAAACAGACGCTCAATGCCAAAATGTACAAATAAATATAAACAATCTAAATCTCTATATAGAATTACATTCGGTCGGAATTTAAGAAAAAGCGTAACCTGTTTCTGAAAACAGGTTGATCTAGGTCCCTTCATCCATTCTCGATTATAATATAATAATATAACATATATTATAACATAACAGCAATACTCCAGACGATATCTCTGGAGCACACTGCCGCACTGAGTCATTGATGATGTCATTGAGGTTCCGCGTCCGTTACACTGCCCCTGCCTTAAAGATGTTTCGTCCCGAATCTTCACAAGACATTCTACCGATGTCCACTTCGCTGGTCCTTCCGGGTTGCAGCAGAACAACATACTCTTAAGCCAAGTGATACGGAAGACTCCTTCCAACACACTTCTGACTGTTCTCCAAACCGAACTGTCGAATTCACAGGCGATCTTCACGATTGCCAATTTACGACTGAAACCCTAGGATAAGACAGTTTCCTTCAACTTCCAAGCGCTTTGGTAGGTGGCCTTCTTGAACACGAATGTCTTCGTAACCACTTCTTCTTGATTGCTGTTTGCTGGGAGGAGTACGCTATCAACTTGCGATCTTTACATCTCCAAATCGATATTTATACCTCCTCTTTTGTTAAATGGACTCATGTTGTCTACGACAACTTTCTCAAATGGACTACCATATTGTGTTGACGTATTGGTGCGTCTCGAACATTTTTATGGAATCTGGCTTGTAGCAAAAGTTACACACTTCTTGCTCCACTTCTTAGTATCCTTCACAATTTTTTAAGAAAAACTTCTCTTGCAACTTCCCAAACTTCTTCGACACTTCCAAGTGTCCACGAGGTACTCTGCAATCGTAACTTCTATTCACTGGAACCAAATAAAACCTCTCATGCAGCTCCCCTAACATCGTGAACACCCCCAGGTGTCCACCAGGTAATGGAGTTTTTGCAGAACTTCCACAATTCTAACCATGTTCACTTTCCTTGTCACTCACACGCTTCTTCAACAATGGAGTCCCATTAGGCTGAACAGGGTTTTACTCAGGGTCCTTACCGTGCAATTTGCACTCAACTACCAACTTCCGGTTTAACTCTTGTCCTTTAGAATGACACTAGTGTCTGCAGTCTTCTAGTCAAGATCTTTTGGACACAGTCGCATGTCATCTTCCTGTCTTCTTTCCAAGTTCTCAAGCACCCTTCCCTGGAGCCCAGCTATTTATATATAACTTACGTCATTGTTTCTTTGTGTACAGCTTCATATTTCTTCTTAACCTTTTATACGGATTGATTTATTTCTTACACAAATTTGTATTCCACTTCTGACACTAATGTTGCGTTTCTGGGTTAGATTATTTATTTATACACTTTGTACAATTTACTTTCAACTTCTAATTATAGTGGCATTGTTTATACTAGTTAGTTAGTTAATCACGTAAACGAGCACGTCTATTTATTCCAAATGTGACTCTGATGCAAATGATTGGTTCGACTGGTCCTTCTAGGCGGTTCTATCGATGACATCATCCAGATCTCGATACAAATGACAATTAGTTAGAATTCTATTTCCTAAACATCATGGATGACGTCATGCTTTCGATGTGTACGGAATACTCCAAAGATGATGTCACACTCAGGTTTCAGCCTCAGGTTTCTTAAATTTCTAGCAGCTCAACAATACAAAAAAATTGTTATGCATGATATTGTTCAATTAGGATAAAATAAAACAATTTTTTTAAACAAACTCTTCTATTGGTAGAAACCAAACCAGGCTACATTAACAGCAATTCTTAAAATTTTCTTTTGAAGTACATACTTGTAGTTTGGAAATATGGAATTTAGTATCGTAGTCCCATATTTAACAAACATAATTATGTAATAATTACTATTCGTATTAAGGATTTTTACAACAGTAAGGTACTTTCAGGCCTTCGGGATTATCGATGATTTAGCAGCGGATAGAGTTGGCTATCCAATAGATAGTTGTTTGAACTCGGGACCGCTGAACCAAGCTTTCATTGTGTTTATGTTTTCAGCTTTACATTTTCTTTAACGACACCAATCGTCCAATTTCTTGAAAAGGGCGTGATTTCTCAGAGGAAAAATTCGACTTTTCGTAACTAAATTATGTAAATTACATTATTTCACTAGTGCAATAAAAACTTACCTACTGTAAATTGGTAATGCAGCGATTGTTCACTAGTATCTGTTTTGCTTGTAAATTCCCAAGGCAGCGCATATATCAGTAGTGTATATTCTCCAGGAAAGTGAATTTTGGATTGAACGCAGAAAAATTCCACTTTTTGCACGTGTTGCATTAATAACTTTTCTTCCAACAAACTTTATAAATGATTCGGAAACAAGTGGCGAAGTAATCAGTGTTTATTTGTCTACAACATATTATTTGCAATTTAATTTACATATCAGATGGCTTACTGTCCACTTATTATGTAAATTATATGTTTGGAAGCCACAACCTCTATTTGAATATCTTTGTAATTTGGATTAATAATTGTTAGTTGCACATAACGACATAACTTACTAGAATGTGTTTTGATAATACAGATCAAAAAGTCATCTCTATTACTAATAAACACTAAATCTGTCATCTGCCACAAATAAAAAGAACTGGCAAACCGCAGCAGCATCTCGTGAATTATCAAATCAATGGTAATGACGAGTGGGTCAGTCTTTATAAACACAAATTATACTGGGTTATTCACGAAACGGTACGACCCTGACGAGATTTTTGATGCAACCAACATTGCATTTGCACAGGTTACATGGATTGAAAAAACAATTTCTTTTAAAACTAAAACATAGTGTGCACATTAATTTATTATTAATTAGATGACATTAGATACTGTCAGTGTCAACTATTTTGACCTTTGTTGTTTTGGTAATAATGTATTCCAATGACGAGAAAACCGACATGCTTTTAATTTATGGCAAATGCAGAAAAAACAATTCTCTTGCTGTTAGGGTTTATGCAGAGCGTTACGCTGAAGGAAGAGGACCGGAGAGAGGACCAACAGAATGATAAAATTTTCAAAAAATTAGAGGCACAGTTGAGACTGAATTGGCCTCCAGTTACTACGCTTAGGGAAAGGACTGCAACTGGGGAACATAATGAAGTAGCCGTTTTAGAGATGGCGACAGAAGAACCACATATTGACCAGAAGTAAATGGCACGATTGGTTGAGATAAGCCAGGAATCAGTATGCCGAATTTTGAGGGTCAATAAATTCTATCCTCACCACATCACCTTGGTTCAAGAACTAAAAGTGACCGATTTTCCCAAAAGGATAGAGTTGTGCCGTTTCTTCAGGGAAAGAATCCAATTTAATTAAAACTTTTTGCAAAATCTCTTGTTTAGCGATGAAGCTACTTTTAGCAATAACGGGGGTGAAAATTAACATAATTGTCATTACTATGCTCAAGACAATCCACATTGGATTCCGGAAGGACACTTCCAAAATATTCTTTCCGTTAACGTCTGGTGTGGAATTTTAGAAGTAAAATGTCTTTACAAGTGGAGAAACACCACGTCCCTGAGCGAGCATCTCAAAAAATAAAAAAGTACATTATCGAATTTCATGATGAAGACATCAAGATCATGATTACTATCACCAAATTCAAGGGCAATTGCACTTTACGTCCAGAAATAAGGCTTTTCTGATGATCGGGACACCAGCAGAAAGGAAGTGTTTTATTATACTTACACATTTCTGGTGAATTAAATCTACAATAAAACTTTACGTACAAAACTGTAATTACTTATTTACTACTTATACCTCAATTTTATTCTTTGCTCAACTCCTCCACTTCTCTTAATAAGAGAAACTGTAAATTAGCAAACTTAGAAAACAACGGATGGGGCATCAAAGAGGCAGGTATGCAAAAAATAATTTTCTGCTTTATTCATAACAGCAAATATTGCCTTTGTTGTTGCCACTTGTGGAGGCTGTTATATTACAGAGGTCCTGGTTCTGCATGTGAAACAACAATCTGCTGAAACCTTTCAATTTCGGCCTCAATCGTCTCCTCAGGATCACTAGCTGCTTCTGTTACAATACAGTCAGGAGCTGTTAATTTATTTTATCGTCAACCGTCAATAGAGCCATACATTACTATAGCGATTTGCGGAAGTAAACAAACACTTTATTTTACTGTAAAAATCTAACACTTTACCTGCCGCTAATATGTATGTATCTACATAACCATGACTTTATGACATTAAACAGAAATCGTTTGCCACTGTCACGATTCCAAGAGTAAAAGTTTGGTCGCGAATTATTTATATAAAAAAAAATTGAAGAAGACATGCAGTGCACGCCGCCTGAAATTCAGAAAAGACGTCTTTGGAACCTTTACCACAAGAATGGCGCAAAAAGCATGGAACTATAAAATATAGTGAAAACTCTCCTTCTTCAATGTGGTCGTATTATTCCATGGTGAAAGCAAACCTTTCAGCAAAGAATGATCTAGAGATTAGTAAATACAAAAACTTCCGCTTTTTTAAAACAAAAAGGACGAAGTCATATTCCAAAGAAGTCTAAAACTCTTTCACAACAAGACATACTTACATTTTTACTGAATGCACCAGATGAAATCTACTTGATGATGAAGGTAATTTTTGAAAATTGTTCAAAACCAATTTGATATGAATGTAGTAATTATTTTAGATTTGTGTTGTGTTTGGCATTGCTGGGGCCTGCCGTAATGATAAACTTTTGAATTTAAAAGTAAATGACATAGAGAACAAAGAAACAATTTTGGTTGTTGGTATAACTAAAACAAAGACCAACAGGCCTCGATTATTTATTTGTGATCACTTCAGAATTTGATGGAAAAGTAAACTCCATAGAATTATTTAACAAATATTTAGCCCCACGACCAATTTTTCCGGATTTTTCCTAACCTATCGAAATCGCAAATGCACAGTTCAACCAGTGGAATCCATACTTTTGGAAGTGTAGCAAGCGAAATTGCCAAGTATCTGCATTTACCAGAACCATCACGTCTTTTTGTTTAATAATAATTGTACTTGTCATAATGAAATGTGTTATTAACAATAAAGTTATAAAATCTTTTTTTATTATAAATGTTTACGGTTGACGATAAAAGTGTGTATGCATCACGTCAGTAAAGTGTCTTTATCGAACTCGCCTGTTACTCGCCTCGCTCGCTTTGCTCGCTCGGCTCATAATCTCAGGCTCGTTCGATAAAGACTCACTTTACTGACTTGGTACATAAATAACTATTATCCGCAAACGTCACAAAAGTGACAACTTATGTGCCTCCATTGACAAGGTAAAAGTGTCATTTTATGTGATTAGGCTCATAAAGTAGCCAACAGGTGTTATTTTATGTGCTTAATCACATAAAATAAGTGACACTTGTACCTTGTCAATGAATTCTTTCAAATTCTTACTAAATTGTTGTTTTCTAATTTATTGAAAGTAAACTAGCGAGGTAGTGGATGGGGACGCGTGTAAATGAAACGACTAGCTCCTCCTTGTTTTATTTACCAAGGGGGCTCCTGACCAAGGGGGGCCGAACACGGGTGCTCATGACCAAGAGGGCTCCCGGACAAGGGGGTTCCCGACCAAGGGGGCTCTCGATGAAGGGGGCTCCCGACCAAGGGGGCTCCCGACCAAGGGGGCTCCCGGCCAGGGGGCTCCCGACCAAGGGGGCTCCCGGCCAGGGGGCTCCCGACCAAGGGGGCTCCCGGCCAGGGGGCTCCCTGTCAGGGGGCTTCCGACCAAAGGGGCTCCCGGCCAGGGGGCTCCCTATCAGGGGGCTTCCGACCAAGGGGGCTTCCGGCCAAGGGGGCTCCCAGCGAAGGGGCCTCCCGACCAAGGGGGCTCCCGGCCAGGGGGCTCCCGGCCAGGGGGCTCTCGGCCAAGGGGCCTCCCGACCAAGGGGGCTCCCGGTCAGGGGGCTCCCGACCAAGGGGGCTGCCGATCAAGGGAGGACTCGACCAAGAGGGAACCCGAACAAGGGGGCTCCTAACCAAGGGGGCTTCTGAGTAAGGTTTGCGGATAAAATAGTATATATCATTCAGAGCATAAGTCGCTTTATGTGCTTCGCCTGGACTTAACCGACTCACTTCGTTCGTCGGTCAACAGTCCAGGCTCAGCACATAAAGCGTAACTTATGCTCTTAATAATATAATCTACTATTATTTCATACTTGTATCTAAAGTGTCATTTTTCGGATTATTTTTGATACCAAAAGTGGACCATTAACGTCCTAGTACTTTAAAGAAAAATTTTAAAGTCCTAGTGCTTTAAAATTATACGTCAATCATTTCTTACATTGTTCCCGAGATTTTTGTGGCATCAAATTGTTCTTCACGTGATCTGCTTCATCCACAATGTCTTGAGGCACCTCAATTTTCTTCATTTTAAACGGAATAATCGAGTAAAATATCAAAAACTATTCACCGTGACCCAGTTTTTTCGTTGTCATTTTTGACAAACGTTTGTTACATATTTAATTATTACGAATAATTTGTTCGAGATAAACACAACATTTCTTTTTATTTTGACTTAGTTCATTAAACTTGCAGTATGAAATAAAACGTATTTACCTCGAACGAAGAAGTGTTTTTAAAGGTACTCACAAGTAATTCCGGCCTCGGCTAGGCGCCTCGGCCGTAAAAAACTTGCTCGTACTTTAAACTTCAATTCTCGTTCTAGATAAATAATGTACTATTATTACTGAATTCTGTAAATACCCACTTTTTAATTGTTTTCTCTTCTTCATTGGGCTCTCAAAGCTAAATTGCTTTCCAATATTATGTTTAAATATGGTAGGACCATTAGCTCTATCCTCATCTTTGAAGTGACAACTACACACGAGGGAATGATTTGTTGGTTCTCGATCAGCTCGTCTAAAATTTAAATAATGTTCTTGTAAGATGCAATTCACCGTCAACCCACGTTTGTTTTGACCTGGTTTTGACTCCGTGACGTATCGACTAGTTGCATAGTGAATTTTTAAAACTGATTGCAAATTTAATATTTTGACACTGACAATATCTATTGTTACCTAATTGCGCACACTATGTGCATCGAAAATTTTGGTGGGCTCGTATTGTTTCGTGAATAACGGTGTATAATAAATCGAAAAAGCTGTAGAATTCAAGAGGAATATGAAGATTATTGGTAACAATTTGAGTCTTCGCAGGAACAGTTACATGCACCCAGGCAGTTGTTGCGATATCTTGTTCTGAACCTGTTTCAACATCGGTTGCTATATAGTTATACCTATACAGAGTGATCATAAAGTTCCGCACAAAATTCATAATTTGGTTATGTACTATTTTTGCGAAAAACGCTCGAAGAGGTCGATTTTTGTTTTTAAATTGCCATCTTTTGACATAAAAATTTTGTTCATGACGTCATTTGTTTTTGAATTATGACACCGTCATAAATTTTTTTAAATGGCAACGCTCAACTTTTTTTCGGGTTTTAAATACACTTTTCAATACTCCATTCAACAAGAGTAAAAAAATTATACTTTGCATAAAAATAAAATTTTTATTCCTTGAAAAAAATTGAAAAATAACAATAAATTTATAAACCAGAAGAATGTTGATAAATCCAAGTGGAGTAAATTTAAATTAAAATTTAAATATATCTAAGTCGAACTCCACAAACTTTAATGAGCGTAAAATTACAAATGGAACATGTTTTGGCAGAACACTACTGCCATCATCAGCCCTTAAAGAATATCAAAAAACAAATTTTAAATTTTAACAATAAATTTGGAAAGAAAACAACGGAAAATGAAAAACCATTTAATAAAATTTAACGCAAGTGCTCAAATTGCCACCCGCCAACTATTTGACACATTCCCAGACCACTTTTAACGCTTTGAACACTTCATTCAATCACTTCGGGACAACTATTGGTAGTGAAATAGTATTTTTTCAAAAAAAGAAAAGTTATGCAAGGTATAATTTTTTTTTACTCTTGTCGAATAGAGAATTGAAAAGTGCATCTAAAACCCAAAAAAAAGTTGGGTGTTGGCATTTAAAAAAATTGATGACGGTGTCTAGTTCAAAAACAGATGACGTCATCAGCAAAATTTTTATGTCAAAAGAAAACAAAGATCGACCTATTTCGCAAAAACATTACCTAACAAAATTATGAATTTTGTGCGGAACTTTATGATCGCTGTATATTTGAACATATAAGGTTTTATTGTTGTGAAATTTACTATACATGTACTATTCTTTATGGCAATAAACTCTTCATTAATTGCATCTTCGAGGAATGAATTCACTTGGGTCATATTTAGTACAGACGATTTTTTGGATTTATAGCCCAGAGTTTGTCGCTTTAAAACGATATTAATAATAATTATTTAACTGAGATATTATGTACGTTGTGTCGAAGATTTAAAGTCGTGTTTTAATTTTTTTTTTCTTGGCCTTAAAGCTTACAGCTTTATTTAGCCAAAAGTAGTTTTTACAATTGAATAAATTGACCAAAGTGTTCGATGTTGTATAATTGAGATTTTTCTTGGAAGTAAACTAAGACTACGTTTTCAGTAATTTTAGTAATTTCTTTTGTTTTACACCATTCCTTGAAATTGTTATAAATTTGATTGTATCTGGTTTGTGATTTTTCAGGTAATAAATTTTCTACGGTGGCAAGCGCTGCAGCTCTAATTTCAAGTGGTGTGCAAGAAATATTATCTGTATCGGACATTTTAAAGACGAGATTCAATACTGAAATTAAAGTTGGAGGTATTATGGAAAAAAATACATTTTAAATACCGTTTTCCTAAAATTTTTAAACAAACTTCACAAATGCGATGACAAGTTAAAACAAATTACCCAGCCCACTATTCCATTCTTAAAAAGTTCGTTTTAGCCACCTACTCTGTTTGTTAGAAATATACTTTATTTTATTTTTTTTACAATGAAGTTGTGCCGGTAGAGAAAAAAATTGTATTGAAACCTTGTTAATAAAGTGCCCTTGCAAACCTTGGGCAATTATGCTCGGTTCATAAGCTTTGCCCGTGGTTTGCAAGAGATGACTTTCTTATCTTGGTTTGAAATATACTATTTTGTATTCGTTTTGTGAAACACATTAATGCGTAATGAAATACATAGCAACATACATAAATATTGCATCGTATGTATTTAATTTAGCAGCTGTCAACCTAACCTCAAAATCTGATGTAAATTTGTACTTTTTCTCATTTTGCGGGAACGAATACAAAAACACTGTTCAATACTCGTGCCCTGTCACTTTTCAGGGGCTCGGGCTCATTGCGGAAAAATTGTAAAAATTCGCCCTCGCCCCTGAAAAGTGTAATGACAGCACACTCGTATGAAATATACTATTCCTGCAATACTTTCTACCTTGAACGAAAAACTTTTTCCATTACATCATCAACAATTAAAAATTAAATAGAAAACGCTTGAGATTAAATATGGTCGCTCTGAAAGAAATGTAATTTATGCAATTCATTTAGAAATGATTAAACCCTCAACTTCTGTGCAACCTGTTTCCTATTTCTTAAGAAAATGCATCTAGAACTTAATAGATTTCCATCTGTTCACACCTTACAATAACAAGTATGTAATTAAGTTTTAAGCTAAGTTATTATTACATGTATGAACTATGTATTTATGAATTATTTATGAAGTCTGCCTATTGCCTGTCTATAAATTTCTCGTAAAATGTCCGGTATATTCTGAAATTAACTATTAGTATGTATAATAATTAATTTCATTCCTACTTGCATTTTCGATTGCTGTTTAAGTCACACTTTTTGTTTTATTTCCTAGGAGCTCATTGTTTATTATAGATCTGCGACGAAAAAACCGTTTTATTAAAATGAATACAGGAATCTCATAGATTCTCCTCCGCTAATTACGAATTCAGCAAAAAAACGTTTAAAAATTGCACAAAAACAATACTGCAAGATCACCATTTAGTGGGCTTTGAAACTTTAAAGCAAGGTAAAACAAAACAGAACTTGCTTGAACTGTGTACACATACGTCTCAATGTTTTGAAATGGAGAGAAATATTTTTTCTTCAAACGTCAGAGAAACGTGACATTGTATATGTCAATAGGTAATGACAAATGGCCATTTGTCTGCTGCTTATTAATTGACCATTTTTTTCTGCCTAGGCTGACAAAGATTTTGTCTGCCGCTCAATTGACCAATCGAGAGGCCTGTAATATCGGCAGCGAATTTTGACAGTATTAATGTTTGGGAAATACCATCCATTGTTTAATAACGAGTGAGCAACAAAATTACTTTCGGTTCTTTTACTTTACTGTTTACAATTCACATTACTCAATGACTTTTTACACAATCGTATCGATCAAGAATCGACTAAAAATTTTGGATTCAGAGGCTCCTACGATCACGAATTTTGTTGCTCACTCGTTATATTTAGAAAGAGTCGTGTTTTGTGTTGTTTTTTAAATATTGTTGTGGTGCAATTGTATTATGTGTCTAACGGCCTAATTTCATGTCCCGGTAAGCGAACCCGGTAAGATAATGGGAAGTTGGTGAAATGTTCACTTTTAGACAGAAATTCATAACATACATTAGGTTAGTAAACTGTCAGATTTGTATTTCGTGGGCGATTTTCGGAGTTTGAAGAAAAAATGGCATGTTTTATTCGTAGAAAAGTGACTTTTCGTGGCTCGCCTGTAATTGCCACGAAAAGTCTCACTTTTACTCTATTATGTTATTTTACTCTATTATGTTATTTTACACTACTTATTTACTATTTTACACTATTATACCACCTACGGTTTACTTCTCTCAAGAGGAACAATTAGTGCATTTATTGGGAAATATTATAAAGCAGGAAAATTGTCTGAAAACTTTCGTACATTAGTCAAAGGTGGCTGTGCACGCAAAGCAGCTTGTCGTAGTTTAACATAATTATTTATGAAATTTCAGGGTGACAATATTAAATTTGACATTTTATAAATAATAATTCGATGGCCGCCTTTGACGAATTACGTTTTCGATCTCTCTGTACATAGGCCACATAATACAGAACCTTGATAGATGATTCATAATTATATTCAGTAGGCTAACTCTCCATATAACTGCGTGTATATTTCGTTATCCAGAGTCAACGTGATTTGTCAATCATTTATGAATTTACACCCGATATATGCTTCTTTACATGTTGGCGATTCTAATTCTTAGTATTACTAACTCGGTCTCGTCGGTGTGTTGTCGCTTATAGCCAAGTTTTTTTGTCAGCTCAGGAGGCTAATGACAAAATTTTTTCGCAGTGTTCGCCTCAATTTAAGGTTGGTGTTCCGGGGCTAGTTCCCGAGTTAGGACAGATTTCAGATGGCGAGAATTTTTCCCCTCCAAAGAGCAAGCGGTAGTTCTTGCCACTGATCTTGTACGTATTAATGGACTATGTTAAAGCTATAGGTAGTATAATAATACCTAACTCCCAACAACGTCTTATTTTCATCGAGAATTTCGAAAGAACACATTTAAGGGGAAATGGTAGGAATAGTCTCTAAATATCCTCAGATCACAATTAAGGACAAAATCGTTGCTGTACGCCGTTTACGTGTACGTATTTAACGTTTGCCCATACATCCCCCACAATGTGTTTGATAACCAAATCAAAGCGTTCGGTTCAACGCTGTTTTACAAATGTCGTTCATCAAGGCCGGTATACAAGGTGACGACTATTCTCATGTGTTTAGTTTTCGTAGGTAGATATATTTTATGTCCAATCAACTCTTCGATTGTTTTAAACTACGATAAGACGAACTATCGTGTCTTTATCACGTTTGATGAAATTTGCCTCAAATGTAAGATGGTTGGACGCTATGAGAGTGATTGTCCCAAAGATACGGCAGACCTTTCTCAAACGCAAACGTTAACGTCATTGATACACCAGCGGGAAAAAGGCACGCAATCGATGAATATTATCATAACGAGACCGGTCCACACCACTTTAAAAAAGTAGTTCATTGGGATTTTTGATACGCTTTATTATTAAACACAATAGTAATTTGTGTACCTAGGCCGTAAAGGTTAGCTTTTTTGAACGCATCTGCTGTTTGTGGCCGAGGCGTGAGCCGAGGACACAATGCAGATAAGGCCAAAAAAGCACTTTTGGCCGAGGTGCACACGACGTTTTTTAGGCGATGATCACAAATGAATTCAAAAATTTGGTCATATAATTTTTTTAAGACATTATTACTATAATTAGTGGGGACGCATGGGAATAAAACGACTAGTGTAGTAGGTATTACGGCCCCTCAGATGGTAGCTACGCTCACTTGCCCCTAGGGGAGGGCTCTCCCAAGGCAGTTCCCCCTGTCCCTTAACTTCAGTCACTTCAGTCGTGTCCTTATAAAGGTGAGGCACACAACATCTTTTGTACACATCTGTAAAATTGGAGTTCATGCTGGTATCTAAAATGACATTTCTCAGATTATTTATGATACAAAAAGTGGAACATTAACGTCGTAGTACTTTAAAGTAGAATTTTCAAGTCCCAGTACTCTCCACTCACAAAACAACTGGTATTCTTTCTCATATTATTAATAGTAATTTGTATTTTTGCATTAATATAAATTTAATACAACCAAGCAAATTTGTATTTGACTATAATTAACAGGCATGATTTTCTTTGAGACTGCAATCTTTTCGAAGATATGGCAACAAAGATATGACTTTGCCTGAGGACTTTGTTTTTCCTACAATAAAAAGTTAATATCGATTACTGTCGTTATTTACATTTACCCAAATAAGGACATTTTATCTCCAACAACCTTTGTGGCTTTCCAATATAAAATATAACACTATCAGGACAGTATGCTAGCCATGGATAAAGATGTCATTACAATTCCAATTTTTTTATGTTGTAAGTGGGGCTGTTTTTTTGTTGGTGTTGAAGGCCACTGGTTCCATTTCATTCCCATATGGAGTTGGTTTAGATGTTATGTGTTTTGAATGGATTTTTTTTTAACATTGTGCTCCAGACTTGTTTTTTAAAGGTACACACTGAGTGACATTTTGATCCTACGATAAATAATTTATACTAGCACCTTCAATTAACTGAAAAGTATTTTCCAACCTGTTATTCGATTTCCTCTTTTTGTTTTCCCACATTGAACAAATAGGTAGTTGTAGCTGGATGTAATTAAGTAATGTGGACAGTTTTAAATACATGGTCTACAATGTCATAATTTAGTATTGACTTAATGGTAAATCACTTTCTAAAACGTCTAGAAATGACCGCCGGTGTAAAGAGCAACACAAATTACACGGATCGCCAATATTTTATAACAGAAAGCCGCAGTACACATAACTATAACAATCACAGATGACCCCATCACAATGACAAAGACGGCTAATGATTAGCTTTTTAAAAAAAAGAAACTTCAAAAAGCGAGAAATAACTCAGTACATGTATTATTACATGTGCTACCTACTGATCTGTTTGAAATCGGTGCCAAGCCAAAGAGGTTAACAAATTTGTAACATATTGTCATTATACAAATATATCAACAACGTTATAGCGCATCAAAAATTCAATATCAGGCCGTCAGCGACGTCTGCCCCGCACGTGTCTGCCCGTTTGGGATGTTTTGCTCAGAGCGAGCCCCCCACCCACGCTCACGCATTCCGGCGCACGCGCGGTGGGACTTGCGATGTGACTTGCCTATCTATCTACTACCTATTTTTTTGGCTTGGCACCGACTTCAACCAGATCAGTAGGTAGCACATGTAATAATACATGTACTGAGTTATTTCTCGCTTTTTGAAGTCGGTTTCTTTTTTTTAAAAAGCTAATTATTTTACAATTTTAAGTGATGGGTAGACCTAGTAAGGACGCTGCTCGAATGAGGAAACGACGGCTGGTTGAAAATGAAGATGAAAGACGCAAACTATAAAAAATTAAAACCAGAAATACTGAAACAATGATGAATTAATATTACTACCTGAAAAATCTAAGGCAATGATAACTCCCAGACGCAAAGACCTGCATAATTACTGAACGACTACATTCGAGAGAGTTCATAATAATTATAAAATGTGAGGATTTCGCCCGATTCCCATGCGATCACCTCATCAGGTCCGGACTTGCTGACAATGGGACTACCTCCGGAGTATACCCTTTCAAATAAAAGAAGAATTTTCAAAATCGATCCATAATTGACGAAGCAATCGGTGAACATATATAAAAGTAAAAATTTGAGAATTTCTCTCGATTCCCATGGGATCCCCTCATCAGATCCGGACTTTCTGTCAATGGGACTACCTCCGGAGTATACCCTTTCAAATAAAAGAAGAATTTTCAAAATCGATCCACAATTGACGAAGAAATCGGTGAACATACATAAAATGGAAAATTTGACAATTTTTCTCTATTTCCATGGGAGCCCTTTATCAGATCCGGACTTGGTGACAATGGGACTACCTCCGTAGTATACCCTTTCAAATAAAAGAAGTATTTTCGAAATCGATCCACAATTGACGAGGAAAAATTTGAGAATTTCCCTCGATTTCCATGGGATCCCCTCATCAGATCCGGACTTGCTGTCAATGGGACTACCTCCGGAGTATACCCTTTCAAATAAAAGAAGAATTTTCGAAATCGATCCACAATTGACGAAGAAATCGGTGAACATACATAAAAGGAAAAATTTGAGGATTTCGCCCGATTCCCATGCGATCACCTCATCAGGTCCGGACTTGCTGACAATG
Source organism: Diaperis boleti (assembly GCA_963583935.1). Lineage (NCBI taxonomy): Eukaryota > Metazoa > Arthropoda > Insecta > Coleoptera > Tenebrionidae > Diaperis > Diaperis boleti. Next base: position 41,657,897 of record OY757242.1, on the reverse strand, counting down.
GGACTACTTCCGGAGTATACCCTTTCAAATAAAAGAAGAATTTTCAAAATCGATCCATAATTGACGAAGCAATCGGTGAACATATATAAAAGTAAAAATTTGAGAATTTCTCTCGATTCCCATGGGATCCCCTCATCAGATCCGGACTTTCTGTCAATAGGACTACCTCCGGAGTATACCCTTTCAAATAAAAGAAGAATTTTCAAAATCGATCCACAATTGACGAAGAAATCGGTGAACATACATAAAATGGAAAATTTGACAATTTTTCTCGATTTCCATGGGAGCCCTTTATCAGATCCGGACTTGGTGACAATGGGACTACCTCCGTAGTATACCCTTTCAAATAAAAGAAGTATTTTCGAAATCGATCCACAATTGACGAGGAAAAATTTGAGAATTTCCCTCGATTTCCATGGGATCCCCTCATCAGATCCGGACTTGCTGTCAATGGGACTACCTCCGGAGTATACCCTTTCAAATAAAAGAAGAATTTTCGAAATCGATCCACAATTGACGAAGAAATCGGTGAACATACATAAAAGGAAAAATTTGAGGATTTCGCCCGATTCCCATGCGATCACCTCATCAGGTCCGGACTTGCTGACAATGGGACTACTTCCGGAGTATACCCTTTCAAATAAAAGAAGAATTTTCAAAATCGATCCATAATTGACGAAGCAATCGGTGAACATATATAAAAGGAAAAATTTGAGAATTTCCCTCGATTTCCATGGGATCCCCTCATCAGATCCGGACTTGCTGTCAATGGGACCACCTCTGGAGTATACCCTTTCAAATAAAAGAAGAATTTTCAAAATCGGTCCACAATTAACGGAGATATCGGTGAACATACATAAAAGGAAAAAAAAAACATACACACAGCCGAACATAGAACCTCCTCCTTTTTTGAAGTCGGTACAAATCAGCAGATTTTCGACAGCAGCCAGCGACCTAAAACAGCTGATGTTAAATCCTTCGGTTAAATCTCAAGAGCAAACGACAGATTTCTTGAAAAGTATCAAAAGTCTTAGTTTCTGACAGATCAGTCCCAAAAAAGTGGAGTTTGACAGATCAGTCCCAACAAAGTAGAGTTTGACAGATGCGTACAAAAAAGTAAAACTTTACGGCTCCAAAAGAGGCCGTAAAATCACATTTTTCGTAATCATCGTCTAAAAAACAACTTTACTAAACAACAGAACACGTTTTACGGCTCCAGGTTATATCGGGTGTCCCAACTAAAATTTGTACCCCAACAATTCCAATTTCGAAAGACTCAGAAGAAAACGCTCGAACAGGTCAATTTTGTTATCAAGGGGGACCAAATTGTACCAAACTTTCATGTCTTAGATCTCACCCCTTTAGCCAAGGGAGCCACCCCCTTAAAAAATTTAAATGGCATGGGGGGTCGTGTGATATACATCATTTTAAAGCTTATTCAATTCTCTATCTAGATTTACTTTTATCGATTTGTAGAAACGAATCGATAAAAGTAGGTTTGGATCACACGACCCCCCATGCCATTTAAATTTTTTAAGGGGGTGGCTCCCTTGGCTAAAGGGGTGAGATCTAAGACATGAAAGTTTGATACAATTTGGTCCCACTTGATAACAAAATTGACCTGTTCGAGCGTTTTCTTCTGAGTCTTTCGAAAGAGGAATTGTTGGGGGGTACAAATTTTAGTTGGGACACCCTGTATAGTCTACGAGATGCTATAGTTGAATTCGTCAAATTCAGTTGAGGGGGACCACCCCATTAAGTATGTACTTACACTGACGATTTCGAGGGCGTGATTAATTTATTGTAGGACTTTTATAAGGTTGTTGTGAACAAAAGCATCAAGAACAAATTAATGTCGAAAATTCAGATAAGACTCCGGATTAGTATAAGATGCCGCGAAAAAGTTTATTTTAGGTCGGCTTGTTTTTTGATATTTCCTTTCTTATCGAAGGGGTAGGTCTGGCACCTGGGAGCGGGTGCGTTTACCTGTGCGCATCTCCTTTGTGGCAGCTATTCCTCTCACGCAACCAACGAATTAGTTGCCCTACTCCTCTTACTCGCGTTAATTTATGCATTAATACAATTTTTCCATAATTTGACAACCTGTTGATAAAGGTAAATTTTGTCCTTGACTTTCTACCTATAGCACAGTTATCCTTCGGATGTTCTGTAAAGCAGCTCCCAAATTCAGAAATGGTATTTTAAAAATACTCTGGGACGCCTGGTACGGGGCGTAATTTATTACCATTTAGTACAAAAAAATAAAGTTATTACCTTTTTATGGCGATGGAGTAGCTTGATAATAAAAATAAAAATCTTTAATACGGTAATTAAAAATATTGACAATTCCAGTTTTTCATGGCAGTTATAAACATCGTGATTAAATTTAGTGAGTTTATTTTATTGTTTTCAATTCACCATTAAATAACTTTGTTGAAATACACATTTATGTATTTTATTTTTCGTAATTTCGCATTTTGTAACCATGTATGAGAGAAATATACTTTTTTAATCGCTAATTTCCATGTTTTGCTTATAGTCGGAGCAATAAAACTGCACAACGCCTCTTACTCAATTGGAAGTAAATCTAAAACGTGACCATTACCGAGTCGAATATACCTCACGTTTAGTGTATATTGCTTCATTTCTTCTCGATTAAACTATGAATGGGGATGGAAAAGTGATAGGACATGTGTTGAAAATCAATAACCTCATTCTAAAACACTCTGCATTTTCTGGCTGAAAGGATCATTGTTAAGCATCTATTGACAAAATAAAAAGAATGAATTTCTGCCTTACGTATGAGAAGAGTTTGGGAGGATCAATGAACAGCTGAATATTATATAGATTACTTAAAACAGAAACAAATATTGATGCGGTCTGGTGACTCCCGTCACTAGATGAATTAAGCCTTCTGAACTTCACCAGGATTAATAAAGGAGAGGAGTTATCTGAAAGGGAGCAGGATAGCAGGCTAGAAGTGTAAATATGATTTTACACTGTTGATGTCGGTAAACATCAATCCTACACTTCTCGACTTTTACATCGTAAATTTAACCCAACTATTAATTCAGCAAGTTTGTGATGAATTATAAATTGATTTCATTGGATTTGCATCCTGCATTTGAGTTAGACATATGAACTTCTTAATAATTGAAACGTAAATTGCAAATTCTCTTTCAGCACTCAGGCACCATTTGAACCCTTAACTCCACACTGTCCTCAACGTCATTTTGTGTAACTAGTTAGGAAAAATTTTACTTTCCGTAACTAGCTACACAAAATTTGAATTTCAGTAACGGAAGGTAAAATTTAGTTTAGTTACGGAAAGTTACGGGGAGTCATTTGTAAAATTCTATCAAAGGTCCAAATATAAATTCGGAATAGAATATAATAAAAGATAATTAATATATACATTTTTTTATTTTTCCTCAAAATTAGAAAAAATCTTGTATGTAACACGTTACGACATGCTGTTTTGTTAACTCCTGTCATATTGCAGGAACTCGATTCACTCGTCCCGCAAAAATTCCATTCGTTACACAAAATATTGCATTTCATAAATCGTTACATAAATAGCTATTCCATCACTTTCTATTTGCAGATTCAACCCGCAAAAACCAAACTAGAGTTCTATTTAAAACAAAAACGAAACCCTTTTGTGATTTCAGTTTTTGTTATTGTTGTATGACAACGAGATTCCGTGATTTGCCAGCTGGCCACAAAAGTGAGCTAATGAAATCAACCGCAGAACTTGATCAATAAAACGTTTTAAAGATTTACCTTCAAACCTTTGTTTTCTTTTTCGAGTAAAACATTGCTTTACACTCAACTAACAAATATCACTTTTACGCCATAATATAAACTTTAAAGTTCATAACTTTTTCGTAAACAGACCATTAATAATATTGTGTTTGCTCCGATTTAAATTGCCGGGAAAAACTTAAGTGAAGGTTATTCGAATAAGGGTGTTGATTATCATGTCTTTGTCCTCATTTTTCAGTTCCAAGCTCCCTGAAACTTCGTCATAATAATAAATTGTCTTTTTTGTAGTGATAGACATTTTAAACGGACAATTTCCAACTCTTTAAGTTGCTCGAATAATTTGAGCAACTGTCGCTTCTTGCTTTCTGTCGGTAGTAACTTTATTCATGTTTTCGGGACATGCTCAGCTTTTGTCAGTCGATAAATCTTTGCTTCTGAGCACTACTTTCATTAGAGTGGAAGAAATTGCTACCGCTATTGAGCAGTTTATCAAGTTTTGTGGAATATTTCCCTGTGGATAGATTAGAGTGGTTATGCGGGATTTGCGTTTGTTTTTATTGTTATTAAACGTTACGATTCGATTTTACAGTATTTTTACGTTCCATTTTTAAAATGATAGTAAGTTCTTAAATTATTGACAGTAAAAACAAGACTTATTGCTTAAAATTTTATATTTGATTTCACTGTAATACCTTGGCTAAAACCCATAGTTTTATTAGCTATTTACACTCGAATGCGGTAAGTTGAATTTTACAATTTTACAGTGCGACAACTTTGTTTGAGGCACGAGTCCGTAGCGCGAGTGTCTTACTAGTTGGAGCACTGTAAAATGACTTAACGCATGATATTTGCATGAAATCTTTTGTGCAACAAGCTCTAGGAAATACTTTTATAAAATAATTAAATACTGACACAACCGGGCTTAAGCATAGAGTGCTCTCACTTCCAATCGTTTCAAATGAATGTTAAAATTCGACAGTTTCTAATTCCGTCAAAATCAAGCGCAAATTAAAAAAAAATGGCGACACTAAGTAATTCAACACCCACTGAAATAAAACAACTTGCTATCACTTCAAAACAATATTTTCGAGGAAATTTCTCTGCCTTCATTACTCTAGCTCCAGATAACGATTTATTTTATGTAGAAAGAACTTGAAAATGATGCTACCAAAGTAAAGATGTCTCAAGATACTCGTAGGAATCTATATTTTTTAGATCGTGTACTAATTGGAGTATGTGGTGCTTGTACTCAACCTCGAAATGATCTCTTCACAAGTAAGATCTCAACCACATAGCACAAACATTCAATCGAATCAAGTAATTCCGGGTTTGTTTTCGAATCTGTAAAATTGTATTTATACGGGCTAATTTACGAAGTATACCGGATATTTAAACCTCAAATTGTATGGCCCCTAAACGTAGTTTTGACGGTCTCAAGAAACGTTTAATAATGTAATAATAAGTTGAAAAATGAATGGAAACCTGCGATGCACGCAAAGCATTTTGATAGTCGCTGGATTTATTTTGGGCAAAAAACTTACTACTTACGATACAAACTATTGACAAAAACCACTTTTGCTTTTCAAAAATTACACACTCAGAGAGTTCCCACGGTTTTCACATAATATGATAATAAAATTGACATAATCATATCGGTCACTATTTGAAAATAAAGCCATTTTAAAATATTTAGTAATGTGCACCGTCAACAGTCAAAGTAAAACTGAAAGTGATTAAGTGGCAGCCGTTCACCGCACTCTTTCCAGCAAAAATAGAACGAATGTCACAATGCCTCGTTAAACGAATGTAATATACTATTTTTTTCTACTTTGGAGCTCTTCGTGTTATGAAAATGTAAAAATTTTGCTTTTCGAATATTCTAGTGATTTTTAGAATTAGGTAGTACTGGTTGTGTTGGTGGTTATGTCTTTTATCTGAAAAGTTGACACTTGACTTGACTTCGACAGAAGTTGGTTAGATATGCTCAATACCAACGTAATACGTGTCAAAAAAAAAGCAGTTGCATAATAAGTTCCATTGTGCAACTACTTGTAATGTCACAATGAAGACTTTGTGACACCAAAGTAGAAAAAGTCCTTTTTTGCTTAGGCCAAGAGATAAGAGTTTATTTACTAATGGTTCTTCAATAATGCTAGCGGTTCTCAATCGGTTTTCGCGTAAATTTTCAAACCATATATCTTGGGGTTTTTTTACAGTTAGAATTTTTTAATATAAAGTAAAAGTTTAGTAAATGTAAAGGGCAGAGAACATTGAAGAACATAACAAAGAGGGAGAAGAGAGATACCAACGAAAAGTAGGAAGAGGATAAAGGGGTTGGAGAGAAAAAGAAAAAAATCCTGGGGAACAAGAGGAGTTTTAGAGCAAGCCTATGAACAAATAAAGTAGAAACAGGTCGTTTAGCCAGGGAAGTTTAGCTGCATTCCTGAAAGAAAAGAAAATAATGAAACTGATAGGTGAGGGCAGAACAGGAAAGAAGAGTAAGAAGAGAAGGTAAATAAAATAACAGCAAGATCCCCAGAAGCAGATAAGAAAATTGAGACTGGAGAGAATCATGGATAAGTGGAAGAAATAAAAAGGGTATTAAAGGAAAAGAAGAGATGGGAGGAAGAGAGAAACAAGTTGAGAGAGAGAGAGCAAGAGAGTGACATAGCTGGAAGGGACAGTGGAGAAGGAGGAAGAACAATATTGTGTTAACAGAAGGGGGTGGGGAAAGGAAACGTAAACAACATGCCAACGAAGGTGTAGAGGTTTTTCTAAGAAAAAATGTAGGAGAGGTCAAAATCAGAGACTGTTATAATATAGAGATCAGGTACTAGTAGAAAACTCCCCTTTGTTATTTTGTGTCTTTCTTTTCTATCCTATTCTTTGATGTTTTTGTTCCTTTTGTTCCTCGATTGTTGCGTTTGTTCTCCTTATTAATTTCATTCCTTTTATCGTATTGCCTGTCATGTTCATTCTTTATTTGATTCTTTGAAATTTTTTTTTGTTATTTTTGTTGCTTTTGTTCCCCTTGTTTTCTTTGCTGATATTTGTTTGTTTTTGTAGAGTTTTGTTCGTTTTATACCACATGTTTCTCCTCATTCTCTTCGTATTTTTCTTGTTACCCTATTTCCTCTTCGTCTTCTTGTTTTTTGTTCTCTTTTTGTTCCTTCTTTTCCCTTTGTACCGTTTATTCCCTTTGTTTCTTTCGTTCCACTTTTTCCATTTGTTTCTGTCGTTCATTTAGATTTTCAGCTCTCCTGAAGATTTTATCAGATTCCTTTTCTTCTTCCGCTTGTCTCATTCAATTTTCTTGTAAACCCTTGTCCTCATGTTCCTCGTGCACTTCTTATTTCTCTTATTCCTTAGATTTTTTTGTTTATTTTGTTTTTTTTTATACTTTTTCTTCCTCTTGATTTATTTATTCTATTTGTTCCCCTTCTTGTTTTTAGTCCCATTTTCTTCCTGTCTTTCATGTTCCTCTTGTTTCTTTCTTTATTTTGTTTGTTCATATTTTTGTTTATTTTGTTCCTCGTGCTCTCTTTGTCCTTTGCGTTTCATTTTATTTATTTCGTGTTTTTTTTTGTTTTACTTTTTTTGTCCACCTGCCCTCTTGTTCAGTTTCTATTTCATTCTATCATATTTTTATTCAATTTGTCTTCATGTTCCATTTGTTCCGTTTCTTCTCCTCGTTGTTCTCTTGTCTACGTTGTCTACCTTGTTCCTTTTGTATTTAATTCTTTGATATTTATGTTCTTTATTAACCGACTTCAAAAAAGGGGGAGGTTGTCTATTCGATTGTATATATTGTTCTTATTTCTGCTTCATTTGTTCTTGTTGTTCTCCTTGTTTCTTTTGTTCCTTTTATTCCTCTGTGTCTCTTGTTTCTTCTGTTTTCTATTCTTTGATATTCTCAGCATTATTATTTTGTTTTAGCTTTGTTAGTGTTTTTGCTCACTTTTTTGAGGATTCAGGAATTTTTTACTATTTCTGTTTTTTATTTTACATTTGCATAGAGTATTTTATTCTGATTTTGATGTTATCAAATACTTAATAGGTTATAGAAGGAAAAAATAAATAAAAACGGCGGTAAAGTCCAAATTAGTAAAATTTCAAAAAATTAAAAAGCTGTCTAATTTTATCGGAATTTAAGGAAAAAAATATAAGACACCCAAACAGAACAAGGTTGACAAAAGCAATCAATGAGAAAAAATAAGAAAACAACTCTAAATTTCAAAGTAGGGCTAACAAATTAACAAAATTAACAAACAAACTATTAAACCAGAAGAATGTCCATAAATCCAAGTGGAGTAAATTTAAATTAAAATTTAAATATATCTAAGTCGAACTCCACAAACTTTAATAAGTGTAAAATTACAAATGGAACATGTTTCGGCAGAACACTACTGCCATCATCAGGCCTAATTTAACAAGAGATTAATGATACAATTGATGAATTACAAGAGGGGTTCTTACCTTAAAGAATATAAAAAATATGACGTTGACGTAATTTTGAATTAAATTCGACGTTTTCAAAGGGTTACATGATTTTTAAAAGATTTCGTAAAAACATTTTATAAAATGTAAAAATTAAAAATGGATCAAAGAGAATCTGCTAAGTTTGTTTGAGTGGTGAAAAACTAAAATTGTGAATTAATAATGGGATTATTGAAGTTATTCTGTTCATTTAAACAAGATCTGTTTTCCAGTTTCAAGGCTTTCCTTATTTCCAAAGTCTCAAGAAAATCTAATTTCCGGCCTTTATTGCATTTATGAATCAATTTGGAATTTGATGGTGAAAAACTATGTTTCGTTATTAATATATGATTGGCGAAAGAAGGTGTTGATGGTGGAGGATCAAGATCTGTGTTGTTATAGATGTGCCTGAAATGTTCTTTAATACGGTCTGATATTTTGCGACCTGTCTGACCTATCTAGAATGACTCACAAGAAGAGCAGTTTAATTTGTATACACCTGATGATGATTTGTAATCTAATGGATCTTTATTTTTAATAAAAAATCAGGATAAGTTGTTATCTGTTTTAAATGAAACTTTAAAACCGTTTTTCTTAAGTATTTTAGAACATTTCTCTGAGACGACGCCAAAGTATGTTAATGAATTTGAAAAGGAAATTGTTTCTGAAGGATTTTTAACCAAGTGGTGTGTGTATTTGAATTTGTTATAGTATCTATAGCATAATTTATTTATAGTTTTTAAAGAATATCCATTATTTGAAGCAATTTGTTTAATGTTATTAAGTTCTGTTTGAAAAGATGAATCTGATAGTGGTATAGAAAATAATCGCTGGAAAAAGGAATGAAAAGCTCCAAATTTATGGGAAATAATTTATTTATTCTTATTTCTAGTGATTAACAAGTCTAAAAAGGGAATTTGGGAATTGATTTCAATTTCAAAATGATTAAAATTAATTTAATTAATTTCAAACATGATTAAAAGCTTAAAAACAAAAATTAAAGAAAACAACATTTGTATTAGTAAAGCTGCCAAGGGTAATTAAACAAAGTAGAGAATTTCTTAAAATCTGGTGACTTTACAAAACTCAAAAAAGATCCTACTTCAAAATTTGTTTCCAACCTTAAATCTACGCTCAAAGACCTTTCAGAAACTGTTAAATATTTCGACCCACAAGCTTCAACCCTGAATCCTTGCATACCTAGACTATACGTTCTACCTAAAATACATAAAACTCAACCTTTTCCCATTAGACCAGTAGTTTCTTTTGTCAATTCACCTGTATCAATACTTTCAAAATGGCTTAATACAATTCTTAGACAACATTTAGATTTTAATAACAAATTTGCAATAAAAAACTCAATAGATCTTTGCTCCAAAATTAGAAATTTCCAAATTTCATCAGACACTAGACTTGTTTCATTTGACGTAGTTAATTTATTCCCCAGCATCCCACCCAAATCTTGCTTATTAATTTTAAAAAACCTACTCTTTAATTCTAATATGCCAACTATACATGCACTAAATTTACATTCACTTTGTGAGACTGTCCTAGATCAAAATTTCTTTCAATTTAATAATAATTTTTATTCACAAGACTCAGGCTTAGCAATGGGCTCTAATTTGTCACCTCTTTTAGCAGAAATATTCATGAATAACTTAGAAAATCAGTTTTTAACTTCTTCACCCTTTAAAGATAATTTTCTCTTTTGGTACAGATATGTAGATGACATAATTGTTTTATTCAAAGGATCTGATTTTGAATTTGATAACGCACTCAGCAACTTAAATGCTTTAAACCAATCCATTAAATTTACCGTTGAAATTGAAATCAATTCCCAAATTCCCTTTTTAGACTAGTTAATCACTAGAAATAATAATACTTTTAAATTTGACCTTTATAGAAAACCTAGTATCACAGATTGCGTAATACCTTTTGACTCTTTTCACCCTGTTTCCCATAAATTTGCAGCTTTTCATTCCTTTTTCCACCGATTATTTTCTATACCACTATCAGATTCATATTTTCAAACAGAACTTAATAACATTAAACAAATTGCTTTAAATAATAATGGATATTCTTTAAAAACTATAAATAAATTATACTATAGATAGTATAACAAATTCAAATACACACACCACTTGGTTAAAAATCCTTCAGAAACAATTTCCTTTTCAAATTCATTAACATACTTTGGCGTCGTCTCAGAGAAATGTTCTAAAATACTTAAGAAAAACGGTTTTAAAGTTTCATTTAAAACAGATAACAACTTATCCAGATTTTTTATTAAAAATAAAGATCCATTAGATTACAAATCATCATCAGGTGTATACAAATTAAACTGCTCTTCTTGTGTAGAATGACTATTCTACATAGGTCAGACAGGTCGCAAAATATCAGACCGTATTAAAGAACATTTCAGGCACATCTATAACAACACAGATCTTGATCCTCCACCATCAACATCTTCTAGTTTTTCACCATCAAATTCCAAATTGATTCATAAATGCAATAGAGGCCGGAAATTAGATTTTCTTGAGACTTTGCAAATAAGGAAAGCCTTGAAACTGGAAAACAGATCTTGTTTAAATGAACAGAATAACTTCAATAATCCCATTATTAATTCACAATTTTAATTTTTCACCACTCAAACAGATTCTCTTTGATCCATTTTTAATTTTTACATTTTATAAAATGTTGTTTTTACGAAATCTTTTAAAAATCATGTAACCCTTTGAAAACGTCGAATTGAATTCAAAATTACGTCAACGTCATATTTTTTTATATTTTTTAAGGTAAGAACCCCTCTTGTAATTCATCAATTGTATCATTAATCTCTTGTTAAATTAGGGCTGATGATGGCAGTAGTGTTCTGCCGAAACATGTTCCATTTGTAATTTTACACTTATTAAAGTTTGTGGAGTTCGACTTAGATATATTTAAATTTTAAACAAACTATTGATGTGAGAGTTATAGTTTAAAGATAAACTCAAGAGCATAACTATAGAACCACCCTCAATTTTCCCGATTTCTTCCCTAAACGTTTAGTTGAGATAATATGGATTCAGAGAATCATAAAAGAATCAAAAAGAATAATAATCAACAAGTGTAATGCCAGTTGTGAACAAATTGTGTGATTTATTATAAAAATACTGAAGATTCAAATGTGCATAACTATAGCACCACACAAATTTTTTACAAAAAATTTTTTTAATTAATAGTGGGTTGGTCCTCCACTTTTTCTAATAAGCTGAAAAACTCTGGAGTTCATGCTGTCTACCAAGTCGTTCAGAATTTCAGGCTCTAAATTGGTCCAAACATCTTCTACAGCATTTTTGAGTTAATTTATGGTTTCGTAGTGTTTGTTATCCTAATACAGTCGACGGACCAAGATTCCCCAAAGGTTTTCAATTGGGTTCATGTCCGGGGAATAGGAGGGCCACTCTAATAAATCGATATTTTGAGTTTCAAACCACCTCATCGACTCTCTGCTGACGTGTATCCGGGCGTTATCTTGTTGGAATAGCAATTGTTGATCATTGTTATTGTTTAAAAAAGGTATCAAGTGTTCTTCGAGAACGTCAAGATATTCTCTGCTATTCATTCGCGTTGACGGATAAGCTAGCCTTGGAACCCATGCCTTGGTAAACGCTCCCCACACCATTAAAGTGCCACCACCAAAATTTGCTACCGCATCGTGTATAGATCAAGCTACCTTTCACCGATAGAGAACTTTACTATAATAAGCGGTTTACAGTTTGGGAGGTCGAAAAGTATATTTTTTACAGTATGCAGTATTTAACATAGATACTTCATACCTAGTTAAAATATGATATAATAGGCAAATTTTCGCCAGTTACATTTCATACAATTTTATAACTGGTAACTGAAAATCAGTTACTGTTGCGTTTTCGCCATGTCAATGTTATAGTGGCTGTCGTCAATGATGACGTCAGTATTCTTACTCAGTTACTGAATTTTGTAACACTGTGATCGAGCTACTTCAGTGTTGGTGGTAAGGAAGGAGCGACCTTGATAGTTTAACAAGTTGAGTGAAAAGTTATGGTGGGGATTAAAACATTTACTGTTATTCAATAATTTGACAAGTTAATGGCGAAAATTCACCTAATGTCAAAGGCTGTTTTGTAAATAATCTTGTGGGAAATTTAAAAATATTATCTATAAGTTAATTAACACAAAAAGGACCAGGTGGTCAATTTTTCACCGCTCGCAAATGAGTTGCGAATTCGCAATATTACGAATTTTCCTAAAATTCTTCATATCCCAATTTTTCACCCTACGCTAACTTACGAACGCGTAACTTTGCGAGCATGTAACTGCGAGCGGATTTTGAGATGACTTAAGGTCAAATATCGCTCGCAAATGAATAAAATATTTTTTACGGAATTGTCAATCCAGTATATTATTATAAATATGGAAGAATTAGTGCACATGATTGTCTTAGAGGCATTCGAAAGGGCTGAGGGGCAGCATTTGTTTCAAAATGTTAGACATCCTCGAGATCCTTTTGAAGAACTAAACGAAATAATGTTTCTAAATATGTTTCGAGTTTCAAAAGAGTTGTGTCGGTACTTGGTACAAATTTTGACGCCACATAAGAGACCAAAAATAAGAAACCGAGACTTCGATATTACCACTCGGGTAAGTAAGTACTTATCTAATTCGAAATTTTAAATAATAATTTATGAAATTTTTTGGCCACGGCAGTTACCAATTGGATGTTTCTGCCAACAAATATTTGGATGTCTCGCAGTCAACTGTGAGTAATGCTTTGAAAGAAATACCCAGGGAGTACCCATGACGCCTTCATTTGGGAACGGTCAAATGTTCAGGTGCTTCCATTCTTTAGTGGCCCCACCTGGAACACTATTTAAAATTTCAAGTCTTGCATCCTTGGCAGTGAAACTGGAGGTTTCCCACTAATCAGATTTGGCTTATTTTTTATAAATTCTAATAACATTTTTTGTTTGTTTTGCGGTCGTATTTGAGCCCCGTTTTGCTTTTCCAGTATTAATATCCATATTTGTAAACAATAATAACTACGTTAAAATATTTAAAATGTCAGAATTTTATATGTTGCCAAGTTTATTATTCGCATAGTTACGAGTGTCGCAAGTAGACTTGCGAAGGGTAGTCAAAAATTTGAATTATGAAACGTATTCGCATCTCAGTACTCGTAAAGTTAAGTATGCGCACATTTGCGATTCATCTGAAAAATTGACCCCCAGATAGTTTTTGTAATTAGAACAGTAAATCATTTGACCTGTTTTATTTATTTATTTATTTATTTATTTATTTATGTATTTTTTAAGAGCATAGAAAATAATCGATTAAACTTCCGAGTCATGAGACGTATTTCGCGAAATACGTCAAATGAGGAGGTTAGTTTAATCGTATTATTTTCAATGCTCGAGTGGTATTCGCTACCATTTTATAACCAAAAATGCGAAATTTTGACGGAACTATTTTTCTGACGTTTATTAACGATCATAAAAAATCTTTACTATGACAAAGTTCATTGTTGGAGCCAGCCAAGACAGCGAAATGAATATACCTATACCCCGTCGTCAAGGGACTAATCGCTTATATATCTAAAATCTGTAATTGCTATTGGTTTAATTTAATATGTGTTATATAATCCCTCAAATACATGTTTCTTATTTTAGTTCTAGTTATTTTCAAAATAATTTTTGCTTTTTTAAATCAAACAAACTGCCCAGCGGTAATTTGGTCGTAATACGTTGTTGTAAGTAGACATTCATGAACCGCTTTAGAAAAACTTCACTAAACTAACTAACATAAAATCTCTTATTAAACACCAGAGCGACAAGTAGCGCCACTCCGCAAACTCCGCTTAACTTATCACCCCCAAAATGGTCTTCAAGCTGCCGGCAAGAAGTCTGCCTAACTGCAACAATTAGGAAAAATCCTTTGCGGAATCTGCACTAATTTAAGTCTGATTGAACCCCGAGCTATTTTAATTAGAAAAGTAATTTACCGTGTAATGAGAATCAGCTTAAGGCGCTTTCCGTGACATGGACTGTCATTTAATAACCTCTCCACCCTTGATACACACTCACTTCTGATCTAACTTTAACGGATGATTGATCGACTAAATTTCCCATCTTGCGCTTAGGTGCGAGAAAAAGCTTATTCGGGGACTTAATCTAATACATGATGTATGTTATAACGCGTTAAATGGCAGTTTACGCCACCGAAATCTTCACTTCTTTTGTAAAATTAACACGTGACACTTATTGACTCCATTAGCGGGATGACTCCAAATCCAACGACAAATTCAATAAAACGTAGCCAAGTCGGATATTAAAAATGCATCATCCAATTTAGACATCGCATAAAATGGGAATTTGTATATCAGGCCTGCCAACATTCGAACTGCAGCGGTTACTTTTTGCAACATAATGTTTTACGGATTTTGGTACAGCAACAGCTGACTAATTAAAAGTTAATTCAGTTTAAATTTACCTAATTAGATATAACTTTTATATTTCAGGTAGAACACGATGGAGTTTATTTATTTCTTTACTACGGTTCTACATATTTAAAAAATGTGCCTATTAATGAAAATATTGAGGTAGTAAAATTTGTTAGTCGATTTTTTGCGCGAGGGCATCAATATAAGTACCTCTATAATTCTTATCTGTTATATCGCACTTTCGTCAAAAAACAGTTCCCTAAAAAAACTGAGTCAGTAATGCACCGGTTTAATACCTTTTAATGACAACAAAGAAATTTCTTAATCAGCATGTAGGGTTTTTTGAAGAAAATTTGTGCTATACGTTGCATATTCCACTGTAGGAAGTTTTTCTGACTTGCTATACTCGTGTCGCCCAACAGATAGAGCAATAGAACTTGAGGGCGGGACACTACTTGTGTAAAGCAACTCTCCTCTTCACAAAGGAGAAATCTATATTAATCTATAAATCAATGTTTTAATCTAAATCAGATTCTTCAGTTGAAGAATCTTTCCCTACATGAATTATTATTAACTCCATTTGAGCTGTTAATTTAAGTTGCGTGCATCGGCTTTTCAGAAATTCCGCGGGATTTAAACTCCACCAATGGAACATTACTATTTTAGTACTCTGTTGGGCGACACAATACATTTCCTATAAATTTAAATGTGAAGCATATTTTGGATCGCATGGTCCCACTCGTGAATCACCATGTAGACCCCAAGATTAATGGAGCAACACAAACTTAATGGTTTTATTTACTTTTGTTGATTACTGTTTTGTTATGTATTAAGGTAACTCATTTAGTTCCTGTTTGCGCAACCAACTTATTATTTCAGGCTTTGAATAGGTTTTGTAAATTTTCTCGAAGATGATGGAAATTTATGTTTTCGTGTTGGTTGATGAAAACGCCTCGTTATGACTAATTAATAATATTCCGACGTGTTTGTTAATTATGAAGCTTTGCATAAAAAGTAGCTTCGTCATGTTGGCGATAATTAAATAGAATTTTTTGATTAGCGTTAGTTAGTTGGGATTTACGTTCTGCAGTCCCCGCTTTATTTTTGTTATTTAATCATAAAGCCGAAGCATACAATACGTTAGCAGGACAGTATTTACCAAAGTTCAGCAATCAGCTTTGATGTATCGTTCGACTGTGAAATACAGGATTTTTTGAATTTTACGTAATCATTACGCTTTAAATTGTTCGTGCGTATAAATGCAAAACTGTGTAAAATTTAAATGTTATTTCATAAGCTAATTGTAGGTGAAACGGTTGATTAGTCTCATCAATAGATTTTTTATTACATCGTTGGGTTGGAAAACACTAAAATATTTTTTGGATCAACCTTTGCTGTTTCCAAATTGCAGTTAATTATATTCATTCTATTGTGTGTGATACTCTGTCCACAAATATAATGGGTGTTCAATTCAAAAGTTCATCTGCAAATCTTTTTCACGTAGGTATGTCTACATCACTATTTGCGCATTTTTGGAGCAGGATACTATATGCAAATTTCTGTACTTGAGATAACTCCTCTCCTTCCCTCTCTTACCATTTTTTTTTGCAAAAATAATGGATTTAAAGTAAAGCAGATACCCAAGCTTTATTCAAAGGATGTCGCTAAAAAAATATCATTTTGAAAACACATTATAATAAATAAATCACTTTGTATTCCACAGTCTGTGCCATTGTAAAAGAACATATAATTGTTGCTTAGCTGTGAAAACAAATAATTTTAAATGACTTCGACAAACCGAATTTATAACATAATTGACATTTTAAGTTAGTATGAAATAATCCGCGGAAATACGTTTCTATCGCTTAATAATTCTATATGTAACTTGATGAGTTTTTCATTTGAACACCCTATAATTTAAAAGCAACGACCAGAATTTGTTTTTTTTTTCACTTATAATTTACACACGAATGCACAACACAAAAGGGCGCGTGTGTAAAAAACTCAAATTTGACTACTAGAACAATATACAGGCTGTCCAAAATGTATGGAATAAAGGGTCTGTAGCCGTAACCGTACATTTTATTACAAAACTTTCAAGACAAAAGTTGTTTGAGGAACTAATGCACACATGGCGCATATGTCAGAAAAAAAAAAGTTGGTTGTCAATTATGCGATATGACGGCATCGGCAGTTTTTTTTAAATTTTAAATTTTTTTTTTCACTATTTTTATTCGTCTTTCAATTGTCAAAATAAAATTTTTTAAACCTTACATAACAAAATTTTTGAGAAAGGAATTATTAAATGTTGGAAAACATTTTTTTTACTATCGAAAACACAACTCAAATGACGTAGGTAACTAAGATAGATTTCTAACAAAATTTATGGTTCTATTGCACCACTCCTCCAAGCAGAGGTTTAAAAAATTTAAATATATCTAAGTCGAACTCTACAAACTTTAATCAGCGTAAAATTACAAATGGAACATGTTTAGGCAGAACACTTCTGCCATCATCAGCCCTTAAAGAATATAAAAAATTATAAGCAGAGGTTTGTTATTGAATTTTCGGTTCATGCTCAAAATAACATCTACGTCAAGGAGGAGGAAAAGCTGACAAAATATCAAGACCATCGGAGACTATACTAAAGTTATTCAATGAAGTTGGTTGATTTGGTAATTGGGTGCATGGGAGGCATTAAGGACACTTGCGGCTGAATTGCAGAAGGCAGTCAGCTTGGGGTCGTTGCATCTACTCAGGGCATATGATTTACGGAATTCATAGTCGCTAAACTAATGGTTTGCAGGAGTGACTATGATGTACGATTTCAACCTGACCAGCAAGGAAACTCGTTAAAGTCGGAATGAGGAGCTCTATCTGGTCAATACATTAAAAGAAGTGTACAGATGGGCGGCTACATTATTTTAATCCGGTTGGTGCTATCTGTGCAGTCTACAAAACATTGTACTGTGAAGCAGAGTACAATCATAATGCTGGTTAGTATGTTCAATTTCGTTAAGTGTTGTTGCATACCTTGAGTTTGATACATAAAACTTCAGCATTTTGTGCAAAATTCAACAGTGGAATAAATTACTCAACATACAAGAGAGTGCAAGAAATTCCAAAGAGTGATTTTTGGATGTCCTTGTTAGTAATATAAAGATATGTGGTAGAACCAAAGTGCTGGATCCTTATGACACCTAAATGTTTGTTACCTATCATTATACCCCGTTTTATATCAGATTTGTACAAAATTATCTTCTACTTTACAGTCCCAATGGTACTGAAATTCTATAATACAGTTGTTTGTGTACCAAGGCCAAAAAGTGTTTCCTTTTGGGACGAGTCTGATTTTAATGCCACGAGCAGAGGCCAGAAATATGGCGAGAACGAAATAACACAGTGCAGTGGTGCACACAAAATTGTTTAGGCGACCTTCATTATAAAATCTAAAATTTTCTTTATTTGTATTTAAGACTTATTGTTATAATAATTTATAACAACTAAACAATTGTATATATTAATGGATGCGTCAGAAAGGTTGATATATTTATATTTACACCAATTTCGGCATAATTCAACGTAATTTTCAGCCACGGTTGAAAACCGCCATCCTCCATGACGCTTCTCTTTCCAGTGTTTTTCACCAAACGAAGCAAATCATTAGCAACTAATGTCCCAATTTCCAGTCTCAGCTGCACTCTATTATATTCTGGCATATTTTTTATTGCGATTTTTGATGTTTTTCGATGTCCGATAATTGCTTCTCCATCTTTTAATGGTTGGAGCACATCTGTTTCTTCCTGTGTCCTATAAGTTATGTTTGAGAACGGCACCTTCTTCTGCGGCAGGACCTGTATTTTCAACCTCATAAACATTGGTAATAGTGCTAGAATTCAAAATAAATGGTACATGAACATCGGAGAAAATATAACACATTTCAATTTCTTTTCTATCCGCTTTTTTGCACGACTGGAACCACTACAAGATTTTCCCCTTCGCCTAATATAGGCCACTTCTTGGGATCTTCGATAATGAAACTGTTCTCAAGTCAGTGCACAACAAATAAAAACCACATAACGTACAAAAATAACCATCGGTGTATGAACATACAATAGTTTACTTTTTGCATATTTTTGGCTACTGGAGAATTATTCATATCACTGGAATTTCGAGTATGTCACATGATCAGTTTTATTATTAACCCTTAACTACTAACGTACCAAAAATGGAACATCAATACTAATGCTACGTCCACCAGACGGCTAAATAAAAATGCTCATTTTGATATGAAAATATATTATTTTTGTGTTCTGCGCAGTTTTGTGTGTTTATTGTACTTTTGGTAAAGCGCTATTACTGTTTAAAGTTGGAATAAATAACGCAAGTGTAAAATAATAACAAAAATTAGACGCCTCCCTCAAATTATCTCAAATTTTACATCTTCATCTTCGGAGACTGAAAATAAAATAAAAACCCTAATTTTTTAAACATATAATTTTTATTTACTGTAGATTAGGTATGCATTTAGCAAAATGTAAAGAAAGAACAGAAAAAAAAACAAAAAACAAAAAAAATGACAACGAGTCAATTTTGTGGATATTAGGCATTGTCCGGACATATTTTTTCGCGCATTCTAAATAAATCGTGTTTTGGCAATCATAATAGACCTGTCTTCTGTTTTTTTCTATGAACAAAATGGACATTTTTTTCTAATTTCTAATTGTTCCACTCTAGTTTGGGAGTCTGTAGACAGACGGCATTCGTTTATTACCGGTGCACCAACACTAACTGTACGTCTGGGAGACGGCTAAACAATTTTGAAGCAAGATAACCAAGAAATGAATTGCCCAAGACTTAAAATTCGTGGAATACGTGTTCAGTACTTGATGGTGCTAAATTACATAAATGGTCGAGCGCCACAATTGCATGTGGGGGATTATACCTGGACTAAAATCATACCATGCCGTCTGTGAGACGTATGGTTAGTAGTTAAGGGTTAATCAAGTAAATGCTAAATTTAATACTGCCATCATCAGCAACAATGGATTCTTTACGAAAAATGTCGTAATACTTGTAAGTTAACTTTCCGAATTGTCCGAACTGTGTGGGTGCCATAGACGGGAACCACATAAGGATAAGAGCGTCTAAGAATAGTGGATCTTTTTCTTTAACTGCAAAGAATTCTATTCAATAGTTATGCTGGCAATTGTGGATGCAGAGTGCAAATTTGTTGCAGCAGATATTGGATCGTATGGTACAGAAGGAGATGCAGAGATTTATTTAAAAAGCAGATTTGGACAACACATTCGCGGTAACGAATTTAATGTTCCTGCACCACAAAAAAAAACATCCAAAGCAGTATCTAGTAGACTCTCTCGAGCAAGAAGAACAACGGAAAATGCATTTGGTGTATTATGTGCATATTTTAGAATGTTATTTATATATGTATTACTAGCTGACTCGGCGAACTTTGTACCGCCTCAGAATCAATAAATGTTGTGTTAACTTATTAGCTGAATTAAATTCAGATTTTTTTTATCAAAGGATAAATCCACACAGCCCCATCATACAACAAACATAACCATGTTTATTTTTGTTTCTGTCATGTATCAGAGATGGCGTTACATACGGATTCCATACAAAATGTATGAGAAAAATTTTTTCGTTAATTTTTCCGATGTTTTAAAAAATCAGTCAGTCCGTTCTCGAGATATCATCAAAAAATTTGTGTGTAGAGTCCACGCGCAACAGAAGTGAAACTTTGGAGTTTACTCCTTAAGAATCGATTTTTATTTTTTAAGCCCGGTGCGACAAATTTTGGTGGCCGGCGGCATTTCTTATTGTCGTTGCCCTGAAGACCATAGAGGTCTCCCTGGACCCCTCTGTCCCCAGTGGGGACCCTGTCGTTGCCCTGTACCAAACTCTCCGCCCCCTGTAATTTTTCCGATGTTTTAATAGTTATTCTGCTATTCGGGGCGGAGGCAAATTTAACAAGTCAAAAATTATAAAAAAACGGTCCATACGTTCTTGAGTTATAAACCCAAGGGGGCTCCCTGCGCCCCCTGTCCATGTTTTAATAGTGATTCTGCTATTCAGGGCGGAGACAAATTCAACAAATCAAAGATCGTAAAAATCCGTCCAGCCGTTTTTGAGTTATAAACCCAAGCGGGCCCCCGTGGCCCCCTGTCCATGTAAAAAATACTTTACGACCTATTCTCATATCTACCAAATATACAACAAAAAAATCATAAAAATCGGTCGAGCCGAAAAATCGGTCCAGCCCGAGGAGACCCCCGAGGCCCCCATGTCCATGTGAAAAATACTTTACCACCTATTCTCATACCCACCAAATATACAAAAAAATGTAATAAAAATCGGTCGAGCCGAAAAAATCGGTCCAGTCCAAGGGGGGCCCCTGGTCCCCCATGTCTATGTGAAAAGTACTTTACGACCTATTCTCATATCTATCAAATATACCAAAAAGATTTCATAAAAATCGGTCGAGCCGAAAAATCGGTCCAGCCCTAGGAGACCCTCGAGCCCCCCATGTCCATGTGAAAAATACTTTACCACCTATTCTTATACCCACCAAATATACAAAAAAATTTAATAAAAATCGGTCGAGCCGAAAAAATCGGTCCAGTCCAAGGGGGGCCCCTGGTCCCCCATGTCTATGTGAAAAGTACTTTACGACCTATTCTCATACCTATCAAATATACCAAAAAGATTTCATAAAAATCGGTCGAGCCGAAAGATTGGTCCAGCCCAAGGGGGCCCCATGGGCCACTATGTTCATGTGAAAAATAGTTTACCAAATATACAAAAAAAAAAAACATAAAAATCTGTCGAGCTGAAAAATCGGTCCAGCCCAAAGGCCCCCCTGGGCCCCCATGTTCATGTGAAAAATAGTTTATTACCTTATTACCTATTCTCATACCAACCAAATCTACAAAAAAAAAAATCATAAAAATCGGTCGGGCCGTTTCGGAGGTGTTCGACCACAAACACCGTGACACGAGATTTTTATATATTAGATTATTAAATTTATTAATTATATACCTATCTGTTTAATCTACCTCCTTAATCATTTCCTTCCTAATTTCTTCCCCTTTCGCTCGTTCACTTGTTTCTTCTCTTGTCGGCCTTACCCTGAATCTTAAACCATGTTACATATACATCATATACAGGGTGTAACAGTAATAGGTAATACGTAATTAAAATTTTAATCGGTAGTAGAAGTCATCATTCTCAATAACATTTGTTGACAAATTTTTGCCCTAAACACCGCAGTTAACAAAAACAAAAAAAACAAGAAAACATTCGTGAACAATCTATACCACTCGACGTAAATAAACTAAAAATAGAAAACTAACCTACTTAACTTTAACATCCAATGTTACTATTGATGAAAAATGAAAATTGTGGAGCCTAGTAGCATGCGGATTTTCGCCTGCCTATACGTGCCTATTATTTAAGTTGAAAATACCTTCTCTGGTGAAACCCGCGTCGTCAGTTGGTAAAAGAAAAAATAGAACATTTGACTCCTGCTTTATTTTGGCCATGGCCCATTCACAATTTACAAAGATAAACTATTTCTGAACGTGATAGGAATACAGTTGTTGCTTTTTTAAAATTCTTCGGGTACTGGTCATTTTTTGCAAAACTCAATGCACAACATTAATGGAAATTAGGCACACAAAATCCGGCTTCTTGAAAAGTTGAAAATACCTTCTCTGGTGAAACCCGCCTCGTCAGTTGGTAAAAGAAGAAATAGAAAATTTGACTCCTGCTTTAGTTTGGCCAGGGCCCATTCACAATTTACAAAGGTAAACAATTTCTTAAACGTGATAGGGATACAGTTATTGCTCTTTCAAAATTCTTCGGGTACTGGTGATTTTTTGCAAAACTCAATGCACAACATTAATGGAAATAAGGCACACAAAATCCGGCATCTTTTATGATTAATAACTTTAAAAATAAAATATAATAACACGCTCGGTAGAGTTGACCCGAGTAACTGATTAATTGTGAATGTCTCAAAAGGCAACTGCACCCGATTGTGCAAAAAATTAGAAAAAGGATGCTGAGTTTTCCGGACAAAAGCAATTGATTCTCAGTAGTAGAACGGTAGTAGAAATTTTGTTGCTTTTGTTAAGTTCTATTACTGATGGATAAAATTTTAATAAAATGAAACATTCTTTTCAAATGTCATTATTTAGTAGTATTTATTTTATCAGTACAATTATTTTAACCATGTAGCAGTTAATCCAGATGTTCTGTGACATGTTTTTGGGAAAAGCATGAATTTTTTGCTTTTACAGTCTCTGAAGATGCATTTTTGGTGGATGCGCCGGGCAAAGGCGATTCTAGTTTTTTTTTATATATAAATAATGTAATTAATTCCTATTGTTAATTTAGAAGATTTTCCATATTTTATTAGCTTTTTTATTATTCTAACAAGCAATGTAATTTTAACAGTTTTCTTTCTACAATCTGTGTGTTACAATAATAAAACGAAGAGAGTAAGCTAATGAGAACATAATATATATAACGACTCTCTTACGATACGTGCTTAGCTGACAAATTATAATCGCATCGCGCTATTTATTTGACAAAACTAAGAGGTGTTTTTCTGTTAGTAGCGAATTAAAGGTGTCGGGCATTCATTACAACACTTGATTGATGAGGTGCATTCTTCTCGGAGTCTGTATCATTCCGGATAAGGGTTGTAGGATTCCGTGGCACTTTTTGCGTTAATGGTAATGGCGTGTTCTAAATTGGTTGTCGGTTATAAAAACTACTGTGTTCCATATAGTGTCATATCCCCGTTTCGCTAGAGTAGTTTTTCTAAATTTGCGTTGGATTTTACAAGTGAGTAATTACTAACATGTATTCATGTGAATTAGTCTGTGTGATTATAACGAACGGTTAGGTATGTTTTCGCATGCCAAGTCCAGTAAATGTCAAAGTGAAGTACCCACTTGAATAATTCCGTTGTTTGAGTAAAAGAAGTTTTTATTGTTATGGGCGAGTATTTGAAAGTTGTGTGAACTCTTCGCCCACAAATTAAAAATTGAAATCGAGTGGGCTTTTATTTAAAAATTTAAGCTAATGTTTTGTAAACTCCCTTTAACATGACGTAAATCTAATAAATATTAATCAGTTTCGTAAAGTATCGTAAACATACTAGTAAACGTAGTGCTCGACTATTATAGTATTAGTTGCTGAGAGTTAGTTGATGTATTAATAAAGGCGACCTTAATTAAGCGCCCTCTTCGGCGATTATATCGTGTAGTGAAAAGTGATTTCCCTATTATTTACACAAAGCTATTTAGCCAATATGAGTTCAGCAACCCAGAATGCTGTTACCATATTATGCATTAGATGCAACCTGCCTGTTGTTAGAAGCTGTGGTTATTTTGTCTGAAGCAACTGATTTTCTAATTTCGCATATAACCTAACTATTCTTTATTGCATTCATAGAAAATTAAACAGATTTCAAAGCGATACTAAACCGTGATTAACGTCCCTGTTACCAGCTATGAATTTTTAACCGCATTAGATAGCCGGGAAAGCCTGTGCTTTAACATTAGGCCAGCACAAATAGCCTAGTTAGCAGACACATTATTTATCGAAAACGCTATAACTTAAACCCCAAATTTATAGCCAACGTGTCTTTGTTACACAATACGAGTAGAGTAATCTCCTACTTTTTTGTTGCAATGAAATGTGCTGAAATCCCTTAATAACAGCCCACCCCTCGTCTTCGGTAAATATAAATTTAAGAAGTTAAAAGCGAAATCTGAAAGTGCTATAGATCACGAATTTTGACACTAAATAAAAGTTTGCACCCCAGGTCACGTAACAGCCATCCGTGAGAGCAAAAGAGAGTCACCGGATCGTTGGCAGGAATCATACTGGATAATGGAAGAGCAGGGAGAAAATATAACTAACTTTTATACATATTTCACGGACGAATAACTTAAACGACTGCAGGTGTGTCGTTTCTTTGGTGGGAATTTTTTTATTGGTTTAGTGCTGGCTCTCTTCTGAGGTGTATGAATATTTTAGATGAAAACATAAAATTTTGGTAAATTTGAATTTTCACACAAAATCTGAAAAGAGATAATTTCTAATTTCAAGAGAATCCTGTTATATTTTAACAAGTAGATTATTATTTAAAGTATGCTTTATTTAAACTTCTGTTCACAATCTAACTATTTGTACCACTGGCAATGTGCAATAAAGGATTTTTATTACGTGCCCGTAATTCTACTATAAAGTAAATGTTCAATAATAAAACAGCATAATGTTATATTATCTTGCATACTAACTACATGAAGAACCCGATTTTTCTGTAGCAGCTGTAATTTCAAAGACTTTGTAAACAACTCAAATAATAAAATTGCAGCGCTGAATGGCTTATTAGGACATAAAATTGCAGCATTTAAACTAGAATTAATGAAACGAGATGAAATTGAATTCGGGTCGGGTTAGATGCATTGAAAATCATAAAATCTTTGTAAGAAATTATTAGAAAGGCAAAAAATATAACGATTCAATTTACTAATAAGCTATTTTAAAAACACGACTTATTAAGTCTATTTGGGATGCTTTGAAACAATTATAAAATAAACAGAGATATAAAAGTTAAAAAGATCGATTATTACTTCAACATCTTGCTGCGGGAAATATATTGAATTAGATATATTGAGTTTAAAAAAATCATGGTAATAGTAGGTACTCAGAAAGCTTGCTGTAAATTGAGTATTGTATTTATATAATTTTTTCACTACTAGCTGTAAAATGTACCATATATAGTTTGTCGAGGATGTGTGAAATTGTTTTTCTTTCCTAGTAGTTAATAATCATTTCATTATTGACTAGTAGTTAATAATGAAGAGACCAGATTTAATCCAAAATGAATATCTAATAAATGTGGTAATACCTAAAATAGGACTTGACGCAAAAAATCTCTTTCTTAGAATTTGGCAGAATATTCTTGAAGTTGTTTATGTAATTATAAATACAAGAAAGGACAGAAAAATAATTATAATTTATAAGATTTAAGCTGCTAGTAATAAAAAAGAAAAAGATATATAAACTGCTCAGCTGAGAAAAACAACTTCTCTACCTTGGTATAAATAATATACTACTATCCAACACCTGTTTATTACGAAGTCATAATAATGCCGAGTTTGAATGTATTATATTTAGTAGTCTCAAGATTAATAAATTGTCACGGGATGCGCTGTATTTTTTGTCGGAATTGAGACATTGCGGGGCAAGTAAGTTGTAACCGATACCATATGGATTCTAACCGGTTTCATTTTCCTATTGCAACTGGTGGACTTTCTCAAATCAGGTGCAAAGCCGATTTTTTTTGGTCGGCACGTGTCTTGATTCCAGAGTGGTATTTAATGTTCTGCTATGAATTGTTACTAGCTAAAGTGAGAAATTTGTTTTTATTTATTTTGTCTAGCATATGTTTTTCTAAGGCTTGCACTTTTAATGTATTCTAAAGTTGAACAGTAAAATATTAATTTGTTACACGTACTGAGGCAAGTGTAGCCCCATCTTGTTGAAAATAGCCAAGTGTAAATTCGTCATCGTGAAGTTCTTTAATAAAAGTTTCCAAAATCACTTGTTGATATGCAAGTGCAATTAGGTTACCTGAAGGAGGATTAAAAAGTTTTTTAGTTTTAAATAACTAATAATGAATGATAAAATACTGGTCCTATTATACGTCGTCGGCTAATTGCTGCCCGAACACCAATTTTTTGTGGATGTAATGGGGCCTCTACATAAACATGAGGCTTTTTACTTCTCCAAATTCTCATATTTTGCGCATTAACTTATCCACTTGATCATCTCGATGCAGTTCTTGTGCACATGTTAATCGATTTCGATATAAAACTAAATCTTTTTTAAGGATTGCTTGACATGTGCCATATGATAAGTCCACTTGCTGTGCCAATTGCCGAATGGATGTTCTAGGGGCTTCTTCCACTACGTGTTGGACAATCTCAACATTTTCTGGTGTTCTTTTATTCTTTGATCGACTACGTCCTGGTTTTCTTTCTAAAGTGGATGTTTCTCGAAACTGGGTAACACAACGCTTTAATGTATTGGAGAAATGAGCATAATCGACGATATTATCGGGAAACTGCTCACGAAATTCTGTCCATGCATCTTGAACAGAATATTGCCACACGCCGTCTACTTTCTGCCCATTTCGAAAATACGACTCAACCATAAACGCTTTGTGTTCTAATGAAAATGTCATTTTTAGGCAGTGAACAAATGAAGTTCTTAAAAGAACTAGAGTAGAGAGACTATTTCACTATACAAAAATAACACAACAACCACCATCAACAACGCGAGCAGCAAGATACTGAGATTTGAGGTTAAGTTAATTCTTCAAATTCATTTGACATTTGATGGCAGTGGTTCAGGTTACACCGAACTGGGATTTCATTTATACACAAGATCTGGCGAAAAATTGAAATTAACAATACAAAATTATTTTTTAAACTTCTTGAATGACGTAACTTTAGATGCCACAATTAAGCATATCATCTACACACAAGCCCCGTCCCACTCCAAAGCGCCAAGTGTTATCAGCTTGCCCCCCCCCCCAAACAAGTGCCAACAATGGACCCATTTACTAAATAGAAAAGGATAGTTGTCTGAACGGCAAAAATGTGATAATACAACGCAGCAATAATACGCCATTTTAGTTTTAGTTTTACTTTATTTAAAAACGGCACTCTTAGTTGATTTGAGATAACATTCCATCGTAGTGCCAATTCACATTGATACTTTGACAGCGAATATAGGTTAGGTTTGCCGAGATCAGCCCAGAGCGCCAATATTAAAAAATATTTTTTTGAAGTAAAACTTCTTCAATACTGCAGACGGTATTAATTCAGGATTATCTAGCTCCATTTATAAACTTACATAAATTAAGAGCACTTTCACAATGGCGAACTGAAGTTTTACTTCAGTCGTGTGGTCTAAAACACACTCGTAGTTTTTTTTTACTTTGTGTTCGTACTGAGGCTATTACGATACGTTTTTGCCTGTCATAATAGACAAAATCAGTGCTATAATAATTCTACTAAGAATGGTATAATTTTTTTAATATTGGCAAACTTCACAATCCCAGGGCAGTCCTAACCTATAATACTTGACTACTGTCAAGTCCAAGTGGCCGGTAAACGATGTGAATTGGCATTACTATTGTTGGCACTTGCTTGGGGAGAGCTCAAGCTGGTAACACAAACAAGTGCACTGATGGCGCTTACACATACACTTGGTTGTACGGCGGGATTTGATTGTAAACATTTTGTGGATGGGGAGATTGAGATTTCCAGGGCCAGAAAGATATTGTGTTCATCAGTTCGTCAGTGTATATCTCACATGACTGAACCCATCGTATTATTTTCGCCAAAGCCCGTATTTCTGGGGGCGTACATTGAAGAACTTCAGAACACATTTATTGACGTTTCAAATTATTTTTTTCCCTAACCGCCGTTAATACACTTTGCCAACGTGGCCAACCGCCGCAAAATTCCCTAGATTGTGAAATTTGATTATTTTGTATAAAAAGTGGCAAAGAATAAAAAATACCGTATGATAAGGCATTTTTTCGCACTTACTCTTTTTAAACCCGTCCATGCGACAAAATGCTTCTTATAAAACTGGTATCATAATATACTAATACTATTTCTAGTATAATTATTATAGCACCGCTTTTGTCTATTATTATGACACGCAAAGTAGAAAAAAATTTTGTTTAAATTTGATTGTACTTTAATAATTATTTAATCCCGTCACTGTGACGCATAGAATCCATGGAAACTAAATAATATAGAGCTGTATAATAATTATGTAGATTGTTAACATAATTATTGAATGTTGTTAACTAGTTTCACTGAAATGACAAGCTGATTTACCAGAATAATAATTTTTGCGGACGGTTGAAAATTAAATTTGTTCAACTATCTGCATTGAAATATACTTTGAGACCAATGTAATTTTGTTGGTTTGATTCAAGTTTGTCGTTATTTTAGAATTGGGGGTCAACATGCTCTCACAATATTTCTCTCGGCATAACTTTCAAGAACAGCAAACTACTAGCAACTTCCCAAGTAAAACAGAACAGTTTTAATATGTAAACATTAAAGTAGCTCGGTGTATGTTTTACTTGTAGATAACTAATTATAGTAGTGTAAGTTTGTTATAAATGGGACAAGAATTTAGTTTGTAGTAGCAATGCTCTTTGTTGATCCTAATTGAACGGTTGAATGGAAGTTGTGGATATTTTCCTCATCAAAATTGCACATAAATCAGAGTGGAAACATCATACAGTAAGAAAATACCTTTCGCAGCTCCATAAAAGATTTATACGGTGTTAGACGATACCTTTGGAGGAACATAAAAGATCAAATCGATGTTTCATCCCATCTGTCTCTTTATAAAATTCACAATAGCTCAACTGAGAAGACACCGTATTTTATTTATTCGTAAAAGTGTATAGAAATTTATTTAACTTCTCACCCGGAGGAAATTATAAGTTATGGTGAAATAGTAGTATTTCAATAACTTTCAACGCGGTGATTTTCCATGCATGAGCAATAGATATTCATGATTGGCATGCATAATGGATGTGTTTTTGCGTCGTCCCTGCTTCTGTTGTTTCACGGGGTTATTTACTTGATTAATTTGTCTTTTGCGCAGAAAAGATTTTGTCTTTGTTAAACAAAGGTTGGAATGTATGTATTTTCGTTCAGAAATACTATTTACTTAGATGGCCCTAAAATATGAATGCTCTGTAAACAACTTTGGTGGAGTAACGTCGTCGTAGGAAATAAAGTTCTACTTTCGTGGCCGAGGGTTGGCCAAAAAGACAACCGTTTAAACATTGCCTGTTAGGTAACTTTAGTTCTTTACGTCAGTCAACAGCTCATGTATAATGCAAGCTTTTGCTCTGTGACCAACCGCGATATTACGCATTCAGCGTCCATTAACTGTACGAGTTCCTTCCGGATGGTTGCCTGTAGCACGGTGCGCCCCCTGTCGCTCCGGATTCTCGAGCAACTGTCACGTATTCAAAAGTCTCACTGGAAACTCCGACGCTGCTGACTTGACTATCAACGCCACAAAGACACAGATCTACAAGACAAATATTCCGGAGAGGACTAGCTGAAATTGTCGAAATCTTACAAGGATGACTCGAGATTTGAATACGGTTGGGTTATGCAATATTGTGCGAGTATGCAAATGACAGCTTATTTTGTATGCAGTATGCTTTTGAAATGCAAGTAAAAAATTGTGCATTACTGGGATATCCTAACAACTTCGGAAAACCTTAGTTAGTGGCAAGAATTGTTGGTATTAACGTCGGATTTTTTTACATACAATTAGCAGGTGACAATTTGATCTTAAAAGAAATAAATAGATTGACACCCCTCCCTGTTGACACCTTGTTAGATGTTGATTTTATTTTTTAGGTTAGGGTTTTTTGACATTAGTTGGACGTAATTCATTTTGAACTCAGATGTGCCAATGTAAGATATAAAATGATATAAAACTAATTTGACAGTTTAGAAGCAGTTTAAATTTATTTTCATTATACGGAACTAACAAAAATTTAATTTTGTTATGTTAAACCCCTGTGTCACTAAATACAACTTGAAATTGTTATTTGATTTTTGTATTTTTGAATTTGTCAAAAGTTGGGAAAAAGCGAATTTGTGTAAAGAAGAAAGGGCTTTGAATCTTAAAAGGAAAAGTTTTAATTTGGAAACAAAACGACAGTGTTTTTAAAAAATCTTGTGAAAAAATGGCCAAAATTTAAAGTTGCAAGAGATACAAGCAGTATCAAAATGATTTTCATCCCGTCGCCTGTGCATTTGCCATGTAAAATGATAAATGCCGCTTTACGAAAATAGTTATACTTTTAATATAACCTCAAAAATCAACTTACACTTCAAATGTTGTTAAACTATGATGTATGTAATATGTATCGAGGAACCCTTCGATGAAAGATCCTCTGCCGCCGTGTTTTTTGGGCCTGGTGAGGTTTCCCGTGTCAATGAAGAGCACCGCCGCCCTCGCAGCTGACGCCACCAGCAGTACGTGCCCCTGGTGCCGCGCCATTATAGTTGACACCGCGAAAAATGACACTTACCGCGGCTCCTGGCATCAGACTAGGATGACTCCCATATCTTCCTTGAATTTAATTAATTTACGTTTATCATTTGACAACCAAAAAGACACGTCAACACGTATACAGGCTGTCCCATTTAAAACTCCCCAGTCCAGATTTCTCCCAATTGATTATTGTGATTGAAAAATCCTCGAACAGGTCGATTTTGTTTGCGAGGGGCACATCTTCTCAGGTTCTTTTCAAGTTCCGGCATTTCGCCCTCTTCGCGGGGGGGCTGTTAGCCCCAAAATCTTAAATGGCACTATGGGTCGAGTGATACCTCATTTGAAAGGTATTGGAGACCTCTTTACAACTAACCATTTACTTTTCAATCTTTTGGTGATTTGACCGCAAAAAACGATAATTTTCTATTTTCAAGATAATCCACATCTTCTGATGCTGTGTTCCACAGCAACCACAAAGACAAACATATTATTGCTGAAATTAGGTTTATTGAAATTGTAGCATCACGAACAGTTTTGAAAATCGTCTGTATTTTTGCATGGAAATGAATGGTGGCCATATCCAACATTTATTACGTTAATTAGATCATTTTATTGAAAAATAATCGTGTCGCATACTCTAAATTCAGTTTTAACTCCTTCGCGCTATTTAGCAATCAAAATCAACAACCTAATGACCCAAAAATTTCAATAAATTTATTTTCAAAATTACATGTTGGTCTTTGTGGTTTCTGTGGGACATAGCATGAGAAAATGTGCATTATCTTGAAAATTAGAAATTATTGTTTTTACGGTCAAAACTGCAAGATACTGAAAAGTAAGTGGTTAGTTGTAGAGAGGCCTTCAATACCTTTCAAATGAGGCATCACTCGACCCATAGTGCCATTTAAAATTTTGGGGCTAACAGCCCCCTCGCGAAGAGGGCGAAATGCCGGGAGTTGAAAGGAACCTGAAAAGATGTGCCCCTGGCATACAAAATCGACCTGTCCGAGGATTTTTCAATCACAATAATCAATTCGGAGAAATCTGGACTGGGGAGTTTTAAATGGGACAGCCTGTATATGAGACATTGGCGTTTTTTTTTCTGTATTTTGCAGGCAGTAACTTTCAGAAGGGGAAGTAAGAAAAATTTCAAAGGTAACCTTCGGATCTTTGGTGGCGACAAAAAAAAAAGGAATTAAACAAAATATAAAGCTTTTGGAATTACACTTTCAAAAAAGATCTGTTGATCAAAATTTACCAGTGGAATTCAAACAATGAATACTATACTTCAGATCGATTACTAATAAATTAGGCACGTGAAGAACTTGAATTTAAAGGTAGCCGCAGTACGCTGTACAAAATTCTCTTGTCTTATATAACACAACAAGTGGTAGGAATCTTACCGGTAATAAGTCAGATCACGAATAGTTGTGACGAAAATTTTCTAAAGACAACAACTTACTATGAGTGGTACTGACTGACAAAAATTACCAATATTACCAAAAGATTCCTACCACGAGTTGTATTCGGCAAGACAATCCAACTCATTATTAATCACCAATGAAAATGCTCTAATTTATAATACAGAACCAATCAAATACTGATTACACTGACCAGAAAAGCTGCTTCCTTTTCTCTTCACTACAATCACGCTCTTTTGCTCTTCACTTGTTTACCGCATTTACTTTCTACTTTTCGATAAAAAAACAAAATTAGAAAAAAATTTTTTTTTATTAATTTTCAAAATTAACATGTTTTTATTTTTGATTAAACATTTTAATTTTAATGGTAATGATAAATTTGGCAGTTATTGTACACAATTTGCTCCTTTGTAAAATTCAAAGAATTGAGTCCCCTGTGTGATGGTGCAATTAGCTAGGGATGCCGCCGAAGAAGTGTTTGAAGTTAAAAAAGTATTAGTAGGTGCTTCTGTTCTTTGATTCCTAAGCTTCTCAATTATATTTGCGTGATGTTGATGGTCTATCTGTAAATATGGATGAATCGATGCGGCGTTGCTGTGGCAGGTTATTTTAAACAGTGTTTGTTCCGATACACCGGCCTTTCCTAATTTAGTAACCGCAGTTGACCTTGTTGAATGATTTTTGACCTTAATCTGCTTCATATTGAGTCCTGCAGTTTGTTTTGTTCATTTGGCGATTTCTTTGATTCTTAAAGCACCCATTCCAATTCTTTCTTGAAATGATGGGTTAAACAAGCAGCTCCCTCTCCTCCTCTGCATGCAAGCAGCTCTCCTGCAGCTACTAGAAAAAAATTGAGTTGCAGTCCAGAAAGAATATTCTCGTCCCAGGAATTAATCATTTTGAGATATTATTCGAAATCTGTCAATGCAACTGAGCTTACTTTTCTTTTTTCTGTCTGTGCTTGAAGTTTTTTTCTTTTACTGTCTCTGGAAGCTTTCGCATCCTTAAAATCTATTCCAGCAAACGGATCTATTTTAATTTTAAATTCTTTAAAATACTTTTCTGTTAACAGCTTAGCGATGATATTCTTCACAACGCTTTCTTTATAATCGCTTCCGTCCAATTTCTTCATATTGTGTCCATAGTCAATATTAAATTTAGCTGACTGATGTCGACAGGCTCTTGTAAATTAAACCTTCTTTCTTGGCAAAACCCTTGAAATTGCAACCAAACTGAGTTTTGGGAGCGCTTGCTCTTACACGAAATTGACGATTCTACAGATTGTTTGATTTCTGCAATGGTTTTTACGCCAAATCTATTTTTACTGGTCATGCTCTTCTTTTTAACTGTTTTAAAATTTATTTTTGTTTATCGTTCTTGTTTATTGACGACCACTTCAAGTACACAGTTGTTACGCAAATCGATCATAGCTCACCATTCAAAAACGAATTAAATATAGAAATTCTTTGGATTGTCTTACCAAATAAAACTCGTGGTTTGAATCTTTTGGTAATTTTTGTCAGTCAAATTAACTCGTAGCCGTTGCTTTTAGACAATCGCCATTCGTGTTTCGCACTCATGACGATTGTCGTTGCAACAGCTACTCGTAGTCCGACTGACAAAAATTACCGGCAAGATTCAAACCACGTGTTGTATTATAGGTGACAATCCAAAGAAAATGACGGAAATTATTTTCAAAATTTACAAAAGTTTTGGCCCTTTTTTTAGATTAGATTGGATTTAGGAGGCGCTCT
Source organism: Diaperis boleti (assembly GCA_963583935.1). NCBI lineage: Eukaryota > Metazoa > Arthropoda > Insecta > Coleoptera > Tenebrionidae > Diaperis > Diaperis boleti. The sequence continues at coordinate 41,623,863 of OY757242.1, read as the reverse complement.
TCTGCGACCATTGAGGTCTATTGTGGATCCTCCATGTCTTCAGAGAACGCCGTCAAGTTTGGTCTTTTTGATTAGACTCCAGAGCCTGGACAGCGATCCCCGCATGTATTCCTCTGCGCTTGGTTTTTCCTCGCCGAGTATTTGAAACCTTACCCTACACAGGCCCTCACAGTGACAGAGCACATTTTGGGCTGTTTCCTCTTCTTCCTGGCAAAATCTGCACAGGTCTTCTTCTGCCAAGCCTAGCTGGCTCAAATGCCTATTGAGTCGGCAGTGCCCTGTGAGCAATCCAGCTATTATTCTCACTGTCCTACGGTCGTGACTTAGGAGGTCTGCTGTTAGTTTAGGTTTTCTCCCTTTAAGGTAGCATTTTGCCTGTCTCTGTCCTGGGGTGTTCTCCCAAGATTGCTGAGATTTTGTACGCATCTACCTGTTTATTGTAGTCCTGACCGTACTTCTGTTTATGCCACAAAAGGGTTCGGGGCTTATCGAGGCTGCCCTAGCGAGCTCGTCCGCCGTTCCATTACTCTTGAAACCCGCGTGTCTAGGTACCCAGGCAAGAAATAATCTATTCCTACTGCCTACTTCTTTTAGAGAGCGTATGCAATCCCATACCAGCCGTGAATTTATCTGGAATGAATGGATTGCTTTTAATGCCGCTTGGCTGTCAGAGTATATGGCGATCGTTTTGCCTTGCACGGCATTCCTTGATAACTCCTTCACACAGTGGTCAATTGCCACTATCTCTGCTTGGAAAATCGTTGCGAATTGACCTATAGATGTCTGGATCTTTTCCTTAGATTTTTCCCCGTAGATCCCGGCTCCTAGTCCCCTTTTCGGTCTTCAGTTCAGCCTTGACAGGGGGGCCTTTGACGCTGTCTGCTCTTTCTGGTATAATGACTTTGAAATTTCTTTCGAAGTTGAAACGTGGAGTCATTGCATCACTGGGCATCTCGAGAACGGTATCCCTCTCTTGCTCCTCCCAGAGTTTTAGGTGTGCCCCACCGTGCCTCTGACTGATGGGTTTTTGCCCCTGATTTAGTCTGTACATGACGACCTTAGCTTCTCCCTGAATGTGGATGTGTAGTGGTGGCAGGTCCATCAGAACTTCTAGTGCTGCTGATTGAGCGGTTCTCATGGCTCCCGTGGCGTTCAGACATGGAAAGCCTTTGCACCCCATTTAATAGTCTTATTCCTCCTACTTGCAGCGTCTTTGTCCACCACACCACTGATCCATAGGTTAACATGGGTCTCACTACCCTTGTGTACAGCCACAGAATCATTTTTGGACTCAATCCCCAGTTCTCTCCGCATAGCTGCCTGCACCTCCCCAAGGCGATCCGAGCCTTATGCGTAATTTTTTGTATTTGTTGGTTCCACGTAAGCTTTTGGTCAAAGATGACTCCGTGATATTTCGTCTCCGTGGCAAGTGGAATCTGCACATTCCCTAGTTCTAGTGGCCCTAGTGTATCTAATGCCCTTTTTCGTGTAAATGGTACAAAAGTGGTTTTATTGGGGTTGACCGACAGCCCTTTCTCCTTGCACCACTTGTGCACCATATTAAGCGTCTTTTGTGTTCGCTCTGTTATAACCCCTGGAAACTTTCTCCGGACTACCAGTGCCAGGTCGTCTGCGTACCCGAGACATTGATAGCCCTCTTGGACTAGTTTGCAGATTAGGTCGTCAACCAAGACTGCCATAATATAATAGCGACGATAACACTCCTCCCTGCGGGCAGCCTCTCCCCGTTTGTGCCGCTATCGTAACCGTGCCAAGCTGGGACACCACTGTCTTTAGTTCGGCATTTATCCATTTATACACTATTTCGGGAACTCTTCTTTCTCTAAGAGCATTCACTATGGACACAATGGAGGCGTTGTTAAATGCTCCCTCTATATCAAGGAAAGTGGCTAAGGCAATTTCCTTGTCTTTCAATGATTTGGATAATAGCCTTTTGAGGTCGTCCAGCGCCAAGTCCGTTGACTTTGCCGGCTGGTACGCGTACTGACGTTCGCTCAATGGGCTTATGATCAGTACGTTGTCTCTTATGTACCTATCCACGTCTCTCAGTTCAAAAGAGGATAGGCTATGTATGTTCTACTAATCTACCTGCCTTTGGTAAGTATACAACTTTCACCATTCACCACTCTTTTGGCACATAACCCCTGGCCATACTAGCCCTGTAGATTTTGCACATATGTGGGATTAAAACGTCCTTGCCCCTTTGAAGGAGTACTGGACAGATCCCGTCCACCCCTGGTGATTTGAATGAATATTATTATATTATTGATTAAATTTATCCAGAGCCCATCTGATTATGTCTGGTTTTACAACTTCGGTTGCAAGTTTCCAGTCTGTTTTCTTGGGCCTTTTCGGTTCCTCCTCAGACTGGATAGGTCCTTCCGTAGTTGACAAAATCGATGAGCCAGGAAAGTGGGTTTCGGTTAGTTCTCTTAGACTTTCTTCTGCCGTCTCTGTGTAGGTTCCATCAGCTTTCTTTAGGAAGCCTACCCTGCTCGCAGCGCCCTCCTTACCCAGAACTTTATGGATTCTGGAGACTGCAGGAGTTTCTTCTAACTCCTGACAGAACCTCCTCCAAGAGTCCCTTTTGGCTTTTCGGATCTCTTTGTTATACTGCGTCATTGTTATTTTGTATGTATTCCAGTCGTGGTTGACCTTGGCTTTATTGAATAGCCTTGTCACCTGGACTCCTAGTCGTTCTAGATGATTATTCCACTATACTGTATTTTCCCTATGCTTGTTTACCCGTTCCGGACAATTGTTCATCTGCTCCACCGCAAGATCAAGGCCTTCCCGATCCTTCATGGCAATTTCTGACCTATCGAGAGATTCCATGAGTGATTTAGCATATCCTTGCCAGTCCGTCTCTCTAGGATTCCGGAATTTTTCCACCGTCAATACAAGTTCGAATCTTTGTGCCTATGATCCGAACACGTTGGCTCTTCTAATACATGCCATTTGGTTATGTTGCTGTGTGCTTTGTTACTACAAAGGGTTACGTCTAGTACTTCCTGTCTTACCGTAGTAACAAAAGTGGGTTCCTTACCTATATTGGCAATTTGTAACCCTTCCCCTAGAATGAAGTCTAATAAAGACTCACCTCTATTGTTGATCTCCTTGCTTCCCCAAACTGTGTGGTGAGCGTTTGCATCGCATCCAATCACCAGCGGGATATTCCTTATTCCGCAGTAGGTGATAACTTCCCACAGGAACTGCGGCGGACATTCTTTTTCTTCGCCGGGAAAGTAGGCGGAGCACACCACCCAGGTCCTTGCTCCTTCCTCCGTAGTTGTCGTTAGGACAGCTGTAACACAGTCGTCGGAGCAGAGCTCCTGAATTATCGTGCAGCTAAAGTTTTGGCCCTTAAAAAACTATTAATTTAATTCCAAAAAATATTGGTGTTTTTAACAATTTAGGTACATACAAATTTTGTTATAATAAATTATATGCAAAAAAAATTTGATATTTCACGTGCATCAAGACTTAACGTCAAAAATATTTTCTCAAAACTTCCCTGAAATTTTGTACATATTTCCTCAATGCGCTGTCAAAACTTTTACAACGTTCCCTCGAGAATATCTGGAATCCCAACCTTCCTGAAGACCAACAGTGCTCCCTCAAAACTTTAACAAACATCTATCCCATGACAGTGTCGGTCACCATATAAATTGCTCTTTGCTAGATTAGGTTGCTGTGGAGCGGTGCACAATGAAGATCGAATATTAGGTGCATTGTTGGGGAGTAATGATAAAAGAATTAAGAATAAGTTACAGAAACATTCACAAAATGGTATAAGTTAAGACTTTTCCATTACCTATTTCTATTTTATTAAATCTATTAATGTAAATGAATGACAAACTGGAATGTTAACCTAACAAATATAAAAGTAACTTTAAAAACTCGATAATCGAACCAAAAAGCTAGCGTGACGTAAAGTTACGTAAGTTGAATATGAAAAGAAATATGCCCATTGCAGGAGCGTCCTAGCCAATATTACTTGAACAAATTCTGAAATATACAGGGTGTTCGGTAATTCGACAGCCATCGCTTTACTGTGGCCTCACAGCATTCAGAGAAAGCATATTTTGCAAATACTTGATTTTTTTTAACATCCGATAAAGAACTAGAAGGATTTTAAATAGACCAATCAGAGAAATGGTTTCATCAGCCCCAGTTCTGTGGAATCAAGTATTCTGTTTCAAAAAAAAAGAGACTTTGTCACATTTGACGGCTAAAGTCAATCAAAAATCAGTGGCGTATACTGGGAAAGATACTAACAAAATAACTGCATCATTCAAAGTGGTTTATTACTAAATAAAGGTAACTTAAATATTTAAAATAAATGTTCAAATCGGCGACCATCGTTCTGTATACAAAGAAGGGCCCGTCTCAACAACGAACTTCTAGCGTTTTCAAAAACTTCTGGGGTATTCCTGATTTGATCAGACGCTAGTAGGATTCTGTGTTGCAATTCGTTCACATCAGGAATATCGATGGCATAAACAACCGATTTCACATGCCCTCAGAAATAAAAATCTAACGGAGTTAAATTCATACTCCTGACCGGCCACGGAAACGGGCCATGCATCTCCCCGGAAATCATTCACAAAACTGCTGCCTTCTTGGAAGATCTTCAGGCACTAAAGCTGGGACACGATTAATATGGTATGGATGCAGATGTTCCTTCGAGATTGTTGTCCATACCGTTGTCGCTGGAACATGAATTCTGCGAGCAATCTCGCGCACACTAAGAGTGGGTTCAGCGGCTACCATATCCAATATTTGTTCATCCCGCGCTACAGCATTATCGGCTACAGGTCTACCTCTGTCTTAATTCATAGGCCTTAAATTTCCAAATTCTCGAATACGCCGATCCAAATTGGAAAACACACCGCGATAGGGGATGTGACGATCCTTCTCGGTACAACCTCACTGCCGCTCTACTATTGGCACCGACTTCACCATTGGTGATGTCGGCTAGTTCATTAAAGGTATAAATGCCACCCATTTTTCAAGTTCAAATACCACTATGAACACCACTGGCTTCAATTAATCAAAATTGTGACACTGACGGTAGCCGGATTTTTTTTTCCAGGTAGCTTGGATTCATGATCACAAACTAAATTCTGACCTAATCTCTGATTGGGTGAACTTTGATACCTGTAGCTTCTCAAGGAGTCAAAGGGGAGATAGTTTAACACTAGATTGGGACTCAGGGGGGTCGCCCCTACGATTCCTAAAGAGATGGCTGTCGAATTACCGAACACCCTGTATATTTCTAAAAGTACTTTGAGGTTACACGTAACCCTACATTTAGATCAGCGAAGAATGTTTTCTTTTTGTACCATTAATCACTCCCTACAAAACTAGGGTGTGCGCTCGAGAAATAATATTTCATTAACAAATGTATACAAAATAAATGAGATGCAGCTTCATGAGATACTCGCTTGTTTTTCTCTTATTTTCGCTAGCTTATTCAAAATACCACATATTCGAGGGAAAAAATGTTTTGTAATAAAGAGCACAATTTTATTTTTCTGACATTATACACATATAATTTTGTCTTATTGTGTTCCAGGTAAACATGCTGTTCACAGTATTTGAGAGGGAACATTTTGCGGAGGATGACCTACATTCAGTAAGTTGTCATTGTAAAATTTCTGCTTGATAAATGCACATCGACGTATAGAAATAACCATTATCATTACACTCGAGAATATGAGATTTCCATCCTTCACGTTTTACAAAGATGGTTCTCTCTGAACGCTCATTCAATTATAGAAAAGCAACACATGCTGCTTGTTGTTTCGAGAACCTGAGAGCAAAGGTGCCTGCAAATTGAGAACATCAAATCAATGCTAGAAATAGTAATTAAACACTTCCATGAAATGAGATGGTTTGAAAATTGACACACGCGCGCTCGGTTTAATAACAATTATTCCAGCGAGAAGTAGTATAAATTTGGTGGGCACAAAGACTTGTTAGTCGTAAGTTGAGATGTCATAAACGTTGTGTTAGAGAATAGCGTGTGCGGTAGCACAGAAACGTCTACGGGCTAATTGGATAACTTTTCATATTATTGCATATTTCCTGCTCCCACACGGCTTAGCATAAATATGAAAGAACGCATTTTCTCAAGTGCATCCTGAGCTGATGACGTTTGATGAACTACTTGGAAAGTTATTTTTGTATTCGTTTTGTAAAATACATAATGGGGAAAGTGGTATATAACTAAATATGTATATGTATAAATATTCCCGCATATGTAGTTAATTTGACAGCTGTCAAACCTAACCTCAAAGTTATTGCTCGGGCTCATTTGCAACACTCGGCCTACGTCACGTGCTTAAAAAATTTGCCCTCGCACCTTAAAAGTGCCTTGGCCGCGATATATTATACTATGTATTAGAGTACAATGGACGAAAAAAGATCGAAAACTTAAAATATACTGCTGTAAATAAGATAGAAAAAGCTGTGGAATATTTCTAAATGTGCTTAACGTGTGCTGTGTATTTGGGACCTATCTACGTGCTGATGAAGCTTTCAACAGTGGTTTCTGGTTGACATAATGCATGCGGCTTGATTATAGATAGAAATGTAATTACATGCCAGTCTTTTGATGATTTGAACGTAGCTATTTGTTCCAAAATTTGTGTACCTTGTTGGAACACATTAACCCTCCAGTACTCGGGTAGTGTATGTGAGACAATTTGTTTCTTATCTTATTCATAAAAGTTATCGCCGCAACCCTAATGAGATATGCCCTTGTGTACCTGTGGGATTTCCCTTTACCTGCAAGTAACCTAAGCGGCAACTTTGTCTTAAAATGCATTGATGGTCATTTGCATATAAATTGTCTCACAGACACCACCCGAGTACTCGCGTAAGTTTATTCTGAGGTAAGTTCCTTTGAGTGTTTCTAAGTTTTTCATTGATATTCCTGTAAATTCTACAAAAAATGGATCCGTACTTGATTGAAACTTAAAGGCTGCAAAAGTTGCACGACGAGATTTTTTCTGAGGAAGAATTTGACTTTGAAAATGTGTCGGATCTCAATATCGTAGAAGATAGCGAACACAATTCCGAATCTGACGAGAGTGCTGATGATGCACACCGACGAATCTTTTGATTATTTTAAAACAGAAAGAAATAGGCATTTATTCATACTAGAAAGGATGTGAGAGACTTGGGGCTCAGATTATTTGGATTTGTAGCGTCAGAAGCACCGCGCAGAGAGAGAAACAGTCACGGGTGTTGTGGCTACTGCCGAAATCGAAAAACGCTTGATTTTTGCCAAAAATTTGCTAAATGGCTTTGTTTAAAGCATATTCATCCCCTTTGTGCTGATTGCAAGAACCAGGTAGCGGAAGATTTTTTTTATGCATATACACTTTTGAATATAAACTGCTTTAGATTTTTGGTTCTGATATATTTTCTTTTACAATACAATATTTAAGGAAGCAACTAAGATCTTTAGCTAATAAAAAAAAATAAAAAAAAAATCAGCAAAAAAAATTTATTCCAAATATGTGTCTGACAGACACCACCTGAGTGCCTACGTCCCATTGGTTCACCCAATTACTGGAGGGTTAAGTGGAAAGTATGTGTATTAGCGTTCAATATTTTAAATAAAAGACTTCACTAAAGGAAAACAAAACCTTAAATGTTGGTCTAAAAGGCTTTATGTTGGACAAGGCCATTGGACAGCACTTCAGGCAGGCTTTTGCTCCTGTATTTGTTGCCTCTACAGCAATTTGATGATCATCTACATACTTATTATTCATCGCATATTATTTTGTAGATTGTAATCTGTGAGGGTGTTGTTTTTAATTTTATCTACAACTGCTTTGTATTAGCGTCATTACACCACTCATTCGACACTGTTTGAGTTGAATAATGAAGGTCATTACACCACTAGTGAAATAGTTGAAGGCACACTTTAATCAAATCAAATTTTATTAAAATGACAATTAACACGAATATGTGACATTCTGCTTCAAAGAGATTGTAGCTCACAGCATAGAATAAAATGCCCAAAGGCTGGAGCAGCTATAAGTCTTTGATAAATCTTCAAAAAAATGCCAGTAATACTTTCTCTTTTACTTCATTGTTTATTTTCTTGTATGCATACCAATCAGTGAACCGATTATAAAATTTCTCGTACTTTGATTTCAACTTATCTAGTAAAAGTAAAGACACAGCTTTTGCAGCAACTTCTTCAATATCTGAGGGCAGATTTTCCTCTTCTGAATCGCTCATTACACTTTAACTTGCACAGTTTGTTGCAAAAAATAAAATTAGTAAATCGTTGTTTACAGGTTTCCAGTCAAATTTGAGTACTTGTCATCAAAATGTCAAAGTTTCCTTGATTTTTTATTTTGATAAAATTTTTATTACTTTCAAACAAATTTAGATTGTTGTCAGATTTGGGCAGTTGTAGATAAAGTTTTGTATATCATACGTGGGCTAGAGCATATTACATTAACTCGTGTGTTACAGATGACTCGGTCTACGACCTCGTCATCTGCAATCTTCACACTCGTTGTGTAATGATGCTTCTATCCCACTAATAATATAAATATCTATTAATTTCTCCTACATGATGCCATATTACTTTTTCAGTTGGATAATTATTGTATAACTATTATGATATTATCGATCGAAACACCTCCACAGCTGTATCCCAAAGACTATAGGGGGTTAGTTGACTTAATGAGATAGTGTAGTTAACGTCAAAGGTTTGGTTCAAATCAGTGTAAATAATATCAATTTCTCAACGTCAGCCCATCTATTAATAAGTCTCTAAAATGTTTTGCTGCAGCTCATTTACAATATATAAAGTATATTGATCAGAATAGATATCGAAAATGGATTGTTTTACATTATTAATTTAGAACATTATGTTACAAAAAATTCGCTTTCAAACTAGTGACGGGTGCTGAAATTAATTTACAGTATAGCGATACATGATAAGGTTTTCGCATAAATCTCTTTGTTTGCTGCCCCTTTGTATTGTAAGATGTTTATGATGTCGTGACGGATCATGTTCTAGTGATTTACCTGCGGTGAACAAATCACGAGGCCTTAAAATTAAATTGAAAATTAAAGTGTTTTTTCTACTTTACATCTTTAATGACTGTTAAAACACCATAATCAGTGTCTTAATGAAGCCTATTAAGATATTGTATATATTTTTTTTATCATATTGGGAGTATCACCAAGCCAAACGTCAGTTGAAAACATAGTCAACACAGTAAACAATAATTGCATAGAGCACAAGTAGCAACCCAAACAGCATAGACAAAAAATCATCAATATCCCCAATGTGAAATACCATTTTGTTTAAACCGACATTAATTTTCGTCAAACTAACATGGAAAAGTATATAGACAAAATGCTGTATTACACTCGTTTTATAAGACTTATTATAGCAGTCAATCTTTAAACCCTGTCGTGTGACAATATACATACTATTATTTGACCTCGTAAATAATAAAACAGGATAGATAAACAAACAAAAATATTAGTCGCCCAAGATTATGGTGGGAAATTAAACTCACCGACGAAATTCTCGTACAATTCAAATTCGCATGAGATTCATTGTAACAACAGATTTAATTGCGATTATCTATGGCACTAAAAGCAATGGAACTATTAAGATTTTAGCACCGAGAATGTCAACTCTGGCAACAGAGAATTTAGTAGCATATCTCTTGTCTCAATGTAGCATAATATGTTACTCTATTATTTACTGCAGCGTCTCCGCAAATTAAAAGTACATACAATCAAATAACTTACTTGGAAACAGTTTCTTGTAAGCTATGGATCAGAAACAACAAGTTAATTACATTTACAATATGGAGAGAACACTTCAAAGAATTACTAGACCAAAAGTAATAAATGGGAGAAGGCAACAAGAGAACGACAGAAGGGGGTAGAAATTACGAAGGAAATGATTAAGGGGGCAATAGGACGAATGAAGAAAGGAAATATCGGATGGAAAAGATGAACTACGAAACGAATCGTGGATGTATGCAACAAAAGAAATAATATAGACAATGGCGGCAAACAGTAAACGACGTTTGGCAAGGGGAGGGATTGCAAATACTAGAAGAGAGGAAAAATACCAGATGGACAAGCAGGATTGAGATAAGAGAAATACACCAATGACAACTAATCGATAATAAACTCGATAAGAAAGGGGGGAAGATGTGCGCGTTGTTTGTAGACCTGAAGGCGGCTTTCAACAATGTAAATAGAGAGAGATTATTGGAAGATCGGAGAAAGAAAGGAATAAAGGAGCACTTTGTGAGCAGAATACAGGAAATCTACCTAGAAACGGAGAACAGAGTAAAAGACACGGCAAAATGAGCGAAAGATTTTGGACGACGAAAAGGGTCAACCAAGGATGGCCACTCAGCTCCAGTCTATTGGCGGTATACATAAGCGATCTGGAAGAAAAACTAAGACTAACGCAGGCAGGGGGAGTGGTGGTAGGAAATATGGAAGTGCACTCGCTGGAATTTACAGATGGTATGATGCTTAGGAAGGAAGATACCTGAAACCAAAGAAACTGAATTAAACGTGGAGAAATCAAAAATTATGATTTTTCAGAAAGGAGGCTGAAGAAAGAAAGAGGAATGGAAACAAAAACAGATAGAACAAGTAAAACAATTTAAATACCTGGGCTAAAGGAGCTGGAAAGAAAAGCGAACGAGGTGGTAGGACAAGTATAGAGAATATGTGAGAGAAAATTAGATCACGACATAAGAAGGAGAGGGATGATCATGATGTACGGAGCAAAATATGTGGATCGAAAGAGCAGGAAAAGCTCGAATCGAATTGGATAGAGTTACTCCAGCGTATGTCAAGCTGGAAGAAGTAAAGAGAGGTAACATAAGAGTGGAATCAGGAAAAGGGCCGTAAGATTTGAAGAGAGATTAAAAGAAAGAGCGGAGAGTAAGATCTTGTAAGAGTGTTGGAAAGCGATAAAGAATGAGAACGCAGAAAGAGCAGGAAAAGAGAGAAGTTGGTACGCAGCGCAGGAGATAGAGAGGCGAAGAAATAATGGAGCAAATGTACCGAGAGAGGTAATTGAGAAGGACGGAGATGTCCAGAAGCAGCGAAGGAGAACAAGGAGGTATAATAGAAAATATAGTGGTTTAATTGGAAAGATGATTTACTGGCTGAAATGGCTGAATAGCAATCAGTCTACCGCGAAGGCACGGTTCCAATCAGTGCGCGAACTAAGATTTTTTTTCTCCTTGCATTCACTGTCGGCTGCCCACCGATATGGATATAACGATGGCTACAAAATGTCAACTCTTGAAAAGTTGCAACATATATAGGCTGGTCCCGATGTAACCTGCCAAAAAAATTCAGTAATAAGGTGACGATGAGGAGAACTTAAAGTACATTTGTTTTCCAGATAAAAACAATTGAAAATTTAATCCAAATTTGCTGTACTCTAGTAAGCGTTGTCCTCGCCGATGACAGTAATTTCAAGTCTTGCCAATCGGTCAAAACCTTGCATTTGGAAAACAGACAAAATATCGCTAGATGTTACCACCTCGCGCATTAGATTAAAGTGTTACAGAATGAAAAAATAGGAGGGCGTGGAACAAATTAATTCCAATCTCAAAATTAAAAGAATTTAGAATAATAATACAAATATTATCTCATCTTTATTAAACATTTTTTTGTCGTTAGTTTTATTTATTTATTTTTGCTGTCATCTGATGAACGGCAGTCTAAAAGGAAAAGAGCACCCAGAAGGAATATAGAATACTGGTTTTATTAAATTTTATCAAAGAGCCAATAATTTTATTGAATTTCTTATTTTGTTTACGTTATTGTGACAATTTTGACAACGGTTGACAGTTATTCGGGTTTCATGCTCTATTACAGTTTCCATTTGTTGCTATCGAAGTCCCTCTGGTGACAATTTTGCCTCTATTGGTACGACTTTATATTAACAGTCAATTTCATCGGCGCGGACAACGCTAGTAAGTTTGTCTGGATGAAAAAGGTAGACCTGGTTGCTTTGCTTTGCAACAATAATTGCAATTCTCTTAGGAACCATACTTATGACATTTGTCAAGTTTGACTTTAAATTTGCGAATACAAAATGAAGTTCACAAAGCAAGAGTACGCCGAAATGCATTTACTCTATGGCGAAGCACGTGGTAATGCTAGAGCGGCTATTGCGACTATACCGCGAACGTTTTCCGGAAAGAACCCTTCCGTCCCGTTGCACTTTTGTGGAACTACATCCGTTTATGTGAGACTGGTACCTCCTAGCCAAAGGGGGAGCGAAAAGACCTTTGATAGGCCCAGAGCCCACTTGTGGGATCGCACATGAGACCGCAAAAAGGGTGATTCAGGGCTATATCAACAGAGAACACGATATCCATTGGAATGACGTTCCTGGACAGAGGCAATGGCGGATGTTCATGGAAGGACCGTCTGCGATTGAGCAGGAGACAACTGAGAAAGGCAACTCGCTTCACAAGTTCGAATCTCTCGACACGTTGTGATGCGAACTTTACGAGAGCAGTAATTATTATATCCATATTATATCCAACGTGTGCAATCCTTGGTTCCTGGAGATTATCCTAAACGCACTGAATTTTACCAATGGTTTCAGCACCAACAGGAGCATAATGAATTATTTCCGCGAAACTTTTTGGCTTGCGATGAATTACTATTTACACATGACGGTATAATGAATTACCACCATGAACATGTATGGGCTAATGCTAATCCTCACGTAATTCGTCAGGGGCGATTTCAATCACGGTTCAGCATAAATTTGTGGGCTGGAATTTTAGATGGAAAATTTGTTGGTCCTTTTGAGTTGCCCCGAAGAATGAATGGAAGACATTACCTTTGTTTTCTACGCACTGATCTTCCCCAATTGTTACCGGACATTGTGGAGCACCTCCTCATTTCAGGAGAAATGTACGCGACTATTTAAACCGGAAATATCCAAATAGCTGGATTGGCCGTAATGGTCCAATACTATGGCCTTTCCGATCTCCGGATTTAACACCTTTAAATTTTTATTTTTGGGGGCACATGAAAGATTTGGTCTACGGAGTTAAAATAAATACGGAAGAGCAACTCCGTTTATGACAACTCGTACCGGCGTACACAAATGTGTATAAATGCCAATGGAAGGCACATAGAACATTTATTATAAAATAACTTTTCTAATTTAGTTTACAATTTTTATTTTTTTTCATTAAACACTGGTTACTTTTTGCAGCTATAAATTATCATTCATTCAAATGTGATAATAATTTATGCATTATCTTGACTAAACACAATTACATACTCGTAAGACGATATGTACTCTTATTACACACTTCTTCCCCAATCTTGCACACACTTCTCTATATTTATTTTATTTTACATATTTATTTAACACTGACCAACACCACTTTATTTTATTTATTTATCATTCATCTCAAGCTACAAAATCAGCCTTTTGTGTCTAGATTAGAAACGTAAAGCACACGGCGCACAGTGTTTTTAATAAATGTCATTTGTCACAAACGATACAGGTATCCTTAAAAGCACTAACAATTAATTCCTGATTATGTATTTTTGTTGCCAATAGCGTCGAGTAAGTGTGGATAAGGGTTAATTTACTCGTGGTATCCTTCTAATGTTCCAGAATATTTTTGACAGATTATATCGGGACCAGCCTGTATAAAGGACCTGCGGGTTTACCTGAGAAGGGAGAGCGAGAAGAACGATAAGAGAGTATAGTATAATTGCAAGATTCAGATGTGGAAAGGAAAAACAACTACTGGAAAAAGAGAGACGAGAGAGTTTGCAGAGAAAGAGCAGATACGATAGAGCACATGTTGAAAGAATGTGATGACATGAGAGAGAATACTGGAAAGTGCTGTTAAGAAAAGAAAAGTGTAAGTTGGATGAAATGAATATTAAACAGAACATAGAACACAGAGAAAAAGACAACGGAAACAGAGTTTTTTTTTTGCTATTGTCATTGTTTTATATTAGTTTTATTTACTTAATATTTATAATTTTATGGGAACAATGGAATACTTTTCAAATCCAGAAAGCAAGAAAATGAATTAATTAATTTAATAACGATCATATTGTTCATAAAGCAGAAGGTGGTTTCGTCCAGTGTGAAACACATTTGAATAAAACCAATTAATGTAATAATAAAATTAAATTTCTACAGCTTCTATTCTTAACCTCATGATTGATTCTTCCTGCCAGTGTGTATAATAGGAGGCGGAGGATCAAAATGGGAGACGAAACAATAATAATCTTTTCCACTGGGACTATTCCAAATGCAGTATTTGTTTACCCCACAGATAACAGTACAATGTATCGTTCACGGCTTTATAAACTGCCTGTCTGATAAATAATAATTTCTAACTTCTAATAAATAATATTTTTTTCCTTTTGACTCCCAAACTGTGTTCCTGAATATCGTTGTGTCATTAAGTGATTTGATTCACCGTACCCACCCCCGACTTTTCAATTTTATTGTGAATGGCACGGTCTTTTTTCTATAAAATTATGATCAAAAGTAGATGGTAATTTGCAATTCTTCAAGAATGATTGCTAATCAAATTAAAAAATACATATACCTATTAAATTAAATGTTAATTCTGTCCGACATTTTATCAAAAATATAGTGTTGGGGCTTCTAACACCAGTAACATGTGTTCAAGGCTACTGAAATCTGCTAAATTTAGTAATAATAATTGGAAGCCAATATTTCGTTTTAATATCACAAGGGCATAGAAAATAATCGATGAAACTCATGAGTCATGAGACGTATTCCGCCGAATGTTGGTTGGTGCTGTAATATTGCTATTGGCTCAATTTATTTATTAATTTATTTTTCAAAAACTTCTCGAGGTCCTTATGATATTACTTCCAACATTTATTTCCAAGATAAGAATAAAGGGGACCTTCTCCTCCACAGACAAACAAGTAGAACTGTACTCCAAATGTAGTGTTCAATAAAAATGTAAATCGTCATGAAAATTTATCTCAATTTTATTTCCTTCACTGTTGTAATGGAAAGAAAATAACCCTTTCCGATAGAATTCCGTTCATTATAAATACCATTAATTTATAGTAAGTGTAGTAAGAGCAATTATCATTACTGATAAATATTGAGTAAGACTTTATTATTCAGTACCTCACAACTAATCCCACATATGTATATGAGTTTTCATTATTTATCTTTGATGAGTAATAACATAATAGAAATTTCCTTATTGATACTCTGTGAATCAGCGACATTGAACTTTCCCCTTTACGCATGAGGGAAATATTAATGATATGAGCTAATGAAGGACAACTTATTAATGAAGGAACGGAAATCATTTAATTTCTATTGATATCTGGCTTTCTTTTCCTACTTCTGATCAATTAACAAAGTATAGTAACTAACAAGATATTTATGAATTTTAAATATTAAAATTTTCAACGAAATAGTAAATAAACATTATGGATCATAATTTTAAAATTGTATTTTTTTTAAATAAACCTACTAAATATATATAATTAGGAAATAACTATTCTATGCGTATGTTTGTAAGTACCTGTTGTCTAAATATAACAACAACCAGAAGAAGAAGCTCTGTATAGTGTCAGCAATTCGGTTATAATTAGATCTCGAAATCCCACCAGAAAAAGAAAAGTGGTATGAAGAATGGAGTCGTTTATTATTTTGAAATATGGCTCGATTAAGACCACAATCCTCGTAGGAAACTTCAAAAGATGTATGTTGTAGAAAATTAGCCGCTAGTTAATAACATTTCTTTCAAAGCGAATTCGCCTTGCCAAATTACTCTAAATGAATAAGATGCCAAAAACGATGATAAATTAAAGTGCGAGTTATGTCTTGAAACAATCTCCCTGAAGAAGCTCGCTTAGGGAGTTTGTCTTTCGAAATCCCACAATTTCGGTTCCTTCCTTCTAATAACATTCTATTATGTAGGATTCGCAGTCTCTGCCTACTCTTTCAAGATTCAATACATAGTGACACAAACAAATATTAAGTTTTTGCCGAACAGAAGCTTAACTCTTATCTACGAATGATTAATGAACTGAGTTAAAGATTGTCTCTCGTATAGTTTATAAATTATTCTACCGTCCATTTGCAACGGCGAACGTTGATAAAAGTGCACTGTAAAATAAATGCCATTTGAGTGCAACTAGATTTCCATTTGAGTTCGAGTCTCTATATAGTTTCCTCGATGTAACGATTGAATAATCAAGTTGAAGAGCAGATTTAGTTTTTATTTACAAAATATATTACAATGTTGTCAATCAAACTGTTTCATCAGATCTGTCGATTTAATATAAAGTACTGTTCGATTTTTGATTTAACTTTTCACACGGTAAAGACATTTGTATCTAATGTATAATATTATACAGTACCTCAATTACTCAATTTTATTAAAACTAATGATTTGAACTAGACAGGGTGTCCCAACTAAAATTTGTACCCCTCAACAATTCCAATTCCGAAAGACTCAGAAGAAAACGCTCGAACAGGTCAATTTTGTTTTCAAGGGGGACGAAATTGTACCAAACTTTCATGTCTTGGATCTCACCCCTTTAGCCAGGGGAGCCACCCCCTTTAAAAATTTAAACAGCATGGGGGGTCGTGTGATACATCATTTTAAAGCTTATTCAATTCTCTATCCAGACCTACATTTATCGATTCCCTTCTACAAAAAAAAAACATGAAATCGATATTTTCCAAATCTATACATAAAATACGCAACTGAAATTTGTACCCCCCAACCATTTCAATTTCGAAACACTTAGAAGAAAACACTCGAACAGGTCAATTTTGTTATCAAGGGGGGCCAAATTGTACCAAACATTGAAGTCTTAGATTTCACCCCTTTAGCCAGGGGAGCCACCCCCTTAAAAAATTTAAATGGCATGGGGGGTCATGTGATACATCATTTTAAAGCTTATTCAATTCTCTATCCAAAACTACTTTTATCGATTCGTTTTTACAAAAAAGAGCATAAGAATTTGTTATTTTCCAAATGTACATAAAATACTCTCCATTTGAAAAATAACAAATTCATGCTTTTTTGTAGAAACATCGATAAAAATAGATCTGGATAGAAAATTGAATAAGCTTTAAAATGATGTATCACACGACCCCCCATGCCATTTAAATTTTTTAAGGGGGTGGCTCCCCTGGCTCAAGGTGTGAGATCTAAGACATGGAAGTTTGGTACAATTTTGTCCCCTTTGATAACAAAATTGACCTGTTGAGCGTTTGCTTCTGAGTCTTTCGAAATTGGAATTCTTGGGGGGTACAAATTTTAGTTGGGACACCCGATATATTTTTTTACCCCTCATCCCAAAACGGCCAATACGACCTAATATGGCTTCCGGGGAGATTGGTCGCAATATTTCTCAATGGTACCTCAAAGTTACTAATAACATAAAGTCAAATTTTGGTACATATACTATAATCCATTTTTTTTTATAAACAATTGTCAATGTCAAAATGCAATTAAAGAGCAGGCTGTATCATCTAAAAATATGCCCCTTCGGACCGAGCTGTATAGCAGACACTATTACGGGTATGTTCATAGATGTCAAAGTTGACGGTTTATCATGGTTGCACCATGTTAAACGACGGAATCAATGTCAGAGTGTGACCAGAATCTGACATTCAATGTGACCAACCAAAAATTACTGTTGTTTATACCAACATGACCACATTTTGACAATTGTTTATAAAAAAATGGATAATAGTTTCATGTAGATGACAATGTATCGTTAAAATGGTTATCGAAATATTAAATACAACATTGAACATATACACTGCGGCGAGCATAAAATACGGGTCACCTGGATTTAAGCGTTTTTTTTTTATGATGGTCAAGTTAAAAACCCTTTTGCCCCTGGTCCATGCTAATTTCTCGTGTTCAAAAACTCTCGGGAGCATAACAACATGAGGATTAGCCAATATCTTTCTTTGTATTTAACAATTTAACAAAATTATAATCATTTTGCCCAATAACCAACAGCCATTTCTAAAGAAATTTGAAAATTAAAATTAAAATATCTTTAAGTTGAACTCCACAAACTTTAATAAGCGCAAAATTACAATTGGAACATGTTTCGGCAGAACACTACTGCCATCATCAGCCCTAATTTAACAAGAGATTAATGATTCAATTGATGAATTACAGAAGAACTCTTACCTTAAAGAATATTTAAAATTATGACGTCATTTTGAAATAAATTTGACGTTTTGAAAAGGTTACATGATTGTTAAAAGATTTCGTAAAAACAAAGTTTTATAAAATGTAAAAATTAAAAATGGATCAAAGAGAATCTGGTAAGTTTGTTTGAGTGGTAAAAAATTAAAATAGTGAATTAATAATGAGATTATTGAAGTTATTCTGTTCATTTAAACAAGCTCTGTTTTCCAGTTGCTAGGCTTTCCTTATTTCCAAAGTCTCAAGAAAATCAAATTTCCGGCCTTTATTGCATTTATGAATCAATTTGGAATTTGATGGTGAAAAACTATGTTTCGTTGATGATGATGATGGGTCCAATTGTAATTTTGCGCTTATTAAAGTTTTTGGAGTTCGACTTAAATATATTTAAATTTACTCCACTTGGATTCATCGACATTCTTCTGGTTTATAACTTTGAAAATTTTAACACACTTTAGTATTGATTATTAACTCCTCTTGCACTAATTTATAACCGTTCTCATGCGTCAAGGCATGCTTGCTATCAGGTGTACTATGAGATTTTGAGGGATATCGCTCAAACCTGAAGTGTTAGGTTTCGAAGATCTTGGGCATTACGTGGAGCTGGTATATGGCGCCGTACCCTGACTTCCATCTCGTCCCCTTTTCAGGCCGTCTGTCCCGCTGTCCCCAGCGAGGGCAAAAATGTCCCGGTTTGGGACAAAAAATTTATTTGTAGTTTTTTTAACACTCTGCTACTCCCAAATTCTTCTTATCGCGACGTAGCCTCTAACTTTAGCAAATATGGAATTTTTCTTTCGATTGACGCCCTCAGAAATGTCATATCTCGGTCTACCGCTCCTAACATTACATAAATCATACACTTCAGCACATATTACACATTCAAATTAAAGAGAATATCAAGACAAACACGCTGGTACCACCAAATCAGGTCAGTGACCTATAGTTTACGAGATATGAGCGAAAATGTTTTTGGGTATTCATGAGAGTCGCTCGGCCATACATGCTTGAGAGTACCAATCGCTACGTCTTCTCCAGACACGAACACGCTTGTCAGACCCAGTAAGGTAGAAACGGAATTCGTCTGAGAGTTCCCCAGTCTTCACGACTCCATGCCAAATATTCCCGAGCAAAATTCAATATTGCAACACAGTAGTCACGGTAGAATGAAGTTTTCTTCGAACAGTCCATTCGCTAATATTGATAATCCTCCCTTTATAGAGATGATTCCGAATGTCAACTGCCGTTAATGTGCGATTTCGTATAGCGAGGTTAAGACAACAAACCGATCATCTCGTGGTGTTGTACTTCCACGTCCATATCCTGCTATCTTTGTAAAAAGACCTGTCTCTTGATAACGTTGGAAGATTCTTTGGACAGACATTAAATCTTCTGGTGGTCAAATGTTGCACCTCACTATTTTCTAGAGTCGCCACAATTCTAGCCGATATCCCAGAATTGACAGGCATTGTAGTGCAGAGAATTTGAAACAATGTATTTACAAGCACCACATATGTGTGCAGAACTGACAAAATTTTTTAAGATGGCAGATAAAGAGCAACCAAAAAAGGTGGTAGATTGGTGATTTTTATAAAATCGAAAAAAGTGTAAGATAGAGAGCCATTCTGTCTCGCACAAATGCACATAATGTTCAAAAACATAGAAGCTAAATGAGTAGCAGCAGTAGAGAAATCGACAAGACAGAATTCACATTTTTTTTTTTTTTAAATGCCGATGACCCGTATTTTATGCTCGCCAGTGTACAAATCATACTACATTGTGTACCATGTACACAGTGTCTCACATAAAAACGTACCTATGAACACGTGTATTAATGAAAAAAGTCTTTTTTCCGGCTCCTGATAATGTAAGTCAGTGATATAGTCCTAACAACAATACGTGTAAGTTGACGATTATATTAATTTGTTTATGTTTTACCCTTGAGAACGGAACTTAATGTCGTGTACTTTTGTAAATTATTACTTCCCTATTAACGCAGGTGTAAGGTCACAAGATCTCGGAGGCCATATATTTTCTGTGTTCCGACTATAATAAGTCTGTTATCAAAGAACTCTCGTAATATAGCTATTGTGGTCCTTGCCGAATGTGTTGTAGCCTCATCTTGTTGAAAATAGCCAAGTACCAATTCGTCATCCTGAAGTTCGTTAATAAAAGTTTCCAAAATCACTTGTTGATATGCATGTGCAGTTAGGTTACCTGAAGGAGGATTAAATAACTAATAATTAATTAATGATTTACCTTTAAAAAATATTGGTCCTATTATACGTCGTCGGCTAATTGCTGCCCAAACACCATTTTTTTGTGGGTGTAATGGGGCCTCTACATAATAAACATGAGGCTTTTCACTGCTCCAAATTCTCATATTTTGTGCACTAACACATCCACTTAGATAAAACCATGCTTCATCTGAAAAGAACGTTTTCTCCAACAATTCATCGTCAAACGTATTCAAGAACCATTGGCAGTATGCAGCACTTAATGGAAAATCATCAGTTCTTATACACATGTTAATCGATATGGATATAAAACTAAATCTTTTTAAGTATTGCTTGACATGTGCCATTATGATAAGGGGCTTCTTCCATTATGTGTTGGACAATCTCAACGTTTTCTGGTGTTCTTTTATCCTTCAATCGACCACTTCCTGGTTTCTAAAGTGCATGTTTGTCGAAACTGGATAACACAACGCTTTAATGTATTGGAGAAATGAGCATAATCGACGATATTATCGGGAATCTGCTCACGAAATTCTGTCCATGCATCTTGAACACAATATTACCACACGCCGTCTACTTTCTACCCATTTCGAAAATACGACTCAACCATAAACGCTTCGTGTTCTAATGAAAATGCCATTTTTAAGCAGTGAACAAATGTAGTTCTTAAAAGCACTGATTTTATAGAGTAGAGATACTGTTTCACTAGACAAAAATAACACAACAACCAACATCAACAACGCAAGCGGCAAGATACTGAAATTTAAGGTTAAGTTAATTCAAAATTCATTTGACATTTGATGGCAGTGGTTCAGGTTACACCGAACTGGGGTTTCATTTATACGCGAGATCTGGCAAAAATTTTAAATTAACAATAAAAAAATAGGTTGTACAGGCCAGATTTTTTTTGCATCTGTTTAAAAATTTATTTCCTAACCTCAAAATTATTTTTTAAACTTCTTGAATGACGTAACTTTAGATGCCACAATTAAGCATATCAATCTCTAAAGACACACCGCGATTGGAATTCATGGATGACTCGATTACAGATTATCTTGATCGCTCGATATAATAATACTAATTTAAGATGGGTAGAAATTACCGATTGAAATGAAAGTAGGAAGTGCTGTTTCTGTTGCTTTCGCGAGGTCTTCTGTATTCTCACTCCAATTTCTATTCACCCATTTGCTGCATTCAATTTGTTTTGAAGTAAACATTGGGAAAAATATAATGTCTTGTGATAGATGATAATGAGTAGTTAACAATTCCCGCAATGTTTGCACACTTCAGAAATAAACCCCTCCATTTAAAACTTCAGGCTCTTAAAATCTTGCGCCCCCGCATCATGTCAGATATAAATCTCAAGATTATGCAAAAGTTCCAGTGGTGGTGGCCCCTTAAATTTGATAAGACTAAGTATATTATCACGCATTTATTTCTGTTTTTATTTAAAGCAGTGCACAACAGTAAAGACGCTCATTTTCTAAAGACGGCGTTAATGAGAGATGGTAAGATTTCAACACCGTGAAATTAATAAGTTTCATTTTGTGCATCAAAACTAACGACGTTGACAAATCTTTAGGATTTACGCAGACACGAGAAAATTAAATTCAAAGAAATATTTAGGAAGGGTTTTCAGACGGAAATAAGCTTTTAAAAGTTGGACAAGAAATATGAATCAATTCTTTGTGGTTTACACTTTAACTCATTTATTATACAGATATTTCAGTGTTGAACAGATATTAAATTTGAAAACGTAATCGGTCTTCATGTAAATTCTTTCAGAACTCGTAAACAGATAGAAATCTGTGAGTTAATAGCAACACATCTAAGTCCATCTGGAAGTTCCATCTAGATTCCAACTAGTAACGGGGACAGTAGTAATTAAAGTAAGGTCTAATTACGAGTATAAGGAGCTGTTTGGCCCTTGGATCCGGGTATGATACTCTATTAAATTTTGTACAATGTTTAATTAACTTTATAATCATTTTAATGTCTCAATTAAAGCAAACATCTCTGGTGTAAATAACAATACCATTAACAGAAGTGAGAGATAGCAAGCAAGTAGTAACCCCAGCTACATAATTTGAATATATTAATATTTCCTAAGTAATTTCGCAGAATTCAACACTTTGATAAATATTTTACAAAGCTGAAGTCACACATACATTTCAAAACTAATTAAAACTGTTAAATCATAGTTGAATGGTGTTAAAATGAAGATAGTAGAGATCCAAATTTTGCAAAGCTGTAGATCGTATTCGAAAGTCTATTTGCAATAAAAAAGTGAAAGATCGAAAATACCATTTAGGAAAAACACATCAAAAGTTTCTCAAGTTAATATTACCTACTTAATGAAACCTGCTTAAAACGGTGTCGTTGACGGAATAAAGTGTTGTAAATTGTTCTTAAATATTTAAAAAACAAATTTCGCACCCACCACAATTTCTTCACAGTTGAATTATAAATAATTACAATTTATTGGTATCTATCCCTACACCATGTGAGAGACTGCCAAAATTGAAATGGCATATAAATAGTATCGGATCTTCATAAATGATAATCGATAAAGTGGTACATAACTAATAGAATAAATGTTGTTCAATATACTCGGCTTCCTCTCGTGCTTCAAAAATTCACTGAACCGATTGCAATGAAATTTTGCGCACTTACTTATTTTACCACGTAAATAAATAATAAATAAAATAAAATCACTTAATAAAGTATTTGGGGCCATCTAGTTTATTATAAAGTGTTATTTGTTGCTATATAGTGACTTTTGTACTAGTAAAATAAAGAACTTTATGTCAGTTATGTCACTCTCAGCAGATCAGCTGTCATCCCCAAAAAAATATCCACATATCTGACTAGTCTGACGCAAAATCTATTCTAGTAGGACTTTATTGACTTGTTGCGTTGTTTATGAATACTTGCTCGTATTATAAGCACACTTGATCAATTATAAACTACATCTTACGTTATAAACTCATTACATAAATTGCTACCGTGCGATCATTTAAACTATAAATTAGAATAGGCTCTGAAATTTAAATTAGGTTGGCACTACTATAACTATTGACAATTTGGGTTTACATTTGAATGTCAAAGGTGTTAAAATGACTTTAAAAAACAGCAACATAATGGTGAATGGAAGTATTCTATAGATCGCTGTTTTAAAAGTTTTTTGAAATACCTACCCTAATTTTTCTGTAGATTATCAAAAATTAGTCCAACAAATTTCGTGATGTTAGTGTGTTGTAGCGGAGCGAGTTTTATGGTTTTATGATGATCGTGTCATTCAACTTCCGCCTCGAAATCCGGACATGACAATTCTAGATTATTTTATTAAAAAAACCGAATTTAAAAATAACCCGCACAAACTTGAAGAACTGTAAGAGGCAATTTTTAATGCATGCAACACTATAACCTTTTAGATGTTGGAAAATGCATTATTAAAATATAAAACAGAGAGTTTTAACAGCTGCATTGAAGCCAGGGGAGAACACTTTGAATATTTGCTGTAATTCTCAATAAACCTACATCCTTTGTTAGTGTTTTATTTTCTTTAAATTAAAACTATTTAACATGAGAAACATAAACGTCACAATGTTTAGAGAGTTTAGACCATAACCTCAAATTTTAGTGTCAATTTGCAGGCTGGGCCATTGCTTAAAAAATAACCCGCATACTCTAATTTATAATTGAAATGATCTCATGGTATTCTCACTAAAATTTATGGAATGCTACTAATTGTTATTATAGTTGTATTTGTGGGTTCGGTTATTATTTATTTTCACAATGTGTACAAATTATTTTCCACTCTTATATTACATTATTTACACTATTTACAAATCACGTAAAGGGATTTGTCGTTATTTATACATTGTGCGGCACTGTCCGACTCGACCCACGGATCTTCGACTACGACTCTGACTTAAATTGTCTTTCTTTTAGTGCTTTCGGCTCGCACTTGTAGTCTTAACTCTTATTGTTAGTAGGATTCTGAAATAAGTGTGACATTTTTATCAACACTAAAAGAATAATGCTATTCTATAATAGACAGTTATACTTGAGAGGAATATGATAAGGCGTGTTAAGATTTATTACGTACGTGATTTATTGGTGTGGTGATCATTTCTGCTCCTTCTCTCCACAATCTGCACACTCTCTCGTCTGTCTCTTTCCAGTAGTTATTTTCCCTTTCTTCGTTCCCACATCTAAATCTTGCGATTACTCGAGCCATCGGTGTACCAAACCAGTTCAGCTTTGACAGGGGGGGGGGAGCTTTGTCCCAGTCTGCTCTTTCTGGTATAATGACTTTGAAATTTCTTTCGAAGTTGAAACGTGGAGTCATTGCATCACTGGGCATCCCGAGAACGGTATCCCTCTCTTGCTCCTCCCAGAGTTTTAGGTGTGCCCCACCGTGCCTCTGACTGATGGGTTTTTGCCCCTGCTTTAGTCTGTACATGACGACCGTAATGTGGATTTGTAGTGGTGGCAGGTCCATGCTGCTGAAGGAGCGGTTCTCATGGCTCCCGTGGCGCTCAGACATGCAAGCCTTAGCACGCCACTTAATAGCCTAATCGACCTGCAGCGTCTTTGTCCACCACACCACTGATCCATAGGTTAACATGGGTCTCACTACCCTTGTGTAGAGCCACAGAATCATTTTTTCCCTCAGGAACTGCGGCGGACATTTTCTTCACCGGGAAAGTAGGCGGAGCACACCACCCAGCTCCTTGCTCCTTCCCCCGTAGTTGCCGTTAGGACTAACTTTATTACTATATACTATACATGCTCGCGGTCTTAGGCCCTTGGTGTAGTATAGCAGCTTACCTCGTTGAGGCCGTAAGCCGCGGACGACTTCGGCGTTTATCCAGGGTTCCTACAGGAGGGCTAGATGGATGTCCCCCCTGTCGAACCCCCTGCACACTATGGATGATGCAGCCTTTGTGTGGTGGAGGATCGCCTGTAGAACCCTGATCCCCCCCACTATGATTGAGGGGATTCTGGAGGACTCTTTGGCTCTTCCTTTTGTTTTTCCTCTTCCGTTTCCATTGAAACAGAGTCCTGCTGCGGAGCTTTCGAGAGCCTAAGCAGTGGACTTGTGTCTTCTACAGGAGAGGTTGGCGTAGGAGTGGCCTCTGGCTCCTTTTTCCTTCCAGTGCCCTTCTTGCCTTTTCCATCAGACTTTTTACCCGCTAGGGGCTCTTTGTTTGTCCTCTTTTCGGACTGGATTTCCTCCGTTATCGTGGTAGACGAGGAGGCCGTTGGGATGACTTCACCCTTCCTCGTCTCTTCCTCCCCAGACTTTTTCTCTTCCCTGACACGGAACTTAATCCCTCCCATGCCAAAATAAAGGCCATTTCGACCTTCCTTAGATGTTGAAGAGATTCTTCATCCATGGCGAATGTCCAAACCCGGCCTTTTGGCATCTCCGTTTATCCCCACACCGTCCAGAGATGTGCCTTCAGACTGTGGTTTCCAACACTCAGCCTGGCCACAGCCTTGTCCTACTTTAGCCTTTTTTTGCCTGCGGCTTGACAGTGGGTGGAGTGGTTTCCTCTGATCTTTGTCTTTTCTTTGGCTGTTTTGCTTCCGTCGATGTCTTTGCGGTAGTGGCCTTCAGGAAATTTTCCCGGATGACCTGCCTTTTGGCATCGACGTAGTTCTTGCCTTGTTTTGTGAGTTTCTGGACCTTTGCCCTTGAAGCTCCCGAAAGACAGGCAACCCTGGCTTCATCGTCGGAGAGTAAGTCAATTTCCTCCAGGGAGTTGACTCTAATATTAGCCTTCAGGGATTTCGGGTCAGTAGCGGCCTTTGAAGTCCTTTGGTCCAATTTCTTATCTTTTTGTTTTTGCTTCTTTTCGATATTTTCCCCACGAGCAGCTAGGGAAAATATCGTCCGTCCGACCAGAGCCCCCCATGGCCGGATAAGGCTGTGATACAAGGGGGTGTCGCCTGGTGCCCCCAGGGGAACGTTTACGACCGCACAACAAACCCGGCGGCCATTTAGTCCTCGGTACGTTACCTTACACCTTGACTTGGGTTATAATCACGCTATGGACCTGTAATGAACCAGGATTTCTCATGGCCGCTTTACTCTCTTTAGCCGTCATGACTAGGTTATGCCGTTGCCCAGGGTTCACCACGTGGAGGTGAGAGGAGCATTGGGATTACTTGTAAACCAAAACCCCTTGAACCCTTTCTCTCTCAGATGCTCCAATAATCTTTCTCCTTACACTGTGAAAAGCCGCCTTCAAGTCTACAAACAACGCGCACCGTTTTTATCGAGTTCTTAATCCATTAGATGCTTTAAGAGCTACACGTTGTTGATAGTGCTTCTACCTTTTCTGAAGCCCGCTTTTCCATCTGATAACAATTCTTTCTCCTCTAGTTCTTCCTTCAATTTCTCTTCAAGTATCATTGCGTAGATCTTGTCTGCCGTGCTCAGCAAACCTACTCCTAGTACCCAGTAGACTGCACAGTAGACTTGGGAATCCCTCGCTTTGCCATATGTCGTTTACTTATTTCCTCATGGCTTCTATTGCTTCTTCTGTTACATACGTCCACGTTTCGTTTTGTAGTTCGTCTTCTACTTCCGCTTTTCCTTTCTTCATTCTTCCTATCATTCTTCCCTTAATCATTTCCTTCGTAATTTCTTCCCTTTGCTCTTGTTCTCTTGTTTCTTCTCTCTTCCGTCTTGTTCCCGTTTCTTCCTTTCCGTCTAGTAATGCTTTAAAGTATTTTCATCATTTTCCTATAGCCAGCTTCTCATCTACCCCCAATTTTATCTGTCGTTCTCTGTTTAGGTGTTCTCTTTCTCTCTTCTTTTCTTCCGTTTTTTTCTCACAAGTGTCTTTGTATTTCTTTAGTAAATTTAGTCTCGATCGCTTCCCATTTCTCCATTTTCCCATTCTCTTTCTGGTTAGTCTTATCCCACCATCTGTTTCTTCCCATTTCTTCTTTTGTTTCCTTTGTTGACGACGCTTTTCTGATTCTTTGGAGTTCTTTCATTTTTGTTTCTGGATCTTTTTGTTTTCCTTCTTCTATTTCAATGTGTTTTAGAGCATTTCTGTACCTTTGTATGCTTTCTTCTTCCCACGTTGCTTTATGAATATTTCTTTCTCGTGTCTCTGACAACTTAATGGCCTATGATCTGTAACTATAGTCTCATTTCTTCCATAACCGAGGTGTCGAAGATACCAAGAGCCCATACACATCCTAAATTTCATCTTCTGTTATGTCTATTTTTTTTTTTCATTTTTATTCGATCAATTCGATCAATCTACTGCATGTAGCTCATGTGTATCGTATTCTTGAGGATAGCTCCTAATACCTTTACATATCATCCGTCATCTGTCGTTTAGAATCGCTGCAGAAACAAATCGATAAAAGTAGATCTGGATAGAGAATTGAATAAGATTTAAAATGACGTATCACACGACCCCCATGCCATTTAAATGTTTTAAGGGGGTGGCTCCCCTGGCTCAAGGGGTGAGATCTAAGACTTGAAAGTTTGGTACAATTAGGTCCCCCTTGATAACAAAATATACCTGTTCGAGCGATTTCTTCTGAGTCTTTCGAAATTGGAATTTTTGGGGGGTACAAATTTTAGTTGGGATCTGCGGCGTATTGTTGAAACCACGCAGATGCAACCTTCTCGAAGAATATTTGCAAATACGAGATCTTTAGGGACTCTTTCCAGGAATTCGTATTGTCATTGTTGTGAGAAGTTGCTGGGTGGAATGTTGTAGGATTCAACAACTTTGGCAGAGCAGGAGTTTTAACCGCAGTCGTCGTTTCAACTATCGTCACGTTGGACATTGTGGATCATTCTTCTGCTTTGTCTTCCTCTTCTTCTGTATTAACTATGTTCCTGATCTTATCCTGGTTCTTTTCTTTTCTACTTACAATCTCCTATAGTTTCGTTCGAAACGCTTGTTCCTGATGATACTCTCAGATGTAATAGGTCTCGTTCCGACAATTTCCGTGTTCCTATATATTGGCCTACATGATCGATTTTCTTCTTTTTCCACTACTTCCTGCGGTGCCTTTAAACTTTCCTTAAATTTTTGACAAATATGGAGATTTTCCGACATCTTAATTCGCGCCTCCACTATACGTTATAGTTTGTTCGGGTAGGGTGGTGGTAAGTGTAACTAACTCCTCTCATCTATAATTCTATCACTACCTTATTGAGCTCATCCACTGGTCTACTCGTCTTACAACTATCACTAACACTGCTTCATTGATTCTCTCTTATTCACCAGAATGTCCCGCATTTTGTAGTATGGAGTAAACAGATTAGTATAAGAGATTATAGCAAGCCAATATACTACTTATGTATATTAGAAATAATGTAGTGTTTGTTTTTGGCCTGTCTTCATAAATAAAGAGTACACATTTCAATAGTCGACAGAGGCACGAGTTCGCTCACTAATCCAGGATGTTGATCAAACTCTGTTATAACTTTAACATGCGCCCGTAATCTCGTGGATTGCGCTGCTCCCTTACACGAAGTGGGCGGAGGTCATAGCATGTAAAATGTTTATGTATGCCCTCTTACCATTAAAGCACACCTGACAGATCAAGAGGCCTAGTTAATGCTGTAACATATTCGCGCTGCGGGGAATCACCAGGACATACACTTCCACAGTGATTGCTAACGGGCGGCCGACCGCTCACCACAGTAGTTTCCGGAGACACGGATCGGAGTGCCGGATGTTAGCCAGACAGCAAAACACGTTTAACATAAATGAAGTGTATATGAGTACATTTTGGACTGATATTGGAAGATATTAAATATGCGTTTCCGGTCAGAAGAAATATATTGGAACTGTAGATTGATTTTTTTAACAGCCCAAATAATGCAGAGTGCAGTTAGTAGTCAACTGTAGCAATCATTAAAACAGAATTATAGCTATTTTGGTATATAACGGTCTATATATATAATTTTAGTGTTTATGAGAGAGAGAGAGAGAGAGAGTATTCATAAATAAGATATAGACGAGTTCCATACAAGGTTTTATCTTCGATTCCCACCTTAAACATTTTTCTAAAATTTTCCTAAAGTTTGCCTGGGTTGTTACCAATGGTTACCTACGCTTTTCGCTTGTTGTGTATAGAAGGGTGGTTAGTAAATTTTTATGTTTTCTGCTTTTTGAAACGGAACTGATAAAAATATAAACCAAAAAGAAAGCTTATCTTGACATCACATTGATCAAAGCGAGGAACATTTAATGACCAAGGTAATAATGCTTTATTTGTGTGTAACGAATCCAGGAAGCAGAATGGGTGGTATGTTAGTTACCTTAAGGTGCCCACTCACACAGAGGGGCACCTTAAACCCGTTACGCACTTTTAAACCCGCACACGCTTCCCTTAAGAGCGTTCTCCAGTGGCATGTACATTTCTGCCGGTCGAAGTACATTTTCCCGCAATATCTTTTTTTTTAACTTACAAATTTCAAAAAATCGCTCTGTAGCTGCAAAGATCTATATTTTATCAACACCCTCACAAAATTTCAACGAAAAATGTTCAAAAATAAAAAAGTTACATTCAACGCCGCACATTTCTATACATTTTTGCCTATATATTTCTATACACGCCTCTAATGAAATCGGAATGAAACCTGCAACGACTTGTGTCCACACACAGTGAAGCCTCCCCGCGCGGGTTTAACTGAACACGCCAAAAATCAAGACAGTTTTGATTCCAGCGGGGAAGAATGCGCATTCCCACAGACGAGAAGTTTTAACTGTACCCCGTACCCCGTGCATTTAAGTCTTGAGGTTTCCCTCTGTGTGAGTGGGGCCCTTTAAGGAATAAAAAGGTTTAGGGATTGGAGACTTCGAACGCTGACGATGGTATAATTACCGAAATTAACGTTTCTAAAAAGCCACTAGCCGAAGTAACTCTTGGAGAACCTGATGAGCAGAATAAATTAATACATAAGCGTTAAAGACTTCGGTTACATTTTTCTGTTGGTACATAAGTACTGACGTGGCGAGAAGAAATCATCAACATATTTTATAATAATTTAATTTATCCAACACTTGTATATTATGTGGTCATAATAACGCCGATTTTGAATGGATTATGAGGTCTAGTACCTGGCGACCGAGCTTCTCTCGGTACTTATTTTTGTGTAAAATTGTGTTTTTTTTTTCCGTAAAAGTATTGAGATACATGTCATAATATACGATACGTCTCATTACTCCGAAGTTTAGGCAACCCTTGAAACCGGAGCGCCCGAGGTAGCTTCCATGAAACAGGGCGACCGGAGGGCCCCCCTTGAAACACGGCGTCCCGAGTGCCCCCCGTTTAAACATGGCGGCCCGGGGGCCTTCTTTGAAACAGGGAAACTTGATCCCCCCAAGGGGCAAGCCCAAGAGGGGGTTCCTCAATACAGGCGAGGAGGGCCCCGGAAACAGGGGAGCCCGAGGAAGGCCCCCTGAAATAGGTGAGCCCGAGGAGGGGTCCTCGAAACAGGCAAGCCCGAGGGGGGGCCCGAAAAGGGAGCCCGAGCGAGCCCCCGAAAAGGGAGTCCGAGAGGGGGCCCATCGAAACAGGCGAGCCCGAGGGGGTGGCCTCGATTCAGGTGGGCCCGAGGGGGCCTCATCGGTTATCAACATTGTAATTTATTAAAGTTTGTGGAGTTCGTCTTAAATATATTTAAATTTTAATAATTATTATAGAAGTCGAAAGTTGAATTTGTTTAGTTCTAAAATAGGATTTATGTGAGACAAATTTAATTGACTTGAAATCTTCAGAAAGGAGGGCCCATGGGGGGCCCGTTGAGACAGACAGGCCTCCTTGAGATATCCTTGGGACAGGAGGGCGTAGCTACCATCTGAACTGCCGTAATACCTCCTACTACGCTAGTCGCAGTCGTTTCATTCACACGCAATTTGACAAAATTTCATCCAAATCGTTAGAGCCGTTTTCAAGATCCGCGAAATAAATGTATATATAAATTTACAAGAATTGCTCGTTTAAATATATTAGATAAGCCACATGTGACTTATGAAAAAATAATTTAACGGTTTTCTAATTTGTCATAGCAACCAGTTCATAAGCCAACAGTTTTTAACGTCAAATGAACGTCAAAATTTTTTGGGTTTTGATGAATGTTCAAGAACTGTTACAGAAGGGGGTGTTGGATAAACCTATGTATTACACACGTGTCTTAACTGCAAATAAGTCACTCAAGAAAAATTAGCCACTCGAGCAAGCTCTCGTGGTTAAACATTTCTTTCGTGACTTATTTGCCTTATAAGACACTAGTATAATAAATAGCTATAATCAAATGGAATACATTCAAATACAACAAACAATGCTATTTGATCCAACTTCCTTTTTAACAAAACCACGCTTTGGACCCTTGCCTGTTTGCTTCATACTTCGGTACAGCCTCATCCAAGAAGTCACGTTGCGGCCAGACCTTGTTTCTGCTTCTGATTCCTCTTCAATGAAAGGATCATTTTTAACATTGAGTATTCCGACCATACACTCGATGGTGATCTTAAATCTGTTGATCTCTCTTATTAGTATTAGTATTTTCGGAATACATTTTAATTCGCACCATTTTAAGATTTGTTGGAAACTAAGATTATATCGCTCACGTGACTTCGCAGGCAACAATGAGCTTAACGCAACTACAGCTGCTCTTTCAGTTCCGTCACATACCATATTTTGCAGCAAGGCTTGTTGCATAAATATCAATAACTACAAACTAATATGAGGGATTACACGCACTTACACAGTTCAAGCCGTTTAGACAAAAAATAAAAGGCTTGTACAAAACAAAAGCTGTTCCTACAGCAATATTTTTGCTACTCTTTTAAAATTATAAAATGTTGGTGGATCCTATTATGAAAAAATTAATAACATAGACGATGCTGAAGTTTCTTTTATAGCTTCCACGGACCTCGGCTTCGCCTCGGTCCTTAAACTTCCCCCTTGGCAAAAATATCTATCATTTTACCAGTACAATAAAGAGCCACTTTATGGTCGCAGAACTACGAAATAAACACGGGTTTATACTTCAATCGCACATAAAAAAAATTACGTCCACTTTTGCGTGTCTGCTTTGATGTGTTTAATTTTTTAATGAAACCACGTTAATTTGAAAAATTTTATAAACTTTAAATTTGAGCAATTACGTGGGTTGCGAATTGAGATTTGAGTTTTGTGGAATTCAAAAAATTACTTTTGATGCAGTTGTTAATTACGCCAGAAAAAATTGCATTTTTTTCTCGATATCTCGATATAAAGTATTACTTTTATTCGGTGACGTAGCAATGACAATTTTGATCGGACTTGACATTAATTTGTGACAGAAAAAAAAAGTCTAAATAAGAAGCATTTGGACTAATTGCATGTAGTTTCACACTGGTTACCGTAATAAAAGTGAGTAAATTTTCATATATTTGGCGTTGTGCTTATTTTTAACAGTTTTCAACTCGCCAGACTTTGTGACCACGTACGTTGTTATCGAAGTCGCTTTCCCCACCACGAATTTGCACGCTGTCAATACAAAATTCCTTGACAACTTGTCAACCACAGCTCATTGTCACATCTTGTGATTGTGGCCGTTTTGAAACGTATCCAGTTTCTATACATATTACGAACGTTTCAAGGGATTGTAGCGAAGTTTTAGAATTTGTAGTGCAATTTTTAACAATGGTAGACACACTCAGACAGTTAACAATATTAAGCTGTAAACTCCGTATCTATTAGGAACAATTGTTGCTATAGTTTTAACAAACGTATCTATGCAGTTATTTGTCAGTTATTCGATGTTGGTGAATACGGCCCTAAATCTGCTAAGATAACGATCCCATTGTAACGAGTGAGCAACAAAATTCGTGATCGCAGTTGGCTAAACGTATATCGCTTCTTTTACTTTACTGTTTACATTAATCCTCAATTCACGTTACTCGATGACTTTTTACACAATCGTATCGATCAAGAATTGACTCAAAATTTTGGATTCAGGGGATCCTACGATCACGAATTTTGTTGCTCACTAGTTACCACTTGTATAACCTTATTTGAGCTGAGTATTAAACTTTTAACAATCTCCATAACAACTTTATTCAAAAAAATTAATAACTTTGTGGTTTTAATATCCTTGCACCTGTCACAGATTGTAATTATTGCAAATTGTAAGATGGAATTTTTGTTGGCTGTAAATTGTTATTAAATTGTCAAACCCTTGCCAACCAAACGACAAAGTCACTAGAATTTGTTAATTGCAGTGCTGTAACGAAGTTACCGAGTTTTCCGAGATTCCGCTACGGCCGGTTCACTATTGCCGCTTAGCCGGCCGGTGTCCCACTGCTTGAACAGCACGGAACGAACACCCCACGCCCTACTTCGTACCTTTAACCTATCAGAAGAAATACTTCCGGACGGCGGATCCAGATGATTCTTTCACTCTGGTAATCAGAAATATAGCGCGCTGCGAATGCAACTGTCCCGGAGATTTTACGACCACCACGGACTTGGGCCCCGTATACCGCCATCCCGGACTTGCTACGTTGCCCGGAGCCGCCGCCACACACTGTTGGGGGGAGGACGCAGGGTGAAGATTCTGCCGCAATACGCCATGCCGCGCGCATCAACCGTCGTCTCCATCTCCCCTCCAACTTCTCTATAAAAGGAGCTCACCTCGCTTCCCTGTACCCTTCCCGTGGTCTAGCCGCCACCGTAACTAAAGCGTCTCGACAGACGCCCACTGGTCGCACTGGTCGTACACATCTCGGCTGACAGGGGGTTTCGGGTCCCCAGTTGTTCAACCAACTGTACACCGAAAGCACCGGCTACTTTAACCAACAAGACGACCGCGTGAATTCCAGCGAAAGACGGACCGGCGTAGTGTAAATATCCTGGTAAACAATTGTATATAGTGTAAATATTAATATAATAAAGACCACAACACCGTGAACTACAGTCAAGAAACAAATTGACGCAGCAGTTCTGATTTATTCGATATCACAAAATTAAGTCCTTGTTTTATAGAAAATTGTGTATCTATCGAAAAAGCTCATCAAGTATGGTGTTTTTATAGCAATAGTTTTCTTGTCCTTCCCATGGTTTTCCCTCAATAATAATTAAAACGCACTTAACATTATTTTGATTTGAGTACAGGTTCTCAGTAATTGGTTTTTGAAACTTCTTTCGCGTTATTTCTATACATAAAATACAAAATAAAGAAGTATGAATGTTAACAGACGTCAGAATCGCAATTTAAGTGTCGAAGAGGCTGTGCGTGTAGCGACTCTTACAGTGTAGCAGAAGAAGGTAACAGTCAGCGTTGCATTGCTCAACGTCTTGGTATAAAATCGGAATCAAGAAACTCAGGCATATTCCAGAAGACCAGGGCAAGGAAGAAAGCAAGCTACAAATGGTTTCGATGATGCAAACCTTAAGAGAGAGTTTCATTACAACTCCAATGCTGTAAAATATGCTTGCAAAGACTCACCATGTTCAAGTAAGTTGTGTTACCTTTAGAAAACGACTTTGTGGTTTGAATTTAACTCCCAGAGTACCTGCAAGAGGCCCAAAGTTAACGTCAGAGCATCGTAGAGCTCGGTTCACATTTGCTCGAGAATAGTTGATTGGTTAGAAGCCGATTGGGCTTATGTTATGTTTAGTGACGAATCCAGATTTTGTCTTCCTAAAAGTAACAGGCGAATGCGTGTATATAGACGGCCAGGTGAGCGTTATGTTGCCACTGTTATTTTTGGCGGAGGCTCTGTTATGGTCTGGGGAGGTATCACTTTGGAGGCTCGCACAGAATTGCTGGTAATACCCAGAGGCAGCATCTTATAGTGAGAATATTTTAGAACCTCATCTAATGCCTTTTGTGCCGTTTGGAGGAGATCATTTCATTTTTATGCATGATAATGCTAAACCACACACTGCTCGAATTGTGCAAGGGTATCTTGCAGAAGTCAATGTACGCACGATGCAATGGCCAGTCAGAAGTCCCGATCTTAACCCAATTGAATACTTCTGGGACAACATAGGGAGGCAGCTTTGTCAAAGAAATTTGGGGTGGTATTGACCAGGCTGAAATTAGAACCTTAATTTCCAGTATGGGTCCTCGCTGCGAGGCAGTTATTCGTGCAAGAGGAGAAAATACTAAATACTAAGTGATTCCTTTATTACCGAGCTGAAGGTAAACATGTGGTAGAGAGGTTAAGTAGCGAAAAATAGAGAAATAGAAGGTAATATAAAGAAAAAATTAGAGAAGATATTGAGAAAAGTAGGAAGAAAGAATTGGACAGGGAAGAGGAGATATAGTCAGGAAAAAGAATAAATCGGCGTAGCCGGAACATAACGACATCTAGGAGGCGCCACAGGAAGCGGATGAACAAAGACGATAGAAACCGCTCGCTCAGTCAGGGAAGCCTGGACCCTTACCTGGAGGAAAGGAAAAGAAAGAGAAAAGGGGAGGGTAGAACAGAAAAACAAGAAGAGGAGGAAGAGAAATGTTTTCAAAAAAGTAAAAAGAGGTCTCCTTGAGTAAAGAAAACACAGAAGACATCAGAGAAAGCGAAGAAAACGGACACAGAGATGGGGAAAAAAATATTGGAGATGTTGCAAGAGTTGAAGGAGGAGATGAAAGAAATAAGACGAGAAAACAAGGAACTCAAGAGAAAGATAGAGAGGCAGAGAGAAGAATTTAAAGAGAAGGAGAAGAGATGGGAAGGAGAGAGAGACTGGTGGAAGGAGAGAGTGGAAAAGCTGGAAGAGAGAATGGAAATCGAAGAGAGAAGAAAGAGGAAGAACAACATCGTGATAACAGGATGGGATGGGGAAAGAAAAAGTCATGTAAAAAAGAGGATGTAGAGAAGTTTTTGAAGGAAAATGTAGAGGATAGTAAAGTAAAAGATTGTTACAGGATTAACAAGGATCAAGTATTGGTGGAGATGGAGGGATGGGGTGAGAAGGAAAGAATAATGAAGCACAAAGGAAAATTGAGGGAGAAGAGGGAAACAAGGGGGATATACATAGACAACGACCTCACAAAGAAAGAAAGAGATTTACAGAAGAAACTAAGAAGTATGGCGAAGGAAAAAAGGGAAGAAGGGAAAGAAGTAAGAGTGGGATACAGGAAATTAATAGTGGACGGGGAGCAATGGAGATGGAATGAAAAGAGAGAGAGACTAGAGGTTTTCCAATAAGAAGAAGAAGGGGAGGAGGGAAAAAGGGGGACAACGGCAAAGTAAAAAGGACAATGAAACGGGAAAAAAGAAACAAAGAAGGAAGTAGGAGGGAAACTAAGGAAGGAAGGGGGAAATCAAAGAAGGTAACGAGAAAAACAGGGGTGAGGGCACTATTTTGGAATGTAGCGGGACTAGGGAAAAAAGAAGAAGATTTTTCGGACTATGTGAAGGAGTTCGATATAGTTGGATTAACAGAAACATGGTCAGAAAGCTGGGAAAAAATAGAAAAACTTTTACCAAAGGAGTTCAAGTGGGAATGGCAAGGGGCGAGAAGGGGAAAGAAAAAAGGAAGAGCAGCAGGGGGAATAATAACAGGGGTAAAAAAAGGAATAAAAGAGAATGCTAAAAAGAAGGGAGAAGAGGAAGGTCACATGGTGAGAAACGTTAAAATAGACAGTAAATGGTGGAAAATAGTGACAGTGTACAGCAAAGAGATGAAAGAAACAATAAGCAAGATAGAAGAAACATTAAAAGACAACAGGGAAGAATGTCTGCTTCTGGGAGGGGATTTTAACGGGAGAATTGGGGTAAGAGGAGCCAGGGATTGGGAAGAAGAGAGAGGAGAGGGAAAAAGAAAATCCAAAGACAAGAAAGAAAACGCGGAAGGGAAGAAGTTGATGGAATGGATAGAAGAAAAAGGATGGGAAGTGCTGAATGGAAATAAACAAGGGGACGAAGAAGGAGAATGGACCTACATAGGCGGTAGAGGAGAGACGGTGATAGACTACGGAATATTAAACGAAGAAGCATGGGAAGAACTCGAAGAATTCAGAATAGGGGAAAGAGTAGAGTCAGATTTAAAGAACAAGAAGTAGGAAAAAAGGAGACAGAATTGGTAGAAATATTGGAAAAAGCAGCGACAAAAAGAGAAATAACAGTAAGAGGTGGAGGAACAAAAAGAAAGAATAAATGGTGGGACAAAGAATGTGAGCAACGTAAAAAGGAAGCAATAAAAGAACTAAGAAAGTGGAGAAAGACTGAAGGGAACAGAAGTGGCTTTTTAGAAGCGAAAAGAAGATACAGAGAGACATGCAGGGAGAAGAAGAGGCAGAAGAAGGAGAGAGAGGAGGAAGAGATAAAAGCAATAAGAACAGAGAAGGAGGTAAGGAACTATATTATATGGAACTATATATGGTCGCCGTTTTATAACACACATATTGAACGCCTCGAAGCAGTTCAGACACATTTTTTTAAAATACATACAATTTAAATTATCGCAACAGAATTTACATTTTGAGTTACTAAGTCAAGTTGCTGATTATGTTTCGCTTCCTTTGTTGGAAAAGCGCAGAAATTTACAAAAATTGTGCTTTGTTTTTAAACTTGTCAACAGTGAAGTTGATTTGCCCAATGTACTTGCTGAAATAAACTTAATGTTCCTGCCCGTCTAGTTAGAAATTCTAATCTGTTCTATGGCTCATTATGCAAATCAAATTATACTTATCATTCTCCTTTAAATAGTATGCTATCACTGGCAAATCAAGTCTGCAACAAAGTTAACTTCACTGGAACCAAATATGTAAAATTTAAAGTAGAATGTAGGCGAGCATTGGGTTTGTGTTAAGTCTTTTATTTATTTATTTGTTTATTTATTTTTTTTATTAATGTTTTTTATTAGATTAAGCCACCAATAAATGTAATTGTAATTGCCATGGGCGTTAATAAACTATTATTATTATTATTATTATATATTAATAGAGAGAGAAAGAAAAAAGAAAATGGGGGCGAGGAGATAACGATGAATGAGTGGGAGGAGTACTTCATGAGGCAGCTGGAGGGAGAAAAGGAAAAAAAGAAAACGGAAATAGAGACGAAGAGAAACCGAGTAGAACCTGAAGGAGAAGAAATTACAATGGAAAAGGTGGAGAGGCATGTGAAGAAACTGAGGAAAGGGAAGGCACCAGGGAGGGATAGAATACAGAATGAGTCGTGGATGTATGGGACGAGAAGAGTGCTAGAGAGACTGGTGGAGGTAATGAATGGGGTGTGGAGAGGAGAAGGATTTCCGGTAGGGTGGAGAGAGGGGGTAATTTACCCCATTTACAAAAAAGGGGAGAAAAATAAAGTAGAAAATTACCGAGGGATAACTCTCCTAAACACAGGGTACAAGTTGTATGCATCAATTCTGAATGAGGAAGGATGAGCAGAGAGATAGAGGAAAAGGGAGCATTACCAGACAGCCAAGCAGGATTTAGAGAGGGGAGGGGAACTATGGATAATGTATACATCCTGGACCATTTGACGAAGAGTGAGTTAAAGAAGAAAGGGGGGAGGGTGTATGCATTATTCGTAGACTTCAAGGCGGCGTTTGACAAGGTGGACAGAGAGAGGATGTTTGAGTGCCTGAGGGAGAAAGGGGTAAATGAATGGCTGGTAAAAAAGGTGGAGGAGATATATGAGAAGACAAAAAGTAAAGTGAAGGTAGGGGAGAAGGAAAGTGAATGGTTTGTGACAACAAAGGGAGTGAGGCAAGGTTGCCCGCTCAGCCCTTGTTGTTCACGATGTATGTGGCAGATATGGACGGAATGTTAGATAGAGCACAAGCGGGGGGGTGTGTGGTAGGTAGAAAAAAAGTGTGGAGCCTGGCGTTTGCGGATGATGTGGTAATGGTGGCAAAGAGTGAAAGAGAAATGAAGGAAATGATAAAGAGTTTAGGAAAATATGTGAAGAAGAAAAGACTAGAAGTGAATGTAGAGAAAACAAAAATGCTGGTGTTCAATAAGAGAAAGAGGAAGAACGTAGAGAGTGATTGGAGGTGGGAGGGAGAAGTAATAGAACAAGTAAAAAAATTCAAATACTTGGGATATGTGTTCAATGAAAGAGCCACAGATAAGGCACATATTAGAGAACTGGCAAGAAAAGCGAACAAGGTGATAAGGATACGGATAGACAAGAGAGGAGAGAAAGAATTAGAGAATCCAGATACAACGGGAATTACGGAAGATGCATGATCGAGGAAGTACCGAAGTATTTGGGGACGGAGAGCGAGAAAGAAAGAAAGGTGATGGCGAGGTTTAGGTGCGGAAATGAAGAGAGGGAAAATAGGTATTGAGCAGAAGATGGAGGAAGAATGTGTAGAATGTGCTATGAGGAAAGAGAGACGATTGAGCATATGTGGAACGAGTGCAGTGAGATGAAACAAAGAGAGAGGAAAGAAAGAGAGGAAATACTGAATGTAGATGGAAGGGAAATTAAATGGATGAAAGAGGTATGGAAGAGGAGGGAGAAGGGAGAAGAGGAAAGGCGAGGGGAGAAGAAATAGAGAATTTTATTTAGTTTTTTTATTATTATAATTGTTAAGTTTACTTGTATATGTATAGGAATCAGAAAGCCCGTAGGGCAAATAAAGATTTATTATTATTACTAAATACTAAGTTTTTTGAACACCATCTTAAGTTTTGTTCTAATGGGTCTGATTTTTTTTCTTTTGCAGTGTTATTGATTTTTGTTTTTTTACTTTTCTTTAGGTGATAAATGTTCAGTTACACCTAGAACATATCAAATGTTTGGTCCAAATAACAAAATAAAGATGTATTTTACTTTAACCTAAAATTTTAAAACTGATGCGTTCATTTCTTTCGCTAGTGTATTTGTTTTTCCTCCCGCCAAACTAAACAGCTGAACTCCCCCCACCCCGGATTACCGTGCTCCGGTGTAGTTAACCGCGGTCCCTTGGAGCATACCACGTAAAAAACCGGCGGTCGGGGATACCCTTCCGAAGTAAACGTGACAGTGCACAACCTCAATAGTCAAATCAACAAAATTGTACCCATTTACAAACTGCCTCCTGATTGTTCACGCCATGTATCCGAAGAAGTTGGGGTTGGCCTTTGTCTTGAGTAGACTCTGCTTTGTTTTGTCAAAAGGGCTCCGCTTTTCGTTGTCGGATAATTACTGGCCAACTTTTTAATATTGCGGTTTGTTTCAAATTTTAGAATTGGACGTTTGTTGACGTCCTTGACATTCCATTTTATTTTATGTTCAAAGAGGGGCGGGAACGTGGGGGGTGGTCATTACGGTGAATATAACCCATTCAACGTGTCAAGTTGTATTAGACCAATTTTCATGTATACCGACTGCATTTTATAATCCTCTAAGAATTTCTGTTAGTTTAAATCCGTTTGAATTTGAGAAACAATAAATTTGTGTAACATAAGTCGGTGTCATTTATTCATAAAAAAAAACTATCGTTGTTCAATTATAAAAGTTTGTGTCAATAGGGATGTTTTCACTATTCCTTCTTTTGGCCCCTAAACACTATTGCGCATGCGTACCAACATGCGAATTCCCAACGGTCGTACAAACAAAAGGTTCCTTTACACTAGCGTTGACACTGATCACTTGACACTTGCGAAAGCGTGTGAATGTAAGTGGGAACGCTACAAACACGTACGACAGAACTCTAGTGTAATGGTACCCAAACACAAGCCGCTTGACCACTTTGACACTTGGACCTGTCACAATTCTGTAGTTGTCCGAGGTTTTTCGCGCATGCGTCCCTTGTCTGAAACCAGTGAAAACATCCCTATTAAGTTATCTACTAACAATGTTATAATACAATACAGTGAGCTAATGTGTGTTTTGATTAGATCGGTCTATGTACTTTCCCACATATTGACTTTATGAAACAGTATGCAACACCTCGAGTATATTATTATGATAGCATTGTAACATTTATGTCGATAAAAAATCGGATACGTAACATATGTATGATTTCATTATGCGCGTCATGTGTCATATGAAGTGTACCATATGTACAGAACATTATCATTAGTCTTCTCAAACCGAGCAGGTTTAATTACGTTGATACCTGTATAGGTATCCGAGTCTGACAATAAGTTTAGTTTAGTTGTCTGAATATTGTATCTGAATAACAAGCAAGCATTCGATTCTCTATTCAGTCCTCAAACTAAATATGTATGTACACGTATTCCCGTCCGGCTATCATATTTAAAAGAGAAAACACAAGAAAGTTTGATTTGCATGAGAATTGCTTCAATTCTGCAAATGTGATTTGAGTTGGTGAACTAAATCTTATCTTATTGATTTTGCTTATAATGAACTTCCCGGCAGTTTTGCTCCACAGCCGCATAATACCTATTAGAAAACTTTTTCCTTAGAGATGTCTCTTCAACAAATAAAAAACTGTATCTAGTGTCAAACAAGACTTTAAATTCAACAAAAGTCGGATGACGTTTACTAGTTTCTTTTGCTTTACATTAGATGCACCTTCATGATACAGGATTGTAATCGTGACAGGCTGCTTCGTGTTTCTTTTCAAGTTGAATTATTTTAAAATATTGGTTTCCATTCCACCTCCGCATTCTTTGTCGCATTTAACTCAAAGTGACAATTTCTTACGGCGCAATATTTGATCGAGCAAGTTCTTTCTTGTTGATATTTTATGGACTGACTCTACCCGAATTAGCTTTTGTAAATTATTTTCAGCAACAAACGAAATTGCACAAAGGAAATATTTTAATTGATATTGAAGTCGCCTTGCTCAGAGAGACAAGGGGGACATTTCCTCTTTCAGGATAAAGAAAAATTTATAT
Source organism: Diaperis boleti (assembly GCA_963583935.1). Classification (NCBI taxonomy): domain Eukaryota; kingdom Metazoa; phylum Arthropoda; class Insecta; order Coleoptera; family Tenebrionidae; genus Diaperis; species Diaperis boleti. The sequence goes on along the minus strand of OY757242.1, from coordinate 41,581,552 downwards.
AAAGGCAAGACACGGGACACGGAGGACGCGAAGATAAATAAAAACAAAGGAGTGAGTTTATAACAGCAAACAACCCAGGGCAAGCACTGAAAATCTGTATGCCTTGTTAGTTGATTATTATTAAAATTTTCTGCGCGTAACGAGAAAGATATTGTGTATTAATTTTATTATACCTACAAAATTCTGAAATTGGCAAAATGATCAAAGTAATGAACAGCCAGTGATGATGACGACTCTTCTTTCATATTTGCTAACAATAATGCATGTTCGTCGAGATTTTCACAAACCAATAATTATACTGACGCAAGGGGGCGGTATCGCTGGGGTCCCAAATGGGACTGTGGAGGTAGTGCTTTGGCGGGGGCCTTCGGGTCTAAAGGCGATGGGATCTCGAGTGGGAGAGTGTCATTGAAATAAAATGCGGGTAGGGGCTTTAGCTTTCTATTTCGATGCCCAAATAGTTTTACCCTCCGCTGAAATTGTTTTTACGGTCGAGAGGCGTATGGCCGCCAGTCTGGCACCACTTTTATAACGTCACACGCTCACTTTCTTAATTAATTTCTACTCTAAAAACTCAAAACTACCTATTTCCGTGGAATGGGACCATGCGACGTGTAACGATATTATCTAAGAATACTGATTCCGATAAAACGAATTTCGTTTGGTGGGTATTTGTTTTCAGTGTAATTTAACACTGGCAAAAATATGAATGAAATTTTATTTTTACATTTGTAAAATTTTTGCAGTAAGTACATTATTGATTGTTGTTTATTGGTAATGGTAATGTTCAGATTTGAGAAATCAACTACATAATGTATTTACTTATAATGAATTAATTGAAATTAAATTGTTTCTTATATAATATTATTTTATTCAACTAAATTAATTGGCCTTCAGTGTTAGCAGTTGCATTATCTAATATAAATTAAGTCAAAATCGTCTGGAATGTTTCCCCGTAGAACCTGAGCGGTTGAATTTGGTCGAGTGGAATGAAATTAGCTTCTAGTTCAATTTCTAATTCATTGATTAGAACTAGCGCAAACCCCAATATAACCTGTAAATTGGTTTTGTAAAACGATTTCGAGGTGAAGTACTCGATAAATTTCGCTAATGAGTCAATTAGCCCATCCGACTAGTAAAATAAATCCATCAACGTTGGCGAATCCCCGTTGACGATGTGCCACAATTGATGAACCTTTTAGACGTCGTTTTTCTCACCTGTTTTCGATGAATCATCATTTGCTCATCCATCCATCTTGGACATCGTAAATCAGTGATTTTTACGATAGACAGAATTAGGTGCGCCACATTAATTGGGTTGTTCGTCAGCACAAAAAAAAGTTCGGGTTAGTCAACGGAAAAACTAACATATAACTGAATAATAGTTATTTATGTAGCAAGTGTAAAAGTTGCAGTAATGAGAGTAGGAGTTTATATGGAAATCTGGAAATTCTTACGTCTGTTTAAATTCAGCCTTAGAAACGAAAATTACTTCAGCTTCTTTTACTTGGAGGATATTATTTAAAGAAAATATATCGGAATATACATCTAAAATAATCGAATATCTATCTATCGTAGTACATGCAGACCATTTTAGTCCATCGCCATTGAGAAATTGAAGTTAGTCAGTGAATATTCCGAAGTCAGAGTATGAATGGGACTGATAATACACTTTTGTTTTCCAAGGCAATTGACGACCCTTTTCATTTCGGTCATACATTAAAACATTTGATATAGCTACACGACAATCTCGCCGTGTTATATTGTTATAATATACAATCTTGTACACATCGCAATACAATTTCTTTGTCTTAAGTTTTGGCATGACATATCGAGGGTAGGTATCATATCAGAGGGGCGTGAAAGCCATACGTATAACTTTACATCAGTAAAAGGAAAAATCAGTCTGTAAATTCAGTTTTAATATGATGATGTCTTCAAAAAATAGCTGCCTACGCATTTATTTTTCAATATGTACATACTCCCTTATGATATGTGAAGCGTGAGCTCAAAACTCACACCACTCACATAAAAACTCAATTTTCATATATTTGGCGCGTACGCCCCTCTGATATGAGAACCTCTATATTTCAACAATTGATATAACAACTTCATAAATCGACAAGCATCATTGAAAATAGATTTAAACAAAACTATTATTTACAAAAATAAATTATTTTGCGAGTACATCGATCTCGTAGCACACAATTTTGAAATTACGTTGATTTAGAATTACATAATATGCAGACAATGGCATGGCAATATTTAACAAATTCTAGTAAAGATCGAAGTCTCTGGTGCAAATAAGCAAGCAAGTTTTCAAAGGTGAGATAACTGAGGCAAAGATGGCGGCCACAATTTACGGCATGATGCTGTTATCACATGATCGAAACGAACGGTAAAATTTAAACAAATTTTCAGAAAACAATCATTTACAAGTACTCACGATAGATTCGGCAGAAATATAAAGATAAGAAGTTTACCTTATCTCCAGACATGGTGGATTTGGAAGCTGTTTTCAACCCTTCACGTTATCAAAAATAATGGATTTTATTGCTGAATTGATACAAATTTAAGCACAATGAAAAACTCGCGGTGAGAATAAAATTTGAGGAATGATAAGAGCTCGCTTATGAAAATTGTGAACTGCTCAACGATCGGTATTCAAAAGGGGAGATTTTCGCTTCCTTTAGACCATCGCTGTCCTAGACGGTAGTCGAGTAGGCTATCCGAATTTCTCCTTCCGTGGGTTGCATATTCCGTACTTCAAAGGCGAATTAAAGCAATTATCAAATTCGGGATCTTACAGTATGGAACTTCTAATTATATCTACTGAGTGATCAAGATTAAACATATGAGTTGGCAAAAATACAGTTTTCATCCAAATTCGTGACCTTGTGATTCGGTTGTCAGCCAATGACCGATGAACAGCTACATGTATATTCACACTAAAGAAACATAACCTTATACAGAGTGATCAAGAACGACTGTTTGAGTTGGTATTACTTTTAAGATACTTTTTTTGTTCGGCTTTTTGTAACACTGCAGCCGAATGCTGACACGCGAGAATCACAGCTTTCAATGTCAAGACGTCAACAATCGGAGGAAGTTGTTACAATAATTCTACCATTTAAAAATGAAATTCAGTATTACCAACTCAAACAGTCCTTCCTGATCACGCTGTATTAACAAATCGTCGTCTAGAAGTCAAAAACACAATTTGATAAATTTGAGATATGCGTTTCAATATTCAATATATTTCAATATTTACAAAGTACGCCTAATAGGTTTTTATATCTCCTATCTTATAGACCTAAAATTTGAAGATGTGATTACTTCGTATCTGATTTTGTGTTGGTGCCGCTATTGTAAAGTTGTGTGCTTTTGCGCTGTGCAAGTTTCTTGGAACTCGTGACGCCGGTTTCTCCCTTGTTGCTGTAGCCGCTGCCTGGTATTGGGTTGTCTGTCCAAGGATTGGAACTAGCCACTATCTGGATTGATGATGTGTTAATCACAGTCACTGTTGATCACAGTAATAGTAGTTTCGGAAGCTTTTGATACAATTTATTTCGCGCCTGTTGCATCAGATTATTCACTTCATCATAATACGAGTAAATTTTGATCTAGTAGGCTGTTGGGCCACCCGTGCATGTCGTTGATTAGTCGGTGTTGTTATGTTACCGTCACTGGTTTGCACGGCTGAGATTAGTTATGATTCGAGTAATGACGTCATCCCTTTAGTGGAAACTAAAAACTTTATTATCTAAATTACAACAAAAGGGATTTTGCTTTTGACACTGCGGACATTACATCAGTACTGCTGACTGAGACTTCACAAACACACCCGATGTCCAAGTATATTTCGGAAACCGTAACAAGAAGCTCACAATTATACAGAGTGTCACAACTAAAATTTGTACCCCCCAACAATTCCAATTTCGAAAGACTCAGAAGAAAACGCTCGAACAGGTCATTTTTGTTATCAACGGGGACCAAATTGTCCAAAACTTTCATGTCTTAGATCCCACCCCTTTTGCCAGGGGAGCCACCCCCTTTAAAAAAATTAAATTGCATGGGGATCCGTGTGCTACATCATTTTAAAGCTTATTCAATTTTCTATCCAGACCTACATTTATCGATTCCTTTCTACAAAAAAAAAAAAACATGAAATCGTTATTTTCCAAATCTACATAAAATACTCAACTAAAATGTGTACCCCCTAATCATTTCAATTTCAAAACACTTAGAAGAAAGCCCTCGAGCAGATCAATTTTGTTATCAAGGGGGGCCAAATTGTACCAATCTTTCAAGTCTTAGATCTTGCCCCTTTAGAAAGGGGAGCCACCCCCTTAAAAAACTTAAATGGCATGGGGGGTCGTGTGATACATCATTTTAAAGCTTATTCAATTTTCTATCCAAACCTACTTTTATAGATTCGTTTCTACAAAAAAAGAGCATAAGAATTTGTTATTTTCCAAATCTACAGAAAATACTTGATTTGGAAAATAACAAATTCATGCTTTTTTCGCAGAAACAAATCGATAAAAATATATTCATATAGAGAATTGAATATGCTTTAAAATGATGTATCACACAACCCCCCATGCCATTTAAATTTTTTAAGGGCGTGGCTCCCCTTGCTCTAGGGGTGAGATCTAAGACTTGAAAGTTTGGTACAATTAGGTCCCCCTTGATAACAAAATTGACCTGTTCGAGCGTTTTCTTCTGAGTCTTTCGATTTTGGAATTCTTGGGGGTACAAATTAAATCACTTTTTAACTTTTGAAGTATTCAATAATTTCTGATAACCATTAGTGATTTTGATGTGAAAGAACTAAACATTTTCCGGCTTTCAGTGATATAATTGCACCGCTATAATGAAGTGCTTTTTTATAATACAGACGTTAAAACTGGAGTGAAATAAATAAAGCTTATGTTAGTTCGTTGATAAATTTGAAATTAACAGATATTGCAATGTAACTAATCTCACGATATTACCCCTTTTATCCAGCTCTTACATTTTTGTACAATATACGCTCTTGTTGACAGGAATTCCAATAAAAAGGTCGTCCGCACAATTTTGAATGAAATAAAAAATAAACAAATGATTGAAAATAATACAGTGTGACGTGAGCATTAACTACAGGCTGGTGCGCCGCGAATACATGTCGTTGATTACTTAAATTGGTTTGACAATTATTTAACTTTTAATTTAATGTTTGGCTTATACAACTACATGATATAGTGCAATTTGATAATGGATGGACCGGCCGCAGCGGCGAACGTCGCTGACCGTATTTGAATCTTGGAAAACTCGGTAACTTCGTTACAACTCCTCCTTGATGCAGATGTTATGTTATCTGCCGGACGGTAAGGATCGAATAGTTCTAGTAGATTCGCCACCTTTTGTTCTCCACAACGGACTCGATACCGTTCGGGACATAAGGCAACACATGATTATTATCATTCTCCTATTCTGATTCCTCTGATTGTGCCGATTCTTTAACTATTCTGTCATTTTAGAATGAACGGACTTGTTCCCGCCTTTTCGGTTTTTCCTTGCTATGATTATAATTCCTTTGATTTTTTCAATTCTTTCTTACTGTTCTTCCTACTTTTCCTTCCGATTCTTTTGATTTCTCGTTCCGGTTCTACCAATTCTTTCTTCGGATTCTTCCGATTCTTCCAATCCTTCCGATTTTTCCGATTCCTCCGATTTCTCTGATTCCTTTCCTGATTCTTCAGATTCTTTCCATTCTTTCGATTCTTTCTATTCTCTGATTCTTATGTTTCTTATGATTTTCCTGATTCTTGCTCTTATTCTCTGTTTCTTCCGATTCTTTTAACACTCCTGAAATTTTTTGACGCAACTGATTTTTGATCCCGCACATTTATTGGTTTTTCTATTTTTATTATGATTCCTTTGATTATTCTGATTCTTCTGATTTCTCCGATTCTTCAGGATCTTTTGATTCTTTTGATTCTTATGATTCTTATGATTCTTATGAATCTTATGATTCTTATGAATCTTATGATTCTTATGATTCTTATGAATCTTATGAATCTTATGATTCTTATGATTCTTATGATTCTTATGATTCTTATGAATCTTATGATTCTTATGATTCGTATGATTCGTATGATCTTTATGATTTATATGTTTCTTCTGATGCTTCTGATTCTTGCTATAGATCTAATTCCTTTGATTCTTTCGATTCTTTCTTCCTGTTCTTTCTTATGATTCTTATGATTCTTATGATTTTTATTATATCTATGATTCTTCTGATCCTTCTCATTCTTGCTGTAGATCTAATTCCTTTTATTATTTCTATTCTTTCTTCCAGTTCTTCCTACTCTTCGTTCCGATTATATTGATTCTTCGTTCCTCTTAATCCAATTCTTCCTTCAGATTCTTCCTTCGGATTCGTCCTATTGTTCCGATTCTTATGTTTTTGACTGACAACTGACTTTTGTTCCCCTCCCTTTTTGGTTCTTAATTTTTTTGTATTCTGCTTCTTCTGTTTTATACGATTCTTATGATTTTTATGATGATTTTGATTCATCGGATTTTCCTGATTCTAGCCCTTATTCTGATCCCTTTGATTTTTCCGTTTCTTCCGATTTTAATATTTCTTATAATACTTATGATTTTAATGTTTCTTATGATTCTTATGATTCTTATGATTCTTATGATTCGTATGATTTTTATGATTTATATGATTGTCCTGATCCTTGTCATAGATCTAATTCCTTTGATTCTTTCGATTCTTCCTTCCAGTTCTTTCTACTGATTTTTATAATTTTTATTAATCTTTGGATCCTTCTGATCCTTGCTATAGTTCTAATTAATTTTATCCTTTCTATTCTTCCTTTCGGTTCTTCTTAGTGTTCCTTTCGATTCTTTCGATTCTTCCTATTCTTCCTTCATATTCTTTCTTCGGATTCTTCCAATGTCTGATTCTTCTGATTCTTTCGGTGCTTCCGATTCTTATGATTCCTATGAATCCTAGGATTCCTATGATTCCTAGGATTTTTATGATGCTTATGATTTGTATGAGCTTTATTATTTCTATGATTTTTCTGATCCTTCTGATTCTTGCTATAGATCTAATTTCTTTTATCCTTTCTATTCTTTCTTCCAGTTCTTCCTACTCTTCCGATTCTTTCGATTCAGGCGTCTGGTCTATCGAATACTAGTGCCTCAAATGAAAGTACACTGACTTTCTAAATTATTGCTAGATAGAGGTCTGAAATTCGAGTACAAGATAGGTTTCACAAAGAGATGTAATTGATGAAGTTTCATGCATAATACTTCAGTGTCGCATTGTGGCAATGGAAAGGAAGGTGCATATACTGGACAAGCCCCAAGTATATGCAGTGTTGTTTCGGGAACCCTCTGGCAAGATCTTACATTCGGGACCTCTATACCCATCACGCAGCTGCGATAGACCAAGACCATCTTGCGCGGGAGAAAATGAATCCCTCAATTTCAGACTTCGCCCCACTTGAACTTAGAAAGGCAAATGTGTGCCTTTTGGATCAGCCAAGGTTTTCCATGTTCTTGAAGAAAACGCTATGAGAGAAAGATTCTGACATGCGCTGTCAGACGAAGCAAGTTGGGCTCAGTAATAGAATGTGTTCTAGCTTTTTTGCTGGTCGTCGTTTCTCAAGTTTAGCGATGAACAGGTCCTCTATAAATAGGGTCTCCTGTTCATAAGTTGACTGCAAACGACTGCAAATGTTAGAAGCTATAATTTAAGGTTTTCTCTGGTGCCGTCTATTCATTTTCATATTAACTAATCACTTTATATTGTAGTGTTGGTTATCTGAAAGTAATTGAATCCAATTATTACTTTCTAACGACACGACGGCGACGTCAGTGGAGCAATATCATTTTTAGTCTACAGTTCCTACCATAGTTAAAAAATTTCTTGCCTTTATTAATTTTATTTCAGGTAAGTACTAGAAGTTCCCGTGTCTCCTCCAATGAAAAATCACTTCCTGCTTGGCTTTACATTTAGGACACCGCTTTCACTACTATAAGTATTTAATGAATTATTCGTCTATCCATCTCGTACATCGTAAATCAGGAATTTTTAGGTTAGAGGGAATCAGGTGCGCCCCATCAATTAGCGGCAACTCCGCTCATCCGGGACAGGTTGGGATTTCGTCTGACCAAGGGATCCCTGAGCGTTAAACAATTTATTCCTCATACGGTCATTTGTTATCCCGAAGTGCGCGATCCGATTAAGCACCGCAAGTCTAGTTTCTACTAATCCTATCTACATTACAGGACGCGGACGGGACGCCGGTCATTGGAGACCTTTAATTAATGCATGCCGCTTTCTGATCCCTTCCTGCATTAGTCTACACGAATCCCACATTAACGATTCGAACTGATGGCTTAAAAACTTTGACCTAGAATGATTTAATCGTAAAAAGGTTTTGGTGTGCACATAAAGTTAAATTTAATTATTCTCTACTTTATTATGAAGAGAACGTATTTCTTTATAATGATACCAGTATATTATGAATATCTCCCATGAATCAGTTTCTAAATACTCTGCGCTTCTATGCTTTTGCTGGCTACTTGAACACTATTGCTGGTTACACGGGAATGCATATACAGGGTGTTTAAAAATAGAATTTTTTTTTAAATTGCTTTTAAAAAAAATTGCTTTAAAAAAAAAGAAAACCGACTTCAAAAACGGTTCTCTTTTTTTTTTAAAGCAATTTTTTTTAAAAGCAATTTCTTTACAATTTTAAGTGATAAGTTAGTGATAATGAGGTCCTTAATAAAGTTGACGAAGAAATCGGTGAACATATATACATAAAATGAAGAAAAATTTGAGGATTTTTCTCGATTTCCATAGGATTCCCTGATCAGATCCTGATTTTTTGACAATGTAACCACCTTTAGAGTATACCCTTTCAAATAAAAGAAGAATTTTGTAAATCGGTCCACAATTGACAAAGAAATCGGTGAACATACATGATAAGTCGGTTAAAAAGGGAGCGAAAATTTGAGGATTTTTCTCGATTTCCATGGGATTCCCTGATCAGATCCTAATTTTTTAACAATTTAACCACCTTTAGAGTATACCCTTTCAAATAAAAGAAGAATTTTGTAAATCGGTCCACAATTGACGAAGAAATCGGTGTACATACATGAAGTCGGTTAATAAAAGGGAGCGAAAATTTGACGATTTTTCTCGATTTCCATGGGATTCCCTGATCAGATCCTGATTTTTTAACAATGTAGCCATTTTTAGAGTATACCCTTTCAAATAAAAGAAGAATTTTGTAAAGCGGTCCACAATTGACGAAGAAATCGGTAAACATACATGAAGTCGGTTAATGAAAGGGAGCGAAAATTTGAGGATTTTTCTCGATTTCCATGAGGGCCCCTGATCAGATCCTGAAATGGTGACAATGGGACCAATCTGTAAGTATACTCTTTCAAATAAAAGAAGAATTTTACAAATCGGTTTATAAATGACGGAGTTCTTCCTTGATAACCTCTTCCTTTTTTGAAGTCGGTTAAAAAAGAGAACCGACTTCAAAAAGTACAAAATAATTGAATACATGTATTATTACATGAACTACCCAATGATCTGTCTGAAGTCGGTGCCAAGCCAAATAGGTTACAAATTTGTTACATATTGTAATTATACAAAAATATCAACAAAGTTATAACGCATACAAAATTCAATATCATTCGGGACGACCGTCAACAACGTCTGGCGTTTGGGATGTTTTGCTCAGCACGAGCCCCCCACCCACGCTCACGCATTCCGGTGCATTCACCGGGAGACCTTCGATGTGGCTGGAGCAGGCAGCCTATCTATCTACTACCTATTTGGCTTAGCACCGACTTCAGACAGATCATTGGGTAGTACATGTAATAATACATGTATTCAATTATTTTGTACTTTTTGAAGTCGGTTCTCTTTTTTTTAAAAGCAATTTTTTTTTACAATTTTAAGTGATAAGTTAATGATACCTAGTAACGACGCCTCTCCAATAATGAGGTCCTCAATAAAGTTGACGAAGAAATCGGTGAACTATACATACATAAAATGAAGAAAAAATTTGAGGATTTTTTTCGATTTCCATGGGATTCCCTGATCAGATCTTGATTTTTTGACAATGGAACCATCTCAAGAGTATCCCCTTCCAAATAAAAGTAGAATTTTGTAAATCGGTCCACAATTGACGAAGACATCGGTGAACATACATGAAGTGGGTTAATAAAAGGGAGCGAAAATTTGAGGATTTTTCTCGATTTCCATGGGATTCACTGATCACATCCTGATTTTTTAACAATGTAACCACCTTTAGAGTATAGCCTTTCAAATAAAAGAAGAATTTTGTAAATCGGTCCACAATTGACGAAGAAATCGGTGTACATACATGAAGTCGGTTAATAAAAGGGAGCGAAAATTTGAGGATTTTTCTCGATTTCCATGGGATTCCCTGATCAGATCCTGATTTTTTTAACAGTGTAACCATCTTTACAGTATACCCTTTTAAATAAAAAAAGAATTTTGTAAATCGGTCCACAATTGACGAAGCAATCGGTGAACAAACATGAAGTCGGTTAATTAAAGCGAGCGAAAATTTGAGGATTTTTCTCGATTTCCATGAGATCCCCTCATCAGATCCTAAAATGGTGAGAATGGGACCAATCTGTAAGTATACTCTTTCAAATAAAAGAAGAATTTTACTAATCGGTTTATAAATGACGGAGTTCTGGGGTAACAAACATTAAAAAAAAACATACAACCGAATTGATAACCTCCTCCTTTTTTGAAGTCGGTTAAAAAATGGTAAATCTGGCAACTGAGGAAATTGCAATGGACAATTCCATTACTGGCATGTTAAGTAACAAATGCAATGTTGTTCTTCGTGCCTCAATATTGACCTGTACTTTGTTCGAGTATTTGTTAGAGTTTCAGTGGCTCCAAAAATTCTTGCGACAAGGTCTTTGCGATTATCAGGTGGTGTTAAGGCTTGCTTTCCTAGGATCCGTGACGCGACGCGCGTGTCGTAAGTTTTACGCCGAACTCGACTCGAACGCCAGTCATCGGACATTAACGCGCGCAGCAGTGCTTTCCTAGATTCAGACCGTGACGGGCATGATGGACGAGGAAGAGTTGTTACAAATTTTTAATCGATGGTTCGACTGAAGATGAGCTGGTGTGTCTCGTATATTTGGACAGAGAAGAAGAAGACGAGATGTTCCGAGAACGGGAGAGGGAAGGCTGTTACGAACTCTTGATAGAAAAAATATTTATTTGAAAACGAGAAAAATTTTCGAGGATATATTCGAGTCTATAGAAATATTTTTCATCACGTACTGAGTTTTGTAGTAATTCAATTAATAGTTCATCGTTGCAGGTTGACATTTTGGAATACAATAGACACATAAACCACGTCAAAGTTGCCTGCCGGTCGACTATTGCGTGAAACCACCCCCGTGATTTTCGAGACTCGTGCGCGTCCTAGGAAAGCGGGCCTTATAGTTTCTTTACAAGTTACTTTAGCGCGATACGCATCCGTGACGTGCTTGGTGATCCGTCACGCATCCTAGGAAAGCAAGCCTAAACCAACGATTCAAAATGACCGCAAAGAAAAAAATCTAAACGATTAAGGTCGGACGAACGGGGGGGCCAACGCGTTGGGCCATCTCGCCCAATTTATCGCTGAGGATGCTCCATCCAGTTGAATTCACATATTACTTAGATAAGACATACAAGTCTTAGAGGCACTTCATCCCACAGTCAGTGTGACTTTTTTTAAATAAATCTGAAAAATTAGTTACTATACACCCAATCTCATTGTTGCATAAAAATATCCATTGTTATGTTTCAATGTTGCCTCATTGTTTTTTGCTTAAATGTCGATAATTTAAGAAGAGTTTAAATACATTTATGTTAAAGACCAAAGGCATTGCGACAAATAATTATTGATATACATTTTGTTTCGTATACTGTAGCAGCATTTTGGGTGTACTTTACTGATAATTATAATTAGCAGTAATCAACATCAGAAGATCCCTAAAAGAAACCCACATACACAGAAGAAATGAACACCAAGAATTTTTTAAATATTTTTCTCTGACTTACCATGGTTCTAAATAACGTACGATTGTGTTGGTGGGGCAATTTTTAAACACCCTGTATCTACAGCTTCACCAATAATTGCTAAGGTTTCAAGATCAATTGCAAGACATGCAAGAGTGTTTGTGGAGGTGACTGCCGGTCAAGCAACTCGCCAAGCAGATCAAAATAACTGGCTCGTTTTCCCAGGGTTTTGGGCGTTGTAGATGGAACCCATGTGAAAATTTAAAACCCAAGTTGTTAAGATGGCGAAATATATCGCAATCGAAAAACTTATTTTTCCATTAAGTTATTGGTGATCCATATTTAAAACAAAAATAAATTTTAGTGGGATGGCCAGGTTCTACTCATTGCACTACAATTTGTAACAAAGCTTTGTAAACGGGGAATTTGATAATGGTTTTGGTGACTGTAGCTATCCTGTTAGAAATTATTTCGTCACACCTTTGGGTAATCGCGCAACTCGAGGACAAAGACTCAACAACGAATCACATATTCGAACAAGAAATGCAGAAGAATGAGCCCCAGTCATAATTTATTACTATGAGCGAATTCCTGCTCATATAACAAATCTTATACCACAAAGATGGGGCATTGTTAATCGGAATCAGAATGGATGGCGGAACACAGTTTTTGCCAATTTGTCGCTAATATTTTCTATCCTTGGATTATCGCATTCATTTGCATGTCGTACTATTTGTCGATGACCCTTCTTCACACCTAACGATGTAACTCTGCAACTTTTGCATCGAAAACAAAATTGAGTTAATAAACTTCAAAATTAAAGGTGACAAGTGACGGGGCGAAATTGAAACATGAAAAGTTTGCACCCTTACTTAAAGAAGTGATTGAGCAGAATATAACACCAGAAATGTTCGAATAGTATATTATGAGGAGTGCTCTAATGAGTAAGTGCGACAAAATGCCTTATAAACGAGTTATCATACAGTATTTTTTCTACTTTGCCACTTTTTATACAAAATAATCAAATTCCACAATGTACTGAAGTTCGCGGTGGTTGGCCACGTTTGCGAGGTGCATTAACGGTGGCTATGAAAAAGAATTAATTTGAAACGTCAAAAATGAGTTCTGAAGTTCTTCAACGTACACCCCCAGAAATACGGACATTGGCGAAAATACGATGGTCAATTTGCTACCTTCAAAGACACGCGAGGTATATGAAAAAACCTACGCCCTATTTGAAAATTGGCGGAAGGAGAACAAGATCTCTACAATCGCCTAAAACACTTTACTACTTACTACCGGATTTTGAGCTGCAACGCCACGACATTCCGTTATACTATTAATAAAAGCCTTCCTGACGGGGTCTACACACACAACCCTCGTCCCACTCCAATGCGCCAAGTGTTACAAGCTCGTCGACGTCCAAGGAATGTGTTACACCTTCTGGAATTTAAAATTGTAAAGGATAAAGTCGATATTTTTGAAAGTTCTGATGAACTATGAGATGGAGATATTGAAGACAAATGTTTGTTTTTTATTTTGGCGCGAATTCTTTTTTGAAGCAAAGATTGAAATGGTCTACTAAATCTGAAATCTGAAACTAAAGTTAATGAAATACCTGAACCGAGGAAAAACAAAACACCTCTTAAAGACATTAATGAAGAGCCCATTATTTTCGTTGCAATTGTTTTTTATTTTCCTTCTGCAAGACTGTCAGACTTCCAGCCACCATGACGCTTGGGAGCATGCATATCTGCCCCCGCATTTGCCGATTATGTTGCTGAGGATCTCCGAAAGCAATAACCTGTAGACTTTGCTGGTTCAGATATTCCTAATGCAGTAGCGATTTTCTTTGGAATTCCTTCAAGAGGCAGCTGGGTATATTCACCTCATCTGTATGTAAAAAAAAACGATTGTTCTTGGTGTAACTGGGACGTAAATCCCTATATTTTCGAAATAAATCCAAACAATTTATTCCTGGAATATTTCCTCCGCTTAGGGGAAATTCCCGCGTAATTTTAATTTTTGAATACGGCAAGGTGATTTTGATCAATTCTGCTTCGTCTTGAACGTCTCGTTGCATCAAATTTGTGATCTCCTCCCGTCGACAAGCACCAAAAATACAAACTAACAAAGCGACCTGAAAGAATAAGAATTAAGGGATTGTTTTTAACTATTTAAACTCCAATTTACCTTCACAAAAAGGAAATCATTCATTTCCTTGTGAAATGGATGTATCTCTTATTTGCGTAAAATGCACGATTCTTTGGATCAATATCCTTGGGGTTTCCTCTTCAAAAAAAAAAAAAACAACCTGATCAATCTTTTTCTTAATCGACACGAACGTTCGCCACATAGAATATCGCCACCATAAGGACGATGGTTTCAGCTTCAGCTTTCGGCTGAAAACATCTTTCCTGCTTGTTTCGCAAAATGGACAAGGACTACCTTTTTAGAGATTTCATCAATTTTCTTGTCCATTCTTCAAAGTTTTTCTAGCAGCCACTTTCCACAAACTTTCCTCTGAATTTTGCACGTACACTGACTGGAATTAAGGCTTGCGAAAAAAGTAAACAGCTTCATAACTATGATTATTATTATTAGACTAGCCGCCCTGTTTTTTTTTTCATTAACACGATTTTAATAATTTAATTACAAACACAAAAATATTTATATTAATGTAGATAAGTAGATAAAACGTAGTCCGATATTTGTATGGTAATGTCTTTACGATACTTGATGGATTATCCAACTCCTCTTCGAGTCGCGTTTGGTAAAATTTCACATTATATATTCACATATCGTAAATATCTATTATCGGTAAAGTTACAATTCCGTTTACAGTTTTAGAAGCAGAGATTATTTAATGAGTAGCTATATATTATGCGTTGGATGCAGTGTAATAATACCGAAATGTATATTTTACTTCCCACGTCTTGACTCTTTTGGAAATGCGACAACAGATATCTACGAGAAGAACATGCAAAAGTTTTAATGACAATCACAAGTTTACAGTTTACACGAAACTCGTTACCTGCTTACTGTTTTGGTGTGATTACCTCTCTTCTTGCAAATTATCTACTCGACAATGCAACTATATTTTTAATGAAATCCCAAAGGTATATCTGTTTTATTTTAAACAAAACACGTCCAAAAAGTCCAAGATATGAGATCGTAAATAAGGAAGGACGAAAGCAATGGCTCTGTTTACTTTCTACGCTTTGTTTTGTTGCAGGAAATCCATTAAAATATTAACCTGTTTTCAGTTTAGCTTTTACATTTAGATATTTTGTAACAAAATATTTATTTATATATTCTACAATGGTACAAAAGCTTATGGTAAATATAACAAACGACAAATCTGTACATATATTACAATAAAAATTGTGTTAATTATTACTACCATTGTTATTGCTGTGTACATCCATGCTTTACTAAATTAATATTGTGTAGACACTACGTAGATTTATTTTTTAAGTGAACACTTCTTTAGGCGCACCTTACGCTTTTTCTGTGAACAAAAGAGATCCGTCACTGTGACGCTAGGTCCAGTCCTATCATAATCAACCACGTTTAGCGCGAACGCGAAATGAGGCGTTCGACCGTGGACGGGAACTGAGGCATTCTTGGGAAAACATTTCCTGTCACGTTTTCTTCCACCGCACACACAACCTGGTTTTATTTCGACACGGTTCCGCACACTTTTTTTACCACAATAGATAAAAAAATGTGTGGTTTGCCTCGGCAAATGTTAGTAGTTTAAATAATTTTTACAAAAAACTTAGAAAACTTTCCCAAATTGATGACATCGTGTATTAAGATCAGATCGCCTTGGACTTGTTGCCATGGAAATATAATTTTAGACTGGTTACCATGGAGCCGTTTGTTCTTGTTGACAGTAAGTTATCTTATAAGAAATAGTTTCACTTTTGTGATTTTTTTACAAAATGAATTTTACGAAAGAAGTAATGATGAATATGAATATGGTACAATGCGTTAGGAGAAGCCGAAAGAAATTCCTTTGTGGCCACAAAAATTTACGTTTTGAAAACACTGGAAACGTGGCCTACAACAAAAAACAATTTAATTGCTAGAAGAGTAGGTGAAAACACTGAGCTAGAAGTTTTACTAATCTTAGAAGAAAATCTTCACTCGAGTACAAAAGAAATTGCTGCCCAATCTGATATTTCGAAATATTCAGTAAACCGTGTGATCAAAAATCATCGGTTTCATCCATACCACATTGAACTCCATCAAGAATTGCAAGAAGCTTATTTTGCAAAAAGAATGGAATTCTACGAAATAATGGCCAATCTTCTAGAAAGGAATAGAAATATTTTAAACATAATTTTGTTCACTGATGAGGCGATCTTTAATAGTAATGGGCATGCCAAGAGGCATAACATGCACTATTATGCCACTGAAAATCCCTACTGGATGCGGACGATTGATTATCAGAATCAGTGGTCCTTAATGTGGTTGCAACAGGATGGAGCTCCTGTACCTTTATATAGGAATGTAAGAAGATATTTAAATGACTCGTTGCCTAGCCGTTGGATTGGTAAGGGCGGTCCTGTCAAATGGCCCGCAAGATCACCAGATTTAACTACTCTAGATTTTTTCGTTTGTGGTTATGTAAAGGATATAATCTATCGAATTCTTAGGTAAACCTAAGCCTGTCTACCTCTCGGTGTCATTTCTGAACTAATTTAATAAATTAGACAAAAAACGAAACTCCATGTCAACAAGTCCAAGGCGACCTGATCTTAATAAGCGATTTTAGGAATTTCGGGAAACTTTCTAGGTTTTTTGTAAAAATTACCTAAAGTACTAACATTTGCCGAGGCATACCATAGATTGGAAAAATGCTATTTGGTGGTATAATCGAATATAGGGTGTTCCATTTGAAAGAAATAAGTTACTATACATTTCGCGAAACCGCACCCTGTATAGAAATATCAATTTAGATGACTTTCAATCAGTGTGTATTAAAGTTTGGATCTATAAAAATTTATTGGCAGAAAAGTATTTTCAGTTATCTTTGTTGGAATGGTCTGCAATTTTTTAAAAAAGCACTAATTTTGACCTAAAATTCTTCATAACTCAAGAACCATCCATCATAAACCTGTAGTACCTTATATCATTTTGCTCATATACAGGGCATTCTATTTGAAAAACATAACTTTGGAATATTACTAATACTAGAACACTCTGTATATGATTTCTAATAATTTTAAATTGTGTAGGTATTGTGTGGCTATCGTCCCCCGAAAACCCATAATTGATGGTCCACACACCTCTGGGACCATATACTATATGCCTTATATACGCCTTATATATTGGGTGTTTCATAAATCGCGGACAGCAAGAAGTAGGTTCTACTGTATTCAAGAAAAAATAAACAAAAAACAAATTTTTCATTTTGGGTTTACAGTTAAGCTTAAGACCTCTTCAAAACGAATAAATTAACACTTTAAAAACAGATCTATCCGCTGCAGAATTAATTCATAAATGTGAAATTATAATAGCAAAAGGTCTACTTAATCGAAATCCATCTTATGTATTTATCTTTTCTTGCAAGAAACCGAGACTAAAAATTATAAATTTAACTAATTTTATGAGGAACAAATGGTTTTTAAAGGTGACAATACTGGAAAGTTTCAAAACGTTACCATAACAACAAGGTAATAATTTTAAATTGTCATTTTTTTTAATTTATTTCAAAAAATGGAATTCACGGCTACTGAATATTGTGACACATATTTAGCCCTGGGTGACACCCCAGCATTAATGTGATTAGACACCTGGACCAGACTTCGGGAAAATCGTGTTGTAGTTCCAGATCTGAAGGGGATCAGGCTAGGAAGACCGCATCAAACAAGACGTACGGTAGATGTACGGTAGAAAATGAAGTCGCAATTATTGCTGCTGTTGACAACATCAGCGTACGTCAAATGAGAGATAAACGTCACACTATTTTTACAAATTTTAATCAATTTAAAGATTTTCCGGGGTTACATCAAACGATAAAATCTTGTATTACACTCGTTCCTGTGTAGATTGAAATTAATTAAAATTAGAAAATCATATAAGTTAGTTTTCACTTTTTCACTTCCATCGTGTGGTCATAAGCACACATACACACATCTTTTTTCTAGTGTATTATTTTTATTTTATTAATTTACCAATGGCACAATAATAATATTCCTCTTGCTTTAAACGAAATTGACTCCGTAGCAGATAATTGGATAAGCTGAGTAGCTTTTCTTTGTCGCTTTTACGTGTTCTCTTGGTTTTCTTTTGTACTCGTTAGAAGCATTTTTATTAGAACTCATTATGTGAGTGTCCTTTAATAAGGAACATTTTCCAGGTCTATTCCTTCGACTTTCCGCCTCATTATTCTTCAAACATCGAATTCCTAACGTGTCGAACAAACCCCGCCTTTCGAAAGCCAAACAAAAAGATTTAACCTCGTTTAGAAGTTTTTAATGTTCGTAGTAAGTCGCAAAATTTGAGACGGAAGATCCGATGAAACTTGGGTCCGTCGTTGATGAGAGGAAAAGGTCGATGTCGAGGAAAATAAAACATGATCCGCAGTCGGCCCATTTCAATGAGCTAAAGACCAGCACGTGCTTGGAAAATTTGCTGTGAAATTTCGGCAATAAACTGTAGCAAATGAAGAGAGGTCTAACCTTAAATCTCTTGTCATTACGTTGTAAGCGACTTCAGAGCCAACCATTAGGGGAAAGTCGAGCGGGCAAATTGTAACTCGCATCACGTAATATGACCGGTGCTCATTGGAAGTCCGGTCACACATCATCGAATATTACCGTATATTTGTATAAATCCATACGCCCTGTTAAATTTAATTATTATCATTGCGAAACACGAAAGAGCTGCGAAACTCAATGGCTCCCCTGACGCCTCATTTCTGTTAAGTTGCGCAAATAAAATTAGAGAGTTTTTTGCTACCTCTGGGAATTGGCATGTGGTGGCCCGATCAAAGAGGGTTTTCCCTATGTAACCGACTTCTTATTTCAACGAATACGCTGCCCTCTTTCACGACAAAAAATAATTATACGTTTTTATATCCTTAAGACTTAAATGGACCACCTGCCAGTGTTGTACGTACAGAGACGAATCTGACTGAGGATGATTATTGGAATAGTTTAAATTGACTATTAGCGAATGATTTGAGGAGGTGCGTCCGTAAAACGCCTCAATCAATTTTCTGTGTCGTTCTATTTTTCAAACCCTTCAATAAAATATCTACTTTGCTGCTGTTATATTAGAAATCCATATTTTCTAGAGCAAACAAGCTTTCTTTTGGAGGACGGAATTGTTTACAAAGAAAACTGAAGTGGTAGAACAAATTATCATTTGTATTTTAGTTTTCTGCAAACATGTCTAACAAGATGTCGAGTTGGACAAATATGTTCGGAAAGATCATCTAAAGCAAGTCCATTTTCCAAGCTTTAGATACAGATATGTAGTTTATTACGAACTTTGTATTGCGTAATGCAGGGTCATTATAATCGATTGTAGTCAAAGTAGGCTGTGCCCTTGCTTTTAAAATTTTGCCGCTTTTGTCGTAAATGTCAATAATTGTCAAGTCAACAGTTAATTTGACAAAATGTAACAGATAATTCCGATTTTGCTGGACAAAGGAGTGTTGTCTTCTACCGTTATTGATACCTCCAGCTCAGTAACTGCTGTTACTAAGCTGACCAGACGTACTCCTTTTGGGAGTTTTGTACTTATATTTTATGAGCTGTACTCCGAATGTACTTCCTTTTTATTCGAATAGACTACCAGTACTCCTTTTACATTGTTCCTTTAATTTTTAATTAAAACATCATTGATTTATCTCGTTTCTATGAGCGAGTTTCTACACATAGACGGTAGACACCCATTCGTTTCTGGAAATCATTTATAACCACCCCGTACTACGAGTTAGAGGGCGTCCATTAATTACGAGAGATGTTTAGGGGGGACGGGGTCGAGCCTTACGTGTGGGAGAGCAAAAATCACGTAATTTTTTTCCCGCAAGAAACAGCGTAAAAATGCGAGAAAACGGTTAAATTATGTAAGTAAAACATATTTCTCCATAAAATATGGCTAAATCCTACACAATAATATTTTTCTTCAAACGTCAGAAAAATGTGACATTGTATACGTCAATAGGCAATGACAAATGTTAATTTTTCTGCCTAGTCATACAAAGTCTTTGGTCTGCCGCCCAATTTATTGAACAGTGTAAAATTGCGAGCAAGCGGTTAAATTATGGAAGTAAAACATGTTTCTCCATAAAATATGGCTAAATTCTACACGATAATATTTTTCCTCAAACGTCAGAAAAACGTGACATTGTATACGTCAATAGGCAATGACAAATGTTCATTTCTCTGCCTAGACATACAAAGTCTTTGGTCTGCCGCCCAATTGATCATACATACTTGCTGCCTGTCTGCCGCTCAATTTACCAATCGTGTGCTTTGAAAAATTCGAGGGGCCCCTGTCCAATGGGCAGCGAATATAATTTAAATTATTTAATTCTTTTAGGGATTTAGCGCTGAAGTTTACATTATTTTGAAGAAAATAGAATTTCATAAAACTTGTGTATGACGTCTTAGAAAATTATCGGGGGTTAGTGAGCTATTCACTTTTAGGCAAAATTGAAGCGACGTGAAATATATTGACCTTCATCGGGGTGCAAGCGCACCCGACCGACAATTTTTTCATCACAACTTTTTCCAGAAAATTTATTCTGAGTTCAGCATCATTGATCTATACATTGCTGAAAAAGGTGGCAAATATGCTCCTGCGCCCCATTCGGACGTGTGTGTATCTCTTTCTGCACTAAGCTCGTAAAGAAGGGGAAGATCTTCCAGCATTTGATTGATCTAGCTGGTATAAACTGTTTCAAATTGGGGACCAAGAAATATCCTGAGTGGGAAATTCGAAGGGAAGATCATCGCAGAAAATTTCTTCTACAACTGGGTAAGGAATTAGTCCGAGAACACCGCTACAGACAGCAATAACACAAAAAGACAAATGATTACATTAGACTAAATTAGTTTTAGCATGAATAAATGTTCCGTTTGATATGTAGAATAAATATTTCATTTTTATATGTCTTTCTTATTTGGTTTTTGCGGAAAAAAGACCGAACCGATTCGTAAAATTTGTAGCTCAGCCCGATGAAGGTTAAAAGGACTTGAAGCCACTTGAAAAGATTTACAGCGATTTGAAACCACATGAAATGTTTTGAAGAGACTTGGGGCAACTTGAAAAGTTTTGAAAGGAATTGAAGAGACTTGAAAAGTCTTGAAGAATCTTAAAGCGACCTTGGAAGACTTCAAATATTTTGAAGGGACTGGAAGCGACTTGAAATGTCTTGAAGAGTCTTGAAGCGACCTGGGAAGATTTGATATATCTTGAAGGGATTGGAAGCGACTTGAAGAGTCTTGGAGCGATCTGGGAACAGTTCAAACAATATCTTGAAAGGACTGAAAGCCACTTGAAAAGACTTGAAATACCTTCAAAGGACGATCCAAATCTCAGGACATCTCTCCAAGGGGGGAGGGGGTGGTCGAAAAATTGCCAAAATCGACTCACGTAATTAATGGGCGCTCCCTTACTATGTTTTTCCAATAGCCCAAACTACTTGCACTAGGTTAACAACTGTACACAAATATTGATCAATCAAGAGCAGCCACTGGAGCTGAAATAGCTTCGGCGTGCACTATAGGAGAGAGTTAAACAATAATTTCCTGAAAAGGACGAAATGACATAATTATGTAAACAATAATTATTTTCTGAATGAAAAAGATGATTTAGTTGCTGAAAAATGCTAAATGGATGCCGAAAGGGCTATTTTTCAAAAATTTTGGGTTATCATAACAAGAGATTTGTTTTTTATCAAATAGGAGTACATGACAAAATTTGAAACAAATTTTAGCAAATAGTAAAGTCTCTGGTACGAATAAACAAGTTTTATAGAAGCAGGCCATAAAATATATAGCGATGGCGGCTACGTTTATTACCGGACGCCACCAGAACACCTGGTCGAAACAAACGGTAAAATTAGAAATTACATTTGGTTTTGGAATCGGCTGCAACTTGTCACTCTAGTTAAGTGAATTATTGACGATTTGTTTTTTAATTTGAACACACGCAACTTTAAGCAACAGGAAAAAACTCGTGATGCGAATAATATCAAATTTAACAAATTTTAAGAAAAATGTTAAGAGCTTGCTCCCTGGAGCGTTGTTGTTAGTTCGACGGTGAAAACAGCACAGGGCTGATCTTCCTTCTCTTTTGTCCGTTACCAACCCCCTCTCTGGATCGGTGCTGCCAACCTAGCCCCAGATGGTAGGCAATCCGAATTTCTTCTTTGTGAATTACAGGTTCCGTATTAAAACATGGTCAAATTTGGGATGTTTCTGGTGTAAAAGCCGAAGTGACAGAATCTCTCCAGAAAGCTGAGTTTTGGGGTAATCATAGCCCAGTAAACACAACCACGTGAGAAAAACGAAAAAAGGAAAAACGAGTACCAACGGTTGTATAGACGTTACGATGTCGCTGACTTCAACGGTACTTTCGACGTGTAAATATGACGTGCTATAACGTCTAGTAAAACACGTTTTTTTACGTGATTCTACCACGTCGTTAAGACGTACTGATTTTCCGTAAACAAAACAACGTACAAAAAACGTAAAACAAACGAGTACCTACCAACCGTTGAATAGACGTTACGATGTCGCCGAAATCAACGTTACTTTTGACGTGTAAAAATGACGTGCTACAAACGTCTGATAAAACACGAATCTTACAGGTGTTTTTACCAGGTTGAAAAGACGTGTTGATTTCCTGAATTAAACGTCATTTTCAATGTGATTTTAGGAACTAAGTATGTATATTAAAAAGTGTTGATTTTCATGACATATATTTATTATAAGACAAAAAAAAATGTTTTCCAAAAATTCAAATCTATATAATGTATAAAGGTGAATAGAAAATATGACAATAATTACTAAGAACTATAATAATTATTATCAACTATGTACTACTAATATTATAAACTATATAACTATAACTACAATAATTATTAAGTATTATAAAAAAAAAATATTATGGGCTAATTGTCCTAATTAAATTAAATAATTTTTTTCATGACTCAGATTGTGTGTTGCTCGACGTGCTGGGTAAGTTTTGCCAATGTTTGCAGTACAGTTGCCTCAAAATCTATAAGAAATAACTGTAAGTTACTATTGCAAAAATAAAAAAAAAATTTACTAGGTAATATGATTGTCGTGAATGATATAAAATGACACAATTTACCAGGATATGTTGAAGCTGGAGAAAATGCTGACATTGGCGATGCATAAGACGTCTTCGGGGTACAACAAAAATCCTCTCCAAGGTTTACAGTTCGACGCCGTTTACCATCAAAAAGAGACTCATCACCAAAAACTCGCTTTCTTCAGAGACTTTCCACTGATGAGTTGTTTCCTTTGCAGTTTCCCCAATTTCCTTGATGAGGTTGTTGGCCTTTTTATCGTGTGTGTCATAAAAGTTAAAAATAGTATATTGTGCAACTAGTGCGGCAAGTTGTCGATTGCCCACGAAAGCGAAATTGAGCGCAAGAACGAAGTGAGTGCGCTCATTCGCTTGAGGGGGCAATTGACAACGCCGCTCGAGTTGGACATACTATTTTTTATTGCGAATGCGGAATAAATCCCAATATAAAATTGGACTCCAGGGGCAAATTCAGTTTTCAGTAGTTTGTTTATCTGAATTTGCGTGTGCAAAGAATAATTTGCGTGCGACAAGTAAACTTTGCGCACCCAAATTAATAAATGGGCACACCGTTACTTTGCAACCGTAACCAAGGTTGCAGAGATACTATTTGTCTACATGAGCAATAAAAAAAATATTTAATTAGAAAAATCATAAATATAATATCATATATATGTATATACTTGACTTAAAATGAATCTTAAAAACCTTGTAAGAAGGCCAGGTCTTAAATGGAGTACCACTTTTGACGAAAGTCATAAAATCGGTACACTTGCCGAATAAATTTAAATTCTGGTTAGTAATATGTACAAAAAATGTATATTTAGTTACTACTTTTAAATAAAATACTGTACTACTTACCTTTAGGACTTTTGGAAGCTACACAAATCTCAAAACTTGCTAAGGTAAACAAAAACGAAACGATCTGCACGATGTCAGACGAAAAATGAAAATGAACAAAATCGAACGAAGCAATGGCCAAGCCCAGATGACACATCTGGAAAGAGTTCCTTGGTTTCGTTTCGTTCAGGGTGCAAGCCGTAATAAAAAAAGCTGTAAATCACGTAGATTTTGAAGTTTTTGTGTCAACTAGGTACAAAAGTGAAGCAGCATGTTTGTTTGGAGTTGCCGCCAAAACAAATTCGATAAGGCAGAAATTTTCATTAATACATTAATAGTACTTGTCTATACGTTTGGTTATTATTTATTTTCGACAATAAAAATACGCTCGCGTCGTCGGTTCCTCAACCTTCAGCCCCCATCATAAACCAATATCCATTGTGCTCAAAATTCCAGCGCCTAAACGGTAAAACTTCTCAACGTATCTTTCAGATTGTCCCTTAATTATACCTGTTTTCAATTTCGTTTTTAAAAACTATTCATTCCCTGACCAACACTAAACTCTTCTCCGGTCAAAGACACACTCAAACTTCGCGACACGACTCTCAAAAGAGATTCATTGTTTTATTTTTAATCTTTTCGCAGGTCTTTTGACATCTTCACTTACTTCACAGCGTTGCACATTACCAGACATTACCAATATTTATTAGTGTGATGTTTTGATTAACCGTACTAATTAAAGATCTTAATTTTTGTTTTCAACTTTAACAAACACATTTAAATTAATATTTGTAAGTACCTATCTACGTAAGTAAATATACCTACCTACCTTGAATTATTTTTTTGCCGTTGGGTTAAAAGAGCTTTTGTAATTTTTTATAATTTAACACCATAATAGAATAGGGAATGTCAATTTTATTTTTTAATTTTAATTTAATAATTACATATTATATGAACATTATTAATCTCAAAGAGCGATTGGTCATCTCTATTGCGAACTAGGCGGGCGAGATGATCCTAAAACATTTCAACTAGGAGAAAACGTCAAACTTTCAAGATTGTTTGGGTAAAATTCGGGGTGCCAAATGTTTACAAGAGCTAACTTATTAGTCGTTACCATGTTTCGTAAAAATTAATGAAAGAAATGCTAGCCTTACTAAATATTTCTATTGTTTTGACTTTTAAGTTCTATAACCATTCTATTTTATTTAAAATTTACATATATTTTATAACCCGCAAAAAACAATAATTTATAATGGCTTCTTAACTTGGCGCAAAAACCGCCCATATGGAATCTGTAAAAGACGGCAATGGAATGCGTTCTTTTGTAGTACATAAATGTACTATATAGTTATATGACTATATAAATACGTGAATTTATCGTAAAAATTTCACGAGAAATTAACGTCAGAACTGAACGTCAAAAATTACTTATATTTTACCCACATTAATTCCTTTCTATGCTTCTATATTTGATTTTTAAACCAGAAGAATGTCGATAAATCCAAGTGGAGTAAATTTAAATTAAAATTTAAATATATCTAAGTCGAACTCCACAAACTTTTTAAATGTGTAATATTACAAATGGAATATGTTTCGGCAGAACACTACTGCCATCATCAGCCCTTAATGAATATAAAAATTATAATTGCCCAAACATGTTCCATTTGTAATTTTACACTTATTAAAGTTTGTGGAGTTCGACTTAGATATATTTAAATTTTAATATTTGATTTTAATGGTAATTCAAATAAAAAATATAAATTAAGCAGGCTTATTATACATGATGTATTTTAAAATCATCATTTTTATCTTTGAAACCCCTTAGTTACTTATAAACTTGACCACAAAACACACCTAATAATATGATATGGAATACGTTTTTTCTAGTGTTTATTTGCCTAGAAAAACGCGTATACTTAACGTGAAAATTACACGAAACCTAAGCGGCGCTAAAACACGCCTCAAATGCATTTTTATTTGTAGTATAGATGACTAGAAAAACACGTGTATCTAATGTCAAATTTTACGAGAAATAATAGTCAAAAATAATAATTTACACTTCACCGTCATTCGTTCTTTTCTATTTTATATAATTTGATTTAAGTAATGATTTAAATAATAAATATATATTTTTTAACATGATTTTTTATAAAAAAAATAAATTGAAATAAAGTAAAATACAATAATAAAAAAATACAGGAAGTAAATTGAAAAACCCCCTTTTAAACCCAAAAACCTATAGGGCTATACCATGATGATGATTTTTTATACCCTGCTGGAACTCTTTCACTCCTTAGGTATTTTAATTTTTTATTTGATTAGAAGAACACGTGTACTTAATGTAAGAATTTCACGAAAAATAAACGACGCCAAACACGCTTATATGACACCTGAGAAACACGTGTATTTAATGTAAAAATTTCAACAAAAACTAACGTCAGAACTGCACGTGGAAAATAACTTATACTTTACCAACATTATGTACCTTTCGTTGATTAACAATATTGATTAAACGTCTTTATTGCGTCATATATAATAATATCTAAAAATAACGTAATTTTTTATAGTTGAATTGTCTTAATTTGTAAATACGTAGTAATTATTTTATTGTAAATTACCAAAATATAACGTGATATTTTCAACCATAAACGTGTTATCAACCACATACACGGCTTTTTCACGTTAAAACAACGTGCATGTGTTTACTGGGAGAATGCAACCTGTGGAAAAAGTTGTATGTATTGCACTAGACGTGTTGTTCACATCGCGTGCAATAAACAGGCGATTTTCGCACTTGTTGTATAAATAATAATTTTATTGCGATTACTACGTACTGCGTTATTGCATAGGGTTGATAAAAAAACCTTTGACGCTATATCTTACATTCCAACGGAATTTTAACGAGTGGTAATTATATTAAATAAAATGGTTTTACAAACACCTTGTCAGTGTTTCCTTAACACAAAATTGATCAAATCCACATATTTTTTATTATACATGGTAATTGCAAAATATTAAATTATTTCTTCCTTAAAACCACTTTGTAAGAAAAGAATATTCATAATTATACATTTCTAAATTGCTTTTATTCAAAGAACAAAATGCGAAACCTTCTTGACAAAGAGCTTTAGATCTAGCATTAATGTTCGTGCATTATTTATGCTCACAAAGAGAATAAAACACTATTTTACTGGTCTTTTAATGGTCTTAGTCAGACCAGATTTAATATTAAACGCTGTCGGAACCAACATAATGCAGATAGAATTTAGTGCACCGTGCATTGGTTTCAGGCACTCTAAGTGTTGATTATTATCCAACACCATTTAACTTGATTATCCCAGATTTACCTTAGGATTATGTAAGTCCGAGTAATTAATTAATAATTCAGGGACTGATCATTATAAATGATAAGATCTATAAAATTATTTTTCATATCATCCGGCACAATGTCAACTTAGTTGTAATTTCTCCGGCATTGCCAAGATCAAAAACTTGAAATTTTCAGATCACGTCTCCCAAGATCCGTCTTTGAGGGCCGTACAATAGAAAAAATATGTTAATTTCGATGTGAAAAATTTATTCCTCTTTTATTGCCTAAACATAGCCAGATGATGACAAAAGTAAGTAATCCTTTTGTGTCTGCAGCGCAAATAACAAGGAAAATAAAAACGTTGCAAAGTCCCATAAAATATTCACATACGCCTCATAAAGTACACTGATCGCCACAAAAAGCAAAGATAGTGAAGATCTCACTTCGAAATGTTGTAAATTACAACACTTAATATACTTTTTTTTTAATGATATTAATTTATTCATATTATATCAAGTCATAAATAAAACGCAGCAAAATTGTATAGTCCGGTTTAACATCGTTAGAAATCATTAATCATTTTTAGACACCCGTGTTGGGTGTTTCCGTGACGATCAGTGTTTCAGACACCCACTTTAATATTCCGGTAATTCCCGAAAACAAGAAGTCAATATTTTCACCTTAAAACCGAGACAATTGTAACCAGCCGAAAAACTCTCTGAAACTCAAAGCAAATATTTTTCGGTTGAATTTTTAATGAAACCGAAATCCGTCAAGTGGAATAGAGTGTGTACGACGATGCGAGGAATTTTTATGAAATTTTCAAACTTAGTAGTTCGGCTTGCGCGGCATTTATCCTTCAAAAAGCTGATTACGAAAAGCCTTCGAAAGCGTTGTAAGTTATTCATGAAAGCTCTCGTGTCTCCTAACTTTTCGAAAGGTAGCGAAATAATAAAATTGGTAAACAGAATTCGAACCCTGTTGATCAATTCGTTTAAGAAATTATGTTGCTGTTTGTTTTGGGGATTATGTTCTTGCTTGTGTGTGTAACATATTTATATACCTCCACAATTCGGATATTTTCCAGAATTGGCCAATTGGGAAATTACATTAAACCTTCGCAGCAGTTACATTTTTCATTGCTTCAACTTATTTTTATTCGATTCTTGATCACCACATGCTGAGGACTTAACGGAGTACACCTCGAAACAATTACGTTTTTATTAGGGTATTTTATACTTTGAGGGGTCTGTTTCAACTAATTGTGTAAATGTGTGGCGCTACTGAAACTTTAATCAGTAAGACTTCCAAGATTTTACTGATCTCTATCTATCTTACCACTTTTCGAATTAGATACTTATTAACGTAATTACTTAATTAATCCCGTACTACAACGCAACTTCCTCTCGATGAAATGGTTTGACGACATAATTCGCTACCCTGCTCCAGCACATACATTAAGCTAATATGAATCAGCAATCGATAATGGCCTTTGTTTGTGACAATAGCTGGTCTGGACTCTATGATATTTTTATTTTTCCATCATTCGGATTGGTAGAGGATCTTATGGATTTAGGAAGGATTATAAACTAATTATTACTTTGATGCATTGATGCGTAAAAATTTCTACTGCCCGTACTTGAATTTATTTAAAATATTTCCAAACGTTTATTTTATCGGCAGAAGAATTTTTATTAAATACACACCACTTTCTAAAGATAATTTTTTTTTTATTAGGTCTGCTAACAATAAATTTACGTTTATTTTATATTTTATTTACCTTGTATGTACGATTATGACACTACCTTTTTATAATGTTTCTAATTCTTTTCTAATCGATGATCGATTGATTAGAAATAAATCAGATCTGGGATAAGGAAGACTTTTGAGATTGCCGCCTTACGAAATTATTTTATGCCAGGCAATTTTTACAAACAATAAATCCTCTGCAAGGAGCTGACAAGCTAATCTAATTTGGAAATAACCAATTTCACATGCCTCCAACCTCAATACCGAACCACCGCAAGAGAACGGCCTGAATCGACCCGGATGCCAAAAATATTAACGGCGTTTTAATTTCGTGCATGGGAAAAACTCGCTACATTTCCGGCAAGCAAAAAGTTATCTATTAAAAATAAATTATGTAAAGCCCTACAAAAAGGGACGTTTTATCGGGTTCCTCTTTCTGGGTAACGTGGTTTTTGCGTATCGTTTCCCACCGATAGGAGGAGCTTGTATTTGTTACGTTTGCTTCCAGTTTTTATGGGCTGCTCAATGATAGCTTTTAATTGAGGGTGTAATCATTAATCCACATACAGCAGTGAACAGCTTTACTGCATTCTTACATCATTGATAGATAGTAGCCTGTATAAAATATATGGCCTAACTGCATTTGGACTCTGCTCAATTTTACTTGAATTTCACGTTGTCTTCTATATTAACGGTTAATAAAAAAAGCCTTTAATATCACTTAATACTTTAATTTATTTATTGTAAACTCACTAAATTTCAATTCGCCATTTGGACGATATTTTTTATTGTGCAGCCTTCAGAAGAATCAGATGCTTAATTGTTGCTTTTGATTATCTTGTAAGTCCACAGAAATCTTTTTTGTCACAATTTCCGTATCATGTTGCCCTACACTTCTATAAGTATTGATTTCTTGGTCCAGCACCGACTTAATTCGAAACCAGGATAATTCATTTTGATACTTTAATCCGGACCTAGAGGCTCAGATGGAATTCTAAATGAGAATCTCTTCCGGTTTTGTATATTTATACATGCATATCTCTGTAATTGTAACGAAAATTAATTCCAATAAAACGTGTTTTTCGTAAAATCCGATTTCAATGGAAAACGAGTTTTATCACTTTATAAATTATTCATAAATACACGTTGAAGTGTAAAGATTTGAAAAAAAGGCCCATTACTGGCTCCATCGCTCTCTGGAAATAACCGGTTTATATCAGAGACGATATGAAAAAAGTTTTTATATTGATTATAAAATTCATTATAAATTTGGCCAACAGCAATCACATTTTTACATAGCTACCATGTATTGATAAACGGATATACCCTAGACTTCGGCTTTTCGGCTGGGTCCAACAAAGCAAAAATAATGCACTCACTATCTCAAATATTACTTACAATAATAATTGTACGTTCAATATGAACACAAAATAAATGATGAATATTGTAATTTATTATTATCGGTCTATTCATTATATAATCGTAACGAATACCACTCGAGCAAACGAAAATAATCTATTATACTAACCTTCTCATTCGCTTATCTATATAAGTCTGTAAAGAAATGCAGTTGTGAGAGTTTTTATTTTTTTTTAAAGCACGACAGCTACAATTTTGTCGTTAACGTAGACTTACTAATACCTGACACCTTAAGGATCGGTTATGTATACAGTGAGCAGCAAAAGTATGGAATAAATTCATTAAAAATTAAACAATTTTTTTTCAAAAAAATCTTCTACGGGTCAATTTTGGTTTATAAATATGAATAATTTTATCCCAAATAAAATTCCAAGCAGTAATGTTTTCGAGTTATGTCATCGATATTTTTTTTTAAGTAGAAACCCCCTATTTTTTTCTTGATTCAGATAGTCCTTTTAATTGTCTAAAAGACAGTATAAAAATTTTGTTATCTTACATAATGAAAGTTTTGAGAAAAAAAAATGCATTTTTTTTATGACAAACAAAAACAAGTCAAAAAATCAAGTAGGTAAATCAAATAGTCAAATGGTACTGTCAATTTCATTTGTATGTGCGAGTTGTTTTACAAAACGTTTTCGAAATTTAACAGAAACACAACGTATAGAAATTTTATAATATAAGAGGAGAAAACAAAGCCACGCTATTAGTATTGTAATAAACGCATTTTCGGTTTCTTCGGCATATAATATTAAAAATAAAATCTCAAGCCTTATCTTTACCCTATCTAAAAGTCTGGAAAACGTATTTACAAGTAATCCAGTGCGCACTTAAATTTTTAATTGTAATTTATTTATTATGTTTTACAACTCAACCGAGTCACGTACCCACGCCACTGCGTGAAGTCATACTCCCCACCGGTTCCCACATTCAATGTTTTTACCCAAGCATTTACAGAGTTGTCAGCTTGTGCTATACGCACTGTTTGGTATGGCAATTATACGAAAATTTGTAAAAGTTTTGACCACGTTATATACATTTAATAATTCATACATGGCTTAGTATGCATTATTTAATAGTATATTACATTATAAGTGTGGTAAAATGTAAAATACCTACCACACCCATAATGTATACAACTTTTTAGCCGAAGATGATGTTTTCCACTCGGCGCCACCATTTTACAAAAATTATCGTTGCACCGAAGTTACATTCACATTATTAACATAAAGATAGGTGCAGGATAGTGTGACGGACGCGGATTTTGCCCAAACGGATGCGGGGGTTGTAGAAATGCATAATAGCACATAGGGCACAATTTCTAAAAATTTGAGAGGTTATGTTTTTGGAGTATTTTTTTGACTTACCTTAACTCTTTCATTATCTTATTGTTGACGTGTTTTACTTTTAGCTCAATGACTTCACCCAATTTGCTATATTATTGTATTTTATGAGAGTAATAATCGCAGTAAATCAACATTTTTATATTGACAGGTAAATAGACAACTGAGATGCTAACTATTTATACCACGAGATGGTGCGCCTTCGAGAGGTACTTTAAATTGATCATTATTATATCTTAGAAACTTACTCAAAGACAGTTAAGTGCGGTATCTTCTTTCAAAATATACGACCAAGATTAAATAATTTACCATAAAGGATCTTTTTTTTTCGCGTTTCTTAAAGGAGAAAATTTTGGACCATTTTACCGCTTAAAAGCGGTAGGTGACAGCTTCAATGTGTAAAAAATGGGTTACCATGGCTGTCTAAAATGTGGTAGAAGGTAATTTACAGCTGTCAAGGCTAAAAAAGGGTTTTCAAAATCCTGATGAGGCAATTTCAACAAATTACTTTTACGATTTGGCAATATTGATAATTCTTCCGTTTGGTTAAATGGCTTCACAACAAAAATGCCAATGTAGTTTCCCCATTTATTTTAGTTCTATGGGTGCGGGAACAAAACTGGAACCCAACAAGAAGGTTGCAATTTGTTCAATGCAAAGTATCCAGATAGACTCTACAGCCCATCTACAGTGAGTAAAATTGAAAATAAATTTAGAAGAACCGGGCATGTTAAAGCGATTCCAAGAACGGGTCGTGTAAAAATTAACGAATATACGAAAATCGACATGGATGAAGAAGATCATGGCACAGTTAATGCAGATACTCAACATCGTCAGAAGGCAAATGTGTGGGCAGGCATAGTCATAGATATTTGGAATTTTTGCAAAATGACCTTCGACACGTACTTGTAGAAAATTTTCCAAATGACAATAATTAGACCTTAGTAAATGATGATTTCTGGTTCCAGCAAGACGGTGCACCCCTACACCTTGCACTTCCTGTTAGCGATTACTTGAAAAATTGGTTTCCTAGGAGGTGGATTGGGAAATGAGGACCGATAGAGTGGCCTGCAAGGTCTCGAGATCTCATACCCATTGATTATTTTTTATGGGGTTATTTATTAAACTTATTATTATTATTATTTATTAAAATTATTGTTAACAGACCACAAAATCTAGAAGATTTAAAAATTAGGATTCGATACGAAATAAGTAGAATTAGTGAAGAAGTAATTCATAATTTCCAAGCGGAATTTCTACAACACTACAACAAGCTGGGGGATGGCAATTCGAACAATTAATTCGATAATTAATTTCAAGTACTTAGTAATACAGTTTTTGAGTTGTTTTTTTTTTCGTTGTAAAATTTATTTTCTCCATCTTTTTTTTCTCAAAACTTTCCTTATGTAAGATAACAAAATTTTTATACTGTCGTGTAGACAATTAATTAATCAGACTCACAAAAAATAGGGCGTTTCTATTTAAAAAAAAAAATCGATTTCGTCATCACTCGAAAACAAACTACTGCTTGGAATTTTATTCGGTATAAAAATATGTATTTTTATAAACTAAAATTGTAAAAATTGTAAAATTGTTATCGGCTCGCCTCGGTTTATAAACTTTTCTCGCGGTTTGAAAGAGAGCACTTTCTTACCTTGGTTTTAAATATACGAGGGGGTAGCCTTGGCCGTTTCCTTTGAACAAAACAAAATCGTTTTACCATTGACTATTTAGAAAAGGGCCAAACAATAACCGGAGATTATTATTCCACATTCTTAATCACCTTAAAAGAAAAAATCTAAGAAAAAAGACGAAGTATGTTGGCTGTTTTTGCAGGACAATGCACCTGTGCACAAATCCCAAATATCACATTGCCATGAATACAATTCGGGATTTAGGGTTTGAATTACTGGATCAACCACCCTATTCTCCAGATCTCGCCCCCTCAGACTATTATCTATTCCCTGGACTGAAAAAAAACTCTAAAAGGACAAACATTTTTGTGCAATGAAGAAATCATAGAAGCTGTGGAAAGCTGGTTTGTGGAGCAAGAAGATTTTTTTTAAAGGATCGCTGTAAAGAATGTGTTAATTTAAGGGAAGACTACGTTGAATAATAAAATATTTTGAGTTCCAAATTTAAGTTGCTTCTATAGTAGGCTAACAATACAGGGTGTTTCATAAGTAAACAGCAATCTCCGATATTATGAATATCAACGATAAGAGAAACGTCGTGGGAAGTTTTTTCTTTTCTAAAACGTCTGGTTTAAAAATGCCGATGGTTTTAAATGTACCAACAGAAAGATAGAAAATGAATTTGCACTAAATAATATTATATCAAGTTATCGATGTTAGACCATGGCGAGAAATTTGTCAAATGTGACGTTCACTCAGTGGCGTTCTATATTATTATTACAAATTTGTCTTGCAGAACATTGCAGAATAACGTTTCTTTAGCTTCTACGAGTTAGTGTATTAAGTATTGCCGTTTACTTGTGAAACATCCTGTATATCAATACCACCTCGTACTATAGATTGGTCGGTCATTTTTTTATAGGTGGAAAATGAATCTCAAGTATGTATAATTCTTGGCATGGTATTAATACCTTAGAGCACACAGAGTGATCATAAAGTTCCGTACAAATAATTTAGTTATGTAATGTTTTTGCGAAAAACACTCGACCAGGTCGATTTTTGTTTTCAAATTGCCATCAAACTATGTCATCAATTTTTTTAAATGGCAACCCCCAACTTCTTTTGGGTTTTAGATGCACTTTTCAATTCTCTATTCAAGAAGAGTAAAAGAGTGATACCTTGCATAACTTACTTTTGAAAAAAATTTTATTGTAAAATCAAAGTTTTACTTCAAAAAAATTAATTTTTATTCTTTCAAAACATTCTATTTCAAATACTTGGCGGGTGGTAATTTGAGCACGCGTGAAATTTTACAAAATGGTTTTTAATTTTTCGTTGTTTGCTTCCCAAATTTATTGTTATTTTTCAATTTTTTCAAGGAATAAAATTTTTATTTTTGATGTAAAACGTATTAAAAAAAAAGTTATGCAAAGTATCTATTTCTTACTTGTTGAATAGAAAATTGTGTATTTAAAACCCAAAAAAATGGGGGGGTGTCGTTTAAAAAAATTGATGACAGGGTAATAGTTCAAAAACAGATGACGACATCAACAAAAATTTTAGTTAAAAGACGGCAATTTAAAAACAAAAATCGACCTGTTCGGGCGTTCGCAAAAACAGTACATAACTAAATTAAGAAGATATATTATATCATATGTATATATTTTTTTAATATTTGAAAATGTCATATTTTTTGCCCAATACCTTACACATCTATTTCTGCTTCAGTCTGATTTTACAATGACCAATACCTGACACCTTCATTATATTTCTAAAGTGTGATACTTATTTTCACGAAACACAAATTAGCTGAATAATAGATCACTTACTTCCCCTCTCGTACCTGCTTTAACAAAAAGAATGGAATTAAGGATACCCATATACCCAAGTATGTCGCGAAGACATTTTTTTGTATTCAAAACACAACTTCACTTGTTGGAATGAATGCACTGAGTTTATTTTAATAAATGCTTTGCTTGTTGCAAAGAATAGTGGATTATACATAGAGGGAGAAAAATGCCCTTTATTGGTTACCATATTAAGCCACTTGTAACATTTGTATCAGAAAATAATGGAATAACTCTACCAAGAGGGTCCCTTGTTTGTTTCTCTCCTTATGGAGATAATGTAGCACTTCTGTCAAGAGTTTGACACCAGAGAAACTGATTTCTACTCCCGCTTGTGTAAAAAATCTTTTATTAATCCATACAAAACGATAACAAAAAATCCTTCCAAATTGTTTCCTCTTTGCAAAAATGTTTAACTTTTCATCCAGATCCATCTACCTGCTTTAGTCGTTAATCTTTAAGTGCTACAGGTGAGCAATTACCTTATCTTGTCCTGAATACGATGTGGGCTGATTTCGTCTCATTTCCCTTAATTCTCTAATGTTTTAGCCATATTTGAATTTTGTTTGATTAACTTGCAGATTTCATGAGGCAGTTTCTGGATGTGTATGTGAGGATAACTCGGCGGTGTAGTCTGTGATATAACCAATCACCTGAAACCATGCTTCATCAGAGAATAGGTACATTTTTTATGAAAGTCTTTGTTCATTAATTATGTGTGTACATGAGTTGCAAAATTCCAGTCTCCGTGGATAATCTGTTATCAATAATTCCTGCACTACTGTTACACGTTATGGATACAGTTGTAAATCTTTACGTAGTGGCGTATGGGTTGTTCCAAAGGAGAGGTTAATTGAGGTTTTTGGTGCCTTTTAAATCATTTCTTCGACCTGAGCAACAACTTCCGCCGTTCACTTTTTTGGGGCCGCACTACCTGGTCTTCTCAGGAGACTACCGGTTTCAGAAAACAGATTTACACATATTTTCAAAGTTTTTTTAACCTTTAACAGCATGTTATCCACCCCAATGTTTGGATTTTTTTTTTTTGAAATCCCTCCATACACGGTTGAACGGAATACACCCACTCTTCCTTGTTAACTTTCCTTCCGTTCCGGAAATAACTTTTCACTAAAAACACTTTTGTGTTCTACAATGTAGGGCATTGTAAAGACAAAATCTAATTGGGATATGAAAACAGCTGATTTTAAATGATTACCGAGAAAATAAAGACCACAAAGCAAATTAATCGAAACGCAAATAACATACGATATTAATTTGAAGTATCAAACAAGCCACGCACATACATTTCTATCGCTATCTCCTTCTTAATAAAGTAACTTGATGATTGTTTTATTTGAACACTCGATGTAGGTATTACGGAGGATTTTGCGTGGTCAAAATGTCCAAAAGCTCTTACGTTGGTTCGTTAACCCACAAAATTTATTTGAGACAAATTTATTATGTATCATTGAATTCAGTTTTCTGTTTACGTTTACCACTAGAACAAAATTAAAATATAAAATTTGTTAAAACAAATTTTTCTAAAATGAGAATATTACAGGAACAACGTCTAAATTCTGTAAAAATTACACACGATGAGACGACAATAATTGCGACAATTGCTCTCAGAAAATTACTCTTCAGGGAAATTTTCGGAGACACCCTTCTTAATTGCATATATGAATTTAATAGTTCGACATGATTTGATTGGCTCTAATGCATTTAACAGTCACCAGCTCAAATTTCCAAGGCACGAAACCAATTATTATTAAAATTGGAAATTGAAAAACTAATTATGATGTATGTATCTATTTTTAAATCGGGGAGATGGGTTCCGAGTTTTGCTTCCGAGAAAGTTAAAATTACGAAGTCTGGTAAATTATTACTTTAATGAAAATATGTAG
The DNA here is from genome assembly GCA_963583935.1 of Diaperis boleti. Taxonomy (NCBI): domain Eukaryota; kingdom Metazoa; phylum Arthropoda; class Insecta; order Coleoptera; family Tenebrionidae; genus Diaperis; species Diaperis boleti. The sequence goes on along the minus strand of OY757242.1, from coordinate 41,544,120 downwards.
TGATTTTGTAAACAAGTCCTACTTTTTAATTAAAGTAACAAAAATGAATTTGGTCAGAATATTAAGTTTAGTTTATATAAATACCACATAGCTTCGCACAGTGATTTTATTTGATTATTTTATTTAATAGTTTTTTTCTACTTTTCCTTTCCTTATTTTATTTTATTATTTTATTAAAATAAGGAAAGGAATGGAATTTTGAAAAACTGTTTTTAGTGGGATCTCATTGCAATCGGTTCAGTGGATCCAGAGATTAACCCCCCGACCCCGTTACCCCCCTTTGGAATGTAATTTTGAGAAACCGTTTCTTAGCCTACGTTGTAAAAAAAGGAAGTGTGCTAAATTTAATTGCAATCGGTTCAGTGAATCCGTAGATTTCGTGGTGAGTCAGTAGTATTTGAATTTTATGTACAGAGTGATCATAAAGTTCCGCACAAAATTCATAATTTAGTGATTGGGTTTTAAAGAGTAAAAAAGTTATAACTTGCATAACTTTTTTCTTAAATTACATGTGTTTTACTTTAAAAATAAAATTTTTATTTTTTGAAAAAAAAAGTAACAATAAATTTGGGAAGCAAACAACGAAAAATAATAATAAATAGTAATAAAATAAGTAAATCATAAATAAATAAAATTTAATAACCCATTACGTAATAAAAAAGTATTTAAATATTTTCTCCAGCTAGTAGTAGTAATTTAATTTTCTTGGAATCCTATATAAACTTATTTCCTGTACACCTAAATCTTGTCTAAAATTTTGTCCCAAATCTGCACTGTTAATCTTTAAATTCTCTTAAGCTCGGTACGAAATCCAAATGCAGAGATTTAATATTTAATACACCATAAACTTGGTTATTTTCCTGCTTGGCACAATTTTGTCTGCGTAAAATTAATTTAATGTTCTCGTCGAATTAACTATGCAAAGAAGTAAATTATCGCGACACTCTCTTCGTACACTCAGAATAACTAAACTTTGGAAGTATCAACTTAAAGTTCCCCAAAATCATGACACTCCAAGTAATTTTCTTACATCGTTATGAGACACTTTCTCCTGTAAGAGCTTTTTAAACCCGTTATCATGTTGGAAGATATCATATATACGAAACTACTGCATTATTGCCTGCATCATTTTTTATCTTTATGTACGCCTCTTGGCACCAGATATGAATATTTCATTTATTGAAATTCAGTTATCAAATCGAGTACCTTTCGAAGGGGTTTTCGGTCTCCTAGAGAGCGTCCAAATGCTTTATTTGTTGGAGGATTGCACTGTAGAGTGATCTTTGTATCCTTCGGCTGACTTCCGTGATTTCGATTTTCTGTATTTATAGCTGCGATTTAGTAAATCGTCCCGTTTTAGATAGATCCTTTTCACTGGGTCAATTTACTGATTGATTGATTAGATTGGAATGGAATTTCACATAAATTTGAGTTTCGAGACTTTGAATGGCTATTCAATGTCATGTAATGTAAATGACATCAAAGTACAAAAATATTCTCAAATCGATGTTTAGTAGGGATTCATATTGAAAACTTTTATGTTATTTATGTGGTTTCAAAATGTTCAAAGAATTTCCGAGTAGTGCAATACTGTCTCGAATACGGTGTATAGACAAGAGACAAGATACTTTACCAAATAGATCTTTTGTTTTTAATAATGGATGATTTATTTTTAGAACTTAAAATAATAAATATTTTGCCCTACCAACGTCTAGATGACTTATTATTCCACGCAAATGCAACGTATAATGTAGCAGTTTACTCACAAGCGATATAATGTTTTTTTTTTTAACGTTTTACAAGTAATTACGCGCCTGGCATAAAACGTCTTAAACTCGTGAGATGTGTAGCAATCGTGCTATCGCACTCGTGATTCAAAAATCTTACTCGCTGACAATGAAGCATTTCTGTCACTTTTATATAATATACTAATATACAACAGGTGAATTAAACCATTATTTATTGGCGAGAAGAAAGTTTAATTAAGATTAATTCTTTGAGCGAATAAACAGGTTTAATTCACGTGTTTTATACTTAATTTAAATTTATGTTTAATACATAATTTAGTCAATTAGCTATTAAGGCAACTAGAGTTTTATAGACAGTTTAAAAATCAAGGTCGTAGTTTAAATTGGAGCGACCGTAAGGAGCCAGAATTTAATAGACCTAGATTTTTAAATTATAAAACTCGTGTTGTTTTCAAGATTTTTCAGTAGAATATTACTATAAATGTATTTTGAAAGTATTTTAGTCAGTTTCAATTTCGTTTGAGTTATATAGGTCTGTCTGTGGAAAAAAAAAAGTTGTGTATGCTATAGCAACGAGTTAACAAAATAGAGAAGAAAAATTGTGTTCATCAAAATGTGTATTACAAGAAAGCAAGGAATTGCGGACAAATTTATTACAAGCTGTTTATATTTTAAAAACTCGCCAACGTCGCAATTTCTTCGGAAAATACTATCGGCAACACTGCACCGACTTGGTTTTGGGGAGTTTGGGGAATTTCTTTGAGATTTAGATTGTTGAGATTATGTTAGGAAATATTGGAAAATGGTGTTATTTTTATTTAAAATACAATAAAAGTTATGAATATAATAGAAATAAGAAACAATAACAATTTTACTAATGTTGTGAATTTCAAGTGTTCCTGTATTTAGCGCCCAGTACCTAATGGTTGGCTGGAGTGTTAATAGCACCTGATAACAGTTGATAAGCGCTATTTCGATTAATTGTTGAAAACTTTGAAATTATTTACAGACTATTTACTAACTTGGAGGACACTAATAATTGAGAAAAGCGGAGAAACAAAAACCTAATATGGTAGAATTATTCAAAATAAAAACAATTATCTTGTATGTACGTAATATGGTAGTCGTAATTCGCCATGTTGCTGGAAAATGTATTTACTGTTAATTTAAATGTAAAATGAAATCGTAAAAGCCTGAAATGCTTTTTGTTGGTTTTTACAACAACGTACTGGAGCACTGGATTATATTATTTTCCAGGCTTGCAAATGATTTAGTTAGAATAAATATCTGTCTCGGAATTTTATTTTTAATCTTATGTGCCGAAGAAATTGAAAGTACAGTTTATTATGCTACGCCTCTGGCGGGACGTTTGGGAAAAAACAAAAACATAAGCACAACTGCTAACCCCACTATCCGCTCTTATTCGGCTTCAAAACAAGCAATGTTGATAGTGTGGCCATGTTTTCTTCTGTTAGATTCTACCTCTATGTCTAGACCCAACCACGTTGTGATCTAATAAAATTAGATGATTGTAGATATTTTTTAAATGAAACTTCTATACACGCGCTCTGAAATTGGAGGGTAAACCGGTGCATACGTTACAACTATTTAAAAGTAAGGATACTGCGCATTTGTCATCGTGACCGTTTAAAACCACTCATGCGTAAGATTTGTAAATAAATATGTATTAAAAATGTGAATAAATATGAATTTAAATGATAATCTTAAATTTCAGACCACTATATTTCTTATTCAATTACTTCCATTGATGACTTCTCTCTATCTATTATGCCCATCACTGACTCTTTTAAGAACACTCTCTCTTTATCTATTATACCCACAGCTGACTCCTCTAGCGACTTTCTTATTCTATCTGTTATGACCATCACTGATTGCCACAGCTTACTCCTTTAGGGACTTTCTTTCTCTATCTATTATGCCCATCACTGATTGCTCCAAGGACTGTCTCCCTTTATCTATTATGTCCATCGCTGACTCCGCTAAGGACTCTTTATCTATTATCCCCACAGCTGATTTCTATAGGTACTGTCTCTCTTTGTCTATTATGCCCATTGCTGATTCTTCTAAGGGCTATCTCTCTTTATCTATTGTACCCATAACTAACTCCTTTAGAGACTGTCTCTTTTTATCTATTATTATGCCCACCGCTCACTCTTCTAACGATTGTCTTTCTGTCTCCTTTATGTTCATCGCTGTCTTCTCTAAGAACTGTCGCCGTGTATCTCCTACGCCCACCGTTGACTTTTTTAGAGAACTGCCTTTATTTATCTATTGTGCTAATTGCCGACTCCTCTAGGGACTATCTTTCTCTTCCTATTATACCAATCGTTGGTCTCTCTAAGGGCTCTCTTTCCTTCTGTCTATTGTACTCACTGCTGACTCCTCTAAGGAGTGTTTCCCTTTATCTATTGCGCCCACAGCTGACTCCGTTAGGGACTCTCTTTCTCTGTCTATTATACTTATACTCTTGTATAGACAGTCTTTCTCCAGCTAGGGGCTGTCTGAGTATATTATTCCAACGCTCATTCCTTCAGGGTCTGTCTCTTTTTAACTATTATGGCCACAGCTGACCCCTCTAGGGACTGTCTTTCTCTATTTATTATGCCCACCTCTGACTACTCTAAGAAATGTCTCTTTATCTCTGATTTCCCTAGGAACTGTTTTTCTTTATCAATGCCCATTGCTGACTCCTCCAAGGATTTTCTTTCTCTATCTATTATGCCCATCGCTTACTCGGCGCGCGTTGCTATGTTCCAAAAATAAAGTAAAACACATCTCATCCGATTTGACCGGTGAAACGAATAGGTAAACCATGATGAGTAAAGAATGAACCGATCCGAACTTCTTCATGGTTTCTAGCTTTGGTATACCTGTAAAGTAGCCCCTAGACGGTCAATCATTTTGATCAAAAACTGTAGTCAATCGGTTGAATCAAGCATGATTTTATCGTTTACTAGTTGGCCCGTCATGGCTTCGCTCATGAAGTATTCGTTTTCATATAGGAATTACTCTTTCCCGTTCACGCTCCCGTTCCTATAGGTAGTACCTGGCGACCGAGCTTCTCTCGGTACTTATTTTTTTGTAAAATCGTGTTATTTCTGAAAAAGTATTGAGATACATGTCATAATATTCGATACGTCTCATGACTCGGAAGTTTAGGCCCCTCTTGAAACACTTTGTCCCGAGGGGCCCCGTTGAAACATGGGAGCCCGAGGGCCCCCCTTTGAAACAGTAAAGACCGAGGGGGGGGGGCGAAAAGGGAGCCCGTGGGGGGCCGCAAAAAGGGAGCCCGAGGGGATGGCCTCGAATCAGGCGGGCTCGAGGGGGCCTCATCGGTTATCAATATAATTACAGAAGCCGAATTGAATTTGTTTAGGTCTAGTTGAGACAGACAGGCCTCCTTGAGACATCCTTGGGACAGGGGGGCGTAGCTACCATCTGAACTGCCGTAATACTTACTACGCTAGTCGCACTCGTTTCATTCACTGGCTGAATCAGATCTGCTGTTCTTTGGGTACGTGTTTCAGCTACCCTCACCCTCTCGCGTTCATTTCGTTGAAAACGAACCAAATCTGTTGCTGCAGAACGCGACTGCTGTGCTCACAATCGTGCATCCTAAAGCTTGGCTGCTCGTCTTTCTGCTGGTTCCGCGTTTCGCATCTGGATTGTGCTTCGTCTGTTTCTCTTTCGTACAGATGCCTGTTCTTCCTCAATCATATTCAAAATCCGTCTTCACGATTCTTCTGTGTGGCGAGTGCGACGACTCAAATTTGTTTTTCTGCGAGGCATTATTTTATGTACATAATTCACAAAATGTAATGTTTCCTGTCACTTGTGACAGCGGTTGTCATTTGTACACAGTTGACCGTAAAAAAAGCTGTTTTCTCGCAGTCGCGGGTATGTTACTGACGAGAGAAATAGATAAGAACCATCCTTGAAGCGGTTTGTATATTGTGTCAAAATTTGAGCTCAATCGGTGCAGAAGTTTTCGAGTGTTTGACTCATACACAAACCAACACAACATTTTTATATACAGGCTGTCCCATTTAAAACTCTCCAGTCCAGATTTCTCTGGATTGATTATGCTGATTGAAAAATCCTTGGACAGGTCGATTTTGTTTGCCAGGGGCACATCTTTTCAGGTTTCTTTCAACTCCCGGCATTTCGCCCTCTTCTTGAGGGGGCTGTTAGCCCCAAAATCTTAAATGGCACTATAGGTCGAGTGATGCCTCATTTGAAAGGTATTGAAGGCGTCTCTACAACTAACCACTTACTTTTCAATATCTTGCAGTTTTGATCGTAAAAACAATAATTTTCTAATTTCAAGATAATCCTCATTTTCTCATGCTTTGTCCCACAGAAACCACAAAGACCAACATGTAATTTCTGAAATTAAATTTATTGAAATTTTTGTGTCATTAGGTTGTTGATTTTGATTGCTAAATAGCGCGAAGGAGTTAAAACTGAATGTGGAGTATACGACACGATTATTTTTCAATAAAACGATCTAATTAACGTAATAAATGTTGGATATGGCCACCATTCATTTCCATGCAAAAATACAGACGATTTTCAAAACTGTTCGTGATGTTACAATTTCAATAAGCCTAATTTCAGTAATAACATGTTTGTCTTTGTGGTTGCTGTGGAACACAGCATGAGAAGATGTGGATTATCTTGAAAATAGAAAATTATCGTTTTATGCGGTCAAATCACCAAAAAATTGAAAAGTAAGTGGTTAGTTGTAAAGAGGTCTCCAATACCTTTCAAATGAGGTATCACTCGACCCATAATGCCATTTAAGATTTTGGGGCTAACAGCCCCCTCGCGAAGACGGCGAAATGCCGAAACTTGAAAGGAACCTGAGAAGATGTGATCCTGGCCAACAAAATCGACCTGTTCGAGGATTTTTCAATCACAATAATCAATTCGGAGAAATCTGGACTGGGGAGTTTTAAATGGGACAGCCTGTATATAGATTGCCTATCGTTGACTCTCTTTGTCTACACAGTGTCAAAACTCTTGAACCCCCACATATTTTCTACAATGATGGAGTGAAAAGTGTGAATTAATGCTAACAGCCCCCTCGCGAAGACGGCGAAATGCTGGAACTTGAAAGGAACCTGAAAAGATGTGCCCCTGGCATACAAAATCGACCTGTCCGAGGATTTTTCAATCACAATAATCAATTCGGAGAAATCTGGACTGGGGAGTTTTAAATGGGATAGCCTGTATATAAATGCGAAACTGATTTCTCACTGATCACCGCACAGCCCAGACCGTTGAGTCTTGAAATGTGAAATTTGGTAGGAACATAGTTTTTAGGGCGTATAGGCGCCCTAAGAAAGGATTTTTGAAAATTCCTTTTTTAAGGGGGTAAAAATGGGGTTAATTGGTCTCTCTAGGCTCCAACTAAGTTGAAAACGAAAAACGATAGAGAAGTGAAAATTCGTACCCGAACTCGCTTTTGAAAATTACTCGACCCCTTTTTGACGATTTTCCAAAAAATTATTCACACACGCCGAAAAATTTCATAACTCGGCATGCTGAAAACGTGAAAATTGGGATTTAGACTCAGCTTTGAAAATAACTAGACCCGTGTTTGACGATTTTGCAAAAATTTCTTTACCGACCGAGAAAAAATTAGGGGTGGTTTACCCAAAATAACTATAACTTGCAAACTGACAGTATTGCTGTCGTGAAAATTGGGATCTAGATTTTCCTTTAAAAAATACCGGACCCGTGTTTGACGTTTTTCCAAAAAAAAAATTACCGACGGCGGGAAAAGGGGAGGGTGGATTTGGGGGTGCTTTTTCTCAAAATTCTTATAACCTGAAGGTCGAAAATGTTACAAGCATGAGAATTGGCACTCGGACTCTCCTTTAAAATTAACTAGACCCGTATTTGACAATTTTCCAAAAAAATATTTATCAACCCCGAAAAAGAGGCGTAAATGGGGAGGGTAGTTTTCCTGAGAATTCTCATAACAGGAAAACAATTAATAGTGTTACATACGTGAAAATTGGGCTCTAGATTCTCCTCTAAAGAAAACCGAACCCGTGTTTGACGATTTTGGAAAAGAAATTCCCAAGGGCGAAAAAAAGGGATGGTGAATTTGGGGGGTGATTTTTCTCAAAATTCTTATAACTTGAAGGTCAAAAACGTTACAGGTATGAGAATTGGCATTCGGACTCTTATCTTAATATAACTAGACCCGTGTTTGACGATTTTGCAAAAATTTAATTACAAACTCCGAAAAAGGGGCGTAAATGGGGAGGGTAGTTTTCCTGAAAATTCTCATAACAGGAAAATAAATAGTGTTACATAAGTGAAAATTGGGAACTAGATTCTCCTTAAAAAAAACCGGACCCATTTTTGACGATTTTGGAAAAAAAATTACCGACGGCTAGCAAAGGAGAGGGTGGATTTGGGGGTGATCTTTCTAAAAATGCTTATAACTCGAAGGTCGAGAATGTTACAGGCATGAGTATTGGCACTCGGACTCTCATCTTAAAATAACTAGACCCATGTTTAACGAATTTCCAAAAAAAAATTACCAACTGCGAAAAAAGGGGAGGATGAATTTGGGAGTAATTTTTCTCACAATTCCCATAACTTGAAGATCGAGAATGTTACAGACATGAGAATTGGCACTTGAACTCTCCTTTAAAAATGATTAGACCAGTGTTTGACGATTTTGAAAAAAAAAAATACCAAAGGCGAGAAAAGGGGAGGGTGGATTTGGGGGTGATTTTTCTCAAAATTCTTATAATTTGAAGATCGACAATGTTACAGGCATGAGAATTGGCACTTGGACTCTCCTTTAAAAATAACTAAAAAATATTTAGAACCCGAAAAAATGGGGCGTAAATAGGGAGGGTAGTTTTCCCCAGAATTATCCTAACTGCAGAATTATCCTCCTTTTAAAAAGACTGGGCCCGTGATTGACTAAAAAAAAAATACTTTTTGTTATTTTTTTATTAAAAACTGTTTTAAGCCGTTGTACCAATTCCAAATATGAGCGCCAGTAAAGTCGACCCCAACTTACGCGGGCAAAGCCGCGGGTAATTGCTAGTATATAATAATTATACATATAGTATTCGATTTAACAAGTACTTTGGTAGTAAAATGATCGAACGAAAATTATAGATTAGAGAAAAAAGGTTGGAAATAGATCAAACAGGACTTGACGGACTTTTTGCCCCTCAACACTTTATAGTATATTATGATATAAGAATTAAAACTTAGATTTTATTTTGGAGCTCAAAACAAAATGACTTTTTATTCAAATAGCGTACACTTTTTTTTTGCTACTGTTGCTCCAGAAGGTACCTAATATTGACAGTTATTAAGAATAATTATTATCGAACTATATTTTGATTGACTTGCTGTATCTTTGAACACCTTTTAAAGCAGTCCGTCACTTTCCATCTATTAATATTTCGCGTGATACAGATATGCTACTGATTTCTGTATTACTCTGTTCCGTACACGTAAATAGGGGTGTTCTCTTTTGGACACTACATACCGTATATAATATACAATCATTGTATCCCAAACGAGGCGTTTTTCCCGGAGATAAAAAGAAACAAAACGGTTTTCAGTTGTTTGACTTGATAACGATGATTTATGCAAATATTAAAATTATACCCAAGAGAAATTTCTAAAACACCGCAATAACAAATTTGCCTGTCCGCCTCCTTTAACCGGAATAATGAAAAACCACCATCCCAAATTAATTCTGGATTGTTTAGTCCGTATAACAGGCGCAGTTCGAAAAACAGAATTGTCATTTCAATGGAAATATTTAAGCTGGTTTTGTTGTTAAATTGCACAATAGGTTAACCGCCACAAATTTTATAATTTCGTCCAAAACTTCTCATGGAATATATTTTGCATTTGGAATGTGTTCGACGCCTGTTTCGGCCTTATTTTCACATTTTATGGGATATTTTTAGAACTAGGCCATTGTTTTTAACAACGAAGTCGTCTGCACATAACGCGAACTTTTCGAAGCAGGTCGCTTAGAAAACCCGAAAAGAGAACGTAACGAGCTGGATGAAATAAACAACTTGTCGAAGAAAGAGTAACTTAAGGAGTTTCTTTATTAGGAAATGCTTTGCCATGTTTTTTCTATTATCGCTTTCATGCTTCCAGAGAGATTTCTCAGTCGGGACGGAATTTTCGGTTTCACACAACACGTATTATTTGCTTTTTACTGCCGACAGTTTCAACACCTTACCTCGGCGTTAGGTTGTAGCAAGATTGATACAGTACTTGGCTGAATGATTCTACTTTGTCAAATAGGATCTAAGTTATATTTTTGGACTCATTGTTAAACCTAGTTGCGTTTGGGTGTATCAATACCCATTATTACAAATTTATTGTTAAAAATAATGTACAATAATTCAACAGGTGGACACAACAGTTTCTTACTCACTTGATTACTTTTTTCAATCGTGGTGCAATAAGATTTTAAATGAGGCATTATTTAAATGCGTTATTATCCAGATTGATTCAGAGAGCCCTTTGGAAATTGTCTGTGTTTAGTTTCTCCCTTCCCAACAATATTTAGGAGAGAAAGAAAGGTCTAAACATTAAGAAGGTTTAGAGAATGCAAGAGATTGGTTGGAGATAGCTTTTTATCTCCGGTTTAGTGTTTTTAGATTTTTCGTTTTAATTTTTTTTCTTCTAATTAACTATTACTACGAATTCTTATGTTCTTCTAATGGCTCAAACTACTTCTACTTGCGTAACAACTGTACGCAAACAATGACCGATTGAAATTCAAAAGCAGCCACTGGAACTGAAATAGCTTCGGCGTGCCCTACAGCGGAGAGCTGTACGATAATTTCCTAAAAAAGGACAATATGGCATTTAATAGTAATTACACACCAAGGTTGAGAAGATATTTTATTGATAATCATGATAATGCGAAAGGTCGGAACGAATTTTTAACTAAGATATCCATGAAAAGCAAGTAGCATAAATGAAGTAGTAGTGTGGTCCAGCTGGCAAATTTAACATTTTGCAAGAAATTCTAGCTCCCAAGTTCTACATTGTTGCGCATTAATAATAACCATGCCAACATTGTCATTTGTTTTTATTATATACTAGTAGGGGAGAAAAATCGATTATTGGATAAGGTAGGTACAGAAAATCAACTTCTCAAGCATCAAACACGACATAGTTAATAATAATTATGCTAACTGAAGCTATTAGTGAAAATAGTAGAAAATGACTAGGAGAAGAAAGCATTGAATTTTGAATTTAGCACAGATCTACAGCCGAGGCAATGTAAACTGTGCGACATTACAAAAAACTTTCTTCTCTTCAAGCATTTTTAACAAATACTGTCAAAGGAACATTTATAAAAAAAAAACTGTTGTGTGCATCACCTTTATAAGCACACGTCTGAAGTGAAAGTTGCTAAGACGATGGTAGGAATCGAGTTTATTTCATTATTTTCTGATACAAATGTCACAAGTGGCTTATGGCAACTAAACAAAGGGTTCTCCAAGTGGGCCCCTTTGAGACAGGAGAGCGTAGTTACCATCAATGTTCATAATTCCATCAGGATGCTTTGTAACTGTTGCACTATTTGTAGTACAATTTTCTATGTTGGCGGCTATTATTTCTATATTATTATTCATATTATTTTATTAGTAAAGTAATAAAGTTCATTAAAGTTATTATTGTACTAGTAACACAATGATTCCGTTCTAAGTAGTGCTTTAAATACCAAAATATAAACATTTTGATACGCTTAAAAAAAAACATTTATTACGGATTGAGAAAAGGGCTAAATACGGCGAGTAGGTACATCGAACTGTTTCTTTTTCCGTCCGGAAGGATGGTGTTTGGAAAATTTCTGGTTCTATCCGAGTAGGCTTGGTCATCATAACAAGAGTTTTGTGTTTTTGTATCAAACTGGAGTACACGACAATATTTAAACAAACTCGTGCAAATAGTAAAGTTTCTGGTAACAATAAACAAGCGAGTTTCATAGACGCAGGCCATAAAATATAAAGCGATGGCGGCTACGTCTATGACCTACCACATGGTCGGAACAAACCCTTAAATTGGAATGATTTAGCTGAGAATTTCACGATTACGATAGATTTGACCGAAATATAAATATCAGGTTAACTGAATTTCCGGTGAGGCGACACGTGCTTTTGAAAACAACCCGTCACAGTCTCGTAAAGTGAATTATTGACGATTCCATTTTAAAATTCAAATTAAGCACACGTAATTTTAAATAGCTGGGAAAAACTCCTAGTGGGAATAAAATCAGATTTAACAATTTGTAAGAAAACGATAGTAGCTTGATGCGAGGATTGTTGTTGTTCGTTCGACGGCCAAAACTAAAAGGGTCAGTGTAAGGGCTCACCACATCTACCCTCCCCATATTCTTCCCTCCGAATTTCTCCATTACGAATTACAGGTTCCGTGATACTTAAACCTTACGTTGCAATTTTGCAAAGCACTCTTCATTAATGTTCCTTTTAAATCACCCGGTACTTACCTACATATAGGCAATATTCCCATATGCATATAAACGGAATAAAATTAGTACACGATATTGCATTGCACAGTTAATTTTACAAACAATAATTCGGAACTTGACTAAAGCAAAATTTACGGTTTTGACTGTGAACACATTAATCTCAATAATTAGCTCCGGTTCTACGAACCGAGTTTCCATAGTTGCTAGATCTATCAATATATTATTTATGTAGCAAGCTTTATCAAACATTTTCTTGGTAACGATGATTTTAATCCGTATTTTTAATCGATTTTATAAAGTATCAGTTCATTGCTGTAAAATGAAAACAATATTATAGTCCCCTTGACAGTTTAAAAAAACAACGGTTAAGAGCAACAATGATTGTTGACAATTCATTGAAGATGAATACTAGGCTCGTTGGTCGTTAAACAAACAAAACACCGAAATGAAAAAAAAGAGACACCGAAATGACCGATTTCTAAAGCAAAAATAGCAAATTAGCGGTTTAATTTACTAATTATTATTAGTTATTTATTATTTAACTGATATTATTATACGAAAAACGCACCAAGCTATAACTCTGTTATTAATAATCCGAATTCAGAAATTCAGAAACCGTGTAAGACAGGTATATAAATGCTACAAAAGAGTATGATTCTTAATTTTTTGAATGTCATTTTTGTCAAGCGATAGTCAACTTTTTTTTTTAAATAGCAACACATATTTTTGTTTATTCAGTTTGGTGGGGATTTTTTTTCTCAATACAATGGTATGTTTCAACTTGATTTTGTAAAATATCCTTAGAAAAGTTTTTTTTTTCTAGAATTTTCAAGTGTGCGTCGAAATTCAATGAAAGCGCACAAAACAAAAACTGTCATTTAAGATTTGTCAACTTGTTTTTATTTATTGTTGTTTATATTATTTCTTGCAGTTTTGTTATTATTTTGTGATCACATTGTTATTTCATTACGGATAATAATCAATTAATTGATATGAATATGAAAGATTTGAATTTTACGAAAAAAATTCTCTTCACTGACGAGACTTTTTTAATGAGACGTGACATAACAAGCGTTCATAATGATCATGTTTATGCAGACGAAAATTCCCATGCTATTAAAGTGAGATATTTTCAGCATGAATCTGGAATTAACGTCTGCATGGGTGTTATCAATGGGGTCGTCCCCCTCAATTGAATTTGACGAATTCAACTATAGCATCTCGTAGACTATATAACATGAAGCCCTAAAACGTGTTCTGTTGTTTCATAAACTGGTTTTGTGAGTTAACAGAGCGTATCAAAAATTGCAATTTCGGCTAGCAGTTTCAAACGCTGTACATTTACCGCCTCTTGTGACGTCATTTCGGGGGAGCATTCTCATTGGTTCGTGCGCTTCTCATTAGTCCGCACGTCTAGTAACTTTGAATTCTGTCTGGTGAATTTTGTCCCCTGTTGACGTCACGGACGGATTTTTTTTTTAACTAGTAAACGCGTGATTTAGAATAAACAAAAAAATAGGGGTATAATATTGTTCCGTCTAGTTTCTAGAAACGCTGTTTTTGAAAATTGTGGGACGACCCCATAATCATTTAATTGACTTAACGGCAATGAATACCTAACCTTTCTTCGAAACCATTTTCAACCACTACTTGAAGATGTACTCGTATTTCATGCAGGATGGCGCACCCCCTCACGTTGCACGTGCTGTGAGAGACCACCTACATGCACAATATCCAGAAAAATGGATAGACAGAGGAGGAGATGCACCAAGTATCAACATTTTTAAAGAGATAAAAAATGTTAGAAGCAAATGTACTTTTCTAATAAAAAACATGAAATCAGTCGTGCGACATCCCAAAAAGTTAGGGGTAAAATTGTATGCAGGGGGTTGTATTCTGAAATCTTAAGATATTAATGCAATGTAAGAAACACGTACAAGTGACGCTTTAATAAAGATACACTTCCATCAAGTTTCAATCTGATTGTTGCAGTGGTTTCAAGAATATTTAAAAAAAATTAAATTTATTTTCGAACTTTGAAGACCTCTAACGGCTAAACGGTGCAACTTAATATATAGGTAAGATGTGTTAAATCAACTTATTTCAACTCCACAAATAGGAGATTGTTCCATGGGACCGATATTCTGGGACGGCCTGTATATCGGGTCCTCAAAGTTGAGCTACTGGATGGATAGAGAAGTCGTGATAAGATACGATGGTGATCAAACTGGGGTAGCAACAAATAGATCAGACACCACTTCTTCCACAACTCGAAAATATTGTTTTATTTCATTTCAGTATCTTGCTGCTAGAGAGTGTATCGAAAACTTTGTGAAAATTTCATTAAATACTTGAAGTCAAACTTAGTGGTTGTACTTCTCATCATCTCCTGTTAGAATATCGAAATGAGCTATAGATTAGCATAGTGTGCGCCTAGCAATTCGAATGTCTAATTAAATAAAATACATGTTGTGTATCGTGTTGGTCTAAATAAAATAGTTTTACTTTGGTCCGTCTATCCCCAATTCCCGTCAGGTTATGGGCCCAGAACTCCCAGAAGTCCCAGAACGCCCAGAAGTCCCAAAACTCCCAGAATTCGAATAACGAAAAACAAAATATGGCTTCAACTACCGGTTTTGCAAATATTGAGAAATTAAATGAAAACAATTTTGAATTATGGAAGGTTCAGATGAAAAGTGTATTAATAATCAATGATTTGTGGGGATACGTTGACGGTATCGAAGTAAAAACGGAAGAAAACAGACAAGAATGGACCAAGAAGGACTCTAAAGCACTGGCGTTAATAAATTTAAGCATCACACAGAGTCAATTGAATCATGTAAAGAAAGCATCGTCTTCAAAGGAAGCGTGGGACGGACTCAAAGAAGTTTTCGAATCAAAAGGTCCGGTTAGAAAGGCTGTTTTGTACAAACAGTTGCTTCGTATGGAGAAGAAGTCCAATGTTACCATGGCGCAGTATGTAATAGAATTTAAACGGAAAGCGGAACAACTTGAAGAAGCTGGAATTGTAATTCCTGAAGATTTATTATCAATAATGTTGCTAGGTTCTTTACCGGCCGAATTCGAAAATTTCAGCGTAGCAATTGAGACCCGTGATGAAATACCTTCGTTCGAAAATTTGAAATTAAAATTAATTGAAGAAGAAGCACGGCTGAACGAAAAGAACGCCATGATCAAAGATAACGAAGATACAAACGACGCGTTACTGACGAAAAGACCATTTGCAAATTCAAAAACAAACACGCAAAAATGGAAACTAAAATGTTACAATTGTGGAAAATCAGGACACAAAAGTCGATTTTGCAGATCGAAGCGTAGTGAATTCAAGAAATCAACCGACGACGCTATGACAGTAGTTGCATGCAATACGGAATTAAGAAGTTTGGGGAAGAGAACGTGGTACCTTGACAGTGGTGCAACTAGACACATGTGCAACAATAAAAGTAATTTTGCAAGTTTAGATGAAAATGAACAATCGAAAGTGTATATGGCAGCAGAACATTTTGTAGGATCAATCGGCGTTGGTGATATTTATTTAGATGCGAAATTAAATGGACATCACGCAGTAAACACTGTAAAACTAAAAGATACATTGTGTGTTCCAGATCTTCGTAACAATCTTTTGTCTGTATCAAGCGTTACTGATAACGGCTACACTGTTACATTTGACAAAAATCGGGCAACAATCAATCGGAAAGACGGTACGGTAGTTCTCACAGCGATAAAACGTGATCAGCTGTACGTTGTCAACGAAAAAGAAGAATATGCAGCTTTGGCAGGTAGAAATGGAGATGAAGAATTACGAAAATGGCATCAGAGGTATGGACACTTAAATGTAAGTGATTTGAAGAAAATGAAGAAAGAACATATGGTGTCGGGTATGAAGTTTTGTGACAATGGCAATGACATAAAGTGTGAAATATGTGCGAAATGTAAAATCACTGTTCAACCATTTAAAAAATCTGACAATCGTGCAAGCGAACTTTTAGGGTTGGTACATACGGACATTTGTGGACCAATGAGCACCCAATCGCTCGGTGGTGCAAGATATTTTGTAACCTTTATAGACGACTGTTCTAGGTATACAGAAACTGTTATGCTACGACATCGTTCTGACGTTCTTCAGGCTTTCAAAGATTACAAACGAAGAGTAGAAAAACAGACTGGTCAACAAATCAAAAAACTACGTACAGACAACGGGACAGAGTATCTGTCAAGTGAATTCAACAATTTCATCAGAGAAGAAGGCATTTCGCGACAGCTCACTGTTGAATACACACCTCAACAAAACGGAGTGGCAGAACGAGCCAATCGTACGCTCGTGGAAATGGCACGTTGTATTATGGTACAAGCAAATCTTCCTGCTTCGTTGTGGGCCGAAGCAATTAATACGGCGACATATTTAAGAAATAGATGTGCAACAAAATGTCTAAATGAAATTACTCCTTATGAAGTATGGTCAAAACGTAAACCTTACGTTGGTTTCTTCAGAACAATAGGCAGCAAGACCATCGCTTTGAATAAAAGACAAAGAAGAGGTAAATTTCAACCGAAAATAGATGAATATGTGCTGGTGGGTTACTCGGATGAATCGAAAGCGTATCGACTATGGAAACCAGGAACAAAAACAGTAATTAAAGCTCGAGATGTAAAATTTTTTGAAAGAATTCAAGAACCCCAAAAACTATCGGAAGAAATTTTTGAATTGTCAAATCCCGATATTGATACATCACAAAATCAACACCAAGAAGACAGAAATCTCGAACATGGTCAAGAAGATGTACATTTCGAAGACGACCAAGACCAGCAAATTGATGAAGAAAAACAAGTTAATGAGCCACAACGAGGACCGGGTCGTCCAAGAATTGAGAGAACGGGTAGACCTGGACGTCCAAAGAAAGTTTATCAAACCAAAGAGGAAAGTTCCGATCCAGAATCTATTTCTGAGATGTTGAAGAGCAATGAAAAACAAGCATGGCTAGCGGCCATGAAAAAAGAATATGACACCCTTTTGGAAAACGGTACATGGATTCTTGTACCTAAACCATCCAACAAGAAAATATTAACAAATCGGTGGGTGTTTAGAACAAAAGTGAATCAAAATGGTGAAATCGAAAAGTACAAAGCGAGATTAGTTGCCAGAGGGCATACACAAGAATTTGGGATCGATTATGAAGAAGTGTTCGCACCAGTGGCAAGATACGAAACAATTCGTGCGTTACTCGCTGCATCTGTAAATGAAGAAATGCATGTGCATCAAATGGATGTGATTTCCGCATATGTTCAAGGTGAATTGCACGATGAAGTTTACATGAAACAACCCGAGATGTTCATTAAAGATGGGCATGAAGAAAAGGTCTGTAAGCTACTTAAACCATTGTATGGTTTAAAACAATCTGGCCGCGAATGGTATAAAAAACTAGACAGTTATATTAGAGAAATTGATGGTAAGCGTACTTCTGCAGATCCCTGCGTCTACGTATTTGGTCAAAAAGAAGATAGAGTTATTATGATAATCTACGTGGATGACTTGCTTTTAGCATCGAAAAAAATCGAAAAATTGGAATCTGTAAAGCTGAAAATGCAATCGAAGTTCAAGATGGTAGATTTAGGGCAGATAAACAACATTCTTGGCATTAAGATTCAGCGAGATGGAGCGACAGGAAACATGCGTCTATCGCAGAAGAAATATGTGCAACAATTAATAGAAAAATTCAATATGGATTATGCAAAGGTAACATCAACCCCAATCGAATCTTCTGTGAAACTTACAAATGAAATGAGTCCAACAACAGAAGAAGAAATACGCGAAATGAAGAATCGACCTTATAGGGAATTGGTGGGTGCTTTAATTTACTTAGCAAACGCAACTCGTCCAGATATAGCATTTGCGGCAAGCACATTGAGTCGTTTCTCTGCGAACCCTGGTAAAGAACATTGGTCGAATGCGAAGCGAGTACTACGATATTTGAAAGGAACAATTAATTATGGCATAACATACGTCAAGAATGGAGAACATATCAAAGCATATACCGATTCAGATTGGGCTGGTGATATTGACAATCGTAAATCGTGTTCAGGTATGGTTTTGACATTAGCAGCAGGACCAATTAGTTGGAAATCAAAGAAACAATCATCGGTGACGTTATCAACGATGGAAGCAGAGTACACAGCACTTTCTGAAGTTTCTCGTGAAATAGTTTACATCAAACGACTTTTGTCACATATGGGTTTTGAAAAATATGTATCATCGCCAATTCATGTATATTGTGACAACCAAAGCGCGATTAAACTTTCTAATAATGCTGTATTTCACAAGCGTAGCAAACATATAGATGTTAGATATCACTTTACTCGCGAATTAGTAGAAGATAAAGAAATTGTTATTAATTATTTACAAACAGATGCGATGCCTGCTGATATCTTTACAAAATCATTGTCAAAGTATAAACACAATCGATGTGTAGAAATGTTATGTTTAGATAATGTTAAAAACTTATTTAGAAGAGCGCATTTCGATAGAGGGGGTGTTAGAATAATCCCCAATTCCCGTCATCTCCGAATCGTAAAACAGTTTTCTAAAAATAAATTATCCTTGAAGTTTCTGTTTCAACTACGGAACAAGTTTATTGCTATGTACTTCGTCTTGTTAAAAAGCCACTTGTGCGTAACAAATTTGATCATCTTTGCTTTAATATTAAATATATTGCCAGACTAAACTTCTTTTAGAGTATCACTCAAAACAAAATATCGAGGTTGATCACCGGTTATTTCGCTATCCGCTTTGACCTATCCAATACAGTTTTATATTTTCTCCTCTGTTGTTCGTAGAATTAAAGTATATCCATAAACCGCTTTTTCTGTTCTTGCTCAATTACTACCTATTCCACAACTACATTAATTAGAATAGCTGTTCTTTACGAACGTACGTTTTGATGTACCTGTTTTAATGAAAGTTTTACTGATGAAATTCGCTCAAACACGCCACGAATAGTTTACTAGCGCTTAACACAATAGTTCACTCTGGATGCAAATGCGTTAGTGTTGTTTCGAAATTGAGTTTTTTACTGTGCGAAAAGAGTGAAAACAGATATTTATTGCCAGAAAGTGAAACTGTGAAAGAATATCCGAGAGTTTCGAAAAGTTTTGTTCTATCTGCGCTATAAAAGATTTCGGAGCTTAAGCAAACACCCCAAAGAACGAAAATTAATTTTAGACGTCAACAATGTAACCAGCGTGAATAGAGTTTTGAAATTGTATTAGTTGGGATATTAAAGCGGTAATATTAATTTTATTAGCGGAGCGGTTTTGAAGGCACTAACTGCACGTTTAATAGTTCTGTCATTTAATCCTTACGAGGATCCAAATGTAACTAAACTACGCCGTGCAATGAATGAACGAAAATAGTTAGAATTGCCCATCTCTCATGCATTTTTAGATTTAATTTCTAATGTTTTCAGGAATAATATTGATCTTCACGTCGAATGAATCACAGTATACCTTTTAAAACTAAGTAAATCGCGAAAATTGTAGAATTGTAGAAATGGCATTACGGTGTAATTGTTTATTTTTCCTTCTAAGTTGGCGAAATGACCTTTGTAAATGTAAGGTTATGTTTGTTTAGCGCATATGTCATCGTCTGACAACCGAATCACAGCTTTACCAATTCTGATGTAAATTGTATTGTTGCCAAGTTAAACTTTTAATTTTAATCACTCAATACTTGAGAATTAATTAAAATTTTCACAGTTTCGTCCAAAGATAGAACTTTAAAATTAATCGCAGCGTTAATTTATGGCGTGAACGGCATTACTCCAAACGACCTCATAGTTTGGAAAGTATAGTACAATCGGAGCAAACAGAAAAAACGTAACAAGTTGATTAGAATTATACTAAAATGGCGGAACAAGAATTGGGGATTGTTCGTTTTTCGGGGAAACTGCAGTGTTAGTAGTTGGTAACGACTTTTTACTGTCATCGTAATACGACGACACTCATACGCCGAGATAGTAATGTTTGTGGAGTTGATTTTTTCAAGTTATTGCTTTGATCGTTTTACAAAACTGTTTTTGACTCGTACATTCAAGATGAAATAGCTTGTTTGCATCTGGTACAGAGATGTAATTAAAAAGTCTATACTTAATTTATGAGTTTTGACCGCTTTTGCTTCTCCGTCCCTTCTCTCTCAAACCTTCCCTCTAAGTTACATAATAGTAATGTAGCGTAATTAAACTGTCAGGACCATTTAATTTATAATCATATCCTGCTAAATGTATTTTTTAATTAAATGACTACATTGGATGAAGTTTCGATTAGAATTTTTAACGTCGACCATAATGTCCTGGACTCTTTAATTTTTGTCGTTTTTGTATATACCAAAAGAACACCTAATTTTGTTAATATGAATGACGAGAATGGTATAATGGGAAATTATTCAACTTTAAATATCATTAACAGCAATATCTTAAGTACAGGTATATAAATAGAACGGGAATTAGCGATTTGATACCCATCAATCATTAACTGACGATTACACCTACAGATCTTATTAGTTAAATGGAGTCAGGTAACAGTATTCTACATTATCTTAGGTTCGCTTAGTCAATTAAACAGTTTATTTAATGAATTTGCTAAGCGTATACGGTAAGTATTCTTTTGAATCAAAATTTAGGCACATATTATATTATTATGTAGAATATCCCAGATTGCTATCTTTTAAATATAGACAAGCCTAATGTACTAAATCTAGAGAAGATGATATTTTTATGGCCAGTTGCACGAGAAGTGCACAAGCATCTGACCTGACCTGACTTGACCTGAAAATAAAATGTGCGACTAACACGTGGCTGTCAATCTATGTGAAAATCAACTCATCAGCGCTTATGCTAAATGCCAAAAGAATCAATAAACTTTAACCACTTCCTTCTCCCGAAGACGCATAGGGGAGACGCCTGAGCCCATCTCCATGAAATCCACAGGCGTCGGTTGTATATACAAAGTGATCATAAAGTTCCGCACAAAATTCATAATTTAGTTATGTAATGTTTTTACGAACAAAAATATTACATAACTAAATTATGAATTTTGTGCGGAACTTTACGATCACTCTGTACATAGTCGTGTTCGCTGACCGATAAATCCCTCTAGTTGAATGAACCTAAATTTTCGAATTTCGCATTCATTGCTAATTCAGGATGTTGACAGGATCATCCATTCAATAATTGTTTGCGCAGCTTATTGAAGCATATCATAACGATGGAAATTACTTCAACAAAATTTATTTTTCCTTAATGTCAGTTTTGCCAAACCGTTGTGTGACACTCCAGCTTTAATTTTGTTATTGCAGAGCCGTCTACTTGTTCTAGTAATATTTGAACATAATCAACAGATCAAACGAACTTACCTAAGTGAAGTTCGATCTTGATTATATGTAGTCCTTCGTCCGAGATGATCAATTGTAGTACGCCCTTTCTCCGGTAACTGTAGCCACGATTTTTAAAGTGTGGGAAAAATTGTGGCGGTGGTGAGGCGCGCATGTGCTCTCGTCCGTTACGTGCGTCATTGTATTTCAAAGCTGAATTTGTTGCGCTGAGATGATCGGGTATAAATATGTGGGAGGGTATGGGTTTGATCATCTCGGACGAAGGACTACATATAATCAAGATCGAACTTCACTTAGGTAAGTTCGTTTGATCTGTTGATTATATTTCGTCCTTCGTCCTCCATGATCAATTGTAGATGTTTAAAGGTGCAACAAATTACACTCAAATTAGAGCTTTTTTAGCCCACTGGTTGAGTCCTGCTAAGAAAGAAATAAACAGACGTTTCAAACGTTATTTTTAATAAGGTAACAAATATGTAGGAAAATACTATTAACAGGAAAGCTAAGCTAGACTCAGGATAGACTGAGCAAACGACTTATCAGAGCTCTGGATAGGTCTTTGGTAAAAATTTGCAAATACTTGCGAATTTTCCGACCAGCCGGCAGTTCTTCGAATAATGTCCAAACTGACTCCTTGTCTATGTGCGGCGGACGTGCTCGCGTGTCGTGTAGAGTGCGCGCTAAAAATACTTGTGTTAACGCCACTCTCCGCTAAGGTAATCTTTATCCACCGGCAGAGCGTCTGTGTAGACGCTGCGCGATGTGGTTTTTTGGTGGTGATAAAAAGTTTTTCACAGGAACCTCGAATCTGTGCGGTCCTTCTCAGGAATACTTGAAGAGTCGTTGCAACGCATAAATCTGGTTTTTCTTGGAAGTAAGGCAACAACAACACAGGTTGCGGCCGGTTGCGCCTTGACGTCTTAATCCGATCCGGGATTTTTATCCTAATTTCGCTAGCTAGGATTTCGATGTCTTTAACGTTGATTAAAGATAGGGTTTGGACACGATGAGCGGTAACCAAGGCTATTAGAGTCGCCAATTTGCGCGAAAGAAGTTCGAGTGTAAGATCAGGGTTTTTTAGCGATTGTAGGTGTTGGAGCACACCCTGAGGGTCCCATGTCAGATCATACTTGGGTCTCATCGGTTTTAAGTTTTCGATTCCTTTGAAAAATCTCCTTATTCGAAAATCCGACCCCACTTCCGGCGAAATGATCAAGGCTAAAGCGGATCTTGTACTGTTCAACGTGCCGTACGAGGCTCCTGTTGAAAACAACTCACTAAGGAAATCCAAAAGAACCGGGACATCAAACTCAAAAGGGGGGAAATTTCGGCGTTTGCAGAATAAC
Organism: Diaperis boleti; assembly: GCA_963583935.1. Lineage (NCBI taxonomy): Eukaryota > Metazoa > Arthropoda > Insecta > Coleoptera > Tenebrionidae > Diaperis > Diaperis boleti. The sequence continues at coordinate 41,521,092 of OY757242.1, read as the reverse complement.
CACCATTGCTTTAGTTTCGAAGCATATTGTTTGTGAGTGGAGTTTGAGATGGATGCTAACATAATGTTCACAGACGTTAACGGTAGGCCTTTCTTTAGGAACGCTTCCCGGATAACTTCCCTGCCGCCAGGGAAAGCTGATCCCAAAGAGGATGTGGGTCCCTGTTTGGAGAAAACAATAAGTATTTTGAGCTGGAGAAGTAAATGGGATTTCCGATTAACAAGGAAGTGAACAGAGGGTACCAAGGCTGTGTGGGCCAGTGAGGCACGACTAAGATGCCGGTCGCTTCATCGTTAATGATCTTTCTGAGAGCGCGTAAGATTATTGAAAATGGAGGAAACGCGTAAAAATAGTACGGTTTCCAGTTGATAGTAAAGGCATCGATAGTAAACGCTTCTGGGTCTCTTGCCCAGGAAACAAATTTGGGGCATTTTGCATTAATTCTGTCTGCAAATAAATCAATATCAGGAGGGTCAAAACGGTTTACTATTTCCTGGAACGCATAATTTGCAAGCTCCCATTCCGTTTGAGTTCTGAGCCTACGTGATTCAAGGTCTGCCTTCCAATTTTGTGAGGATTCGATGTAGGACGCAAAGACCCAGATATTTCTATTTTCACAGAACTGCCAAATTGATCGAGCGATTTGGTTTAGATGTCGATATCTGGTACCTCCCATACGATTGATATAAGCGATCGCTGTTGTATTGTCGATTCGTAGGAGAATATCACAATCGTGTAGATCCGCCGCAAAGCAGCGCAGACCAAAGTAGCAGCCTTGAGCTCTAGTTCGTTTATGTGACTTTTGGTCTCGTCGGCCGACCAAAACCCATGGGTTCGTTGCTCTTTACATACTGCTCCTCAACCTGATTGTGACGCATCCGAGTAGATTGAAGTTTTGAATTCCAGAAACTTAATAAAATTAAATGCGTTTGTAATTTTTGACCTCCACCAGTCGAGATCTGTTTTTATTCCTAAGGAGATGGAAATTTGTTTCTCGTAGTTGTTCTGACTTTGATGCAGCGCTAAAGTTTTTTCTCTTTCCATGACTTTGTGTAAACCCAGCTATAACGGATAGCTGGGGCTGCAGACGTTAGGGTACCTAACAAGTGAGCAAACTCACGAATCTTACAGTTGTTTTTAAGAGTAATTTTGTCCAATAACGCTGTAATCGATGTCCTTTTTTCCTGTGGTAAGGAAATAGTCATACGCACAGAATCATAGACAAAGCCTAAATATTTACACTCTTGGGAAGGTGTCAAAAGACTTTTTTCGTAATTGATTACAAATCCTAAACTTTCTAATACAAAGATGGTGCGTGTGACATTGGCTCGACATTGGGAGTAACTATTTCCGATTAATAAAATGTCGTCTAGGTAAATAACTGACAACCAGCCTTCCGACCTGAGAAGAGACATCACAGGTTTCATGAGTTTTGTAAAAACACACGGTGCAATATTTAGACCAAATGGCAGACACGTGTATTCGTAGAGCTGTCCATCAAAGTAGAATCTTAAAAGTTTTTGAGATTTCTCATGAATGGGAATCAAATAATAAGCTTCTCTAAGATCTAATGTAGCCATAAAACAATGTTTGTTAAGCATACGAAGAATCGTCTTCCGATCTTCCATTTTGAAGTGCTCTGTGGGAATAAATTGGTTTAGGCTTTTTAAATTAAGAATAAACCGTGAAGAGCCGTCAGCTTTTGAGATAAGAAATATGGGAGAAATGTATTGGCCAGAGGTAGGTGAACAACGTCGTATAGCTCCAATCTCTAAGAGATGAGATAACTGAGTGCGTAAGTCGCTAGATTCTGCTAGGGACCATTTTCGCTCCGAAGGAGGCAGGGTTTGAAAAACGTCCTTGTTAAAGGGAATTTTTAGCCCATCTACGTAAGACAGAATAGTTCTGTCATTCGTAATGTCCTTCCATACCTGGCTAAAGAGAGACAGTCTCCCTCCATGCTTAACTCTGCTTAGTGCCGTCTGTCGCCCTGTCCGTTGAACGACCTGTTCGTTGATTGGGTTTTCTTGCGGTTGAATCCGAATGATCGATCGGGGAATGCCCGTCGGTTGGTTCGACTTGTCAGCATCCGTTTGGTTCGATCCCTCGATGCCTGTGTAGGTCGCCCGTTCCGTTGGGACCGGTGGAACGGGCGATCGGCGTTTCCCGATGCAGTTGGTCTTGGCCTCGTAGTCGGTTTAAGTTCGAAAGACGATTTTTCCAATGTTTTGGCTGTGGACAGCCTCTCTGTCAAATTAGTTCCGAATAGCCATTCATCGATTGGAGCATCCTGCAGCGTTGATCGGAATTTCGCGTTGAGGCTTCCTTTGAGTAAGGTCTTCCGTAGCAAGGATTCCTCGTGAAAGATGTCACTCAGCAGTTTGCCGGAATCATTTAAGGCTTCAATGAGTGCTTTATTCGTTTCTGTGGGTTCCTGCTCTAAAATGACAGACAAGGCTTGGCCAACGGCCGATAGACAAGCACCTAATTTTTGTTGTTTGTCGCAGAGTCTACGGTCTCTGCTAAGACACGGTTCGGTAACAGAAATTTTAATCTCCGCGTTTACCATAGGAGGTTTTGTCGCTTGACAGTTTGCCCGCAACGGGTATTTTGCAATCAACTCCTTGCTGAGGTTTACATCTAGACCCCCGACCAGTATTCCCTCCCAAGTCTTGGCAACAGTGCTATGGATTGGGTCCCCGATTAATTGGTCCGGCGGTGGAGAAGCGCCGAGAAGCGATAGAATTTCAGGGTTCAGTTCCACTTCTCTATGTGGGAGAGCTTCAGACACTGGATCTAAATACGGGGAATTTTTGTTTAAGTAAGTTACGTGACATAGCACAAAAGAATTAACATGGTCTCAGCAATGCCTTTATGTTGATCGTGCAATGAACGGCTGTCTTTCAACGTTTGGAGGACAGACTGGTGGATAAAAAAAATTTGCCACGAAATGCAGCAACATGACATATCCATGCATGACGGGTGTTAGGAAATATAACTTCTGTGCACACTGCAACCCGGATACCCCCGAACATAGCGGGTGGTATGAAACTTAACCCCTATGAATGCTGCAACCCGCGCACACCCGAACATAGCGGGTGGTAGGAAATTTAATTCCTGTGAACTCTGCAACCCGCATACCCCAGAACATAGCGGGTGGTATCGGCTTTTCTATTAAACTGAAATATTCACCATTGGATGCTCCTTCCAGTCCGTCCCCTTCGAGGGCTTGCCTTCCTACATAGAGGATATTCAAAGCCCGAGACTCCGTACGAGGACATAGCCCCGTGCCGCTGGACCTGCATAGAAATCCAGCAGCGCGCCATTTGTGGACTGCCATTTGTGAGAAAACCTGCATAGAGGTTATATGCTCACGAGCCCTACATAGAGGGATTGCTGGACACATAGGTCTAAGGCGCTACCTTGTTCAGCCGGGGCAGGTGGTGGAGAGAGATGTAAAACTGCACTGTCCGCCCGAGGCGATCTCGATCTGCGACGAGAAGAGGAGCGGGAATCTCGACGACGACGACGTTTCTTGGCCTTCCTGATGCGTTTCTCAAGCTTCTTGACACGATGAATAAGCTGCGAATAACTGGTGGTACTTTCGTCTGACGAGGAAACCATTTTGTTTGTGCGACGCGATGTTTACAGCTAGCAGGAAGAAAGAACAATGACGCACGTAACGGACGAGAGCACATGCGCGCCTCACCACCGCCACAATTTTTCCCACACTTTAAAAATCGTGGCTACAGTTACCGGAGAAAGGGCGTACTACAATTGATCATGGAGGACGAAGGACGAAATATAATTATTGTCTTAGTAACACACATTTTTATAAGTTTATTCAAGAGTCTCTAGTGCAAGGCTTTCTCGTCAATATTCAAAAACCACGAAGGTTTTTTCAATGATTTTTTTCACCAGATCTCTGGTTGAGTACTTCTTTGTCAAATCGAATTGATGTGTGGACCTTTTGTACAATCTGTTTCAGTCTTTTCAATTTATTGGTGTGTGGAATAAGCTTTATCAAGTAGCTTTGGCGTTCATCTTTGGCAATCATTATTTCTTCTGGCAATTTACAGGTACCATCGCGAGCACAATATACTGCGACAACGTGATCCTATAGACAAAAATTCACATAACACATCTATGAATCAGACATTTTTGACTTATATCGTGCGTTCAACAAAAAACGACGTCAAGTCGGCCATGGATGTGACATGTGAGATTTTTAGATTGGAGAGATTTTTATGGTGGAGCCTCATCTACGCGGTCAGACACTGAAGGCAAGCCCCCATGCCCCCCCTGCCTTCACTACCCTGATGTGTGAGGGGTCTTTGCCGACGTCAGGCGGTTTATGATGTGTCGCGAGCTGGTCCTCGGCGAGAAGCGTTTGGTCAGCACAACGAGGGTTCCCTACTAATTCCCCACTAGCCAGAGCTTGTGAAGGCTCCTGCCGTTATCCTATCCGCATTTCATCATGTCACTGTTTACCTGTAATCAGCATTGCATGCGTGTGATCTAAATGCAGACATGACTTGAAGATTCCAACGCTTACTTCGTCGTCGATTTTTGTTGAACGCACGTTAGATCCTGTCGAACAAATTAATCAGCTCAACATACTGTGAACGCGTAATATGGTAGACCCTTCCAAAATTCAGATAATTCGCTGGTGTGAATCAGAAATATTAACGTACTTGATGCTCGACGTAATTATATAATTGCCAATTGGCAATATATTGTCAAAATATTGATAAAGATTAGATTAGATTAGATTAGGTGTTGAGGGGTGTGAGGGAATTTGCTCCCCTCACCGACACTTAGACCACACCGCGGGCCCATTGTGTCACCCCCTCGCGTCCCTCATTCCTGTCTCTCATCCAGCCATCCGACGTTGTCGAAAAAAGCTAGGATGGTTTCAGGCGAGGTACACCTCAAGTTGGCCCAGCTGGGCCATGTCTCCCCCAGTATGGACTTTCTGGTCGAGGCGAGAGCCGGACATTCCCGTAGGATATGTTCGAGAGTCTCGTCCTCCTCTAAACACCCCCTGCACGTTGGGTCGTTGACCACCCCCATCACGTGGAGGTGTTTATTTAGCCTGCAGTGACCGGTCCAGATGCCCACCAGAAGGCGGAGTCTGTCCCTCGACAAACGCAGACAAGACTTGGCTCTTTTAAAGCAAGGATTTTTGATAAAAATCTTGCTTTGTCTGCAGCCTGTTGTCGTTTCCCATCTAGCACAGTGTCTAGAATGGGTGTCAGTTTTGATCAGGTTTGAGAGGTAGCGATTGGCCGGTCGGATGAGCGGTTCGGTTCCATCCGGTGTTCCCGTTGCACCCTGTCGAGCCAGCTCGTCGGCCCTCTCATTCCCCTCATTACCGTTATGTCCTCGAACCCATCTTAGCTCAACGACATTGTTTAGTGCTATTCTCGACAGTGCCAGATGGCAGTCATGTACCACTTGAGAGGTAATCCTGCCACTGGCCAGAGCCCGCAGAGCTGCTCGACTGTCGCTGAAGAAGCACATCGTTTTTTCACTGACATTGCGCCCAGTGATTTCTGTGGCACCCCTAAGAATGGCCGCGATCTCCGTCTGGAAAATACTGGCACATTCCCCTAGGGTTGCGCTGAGATTGCAGTTCATTTCGGGGATGTGAACTCCCGCTCCAGAGCCTGCTTTCGTTTTTGATCCATCCGTGAAGATTGAAATCTCAAACTTCGGATGTTCTTCTGTATCCATATGCACTGCATAGGATTTTTCGAAAGCATATTGAGGACAGATACGGTCCGATCCCGCACCCAAGAGAGGTATTCTGTGGAGTCCCTCGCTCAAGATGCGGGCGTGCCCGCGTTCTGATTTCCCAGCTTTCCAAAGGTTACCTTCCCGCAGCCTACGAGCGGAGGCAAGTGCCATGCCCTCCACGAAGAGATCGATGGGAGGCAGACACAGGATAGCCTCCAGAGCTGCGGTCGGGGTGGTTCTCATGGCGCCCGTCACAGCGACACATGCCATCCGTTGGATGCGTCCGAGACGTGTCATCGTTGTTTTTTGTCTGACTCTTTGCCACCAGACAATTGCTCCGTAGCTCAGCATCGGTCTGATGACGGCCGTGTAGAGCCAGATGGTAATCCTGGGTGTTAAGCCCCAGGACCTTCCCACCGCTCTCCTACACTGCCACAGGGCGACGCTGGCTTTGTCTATTTTGCTCTCCAGGTGCTTTTTCCAAGACAGCTTATGATCCAACATAACGCCCAGGTACTTCACATCCTGCGAGAGTTTCAGCTTGACGCCGTTAAGGGAGGGCAGCCTTAGCTGTCCCATCTTCCTTCTGTTCCTGAAGAGGACTAGCTCTGTCTTTTGTGGATTCACAGCCAGAGCCTCCTTCTTACACCATTTTTGTACCAGGCAGAGTGCTGTCTGCATAAGGTCGCATAGTACATTTTCGTACTTACCAGTAAGCAGTATGACCAGGTCATCTGCGTATCCGATAGTGTAGAATCCCGCCTCGTTGAGTGTGCATAGAAGGTCGTCCACTACTATGTCCCATAGCAATGGGGAGAGAACTCCCCCCTGAGGACAGCCCTTCTTAACCACTCCTCGAGTAGTTGCGTCGGCTACACTAATCTGTACGGTTCTGCAGTCCAGCACCCGCTGAATCCAGTCACGTACTGTTCCTGAGACATCGCGGTTCTGAAGTGCTCGCCCGACGCTATCGAAGGTGGTCTTGTCAAAAGCCCCCTCGATGTCGATGAATACTCCTAAGGAGTATAGTTTATGCTCCAGGGCTCCCTCAATCCGCCCCACCACCTCGTGTAGAGCGGACTCGGTCGATTTCCCTGGAACATATGCATGTTGGTTGGGGTGTAATGGTTTGGCCCTTAGCACCCCATCCCTTATTTGGTAGTCGCATAGTCTCTCCAAGGTTTTTAACAATAACGATGTGAGACTTATGGGACGGAAAGATTTCGCGAGAGAATAATCTCCTCGCCCTGGTTTGGGGATAAAGACAACTCTCACCTCCCTCCACATTTCCGGTACGTATGCGAGTGCAATACATGCCCGAAAAATTATCACGAGGTTGTCCAGAATCTCCGAAAGTCCCCACTGTAGCAGGGCCGGGAAGATTCCGTCCACGCCCGGTGACTTGAAGGGTTTGAAAGCTCTTATAGCCCATTCTACGCTAGTATGGTTCACAATCCGCGCAGCCTCAGCCCAGTCCTCCAGGGAGGGGGCTTTCGGACAGCTTTGGATCGGATTCACATCCGTTGTGACCACACAGCCCGGAAAATGTGTAGCCATCAGTACCTTGGCTGTTTCATCGGCAGAGTCCGTGTATGTGCCGTCCTCTTTCTTCAAGCTACCTACTTGCTGTCCCGGATCCTTTGACAGGATTTTCATCAGCCGGGCAGCGGTGGTGGTACATTCGAGGTCCCCACAGAATTTTCTCCATGATGACCTCTGCTTAGAACGAACGTCTTTTTTGTATTGCCATGTGGTGTTGTGGCCCTGGCGGGTGCCCGATCTCAGCGGACAAGCTTGCTCATAAGACGTCATCAGAGACCTAGTGAGGTCAGTGACTGCCCTCTCCAGTTCTCCGATCGTCTTAAGATCATTAGAGATATCGAGCCGACCTCTGACATTTGACAGGTTTTCTAGAAATAGATCCCTGTCAGTTTGTTTTGGGTTCCTGTACGGCTTCGGTAACATCTCTTTTGCTTCTAACAAAAACGTTATCCATCTATGGTCTGACATGGTCACATGCGATGATACTTGCCAGTCCCTTACATGTTTGGAAATCTCTTGTGTCGCGAGAGTGATGTCTATCACAGTCTGACACCTCGAGGTGATAAACGTAGGTTCGCTCCCTCGATTGAGTATTTCTAACTTTGTGCTCGTAAGATATTCGAGCAGTGCTGTTCCTCTGCTGTTGCAATCACCGCTCCCCCATACGATGTGGTGTGCGTTGGCGTCGCATCCAGCAATGAGTTGTTTTCCTTCCCTTTCGCAATGTCGAACCAGGTCCGCCAGCTCCTTCGAAGGGGGTGGCTCCCTGGAGTCGCCGGGGAGGTATACTGAGGCAAGGACTACCTTTATTACATTCCCTCCAAAGTCCAGGTTGACCTGCACGGCCGTGATGTCCCGGTTGCAGTAGCCCGTCAGTTGGAAGGCGTCTTGTTGACCTGAAACATAAACACAAGTTCTGGGTCTTTCTTTGAGGGACCCCACGTAGATGGTCTCTGTGGGTTTGTCGCCCATGCCACAGACCCGGTTGCCTACGCACCACGGTTCTTGTAGCAGGGCTATTGTTATCTGCTTTGCTGTCAGGTGACGACTTAGGGTGACAGCCGCCTCCCGACAGCGGTGCAGGTTTGCTTGGATTAGTGTGGATCCTTTGGCCATTAGACCGGATCCACACTATCTGTAGGATCGTGGAGTTCACTTGACGTGTCCTCGACGTCCGTATTTTGGGTAGGGGTTATGATCCCCTCCCTAGGTTCTAGGATCCTAGAGGATTCATCGGCAGAGCTTACCTCCATCGTCGTCGGTGCTGGTTCCACCGGCGGCGTTGGAGCCTGTTGCGTCTGCTGGGCCTCCTCTTGGGTCCTAACAATCTTTAGCGTGAGTCGTCCTAACATCTAGTCGACTCTATCGCTCTTAGTTGCCAGGATGTTTCTTTCTCCAGACATGAGTCCGAAAACTAGAAGTTTACCCAATGGTTCTTCCCGTTCGGCCTCATGGAAGAGGATCCATCCTGGTACATTTGCCCATTTATTTTGGATGTCCAGTCGTTTAAGGACGTCCTCAGTGGACACCGGTTGACCCGGAATCCACAGAGTCGCCTTGCACAGCCTGGGCAGCTCCTCAACGGGTATAATTGTAAGCTGAGCTCCCTCCCAAAGATCTCGGAGGTTCGCTACAGCTTGCTGTAGCCAATTACGGGTATGCATGTCTCTGCAGGTTATCCTAAGGACACCGCCTGCAAAGATGCACCCGTCAAAGGCGGGGATCGGGTCTTCTGGTCCTAACCCATAAAGGGTCTCGACGAAAAGTCCCTCGATTTTTTCCCGCACAATTCGTGCCTTACTCTCTTCGAGCTGGCACCGAGGATCTTTCCGGTCGATGACCGCCATGCGAAGGTGGCTGGTGGTCATCTCCCGGTAGCTAGCGTCGCCCGTGGTCCTTGCGGGTCCGGGTCTCGGCTGTTGCTGTTGGCTCCCAGGTGCTTGTCGCCGCCCCTGCGTGGCCTGTCTTCGTTGCGGCTGCCGCTGGAGTTGTTGCCGCTGTTGTGCAAGCGGCTGCCGCTGTTGTTGTGGACGCTGGCCTTCGACCCTCCTAGCCCGCTTTCCGTGATTTTTCGCCGGGCTGGAGCCGTCGGAGCGCAATCGCTTGCCAGTCGCCACTGCTCCTTGCGACGTAGTCGCCACACCGGACGTCGACGGTCCTGCTCCACCCGAAGGTGTCGTCTGTCCCGTGAGACGTCCGGCTGCTCCTACGTCAGCTCTTACGTTTGCTGCAGGGAGGGCGCCTTCACGCCGCTGCCTCTGCAGCTTTCTTCTTTGAGCTCCGGAGAGCTTTTTTCTGAGATCTTGCGATCCCTGGTCTTCTTGGGGATGAGGTTCCATACTGCGAGTTTTATCTTCATCTCCCAAGCTCCCCACCCGCCACGGAGCCCCATATGGGGACGTCGAAATTCGAACGCCAGGGCTACTTGAGAAATATAGCCCCCAGGAGGTTGTTGCACACAGCCTATGCGGTCTGCCGAAGCCGCCCACGCAGTTGCATGCCCCAATGCTCCCCAAGGGCTCACCCTGCCGGCCCTCTGACGGGACGACACAGCCGATTGATCGAGGTGGGTTAGTCTCGACCGCCCGTCTAGGGTGAAATCCGGGCCAAAGTGGCGTGTTGCCCTCCCAAGGCCGTAGCCAAGATCAGGCTCAACCACCAGGATCCCTTCATCCACCCGCACGGGTCGCCACGCACGGCACAAACACGTGGGTGACTGTTTATGCACCTGCAACACCAGTCACCATGTTGCAAGGGGAAGTTTTTATAGTGGTACTTCATCCACGCGGCACAGTCACTTAAGACCAACCCCCGTGCCCCCTGTCGGCAGACAGGCGGTTTACGGTATGCGTCACGAGCTGGTCCGCGGCGAAGGGCTTTCGTTCAGCACAGCGGGGGGTTTAGACCCCGGTCTTCCCTACTAACCCCCCACTAGGCAGAGTCAGAGACTCTCGCCATTCTCCTATCCGCCACCTGGAGACGCGCCTGGTAGGTAGCTCAAGCCCCAGGTTGATAAAGATTAGCTATCACTTTTGAATATTTAGCCAAATCGTCAAAAGAACAAATGTGGGGCGAGTCAAATTTCTATTAGGTTTCTATTCTAGTCAACCGCTCATATCATTATAGGTATGCGTTGGATGCATCTTCTCAATAGACAACTTATGCAAAATGTGTGTAAAAGTAAATCATCATGCGACATTGCAGAACGATCATTTACATATTTACTCAAGTTACCTACCACGATTTTATTTTATTCTGATCAATACTCTAGATTGATGAAGAGAGTGGTGTGATGACTGGTACCAGGTACCTACTTCATTATTTTTTAGCTTTTAGTACATTATTACATTATTACTTTTATGTTACATTATTAAAAATGTTTTTTACTTATTTTACTTTCAAATTTTTAGTTTTTCTAAAGTGTACTGTGATCTATAAGCCGTTTTTTTTTAAACCACCACCTGTTGATTTATGTTGGTTAAAGCAAAAAAAAAAAATAATTTGAATTTCACGCGGGATAGTTGGTATTTGAGAATTGTCAATGCGACTGCGTTGGTTGTCACGCACGTCGGTTGAAAAACAAGAAATCTGCTAAATTCAAAACTAAAAACTTCTTTAGTCAACTGTGCCGCAGAATTTGAAGAACTTTCCCCGTCTTTATCAAAGACGAGACATCAAGACTGTCGCTTGTTTTTGGTATTTTTTAGAAGTACAAGTCACAATCAATAAGAATATTTTAGATATCGAGATCAAAAATGGGATGGGATGGGCAAAAAGAACTCGCTCGATGCCTTTTGGAATTTCAGTGATTTGGTCAGAATCTACAAAGCATTCATCATATTACAGTAAAACGATTTGTATCTAAGTTATTACAATTTCAATTGTATCTAACCAAGTCTTGTTTCTAATGTTTTCAGGTTACACACAAAAAGTGGATTTTTGTTGACCAGTGATTATTAATCTGCAATTACCTTTTACGTTAATATTCTGTTTGTTTTACATACTTTGTTTCGATTTGTCAAACAAGATATCTTTTTATGTAGTTTTGCCTCTTGATCTTTACTCTTAATCTTTGGCTTTTCTGAATTGTTAGATCGTTTTAGTATCCGCTGCTTTTAAATAACAAATGGTAAGTACAATTTGGGATCTTCATGTTGGCGATAGCTCTCACGGAAAGTAACTGCAAGCATGTGTTACAACCAAATGTTACACAAAACGATTCAAATCTTAATACTACCGTACCGCCACCATGTGTTTTGGAAAATGTCACAAATCACGATCTGTCACGAACATAAGCTCGTTTCATTTCTCACTAGAAAAACACCCTAGCTGTGTTGCCGATGTGATTTTTCAAAATGAGTGCGACGTTGGTGGTTTTAAAAAAAAACGGACTTTATTTGTCGAACACATATTGAGGGGATTGAAAACAAAAAAAAAGTAATCCGCCATTTTGTGGTGGCCTCCATCTTGTATTTGGAATTTATTCATGGTGTACTGTATTCTACTAGTTAAGCCCTTTTATTTGATACCCATATTGAAGGGATTGAAAAAGTATATGTAATCCTCCATTTTGTGGTGGCGGCCATCTTGGATTTTGAATTTTTTTATGATGTATTGTATACTTGACTATCCTTTCATTTGATACCCATATTGAAAACTTTTATGTTTTGAAGGGTGGTTCGAAGAAAATAAGAACTACTCTTAACTTAACACTGTATAGGGACCTATTCTGTAACGAACCTGTTTATTTTAAACAGCCTGTTAAAAATAAACAGTACGATTTTCTCAAATAGCTATTCTGTATGCGTCGGTCTGCGCAGAATCTGTTAAAAAATTAACAGGTGGTGTTTATTGTGGCTGTTTATTCGGAAATTTTAAACGGTACTACTTGACATGCCTTTAAAATACGTTTAAAATATAAAATGAGAGCTGTGCACTCATTTATTGTAGTGGAAACTGAAAATGAAGATGCAGAAAGATGACATTATGCGGTTCTTAGTAAACATTTCCATTTAAAAAAAAATTAGCAATGTTTCTGCACTTTTAAGTGTCCGGTCAATTATTATTTAACCTAAATAAGTAATAATAATAAATAAAAATAAGTAATATTGTAAAATTATCAGGAGAATGAACTAATAAAGTCTGTTATAAGGTTATATTCATATAATGTTTCGGTCATCAATTTAGACCTTTTTCAAGGCATCTACAGGGTGGAAAGTTTAACTGGAATAAATTCAATATCTTCACTGCAATTGATTTTGCAAAAAATTCCTGAAACACGTCGATTTTTGTTTTTAAATTGCCACTTTTTGGCCTGATCAGCTTTCTTTTGTTTTTACTCAGGGTGCTGTAACCACCCTTAAGTTGTTTTTTTTTTTCAAATGGGAAGATATGTCAACAGACACATCATTGGAAACCTTATAAAAAAAGCAATACAACGATGTGTTTTGTTTCATGTATTTCTATCTCATCTGAGAATAAGACCCTAAAAACTGTTTTTTGGATGCTTCAGTGTGTTATTATCTCATCGTCTTTTCTAATAAATTTAATTTTCTTTGGAAACTTTGTTAGTTTTCATCATTTATTTGATGAATAAGTAGTGATAGTTAATAAGAATAATGCACTATTTAGATTTAGATTTAGATTTAGATTTTAGATTTAGATTTATTTGTGCCAATGTATGTATGTCTAATGTATTTTACACAGGTCAAAATGCACCTATAGGTATAATTACTAATATTAGTTAGAGAATTAAATAATATAAACTAAATACTCAAAAAAGGGAAAAAAACAACTAAATAACAATCAACTCAAAAATTGTCATAAAAAACAAGTATGTTATTGGAGAAATAATTAGATAAGTACCACTAATGAGAAAATAGAAATAACTAAACCAAATTAATTATAGAACACTATAACTCATCCCAATCTCTAGAGTTGAAAAATTCGTCTAAGGAATAGAATGCTTTCTGCAATAAAAATTGCTTCAGCCTAATCAATAATGTTTGATAGCAGGAGGAATCTTATTAAATAGTTTGATACAATAATAATGTGTACCATCTCTAGTTTTAGCTAGTCTTAAAGGTTTGAAAGCTAGATCTTCCGTACGTGTATTATAACTGTGTGAACTATTTAACCTAGGATATGAGAGAAAATTTTTCACCACATGTTCTAAACACTTATAAATAAATATACAGGGAAAAGTTAAGATGGAGTGTTTAATAAAATATTCTTTGCAATCGTCCCTATACTGCAGATTCATAACTACCCTGATTGCCCTCCGCTGTAATTTGAAAACATGGTGTCGAGACGATGAATGGCCCCACAATAAAACGCCGTATTCTAAATAAGAATGAATCAATGCATAGTATGCCATTTTCAAACACCGAGTTGATATGCTGTTAGCCATCATTCGCAAAAGGAATATGTTTTTAGCTATTTTATTACAAATATATTCCCCATGAATATTCCAATTTAATTGTGCGTCAATATATAAACCTAAAAACCTTGTGGAGTCACAAACTGTGTCTAAAAGTGGAATATTTTTTAGGGTAAAAAGAACAGTTACTGTTTTATCTTTATTTAAAACAAGTTTATTAGCACAAAACCAATTTCCCACAATACGCAACAGTCTATCCTTTTCTGAGTCAATATGCCTTACTGACAATATCCGGCTATTCACTGTTGTATCATCTGCATATAAGGTGACATCTGCATCAGTTATTTGGCTAGGTAGGTCATTTACATAAATTAAAAAAAGCAATGGACCAAGTATGGAGCCTTGCGGTACACCATACTTAATTTTGACGTCTCTCGATAAGGCATGATTCACTCGAACACACTGAGTTCTATGAGATAAGTACGATACAATTATTTTGGTTGCTGAGGAATGAAAGTTGTAAAAGAAAAGTTTTCTTATCAATATATCATGCGATATTGAATCAAAAGCTTTACTTAAATCTAAAAAGTTTGCTAGATATAATTCCTTGCTTTCGTAACAATCATAAACATGAGATAACAAATTCAAGACTGCAGACGAAGTTGAACGATTTTGTCGAAATCCATACTGCTTATCTGATAAAATATTATTCCTTTCTAAAAAAAACATGATTTGAGACAAAAGCAATTTTTCAAATATTTTTGAGAGTATCGGTAAAAGCAAAATCGGTCTATAATTACTCATATCATTGCAGTTTCCTTTTTTATGAAATGCACTATTGCAACAGAAAAACTTAAAATTTAAATTTCTTTAGAATGCATTTAGTTACACCACAAAACCCGATAATCTTGAAGATTTGCAACAAGGTATTACCAATGAAATTAAGCAAATCACTTCACACATGTTGTAATATGTAAGAAATGAGCTTTATTATCGTCTTGCATTTTGTCAAGAAAAACTTGGTGAACATATTGAACATCTGTTACATTAAAAAAAACATTATATTTACCTAAAACTAGATTTTTTTAATTCAAGTCCTACAATTTTCAAACAGTAAACCTACCAAAAATGAAATAGATTAAAGTTGTTTTTATTTATTTCTTCTTCCATTATTAGCTGGAAAAGTAAAAAAAAAACGTTGTACTCCTTTTTTTATAAGTTTTCCAATGATGTATCGGTTGAAATATCTTCCCATTTGAAAAAAAAAACTTAAGGGTTGTTACGGCCCCATGAGTAAAAACAAAAGAAAGCTGATCAGGCAAAAAGTGGCGATTTAAAAACAAAAATCGACGTGTTTCAAGAATTTTTCTCAAAATCAATTGCAGTGAAGATACTGAATTTATTCCAGTTAAACTTTCTACCCTGTATAAATCATAACAATATCTTATCTGTACTACATATTAAAATTGGACTTAGTTAATTTATATATTCACATATTAATTTAACACATTAAAATAAATCAGTACTTGCATTACACTGCACTATGTTTTTTACAATAAAAGTATGTTAACAATTTCTTAAAATAATATTACAATACAAAAATTAAAGATATAGGTAATTATTTAATTAATTACAATTTCACTAATCAATAAATTGTAATAATTTTCCTTCCACTGCTGTTACTTCTTTGCACTTCCCAGGTCCTCTTCGGCTTTTATTTACGTCAGACTTCAATATTCTAACCTTTCATCTTACATTGTTTTTGACATCATATATTAAAACACCTGGAACCGTTATAGCATAATTTATGATTTTGTTAAAGAGTTGATACATACATTTGTCCACTCGTTCGTGCTTCTTGATAATAATTTTCAATTCTTCGTCTGTTCATGTGGTCCTTTTGGCATGTTTTTCTTCTGAAGGTGGTTCCACTAGTAAATCTATTTGTTTCTGCATTATCTGTTTTTTCACATTTTCAAAATCACAAACTTATTAATTAACTCAGCTCGAACATGTACTTCAACCACTTCACGTCAAGAGTAAATTAAAAATGCTGCGTGCGAATGCATCTCGAATTCAGACATTTCACTCTGATTAAAATGCCCACAGCGGGCCTCTACACGAAATTCTAGACCTTCCAAGCTCTCCCCGCATACTTCTGGATGTAGAAAAACCCATTTACGCAGAGCTCTCTTCACGTTTGCGTTACGTCTTATGCGTTACTTTAACAGGCCTGTTAAAAAAAGTAGTTTTAACAGCCCTGTTTAAAATTTAACAGTACTGTTAAAAATAGTGCTTCAAGAATAGGTCATGGTGTTTATTGAATTAACAGGGCTGTTAAAAGTAAAAAATAAACGTACTGTTTAAATTAACAGGTTTCTTACAGAATAGGTCCCTTATTGAAAGAAACGAAGAAAATTTAAGTTAAGCTTGTTAAGTAAGAGAGCTAAACGTTACTTAGTTAGATTGTCTTATATTGAGAGCTAAAAATGAACTGATTACAATTTTGGGGTGCTGGTACCTCACCCATCTCCCGGTACACATTAGGGTGGGGGTTGCAAGTACAAACGTGAACAAAAACAAAATCAAATAAAAAGAGGCAATTCAATAATAATAAAATAAAAGGTATCGAAGGAAGATTGTAATGTAAGAAATAAGGTGACTTTACCAAGAAATAATGCGCATAGGACTGCTATGTTAAAAAAGAAACAGAACCAGAAAGGGTGCTGCGTCACTATGGAGTTCGCAACTCCTGTTTGGATGTTGTGCGGTTGCCTCTGTCCACTGGACCAGTAGGGAATTCACGCACAACTGAGGTGTGGATCTCGGATTTGTGGTCGATGTCTTGCTCAGACTCGTCCGGAAAGACGGTTTTCGGTGATGGTACTATTTACAGGTGTTCCTGGAAATTGTTGAATAGATATCTACTAATTCTCGGTGGAGGCGATTTCATTCAGTTCCGGGGCCTATGGAGGGGCGTCTCCAAGTTGTGTCTTGTCAAGTATGGTTGTGGTCGCTGCTGGTGGTAGGCTTCATGTTGTTGGTACTCAGCCGGGATGATAGAAGGAAAGACTTCTGTCTGCGATGAAATTCTTTTGGACCTCTTGTTCTGCCTTTTCCTCCACTTTCTGCGGTTGCCGCAGCGGACCTGTGGCTCGGCCACCATGGCATGGCAGTATTCTTGCGGACTTTTGTTACTGCTTCGGTGGAGGTGCCGGTCGAGAACCTTTTCGTTCGGAGATACATCCTCCTTGTAGAGTACGTCGGACTTGGTTCATGGCAGCGGGTGTAGACGGGACGAGTGGAGGTTGTGTAGCATACCTCGCGGCGTGTCTCTGAGCTCCACCCATCCATCAACTCCATCTCGCACATAGCGACTCGACCCACGGTTCTTTGTAGTCGTTTTTGCCCTCATACGCCTTCCTTAGCGGCCCAGGCGTATTGGATGTGGTTTTGGCCCTTCAGGTGTCGCCTCAACCTCCCCGGGACTTTGTCTATGAATTCCTGAAGAATACATTATCACATTGTCCGCCATCTGTTGAAGTCGCTATTTCCGCGTGATGGTGAAGCCTCAGCTATCTTGCTGACCCACCCCGGGCGCCGTGTGCTGTAGGGTCACGGTTTCCTCCAGTTTGTTACTGCGGCGTGAGTGCCTCGCAATTAGTATACACTAAATTAGCCTAATCACTCGCGGTCGCATGCTTAAAAGACAGCGACAAGCGCGAGAACGGGCGTGGTGGGGGAAAGTATAAAGGCAGACCGCGACTGGCTGGCTTTACTCTCCGACCGGCAATGGAAAAGCTCATTTGAAATGTTACTAAATGAGAAAATTCTACAAGAGGAGGAAGTTCAAGACAGATGTTGGCAGTTGGAGAACAATTGCAGAAACACCTGGCTGAGTTAATGAAGTAAATGTAGGAAGAAAGAAATATACCTGAAAACTGGATACAAATTTTACAAAAAATACAATACAAATAAGAAACTATTCGCTAAAACAATAAGGAGTAGTGGTCGTGGCGTACTAAGAAGCGTAATCCGTGATTGCAGAAACACCGCGGGTTGGGTTCCTGCGAAAGCAGGAAAAAGACCCCACTACAACTTTGCGGAATGATGGCCCAAGAATGCTATGGGTGTAGTCGTTTGTAACGCATAACTTAGAAAAAGCCAGAGCGGCCTATACTGGCAACGACGTCTATGAAGGTGCAACCTTGGATTTACCAATTATTACATGTGGTAAAAACCCTAAAAACTTTATCATCCAAACTATGGGACGTTCAATCATAAATAACATTCTTCCTGTCATTGTGAATAATGGAGAATCAAATTTTTCGGATATGGAATCCCACTCTTTCGGTATTTATTCTCACACGGTAATTTCCATGTGGTTTTAATTATTTTTAACACATCAACGTTGTTACTTTATTTGTCCCTTATTTTGTACATATTTGTTTCCCAATGGAAAAGTGGCAACGTTGCAGAATCTCATATTGGGCATCTATGAGAGAGCTTTGACAGTTGTCAAATCATTGGCCATTATCGATAGCGATATAATATGATTTACAACTTACAATGCAGACAATGAATCGAAAGTCCTGAAAAACGCAAAATAAAAACCTAGTTCATCAAAAACACAAGCTTAAAAATCGATGTGACAGTGATATGACTGTTATATGTCATATAAGTTGTACTTTGTCGTTATGTCGGGGATAGGTCCATTGCACTGTACAAAGTAATCCCGACTTACACGATGTCAATTTTCAAGGTGATCGGATTTAGTTCCGTGTATTGGAATGAAAGTTACAGATTTTAAAAAGCTATTTTCTTTTTGAGGTCATTGAATGTCATTGTAAAACTGATTTGACAATCGTAGCTGCATTCTTTTAAAATTGTTAAATTACATACTTTTGAATTAAGATGAGAAAGAAACCTAAAATATGGGTGTTGTAATAGTCATTATACATAAATAATTAAGAAACTGTTGTTCCGAAACATACATCATGTAGTCTATCAGAAACAGGATTTACATATAGTTATATGGAGAATTTTGACGCTCAAGGCCTACTGAATGTATGAATCATTTATGAGGACCCTGTATATGTACTCGACTGACTTCGAATTCACATGTATTTCTCGATTCTAAATTTTTCAGCTTTATATTTTCCAACACTCGTTTTGACACTAGTGGTAAAAGAAGGATCTGATCCCTCAGTGCTGTTTTTTTTTCTAAGATGTGCTTCTTGCCGTTCCTTTCACATGGCGAAATATGAGAAGGCAGGTCAGCGTATATATTGCGCTACAAATAACTAACAATGTGTCGCAATATTGTAGATATTGTTCATTCCCTTGTGGCCCCAGACACGTGATTGACGCTCAAAGGACTCGGTAGAAATGCAGGCTTTTCCGTGCGGTCTGTAGCGCCGCCACACTATTGTTACCGACTCCACAATAACACAATATGAATCTTCCCAGATTGTGTTACAATACCGCGGGCCATTACAACGGCTTTGTTCAAAATTGCTTATTTCTTTCTTCGACTGGATATCACATACTTTTACAGATTAATTGAAAATTCCAGGAGAATCACGCGGTCTGAAAGTCGTTTGAGGTCAAGGCTGTTGTATAAAATACAATTAATTGGATTCTGAACTGTTTGATATAATTTGGGTATTTGATGTTGTTGTTTGACTTGTTTTCACACTCGTTTTATCAAATCCTCGTTAATTAGAATTTTTAATTAATAGTTCATTTCAAGAATTGTTATTAAAATCATTCTTCACTTTGAGTTTTTTTATTGTAAATTAATTATAGTAGTCAAACTTTATTTGCCCTACGGGCTTTCTGATTCCTATACATATACAAGTAAACTTAACAATTATAATAATAAAAAAACTAAATAAAATTCTCTATTTCTTCTCTCCCTTTCCGCTTCTCCCTTCTCCCTCCTCTTCCATACCTCTTTCATAGATTTAATTTCCCTTCCATCTACATTCAGTATTTCCTCTCTTTCTTTCCTCTCTCTTTGTTTCATCTCACTGCACTCGTTCCACATATGCTCAATCGTCTCTCTTTCCTCATAGCACATTCTACACATTCTTCCTCCGTCTTCTGCCCAATACCTATTTTCCCTCTCTTCATTTCCGCACCTAAACCTCGCCATCATATTTCTTACTTTCTCGCTCTCCCTCCCCAAATACTTCGGTACTTCCTCGATCATGCATCTTCCGTACTTCCCGTTGTATCTGGGTTCTCTAATTCTTTCTCTCCTCTCTTGTCTATCCGTATCCTTATCTCTTTCACTTAGTTCCACATTCATCCACACGCCTCTTTCTCTCAGTCTCTCTACTTCTTTGCTTGAATACCCATTCCTCCTGTAGTAATTCTCCCTATCATTCTCCTCTGAATTCTTCTTCTTTTCTCTCCAGCACTCCTTTAGTATCCTACATTCTTTCCTACCTTCCATCCTGTCTTCGAACTTGACCGCTCTTTTTTCCGCTTTCACTCTCAACCTATTCCTCTTGCATTCTTCTCTCACTATGTACCCTGGCGTTTTTCTCTCCACCTCTAGCACCCACCTCAGATATTTCTCTTGCACCCTCTCTATCACCTCTTGTTCTTTTCATCCCCAGACCTCTGCTCCGTACAACAACACGCTTTCAATAAGACTTTCAAACATCATCATTCTCCATACACATCACCTTGTTCGCTTTTCTTGTCAGTTCTCTAATATGTGCCTTATCTGTGGCTCTTTTATTGAACACATACCCCAAGTATTTGAATTCTTTTACTTGTTCTTCCCACCTCCAATCACTCTCTTCGTTCTTCCTCTTTCTCTTATTGAACACCAGCATTTTTGTTTTCTCTACATTCACTTCTAGTCTTTTCTTCTTCACATATTTTCCTAAACTCTTTATCATTTCCTTCACTTCTCTTTCACTCTTTGCCACCATTACCACATCATCCGCAAACGCCAGGCTCCACACTTTTTTTCTACCTACCACACACCCCCCCGCTTGTGCTCTCTCTAACATTCCGTCCATATCTGCCACATACATCGTGAACAACAAGGGACTGAGCGGGCAACCTTGCCTCACTCCCTTTGTTGTCACAAACCATTCACTTTCCCTCTCCCCTACCTTCACTTTACTTTTTGTCATCTCATATATCTCCTCCACCTTTCTTACCAGCCATTCATTTACCCCTTTCTCCCTCAGGCACTCAAACATCCTCTCTCTGTCCACCTTGTCAAAAGCCGCCTTGAAGTCTACGAATAATGCATACACCTTCCCCCCTTTCTTCTTTAACTCACTCTTCGTCAAATGGTCCAGGATGTATACATTATCCATAGTTCCCCTCCCCTCTCTAAATCCTGCTTGGCTGTCTGGTAATGCTCCCTTTTCCTCTATCTCTCTGCTCATCCTTTCATTCAGAATTGATGCATACAACTTGTACCCTGTGTTTAGGAGAGTTATCCCTCGGTAATTTTCTACTTTATTTTTCTCCCTTTTTTTTGTAAATGCGGTAAATTACCCCCTCTCTCCACCCTACCGGGAATCCTTCTCCTCTCCACACCCCATTCATTACCTCCACCAGCCTCTCTAGCACTCTTCTCGTCCCATACATCCACGACTCATTCTGTATTCTATCCCTCCCTGGTGCCTTCCCTTTCCTCAGTTTCTTCACATGCCTTTCCACCTCTTCCATTGTAATTTCTTCTCCTTCAGGTTCTACTCGGTTTCTCTTCGTCTCTATTTCCGTTATCTTTTTTTCCTTTTCTCCCTCCAGCAGCCTCATGAAGTACTCCTCCTGCTCATTCATCGTTATCTCCTCGCTCCCATTTTCTTTTTTCTTTCTCTCTCTATTAATATAGTTTCATACCTCCTTCTCTGTTCTTATTGCTTTTATCTCTTCCTCCTCTCTCTCCTTCTTCTGCCTCTTCTTCTCCCTGCATGTCTCTCTGTATCCTCTTTTCGCTTCTAAAAAGCCACTTCTGTTCCCTTTAGTCTTTCTCCACTTTCTTAGTTCTTTTATTGCTTCCTTTTTACGTTGCTTACATTCTTTGTCCCACCATTTATTCTTTCTTTTTGTTCCTCCACCTCTTACTGTTATTTCTCTTTTTGTCGCTGCTTTTTCCAATATTTCTACCAATTCTTTCTCCATTTTCCCTACTTCTTGTTCTTTAAATCTTGCTTTTTTCAGTCTTCTCTTATACTCTTCCACCCCTTGCTCGTCCCATACTTTACTTATCACCTTCCGCATTTTCTCTATTTTTTCTTCTCCTCCTCTCTTCTCTCTCCTCCTTCCTATACTTATCTCCATAGGCAGATGGTCTGATTCTACTCTTTCCCCTATTCTGAATTCTTCGACTTCTTCCCATGCTTCTTTGTTTACTATTCCGTAGTCTGTCACCGTCTCTCCTCTACCGCCTATGTAGTTCCATTCTCCTTCTTCGTCCCCTTGTTTGTTTCCATTCAGCACTTCCCATCCTTTTTCTTCTATCCATTCTATCAACTTCTTCCCTTCCGCGTTTTCTTTCTTGTCTTTGGATTTTCTTTTTCCTCCTCCTCTCTCTTCTTCCCAATCCCTGTCTTCTCTTTCCCAAATTCTCCCGTTAAAATCCCCTCCCAGAAGCAGACATTCTTCCCTGTTGTCTTTTAAAGTTTCTTCTATCTTGCTTATTGTTTCTTTCATCTCTTTGCTATACACTGTCACTATTTTCCACCATTTACTGTCTATTTTAACGTTTCTCACCATGTGACCTTCCTCTTCTCCCTTCTTTTTAGTATTCTCTTTTATTCCTTTTTTTACCCCTGTTATTATTCCCCCTGCTGCTCTTCCTTTTTTCTTTCCCCTTCTCGCCCCTTGCCATTCCCACTTGAACTCCTTTGGTAACAGTTTTTCTATTTTTTCCCAGCTTTCTGACCATGTTTCTGTTAATCCAACAATATCGAACTCCTTCACATAGTCCCAAAAATCTTCTTCTTTTTTTCCTAGTCCCGCTACATTCCAAAATAGTGCCCTCATCCCTGTTTTTCTCGTTACCTTCTTTGATTATCCCCTTCCTTCCTTAGTTTCCCTCCTACTTCCTTCTTTGTTTCTTTTTTCCCGTTTCATTGTCCTTTTTACTTTGCCGTTGTCCCCCTTTTTCCCTCCTCCCCTTCTTCTTCTTATTGGAAACGTCTAGTCTCTCTCCCTTTTCATTCCATCTCCATTGCTCCCCGTCCACTATTAATTTCCTGTATCCCACCCACTCTTACTTCTTTCTCTTCTTCCATTTTTTCCTTCGCCATACTTGTTAGATTCTTTTGTAAATCTCTTTCTTTCTTTGTGAGGTCGTTGTTTATGTATATCCCCCTTGTTTCCCTCTTCTCCCTCAATTTTCCTTTGTGCTTCATTATTCTTTCCTTCTCACCCCATCCCTCCATCTCCACCAATACTTGATCCTTGTTAATCCTGTAACAATCTTTTACTTTACTATCCTCTACATTTTCCTTCAAAAACTTCTCTACATCCTCTTTTTTACATGACTTTTTCTTTCCCCGTCCCATCCTGTTATCACGATGTTGTTCTTCCTCTTTCTTCTCTCTTCGATTTCCATTCTCTCTTCCAGTTTTTCCACTCTCTCCTTCCACCAGTCTCTCTTTCCTTCCCATCTCTTCTCCTTCTCTTTAAATTCTTCTTTCTGCCTCTCTATCTCTCTGTTGAGTTCCTTGTTTTCTCGTCTTATTTCTTTCATCTCCTCCTTCAACTCTTGCAACAGCTCCAATATTTTTTGTCCATCTCTGTGTCGGTTTCCTTCTCTTTCTCTGATGTCTTCTGTGTTTTCTTTACTTCAGGAGACTTCGCCGTCTTTTTACTTTTTTGAAAAAATTTCTCTTCCTCCTCTTCTTGTTTTTCTGTTCTACCCTCCCCTTTTCTCTTTCTATTCCTTTCCTCCAGGTAAGAGTCCAGGCTTCCCTGACTGAGCGAGCGGTTTCTATTGTCTTTGTTCATCCGTTTCCTGTAGCGCCTCCTAGATGTCGTTATCTTCCGGCTTCGCCGATTTATTCTTTTTCCTGACTATATCTCCACTTCCCTGTCCAATTCTTTCTTCCTACCTTTCTCTAATCTCACTTCTCGCTTTTCTCAATATCTTCTCTAATTTTTTCTTTATATCACCTTCTATTTCTCTATTTTTTGCTACTTAACCTCTCTACCATGTGTTTACCTTCAGCTCGGTAATACAGGACGTAAAATAATTATATAAATATGTCAATGAAAATATAGAACACATGATACATCTTTCGATAAAGCTTTCTAATAAAGAAAGCAAAGAAGCGTTGTAATTTTACCTGTATCTGGAATACTAAAATATCTTTGTGAAAAAAAAAACCTCTCCACCCTGTATAGAAACGTTTGCAGGCTTTACATGTACGGAAAAATCTAAAAGCGTTTATTTCTTTTTAAAACAATTTGCAACAATACGTTGACTGTAGGAAATTCAATTCAAATCCCAATATCTGTCGCCGTCGTCGCCCCATTAAAAAATTATTCCAATTCTATATGCTTCCATATGTGCAACGCGACTATCATGTTTCCAGATTTTTTTGATAAAATTTCAAATTAGAGCTTGATACATTTGTCGCTGTACTATTGTTTCTGGTTCCTAATAACATGTTTTATGTATTCCGAACACGAAAATGAACGTTCTGCTGGATCATAATTGCCAAGCAGCATGTTGTGTAGCTATTTTGTTACATTTCAACACGGATTTATTGGCAGATATCCGTTATGGTGACATCTAAAAATGTGGTACAGGTTTTCCAAATAAAATAATGTAACAGAGAATAATGTGTGTTAGTTTTACACAACTGTTTCATCGAGATAGGAGAATTTAAGCCAATGAATGATGTTTTTATACGAGATGAGAAAGGTACAGAATGGCAACATTTCTAAAATAAGTTGGTGATTTGTTACGGTTTACATTGTAAAATGGTGGATGCGCCGGGCAACGAACTACCCAATATATTTTTTAAGTTTGTATTTACGGTTATCTCAGAAGTAACGATTTGCTGTTAAATTTTTATACCATCTTCGTGCTTACTTTGAGGTTTATGGCTATTTTATATTTTATATAACAATAAATTCACTGGTACGTTAGTACCCTGAAATATTACACTGGTCAACAGCAATTTTGCGTCTGGGTTGTCTATATCTGATTTTTATTCCTTTCACTTTACCACATAAAGAAAGAATAGGGCATATCCTCTTTTCTAGTGAAAAACACAATAGCTCTAATTATTATCTGTGAGCACTCTCGAAAGCTGCACTTCAAAAGCACCTATCAGTGCAAAGCTAAAATATTTATATTAAAAATGGAAGAAGGCAGGAAACCAGTGTAGGAAAATAGGAAAATAAGTAATCTGTTTACTCAATGCTTCAATTCAAACAAATAAATATACACTGTATTAAAAATTTCAGCGTAAGAAACCATTTCAGTGATTTTTGCACCGTCTTGTTTGCATTAAGCCCAAATTAGAACCACAATAAACTTTAAGTTTTGTACCCGCAGTCTCATTTCTTCTGGAGCGGAGAAATGTAATTTAATGTAGAAATTAGTTTTCTTCTTAATCAAGTTAGGAATAACAAGTCGAGTCATAAATCACAGATATTAAAATGAAGGCAAACCCGCAACTACACTTTTTTATATTAAAACTTTAAAATTAATGTTGCTTAATGTGGCGACTAATTACCGGTAATGATCCTCGCACATCAGAAACCCGGTTTATAGATTGTGGAATAAATATTCATTTTCCATTTAAAATATTTTTTAAACCACTTTTAAATAAAGACAAATTATTGAAAAAGTTTAGTCCAGTTCCGATGTCGTAAAGTAATTAAGAACCAATAACGTAATATAATATTTGTCTAATCATAATTAGCTTTTACTTTTAATCATAAATGTTTGTCTACTGTCATTTGCATTAATACATAGTTAGTCACGGAATAACCACTGATATAGCTATATTATTAACTTGCCGGTCGCCTTTGAAGTTTGGGTTACAATTTAGTCTTTTGTGTTAAAATTTACGATCAATATAATTCACCACCCTCTAGCAACTATAATACGTGATTGTGCGATTGCGTTATCAGATTAGCAACAATGTAGCTTGTAATAATATTTTATAGTGCCACTGTGAATGGTAACCACGACCGTTTTTGCTTTATACGACGAAAAATCTCATTATTTTCACATGTTGTGTTGCACGGAAATTAAACTATAAAATGTGGTCCATAAAAAAAGACGTTGAATGATAAGAAGTATCGCCAAACTTTATGCTGAATTTTAGTAGTCTTATCTATTGAAAGTGGTAAAATTACACGGGATGTTTGCATAAACACAATTTTTCGTAGATTGGATTAGTTTATTTACTTGTATGTTACCTCAGGTTTATTGAAGTGTTTTTCCAAAGTTACTACTTAAAACTATAGTAGATCTAATTTAACTCGAAATGCGTACTAGTTTCATTTTGTTTCATAAGCTAGAACTACCATACGTTGCAACATTTTTCAGCAAATTGGTAAAAGTAGCTTATCATTTTTCAGGGCCGTCTACTGGGGAAAGTGGATGCCTACTTCAGTTCGTTTCGGAGATGCAACTATCCTCGCGTGAGCCCGCAGGGGGTAGTTGAAATAGTGCAGGAATGTGGACGGTATTCAAAGTACGTATTTACATTTTTTCCAGGATTTCTTGTACGTGGACAAGAATGCAAAGTCGCTTCTGCTCGAGAATAATAAGTTGAATGTTTATCTAACTTTTAATGCGAAAACATTCACGGGATTGCAGCAAAGTGAACGGGTTTATTTCTATCAGCTGAAGAAAAGCTGCACGATTGATCCACTTAAAAGTTTTCAAGTTCGTAGCATCGTTAACCTTCGACACGGAACATTGGAATTGCTTTTAAATATCCACCTACTCTCTCTAATAGTAATGATGCTCAATTACACTTGAACGACTACATAATACTTTCTACATCTGAGCCAGAAATATTTTCTTTCTGGATGATTTATGCAGTATTTGATATACTCAATATACCTCCTTATATAAAATAAATTGTAATAATTTACCAACTGACTTGGTAAACCCACCTACAGCCAAGACGTTTTACAAATTGATATTAACACAATTTCTACTGTGGTGATTATGAATTATATACTAAAATGTGTGAACATATTATATCAACTAAAAATTAACTTTAAAAATTATTTAGTTAAAAGTTAAATAAATGAGACAAAAACTTCCATGCAGAAAGTGCCTATATAATTTATTGTTGTTCCCTTAATTTAGCGTTTACAACAGTTTTGCTAATTTTATATTTCTATAACGCTTTAAAAAACTTTTTTTTTATTTCCTACAATGGGCAAATGTATTGTATTGTACGTATTGATATTTTGAATTTTTTTATTTCCTACAATGTACAATACAATCCTATTGTATTGTACATATTGATATTATTCATAAGTTTGTTAATAAATTATTTGGCTGTTATTGGGAAACACAATGTTTGATTGACAGCAACAAAATACATTTTGTTCTGCTTTAGAATGGCCATTCCTAAAAACAACAACCTTTCATAAATACTCATTATTTTAGTATCCATAAGCCCACATTTCAACAGTCAGTTTAGTGAAAATGTTAATTTAACTATTTTTCTGTGAATGTCAGTTTAATAAATTACTCGATACATTTCTGTTAATTAAAAATAATTGTACTCCTATAGACGCTTATGTTGGCCACGCAATTTAATATTGATTTACACTTCTATTGTTTTACTGAAAATAAAATGCAAAAGTTTATTGATTAATTAATTAAAGGGTCTTTTACTACTATTACAATCGATTAAAATCAAAGATCCTAAGTAATTTTATTTAATTTGTTGTAGTCCTCTGCACAAAATTGAATTGAATTTATGAAACTTACAATAGAATATTAAAAAACAAGTTTCATATGACCATTCTTAAAGAACGAATTCAAGTTTACAAAACGAGTGGCGTAGCCACGAGTTATTGTAAAGAATGAGTGCTTCAAGGTCTTATGAAACAAGCATTTTGTGATATTTTTTGTAATTTGCCCTTTTTAAGCCATGTTTAAACAAAATTTTTTACTTTAGTCCATTTAGGGATTTTTGTGGCCATTGGTAATGTTCACTTGCATGTGCTGTTACTTCCTATTTTTATGGCTATATGTACTATTGGATTCATTTCTTAGCGCCCACTGAATAATTAGTTAGGTTGACAGTATCCCTTTAAGTTTGCTTTCTCTTAGAGATTGGCATTTGACATACCCAAAGTGCCATTTGACAGACAGGTGCTTCATAATAAGAATAAGAAATACTAAATTTTGAAATCACACAGAAAAGAAACCGCTTGTCCAAACAGCTTCAAGAGGTGGTGGTTAGATGTAACGAAGAGTGGACAAACCACTGCCCCGCCACTACGCGACCGGGCGTCAGTTGCAAGAAAAATTGCGAAGAATTTTTTCGGTATAATACCTAGTCTCATTCGGGTTGTAAAAACGCACATATTTAAAGGTGGTTTAACTGAAAGTCTTTACCACGCGTTACAGCTGCACTTTTCAAAATTTACACTTGTGCGTGGGCGCTAAGTAATGAATCTGACTATATATGTCTATTAGAGAATCAAAATGGAGGAAAACTACAAAACAATATTATTTTACTTATATGTGATCGCATAAGAAGTTTCACTACTGGTGTGCTTTTTTATAAATTGTTTTAGATCCCCTAAAATACACAATGGTAGACCGCACAAACCAAATTTCGTATAAGCTTTGGATCAACTAATGCTGCTATTAATGGTCAAATAAATCTATTCCACGTTCAAAGTGTTCATTCAGTCGAAAGTAGACTAACTAATCAAATATTAATTTGTTCTGAACAGTGGTAAAGTGATATATAGATGAAATTTAGTTCTCCGTAACCACGACTTCAAATACAATATTATTCTTGTTCTATAAATGCTAGTCATACATTAATTATTATTATATATCTATTAACTAAAAATTAATATGTGTTTTCAAAACGCGGTAATCACAACCGAATAAATTGTGACATTATGGAATGACTTTTTTTCACCAGAATATATTTTATTTATTTATATATTTATATTTAGTGTTACTATTATACTTTGTTATGATATTCTATACGCACATTCGTTTATTAAAGCTTAATAATTGGTCCTCTCGTGTATTGCAAGTCCAAAACTTGATTATAATCTATTGACCGACGAACAAAACCTTTGTTAAAGTGCATATGCAGATTAAAGCTAATGGTATTGCACGGGTAACAGCTCTGACACATACTCTGACCGAGATGAAATGAAGGTAAAATAACAATATGAGTTCAAACTTTCAATTTTACGAATATAAATTTATTAAATTAACACTGGGAATAAGAAATTTAACAATATTTAAATTTACTGGTGACAAAATTAAATTGATAAATTTAACAAAAGGTGTAATATGTGATTTTAAACACTATACAGGGTGTCATCGATGAGTTGTCGGAAATTTCTCACGTATCGGTCATAGATAAACAAATAAAAAATTTTTATAGAAGCACGGGCCTATCTGCAATGGTTTCATAGATAATCGGAAATTAATTTAAGACCCGAAACAATTTGAGTGTCACTGGCTTTTCTTTTTACTACAAGATGTCCCACTGATCCGAAAATTTCACAACTCTAGAGACTGTAAAAAAGCTGATAATTTGCAAGTCCTCGTGGAATTAAGTAGAAAGGTGACGTCAACCCCTTAGATTTTTATTTACAAGTCGCCGAACACATCCGACAAAATGCAGTGGATTTTTCCAGGGGTGCGGTCTCTTTTTAAACAGGACGTGTTATCGCTGAGGGAGGTGGACACATTGAAGCCAAAGTACAAAATTTTAAACTGCACCTTAGTGTGTTTTGGTCAAATCGCTCAATCGTTCTTGAACCCACCAGTCCCCACACAACAGCTAAAACATGTGAGTTTTAAATTAATTTTTTTTTATTATTTTTTGTTGTGTGCTAATTGATTTATAGGCCTTTTGAGAACATGTGTTTAAAATTTCTGACAACTCATCGATGGCACCCTGCATATATTAAAAAAAATCGGTGACAAATCAGAAAGGAACAATTTATTAAATGTAATAAAATGAAGTATATGTATTAAAGTTGATGAATTTAACAGAATTAATTAAGATGACAAAACTTATCGTATGGATTTTACAATAGATTGTGAGAACAAAGCAAGATAAGACGTTGACAAAAACTGAACTATTCACTTATCTCAATTCTCTTTGATTGTGACGACGTTGTCTGATAAGGTTGGAGCTGTGCGTTTTCTTAAAGCCCTCAGAAATACAAACGAGAAACCACCTTGCCCTACAATACCGTGGGTCACCTATTGTATCGGCCTTTCCTACCCTTTCCGAGTGACTAACACGTTTAACGAAACTCTATCTGACTAAAAACCGCTTTCAATTGACAACAATTGACTATCTTCACCCTTTTATCCGTTCCCGGATTTCTATAACCTACAAAAATATTTGTTCCTTCTCACGTCTTACTGTCAAAAACCTCGAATCGAAAGGAAGGCAAGTTCGTTCGGCGCGATACGATTAGACATGCCATGTTTTTATGCATATCGTATACATAGTATATACAGTATGTCCCCGGATTGAGTTTACAAGAGGAATTTTTATTTTATTTTTGACTTTACGCCAAAACCTCAAAGGAATAAGATTTTTTGCTTGTCCTGAAACCAGCAAATCTGTAATTAAAACTTCATTATTCTGACCGAGTTGAAAGAAACGTATATTTTTCTCTTGATTTTGGACTTGGTAATGATTAATTTTAATCTTAAAGTTTTCTTATCACGAAGCCAAGCTATCGTTTTAGAGTAGAATTGTGCTCAGAAATGGGTGGGGGGTTATTTGAATAATGATTGTTCCTGTTAAAAATTAGTTTTTTTATGTTAAAGGTGTTTCTTTGAGTTGCCATTTTTTTATTAAATTAATTTTAATTTATTTAAAATAATTTTTTTCACAAACATTTTTGTTATTTAACTTGCGTAAACTCATTTGTCAACGTGACATCGTCGTCAAAAGAATAAAATCGCCAATGTGGTGGGATTTAAAAAGCAGAGAAAAAAATTTATAAGTCCAAAATTAAGAGAAAAATGAAGTTTTCTTTCCACTGAAGTTTTAATTACAGATTTGCTGGTTTCAGGTCAAGCAAAAAATCTTATTCCTTTGAGGTTTTGGCATAAAATCAAAAATAAAAATTTGTTTCCTCTTGTAAACTCAATCCGGGGACATACTGTATAGTAAGCTGCTTTTGGAACCTGTAAATATTATGAATTTATTATTGTTCGTTTTAGTGCCAATGTCTCTAAAATTTCCTTTAATTCAGCAGTAAAAATACACGCGTATTCTGGTAGTTTGTGTAGTACTTATTTCTGAATGACTATTTAGATGGTAGATAGCAAAGCCTACTTGGTCACCGTTTTGGAGCCGGCGCGTCGGTAAAAAAGATATCATAGTCACACCATATATGTTTTAAATCTGTTTGTATTAACGCATTATCGTAATTTTTGATTTAGATGAATTTTAGTTTTTGTTTCAAAAATTCCATTAACCGGTTCCTCTGCGGAAACGAACGTTATACTTATCGGCCAATAGTCGACAACTTAAGGTCAAATGAAGTTCCCTTGTTTCTGCTTCCAAAACATCTATTACAATGCTTTTAAGGAATCCGAGGCATAATCGCACACATATATTTTGAATTTTTTCTACTTTACCCAACCAAGTTAGTGATGCGTTTCCTATTGAACCGTAGTCCAATATAGGTATAATAGTAGCAACATCTGAGAATTAGCTCCTTATTTATGATAACCCAAAACCCAAGTAATTGTATTTGCTTTTTCTGATCTATTCGTCTCAATATAGTTGATATGAGAACGGCAATTTAGCTTTTTATCTAATATGAGTCCCAAATATTAGCCATACATATTATCCATTTTTTTTTATAAACAATTGTCAAAATGTGGTCATGTTGGTATAAGCAACAGTAATTTTTGGTTGGTAACATTGAATGTCAAATTATGACATTTATTCCGTCGTGGTGACATGCACGATGCAATTTCATGATAAGTCGTTAACCACTTTGATATCTATGAACATAACCTCAATAGTGTCTACTATAAAGCTCGGTCCGGAAGGACATATTTTTAGGTAATACAGCCTGGTCTTTAATGGCATTTTGACATTGACAATTGTTTATAAAAAAAATGGACAGTACATGAATAGGCGGTTGATATCTTGATTTATTGAATATATTTAAACCATGTTGCTCCATTTTTTGAAGTGAAACTTCTTATCGTATGGTGTAAGATTTTTTCACGGGGTAAGCCCGATACGAAACCCGACACGAAAAAGCAATATACAGGGTGGTCCCGATATAACCTGCCAAAAAAATCTGAAACATTAGAAAGATACCACGAGTCCGGAAAACCCCTTTTTGTTAGGTCCAAAATAATGGGGATAAATTAACCCTTTTCCACACTCACTCGACGCTACTGACCACAAAAATACATAATCAGGGATTTATTGTTAGTGTTTGTAAGGATGACAATATCTAAGCAACCATACCTGTATCGTTTGTGACAAATCTGACAAATTGAATAAAATTAATGACATTTATTGAAAACGCTGTTCGCTGTGTGCTTTACGTCTCTAATCTACACACAAAAGGCTCATTTTGAAGCATGAGATGAAGGAGAAATGAATAATAAATAAAGTGGTGTTCGTCAAAGCGTTAAATAAATAAAATAAAATAAAATAAATGTAGAGATGATAGTGTGTGCACAGAACCAGTCTTACATAAACGTAAATGTAGTTTCACAAAAGTGCAACGGGACGAAAGGGTTCTTTCGGGAAAACGTCGCCTAGCCGCTCTTGCATTACCACGTGTTTAGCCATAGAGTAAATGCATATCGGGGTATTCTTGTTTTGTGAACTACATTTTGGATTCGCAAATTTAAAGTCAAACTTGACAAATTAATGTCATAGCTGTCACAAGTGCCGTTGCTAAAGGAATTGTACTTATTGTTGCAAAGCAACCAGAACTACCTGTTTGATCCCGATTAATTCATTAGCGCACAGCAAATTTGGACTAAATTTTCAATGATTTTTATCTGGAAAACAAAAAGACTTTTATTAGAAACTTTTTTTGTACTTAAGTTCTACTCATCGAAACCTTATTACTGGATATCGAGACCACCCTGTATAAGTGGGGGGGATATTTTAGAGCGGGAGGGAAGCGCAATCGGCAGATAGTCGAGGGTAAGATTTTAGCACGGGGTAGGTTTAATTCGCGTAGCGACACGACACAAACATGTCTGCTCAAATAACTACCAAAGTAATTTGTACACTTTTATCAGACGATTTTTTGATTAATCATATCGGCTCTACACGCATTTTGTGTTGATTTCGACGTTGATTTTAAAAATGACAGATGGACTAATTTAATGCTTGTTGAGTGCATCGATGGTGTACCAATAAGTGATGTTATATAGTTTTCAATAAAAAGTTGGCGTTTCACTTTTGTCGCGCGTGGACTCTATGCACAATCCTTTTTTTGTTTAGCGAGACATAATTTTCTCCATGGAGAATACGCATATATCATCTGAAAACTGTAAAATTTTTACACTAGGAGAAATTACTTTTTTCTAGATCGCACGTATACGTGTTATGGAAATGGATACAGATATTTTAAGGGATGGTAGAACTCGTAAATTTGAGCTTTCAAACTAAACTTAAAATGTTGTCACAAAGTCTTTATTTCTAAGTAACTGGATAATAATACTTTACAGAACATAATTATCTTTTAGTCCTTACAGTTGCAAGGGAGGTACCCTACTTACACATACATATTTTAGTGCAATAAGATAATTATCCATACAATGGGAATTCCCGTTCATGCACGACACAATGTAATATTTATCTATCAATTATCTGCAACGAAAGGCAAATTGATAGACATTGAAACTATTCAAATACAACTAAAAATGCTTTCCCGTCCGACAAACGTATGTAAATTTCTCTCAAAACCCTTCATTTGCATTTGACAATAACTAAAACGTCCTTTGTTCTCCTATATACTTCTGGAAATTCCCGCCAACACTCCGTCTACTCTCGACTGAGTATTAGTAGATGGTGAAGCATTATTGTTATCAGTACGAACTACGAATGAGCTATAATTCACAACACTATGGACATTGTATGGCAGATTAAACTATTTGTGTAACAATTGCGACCCCTTCGAGTCTGTCTCCTCTCGTCAAGAACAATAGCAAGCTTTCCGAATTTCAGTAGTGACAGTAAAATCTCCCATCCGTTACGTAATTGAAATATTGACGTGAAGGTCTCTCAATGCGATCTTGAAATGTAATTCAAGGATCACACGTATTATTGAAATGAAGCATCTCGGCGCCGCTTTTACCATAATGCCAGAATTATGTTGGGGTTATTAAATCGTCTCATGGGTGTGTTAGTTTCTATACTGTGTCACAGGCGAGTACGTGCTCTTGCGTTAAAGGAAAACTTCATAATTCCGACCGCATCAGCTTTATCTAACTTACCTATCCACGTTCGGAATATAACCGAGGCAAATTGAGTGTTCACTCGGTTTCCTAACTGTTACTGAACGCCTATATGCGGTTTAGCCATGTGGCCCTGTTGCCGGGCTAAATTGACGATACAGAACCAGAAAACGACAACGCGATGCCAAAAATAAGGGGGATTTGAGAAGGGATTCGTACGATTACACACAAGATGTTTCTGGGCCACAGCAACCAAAAGCTCGGAAACTGTTATAATACCGGTTGTTGAAAGTTCAACATCGACATACCTATTTCGCTAAATGAAAGTGAAGTGTTTTCTCTCCGTCATCTGCCTCATTTGCGTCAAAAATTGGGTGCGATGAAGAAATTGCTACATTTTTTAGAACATCGTTTCACATGCAAATCAACACAAAACTCTTCCCATTGGTTTTTCAGACAAGCCTTATAATACGCAACAATTTACAATTAAAGTTAACTTAGTATTAAGAAAAAATTACAATAATTTATTATAAACCAGAAGAATGTTCATAAATCGAAATGGAGTAAATTTAAATTAAAATTTAAATATATCTAAGTCGAACTCCACAAACTTTATAGAGCGTAAAATTACAAATGGAACATGTTTCGGCAGAACACTACTTCCATCATCAGCCCTAATTTAACAAGCGATTAATGATACAATTGATGGATTACGGGGTTCTTACCTTAAAGGATATTAAAAATTATGACGTTGACGTTATTTTGAATTAAATTTGACGTTTTGAAAAGGTTACATGATTTTTAAAAGATTTCGTAAAAACATTTTATAAAACGTAAAAATTAAAAATGGATCAAGGAGAATCTGGTAAGTTTGTTTGAGTGGTAAACAATTAAAATAGTGAATTAATAATGGGATTATTTAAGTTATTCTGTTCGTTTAAACTATACGGTCTACCTAAAATACATAAAACTCAACCTTTTCCCAGTAGTTTCTTTTGTCAATTCACCTGTATCAATACTTTCAAAATGGCTTAATACAATTTTAAGACAACATTTACATTTCAATAACAAATTTGCAATAAAAAACTCAGTAGATCTTTGCTCCAAAATCAGACACTAGACTTGTTTCACTTGACGTAGTTAATTTATTCCCCAGCATCCCACCCAAATCTTGCTTATTAATTTTAAAAAACCTAGGTACTATTTAATTCTAATATCCCAACCATACATGCACTAAATTTACATTCACTTTGTGAGACTGTCCTAGATCAAAATTTCTTTCAATTTAATAATAATTTTTATTCGCAAAACTCAGGCTTAGCAATGGGTTCTAATTTGTCACCTCTTTTAGCAGAAATATTCATGAATAACTTAGAAGATCAGTTTTTAAGTTCTTCTCCCTTTAAAGATCATTTTCTCTTTTGGTACAGATATGTAGATGACATAATTGTTTTATTCAAAGGATCTGATTCTGAACTTGATAACGCACTCAGCAACTTAAATTCTTTAAACCAATCCATTAAATTCACCGTTGAAATTGAAATCAATTCCCAAATTCCCCTATTAGACTTGTTAATCACTAGAAATAATAATACTTTTAAATTTGACATTTATAGAAAACAGATTGCGTATTACCTTTTGACTCTTGTCACCCTGTTTTCCATAAATTTGCAGCTTTTCATTCCTTTTTCCACCGATTATTTTCTATAAGACTATCAGATTCATCTTTTCAAACAGAACTTAGTAACATCAAACTAATTGCTTCAAATAATGGATATTCTTTAAAAACTATAAATAAATTATACTATAGATACTATAACAAATTCAAATACACACACCACTTGGTTAAAAACCTTTCAGAAACAATTTCCTTTTCAAATTCATTAACATACTTTGGTGTCGTCTTAGAGAAATGTTCTAAAATACTTAAGAAAAACGGTTTTAAAGTTTCATTTAAAACAGATAACAACTTATCCAGATTTTTTATTAAAAATAAAGATCCATTAGATTACAAATCGTCATCAGGTGTATACAAATTGAACTGCTCTTCTTGTGAGTCATTCTACATAGGTCAGACATATTGCAAAATATCAGACCGTATTAAAGAACATTTCAGGCACATCTATAACAACACAGATCTTGATCCTCCTCCATCAACACCTTCTTCTTTCGCCAATCATATATTAATTACGAAACATAGTTTTTCACCATCAAATTCCAAATTGATTCATAAATGCAATAAAGATTTTCTTGAGACTGTAAATAAGGAAAGCCTTGAAACTGGAAAACAGATCTTGTTTAAACGAACAGAATAACTTTTATAATCCCATTATTAATTCACTATTTTAATTTTTTACCACTCAAACAAACTTACCAGATTCTCCTTGATCCATTTTTAATTTTTACATTTTAAAAAATGTTTTTACGAAATCTTTTAAAAATCATGTAACCTTTTTAAAACATCAAATTTAATTCAAAATAACGTCAACGCCATAATTTTTAATATTCTTTAAGGTAAGAACCCCTCCGTAATTCATCAATTGTATCATTAATCTCTTGTTAAATTAGGGCTGATGATTGCAGTAGTGTTCTGCCGAAACATGTTCCATTTGTAATTTTACGCTCATTAAAGTTTGTGGAGTTCGACTTAGATATATTTAAATTTTAATAATTTATTAGTTTGTAGGTACAAATTAGTGGAAAATGAAAACTTATTATTATTATTATTAACTTCCCGCAAACGTCAAGGCATACTTTTAATTCAATCGTAAATTAAATTTTAGGGTATCGATCGAATTTAAGTCATGGATCCTTGCCGGTCACGGATCAAACTTCAAGGTTTCAATATTTATTTTCCTTAGATAAGACTGCACTATTCTGATTGTGTGCGGCCGGGCAGCGCAGCTGTAGTGGTGTAATCGGATTATTTTCGTTTGCTCGAGTGGTATTCGTTACGATTACGTTACGTTACGAAGTGATTATACCACGTCGTCAAGGGGCTAATCGCTTATCTATGCATCGTTACTAGAGAAAACCTCTACATAATTGCTATTGGCTCAATTTATTAAATACTAGCTGGTACCCGGCGCGCGTTGCCACGCCCACAAAATCAAGTCAAACACATCTCAGTCGATTTGACCGGTGCAACGAACAGGTAAACCACGATGGATAAACAATGAACCGATCCGAATATTATTTGATTTGTGGTAAAAATTGCATATCGAACCGTTGACCGATGTAGGAGCCTATTCGGAACATAGAAACATCCAAACGTACAAATAATAAAACACATTCTTTTTTAGTGAAGAGTATTTTGGAATATGTATTTAATTTATTTTTTTTCCTTATTATTCTAAAACAGTCGGGTAAACAATATTTTTAGTTTTCCCATTTGGCGAATACATAAATAAGTTTTTCGGTGTTCCCTCTTTGAGCACGTGAGAAACATGGACTTCCCAAATTGAGCCCAGGAACACTCAGTGACTGTCCTTCGGCTTTGTTGATGGTAATTGCCAAAGCAAGGCGTACTGGAAATTGAAGCCGTTTGAAACCGAAAGGCAAATCGAATCATTGGTATGCATAGAATGAGCATTACATATTGGATGGTCGTTTTAATGGACACTATGTTGTTGAAGTGTTTCAGCAGCTTTTGATCTGAAATCTCTTAACCGCATTTACTCTACATGACTTTCACGTTGGTCGGGTGTCTCACCTGTCCTATTGCCTTTCATTTGCCTAGATTTTTTGGTTGATTTTACAACAGATGTATTTTCTGAAGTAGTGGCTGCACCCCAAAGATGAAGTAAAACTATGTTTTTAGTGAACAGCAAATTAGTGTTATAAAATTATTTGATTAGCGGTGTACGGGAGGTAGCGTAGCATTTTTTCTAGAAATTTTATACCGAATGATTTTCATTTCTAGCAGTTGTTTAATGTTCAATAATCATCAAAATGAGCGTCAGTCCCCGCACCCGCGGGGCACCTAGAAGTTACAGCTTGTCAAAGTTGTAAAAAAAATTGGTTTTAGTATATTGATACCGCACAAAAATTCATGAGATGGTTTTTCAGATCATCTTTAACTAAAAAATAATCGTCAGCTGTATTGAAGAGGGGGCATTATACGTCAGTCACGTATATTATATGAACCATGTTAATTTTTTTAAAGTATAAAGTAATTTTATACCTTATAAAATTTATGCAGCTGGATTCTTATGCTTTTAATATAATAAATAAAATTTTCAGTCGTATTTTTAAGGGGGCTAAAAGCGTCAGTCAGCGTTAGAAATAATGCTGCGCGGTCAGTGCATCTGAGCGTTGCATAATCACTTTGGCAAATGAACTGACGATCTTTATACTCACAAACATTCAGCTGACGGTAATTTTTATTTTTGTTGGCCATAAAAATACACCATATTTTAATTTCAATCAATATTATACAGGCTGTCCCCTTTAAAACTATCCCAGTGCAGATTTCTCCGAATTGATTATTGTGATTGAAAAATCCTCGAACAGGTCGACTTTATTTACCAGGAGCACATCTCCTCAGTTTCCGCTTAAGTTCCAGCATTGCGCCCTCTTGGCGACGGGGCTGTTAGCCCCAAAATCTTAAATGGCACTATGGGTCAGTGATACCCCCAATACAATTATGAATGTATTTTGCAGAAACCTTGCCCATTATTATTAGAAATTGTTCTAACCTATTTAGGACACCTTCACAATTTGCATGAGGTGAGTGGGAGATTATAAAATTATTGATTAGTGCTATTTAAGGCCGAACAAGACGGATGTTCCTACCTCCAAATGGAACTGAAAAGTTCGCTAACGGGACCTGATTTAAGTTTTCAGTGTATAAAAACACAAAATCTAAGGGCTGAAGCTTATCCCTAATGAATTTTTTTAATGATAAAATAGAGTTAGTAATGCTTTGTTGTAGATTAGCGCCGTTCACGGTATCAAACAGCTGATAGCAAAAAATTTGCAGTTCCAAAGGCTTCTCGTGGGAGAGCAGTGCCTGTATTACAAGTAATAATTAATAATTGTATTTACCATATCTTGCCAGTCCTCTCATTATTGCTTGAACGTACTGGTCCAGTTGTTTTGCCATAGAGCGATAGTGTTTTGCAATTTTCTATAATTCCAATGATTTTATCCACAGCGTACTTACATTGCGTCGTAAAATAAATATTTTATTTCTTACTAATCAAATACAGTTAAATATTTCCTTAGATACCTTAAATATAAATACACTCATAACTCCCTTGGGAGCTAGGAAAGCTATTATGGATCCATAACTCCCTTCAATTTTTGTTGAAGTGCTGTTGATATTTGACATTCTACTCAAACATGACGTTGATGTTGCGCTTCCGTCGTACGGCATACCAGCTAACATTCTTGCTGTCTTCAGTTTTCAGTTCCATACTGTCGGCCAAATACCCTTCAGCGACAGTCCAACTGCGCCACCCACTTCAGTCTTGTTGTACTTGCGCCTGAATTTACTAAACTAAAGCAGCCGTAGAAGTTCGTCGTAGACAATGTCCCGTGTATGCTTCTGAATTTGGTAAACCCAAGAACCTGACAATGTTGCTTGGAGTTTTTTCAAATTTATTTTTCCCAACTTGCTGGACCGTGCAACGCTTCTCTAGATATTAAAAAAAAAAACTTTCAGTGTCCAACGGACGTAGAGAGACAGATACTTTCTCAACAGACACAATGCGAACTCCTTTTCTCCCACCATGTAAATTGCTTACGAATTTCTATTTTAGTTTCCGAAATATTAACTACCCCGATCTTCAATAATCTTCATATTCAAAAGTTCCTGACTTGTGCAGCCTCCGAAATAACCCACATTTCGACTTTTTCGGCTCGTAACCTTTACTCTTTCGAAACACTTCCAATTCATGATATTTTTTCAGTTCTACATTATCATGTCTTGTCATCATCACTTAATTCAATCATGGGCCACTTAACCCATAAGGAATTAGGACTATACGAGTCAGACTGTAGGAATATTAGTAATAATATTAGTAATAACTTTCTTTCCCGAATGGTTATTCTTCAACCATTCTTGAAATCGGTCATATTCCTTCTTGTACAATAATTCAGACTTTGCTGCAACCAATACAGCTCTCAGCTTCTTTTAATCGTCCTTCCGAAATATCGCTGCGTTTCGCGTTCTGAATCATTTTTACAAATTGACAAATTTCTATTTATGCTGTCGTCAATAAATAAATCCATGCCTACTGAAATAAACAGGTAGAATTTAAAAAAGACCAAAAGACTGTTTTGTTTTGCAAGAAATCGTAAGAAATAAAATTATCTATGTATTACGGGAATTATTTGATGTTAATAACCTTGGGCAACATACAATACATCGGGCCTGACGGCCCTCTGGATTGTAACCGCGTTGCCCACGGTTATTAACATCCTTATAATTCCCTTAATACATAAATAACTATAAAAAATCAAGTTGTTTTTATCACTATCGCAACACTGAATCAATAGTTTTACAAACAAGTTCATATTTAAATTTACAGTTTCAAAATCACATTTCAACATGATTCATTAAAATGAAAAATAATGCGAAAAACCACAAGTCACAGACCTTAACACCTTCCGGCTGATTCAGACAATCGACGCCTCGGACGTCACTGCCCTCAGCTTCAAGTGCGACACAAGAAAAGCATTTCCTTGAAGACTAAAACTGGAGACGCTGTCATGTACTACATCAAGACCTGAGCCGTTTCCAGCATCCATAGAAAGGTCGCTGGTACTGTTAAAGACATGGATTTTATCTAACACCAACATATTTGTGGGATTGAAATCAACAGCATCCTTGTCTTTCCGGAGGTTGATAGGGGCGATTTAGAAAGGTAGAAGCAGGTCGCGGAGTGCGCCACCATGAAATGCCACCTTTTCATTTACAATCGAGTCATGATTGGCTGCAAGAACGGTAACGTGGGAGTGTGGAACGTCCAATATGGCACCGAGTTGATTTACACCAATCCTACAGTTTCTCGTCTCTGTTCTTTGCATGTTTTTAAGTGGCAACTTCCTGATATCTGCCCGGAAAGAACTTAAATATGTGTAGTTGACTACGCGACCAGCATCTGCGCTATTCACATAGAACAGGAAAACCACAACAAGCAAGAGGAGCTCCACGAAGTGCAATCCTGTAAAGTTGACAACTCCATGATTAACCTCATCGTCTCAAAGAACAGGAACAAGAAGGTCAACTTTCACTTCTCGTCGGTCATCAAGCTGACCTCCGAAAACGAAGTGAAAGAAAACGAAAGTGTAGCTGTTTTCTGCTGCACTTGCAGCTACCGCAAGGTGTCCCCCGGGTCGTAAGACAAGGAGCGGGCGTTGGAAGAGAAGCAGAATTAGATCCTGTTGAAGGTCAAGACCGATATGAATGCTTTAGAAAGACATTTGACAAGTGCTGCAACAACGACGAGAAGTTCCGTGACGACCATTTACAGCGTACGATATTAAGTCGTAGATGGATGTACCGGTGAAATAAATAATTATTTTAAAAATAAGTTTTTGTCTATCACTATCGCCCTTCATTTTCATAATGTAACCAACGTTGAATTACACAATTCTCTTCAACGGATGTAGAAGATCGAAGATCTATCTACACTAATCAAACACCTATCAAAAGAGGAAGCATCATGTGAAAACCATTTTTCATCCAATACAGTTCGAAACGAAGTTGATGGTCGGTTTATCGTTAAGTTGCCACGAAAAAAAGTAAAGCAACAAATTAATTTATTAGCATCCAGCAGAACAAATTTGCAAAAAATCCATATTTCAGGAACCAGTAATGTATAATTCATGGACGAGTACGGTCACATGCAAAAGGTCACTGACGAGGATCCAACAGACAAAGGATGCTACTTACCACAGTACGGTGTCATCAAGGAAACGATCTCTACCACCAGGTTGGTGGTGTTTGACGGTTCTTGCAGAATATCAATCGGTATTTCCATAAATGATGTGCTACATGTGGGACCAATTGTTCAACAAGATCTCTTCATCGGTCTGAACCCAATTTCGAACCCACAAATACATAGATACGTGATTTGTGCTGATGTAGAGAAGATATACCGCCAAGTGCTCGTTGTGAAAAAATTATCGACAGTTACCTATCGTTTCCTTCATGTGCCAGTTACTTAGCCATTCGATGTTTAAGTTAGTTGTCCATCGATTTCAAAGACAAATTTCCGGACATTTCTAAAGTTATCGATCGAGGCCTACCCAATTTTAAATAATAATTATACCACATTATACCATAATTCATACCACAGGCTGTTTTGCGAAAACTAATATATAGTAACCATTTTCATATTCTTAAACATGACAGTGTCAGCCGTGAATGTTAAAAATTTTACTCCTCAAAAGGTTTATTAAACGTTTACCATTGCAAAGTATCGTCCATTTAAAATTTGGCAGACGTTTGCGAATAAAATGATTGGGCCCCTTGAGTGGAGCCCATACGATCGAACAAGTTCAAAAACTGCTGATTTTAAACTGCGTAAATGGCAATCAAACGATAAGAGAAGACTTGCAAGTTACAGAGATTTGGGATACTGACGAAAGCCTGGTGGTCAATAAAACTTTTAGAATAATCTGTCTGGATGAGATTCGCTTTGTAGATTTCTGCCGCGCTAAAGGGCTTCGGTTCCGGGTCCACGCCTCTTCGTGGGTACTTTGACTGTCTCCGGAGCCCGGCCATCCTACAACAGTGAAGCGAGCAGTACGAAAAATGAGAAGAGCGAAACCAGTTTCAATAAATAGGTTTTTTTTGTGGAAAATGAGAGAGGGAGCCGTTCGTAAGGTGTGCTCGCAGAGAGCGAAGAGGAAAGAAGAAGACTTGCGTTATGCGATGGATTGGAGTGACGAAGAGTTTGAGTGATCGTATCCGATGAACGGATGTGATTTTGCTGCTAACTTCTCAGAACCTTTTTTGTGC
The DNA here is from genome assembly GCA_963583935.1 of Diaperis boleti. Lineage (NCBI taxonomy): Eukaryota > Metazoa > Arthropoda > Insecta > Coleoptera > Tenebrionidae > Diaperis > Diaperis boleti. Next base: position 41,477,823 of record OY757242.1, on the reverse strand, counting down.
CGCGCGGAATACAAACAGAAAGAGGCGTGGGAATTGGGTTAGTCTGATATCAGCGAACTGTATGTTATCTCTGGAGTATGGGTCAGGGGAGAGATGGAAGGAAAGAGATCGAAAGAGACAGGGCGAGAAAATGGAAGGTGGAAAGCTTTCACAAATTTCAGCGCCTCGCTGCCACCGCCGTGCAATCCGTCCGTGTCGATTTTGATTGTAGATTTCCGGAGTCACCTGGTACTCGGTTTTACCATTCCCTGAAATGCATAGAAAAACGGCAGAACAACAGAGTACACAATACAGCATTTCATAACGTGTTAAATAATTTTCTTTTTTGGTACCGACGAGGAAATCATCTCTGTGTCAATGCGGCCCCTCGGGCCTCCTGTCTTAAGGGGCCCCCCTCGGGCCTACCTGTCTCAAGGGGGTACGATACCAAGAGTTTCACTAATTTGTTTGTTTGTACTTTTGTGTGTTTCATAACCAATTAGGAAATGGGTTTTCCGTAACTAATTAGGAGTCAATTTAGTTACATACAATTTGACTTTTCCCAATTAATGTCAGTTGTCAAAAATGACATTTATTTACTTTGCGTTTGTACTGAGGCTATTACGATACGCTTTTGCAAAGTTTTTGGAAAATACAATAATGATAAACTTCATTGAAAAGGGTATGGTTTAGCGCTATTATGGTGAAATTATACTTACTGAAAATGCAAAAAATGAAAAGTATTTCTTTCCTTTCCGCTCTTCCTCCCTCTACGCTCGGAAACTAATGACGTAGTTATTCGCCCGCGAAACAGTTTTTCATTTATTTCATGAAAACGGTTATGATTTGAGCAAAACGAAAAAATAGGAGTAAAAAAAAAGTTTGGTAGTTTTGTAACTACTACTCCATTACTATTGTTGGCACTTGTTTGGGGGGTGGCTTCACGTGCTTTTGGGGCTCGCGATTTTGTTGGTTCATTCTTGAGATTTTCCAGGAAAGTCAGAGAGATATTGTGTTCGTCAGTGTATACCTCGCGTGACTTTGAAGGTAGCAAATTGTACATCGTATCTTCGCCAAGGCCCGTATTTCTGGGGGCGTACATTGAAGAACTTCAGAACTAATTTTTGGAAGGACAAAAATACGAGTATTGACGTTTCAAATTAATTCTTTTTTATAGCCGTTGTTAATGCACCTCTCAAACGTGACCAACCGCCGCGAAATTCACTAGATTGTGAAATTTGATTATTTTGTATAAAAAGTGGCAAAGTAAAAAAAATACTGTATGATAACTCGTTTATAAGGCATTTTATTGCACTTACCCGTGCGTACGACAACATGCTTCCTATTGGCGAAAATCAGCAAAGTGGCTGACCTCTGGTGTTAGATTTTATAAGCTTCGAATGAAGGAAAACATTGTGAAATATTGTAGTAAAACCATTTGGTTTAAGTTTTGTTGTTGAGTTTATACATAGTTTTCTCTAACAGTTTGCAGTAATAAGTGATTAGAAACAATTAATGAAAAATGGTACATAACATTCGTTTTTCTTTATTTGACCTGTCAACTACTGTCAACTGTCATTTTGAAGCAAATAAATGAATTGAATGTGATTTTTGCAAATAAAACTTGATACGATTTTCTACTTTGTGTTCGTACTGAGGCTATTACGATACTCTTTTGCGTGTCATGATAGACAAAAGGTTGCTTTTCTTATGTGCCACCCACTTTTTTGAACAAATTCATTCACTATCTCAAACTTTCTGAAAATGCGTTTAAAAAACAAATTCGATCTGTTCATCCGAAATTAATTGTGCAATTTTTTTTTTCTCTTTTGTTACTTAATTTTCATTTCTAATGTATTTCATTCGACAGTTTTTTTTATATAGTTTTATATTTTTGTTATTCTTTGTGAAAATTGTTAATATTACTTTATTTTTCTCTTATTATACATTTATATTCTGATACAAATGTTATAAATGGCTTATGGTAACCAAAATAAGGGAGCCCCCAAGGGGATGTATCGTTTATGATAGGGCACGGGCTAGACAAATCTTGAATTGTCAGGTTTTTGTGGTTTCGCTTGTGTAAAAAATAGTATATACACCTCAGTATCATCTAATCATGCATTTCTCTCGATCTAAGTATAATATACTATTTTTATTTCATACGGCTTTTGCACTTTGATATTACATATTAACATTGCGTTCCGATAAATCCTCAATAAAGGTGAGATCCATGGTTCTTGTCTAGGAGGACAACCTCCCTACGTTCCATTGGTGCTATGGGCGCGTATTAGCTCTTTATCCCGGCAAGGATGGTGTAAACGGATTGGCTACGATTAAAACTCAAAGGAGTGAACTAGTTCGTGCAGTGCATAAGCTGTGCTCTTTGCCCATTTCGTAATTGTGTTTGCAAGTTCTCATTTTCTATGTATTGATATTTCTCCTCTGCATGCTAATAATTTTTTTTTACAGAAATACTGGTCTGAAATGCGGTTCTCTAGGGATTCGTTTATGTTCCTTATTATTGTACGTATTTGCTAACTTGAAATTGCTTATTTCAACGGGAGCGGTATGTTACTGTTTCCGCAATTTATTAGTCTGAATTGTGTGGGTGTACGCAATCGACATCGGGTGTGTTTCAGGGCTCAAGCAATAGTTATTTGGATCACTAGTCCAGAAAATGATATTTTGCAAGTGTGAGTGGTATTGCGTAGCCGAGCCGCTAGCCGAGGCCAAGCAACACGAGTACCCGTAAAACATTTTCTGGACGTGTAATCCAAAGAAAATTTTATGCCAACAAATTTAAATCATTTTTCAAAAGTAAAAATATTATTATTATTAATCCTAACTAAAGTAGCTATCGGCCGGGAACATTAAATTTCCGGCCTAGTACTTACAAAAGTGATTGAAAAGGACTTGGCCGGGAATTTAATGTTCTCGGCGGATTTTGAATCCTGCAAAACCGTCGATATTGGCTGGCGGCATGAAAATATCCTTTTTTGTTCTAATTTGGATAATAAAGTTCTTAGTTTTCACTAAAGAGTGGACGTAATTACTCGAATAATACCTATCTAATCTCGGCATCGCAAACCAGTGACGGTAACAAATATTAATTTAATCTGACCCACATTTCTAAATAAAAGTTTCCACTAGAGATAAAATTGAAAAATAAGAACCTGCTTGCGCGTTAAGCCAAGTTATTTAGATCGCTACGGGCTGTATCTCTTTTCCGTGCGACTAGTGAAGTAAAGTAAAAATTAAAATTTTTAACTATATATTACCATTTCAAAGCTGTGTACATACTCATACATACAAAAAACTTCCAAATTACGTGTCTGCAATAATAAATCCAAGCAGCTTTACAGTTGTTAAAACTAATCCAGCACTACTTGAAATGTAACGAAATTCCTCAGATCAAAGAAAACTGATTCGCCACAGTTGTACTTATAATAGCGGCATTAAAACTAAACCTAGAAACAATGTTAATTAATGCATTAAAGGAAATATATAATCATCTTCAAATTCAGCTCTCCCAATCAGTCTTTCTTGACAATCACAACATTCAAATTTTCACTCAAACAACCGTAGGCCACTTTCAGATAATGAACAGATTCCATTGGTAATTAAGACATTACCATAATAATTAACCGAAAGGACAGTTCACAGGAAAACAGAACCAAGCTAATAACGTCCAATTTGTTCTTCTGTACTTGGAATAGTTGTAATTTGGGTTTCCGATTAATCACGACTGCCACCAATAATAAAGGATTTGAATCTATTGAACATCGAAGACCTAACTGGGTCGAGATTCATTGGCACCATAGGGACGGAGACTGATTAGATGATTACGAAAGATAGATAGATTATTTCATACATGTATGTTTCTGATTGGTGAAACATAACATTGCCTTCTTTGCCATTAATCAATAGGCATAATTCAATTTCACGTGAAATTTCCTCGTAAATGATATCTCCGGTGAGATAAGCAACGGTTTTGGGTCAAACTCATCACAAATTTCACCTAGATTCAATTAGTCTGATTAATAGTTTGTTGGAATGGATCCCCTTTGTCACCATATGTTCACCGAAGCATTATTTGAATGTAAATCTCTACATTCGTAATTCCCCATTATGACAATTTTTGGAAGTTGGGAAGTTTGATTTCGGTCAACCGTAATAAACTTGACGATGAGGAAAAGTGCTATCCATAAAAGTATCAAAAAATACTACTACTTTGTGGACATTTTTAAATCACAGAATCGTCAGACAATTACAGATTACTCGTTTTAAGATTTTTTTGAGAACATTAAATTAGAATAAATCAACAAAAAGCTCTAAATTTAATTGTTAATAATCCAACAAGTGATGCACCAAAATCTAACAGTCTAGAGTTCGGTCTGTTCTTTTTTTAATAAGTTACAGTAATTAGAAATTTGATTGCACCGTTAACTTTAATCCCAACATCAAACTACAAAACGGTTTGGGAAACTTTCTTCATTATTGTAAAAGTAGTTTTAAGTTTCACGTTAATTATATGAAACTATGTGGTTTATCTTTTAAAAATAACCGTGAATATGGAATAGTAGATGCTTAAAAAATCTTGTTTATTATTAATTAACACTAACAAGGTTTTATGTTTGTTTGACGTTAAATTTAGTGCAGTTATTAGTTTATTAATTCTACCTACTTTAATATTGAGGAAGGTTAGTAAGATCTAACGGCTCGGCGTACTAAGATCCTATAAAGTAAGAATTTATTAACAAAATAAATTGTGATAACCCCCCGAACGCTCAACAAAATGTAAGATTTGAAAATTCGAAACAAACCCCGAAATTAAAGTTTGGGCAGTGAAAGCAGAGCCCTACGTGTTTTCTTTTGACAATACAAAGCAGTGGCGGGAAATTTGAACCCCCAACAGAGACAAACCCTCTTTAAATGTTTATTGGCATTAACAATTTGATTTGACCTTTTAGATTGTATATTTTGATTAACAAGTTTTAGTGACTTTATCGTTTGGTTGGGCTTTTTTTGACAATTTAATAAGTCCTAGTTTACAATTTGCAATAATTTCTTTAGGTGGACAAATTAGTTCCCCGAAGGACAACAATCATTAATACAATTCAAAAATTCTGGTGTACAATATGAGTGAGGTTGAGTTATTTGATCTCATTATCACTTTGAGCTTTCGACGATTACAGCAGTTCACATCAAACAGATACAATTAAATGATCCCTTGGTCTGTATCCATAGTGTGCATATACAAGACTGTGCAAGTGCAAAGTTTCAATGGCAAATTTTAAGTGTGACAATGTTTAAAGTTCCACAACAACTGAAATGTTCTACACGTATGTGAAATGACGTTAAGTTTCTTACTGATAAATTACTTTACTGACATGAAAGTGTCATAGTTTTTTTGAAGGCAATAAGTATCTAAAATGACCAAGTCAAACATATTTCATTGTCTGCTTGGCAATTAAGCACCAGAAAACAATATTGTTAGGCAAACTTTTTAAATTAAGGATTATGCATTGTCTCAAAGCTCTAAATCACCGCAACCCCGGGGAGGAACACCCAGCGACCCCCTATAAGATTTTGGACATAGGGAAGAATAGGGGAGAACTTTAACATGTAGAATGAACAAATCATAAGGATGCCTATCTTGCCCACATGTATTGTTTGGTTTCGAGACCTTAAGAACAAAATCAAACCGTAGTAATCTGCCAGGATCTGCACCTTATAGTCGAGATAAATGGTCAAGGTCTAGACTTTATGGTAAAGATCAAAGTGTAGTAACATTTTGTCAGTATCTAGACCTGATGGTGAAGATTAAAAATTAAGTACTAAATTAAACAAAAATTGGGAATCCATTAGCAACTCTCTCTAGCTTTGGTATCACATATTACATTTGAAATTATTTATATATTTTTTTAATTTAGAATTTAGTTATCTGCGAAATTAATATAATACTAGTGTTTAAAATTACCTGTGGATTGACAAATGCAGCCATTACTCAAAACACATTCGAAAACTTCAGAAATCAACTATAAACAACAAGAAGGACTCGTGATGCGAATAAAATCGGATTTAACAAATTTTAGGAAAAATGGTAAGGACTTGCCGCGGGGAGCGTTGTTGGCGGTTCGGCGGTCAAACAGATCTCCCTGCCCTAGCTTCCTCTCTGGATCTCGCTGCCAAACTACCCCAGGTCAGGTAGGCAATCCGAATTTCTCCTTTGTGAATTCGGTATTTCTCAAAATCTAAATAAATTCATTTTTATCTTAATTTATTTCCGCGTTATTGCATCTGGAACATCCTTCACATTTTGGAACACCCTCCTAGTTGTTGTCTATTTAATGATTTGGGGGTTTCTAAAGGCTTTACTTAAACTGCAAATTCCATGCATTTTTGTATGTATTTGAGTTCGTCTAATAAATTCCATAAAGAAACACTGTTGGCCCGTTGCACTATATCCGGAACTTTATTAAAAAAAATATATCAATACCGAATTTCTAATATATTTTTAGAACACTTTTTCATTATTCTAATGTCTGAAGAATCTAAAAATAAAATTGTGTTACCAAAGTCCTGATGTCAAAAATGATTCTTTCAAAAATCAATAAATGTGGTATCCAAATCTCGTTTCGCCACACGATGGTTACGAATGATTAGAAATGTAGTTGAAAAACTGAAAACATATTTCTAAGTTGACAATCTTAATAATTGAAATTAAACAGTTGGTACCTTCATCCGTCAGCCAAATTCAGAATATCAACACAATACTATTTAACTACTCATAAAACTAATTATGACTCTGAAGTAAATAAGTTAGTAACCCGAGTTGTAATACGTAAGTCCGGTCGTAGCTATAAACGCCGCAGAATTGGTTTACATAATTTAATTCCTGATCAACGACAAGACGACAATACGATTAGTTTTATGTTACACCATCAGATACTTAATATTATTGCGATGGGCGAATAGACAACCAGAGAAGAAAAACAGAATGTAACGAATTAAATGACACAAGATGGCTTATCTGGTCTTGAGAACGTTGGTTGGTGCGATGGAGTGTCTTCAAGGGTGAGACGACAACGAACGATTCTCCAGCCTCTGGGTACGAATGAATCCTTTTTCCAATGTCATTGAAGGAACGCAAGGGAGTCCTAACAAGCACCGCACCCTACGATGTAGACCCAATCCATATTCGTTTTGTTCGTGACAATTTTACTGTCCACCTCAAGCCAGGACCCTAAGATGGAGAGAATCCCCTTAAGGAATCCGACCAACAATTGAAGAGACACTTACCTATAATGAGGAACGTTGATTTTTCCGACGAAACAAAACGTAGTTGAAAACCATAACGAGCGACCATATACCTATAAAACCAATACTGAACATTCCGTATCGAAATAAAGTGCGAAAAGTGACGTCGATAAAAGAAGTAAGAAAAATATAGTGCAATTTCTGTTCCCATAAGGAATCTGATTTCAAGCTCATGCGTGTGCGAGGGTTAAAATATCGCAAATTCGTCTACGGAGTTGGTAACCACAACGAAAAAGGTAAAGAGATATTGTCGCAATCGTACTACTTGGTCCTCAGCTTACATTTCCATGTTCAGTATTGGTTTTATAGGTATATGCGAGCGACAATATTCGGTGGTTCTTTTAATCCCGGAAGGAAAGTGACTTCGCCAATATTATCACAAATCTTCGACGAAACGAATCACTTCTTTTCTGTAAACGTATGGCTTAATCCCTTTCGAATAAATTTATGTCTCCACGTTTACCTAAACCACACGAATCAGAATGTCTCCGGAAACCTACACCGGAAACAACCTTGTTGAAAAATTCCAACCAGGCTGAAACATTACTGCGCAAGCCTGGTATTTTAAGCCGACTTTCAACGTGGCAATAGACCTACGGCGCATTACTGGCCTGAGAGTGTTGGCAGGTGTGGTTATGGACGATTTAAACGAACAGCCGCTTAAAATTCGTGCGGTACGCCCAATACACACATCTCCTTGGTGGTAAAATGCTCTAGGATTCCTCACCCCAACCCAGCAATCCCTTCAAGGCGAAGTGGTTCATACCCAAAATAACTAACCGAACAACAACAAAAAAGTAAAGAAATACGTAATGGTATACAGAAGATAAAATTATCTTCACACTCCCCTTTCTCCCTATAGGAAATTTTCGGAGAAATTTTACCAAAACAAAGAAAATAAATTCCCAAAAATTTCTTTGGCACTATAGTGGCTCTCACTAAAACATTGCGGTCGGCGCCCACGATGATCACAAATTCCGGGAATTCCGCTCCCTTTCGGTAGGCGACCACGACCGCGCCAAGCGAAACCAACACCACGAGAACGTTCTACGTCGCGGAGGGTAGCATTGTCGCGTCGGTGCAGAACGTCCCTCCTAGTGCTGTTAGGTTCGACGTCACCGCCGAGGATACGGTCCTACCAGGGACCCCAATTCCGGGTGTTTTTTTTTTATGGGGGGCATAGCTGGCGCCGTGGCTTTCCAGTCAAGTGCCCCCCCGGAACCTCCCCATTATGGCATTCTGTCTAGGCGGGGCTGTCTTTTCCTCCTGCCACCTCCCCGGGATCAGCTTTCGACATAACTTCGGGGGGGAGGCTTACCTTGCCTTTCGGCTTTTCCTCAACCATCCTGCGTCAAACGCATGGGTTCTTCCTTCTGCAGCACCGTTCTCTCGTTCTCTCGTTCTCATGGCTGCCAGTACCGCAATGCTCCAATTATCGAGCGCGCCTCTGACCCGGAAGGCTTAGACTCTTACCTTTCGGTTTCATTATCCTGCGTAGTAACGCTTGGATCTTTCGTTAAGCGGCAACGTACTCTCCCTGCCGCCGGACTTCCGGAGTCCGCTCCTTGAACTCCATTGGTCCATACCCCGATTCCGGGTCTGTGTCATCTCTGGCAGCCAGCCCCTACCTCAATCCAGGTTCGGAAAAACCCATGCGAGCCACCATCGCGAACCTTTTCAACAACGAACCAATTACCCAACAAAATATCACGATTGTGCAAGGTGTGCGGCCGACGGCCGACTGGCCAACTCACATTCAATCATGCTGAAGAGACGGGGGCAGCACCATGGGCGTACTCACCGAACCGTAGCCCGAGTCTCTTCTTCTCTTCTTTCACCCCTCCGTTCTCTCTTTCCACACGTACCTCCTTTCAAACCCCGATCTGCTCGGGCCCCCACACAATGCACACTCGACCGCCCTCGCAAATGAATGGGTTTGCGGGCTCGCTACCTCTCCGGGTAGACGTCCTTCACAATCGATGCAACTGAGGGAACTAAGCTCTCCGCGAGAGCCAACTCCATCAGTTCAAGTCAAAATCGGTGATACAAAGACCCTCCTCTGAGAACTCGAAATACTATACGGTCCTCTAACCCTACAACACGGTACGTGGCAACCCATAAATCCAACAACAATACGAGACAATTAACCACGACCACGGAAAGAGACGTAACCACAACAACTAATCCGACCTCTGATACCGAAAAAAAATACTTCGAATCAACAACATTCTCAGGGCCAACGGTCTATTCAAAATCCAAATAAAATTGACTTGGGGCCAATCCCGTGTTACTGTCACCCTACAACCATGAGTGGTTTCACTCATTTATGTGGTTTAGGCCTAAGCCTGGAGTCAGGTTGTTTGAGCCCAAACTCCATTCCAAGAATCATAAAATCAAAACCCAAAAAGAAAATTGACCTGGAGTTAACCTTTCCGGAAACGTCAAGACGAATGGATAACTGGTGGTCACTATTCGAACTTCTCGCCGGGGAAAACCTCTTGAAATCCTTGACGTGCCACTGACGCTTGTCCCTGTTCTCATCACCTTCGAGAATATAGGTGCCATATCAGACCTTACTTTTTATGGGAAACGGACCAACATAACGAGGCGCCAAAGAGGATGAAAAGCTCCGAGTGACTTTGGAGTTATAATTGATAATTCTTACGCCATACCAAGTCACCGGGGGCGAATTCCGCATGGCGACGCCGGAAATAGATTATAGTGTTGGGGACTTTTATTAAAGGCCTCAATCTAATTAACAATTTACAGTTGTAAAGAGCGTATCGGGCTTTCCGGACCGAACGAATTCACGACCGAAGTTCGTTCGGAGCGCACACGTAAACTGTCCAAGATGAATATCCCAACTTTGATGATCCGACTTCACGAAAGTAATTAAGATAGATTTTATTGTTTTATTCACCCGTTCTGTTGGATTTGATTGGGGGTGGTATACCGGGTTAAAGCGAAGTCTTATACCATATCGATTCATCCCATACCAAAATATTATACCGCCGAATTTATTATAATTAATTTTTTTAACATATTTTCAGTATTCTACTGTCTGTAGAATTCAAAAATGTTGTCGCCAAAGTTCTGTTGTCAAAAATAACTCTTTTACCAATTAATAAATGTGGTACTGTAACGAAGTTACCGAAAAATTCCGAGTTTCCCGTGCCGTCAGCGATGCTCGCCACTCTAAACCGAAATTTTCCGCAGGGGCGGCCCACCATCTCACTACGCCGAATTCATATCTTTCACTCGACGTAAAAAATACTTCCGAGTATCGTAGCGGAATAATTCTTTCACTCACGTAATCAAAAAATTTGCTCACTGCGAATGGAATTATTTCGGAACAAGCACTCCCAGCCGCCGTCCTTGCCACGTCGAACCACGCCCTTCGCATAGCACCGGAAGATCGCCGAAAATACCGGGATGGTTCTTACATAATTTTAATCACTAAAGAAGCGAGCTCCGGACCCGCCATTCCGGACCCACTGCGCCGCCCGGAGCCGATATCGCTCCGATGGGAACGCATTAATAAGACCCTCACTAAGTTGTGCGCATCATATCGCGTCATAATCACCCCTCCAACGGCTCTATACAAGAAGCCCCGCTGCGTTAGAATAACAGTTGTGAGTCGTGACCTCTCCGGAGAAGACCAGCCCGCGCTTCCCCCCTGTTCCTTCCCGGTAACTATCCGGCACCGGCCATCGTAACAAGGCATTCCGGTTTCAACTGGTTTTCGTTTGTACTCGGCTGTTAGGAGCCATAGTCCCACAGCGTCGAACTTTTAGTCCTTCTGGCTTTCCCGTACCACCCCGGACCTCACCCTTCCGTCACCACGAGAACCAACGAGACGACTCCCAGAGAACGAAGATAACCAACCGTGTGAATAGTAGTATACCGAGTGAACTATATAAAGTAGCATACAGGGTGAATCGTCAGATTTGTCATAAGGTAACCGTGTGTACCGTGTATAAAAATGTAAACCGCAGTATAAATAAACAGTATAATATATAGGGTGAACCACAAGATCTGTCACAGAGTAACCGCTTCCCGAAACTTGTAAATATTGTAAATAGCTGTATATAGGGTTTAATAAAAACTATAACACCGAGTTGTATTTATTTTCCCTCCCTCCAAACTAGGCAGCTATCCCTGGAGCTCAAGGAAACCGCCGTCGCAAACAAGCGTTACAGTACATATCAATATCAACCCTCTACCATTGTTGTCCCAATAAAATTCCCTACATTTTGATGTACGGTTCGTGAGGTTTTGACTGGGTTTCCAGGTGTAAAAAGGTAAACTATATTGCGTAATTACCATTTATGCTTTAGCGGTAAACTAATACATATCAACTAAAAAATTGCTACCTGCACGAGTTTTATTCTCTTCTTACCTTTTCAGACCATACAGGTGCACCTACATTTAGAGTTGCAGCTATTATACTTTTTGCTGTTTGCAAATACCAGTTATCCTTTGGGCTTGTACTTCTCATTATACCCGAAACAGGAGATAATTACAAATTCAAACGCATTCATTGAACTAAATGGCCCACAAACTGATCAGTGGCGAAAGATTTATTAACTCATTAATGGAACATTGAACACTTTATACTTAATAGCACTACCACTTCCGGTGTTAAAAGTTTAAACTTAGAGGTTGCAGTGGAAATTCAATTAAAAAATTTAAGATTTATTAAGGCCGTTTCAGGTCTATTTAGCTAGTTCTGATTGAGAAGATACTAAAAACTTGTTAAACCGGACGAATCTTCTGACACAGTATAAGGAATTAAAAGATGACAGATTGTCTACAAATACTTACTTTAGATCCTTGATACACAAGTACCCATTAAACCACTAAAATAAGTTTTTGTAAGGGGTGAAAAAGTTTGGATTTTAGTCACGGAAAGACACGAGCAATTCAGCACGACAAAAATTAGAGGAACTAATAATAAAGTATATAATATACTTGCTGACATTCGCTAATTTCATACAACCTATCAGTTTCAAATTTCATTATTTGCTAATGGCATTAGGCAGTGAAAATATTTTTTATGCCATCTGAAAGCCTTTTGTTCTCTTGCAAACAATTTAGTTTGAAGCAATGTAATCCACCAGTACAAGACCACAGCAAAATAAGCTACATACCTATCTAGTTACAGTTCAATCCCATTTTTATGCCTCTCTTCCTGTTTTCTCGTCAAGGCATTAAATTACATAAACAATTTCGTCGAGATAAAAAACATTGTCGATCAGATCTCCAGAAATTGTTTTTGCCGCCGTTACGACTCAAACCTGCAAAAAACTATCTCTTCTTTCTATTCTATATAGGCTATTTTTTATTATTGGTCCACCACCTGTTGCATTATGTTTGTTAAAACAAAAAACCCTATATTAATGTAAATAAAAAATTGTGTTGGTAATAACTTGGATGACATTTGTTCTCAACTGTCAAAATAAATTATATGATGCAAGTCACTAATCCGTGTATTCGATTTAAAATTACATTATACATTAACAGTCGGTGAATATGTTCCTTCCATGTACCTAAGCACGTACACAACTCAATTAGGATGTAAAGCTACGTTATCGAGAATAATCCAAACTGCCTTCTACAAACTTGCATTTTTGATTTTCTAAAATTATGCACAATCTTTCATCCACAGGCTGTCGCGACATCCTTAACACGCTTTGTTAAATCTTACGTTGAAGTTTAATTTCAACCCTGCAATTAATACAGAAAGAACAAATGAGTATGAAAGTAGCATTTTTTACCCAGATTACTGCAGCGACTTTAATTGCTAGTCTGAGGAGCCCCTTTTGTTCCCTCTCTCATGAAATTAGTACGATTTTTACTCGAACAAATTTTCTGCATTGAATTTTATTTTCAAGTTGAAATTAAACAAACTTGATTGTCGAAGTCTTCTAATTAACGAGTCTCTTGGGAAAGATAACCTAGCAATGAGAATTTAAAGATAACTGTAATGACAGTCGGGGATTAAATTAAATTGTCTGCTAATCTTATAGGATAAATTAAGATTTAACATAATGGCTGTCGGCGAGTGATTAAGAGGAGACTGCGTTCGGCAGTGATACTGATCTATGTATATTGGCATCAATCAAATTCATACCTATTTGTAATAGCAGGATGCAAAATGGATGTTGTCAAATTAGTAAGGGCACTGAATAATGTATTTACATTCAGGCGAAAAGGCACATTATAGGACTTGACATCAGCGTTGCACCTTGCATTGATATAATTTATGAACAGACGACGATCAATAACGAGGTGTGCATTAGCAATGTATACCTCTTTGTTTTAAATTAAATGTCTATTTATGTAAATAGAGTATAAACTGCAAATTACTACAAACATGTTCCAGTGTATGAACTTCACATTTCTGAAGTAATTCCCACATGAATACTACATTTTTCTTCCCACCCGGTTGAAATTAAAATTATTTAGCAAATTAAGTAATGCAAATTAAAAATGTCTACCGGGAAGCGAAAATTCATTTCGTTTTACAAATTTAATGAACAATTTGTATGGCGGACAGACTTGGGTGTTTAGTCACTACCCCAAAGGGAAATTTATTGACGTTGGTAAATCCCATATCTACTTTAGGCGTGTGCTTTGGAAGTAAATGTCAGCGTGGAGTACTATCATATGTGTCAAATAATCGCTACGGTCAGCTTAATTCAGGTTAAAAGAAAAAAATATGTACCGGAGAGTTTTGGCTCTCTGTTGTTTATACACACTTTGTATTTTGCAAGCTCGACTGTTCCGTAAGACAGCTATCATCCCATTAATGAAAATAAAAATTTATAAACCGGTTTAGTCGTAATTTGTAAGATAAATTGAGATAAATGTAAAAAAGCAGCTTCTTTTGAAAAGTAAATAAGACAGTGGCTGATTTTCACAATAACTCTTCAACCTACTTCACTGTCAAGAAAATCGGTGTCAAATTTATTTAACTTGCACTTGTTGTTATTTTATAAGGAGTGTGAAGCTGGAATAAACTTGTCTATTATCGGGACAAGGAGATTGATGGAACCATTAATTCTAAGCTCTTTGCATCCGTACCCCAGTTTATTTCTGTCGGTTTTAAATGTCTGCAACTGAGTCTGACGTCTATATCTATTGTCCTAAAGAACATAGGACACTAGGCGTGGCGTAGTTTACTACTATAATGTTTTAGATAAAACTAAGATGTGATTTAAATTTTCAGCAGTTTTGTTGGCAAAGATAATAAAATCTGTGTGAAATGTGTCATTTCATTTTTATATACATGGAGAACTTTTAATTGAATTCTTAAGACAAATCTAAGGCGCTTGAAAATATAATCTTTCTGATGTTCTGTCGGATGAGAATTATATTGCTTCAAGTCAGCAAACGATTGTCATCGTAACAATTTTTCAAGTTGCGAATAGGTATATGTCCTAGACTTTTTATAGCAAGAAACTGTTGTGATCGTATTAGTGCACCGGTGTTCAATAAATTGAAAATATATTTTATTATTTTTTCTTCAGCTTGCCTTGATTTTTCAGAATGAGTGCTCTCCGCATCACTACTTATCATCATCTTGTGATACACTCGAGTGTCAGAAGCAGGGTGTTGTGTTCATCGGGTTTGTTATTTCAGAAGGGATATTGGAGATTTCTATATTACTTTGGTCACTACTGGACATGTTTATTCACAAGTAGCTGACGTTGTACTGTTCAAATTTCATAGCGAAACAACACAAAAGTAAAAACAAATGCAATTTTATTATAATTTAAGCTGGGATGCGTTTTCTCAGATTTTTCTCCAGAACTTCCCGATTTGTTTCTTTTTTAATTGAAAACATTCAATTGAGTTATTTCGACCTCGAGAGCATAACGAACAAAACAAAAAAAGAATCAACCAAATATGTCGCTCCTATCGTCAGTTATGATTGAGACTACATACAAAAATTATGGCTTTTTCAGCTTGTCCTAGTTTCTTTGTAATTTTATTTTCCTGAAAACTTTTCTGCAAAAACCTTATTTGGACTATTACAAAAAAACACAGCCTAATCGGTCCAGCCGTTCTCAAGTTATGCGCTTATATAGATAATAATGATTGAAAAATTCTACTACAGTGACCTATTACAGATATTGTAACATTGTAGGGAATATCGGTATCATAATTTACGGTGTAAGATCGTGTACAGATGGCGCCACTGTAAAACGGATAATTATGAAAGTTGCTAAAAGGTCGCTTAAAAACTTATTTTAAAGACTCCTGATTAATTAAACAAGATCTTCTGTAAAGAACGTACGACGAAGACACATTACCTACATGTTTTGAATTACACGAATGTATTCCTTAAAAGATTATTCAGCAACATTACATTGAATCACAGAAATGTTTAGATTCGAATTCCGTTCTAGCTTGTAGCCATAATAGCCAAAAGCTATGTATTTTTTAAAAACTCACCACCTGTTGCATTTAGTTGGTGGAACAAAAAAAAAAACTATTGTGGGGTTTTATGAATCCACGATGCAAGTGATACTTTTTTTCTAATCGTAGGCACTAAACTGAAAATTTTCGGAAAAGTATTCCATTTGGGGTATTAAAATCGCGTTTTTAATCTTTGGAACAATTTGAAAATGGGAATGATAATGGGAAATCAATAGTAGACAAGATATCAATAAATACAATCATTCAGATGATAGACGCATGTTAAGAACTAAGAACAATATTTATTTAAACTATTGAATCATTTTGAACTTCAATTATTCTATCAATAACTTCATCTTCGCCTTGAGTCTCACAGTCTATAAATGTAACAAATATTTTATGGTAACTAAAATAAGTAAACAATGCCTTACATTCTATTTTTTCAATGTACCATTCCGGACATGGAATCTTGGCCACTACTGACGTTTAACTGACAAGAATGTGTGAAATGGTCTTTATTATTGATAGCCTTACATTTGACTTGATCTATCATTAATAACTGTCAGTTCTTGATCTTGTTGACGACAAAATGAGATGCGTGGTGGTGTATGGATTTTAATATGATAATGAGTCAAACATAGCATTAACACGAAACCTAGAGGTAATATTTTAATAAATTTGTTTAAATTAATTTCGAATAAACTAAACAGTTTCTAAAATTCAAAGAACAATACTAATAGATTGTTATGACCCCATTAGTCTTTAGCGCATTAACCGCCTGGGCATAGAACGGCATAGATTTCTGTGGTAGTCTTGCCGTAATGTATTCCATGCTTCAGTCAAGAGTTCATCCCTGATATGAAAGACTAACCGTTGTCGTTTTCAATTTGGCAAGTAAAACTTCAAATTGATTTTAAAAAATAAATCATTCATTGGTGGCAATAAAGATTGGTTTACATATTTTTTTTTGAGAAATTTCAGAAAAATGTTGGCCAAGATTCCATGTCCGGAACTGTATCTAATAAAAACCGCATCGATCGTAGTACCACATCTCGTGGTTGGTATATTTCTATAATTTTTCATTTCAAAATAAATACTTCTCTCAAGTATTGAGTAAGTTGAGCAGATTCCTCTTTCTTTAAATCTGTATTGAAATCACCAGATAAAAATTCATTCATCCTTGGATTCTTTGACCTCTGACCTTGGAATATCTGTAGTCGCAAACACCCTACGACAAATAGGTTTTGAGACAAGTTTTAGGGTGCCAAAATAAAGGTTTATACAAGTTTATAGCTGACTATTTCTCATTCTGAGATTGTTGCCCTTATTTGACTAATATT
Organism: Diaperis boleti; assembly: GCA_963583935.1. Classification (NCBI taxonomy): domain Eukaryota; kingdom Metazoa; phylum Arthropoda; class Insecta; order Coleoptera; family Tenebrionidae; genus Diaperis; species Diaperis boleti. The sequence goes on along the minus strand of OY757242.1, from coordinate 41,460,757 downwards.
CCTGGACTAAACGTGAATACCGGCGGTTGATATCCAAATTTAAAATCAAATTTTTTATTTTTTTTTTTTAATTTCCCCAGTTGCAGATACAAAATTGTACGAAGGCGCTGAACGGACATGAATGGAAAAATAACTGACAACGATTTTTTTCTACCAATTCCGACTTTTTTCTGGCAATTGCGACAGGTGTAGGACAATGGTGCTGTTTTGTTGCCCAAACTTAAAAGATTAAATACTGTCTGTTTCTTTAATGATAATATTAATAGAATAATAATAATAGAAGTTTATTTCCAACAGACAGAATGTCTATAGTGGTCGAGCGCATAGCACGAAGTACTAATTTCAGTGATCCACGAAAGTTACCGTCTGCAAAAATTTGTTTTTCTGTGGATCATTGAAATTTCTGTGGATCATTAAAGAAACATGATATTCAAGAAAGGTCATATTTCTCTGTACGTGAAACTCGAGGCCCCAATTTTAGTGATCCATGGAAGTTGTTGTCGTCGTTGTCAGTTATTTTTATATTCATGTCCGTTCAGCGCTTTCGTACAATGGTGAGCTGTTTTTTTGCCCAAACTTAAAAGATGAAATACTGTCTACATTTGGAGTTTCATGTACAGGGAAATATGATCTTTTTGTTGATGTTTCCTTAAGGTGTCGAGCGCGTAGCGCGAAGCACCAATTTCAGTGATCCACTGAAGTTGACGTCTGTGAAAATTTGTTTTTGCGTTTATCATTCATAAAATCATAAAATAAGAGGTACTCCCCACATTTCGAGTTACACGTAAAGGGAAATATGACCTTCTTGGAGTATGTTTCATTAAGTGTTTCAGTGATCCACGGAAATTATCGTTTGTCAAAATTTGTTTTTCCGCGGATCATTGAAATTGTGCCCCACGCTACGCGATTGACCCCTTAAAGAAACATACTCCAAATATGTGGACAAAAATGTGGACAGTATTTCATATTTTAAGTTTGGGTAACAAAACAGTGCCATCGTCCTATTCCCCTATACGTGAAAATCGAAATGTGGGGAGTATCTCATATTTTAGGAATGATAAACGGAAAATCAAATTTTCACAGACGACAACTTCCGTGGATCACTGAAATTGATGCCTCGCGCTACGCGCTCGACCACTTAAATAAACATCTCCAATAAGGTCATATTTTCCTGTACGTGAAACTCGAGATGTAGACAGTATTTTATAAGAAAAAAGTCGGAATTGCCAGAAAAAGGTCGGATTTGCTAGAAAAAAAAAACGTTTACAGTTATTTATCCATTCATGTCCGTTCAGCGCCTTCGTAAAATTGTGAACAAAGTTGAAGAAAATTTGATTTTTCCATTTTTATGAAGATTTTAAAAACAAAAATCTTGCTCCTTTAATTTTTTCCTAAACTTTGATCAATCGGGAAAAAAACCGCTCTATGGATCGATTTTCCGTTTCACAGGGCAATTGGGGGTACATTGAGGTGTAAAAATCCCTAAGGTTCTTAGCCTCCTCGTCAATATTTGTGAAGATGCGGTTTATTTACCAAAACGAGGGAAAAAGCCGATTTTTTCAACTGTTTTCAAGTCGATATTGTGGGTGGAATTTTTTTTTTCTTAAATGTTTTGATTGGATTTTATAGCAAATTTGTTCCAGTTTCCAAAACTGCTCTTCGATTTCCTGTACAATCATTGGTTGCTGAGATATCGATGGTTGAAGGCAAAAGGATCCTTTTTCGTTTATTATCGGATATCTCCGCGATAAATGGTCGTAGACACAATATAAAAAAGGAAATTATAGCTTAATAAACAGGCTGTCCGGTCCATATAATGGTTCAACCCGAAATAATTTTTCCGAGCCCGTGGAGTAAAAAAAAAGGACAAAAATTTGTAAAAAAAAAATCCGCGCTATTTCTTTGGATTGCTTGGAAAACACGGCTCCTAAAAATGTTTGGCGAAAAGTTCGGAAAACTAGAATCTTGGAGCTTTAAAATGCTTTTTTTGAATCCTCGGTACGACCATTTTTCACATAAATACAGCCCGTCAAATATCACCAAAAAAAAATGGAATTTATTTCTACTCGTTTAATTCTTGTGAGTAGTGTACATTACGTATTACATTGACTTGGAACGGTAATAGTAATTTATTTCATACTTGTATGTAAAGTTACATTTTTCGGATTATTTTTGATACCAAAAGTGGAACATTAACGTCCTAGTACTTTAAAGAAAAATTTTAAAGTCCTAGTACTTTAAAATTATACGTCAATCATTTCCTACATTGTTCCCGAAATTTTTGTGGCATCAAATTGTTCTTCACGTGATCTGCTTCATCTGCAATGTCTTGAGGCACCTCAATTTTCTCCATTTTAAACGGAATAATCGAATAAAACATCCAAAATCATTCACCGTGACCCAGTTTTTTCGTTGTCATTTTTGACAAACGTTTGTTACTATGGGAATGTTAGTCCCCACATATTTAATTATTACGAATAATTTGTGCGAGATAAACACACATTTCTTTTTATTTTTAGTTAGGTCATTAAACTTGCAGTATGAAATAAAACGTTGTATTTACCTCGAACGAAGAAGTGTTTTTAAAGGTACTCACAAGTAATTCCGGCCTCGGCTAGGCGCCTCGGCCGTAAACAACTTGCTCGTACTTTAAACTTCACTTCTCGTTCTAGATAAATAATATACTATTACGTTATAAGTCCGGAAAACTCATTTTTACAGTAACGAGTCGAAATGTTTACAGACGAGGCGACGAAGGAGCCGAGTCTGGAATTTTGAGACAAGTTACTGTAAAAGTTTCCGGACGTATGTCGTAATGCGTTTTATTTCATGCTACACATACTAAATCATTGTTTTCATTTTAAAAAATTAAATTGGAATTCAGAATTTAAACATCCATGAATTGAGTATCTATGACAACAGTTTGATTTGTTGGTTGTATTTTTTTTTTACAGGACTTGTACTGTAAAGTCCCATTTTCCGGACTCAAAACTCTGACCTAAAACTAACAAATATGACACAGTATGAAATAAATACTCTTTTATGAGCACCAATCATTTGAAATTTTTCCTTGGAAGATATTCCACCAGTCATAATTTTTCTGGCACACTGACATCGACGTAACAATAATAATGACGATGATGATGACGGAACTGAAGATGTTCATGAAATATACCGACGAAATTTCTGTAGAATATTCTCAAGCCGATACAAGTACATAGTTCACAATGCACCATTTGTAACTTGGTAATGTTTCTTATTTCTATTATATTCGTAACTTTTATTGTATTTTGAATAAAAATAATGCTATTTCCCAACAACGGTGCAGTGTTGCCGATAGTATTTTCCGAAGAAATTGCGATGTTGACGAGTTTTTAAAATATAAACAGCTTATACTATGACGTACTCTTCTTTCTTTGTAGAACCTTCTTTTCTAGAGGAAGTCTCTAGTGCGTATAAAACTGAAGGACGTTTTCAAGTTTTCTGAGATCCTTTGAGGAGGATACAGTGTCTTGCCGGAGATCAAATGCAATTTGATCAGCGCTTTTTTATGGTATATCATATAGCCTTGAGGGTATTTAGTTGACGAATTTCTGGTACGTGTTCCGGGTGGAAGAAGTGGAAGAAAGTTCATCCTGTTTCGGGGATGTACTAGTCCTCTGGGAGAGTAAGTCCATCTCTCTGCTTTTTCCTGTGCTTTCCTTCTGGATGAGCACGCTGTAGCTGCTCTTCTTACGCTCTCTCTTACTTTTCCTTTTGTTTTTCTTTTCCAATTTTCTTGTCCTTTTTCCTTTGCTGTCGTCTCCAGTAACAGTACTTGTTTTTTACCTCTCCTACATTTTTTCTCAGAAATTCTCTATACCCTCTTTGGCCTGCTGCTTACTCTTTCTTTCCTCACTCCATCCTCTTATCACTATATTGTACTTCCTCCTTCTCCTTCCATCATACTTACCTTTCCCTTCCAACTGTCTTCTTCTCTCTCTCTTCCATCTCTTCTCGTTCTTCTTAAATTCTTCTTTTTGCCTTTCAATTTCTCTCATATTTCCTTCATTTCTTTTAAGTTCCCCTTTTATTTCTTTCAACTCATCCATGATTCTCCCCATTTTAATTTCCCTATCTGCTGTTATTTTATTTATTTTAAATATCTTCTCTTCTTCCTCTTCATGTCTTCTTGTTTCGTCTTTTTTCTTTTTCTTCTAGGAAGACAGCTAAACTTCCCTGGCTAAACGTCCGGCTTCTACTTTCTTTGTTCATATACTTATTCTAATGTCTCATGAAAGTTGATATTATTCTAATATTAATTAAAAATATTGACTCGTCTTCTTCCCAAGGACTTTTTCTTTCTCTCTATCCTCTTGCCAATTTTGGTCGATATGTCGCTTCTCCGTCTTTTTTATCCGCACCACATGTTGCTGCATCACTCCGTAATACAGGAAGAAGTCGTGTCAAGAGTAGTTTTTAAAATAATTTTGAGACAACTTTAATATAGTGTAAATTGGAGTGAAACGAGTGCTTTTGTGAGCCCCGAGTGGCGTAAAGCGTTCAATCTACAAAGGAACGAGTGTAATACAACGTTTTATTGTTCGACACAACCTCGGAAAGCCTTTAAATTGCTTAAAATCCATAAAAATAGTTTGACGTTTATCTGTCATTTTCATTATTTCATGACAGAGTGTTTACACAACCGAAAATTTGAATATTCTGACAGTGTCGAACGATAAATAGACTTTTTGGTCTCGTGAACTGTAAACATGAAAATCAACGTGAACTGTAACTATGGAGGTGATGGTTTTTACGCTTTCACAGTGCGGTAAAAATTCACACAAATTTTCGTTCTTAAAATACGTTTATAAAAAAGAAACTGCTTGTACAACGAAAGCATATTTATTAAAACGCCATTTACACAGGTTTTTAATTGTTGAGTGTTTGAAAAACATATGAAAATACACAAGGACAATTTCAATGTTTCGACGTTTTGACATTTCAAACGAATGGATTCGGATTCATGGCCTGAACTATCAACATGACATTGCATTTTTTTTTTCAAATTTCGTTGAATTAAAACTTGTCGTCGGCCAAAAAGTTTAATACAAATCTTGCGCGTTAACCATTTTACAGGGCTCAATCATTAAAGCACTCCGCTGGCGCGTCGTGCTTCAAATCGATTTCGCCCTGTAAAATGTAAGTTACCGCTCACGAATGTAAATAACTATTACATTATTTTGACTTGAGCACAGGTTCTCAATAATTTGTCTTTGAAACTTCTTTCGCCTTACTTCTTTCTATACATAAAGTACAAATTGAAGCAGTATGAATGTTAACATAAGAATTAAAGTGTCGAAGAAGCTGTGCGTGTAGCGACTGTTGCAGAAGAAGGTAACAGTCAGCGTTACATTGGTTAACGTCTTGGTATTAATCAGTCCACTGTCTGCCGGATATTAAACCGGTATCAGGAAACTCAGGGATAAGCGGGCTACAAATGGTGTCCAAGGTCATATTTTGATTATGCAAACCTTGAGAGAGCGGTTCATTACAGTTTTAACGCTGCAAAATATGCTTGCACAGACTCAGAATGTTAGAGTAAGTTGTGTTACAATTAGAAAACGACTCCGGGTTGAATTTAACTCCCAGAGCACCTGCAAGAGGCCCAAAATTAACGGCAGAGCATCGTGGAGCTCGGTTAACATTTTCTCGAGAACACGTTGATTGGTTGGAAGCCGATTGGGCTAATGTTATGTTTAGTGGCGAATTCAGATTTTGTCTTCATAAAAGTGATAGACGAATGCGTATGTATAGACGGCCAGGTGAGCGTTATGCCCCCTGTAACATTGTTCCCTCTGTTATGTTTGACGGAGTCTCTGTTATGATCTGGGGAGGTATCGTTTTGGAGGCTCGCACAGAATTGGTCCGGGATCTAAACCCCCCGCTGTGCTGAACGAAAGCCCCTCGCCGCGGACCAGCTCGTGACGCATACCGTAAACCGCCTGTCTGCCGGGGGCTGGTCTTAAGTGACTGGCCGCGTGGATGAAGTACCACTATAAAAACTTCCCCATGCAACATGGTGACTGGTGTTGCAGGTGCATAAACAGTCACCCACGTGTTTGTGCCGTGCGTGGCGACCCGTGCGGGTGGATGAAGGGATCCTGGTGGTTGAGCCTGATCTTGGCTACGGCCTTGGGAGGGCAACACGCCACTTTGGCCCGGATGGGGGATATATATATATCCCCCATATATATATATATATATATATATATATATATATATATATATATATATATATATATATATATATTTGGGCTGTGTGCAACAACCTCCTGGGGGCTATATCTCTCGAGTATCCCTGGCGTCGAAGCTCGGCGTCCCCATATGGGACTCCGTGGTGGGTGGGGAGCTTGGGAGATGAAGTAAAAAATCCCGGTATGGAGAATAAAAACAACTCCAACCAGGGACCGCAGGGTCCCAAAAAGAAGCTGCAGAGGCAGAGGCGTGAAGGCGCCATCCCTGCAGCAACACCAAGAGCTGATATAGGAGCAACCGGACGCCCCACGGGGCAGACGACACCTTCGGGTGGAGCAGAACCGTCGACGTCCGGTGTGGCGACTACGTCGCAAAGAAAGTGCAGATTCGACCTAATGGGCAAAGGACACTAATTCAAGCAAACCTACACCGCTGTCGGGAGGCGGGGGTAACCCTAAGTCGTCACTTGACAGCAAAGCAGGTAACAATAGCCCTGCTACAAGAACCGTGATGCGTAGGCAACCGAGTTTGTGGCATGGGCGACAAATCGTCCGGGACCACTTACGTGGGTTCCCTTAAAGAAAGACCCAGAACTTGTGTATATGTTTCAGGTCAACAAAACGCCTTTCAACTGACGGGCTATTGCAACCGAGATGTCACGGCTGTGCAGGTTAACCTGGAATTTGGAAGGAACGTAATAAAGGTAGTTTTTGCCTCAGTATACCTCCCCGGGGACTCCAGGGACCCCCTTCTAAGGAGCTGGCGGACCTGGTTGAGCATTGTGAAAGGGAAGGAAAACAACTCATCGCTGGATGCGATGCCAACGCACACCACATCGTATGGGGGAGCGGTGATTGCAACAGCAGAGGAACAGCACTGCTCAAATATCTTACGAGCACAAAGTTAGGAATACTCAATCGAGGGAGCGAACCTACGTTTGTCACCTCGAGGTGTCAGACTGTGATAGACATCACTCTCGCGAGGCAAGAGATTTCCAAACATATAAGGGACTGGCAAATATCATCCCACGTGACCATGTCAGACCACAGATGGATAACGTTTTCGTTAGAAGCAAAAGAGATGTTACCGAAGCCGTACAGGAACCCAAAACAAACTGACAGGGATCTATTTCTAGAAAACCTGTCAAATGTCAGGGGTCGGCTCGATATCTCTAATGATCTTAAGACGAACGAAGAACTGGAGAGGGCAGTCACTGACCTCACTAGGTCTCTGATGACGTCTTATGAGCAAGCTTGTCCGCTGAGATCAGGCACCCGCCAGGGCCAAAACACCACATGGTGGTGTAAGGAACTGGAAAGAGGAAGAGTCTATCTGCGCAAGCTATTCAATAAGGCCAAAAGGACCAAAAATGCAGCCAACTGGGACGAATTTAAAGAATACCAGCGGCAATACAAAAAAGACGTTCGTTCTAAGCAGAGGTCATCATGGAGAAAATTCTGTGGGGACCTCGAATGTACCACCACCGCTGCCCGGCTGATGAAAATCCTGTCAAAGAATCCGGGACAGCAAGTAGGTAGCTTGAAGAAAGAGGACGGCACATACACGGACTCTGCCGATGAAACAGCCAAGGTACTGATGGCTACACATTTTCCGGGCTGTGTGGTCACAACGGATGTGAATCCGATCCAAAGCTGTCCGAAAGCCCCCTCCCTGGAGGACTGGGCTGAGGCTGCGCGGATTGTGAACCATACTAGCGTAGAATGGGCTATAAGAGCTTTCAAACCCTTCAAGTCACCGGGCGTGGACGGAATCTTCCCGGCCCTGCTACAGTGGGGACTTTCGGAGATTCTGGACAACCTCGTGATAATTTTTCGGGCATGTATTGCACTCGCATACGTACCGGAAATGTGGAGGGAGGTGAGAGTTGTCTTTATCCCTAAACCAGGGCGAGGAGATTATTCTCTCGCGAAATCTTTCCGTCCCATAAGTCTCACATCATTTTTGTTAAAAACCTTGGAGAGACTATGCGACTACCAAATAAGGGATGGGGTGTTAAGGGCCAAACCATTACACCCCAACCAACATGCATATCTTCCAGGGAAATCGACCGAGTCCGCTCTACACGAGGTGGTGGGGCGGATTGAGGGAGCCCTGGAGCACAAACTATACTCCTTAGGAGTATTCATCGACATCGAGGGGGCTTTTGACAAGACCACCTTCGATAGTGTCGGGCGAGCACTTCAGAACCGCGATGTCTCAGGAACAGTACGTGACTGGATTCAGCGGGTGCTGGACTGCATAACCGTACAGATTAGTGTAGCGGACGCAACTACTCGAGGAGTGGTTAAGAAGGGCTGTTCTCAGGGGGGAGTTCTCTCGCCTTTGCTATGGGACATAGTAGTGGACGACCTTCTATGCACACTCAACGAGGCGGGATTCTACACGATCGGATACGCAGATGACCTGGTTATACTGCTTACTGGTAAGTACGAAAATGTACTATGCGACCTTATGCAGACAGCACTCTGCCTGGTACAAAAATGGTGTAAGAAGGAGGCTCTGGCTGTGAATCCACAAAAGACAGAGCTAGTCCTCTTCACGAACAGAAGGAAGATGGGACAGCTAAGGCTGCCCTCCCTTAACGGCGTCAAGCTGAAACTCTCGCAGGATGTGAAGTACCTGGGCGTTATGTTGGATCATAAGCTGCCTTGGAAAAAGCACCTGGAGAGCAAAATAGACAAAGCCAGCGTCGCCCTGTGGCAGTGTAGGAGAGCGGTGGGAAGGTCCTGGGGCTTAACACCCAGGATTACCATCTGGCTCTACACGGCCGTCATCAGACTGATGCTGAGCTACGGAGCAATTGTCTGGTGGCAAAGAGTCAGACAAAAAACAACGATGACACGTCTCGGACGCATCCAACGGATGGCATGTGTCGCTGTGACGGGCGCCATGAGAACCACCCCGACCGCAGCTCTGGAGGCTATCCTGTGTCTGCCTCCCATCGATCTCTTCGTGGAGGGCATGGCACTTGCCTCCGCTCGTAGGCTGCGGGAAGGTAACCTTTGGAAAGCTGGGAAATCAGAACGCGGGCACGCCCGCATCTTGAGCGAGGGACTCCACAGAATACCTCTCTTGGGTGCGGGATCGGACCGTATCTGTCCTCAATATGCTTTCGAAAAATCCTATGCAGTGCATATGGATACAGAAGAACATCCGAAGTTTGAGATTTCAATCTTCACGGATGGATCAAAAACGAAAGCAGGCTCTGGAGCGGGAGTTCACATCCCCGAAATGAACTGCAATCTCAGCGCAACCCTAGGAGAATGTGCCAGTATTTTCCAGACGGAGATCGCGGCCATTCTTAGGGGTGCCACAGAAATCACTGGGCGCAATGTCAGTGAGAAAACGATGTGCTTCTTCAGCGACAGTCGAGCAGCTCTGCGGGCTCTGGCCAGTGGCAGGATTACCTCTCAAGTGGTACATGACTGCCATCTGGCACTGTCGAGAATAGCACTAAACAATGTCGTTGGGCTAAGATGGGTTCGAGGACATAACGGTAATGAGGGGAATGAGAGGGCCGACGAGCTGGCTCGACAGGGCGCAACGGGAACACCGGATAGAACCGAACCGCTCATCCGACCGGCCAATCGCTACCTCTCAAACCTGATCAAAACTGACACCCATTCTAGACACTGTGCTAGATGGGAAACGACAACAGGCTGCAGACAAAGCAAGATTTTTATCAAAAATCCTTGCTTTAAAAGAGCCAAGTCTTGTCTGCGTTTGTCAAGGGACAGACTCCGCCTTTTGGTGGGCATCTGGACCGGTCACTGCAGGCTAAATAAACACCTCCACGTGATGGGGGTGGTCAACGACCCAACGTGCAGGGGGTGTTTAGAGGAGGACGAGACTCTCGAACATATCCTACGGGAATGTCCGGCTCTCGCCTCGACCAGAAAGTCCATACTGGGGGAGACATTGCCCAGCTGGGCCAACTTGAGGTGTACCTCGCCTGGAACCATCCTAGCTTTTTTCGACAATGTCGGATGGCTGGATGAGAGACAGGAATGAGGGACGCGAGGGGGTGACACAATGGGCCCGCGGTGTGGTCTAAGTGTCGGTGAGGGGAGCAAATTCCCTCACACCCCTCAACACCTAATCTAATCTAATCTACCCAGAGGCAGCATCACGGCAGCATCTTTTATGCAAGATAATGCTAAACCACACACTGTTCGAATTGTGCAAGGGTATCTTGCTGAAGTCGATTGAACACCTTTAGGACAACATAGGGAGGCAGCTTAAAACACTTCCTCATCCTCCTGTTAACCAACAAGACCTTGGTCAAAAACTTTCGGATAGTATTTGCCAGGCTGAAATTGCAACCTTAATTCCTAGTATCAGTCGTCGCTGCGAAGCAGTAATTCGTTCAAGAGGAGAACAAACTAAATACATACTAGGTTTTTTAACACCATCTTAAGTTTCGTTCTAATGGGTTTGATTTTTTTTTCTTTTACAGTGTTATTAATTTTTGTTTTTTAACCGACTTCAAAAAAGGAGGAGGTTATCAATTCGGTTGTATGTTTTTTTTTTATATTAACTCAGAACTCCGTCATTTATAAACCGATTTGGAAAATTCATCTTTTTATTTGAAACAGTATACTTACAGATTGATCCCATTGTCACCATTTCAGGACCTGATGAGAGAATCTCATGGAAATCGAGAAAAATTTTGAAATTTTTGCTCCCTTTTATTAACCGACTTCATGTATGTTCACCAATTTTTTCGTCAATTCTGAACCGATTTACAAAATTCTTCTTTTATTTGAAAGGGTATACTCTTAAGGTGGTACCATTGTCAAAAAAATCAGGATCTGATCAGGAATCCCATGGAAATCGAGAAAAATACTAAAATTTTCGCTCCCTTTTATTAACAGACTTCATGTATGTTCACCGATTTCTTCGTCAATTGTGGACCGATTTACAAAATTCTTCTTTTATTTGAAAGGGTATACTCTTAAGGTGGTTCCATTGTCAAAAAAATCAGGATCTGATCAGGGAATCCCATGGAAAACGAGAAAAATACTCAAATTTTCGCTCCCTTTTATTAACCGACTTCATGTATGCTCACCGATTTCTTCGTCAATTATGGACCGATTTATAAAATTATTCTTTTATTTGAAAGGGTATACTCTTAAGGGGGTTCCGTCGTCAAAAAATCATGATCTGATCATGGAATCCCATGGAAATCGAGAAAAATTCTCAAATTTTCGCTCCTTTTTATTAACCGATTTCATGTATATTCACCGATTTCTTCATCATTGTGGACCGATTTTCCAAATTCTTGCTTTATTTGAAAAGGTATAGGCTCTTGAGGTGGTTCCATTGTCAAAAAGTCAGGATCTGATCAGGGAATCCTATGGAAATCGAGGGAAATTCTCAAATTTTGCCTTCCTCTTATGTATATGTTCACCGATTTCTTCATCAATTTTATTGTGGACTTCATTATGGAAGAAGAAGAACTTATCACTTAAAATTGTAAAAAATAGCTTTTCAAAAAAAAAAAAGAGAACCAACTTCAAAAAGTGAAAAATAATTGAATACATGATTGTATTATTACATGTGCTACCTAATGATCTGGTTGAAATCGGTACCAAGCCAAATAGGTAGTAGATAGCTCGCTCCCGCCACATCGCAAGTTTCCCGGCGAGCGCACCGGAATGCGTGGGGGGGCTCGTGCTGTGCAAAACAACCCAAACCTTGACGGTCGTCTCGAACGATATCGAAGTTTATATGCCTTATAACGTTGTTGATATTTTTATATAATTACAATATGTTACAAATTTGTAACCTATTTGCCTTGGCACCGACTTCAACCAGATCATTAGGTAGCACATGTAATAAAAATGTATTCAATTATTTTAAACTTTTGAAGTCGGCTCTTTTTTTTGAAAAGCTAATTTTTTACTTTTCATTAGGTGATAAATGTTCAGTTACACCTAGAACAAAATAAAAATGCATTTTACTTTAGATTACAATTTTAAAAGTTATGCAAATTGCTTCAAATAATGGATATTTTTTTAAAACTATAAATAAATTATACTATTGATACTATAACAAATTCAAATACACACACCACTTGGTTAAAAATCTTTCAGAAACAAGTTCCATTTCAAATTCATAACATATTTTGGTGTCGTCTCAGAGAAATGTTCTAAAATACTTAAGAAAAACGGTTTTAAAGTTTCATTTAAAACAGATAACAACTTATACAGATTCTTTATTAAAAATAAAATCCATTAGATTACAAATCGTCATCAGGTGTATACAAATTGAACTGCTCTTCTTGTGAGTCATTCTACATAGGTCAGACAGGTCGCAAAATATCAGACCGTATTAAAGAACATTTCAGGCACATCTATAACAACACAGATCTTGATCCTCCTCCATCAACACCTCTTTCTTTCGCATATATTAATAACGAAACATAGTTTTTCACCATCAAATTCCAAATTGATTCATAAATGCAATAAAGGCCGGAAATTAGATTTTCTTGAGACTTTGGAAATAAGGAAAGCCTTGAAACTGGAAAACAGATCTTGTTTAAACGAACAGAATAACTTCAATAATCCCATTATTAATGCACTATTTCAATTTTTTACCACTCAAACAAACTTACCAGATTCTCCTTGATCCATTTTTAATTTTTACATTTTATAAAATGTTGTTTTTACGAAATCTTTTAAAAATCATGTAAACTTTTCAAAACGTCAAAATTAATTCAAAATAACGTCATAATTTTAAATATTCTTTCAATTGTATCATTAATCTATTGTTAAATTAGGGCTGAGGATGGCAGTAGTGTTCTGCCGAAACATGTTCCATTTGAAATTTTGCGCTTATTAAAGTTTGTGGAGTTCGACATAAATGAAGCGTGCATTTCCATAACGTGGTAAGTGCCAAATTATAAATTTTTCAGGAGGAGTAAAAAACAGTTTTTTTATGGAACATGTTTATATCTCATGATGTTTAAAGGTATTATATAATACAAAGATAACGTAAAGGAACGATAAACGAAGCCTACTTTAATAAAAAATATCAAAAATCAGTCTGAGGTCAAAACGTTGTAAGTGCCCACAGGTTAGCAAGTGAAAACTTTGGAAGTGACAGATTTTTACCCGTTTTTTTCTACAGTATAAACCTGACTTGCGTGACTAATTTCTCTTGAAAATACTTCTTCTCTTCACTATGAAGATAGGGGAGAATTTTAGAATATAATTTTAAACACTTTTAACAGAATTGCACTGCGGTACTTGCAACGTTACTACTTGCACCCCCACTCAACCCCCTACTTTTCACGTCTACGGTAGTGATATCGACACAAAAAAAATTAGAGGATGAAACATGGCACTTGCAACTGATTGCCCATAAAAAAACATAATGTGGAATATTGGCACTTACAACGTTATGGAAATGCACGCTTCAAATACATTTAAATTTTAATTTCGATTCTGTTTTCAGTAATAGCAGCGTGTAATATTGCAGATCTATTCTGTAACCTAGCACATCATATATAAATTAGAAGAACTATACGCATATAAAATTGGACCGTCATAAATATTTTCTCGACAATGAATTTTAAAAGCAATACCGAATCTGTGGCTTGATTTTATGATTTCGTAAACAGAATATACCCAAAAGCTCTTTGTGCCTTTTAAACCGTGAGTCTCATTAATAATACATGTCATTTAGACCATCGGTTCAACTCTGGTAACCGTTTAATGCACTCTTCTCTTCCTCGCTTAATCAATATTTATGCTCCGATTGAAAGCTGTGTAATTAAGACTAGTACGGCAGATTCCCCAACTTTTCTAATAAGACAAAACCGACGTCTTTCTCTCATAAGCCACCGACCCTGAATTCTTTTCATTGGCAACGACGTAAACAAAAACATTTTTGTGTAGGAAGTATCCGGCCAGTTCGAAAATTAAATTTCAAATCGAGCTTAAAAGAAAATTACGTCACCTTTGGTGAATATTAATGATTTGCCGGAATCCAATTTACTGTCTCCTGCAGCTTGTCAGAATACAACGGATTAAAATGAGGTACATTAGATTATGGCATTTTTAAATCGTCAGGGATAATTCTTGGCACGTTTTGGAGGTCCGGGAGATTTTTAATTTTAATTTATTTATAAAACATTGTTTTTAGAAAGTGCACCTTCATTTTCAAAGCGTTTGAAGAAAGTATTCATATTCTCTTTGTAAAAATATTCGGTAATTGAATGTTGTGGGTTTTATAATTTACAGTCCTCTATATAAATGAATTAATTCGACATTCTAAAAATATTTTTTGTTTGCCTCCCAGACCTAAAAACTTTTTATTTTCTGGTGTAATTAATTATACTCTTTGAAAGAAGAGGAAAAGGATTCTTTGGTGCATCTTTGCCGGAAAATAAGAGAGTTGAGAACAGATAACAGCGCTTTTCAACGTATACGACTCGGATAAGTTACATGCCTGGGAAGACATGGATTTCCACGCCCCACAGATCTGTTCTATTGTTTACATCAGACGATTTTAATTAACAAGTTAATTTACAGAAATAACTGAATAGTATTTCTAGCAGTTCTAACTTCAATGTCTGTAATCCAAATTAAATTTGACAGCGTTGAGAAAGTGCTTCAACAGTCAACGAGCATCTCGAAGAAATTAATAATTGAGGTGATGAAGTATTTTTGGTTCTACAAGCACAATGGGAAGCGACGCAAGGGTTACCTCCGCTCCCCCGTGGAGCAAATAAGAGAACATTTTTTATTTAGCACATAATAATAATAATAATTTTTAATAATAATAATTTATTTTTTGCCACATATTAGATACAGTACATTGTATATTGAGCCGTCAAATACATATATAGGTCAAGAGGACTAGGACACATCACAAGTATAAAAACTATGATCCATATATTCATCGAGTGAGTATATGGCTCTCTTGGTCAATAATAACTTAACTTTACATTTAAATTTATTATAAAAATTGATCTCCTTGATTGACTCTGGCAAATGATTATAGAGTTTTATTGAGGTAATATGAGGACCTTTGCCAACTAGTGACAAATTCCACTTCGGAATGTAGAGTAAATTGCTGCTACGGGTTGAGTATTTGTTTATATCTCCACATTTTTGATAATTATGTATATTTTGCTTGACGTAGCATACGGCTTTCAAAATATAAATGGCATAGATTGTTAAAATTTGCTGATTTAAGAAGAAATTTCTACAAGAAGTCTTATAGGGCAATCCAAATAAAGTTCTGATTATTCTTTTTTGAGCTTTAAAAACTCTCCCAATATGGGTGGAATGTCCCCAAGATACAATTCCATACGCTAAAGCAGAATATACGCAGCCATAGTAATAGATTAAAAGAGTTCTTTTACTGACAGAATCTCGTAGTTGACGAACACAAAACCATGTTCTAGACAATTTTTTAATCAATAAATCAATGTGCGTTTCCCAGGACATATTTTCATCTATCTGCACTCCCAGGAATCTGGTGTTACTAGATTGCTTGATAATAGAGTTGTTTGACCGCACTAATAAGCTGCTGTCTCTCTTATTATGTGTTGAAGAAAATATCAGGAAAGTGGTTTTTTCTGGATTTAATAATAGAGAGTTATTCTTGCACCACTGCTGCATTTGTTTGACACAGTCGCTAGTGGCGTTACTCAAGGCAGCCTCATCCGAGGCCGAAACTATTGCCGATGTATCATCTGCAAATAAATATAAAGAATGTTTACCAATTTCAGTTACCATATCGTTTACAAAAACTATAAATAGTAATGGCCCCAGGATGCTGCCCTGAGGAACGCCGGTAGAGACTGCCATGTCCTTAGAGATAAACTTGGTGTTGTCATACGTGACTTTCACTACTTGTCGCCTATTCGAAAGATAATCTTTAACCCAGCTTAGGGCAGTCTCCCTAACCCCATATAATTCTAATTTGGCACATAATATTTCATGATTAATTAAATCAAACGCACGAGTTAAATCGAAGTAGATGGCTGCTGTTTTTAATCTATTATTTAGATTGTCAAGTATTTTATTACAGGTAGCTAATATTGCGTTTTCAGTACTTCCTCCGGAGCGAAAACCAAATTGTTTATCAGATAGTATCCTAAACTTTGTTAGGAAAGACAGTAACCTTTGATAGAAACATTTTTCATATATTTTAGAAAAAACCGAAAGAAGTGCTACAGGTCGATAATTTTTCATGTCACTATGACTACCCTTTTTGTGCACAGGAACAACTAGAGAGGTCTTAAGGTCATCTGGGAAAGTTCCGCAGTCAAAAGAAAGATTCACTAAATAGGTGATAGGAATTATTATGAGGTCAGCAACGTATTTTAATACGACACATGGTACATCATCGATTCCAGCTGACGACTTTTTCGATGCAGATAAAATAATTTGGTACATTTCCTCTAATGAAAAGTGGTATAGACACATACTATGAGGATTCGCTGTCATTTTATTTCCTTGTTGAACTTTACTACTATGGTTAGTTTGACTGATCGCTGATCTTATGAAGTAATTATTAAATTCATTGGCGATTTCACTGTGATCAGAAATAGTATTACCTTCGTGTAAAAACGATGTAGGTAGTTGTTTGTAACAATAACAATGTATGTAAAACATGTTCATATTATCTGCTTATAATTTTTGGTTTTAGTATTTTTTTTTTAGAAAATGCTCAACAAACAATTGGACGCAAAGCTTCAGGCAAGGTTCTTATTATCCCTATAATTTTTTCTAAAGCCGGAAACTCAATTATGTGAAAACCGGCGCAAACATTTTAATTAAAAAACTGTTGCTCAAATTGACTCATATTTTATTTAAACTTTTGGTACTTTTTGTTTTACTAACAAAAAGTTTCAGAGTTGCTGAAACGGGTAATAAGCCCGATATTTCGATATTAATTCAACGTAAATCGACCATTTTAACATTTTGAACAATAGAAAACCTCGCCTTTCTGTTCGTTGTAAAGTAAAAGAAAAATTATACCTCCCAGACAGAATTTAATATATACTTACTTTCTTTTATTTTCGTGTTGCACTCCATCAAAGAATGATAAATTGTTCCATCAAAATCTTTTGCTGTTGAAACGTAAGATTCCGTTCGAGGAACGACGGAAAAATAAACGCTATACGCCTGGTTCGCCTAAAAATCGTTTACAATTTTAGGCCAATTATATTATTTTATTGGAGAGTTCAAGACTTGTGGGACGAAGCAAATTACGCTAAATGGTTTATGACGTCAGTGGCCTCAGTTTGTTAGCGTCCTCAAGGGGATAAATATTTCTCTGACGAAAATCGTCGCTCGCGGCTAGCACATGTCTCGACTTAAATCGCAAGTTTAAAAAGACCAAAACATTTTGTTCCAAATCTTATGTTCAATACACAAA
Organism: Diaperis boleti; assembly: GCA_963583935.1. NCBI lineage: Eukaryota > Metazoa > Arthropoda > Insecta > Coleoptera > Tenebrionidae > Diaperis > Diaperis boleti. The sequence goes on along the minus strand of OY757242.1, from coordinate 41,443,102 downwards.
TATATCTGTTGAAAATTTGAACACTTTGATGTAGAATAAACGTTGAAAAGGTGACTTCATCGATACTGATAAGAGTGGAGGCGTTTGGAATTCTCTAAGGTGATAGTGATAAATTGAAGAAAAAATATGAAAAGACATTGTTTAGCAGTTCTTAGATTGGGTCCAAGAGATATGTTCAATTCTCTGAATGTAGTGCAGAGAGTAGAAATGGAACTTTCAGGCGCAGGTTCTTTATTTAAAATAAATATAACGGAATCCGGGACGTAAATTACAATAAAGCTTTTTCTTGTAGCTTTTTGTTGATGTTCAGTAAGTATAGATCTGGCGAAATCTCTCTGTGTTGAATTAGATGTTAGTTATAAACGTGTAAAAGTCCATCTTATTCTGAAAGGATCTCAAATTACAAAGACAAAATTTGAGACATTAGCTTCTGGAAACAGTTGTGCCGATAAAACAAATCGTTATCATGCGTTTATAAAGAACCATTGTGATTTTGGATGTTAGCTTTTTCATCAGATACATTGCTATTGGGCATGTGCAAAATCAAACAAACAAACGTACACACAAAAGTTATAATTAACAAACATCTATTAAGTGTACAAACACAACACAAATGAAGTTTTTTTCCGAATTTATGCGATGTTAAATATTGTTTTATTACCAAATTAATTACTAATAAAAAAACATTCTTGTGGGTATCACTAAAGAGAAATCGACAGTCTCACGTCTTTTTAGTGATGTCCTAGGAATATAGAAAAAATTTAAACAGGTACATAAGCCTGATGAACACGAAAGTAAAAAAAAAATTAAAGCAACTGTTCAATATACAAAATACCGTCTAGTCCTTTAAATTGAAAATTCAAAAATTAAATTTAAAAATAATCTATTACAATAAATTTTATAGTAGTATGTATATTTATTACCTTTAGAGGTTTATAAAGTATCCGATACATTTCCCATAACTCAAATAATATAAAATATAAATATAATAAATAAAACTAAATAAATCAATAATTCAACACAATAACTAGCAGCTTTTATCCCTTCCCACTTATTGTCCCTCTTCTCCACTCCACCTTCCTCATCCATTCGATCCCTCTTCCGTCCTCTTTCAAAATTTCTTCTCTACTGTCGTCTCTCCCTCTCAATTCTACGCATTCCTTCAACAAATGCTCTATCGTCTCCTTTTTTTCTCCACACATCCTACATACTCTATTATTATCCTCACTCCAATATTTATTCTCTCTCTCCTCATTTCCACATCTAAATCTTGCTATCATCACTCTCTCTTTTCTACTCTCTCTTCCTAGGTACTTTGGCATTTCTTCCGTTATTATTTTTTCATACTTCCCATTGTACCTAGACTCCCTAATTCTCGTTCTTCTCTCGCATTCTTTTTATCTCCGCGCCTGCATACCCGTTTCTTTCGAAATATGCCTCCCTCTCTTTCCATATCCCCTTTCCTATTTCTTTCCTTTTTTCTTTTAAACACTCTTGCAAAATTCTGCACTCTCCTCTGTCTATCACTCTCTCCTCAAATCTTATTGCTCTTTTTCCTGCTTCTATTCTTATTAAATCTCTCTTTGTTTCCTCCATCACTATATACCCCGGTGTCTTTCTCTCTCTACCCCGAGCACCAATTTCGTATATTCTCCTTGCACCCCTTCCAATCCTTCTTGCTCTCTCCATCCCCATATTTCCGCTCCATACATCATCACGCTTTTCACCAAACTATCAAACATCATTACTCTCCTTCTAAAATCATGTCCAAATTTTCTCTCTCCTATTCCCCATACAGCTCCTATTATCTTATTTGCTTTTTTCACTAAATCTCTCACATATGCTGTTGCTGTGTTTCTTTTATTCATCACATAACCTAAATTCTTTCACTTCTTCAATTTTCTCTTTCTCCCATCTCCACTCATTTACTTTTCTCCTACCACCCCCTTTTCTGAACACCATCATCTTGGATTTCTCTACATTCACCGTCAACCTTTTCCTCCTCATATATTTTTCCATGCTTCCTATCATTTCTTTCATACCTTTCTCCTCTCCCGCTAGCACCACCAAATCATCCGCATATGCTAAAGACCACACTTTTTCTTTGCGTGGTTTCTTGTACCCTTCCTTAGTTGCTTTTTCTTTTTTCCAATTTCTTTGTTTTCTTCTTGCTTCCTGCTTCCTTTCCCTGCATTCTTTATCCCACCACTCGTTCTTCCACAGCCCCATCTTTTCTCTTATCTCTATCTCTTTTTTTCTGTTGCGTTTCTTATGTTATTGCTCAGTTACCTCACCTTTTCGTTTATCTCTGTTTCTTCGTTTTGCCTCCCTAAGTCTTACTCTATAATTTGCTTTTCCTTTTTCCGTCCAAATATTCTTCACAATTTTTCTTCTAAACTCATTCACACTTCCTCTATCTTTCTCTCTTCCTTTTGTCTTCACTTCTAAAGGCATATGGTCCGACTCCATTCTTTCTCTATTTCATCTCATGCTTCTTCATTTACCATAACATAATCAATAACTGTCTCCCCTCTTGATTCAATATACGTGTACTCCTCTTTCTCATCTACTGTGCAGTTCCCATTAAGTATGTCCCACCCTCTTTCTTCTACTAAACTAATCAGTACACTCCCTTCTGCGTTTTCTGTTCCATCTTTTGTTGATCTTCCTTCTATTGTTTCTTGTTCCTCTTCTATCCGTCTTCTTTTTCCCCCAATTCATGCATTAAAATCCCCCCCAATCATCAAAGTTTTTTCTTCTTGCTCTTTTACTCGCTCTTCTATTATTCTCTTCGTTTCCTTCATACTTCTGCTGTACACTGTTACAATTCTCCAATTTCTCTGTTTACTTTTCACCGTTCTTTCCATAATCCCTCTTTCTTCTTTTGCTTCAATTCCATTTTCTCCTTCCAGTCCTTCTTTTACTCCCATTATTATCCCACCTTTACCATTCCCACTACGTCAAATTCTCTCAAATACTCCCAAAATTCATTCTTTTTGTTTTTTATTCCCGCTACGTTCCAGAATACTATTCTTATTTGCTCCTATTCCTATTCCTGCTCTTATTCCTCTCCGTATTCGTTTTCCCTTTTCTGCCCTGTCGTCTTTTTCTTGTGCTCTTATTCAAAAATTTTCTGTATCTAACTCCTCTTTTTCTTCGTCCCATCTAAGCCCTTTTCCCTCTATCCATATCTTTTTATAACCCACTTTCACCCGCTGTCCTTTTTGTCGCTCTTCTTTGGCTATCGCTCTTATTTCCTTCTGTATATCTCTTTCCTTCTTTGTCAGATCATCTTCTATGTACACTCTCTTTCCTTTTTTTTCTCTTAGTTTTCTTTTATTTTCCATAACTTTCCTCTTTCCCCCAGCTCCCAAGTTCCGCCACAATCATTTTTCCTGATGACCACGAAAGTAAAAAAAAATTAAAGCAACTGTTCAATATACAAAATACCGTCTAGTCCTTTAAATTGAAAATTCAAAAATTAAATTTAAAAATAATCTATTACAATAAATTTTATATTTTTTGTGTAACTTTTCAGCACGCTGTGAATTTGTCCTGCCCGCAAATTTTTTCACTTTAAAAAATTTTGGGGGATGGTGTGGTGAAATTTTGGGGTTAAATGGTCTTATATACATGCGAAAAATAAAAGATGTTGAACCCGATTGTGATCCAACTGTGAATCTAAACCATCCAGGGACCCATTCAAACAGAAAAAAATTCACGAAAATTGGTCCTGCTATTTAGGAGTTCAGCTAGATACATTATTTCATTGGAGTATTGTTCGTCTTCCTTGCGTCTCACGGTGCGGGAGAGGTTTGGTGACAATGTCGCCATCCCACATTCGGCCATCCTGGGACTACAGTCGTCCCCGCCCGGTCTATATCTTCATTAAATTGGCTGCTGTCTGGGTTACATTGGGACCTGCGTGATTAGTAACCGGATTTTTTTCAATACTTCAATTATTATAACAAAAACGGTAAAATTCTTGATTGTCCTTTTGAATTAGCACGGCAACCGTGTGCAATTCTGGTTCTTTATCATTACTAAATAGCTTCAAAACGGGTTCTCCGCATAGTTTTTTCTTCAATAAGTCGAAGGAATGTTCTTCGCGTCCGAGTTAGAATGTACCAGTTTTCTTCAACATTTTGGTGAGAGGTTTAGCTATTAATAGAAATAAAAAAAAAACGGAAATATCCAATGAGTCCAAGAACAGGGAGACTAGAAACAGCTGCTATCTTTGTTGCCGAAGGTCGAACAGTTCCATTGCACATCAAATGTCCAATATATTCAACTTCTGTTTTAAGATAATTACATTTTTTCCAGTTAATCAAGAGCCCAAACTTGTCCGCTTGATTTAATGTCAATTACAGGTTTGTCATTGCTTCTTGTAAATTTTTAGCCGGAATTGTTTAGAAATTGTTTCGCATTAAATCTTTAAAAACGTAATTATAGAAACGTTGAAAAAGAAGTGTATTTTATGTTGCTTTCATCGTCAGGAACATAGAAAAATCATTCTTTACATCAATTATCGAAAATATTCTTGCATTTGTCCAACTGATCGTCTATAATCGGGAGAAGAAATTATTGAATACTTTTTTTAGGCGATGATTGCGAAAAAGGTGATTTTACGGCCTATTACGGAAAAAGTAAAGTTTTACTTTTTTGTACGCATCTGTCAAACTCTACTTTTTTGGGAGTGATCTGTCAAACTCCACTTTTTTGGGACTGATCTGTCAGAATTTGACAGATGTGTAAAAAAAGTAAAACTTTACGGCTCCAAAAAAAAGGCCATATCGTCGGCCTAATAATCAGAAAAATTTCATTTTAGATACCAGCATGAACTCCACTTTTACCAATTTTATAGATGTGTACAAAAGATGCCTCACCTTTATAAGGACACGACTGAAGTGACTGAAGTTAAGGGACAGGGGGAGCTGCCTTGGGAGAGCCCCCCCCCTAGGGGCAGGTGGGCGTAGCTACCATCTGAGGGGCCGTAGTACCTACTACACTAGTCGTTTTATTCCCATGCGTCCCCACTAATTATAGTGATAATGTCTTAAAAAAATTATATGACCAAATTTTTGAATTCATTTGTGATCTTCGCTTAAAAAACGTCGTGTGCACCTCGGCCAAAAGTGCTTTTTTGGCCTTATCTGCATTGTGTCCTCGGCTCACGCCTCGGCCACAAACAGCAGATGCGTCCAAGAAAGCTAACCTCTACGGCCTAGGTACACAAATTACTATTCTGGATACATTTTTATTTGCATTTAATTATGCTTTTGTTTTGTTCTCGTGTCCCATGACGAGGCACGAGATCTTAACACAATCGCACGAGCAGATTATTCATACAAATAATGAAGCTAATTCAATGTTAGATATTCGGTTCATGTTAATTTTTTTAACAAATGAGTTACTATGAAATCTTCCACGTCTTCTGTCATTAAAAAAATCAGACTCGTCCGAAAAGGAAGCACTTTTTGGCCTCGCTACACAAATAACTATTTCTAGCTGATATGTAAAATCATGGGATGAAAATTATGTTGCATCAAGTCAACAAAAGCTAGTTGTAACGATTTTTCAAGGTGTGAATCCTTTTTGACCTTGGTATACAAATAACGATTTTATAAAAAATAATTTTTGGGAGAAACCTTTTTTAAAGCTCTCAAATATTTTTTTTTTTGTTAAACCCCTACAATTGGCTTCGTTCCCGCGGAATTAATCATAATTCCAGCGATTCCCCAGTAATTTTACAGCAATGCGCCTGCAATTGCAATTACCGGTAACGAGTTACATCCTTATCAGACTAGGAACGGGAACGTTCATAGTTCATTTGATGATTTAGTGTCGGTAGATTGCATGAGATGTGGATCTTGTGAAGCGTAAAGATAGAAGATCACTGGAACGAGTGAGGTTACGGATTAAAACTTGATGAATGTCTCTTCACAACTTACTAGGTCTGTCTTAGATAAGATAAAGTTTCATAAGGCCGCTATACTAGTAAATTAGAAATGCGCTCTCCCTGGATTTAGAACAAACAACAGTCGTGCTAATGCATAATCGTGTTCAAGTATTAGCTGATACTCTTTGGATCGGGTTTTAAGTTTAAGGAAGGGGTGCGAGTATACGTAGGATTATTGGTTTTACAAAATTAGATTTTCCGTTAGAACAGCTTAAAAATTGATTTAGAGATTAAGAAATTTATTAAGTGTTGTAAATTGGATTTTCCAACATGTCGAAAAGGCACTTCATTTTTTGTAATCCTTGACATCTTGCCCTATTATCAAAGTCTGTTCGTTCAACTTCTTGATTTATTTCCACGTCACCGCACATTACCTGATAGTAATAATAGGATATATCAAAGTTTGGTGGCACGAAAATTAATCGAAGCGACTTTCCATTCGAGTGGTCCCAGGTCGATTCAGATGCAAAGTAAATTATGGAGAAACTAAGATTTAACTTCCTCCACAGGTTTTGGGACATTCCAAGCCCTTGGTGGCAAGCGAGCACAGTTCTGGTGGGGACCGGAAGTGCGTTGAGCTTACTCATTGCCGTAACGGCTACAGCAGCGTGCTGCATAACTTACGTCGTTCATTCTGGAACAGCTAGAGTCGCAGGATCTTTGCAGCTTACAGCAGGTAGGTTTAGCTTGAGGACTTTTCCGGTAATCAAACATGAAGGAGCAAGAATTAAACAAACTTTCGCGTATATGGGAATTAAACGAGAAGTAGTATTAACTACATAGTGTTAAAGTGAAGAGTCTCTATTTTTCTCTTGGCCCAATTTCAGTTCAGCTCTTTTCATTCATTTTTGTTTTGGATAAGCAATATTATGAACGTTAAAACTTTATATAAGTACTATCATATCAGTTAAAATATTCGAATATTTGACTATTAGCGAAATATCACAAAATTTTATTTACCTATATTGTAAAAAAAATGTTGAATTAAAAAATGTATATTTCTAGTGCATGTTTTTAGTATTCTTGTCATTAAATTTGTTGTAAAGATATTATTACACTGCTCAACAAAAAAAAAAAAAAGATAATACAATTATTAACGGATAATGTCATGAGTGTAACACATTATATATTTTAATAAAATTATTATATTACGGCCCAAGGCCTTATAGCACGCACGCCAGGCTATCCAGCATTTTGGTCGCCTGTCGTATACTACATTTATTCATCCCCTAGCCGAAAGTCGGTCGCGTTTCGCTCGGGGAACAGACGCTTTTGAGACCTGCGCGCAGCATCTTTCGGCTAGGGGATGCAAAAAATTCATTATTTTCCTTTTCTCGCAAGTTTTAATAATAATAAGATTTATTTCATTGCCTGTCGGCTTTGAAAATAATTCCTATTCCCATACAATACTAGATAAATAAATTATGAGTAAATAAAACTATAAAACATAAACAATAACAATAGCTAAATTAATTTTATTTTCCTTCCATCTCTTCCCTCCTTTTCTCTACCTTCTTTCTTCTGTCTAATACTCATCCAGCCTAGTCCTTTCCTTTCTACTCCTATCAGTACTTTCAAATCTTCTCTCTCCTCTCTCAGCTCCTCACATTCTTTCATCATGTGCTCTATTGTTTCTGCTCCTTCTCTGCACAGTCTGCACACTCTCTCGTCTCTCTCTTTCCAGTACTTGTTTTCTCTTTCGTCGTTTTCACATCTAAACCTTGCTATTACTTTCTTATCGTTCTTCTCGCTTTCCCCTCCCAGGTATGCGGCAATTCCTCCGTGATTAATGACCTATACTTTCCATTGTACCTTGACTTATTTATCCTCGTTCTCCTTTCCTGCTTCTGTACGTCTCGGTCCACCTCAACTATCTCTCTTAGTATATTCACTCCATTGTTTCTTCGCCTCTCTACCTCCTCCACTGAATACCCGTTTTTCTCGTAGTATTTTCTTCTCTCTTTTCCTGCTTTTTCCATCTTCCCATTCTTTATCTCTTTCCAACACTCTTGCAGGATCTTACATTCCGTTCTTTCTCTTATTCTCTCTTCAAATCTTCCTGCTCTTTTTTCTGCTTCCACTCTTATCTTGTCTCTCTTTACTTCTTCCAGTACGATATATGCTGGCGTTTCCCTGTCCAATCCTAGTACCCACCTCCAGTACTTATCTTGGATTGCTTCCAGCTTTTCCTGCTCCTTCCATCCCCATATTTCTGCTCCGTACATCATGACACTCTGTACTAGCCTTTCGTACATCAGTCCTTTCCTTCTTATATCTCGTCCGAAGTTCTTCTAGCCTATTTCTCATACTTGACCTACCACCCCGTTCGTTTTCCTTTCTAGTTCCTTTATATAACTTTTCTAGTTGTTAGTCTCGTTAAAGGTGTAGCCCAAGTATTTAAATTGTTTAACTTTTTCTAATTCTTTTCGTTCCCACTTCCATTCATCTTTCTTTCTTCTGCCTCCTTTCTGAAAAATCATCATTTTTGTTTTCTCCACGTTTAATTCTAGCTTCTTTCTTTTCAGGTATATTTCTAGGCATCTTATCATTCCCTTCATTTCTTTGACCTCCCTCGCTATTAGCACCATATCATCGGCGTATGAGTGCATTTTCGTGTTTTCTACCACCACTCCCACTACCTGTCCTAGTCTTAGCTTTTCTTCCAGGTCGCTTATATATGCCGCGAATAGACTGGTGCTGAGTGGGCATCCTTGTCTTACTCCTTTCGTCGTCCAGAATCTTTTACTCGTTTTCCCCTTTACTTTTACTCTGTTTCCCATTTCTAGGTAAATTTCCTCTATTCTGCGCACCAGCTGCTCGTTGATTCCTTTCTCTTTTAGGTACTCTTATATTCTCTCTCTATTTACACTATCAAATCCGCCTTCAGGTCTACAAACAGCGCGTACATCTTCCCTGCTTTCTTATCGAGTTCTTTATCTATTAGATGTTTCAAGATGTACACGTTGTCGATGGTGCTTCTCCCTTTCCTAAAACCCGCTTGTCCATCTGGTAACCACTTTTTTTCCTCTAGTTCTTCCTTCAATTTCTCCACCTTTTTCGTGTATCGGACACACTATGCCCATCCCATAGATCCACGCTTCATTTTGCAGTTCATCTTCTCCCGCCGCTTTTCGTTTCTTCGTTCTTCCTATCAAACTCTTAATCATTTCCTTCGTAATCTCTTTCCCCTTCTCTTGTTCTCTTGTTTCTTCTTCCTTCTGTCTTCTTCCCGTTTCGTCCTCTCCGTCTAGTAATTCTTTAAAGTATTCTCTCCATTCTTCTATCCTTTTCTTCTCGTCTGCCTTCTTTTTCTCTTTTCGTTCTCTGTTTATGTATTTCCAAACTTCTTCTTCTGTGTTGATTGATCTAATTTCCTCTTCTTCTTTTCTTTTATTTTCTTCCTTCTTCTCACAAGTGTCTTTGTATTTCTTTAATTGGGTCCGGTATTCTTCTCTCGATCCCTTCCCATTTCTCCATTTTCTCATTTGCTTTCTGGCTAGTATTTCCATTTCTTTGCATTCTTTATCCCACTATCTATTTCTTCCCATTTTTTCTCCCACTTCTACTTTTATTTTCTTTGTTGTCACCGCTTCTCTCATTCTCCTTTCGAGTTCTTTCATTCTTGTTTCAGTGTCTTTTTGTTGTTCTTTTTCTCTTTCAATATGTTGTAGCGCACTTCTGTACTTTTGTATGCTTTTTTATTCCCAGATTGTTTTTATAATTGTTTCTTTCTCGGGTTTTTTTCTTTTTATTTCTTCTCCGGCGGTTTCTATTTCTAACGGTTGGTGATCTGATTCCACTCTGTTTCCCACTTCTTACTTCATCCCATGCATGTTGATTGACTATTGCGTAATCAATCACTGATTCTCCTCTCGGTCCACGTACGTAAATTCCCCTGTATCCTCTTCCCAGTTCCCGTTCAGTACCTCGTATCCTCTCACTTCTATAAATTCGATAATTTTTCTTTATTCTTTATCTTCTGTCTCATTATTCCGTCTTCCTAATCTTGTCGCAATTCTCGGATTAAATTCGCCCCCAATTATTACAATTCTTTTTTTGTCTCACTTATGATCTCTTATAGTGATTAGTTTAACTTTTTTTGGTCCTAGTTTTAGATTTCTTTCTGTTATTCCAGTTCTCTGTAGTTCTTGTTTTGTTTTTATTTCGTCCTCAATTTATTTCCTTACTTATGTGATAATGCCTTCTTTCGCTCTTCCTTTCTTGTTTTTCCTTTCTACTGCTTGACATCTCCATACATAGTCTCTCGGCATTCTCTCTTCTTCCACTCCTTTTAATCTACCCACGTTTCTACCATTCCAATTACGTCAAATTCATTACGTCAAATGTATTTCCAGAAATCTTCTCCTTTGTTTCTTATCCCCGCTACATTCCAATATACCAATTTTGCCTTCTGTCTGCTTTTTCCTTCCCGGTTTTTTCCTTTCTCCCTTAAAAATTTTCCAGTCGCTCGGTGTCATCGTTTCATTTCCTCCAATTTCCCTCTATCTGAAGTTTCCTGTGGCTTACTCTTACCGTATTTCCTTCTTCCCTTTCCCTCTTCGCTATCTCTCTTATCTTTTTCTGTATCTCTCTTTCTTTCTTTGTTTACAAAGATTTTCGGCCCTGTCTTATTTCTTAGTTTTTCTTTATTTCTCATGACGTTCATCTTCTGTTCCCAATTCTCAGTTTTTGCTATTCTGTTATCTTCACTTCTGTTTCCAACTCCTTTTCAACAAATTTCTCGATTTCTTTTCTCATGTTTTGTCCCGTCTCTTTTAGTCTAAGCCCTGTTATTACTATTTTATTTCTTCTTTCACCTTTTTCTTTTTCCTCCATCTTTGACTCCATCTGTCCTATCTTCTTTTCTAGGAAGATTTTCTCTTCTTTCCATTTTTCTTCTTTTTCTTCCATCGCTTTCTTCAGTTGCTTCTTTTCTCTCTTCAGCTCTTCCATATCTTCCCTGAGCTGTCTGTTGTCGTTTTTCAGCTCTTTCACGTCTTTCCTCGTCTCTCTTATGTCTTCTTTTTTTTGCTTAAGATCCTCCATTATTTTTTTGTCATTTCTTCCATCTCCTTCTCCACTTCTTCTTGCCTTCTTTCTTCCCCTGGCGATCTTGCTGTTTTTTTTTTACTTTTTTGAAAGGCTACTGGACTTTTTTCTGTCTCTTTTTCTTTTAATATCCTGTTCATCTTCTTGAATTCCTCCTTTGTCTTCTCCCTGTTTCATACCGGTCCGCAACCTTCTACACTGTACCGTGTATTGTTGGTTGCCGGAGTTCTTTGTTGCTGACGTTACTGTTTCTTCCTCTGGTTTTTCTCCACTCCTCGCACTCTATCTCTTCCTACCTATTGTTTATGTTACTTTTTCCCTTCTCTACTGTTTTCTTCACTTTTCTCTGTTTTGTTTACTCTAATTTTCTTCAATCTTCTTCTTGACACTTCTTTCCACATTCTCTCGTGATGGTCGGTAATATAGGAATCCCTTTTCTCACAAGTTAAAACGCATTTATTGCGCATCTATTTTGTGCAACTGTAGATCACGCGGCACGAATTATTTTTGAACTTTTTTTTTCAGTTATAGAGGAATCTTAGAAGTATTCCTTTTCAAAATCGACTGTGTTATCACAATTAACTTCACGTTCTGTGGTTTCTCACATTTTAAGGTTTTCCCTGTAGTGTTCTCAGGCTTACAAATTTTCATGTTTTCGGAATTTTCTTTTTTGGTTTCTGTTTGGAAAACTTTGTAACCTCTTAAATTCCGTGAAATTGACTATATGAAAAGCCCTTATGTAAAAAAACTGCGAAGCTAAAGTTTATACGCAAGAAGCTGAAGTCCTAAGAACTTGAAATTTTAGAATCTCAGTCTTCAAAACGTTAATCTAAGAACCCGAAATATGGAAATCTAAACCCTAAACAGCCGAAACCTGAAATCTAGAACCCTTAAAACATAATAACCTGAAATTTTGTGAACTAAAAAACCTGGCGATCTGAGAGACAAAAGAGCTGAAAAACTGAAAATCTTGGAGACTGACAAGCTGAAAAACTGATTCTAAGAATCGAAGAACTCTAACTACAGAATTTGAAAAACCCAAAGGACCTAAAAACATTAAAAACCTGAAAGAATTATGGATCCGAGAACATTACAAACTGAAAACCTGTGAACAAGAAAACTTGACGATCTGATAAACTGAGAATCTCAAAAAATCGAAACTCTTTAAAATTGAGAAGTTGGCAAACTGCAAATCTATGAGTTTTAAGAATTAAGAAACATTGGAAACATCAAGATCTGAGAACTTGAGAACAAACAAAAATCTTTGCACCAGAACATTGGAAGATCTGCTGAAAGCTTGCAAATCATTTGAGAGCGAGAGAATATATTGCGACGAATTTTCTAAAAATGACAAAAAGAAAGATGTGCAGCATCATTTAATAGTATATTATTATGATACGAGTTTTATAAGAACATTTTGCCGCACGCACTTTTTATACAAAATAATTAAATTTCATAATCGAGGTGCATTACCGGCGACAATGAAAAAGAATTAATTTGAAACGTCAATACTCGTATTTTTGTATATCCTTTTGACATAAGTATCAAAAACTGGTCGTGAATTTTAACCCATCCCGAACGACCTAAAAAAAATCTCTCAGCTATGACTGAATCCCCTAACCTCAGAATAACCTCCATAACAAATGCCCCTAAACCAACCTTGCTTTATAATCCGTGATGTATACTCTGACACCGACGAACGCGATATCCTTTTGGCCCTGGAAAATCTGAATCTCCCCGTCCACAAAATGTTTAGACTCAAATCTCGCCGCACAAACAAGTGGACCCCCCTTATACGCGTCATCGGTGACACAAACACCCTCAACTTCAAACCTGAACCCACGGCATCACAGTCTTCGGCAAGCGCCATCAGTACACTTGTTTGGGATGTCTCAAACCAGCCCCCATCTCACTCCAATGCGCCAAGTGTTACCAGCTTGGACACCGTCATACAGAATGCTCCAACAAAATCGCGTGCTGTAAATGCACGCCAACAATTGTAATGCCAAGTCACATTGATCGAGCTGTTGACCGGCCACTTGGTCTTGACAGCGAAGTATAGGTTAGGATTGTCCTGGGTTTTCCAATATTAAAAAAATTAATTATACTATTTTTAGTAGAATTATTATAACACCGCTTGTGTCTATTAGGACACGCAAAAGTGTATCGTAATAGCCTCAGCACGAACGGTTAGGTTACTTATTTCTGATATATGTGGTAGAAAAAATTGTTTGCCATCTTCACAAATGTTTATTACGAAGGTAGCTGCCGAGCCAAAATCTGCAATAAAACTATGATGTACTTGTAATAATCACACGAACGATCAAGTGCGCTGTCGATACACTTTTCAGGGGTGAGTGTTGCAAACGAGCCCGAGAAAATGAGAAAAACACTAATTACCATCAAATTTTGAGGTTAGGTTTGACAGCTGTCAAATTAAATACATAAGCTGAAAACTTTATATATTTAGTTATAACACTTTTACATATATTTTAAATATATCAGAAGCCATCATTTTGAAAAAAAAAAAATCTAAACAAAATTAAAATTACATTTTATACATTTGATCTTGCTATTTATGCCTTTTCATAAATTTACAGATTTATTATAAAATATTCTAATGCCTAAACTAATATAGGAAAGTTATTTATTGAGTAAATTGAAAAATAAGATTACTTTGTAAAAATCATAAATTTATTCAGGGAGTTGGTCTGATTTGGCATTCGAACGAGCAAAAACACCATTTTACCGAAATTGCATATGTAAATTTCTATAGCTTTCATCTTTAAGGGAGAAGTTTGAGAAGATTACAGTGGTGAATAAGAATATAATGGCATTTTTGCTATTAATTATGTTATTAGTAAGTATATCTAAAGTTTTTCAGCATGGTATCAGTTTGGTCGCGTTCCTCTGTTGGGTATTCACTTCCCAGTGAACACGTTGACGTAAAAATGATGTCAGAATGACATCATGCTACGTCTCAATTTACGTAAGATATAAGTCACACCTGAGTCATAGAAGAGTCATTATTTCACACTTTTTTACGTCAGGCTCTGACGTAATAAATATGACATAAATATGACGTGTATTTGACATTATCCTGACCTTATTTATATCAATGTGACATAATAATGATGTAATCATGACGTCAAAGTGTTTTCGTCAATGTTACGTGAATATGACTTAGTAATTACGTCATTTTTACATCAAAGAAATATCAGTAAAATGATGGATTTGTATAATAAAAATGACATAATATGACGTTTATGTGATCATCGTAACTCACCAAAATCAGTGTGACATAATAATGATGGAATGATGACATCAAGTTGGTTACATAAATGTTACCTGAATAATTATGACTTAGTAATGACGTAATTTTTACATCAAACAAATATCATTAATATGATGGATTTGTAATAGAGCTGACATTAATGTGTAATTGATTAAATTATTTTGTATCAACCATCCAAAGTTTTCGTTCTAATATTTGGAATTGATTATTTCAATTATAATTAACAATTTACTTCACCCCTTTACCCATTATTTTGACTGTTGGAAGGAGTCCCAGAACTTTCACGAGGGGGCACAGGTGCAAGCAGCGAGCAGTTACTAAAAACAAATTAAAAGAAATCAGACTGCACACAATAAACCGACTTGGGAACAATCATGTTCCTATAGTCTGGTTCTTCCCGTCTTCTTGCGTGCGAAAATACCCTTTTATCTGGAGCCGAAGGCGAAGCGTTAGTGAAGTATAACGCGTGGCGCTATCCAGCGAGTGTCGGCGGCACTTCAACAAATCGTTGGTATTCTATCCTAGTCTTTTTTTTTTGGATTAAAGAGATTTTGTGCTGAAACAAGGTTGTTAAAGTGTAACACAAGGATTAGTTGACTTTTTTATCTTGTTTTTGACGAATTTAACTTATAGATTGGTAATTTGTCGTTCGTTTGGTTGGAAAATTGCAATTTAATTATATTTTATTATAAGTTAATTATTGAGTGTACATAAATCTGTGACTTATCTAATACATATTCATACATAATAAAAAATGTAGTGATCTGTAGTTTACATATCCGTATGATGTTTTTGTTATGGCAATTTTATGTAAAAGAAAAACGTATAGCTTATGTAATACTACGACAGATTTGTTGTCAGTTTTATGTAAGAAAAGGACTTATTACTTATGTAACACTATGACAGATTTGTTATGTCAGCTTTACGTAAGCAAAATACTTATAACTTATGTAACACTATGACAGATTTGTGATGTCAGTTTTACGTAAGCAAAAGACTTATAACTTATATAACACTATGACAGATTTGTTATGCCAGCTTTACATAAAATAATGACTTTTATGTTACGTCACGATATGATATAAATATGACATATGATATATGTAACATGTAAGTCATTCAATGACATAAAATATGATTGTCAAATTTTATGTCAATATGATGTCACAGTGATTTCACGTCATTTTATATCAAATTGACGAAAAATTGTATTACACACATATGATCTACGTGTGACGTAATTTTTAGGTCATGTGTTCACTGGGTTCTTTCACTCCGCAACAATAAGTTGACAATGCATTAACTTACGGTATGTGCTATAGGTAAGAAATGGTTTTTGTGGTCGTAGCGCCCTAAACGCAACGTATGGAGATTGTGTATAGGCCTCTCATGAGGTATTGACGTCACTACAGTGAACAATTGCTATCGAAAGTTTTCCGACATTACTGACAACATCGTTGTCGTCATATCATCACCATATTTCCGTCGCATCGAGGTTTTAGTGGTTTGTGTGCTTTTTTCGGGCAGCATGGTTTAAAACAAACCGTTTTCTCTTTTTTTCCCGCAATCTCAACGCGAGGAGTATGAGGAATACTATTACACATTATACAAGGTGTCCCAGAAATGACTACATAAATTTTAACCAGTAGTAGACCTCATCAGTGTCAACAATTTTTCTTAATAACATTTTGCCCTAAACCCCATAGTTATCGAGTTAAAATTAGTGGAAGTTTTGACGTTAATTTAGTTACCCGACAATGAACCCCTAGACGATGATGATAACACACGACAAAAAACTTTTAAAAACACTCGGAATTAATCTAAACCGCTCGCCGTAAATAAACTAAAACTTGTGATGTGATTAATGAAAAATGAAAATTGTTGGACTTAGTAGCATGATCCATTTCATTTAATACATTTCATTGCATTCCACTTTTTCGTACTCCTTTCTGGATTACTTTAACAAATCATCTCTAATCTCTTCTCCACAGTAATTCGTTTGTGGCTTTTTCTGGCTCGTCCAGTCTGAATTTCCAACGCGAAGTAATTGACGTAACAAAAAGACAGCGCGGTTTAATTTTTCTTTGGGATCTTTGTACAATCCAGTCCGCCCCTGCTTCCCACCGTGATTTTAATTCTGACCCGCCTAAATCAACCGCACAAAGCTCGCAAAGTGAAATATTCCGCATCTCGACGTGTCGTCCCTAAAAGGTCACGTATGAGGAAAAGTGCGTGGGGTCGGGGGTGTATAAATATTTTTTTGGGGATGAATCGAATACACCGGGATTAGGGAGAAGGACGTGAAATCGTAGTGTCGAATACAACTACAAAAAGATTCGATTGGTTGTTTGGGTGATCCAAAGCTGCAGGCGTAATTTATCAATAATAATAATTGATCTTGAGTTTGAAAAGGTTGGTTTATATGCAAAAATGAAAATAAAAAGGCGGGAATATTTGCCAGACATTGTTTACATTCGCATTATTGAGTGTTTAACCGCGCATTGCCGAATAAACAAATTATGAGCACGGGCAAAATTATAATTTATCTAAGAGATTTGCATTTTGCAGATGTGGCAGCGGTTTGGGTGGTGCTCGTTAACAAAAATTTTTATATTATAATCTCCAATGCATAGGTCTTAATGGTATACATTCGGTACTATGTCATTATTAAACCGTGCATAATTAAATGAACTCATCAAAATCCAACTCTGTACAAAATTACCTTAATAAACACTCGACCGTCTATAAACAGGGGCACGTCAATTTGAGTATGAAATAAATTTGGACTCGTCAGATAATAAAACCTTGATCGAGTTTTCTGCTTCTATTCTGAATGGGTTCTGCCAACTCGATGTTCTGTGGTGAGAAGCGAAGCACAGGAATGAACGTTACTGATATCCAAGAGCACTTCTGGGGGTTCCGACACAAGTCAATGCATCCGACAAAGCACTTTTTTCTGGTAATTTTTACCTAAAAGCGTTGGTGCTGAAATAACAATTTTTCATGTTGATTAACAAATTTTTAAAACATACACACTTTGCGTGTAAGAAAAAAGTTTTAAAGATTGTTTGTATCTGACCTGTGTAAGTAGACACAACATCATTCTGACTGTCTTCAAGACAATGAGAAAAGACAAATAGCAGATTACACGCAAAAGCACACAACTCTAGCCTAACTCGCTTCATATAGCTAACAAAGCTCCCGACCACAGACAAAATGAACCGGCCGTGTCGATTGCATAAAATAATTTAATAACAACACCAGTATGATAGATCTCCTAAACAATTCATGCTTTAGTGGCCAGTTAAAGCGCGAAAACCCGTTGAGTGACGTTGTAACAATCGTGATTGACATCTTAATTTTCTTTACCCGAGTGTGGAGCAGACTATAGCTCTGGAGTAATTTCAACTACAAGCCTAATGGTAATAATAATAGTACATCAGTTTAAACAGCACAAATCAAAGTTTATTTTTTGCTTTAATATTCACTGTATGTAAAGTCATCATTACAAATTCAAAACCGCCCATTGCCCTACAAACGCATTAACAGATCGGTGACCGAAAGAAAAAAAGATTAGTTTATTACCTCATTATTGTAATATATGAATGAATATAGTCCACCCATTTATCCAAATACACCAGTAAATTATTTGTACTTGTTAAATACAGAGTTTACACCATAAATGTACTCCCTTATGTTCTACGCAAAGTCGAGGTCGTCTCTTGATATATGGCTTGATAAACTTCAAATTTCATGCTTAAAATCATTCATGTCATTCAGATGCTTCCTGAAAACAGTATTTTTAATAAGGCCAAACAATAATAATAATAATAGTGGCACAAATCAACTGAGATCAAGCGGTCATCACAATACTATTGAAGGCAATCTATTGCTGTATTTGAAATATGGCAGTTCGGACAATCCTGCTTGAAGGAACTATTGAAGAATATTTTGTGTTCTATTTGCCAATGCCAATTTCCTAGTAGCGGTTATAAGTGCCAAAACAAGTCTTGTATTGACCACTAGAGGTCGATTCTTGCAGTGAAGCACAAGCGATTCTAACAGCAAAATACGAAAACATCCCATAAGCAACGACAAACTCATGGGTCTAGCAAGAATGATTCTGTTTCTTGAAGAAGAAATTTATCATGATCTAATAAACAATAATAAATAATCTAATATTGTCTGTACTTAATGATTCAAAAATAAAAATTTGTTGGTACTTATACCCATATCTGATTTCTTGTATTTGGTACTGTAACGAAGTCACAAAAATCCGGACGTAAATTAGTACATTATTATACGAGTTTAACAAGAGGCTTTATTGTGACATGAGTGGGTTTGGGGCACGACGAGCGCAGCGAGAAGTGCCCCAATAGAACGAATCTCACAATGCCTCGTTAAACGAATGTAATATACTATTTTTTCTACTTTGGAGCTCTTCGTTTTATGAAAATGTTAAAATAATGCTTTTTAAATATTCTATGGATGTTTAGGATTAGGTAGTACTGGTTGTGTTTGTGGTTATATTTTTTATCTGAAAAGTTGACACTTGGCTTGACCTCGACCAACGTAATACGTATAAAGAAAAACACCAAAAACAGTTTCACAAAAAGTTGTTGAAAATGGAAAAACTATTTTCTATGGGATTTTTGTATGAACTCCGAGACCATAACTCTCGGTTCGAACGATGGATATGTGTAATCCTTTTTTTTGTTTTGTTCGTTATGGTCCTAGAAGTTTTCAATTATAACGAAGAGTCAGAAAATTCGGAAAAACTGCAAAAACCATAATTTTTGTACGCACTCTCAATCATAACTGACGATAGGACGTTTTGTTCGTTACAATCCCAGAATGGAAAAAATAATTCGATTGAATGTTTTCAATTGAAAAAAAAAATGTGAAAAAACGCATTCCAGCTTATACAGGCTATCCCAACGAAAATTGTCCACTTAAATTTTATATAAATATTTTCGCGAAAAACGCCGAGACAGGTCAATTTTTATCTGTGGAAGGACAATTTTTGAGGTACATTTCAAACTTCTAAACTAAAGCACCCTATCCTCCCACCATTAAATTTTAAATAGGGAAAGTGGGGCACGAGACATATCGAATTAATCGAATCGAACACATTGAAAATACCTTTTCTTTCTCTACGCAATAGTGTATTTTTTGCTTCCTGCGAGATAATTGTAGATCGTTTTATTAGGAGTAAAAGTGAGACTTTCCGTGGCAAGTCTGCAGGTTCGACGGCCGAGCCCGCGAGGACGACAAATACAGACGAGCGACGAAAAGCCACTTTTCTCCGAACAAAACATGCTATTTTTTCTTTAAACGCCGAAAATCACGTACGAAATACAAATTTGACAGTTTACTAACCTCAATGACATGAAATTAAATGACATCAAAATTTTTCAAAAAAAGTATTGTGTTTGCGATGGCAGAGAAATGACCATTTGAAATGGCGTTTGAAAAAAAAAATCTTGAAGGTGTTCGGAATATTAATTTTGCTGAAGTTTACTGGATAACTCAGGCAGCACAACAATATTGAGCCAATATTGGGCCATTCTCGAGGATATATTGGCTCAAACTTGTTTCTCTACATTGGGCCATTATATAATGTGGACATTTCGCAATATTGGTCCTACAACGTATTTCAATCACGGCCCAATGACGTATACCAATCATGGCCCAACAACGGATATGAATCATGGTCCAATGACGTTTACCAATCATGGCCCACCAACGTATATCAATCATGGTCCAACAACGTATACCAACCATGGTCCAACAACATATAGCAATCTTTTTCCAACAACGTATGCTAATGTTGATTCAATAACTCAACATTTGCACAATAATCTAATCCGATGCAAACTGAATGAAACTGAAACAACTGTATATATGTATTACTATAATTATTATTCATAATTCTAATTTACTACCAATTTAAAATATTTTACAATAGACTAGTGTCCGAACTAGTTAGAAAATACCAAAAAAATACTAAAAGGTATAATATAATCAAGGGCGATATTATCTAAAACCAATCTTGACATTGATCCATTTAAGATGAAACCTTTAAACTTAAAATTAAACAAGAAATAAGAATAAGATCGTAATTTATTGTAAACTTATAATTAATAAAAATTTTATATTACATACTCGTGTTTACATACTCATGTATATTGCTTCATTATTTAGTGATTTATTTTCTGTAAAAAAAGTTTAGTTAATGTTTAATAATAATAAATAAATACAAGCCTGAGACTCTCTTAGTTCTTCCACCGTCGCGATCCTCAGCGGTTATTTCCAACTCATTGTTAGTCAACTTGAAGTTAGTCTTAACTGCTCCTAAAAAATAAAATTTAACGTAACATAACGTAACTTATTTGAAGTATCAATAAATAATATTATATTTAGGGCAAGAACTACTAGATTTTACTTATTAATCTTTTATATCCATTTATTCCATGCAACTGATAAACTTAAAGTTTACAAATTCTCTTTCAAACACCATTTTCTCAAAAGATAAGAGGAATTAATCCATAGATAAAGTTAAAGACAAAAGTTAATAGTAAATAAAATTAATAAATAAACAGATTCATATTATGAATAATTAATTATGTACAATCCTATGATTTTTTTCGTTTCCTCATTGGTGGCATTCTTTTCACGTTTTCTTGTCGCCTCTAAATCAATTCAAACCATATTAAACCATATATAATATAATAAAGGATATTCTCTTACCCATAACCACTTCATATAATTTCATACGAGAAAAATTAATTTTGTTCGACCTTGTCCGGAATATAGAACGGCCTCATGGGGAATTTCCGATTTAGACATAATTATATAAATGGTTTTGTGAGTATTCTCTCTACTCAGTAAGTAGAAAATATATCTAAGTAAAAAAATCAATAGTACAAAAAATAAAATCAATACCGTACTTTCTGCATACTCCCGGTCAATGGACTGAGAGGGGTGACAACAAACTTGTTTCTCGCTTCAAGGACCGTAAAAGACTGACAAGGGCTTGTGCAGGTACTCGGAAAAAGCTACAAGGTCACAAGAAACTGACCGGTTTTCTCGCATGTCGAAGGAATGTTTATTATAAACAGTTACAAATATGTAAATCCTAAAACAACCTTAATCAGTATTCAATATAATATTAAACTACAGTATAGGTGGTGTGCACGCGTGTTTTACAGTGCCTTCAACGGCTTTTCTGGCATTTTTAGTAGTAAAACAAATAAACGTCATATTTGCAACATTAAATTTGTCTAAATTCTTAAGTATCATTAATAAAAAAGAAATGGCTGTGCAACAAACTATAAAAGGCTGATCTCTGATTGTGATATATTAGAAGTTTGCACAAAATCTAAATGCAAATTTTATCCAAATCTGCTGTCTTTCGTTCTCATACGATTTGTTCGGAACGGTGTAAAATTTTACAGACGGTTATATATTATTATAGTATTTATTAGGACAGCCAACAACACAACAACCGATTCTCGATGAAGCATTTTCTCGCACTTCAGACATTCGTTGAATTGAAGAAATCTGTCGAATCTGTTAATTCGGTTCGTACCGTAAATTACGTACCACTAAAAATGACAGAGATGCGCGGCTTTTTGACCCGGGGGCAATGTTTCGGCGCTTATAGCGTGGAAAAAGGGCCATTCATTATACAACGCAAGATATTGTTTCCAGCATAGAAAAAAATAGTAAGCAAATATCTACAATAAAATATAAGTAATGCTTTCACATTCTTTTAATATAACTATAATATTAAAAAAAGATTCAATATTTTCTAAATATTAGTAATATATGACATAAATAAACTTGGCTACTAGGGAAGTTAATTCGAAAGGAAAGTTTTCTTATTATATTAAAATTCTCATTAATAATTTTGATGTATATCTGAATTAATTATAAGTCATTTTTTATTTAAAAAGAAACATCCCTTTAAAGAAACTGCACAATGTCATGAAATTTTATCAGTATAAATCATCGAATACTGCAATGAAAATTGCAAAAGACTAAAAACACAAAATTTGAAAAAAATTAGCCACACCTGAAGAAAAATGTTGGCATAATACAATATTGGCTAAATCTCGTAAAAAACAATATACCAAAAGCGACAAGAAAAACGTATTGGACCCATATTGTATTACAATATTGTAAAAGAAGATATAGGGCCAATATAGACAATTTCATCAATGGCTAAAGGAAGTATTTTTATATTGGCACAATTTTGGTTTACAATATTGTAAAAACAAATATTGTACCAATATCGGTGATACGTCGAAATGCCAATGGAAATAAATCGATAATGGGCCAATATAAAAACAAGCTTTAGCCAATGTAATGTGCTACTTGGGAAATGGTACTTTTGTTGGGACAAACACACAAATAATGCAATTTTTGTCACACGTAGCTTTCCAGTCAAGAGTAAATAATTGAAGAAAATATTTGTATCTCGAGTAAATTCATGTGGACAATTTTAGTTGAGACAGCGTGTATAATAAAAGTGAAATGCTGTTTGTTGGTAAGCGCATCACTTGAGAACGGCTGGACCGATTAGGCTTTCTTTTGTAATACATGGTCCAAATAAGGTTTTTATGGAACAGTTTTCAGGAAAATAAAATTCGAGACAATTACAACGGAATCTCGCAATACATTTGTGTTGTTTCGCTATGAAATTTGGACTAATAATCTGTAGATCATCTCGATTACTTTTTTAATTTCTAAAGCTCTGGAAATGGCAAGGTTTGGTCAATTTCTTGCTGTTTTACATCATCATTTGTGATTTGACCACATTCCTAACTTTTTTCGATCAGTTTATTATATTAATAGTATATTATGATACGAGTTTTATAAGAAGCATTTTGTCGCACGCACGGGTTTAGGGTACGACGAGCGTAGCGAGAAGTGCCCTAAAAGAGTAAGTGCGACAAAATGCCTTATAAACGAGTTATCATACAGTATTTTTTATACTTTGCCACTTTTTATACAAAATAATCAAATTTCACAATCTAGGGAAATTCGCGGCGGTTGGCACTCTTGCGAGCTGCATTAACGGCGCCTATGAAAAAGAATTAATTTGAAACGTCAACACTCGTATTTTTGTCCTTCCAAAAATGAGTTCTGAAGTTCTTCAATGTCCGCCCCCAGAAATACGAGCTTTGGCGAAAATACGATAGGCAATTTGCTACCTTTAAAGTCACGCGAGGTATATGGAAAAACATACGCCCAATTTGAAAATTGGCAGAAGGAGAACACATTCTCTACGATCTGCAAAAACATTTTCCTACCGTATGTATTTTGAGCTGCAACGCCACAATGTTGTCTTATACTATTAAAAACCTTCCTGACGGCGTCCACACACAAAGTCAAGGCGAGCCATCCAGGACATGTAAAACCTACTAGCCAAGAAGGCGACAAGTGTTACCAGCTTGTTGGACACCTCCCCCAACAAAATCGCTTGCCCTAAATGAACGTGAATTTCCAATACAAGTGGCAAAAATAGTAATGCCAATTCACATTCATACATCATTGACAGCGAAGTATAGGTTAGGATTGCCAAGAGCAGACAGAGAGATTACCAATATTAAAAAAATAAATTATACTATTTTTAGTGTAATTATTATAACACCGCTTTTGTCTATTATGACTCCCAAAAGCGTATCGTAATAGCCTCAGTACGAACGCCAAGTAGAATAATAGTATATTATTATACAAGTTTCACAAGACGGTTGATTGTAGCACGAGTAGTTTGGGGCACGACGAGCGCAGCGAGAAGTGCTCCAAAGGCACGAGTGCTACAATTTCGGCTTGTGAAACGCGTGTAATATACAATTTTTTCGAATTTGGCTTTATTTAATTAAGAAAAACTGAAAATTTGTGCTAAATTGATGACTTTGGGACTTTTGAATAACACGAGTGGTATTTCAGTATAATTGGTATTTCTGCTAAATGATGTTTCTGATTTGGAGGTTAGATTTGGAAACTTTTGATTATACAGACACAAGCTGTACCTCACGTTTGATTGCCATTTTTTCAATTCTTGTTTTTACCAATGTTTACATCTAATCATGGAACGAAAGTCATTTACTTCTCTTTGCTTTATTTTCGTTGACATCTGGTTCACATCTGTCATATGGCGCGATTACTTGACGTTTATAACGTCGTCTCGCGGTCACATTACAGTACAGTTGTAAAGTTGCAGGCAACATTAAGACAAGAAAAGGTACCAAAAACAGAATTATAATTTAGATCATTATGACTGTTTTTGGTGTTATAATTTGCAAATTATGAAACCAAATTCGAAAAATATATTTTCAATTTTTTTGAAAGTTGTTTGATTTTTTTTATAAAGTTGCACTATTTTAATTAACATTACATGACTTTCAAGTTTCAGGTCTTTAAAGTGATGTAGGTTATTTAATTAATTATAGGTTATAATACTTCTCTGCGCAGAGTAAAAGCTGAGGTTGATGCACAATTAAAAGTTTTGCGGCAGGTATATTGGGTTTTTAAGAAGCCAATTAGTAGCGATGCACTGCATAATTTAGTCTCGCTAATTAAATTTACTGATGGGATTTTATCCACCTTTAACGGGAACATCCTTGTGGTTTACGATCTGAACAGAACTGTTGATTTTACAACCGAATGTAGTAGCTGTATAATGTCCTATACCAGCAACTTGTTACTAATTCAAGCATTTGCAACGAATTATGAATTTACATGTGATGTGCCTGCCATTAACTTTAATCGGCTAGTTTACTATGTATTTTTAATTAAACTTTTGCAATTTTAATTCAATCAAGTAAAAAATTAAGGAAGTTTAAAAAGGAGTTAGTAATATTTTACTAAAAAGTGGCACCTCTTGGGCGTAAATAATAATTTATAGAATGAAACTTTCGCCATTACCACAACTATAAATTTCAGAAGAATATAACGAGGTGTTTTGATGGTTTTGCCTTAAAAATAAAAAAGCTTTATGTCGCCATACTTGAAAAGCGCTTTTATGAACTTAA
This sequence comes from Diaperis boleti, assembly GCA_963583935.1. NCBI lineage: Eukaryota > Metazoa > Arthropoda > Insecta > Coleoptera > Tenebrionidae > Diaperis > Diaperis boleti. Next base: position 41,417,757 of record OY757242.1, on the reverse strand, counting down.
CGGTTCGGAGAAATACATTTGACTATTATACAAAATAACGTATAAGCATTCACTACCTTACTCTTTAGAGGGTAGAAATAAAAATACCCCTTATAACTTGTAAGCTCCACTCCTTATCATTAAATTTACAAAGATGGATGTTACCAGTTACCAGTCAAAGGCAGCATTTTCTTTTAACGAAGAAAGTAAATAAACTTTGCGGCCGCTTTTATGCATCATAAGTTAAATTAAAAATAAAATAACAATTTTATCTTCAACTATAAATAATAGTCAATTAAATATAATATATAAATTGAACATTTATATACATTTGCCTTTCCTTTGCGCCCGTACCTATAGCTGACCTTCAACTATGTATGGCAGCTTGGGAAACACCTTAAAATAGTTATCCAAGTGACATATTATATTAAACTCAGATTTTATAAAATAACGTAAGTTCCCTTACGAATTTTTATACTTCAAGGGTGTCTAGCGGGGGGTTTCCACCATACAAAGTGTCCGGCAGTGGAGGACGTGAATTATTATAGTATCTCGTAAACAATATCAAAAAATGACGCTTTATAATATGACGTATTTGAGCACCAATTTTACACACCTTTGCCACATGTTACCTGTCAAACCCACCGCGACCGACTGTTCATAATAGTCAATCGTTGTTACCTGCAGTTGTGTGTTTCCGTAGGAATTTTTTCAGATTTTATAAAATGACGTAAGTCTGGAGTTCACATGATTCTGCTCTAAAATATATATTGCGACCCACAGAATATGAGTTCATATTTCAGGGGCGTGAACTATGTATGCGTCACCTTTGTTGTAACTTTATACTTCTGGATCATACTTTATATTTCTAATATTTATTTACAATTTAGTTTTGTAACGGTCTATTGCATAAAGCTAGTCGACCAATAATAATAAATTAATTATTATTAGAGAGTTATTGCAAACCGAACAAGGAATCCTTAAATAAATTATCATTTCTTACATCCAACTGAGGGGAAAAGGGAAACCACGAAAAGTTGGAATTTCAACCTTAAAATCCCTCTGCGCTGATTGGTTCATTTTAGTTGGTGGTTTAGAGTCACTGGCGAATCAAACATAGGGAGCATTCAAATAAATTTAAATAAATCAAAAACAATGGTTTTATTGAAATTAGGTTCCATGTTCAAACATTTGAACCACTTTTCGCGCTGTTCTGTATCTCGTGGAAAGCTAAAAGATAAAAATTGCAATGAAAAATTGTACTTACGCTCGGCGTTGGACGGAATCTCCCGAAAATAAACGAACAATTAAATGAACTAATCAGGGAAGGGGATATAAGGTAGAAATTCCATTGAAACAACTGTACCCCCTCCGCGCCTCCCCGTCTCGCTTATAATGTTGGCTTCAAAACATTCACCTAGAAGCTCCCAGCGTACCGGGTCTATATTTTCTGACGTCGTTGGTTCCTTTCCACTTTTATTTTGACAAGTCGAGATACTTTATTTTGACAGAAAGTTGTTGTTCTGTGCCTAACTTAAAAGCGTGCACCTGGCCGAAACGTTTTAACAGGAAATTGTTTCTGCTTTAACTGCATCACACTTTGTTCGAGTAAGGATTCCGGGCCACCACTTCTCTAAGAAGTATAATGTCGTCCTCAAACTTAAATTGAATACGTTTTTTTTCTTGCCTCATTTCAAGAAGCCAAACCAACAGAAGACTTTTCCACTACTGCCAGTTTTAAAAGCCCCTAAATATGTCACTATAAAGTGAACTAAAATCCCTACATACGTCAATATAAAGGAAACTTAAATAAGAGAAAGCTTTTCTCGTATTTAAGTTAAATACAGGCGGCGTGTATTTTAATAAAGGAACATTTTAAACGACATCTTCAATACGCATGCGTAGCTGTCTAATAAAGGATCTCTAAAACGGAGCTTAGAGAGCAATACCTCTATAATAATCACGATAAGTGCAAAACTGTTAAAATTGGCCATCAGAAACTAATAATAATACACTTGCGAGCAAATACACCGCCTCTCACTTTTGAATTTGAATGCATTTTCTTAAGTGCCCGGGAATCAGATGTAAAAAAGTGATATTTCGTTTGAAAGATCGTTTATTAACGTTTTCAACGACCATCAATTTGCTCAGATTCCTTTTCTCTAGCTTTAAAACAAAAGTTATCGCTATTTATTGGGTAGCGGATATGTGCAAGATAAAACTTCTTCTATGTCTATAAAACCAAGTCTCCGCTGGAATATCCTGTTATGTTTGTTGGCATTTGCTCAACCAGCTATTAGTCACATTATCCGTGAATATAATGAATACCGAACCTGAGGTAGCTGTTCAGGTTGTTGTTTGAAAACAACTTGGGCATAGTCAGCGATTTGTTGCTCAACAACTGAATCTGAGCCGGTCAGCGGTTCGACGGGTGTACCACCGATTTGAGGAGACTGTTTCCTTCAATCGGAACAGGTAGACGTCGGTGTACATCGGAAAGAGACGATCGCTTCATTGCATCAACATCATTAATGAACCATCGACTTAATGCGATTCAAATGCAACAGCAGCTCCATGGTGTCCAAGAGTTGGCTGTGAGGCGAAGACTGCAGGAGACGAACCTGCCACCTCGCAGACCTCCAACTGGTCCAAAGCTGACTGCAGCTCATCAACAAGCACGGCTTCGTTTTACAAGGGAGTATCAGAATTGGACCTTAGACCAGTGTGGAGGTCTCTTCTGTTCTCCGACGAGACCAGGATATGTCTCAATGGCAACGATGGAAGAGGACGAGTGTACCGACGACCCGAAGCACGATTTGCCTACTGCTGCATTGATGAACGAGTCCGTTATAGCGGTGGTTCGTGCATGATCTGAACCTGTCTTCATCGTTGGGACAGGCCGTGGTCGCAACAAAAGAAATTTGACAGCTGTAGAAGGGATTTTGTTAGCCTATATGGTGGGATGAGCTCCAGAAGAGAGTTCGAGCCAGAGTTCCTGTTGGTACGTCCATTCCAGGATTAATGGTCGCGGTGGAAGAGGAGTGGCATAACATTCCACAAAAAACAATTGAAACATTGATTAGATCAATGAGCACGCTGTTCTTAGAGCGAGGAGAGGTAACACAATACTAAAATTAAAGAATTGTTCCAGTTTTGTTTAATTTTTTGAAGCTAAATTTTTTCACCTGATGATTAGTTGAAGCAACTTTATTTTAAGGCGCTACACTTGAAATGACATAAGCAATTATCAGACAATGTAGGCTCATTTAAAACCTTAATAAACAGTCTTTCAAACGACATATTGTTTTTTTAAATCTGAATTCTGGCGACTGAAAAAATTCATTCAAACTCAAAAGTGTGAGGTGGGCCAATTTCTTTACTCACAAGTGTATAATCGATGGGGAAACTTGGACCTGGAATAAGGAGGCCGAAGTATTAAGAAGAAGAAAATGGCAATGAAAATGGACATGAAAAAGCATAACGGGAAAACGATATTTAAATTTGAGAACTTTTTGTTAGATATATCAGCAATCACAGAAACTAAAAGGAAAGGGAACAAGAGCACATAACTGGAGCGCGGACACCTACTGATATTGAGATTATTGCTTGAACGCCAAAAAGCGATAGTGTTTTGCCATTTTCGATAATTTCAATGATTTTATTCACAGCGTACGATAATTGAGTCGTAAAATAAATATTTAAAAAATCAAGTTGTTTTTGTTCTCATCACTACCGCAACACTGAATCAACAGTTTTACAAACAAAATCATATTAAAATTTACAGTTTCAAAATCATTTCAAAATGATTAATTAAAATGAAAAGTAATGCGAAAAACCACAAGTCACAGATCTTAACATCTTCCGGCTGATTCAGAACATCGACGCCTCGGAGGCCACTGCCCTCAGCTTCAAGTGCAACACAAGAAAAGCATTTCCTTGAGGACCAAAACTGGAAACGTTGTCATGTACGACATCAAAACCCGAGCCGTACCCAGCATTCATAGAAAGGGCGATGCTACTGCTACTGTTAAAGACATGGATTTCATCTAAGACCAACATTTTGTGGAATTGATATCAACAGCATCCTTGTCTTTCCGGAGGTTGATAGGGGCGATTTAAAAAGGTAGAAGCAGGTCGCGGAGTGCGCCACCATAAAATGCCACCCTTTCATCTACAATCGAGCCATGATTGGCTGCAAGAACGGTAACGTGGGAGTGTGGAACGTCCAATATGGCACCGAGTTGATTTACACCAAGTCCTACAGTTTCCCATCTCTGTTCTTTGCATGTTTTTAAGTGGCAATTTCCTGATATCTGCCCGGAAAGAACTTAAATATGTTTAGCCGATTACACGACCAACACCTGCACTATTCACATAGAACAGGAAAACCACAACGTCCAAGAGGAGCTCCACGAAGTGCAATCCTTGAAAGTTGACAACTCCATGATTAACCTCACCGTCTCAAAGAACAAGAACAAGAAGGTCAACTTCCACTTCTCGTCGGTCATCAAGCTGACCTCCGAAAACGAAGTGAAAGGAAACGAAAGTGTAGCTGTTTTTTGCTGCACTTGCAGCTACCGCAAGGCGTCCCCCGGGTCGTAAGACAAGGAGCGGGCGTTGGAAGAGAAGCAGAATTAGATCCTGTTGAAGGTCAAGTCCGATATGAACGACGAGAAGTTCCGTGACGACCATTTACAGCGTACGATATTAAGTCGTATATGGATGTACCAGTGAAATAAATATTTTAAAAATTAAGTTGTTTTTGTCTATCACTATCTATTTTCGAACTAATTAAATTGAAAACTAATAAATAGTCTTCTTAAACATGATAGTGTCAGCCGTGAATGTTAAAAATTGTACTCATCAAAAGGTTTATGAAACGTTTACAGTTGCAAAGTATTGCCCATTTAAAATTTTGCAGACGTTTGCGAATAAAATGAATGTCGATGGCCTGTTGAGTGGAGCCCATACGATCGAACAAGTTCAAAAACTTCTAGAGATGCAGAATTAAATCCTCTTGAAGGTAAAGACCGATATGAATGCTTTAGAAAGACATTTGGACAAGTGCTGCAACAACGACGAGAAGTTCCGTGTCGACCATTTACAGCGTACGATCTGAAGTCGTGGATGGACGTACCGGTGAAATAAATATTTAAAAAATTGAGTTGTTTTTGTTTTTATCACTATCGCCCTTCATTGTCATCATGTAACCAACGTTGAATTAATTACACAATTCTCTTCAACGGATGTGGAAGATTAAAGATCCATCTACACTAATCAAACACCTATCAAAAGAGGAAGCGTCATGTGAAAACCATTTTTCATCCAATACCGTTCGAAACGAAGTTGATAGTCGGTTTATCGTTAAGTTGTCACTAAAATAGGAAGCAACAAATTAATTTAGGAGCATCCAGCTTTGAAGCGCTTGTTGTACTTGCAGAAGAAATTTAAAAAAAAATCCAGATTTCAGAAACCAGTAATGTATAATTCATAGACGAGTAGGAAAATCTCGGTGACATGCAAAAGGACAACGATCCAACAGACAAAGGAATCGATCTCTAGCACAAGGTTGGTGGTGTTCGACGGTTCTTGCAAAACATCAATCGGTATTTCCCTAAATGATGTGCTACTTGTAGGAGCAACTGTTCAACAAGATCTTTTTATCGTCTGAACCCGATTTCGAACCCACAAGGATGTATCACCAAGTGCTCATTGCGTGCAAATTATCGACAGTCACCTATGGTACTTCCTGTGCCAGTTACTTAGCCATTCGATGTTTAAGGGAGTTGTCCATCGACTTCCAAGACAAATTTCCGGACGCTTCTAAAGCTATCGATCGAGACTACAGAACTTTCATTTTATTCGCTAACGCCTGCCAAATTTTAAATGGGCAACGCATAATTCATACCACAGCATGTTTTGAGCACTAATTAATTTGAAAACTAATAAATAGTAACCATTTTCATATTCTTAAACATGTCAGTATCAGCTGTGAATTTTAAAAAATTTAATCATCAAATAGTATATTTTATTACAAGCCGTTAGGCGAGACTTCAACAGTGCAAGCACATGTAAAACAGTTTCTGGCCGTATAATAAACGAAACTTTTTCGGCCGACAAAAGATTTTCATGGGGGCACATGTCGCAAGGGCCTCCACAAGTCTAAAGGGGTCCTCATAACGCATAGGGGCCCTCAAAGAGCCCCTTTGGGCCCCCCTGTTTCAAGGGCTCTACATACCGAAACGGGCCCCCCCATGTCTTAAAGGGCTCCCTTGGGCACCCCTGTACCAGTTTGTTTGTTATTGTCGTTGCCCTATACCAAGGGCCCCCCCTGTAATTTTTATGATGTTTTAATAGTAGTTATTCTGCTATTCGGGGCGGAAACAAATCCAACGAACATAAAAGCTTGAATTGAAAAATCCCTAGTTTCCATTTTCTAGCCTAGGCAGGCAAATATCGTTTTTCTTCAAGCTTATCAAAATGTTTATATTTTGGTATTTAACGCACTACTTAGAACGACATCATTGTGTTACTAGTACAATAATGAACTTCATTATTTTACTAGATGACAGAAATAATCGCTGCCAACATATTGTATTATTGTACTACAAACAGTGCAATTTACAAAGCATTATGATTGAGTTATGAACATCGATGGTATCTACGCCCCCCTGTCTCAAGGACCCCCCTTGGGGCCTATGCCCACGGCCTCAGGGGCCTCCTCAGCCCCCTATCTTAAGGACCTCCCTCTGCCCTCCTGTATCATGGGGGCCTCCTACCCCCCGTCTCAGGAGACCCCCTCGGCCTGCCTGTCGCTGGGGGCAACTCGGACCCCCCTCTCTCAAGGACCCGCTGTTTCAAGGGGGCCCCTTTCAAGGCTTTCTTGTTTTAGTTACCGTAACATTTGTATCAGAAAATAATGAAATAAACTCGATTCCTACCATGGCAAGTTTCACTTTCAATCCTGTGCCTTATATTTTTTTTTTTTATAAATGTTTCTTTGAAAGTTTTTGTTAAAAATGCTTGAAGAAAAATTAGTATATGTCACTCGGAGCAGAAAGCTTTTTTTTGTGCTTCACCCAGATTGCTTGGCCTCGGCTAAAGCCTCGGCCGCAACCTTCTGTGCTCAGCACAAAATGTGCGCTTTCTACTCCTAGTAACATAATATATTATTTCAAGACGATTTGGACGATTGGAAAATAACTAAATTGAGACGGAGGCCGAAAAAGGTTTATTAAACGTTTACCGTTGCAAAATATTGCCCATTTAAAATTTGGCAGACGTTTGCGAATAAAATGAATGTCGATGGCAAGTTCAAAAACTGTTGGTTTTAAACTGCGCAAATGGCAATCAAACGATAAGAGAAGACTAGCAAGTTACTGAGATTTGGGATACTGAGGAAAGCCTGGTGGTCAATAAAACTTTTGGAATAGTCTGGGTATCATGTCAGGATGAGATTCGCTTTGTAGATTTCTGCCGCGCTCTGGCTCTGGCTTCGGTTCCGGGAGGGGCTGACTCCGAGTCTACGCCTCTTTGTGGGTCCTTTGACTGTCTCCGGAGCCCCAGTCCATCCTGTAACAGTGAAACGAGCAGTACGAACAAGAGAAGAGCGAAACCAGTTTCAATAAATCGGTTTTTTTTTTTGTGAAAAATGAGAGAGGGAGCCGTTCGTCGGGTGTGGTCGCAGAAAGCGAAGAGGAAAGAAGAAAAGTTGCGTCATGCGGCGGATCAGAGAGTGATGTGATCGTCTCCGATGAACGGATGTGGTTTCGCTGCTGACTTCTCAGAACCTTTTTTTGTGCCGCGCGGAATACAAAAGATTCGTGGGAATTGGGTTAGTCTGATATCATGGAACTGTATGTACCTCTGGAGTGTGGGTCAGGGGAGAGAGATGGAAGGACAGAGAGAGCTGAACAAAGCCAAGTATTGGAGGATGATAGATAAGATAGATGGAGCTGGTATAGAAACACTTCTATGAACACTCTAGAGACATGCGGTACAACAAAACTAAATCGAAATATACACACAAAGCGAACAGACTAGACAGATGACATTAAATACGAGGTAAAAGTCAAACAGGACCTATGGAAACAATACCTAAAAGAAGGGACACAAAGTTATGAAAACTACAAACAGCGAAGAAAGAGAGGCAAGAATGTTGTAATTACAGTTAAGGAAAAATCCTGGGAACAATTTGGCACCAAAGTGGAAACGGATTTTCACATAAATCAAAAGTTATTTTACAAAATTCTAAAGAATGCAAGAGGGACAGAGCAACAAGTCAGAAGTGAACAAGTTAAAGACCTAAAATGGAAATGTACTTAATGAAGGGAATGAAATTATCGACAGCACTTCTGAAGAACTTCTGTATACGGATGAAGACCCAATAAAAACGAAAGCAGCCGGGCACAATGGAATAACCGGCTAAATGCACTAACAGCACTATGCAACCAAGCTTGGGAGGAGGGCAAAGTATCATTAGACTGGAGGACCGGCATCATAGTACGAATTTACAAAAAAGAGGGATTGTAACAACTACATGGGAATAACATTACCGGGTATACCGTCCAAAGGTTACAAACTAATTCTAGAAAGGAAACTAGTAAGGCAAATAAATTAATGATTAGAGCAATCACAGAGTGGTTTTAGACGCAGTATAAATCACCACATATTTAGAAAAATTCTAAAAAAAAATGTTGAAACGTACCAGGCTTAGAAGAAGAAGAAGCCTTCGACCGAATACCAAGATCTAAAGTGAAAACAATCTTGAGAAAAAGAAATGTGCAGGATAACTTGATAACTGCAATAATGAGCCTCCATGAAGAAAACAAAAATTATGTAAAAACAGACAACAGACAAGCCCAAGAGTTTTCAGTAAATAGTGCTTCGGATGTGAAACCTGGGTTCTAACGTCCACCATGAAGATCAAAATACCGGCTATGGAAATATAAGTATTTTCGCAAAGTATGTAGTTAGGGTTACCAGAATGAACGAAATAAGAAATACGGAAATAAGAAGTCGACTGAAAGTGGATCCTGTACTAAAAATAATCGAAGATCGCCAGCTCAAATGGTTTGGACATATAAGTGGACTAGGAAACGAAGGACCAGTCAAACAAACATGGGAGGCAAGAAGACAAGAAAAAAGAAGGAAGACCTAGGAAAACGTGGGACGACTGTATAGAAGGGATTTTGCCAGGAAGTGATAAAATTATCAGGCAAGAAAAAAGGAGTGGAGAACATTAAGACAACATACCCTACACCTCCGAATACACGGGGTTAGATTACATACTCCTATATAGTAGGGAATTTTGTAATTTTTTGATTGAATTTTAATGATTGTATAACTCCACATTTTAGCAGTGATATGAGAAACTTCTTTAACAAATCTATGAACTGGAACTTAAGTACAAAATGTAAATTTTTAAAATTCCACAGTTATAGTAGATTATATTACAAGTGACAGAACACACATCTCACGAGCTAAAATTAAATTTTAGTCACTAGTGATTAAAATTTGATTTTACTCACTCAAAACCAACGTAAGAAAACATCTAAATTGCAACTTTTGGACAAATATCTTTTTATTGCTCATGTAGACAAATAGTATCTTTGCAACCTAGGTTACGGTTGCAAAGTAACGGTTTGCCCATTTATTAATTTGGGTGCGCAAAGTTTACTTGTCGCACGCAAATTATTCTTTGCACACGCAAATTCAGATAAACAAACTACTGAAAACTAAATTTGCCCCTGGGGTCCAATTTTATATTGGGATTTATTCCGCATTCGCAATAAAAAATAGTATCAAGCTCAACTTCGCTTTCGTGGGCAATCGACAACTTGCCGCACTAGTTGCACAATATACTATTTTCAAGATTCTTTGTTGTTGCAAAAATACAACCGTTGGATAAAACGTCGTATATCACATGTGACCGAAATGAAATGTATCACTCGCAAACATTGAAGCATTTCTGTCATTCGTAATATACTCTACTATTATCTTATCATAATTATAGGTTTCATCAATTTTATTGTATGTTTTATTATTTTGAACTGCTGCAAACTCTTTAGTGTGTCACGGTCTTTAGGGTCTAGTTGAAAGTCGTTCTCTAGGCGTTTGATAATAATTTATAACATATTTATATTAAAGCAATTTTAAAATCTTTTGTTGCAGAAATTTGTCGGCTTAATTAAACTACCAAAAGTAATTTACATTTGCCTTTAAACAACTTTTGTAGGAGATGCACGATTAATTAATAAAGTTGCTTTATTTAAATCTTTATTTATTTAACGGCAAAGTAAACTTTAGGCGATGTCAAAGTGTCGAGAATTATTAACACGAAGTTTCGGTTTATTCCTCACCAAGCTTTGGACTTTTTATGTCTCTTTTTATTTGTTGGAGCTTTTTAAATTCTTTGAAGTACACATTTATCTTGCCAGAATTTGGAATTTAACAAGTAAGGACAATTAGACAACCGAACTTATACCAAATAACGCAAATAAGTAATAAAATTAGTTTGCTCTATCACTTATTAAAAACAGCAACTCCAGTGACTATTTAAGTAATATGTGATATTTTTTTAGCGTTGACTATATAAAATTTAATGATTACAACGCTGTTTAATTTAATTAATTTAAGTTAATTTTTATATCAACGAGGAACGAAATAATGTAGAATGTTTCACTTGCACCATCCTCCACTGTGTGGAAGACCAAGAGAAACGCAACAAGTCCAGAAGGCTTAAATGAGGATATTGAACGGGTTTGATATTATCGTTGGACAACATAAATATAATTCGGTGCTTTTTCGTTTTTTATGGCGACAGATTTAATAGCACGACTTTTATCTCTGACCCTTGCGACGGTTCATTGAGTTCCAGTATACTTTTTCACCGGCCTTTTATTCCTCAAGAGATTTTAGCTTTTATTGTACATACACAGATCTCTCGACAAAAAGGAATTTATAGAGTGAAGCTGCCACAAAATAGAGAACATAATCCACTCACTTTATTAACACTTCTTGTTAATATAACATCACACAAAGAGGGGATGTCTTGATGTGTCGCTTCGCTGCCCGCGTTCTGTACCCTTTCTTCGGCAACAATTATATTTTATTTAGTACTGGACTTGGAAAGATTAGATTAGCATGGAAGGTTTTGGTGCTTTTCTTCAGTAATCATTTTATTTTGTAGACATCGTAAGCAGCAATTTGAATAATTGTATTACCTACTTACGTAATAAAATTAAAACGAACATGTGCTGAATGAAATCCATCTTGTACCATCATTAGAGACCTCTAAGTTATTTTCCAAACAGATTACGTTTCAATGTTTACTAATTATTTAATTATTTATCTATGCAGTGTTGATAAAGTTCCGCATCGAATTTGTCTTTTTCCAACGTTCATTCTATTTAATTTCCAGAAAAATTGCTTTTTTCTACGACTATTTAAATAATAATAGGATCTACCAGAATCCGGAAGAAAAACTTGGCGTTGCTATTTAAAAAAAATCGTTAAAACGGCTGGTCCGAGGATTTTTAAAGAAAAAACTCTGTATATCTATCTACCCCCCACAACAGATGAAGCTTCCCAACATCCATCCTTCCTTAATTATAATAAATACCCGCCAGCATCAACGAATATATAGTAGCCGGTGTGCTTCGAAAGGAGTGGCTTGTGTTACGTTCTGTAATCCCAAATGCTGCTTGCTCTACCTGTTTTGGGGGAAAAATCTTGTTTATCCTAACCAGCCACTGAGTACACTTACCATATTATTAATTTAGGAATAATGAAAGATTCTTGACATGTTTTCCATGTGGATGGAGGTTAAAATACTTTTTAAAGGGATATAACATAACCTGTGCTGTGCTCTTTAATGTTGTTGTTGCAGTAATTTTATTTTGATTATTTTTACTATTATTATTGTTTTTAAAAATCTTGTCACCAATAAAGATGCTGACGTTTTTCTAAAGCAGTGTTCTGTATATCTGCTTGGATTCAAGATTTAAGTTGTTCCACAATATACGTTTCAACTGCTCTTCCTCATGGATGCTTTATATAGCGTTCTTACTATATATATAGCTATATAGCTATATAGCTCTCCGCTTTTAATAGAATAGATGCTTCGCACATTAGCAAAAGTGTGTACTCCGATAACTATAGCATTTGTCTTTACGATAGTTAATGAAAAAATCTTGGTTTTTCTGTCTAACTTAGCAGCGTTGACTTGATTTATTATTTAGGATGGGTGTTGGGTATTTCGATATCACTTTCGTTAGTTCTGATGAATAGTTTGGTTTGAATTTTCATTTGGTTCAGCATACCAACCCGAAGTGTCGAAATTTCTCCGCCTCAAGTGCAGTATAGATGTGTAGTGGACCTTCTTCCGTTTGTGGTGAGATGTTTCACAAAACAGCAGTGTCCCGTGCACAGGCTCTAGGCCTATAACAGGTCTTTTTGCTCTCTTTTTGGCAAGAAGGTGAACTCTTTCGTTTCCTTCAAATCCCTTGTATCCTGGCACGCACCAGAGAGTCACCCTGTTGTGTTCTTCCAATTTCATCAGCTATTCGAGACATCCTTTCACGGAGCGTACCTCGACACTTTCCAGAGCTTTTAGAATGTTACTATAATGAAAAGTTTTTGTTACGGCCTCTTCATTTTTGACCTTCTTTTTTTTCGCACTTTTCTTCAGTAAAGAGACAAAACTGCAAAAGAAATAAGAAGAAGAGACAAAGTAAACCAAGGAGATAAATACCAACATAATAAAGATTATCAAAAAGGCCGAAAAGAGAAAGAGACCAGAAAGACTATAAAGAGCAAAGTGAGTTAAAAGACTAAAGAGACAATACAGAGTGATCATAAAGTTCCGCACAAAAACGCTCGAAAAGATGGATTTTTGTTTTTAAATTGCCATAAAAATTTTGTTGATGACGTCATCTGTTTTTGAACTATGACACAGTCATTTTTTTTAAATGTCAACTCCCAACTTTTTTTTGGGTTTTAATACAGTTTTCCATTCTCTATTCAACAAGAGTCAAAAATTGATACATTGCATAACTTTTTTTTTTAAATTACTACATCAAAAGTTAATTTGTTATTCATTGAAAAAAATTTAAAAATAACAATAAATTTGGAAAGCAAACAACGAAAAATGAAAAACCATTTAATAAAATTTAACGCAAGTGCTCAAATTGCCACCCGCCAACTATGTGACACATTCCTAGACGTGTTTTAACGCTTTGAACACTTCGTTCAATCACTTCGAGGCTAATCTGCGCCACTTCACCACGGATTCGTAGTGAAATAGTATTTCCTCCAAACCGGGACTAAAATGCAACTTTATTCCCTCGTTTTTGGCTAATAATGTGGTACTTTATTCCCGAGCGAATAAAGCTATTTTATTCCCTAGTAAATCGTTTTTCACACATAAACCAACTCGTTTCCATAGTAACTATCATTCAACTCCATTTAGGTTTCACCGTACCGCGCAATAAAAAAATTTCTCCTCTAATTTAGGCGGTTGGGAGGAAAGTTTTGTATGCATCTCTGGAATACACACCGTTAATCCCTCGAATCAAAATGCCCTCGGTTCCCTACGGTCGCCTCTGGCATTTCTTACATTCCCGGGATTAACATGGGTGTTTATTCCCTTGATACATAAATAACTATTTTCTAACGACTAAAAAAAATATGCAATGTATCACTTTTTTAGTCTTGAGCAATGAAAAGTACATCTAAAACCCAAAAAAAAGTTGGGGGTTGCCATTTAAAAAAATTGATGACGGTGTGATAGTTCAAAAACAGATGACGTTATCATCAAAATTTTTATATCAAAAGATGGCAATTTGAAAACAAAAATCGACCTGTTCGAGCGTTTTTCGCAAAAACAGTACATAACTAAATTATGAATTTTGTGCGGAACTTTATGATCACTCTCTATACTAAAACGCTAGAGAGATCAAAAAAGAAGAAGCGGGCTGTCTCAGGTGGTGATGATTAATATTTTATGCATTTAATTCTGCTTTTTGTTGCAATTTATCTTATTTTTGCATTTCCACTGATTGTATAATTGTTTAGTTGCTATATTGGTCCACATTTGTATTTTGGAATCTTGAAGAATTGTCAACTTCATCTTCATATAACTCAACACCATGGATTGAGGTAGCTGAGTTATTCTTTTAGATCTATATTTGTCTTGACGAGCACTGTTCATAGTGATAAAATTATCAGTGTGATCAAACTCTTAGTATTAATTTACTCCTGCCAGCGCTGTCTGGTGACTTTAGAACGAGAACCTTTGTGAGGCATAATGAAGTTCGATCTATAGAATCTATAGAATGTAGATTTTAACTACTGCTCATACTTAATGAGTAATGAGAGCAAAATTTCGTGACGCCCACTTTTTGAAACATGAAACTAAAGAGACTAAAATGACCAAAGAAACAAAAAATACAAAGAAACAAAATAGATAGAACTAAAAAAAATAAAGAGGATAAAAAAACTAAAGAGCCAAAAAAAGAGACAATATTATGAAAGAGACGAAAAGGACCAAAAAGGCCAAAAACTAAAGAAACAACACAAACCAAAAAGACAAAAATGGAAACATAATCATAAAGCCAAAAGAGATAAAAGAAACAAACAGACCAAAGAGATTAAAGTGACTAAAAATCTATATAAATAGCAATAAATAGGTTAAAGAGACAACGCATACACAATAAAGACAAGAGAAATTACAGAGACTAGAACCATTAGGGAAATAAAGACCAAAGAGTATACAATAGAAACAGACAAAAATTATAATAAAGACAAAACAGATAAATGATAAAAAAAAGAAAATAGACGAAAGTCACGAAAAAGACAACAAAGGGGCCAATGATATTTAATCGTTCTCATTTCATGTTGTATATTTATGTTCTATGATTCACATTTCGTGTTTTACATTTATTATTTAATATTTTATGTATCGCATTTTACATTTCACGTTTCCTGTTTCATTGTTTTTAGGTTACTTTTCAGGTTTTTTATGAGTCTTTGATTATGAAATCATTTAATATCCGAATTATAAAACATAATAGTATGCACACCATTGTAGTATGTTTTCATAAACTTATTGATTATAGTTCTTGTGAAATAAACTCCGTCCAACAATAATCGCACAATGCTAAAAAAAGTAGAATTATTTCTACACAAAAGTACTTCTTTAAATAAGACCTAAAATCTTGTACATCCTCCTTGTATAACGCCGAGGCATACTTTTAATTCAATTGTAAATTAAATCTTGGGGTAAGTTTTCGCATTCCTCTTTGAGTGCATTTTCTACCTGATTGAGCATATTTCGTTGCCGAATTTGGGACCCGTTGTAACAAAAAACCTGGTTAGAGCAAGCTTTGAAATTGCATTTTAGCTTTATTTTTTTTACAGTGTAGAGCTTGACTGATTAACGTCCATGACTTGTAAACAGATAACATAACCTCAACATTTCAGAGAAGCTGCAATATTATTAATAATTATTATTATGCATCTTAAAGAAGTGTTGACAAGTGTTTTCGGGTATTAGTTAGCGGTTTTACTGATCTAGACCGACACGATTTCGGGTTTTGGACTGCAATGTCCTGAAGGTATGTTGTTAAAAAATTAAGGTAAAAGTAAAGTGCATTCAGACCTTTGGGTGTGACGTTAATTGAGTTAATTTTCTTTTTTGGCCTGCGTCTCAATTTAGTTATTTTTTCGGCTTCCGTCTCAATTTAGTGATTTTCCAATCGTCCAAATCGTCTTGAAAACGATATTTGCCTAGAAGATATTTAGGTTAGAAAATGGAAATTAATGATTTTCAATGCAAGCTTTTATGTTCATTGGATTTGTCTCCGTCCCGACTAGCAGAATAACTACTATTAAAATTACAGGGGGGGGGCTTGGTATAGGGCAACGAAAATAACAAAGCGCCCTGGTACAGGGGCCCCAAGGGGGCCTTCAAGACATGGGGGGCCCCTTTTGACATGTGGAGCCTTTGAGACAGGAAGGCCCAAGGGGGCTCTTTGAGACACGAGGGCCCCTATGCGTTATGAGGACCCCTTTAGACTTGTGGGGGCTCTTGCGACATGGGGGTCCAAGAGGGCTCTTTGAGACACGGGGGCCCCGATGAGGCATGAGGCCCCCGTGTAACAGTGAACAATGAAAATCTTTTGTCGGCCGAAAAACTTTTGTTTATCACACGGCCAGAAACTGTTTTGCAAGTGCTTGCACTTGTGAAGTCTCGGCTAAAGCCCCGCCTCCACAAACTGTGCTCGCACTTGCAAAATGACAGTTTCTGGCCTTGTAATAAAATATACTATTCCAATCGTCCAAATCGTTTTGAAAAAGATATTTGCCTGCCTAGGCTAGAAAAAGGAAACTAGGAATTTTTCAATGCAAGCTTTTATGTTCGTTGTTTTTATCTCCGCCCCGAATAGCAGAGTAACTACTATTACAACATCGGAAAAATTACAGGGGGGGGGCTCCTTGTTATAGGGCAACAACAATAACAAATCCATCTGGTACAGGGGGGCCCAAGGGGGCCCTTTAAGACATGGGGGGGCTTTCGACATGTAGAGACTTTGAGACAGGGGGCCCAAGGGGGCTCTTTGAGACACGAGGGCCCCCATGCGTTATGAGGGCCCCTTTAGACTTGTGGGGGCCCTTGCGACATGGTTGCCCAAGGGAGCTCTTTAAAACACGGGGGTCGACATGAGGCATGAGGCCCCCCTACAAAAGTGAACAATGAAAATCTTTTGTCGGCCGAAAAAGTTTCGTTTATCACACGGCCCAAAACTGTTTTGCAAGTGCTTGCACTTATGAAGTCTCGGCTAACGTCTCGCCTCCACAAACTGTGCTTGCACTTGCAAAATGACAGTTTCTGACCTTGTAATAAAATATGCTATAGATATCGGACACTTTATGATTTGGTTTGACACCTTTATTTCTTTAAAATGTAGAAATTAGAACACTCTTCTAAGGGATATGGCCCACTAACAGTCTCTGACCAAATTTCTACAAATGTTTTGAGAATTTTACAATCCCTTAGAAGGACACAAAACAGTTACAGCAAATTAATGGTGAAAATGGTGGTCTTCTATGCTTCGGAAATTCTTTCTTTGATGACACCGTTTCACCCACCGGTTAGCTTTGGCACAACTCACGCATTTTCTGATATGTTGAGACCGTTTTAAATTTATGTTTTCGTACCATTTCGTACTTGCAAACTAGGTTTAGGAAACGGCAAAAAGTAAAACGTATTTTCCCTGCTGTAGCGGCTATCACTGCAACGTCCATAACAGCAGTGCTTTGTAGCACCTTTTCGCGTCTTTTGATCACTTGCCATCTTGCTAGCTGCAATACTTAACTCCAATTAGGACGAAACAACTTCCATCGAAAAAGCAACAACGTTTGAAATATAAATTTCAATATCAATTTGTCCGAATTTAGTGCTAATTGCCTAACCTAAACTGAATTAAATGACAAATTAGTTTTTGTAACAATTGCAATATACACTGTTATAAATATAACATATATATTATAAAAATGCCCATCCTCCTCTAACCAGGTTTATTTTTGAACGCTCGTTAGTTCCAAACATTTTCGATCGGAATAAAGTCAGAGATCCTGGTCACTTCAGGATTTTAGTATTTACTTCTCTTGGATAAAACTGTACTATTCTGATCGTGTGCGACCGAGCATTATCGCGCATAGAAATGAAATCTTTTCGAACATGTACATGAGGTACTAGTCAACCGAACTTCTGGGAGTCCAACCATCAAACTGTACTTGAGAGGCCAAAATTACACTGAATAAACCCTTCAGTTGGTCGCCTATAAAGAGGGTCACGGCTATCTGACGAGTATAGAATAAATATGGACTCGTCAGATAATAAATTAACAAAACCTTAATCGAATTTTTCGCTTCTATTCCGAATGGGTTCAAGCAAATTGTAATTTTCTCTGTTCCCTGGTAAGAAATGAAGTAGAAGCAGGAACTTTAAGGCCGATAATATTATCTTCTCTAAGGCAATTTCTAATTCTACATAAATTATTACGTCACGGGTATTCAGGAGTTCATAGTGAATCACTCTTCTACGATCTTCTCTAGGTCTTCTGTCATATGCACGAGTGTCTCTAAAACGTTGCAGAACCATTTTTTGGAATATTGGCGTACCATTAACGGAGTATTGTGACAATTTATAACTTTTGTTAATTAAATTGTCTACCTTGAAACACACTAATGTAGTTATTTTTGAACTCATGTTCATTCAACGAACTGTTGGCTCTAAATTGATTATTTTTCTGATTTAACAAAAAAAACCTGGAACTTTTTTGTTCGGAACGATAGAATTGTTCTACCTTTTTTTTTACAAAAAATAATTCATAATTTTTTTAATGAGTAATTTTACACTATGCGTTAATTGTTGGGCGCAGTGTATAAAAGCAACATACCTGAAGCTGTATATTGTGAGCCAAAACTTTTACGTAAGAAAGACTTAATTGATATCCTTTCTTTAGAGTAAGATTAAAGTGAGCTCGTTACGTATTGATTAAGGGAAAAAGCACTGCAGCTTTGTCAAAGTCTTGATTTACACAACTTCTAAGGACTTTTCAGTACTTAACAAAAAAAATCAAAGATGGTTGACGAAAATTTGAAAGAAACATCTTTATAGGGTCGTAAATTTTAAGGTTACAGTGAACTATTTTTGGCCAAACTTTGGCACTTAAAAATGTTCTGTTTGTAAAAGTTCAAATGAATATAGCCAAACTTTCGAAGTTTACTAATTTTTGCGTTGGCGTCGCGATAGGGGTTTTAATCTGATGTTTATTAACTTGTTACCTTGGGCATAATGAATCGTACAATAGTATTATATTACGAGGGCCGGCTCGACGGCGTAGTCGGAGAGCTGCAGGTTAGCCAATTATGCTATTCGCCTTTGGCGAGTTACATGTACTGCCTGTTTTGTGCTGCCTTTTCCGAAATAAGGTTTTTATTAATAAATCCTTATTATGAGAATACTATTAGAAAATTTGACACTGTATGTATAAAGAGATTCGCAATCAGAATAAAACCGGAATGAGAAAAGTGCATACTTGATGTAGTGTACACTACTCTGTAAAATAATAAAAGAATATAGAATGCTACAATACGCCAAATGCTGAATCATTATTAATGAATACTGAAACTTTTTATTTAGCTGTAACAAGACAGTCACTCTGATAACCTAGAAGGGTTTGTCTTCATGGACACTAAACATCTGCAGCAGCTGCTATTACACCAACTGGAATACAATTTTACTAATGAGTTGGCGCACACTTGGGTTCCGTTGCAGGTTTTCTCGTGCTCAGATCTCTCACAATCGAGTTTTATTTTACACAATTTAATTTAAATTACCATAATAATGAAAATTAAAACCGGGCGGTTGTTAATCTATGCAAAATACGTCAAATATTTGTACTTTTTTATTTATATCCGCACTTGTGATAAAATTTAATGAGAATTTGGAGAAACTCGTGAATTATGCGATGTGTTCCCGATTAGAACGTTCCATTCACATTCCCCCTTCGTAACGTGTTTCGCGATAAATTGAATAAATTGTCATATTTTCTCCTCGAGGTGATAATTTCGGCTTGAGTTTATTGACTTCCAATAAAAAGGGGAACGGTAGCAATGACGAACCACCTTTTATCGTTTTCTATGAACGAGGCAGAATGATGGGATTATAAATTTTGTTAATAAACTCTGGCAGTTTTAAGAAGTTTGAGGGTGGAAATGCCATATTTGGGGAAAACATAAAACGGAAAGTATAATAATAATTAAACTACCAAATTTACGACCTACAAGCAAAATAACTGCTTTTCACGTTTCGACTGCAGTTAGTAATTAGAAAATAATTTTATGGCCATAAAGTTTACTCTGATTGTTTCGAATTATAACAATTAACAATGTTACTAGGTGAGCGGCGCAGTGGCGCCGCACGATTCGACATTATAAAACTATATGCTTCGGGAAATCGCAGCTGAATAATTATTGTGAGGTGAGGAGGTAAGATGAATCCACAGTTAAGTTTAGTCTTAAAGAAAAAGAGAATTTCAAGGTAGATGGAAAAGAGCATGATTTTTTTTGCTGCAATGGCGGCTCGTTCCTGAGGTCAACCTCCCAAAACAAAAAAGTGCAAAAGGCAGTAAGTATCAAGACTCTTTATTTTGTGGAATATAATAATAGTAGCTGACCCGGGGAACTTTGTACCGCCTCAGAATCAATAAATGTTGTGTTAACTTATTGGCTGAATCAAATTCAGTTTTTTTTATCAAAACGTAGTGCACACAACCCACAACGCCATGTCCATTTTTGTTTGTCATGTATCAAAGATGGCGCTATATACGGATTTCATACAAAATGTATGAGAACAATTTTTTCGTTAATTTTTCCGATGTTTTAATAGTTATTCGCCCCCCTAAAAGTCAGTCAATCCGTTCTCAAGATATCATCAAAAAATTTGTGTGTGGAGACGTTGCCGTGTACAAGCTGCCCGCCCCCTGTAATTTTTCCGATGTTTTATAGTTATTCTGCTGTTCGGGGCGGAGGCAAATCCAACAAATTAAATATCGTAAAAATCGGTCCAGCCGTTCTTGAGTTATAAACCCAAGGGAGCCCCCTGAGCCCCCTGTCAATGTTTTTATAGTTATTCTGATATTCGGGGCGGAGACAAATCGAACAAATCGAAGATCATAAAAATCGGTCCAGCCGTTCTTGAGTTATAAACCCAAGGGAGCCCCCTGAGCCCCCCTGTCAATATTTTTATAGTTATTCTGCTATTCGGGCCGGAGACAAATCCAACAAATCAAAGATCATAAAAATCGGTCCAGCCGTTCTTGAGTAATAAACCCAAGGGGTCCCCCTGGGCCCCCATCTCCATGTTTTTAATAGTTATTCTGCTGTTCAGGACGGAGACAAATACAACAAATTAAAAACCATGAAAATTGGGGTCTAAAAATGCGTGCAGCCGTTCTTGAGTTATAAACCCAAGAGGGGCCCTGAGCCCCCCTGTCCAAGTTTTAATAGTTATTCTGCTATTTGGGGCGGAGACGAATCTAACAAATTGAAGATCATCAAAATCGGTCCAGCCTTTCTTGAGTTATAAAGCCCCATGTCTGGGCCTCCGTGTCCATGTTTTTAATAGTTATTCTGCAATTCAGGACGGAGACAAATACGAGAAATCAAAAACCATGAAAATTGGTCCAGCCGTTCTCGAGTTATAAGTGTTCGAACAAGCCCGACTTTGTTTTATATATTACTAGCAGGTACCCGCGGCTTTGCCCGCGTAAGTTGGGGTCGGCTTTATTGGCGCTTATATTTGGAATTGGTACAACGGCTTAAAGCAGTTTTTAATAAAAAATAATAAAAAGTATTTTTTTTTCGTCAATGACGGGCCCAGTCTTTTTAAAATGAGAATCTACATCCACATTTTCACATATTATAATGCTATACTGTTTGTTTTGCAGTTAGGATAATTCTGGGGAAAACTACCCTCCCCATTTACGCCCCTTTTTTGCGGTTTCTAAATATTTTCTAGTTATTTTTAAAGGAAAGTCGAAGTGCCAATTCTCATGCCTGTAACATTGTCGATCTTCAAGTTATAAGAATTTTGAAAAAAATCACCCCCAAATCCATCCCCCCTTTTCTCGCATTTTTTTTTTAAATCGTCAAACACTGGTCAAATCATTTTTAAAGGAGAGTCCAAGTGCCAATTCTCATGTCTGTAACATTCTCGATCTTCAAGTTATGGTAATTTTGAGAAAAATTACTCCCAAATTCACCCTCCCCTTTTTTTGCAGTTGGTATTTTTTTTGGAAATTCGTTAAACATGGGTCCGGTCTTTTTTAAAGGAGAATCTAGAACATAATTTTCACGTTTGTAACACTATTTGTTTTCCAGTTATGACAATTCTCAGGAAAACTACCCTCCCCATTTACGCCCCTATTTCGGGGTTGGTAAATATTTTCTTGGAAAATTGTCAAATACGGGTATAGTTAATTTTAAAGGAGAGTCCGAGTGCCAGTTCTCATGCTTGTAACATTTTCGACCTTCAAGTTATAAGCATTTTGAGAAAAATAACCCCCAAATTCATCCTCCCCTTTTTTCGCCGTCGGTAAATCTTTTTTCCAACATCGTCAAACACGGGTCCGGTTTTTTTTAAAGGAGAATCTAGATCTCAATTTTCACGTATGTAACACTATTTGTTTTCCTGTTATGAGAATTCTCAGGAAAACTACCCTCCCCATTTACGCAACTTTTTCGGGGTTGGTAAATATTTTTTTGGAAAATCGTCAAATACGGGTCTAGTTAATTTTAAAGGAGAGTCCGAGTGCCAATTCTCATGCTTGTAACATTTTCGACCTTCAAGTTATAAGATTTTTGAAAAAAATCACCCCCAAATCCACCCTCCCCTTTTCCCGCCGTTGGTAATTTTTTTTTGGGGAAATCGTCAGAACACGGGTCCGGTCTTTTTTAAAGGAGAATCTAGAACCCAATTTTCACGTATGTAACACTATTTGTTTTCCAGTTATGAGAATTATCAGGAAAACTACCCTCCCCATTTACGCTCCTTTTCGGGGTTGGTAAATATTTTTTTGAAGAATCGTCAAACACGGGTCTAGTTATTTTAAGATGAGAGTCCGAGTGCCAATTCTCATGCCTGTAACATTCTCGACCTTCAAGTTATAAGCATTTTGAAAAAAATCAACCCCTAAATCCACCCTCTCCTTTTCTCGCCATTGGTAACTTTTTTCCAAAATCGTCAAACACGGGTCCGGTCTTTTTTACAGGAGAACCTAGTTCCCAATTTTCACGTATGTAACACTATTTGTTTTTCTGTTATGAGAATTCTCAGGAAAACTTCCCTCCCCATTTACGCCCTTTTTTCGGGGTTTGTAATTAAATTTTTGCAAAATCGTCAAACACGGGTCTAGTTATTTTAAGATGAGAGTCCAAGTGCCAATTCTCATGCCTGTAACATTCTCGACCTTCAAGTTATAAGCATTTTGAGAAAAATTACCCCCAAATTCACCCTCCCCTGTTTTCGCCCTTGGTAATTTTTTTTCCAAAATCGTCAAACACGGGTCCGGTCTTTGTTAAAGGAGAATCTAGATCTAGGGCCCAGTCTTTTTAAAATGAGAATCTACATCCAAATTTTCACATATTATAATGCTATACTGTTTGTTTTGCAGTTAGGATAATTCTGGGGAAAACTACCCTCCCCATTTAAGCCCTTTTTTTGCGGTTTCTAAATATTTTCTAGTTATTTTTAAAGGAAAGTCGAAGTGCCAATTCTCATGCCTGTAACATTGTAACATTAACATTTTCTCGCATTTTTTTTTTTCAAAATCGTCAAACACTGGTCTAATCATTTTTAAAGGAGAGTCCAAGTGCCAATTCTCATGTCTGTAACATTCTCGATCTTCAAGTTATGGTAATTTTGAGAAAAATTACTCCCAAATTCACCCTCCCCTTTTTTTGCAGTTGGTATTTTTTTTTTGGAAATTCGTTAAACATGGGTCCGGTCTTTTTTAAAGGAGAATCTAGATCTAAATTTGCACGTATGTAACACTATTTGTTTTCCAGTTATGAGAATTATCAGGAAAACTACCCTCCCCATTTACGCTCCTTTTCGGGGTTGGTAAATATTTTTTTGAAGAATCGTCAAACACGGGTCTAGTTATTTTAAGATGAGAGTCCGAGTGCCAATTCTCATGCCTGTAACATTCTCGACCTTCAAGTTATAAGCATTTTGAAAAAAATCAACCCCTAAATCCACCCTCTCCTTTTCTCGCCATTGGTAATTTTTTTCCAAAATCGTCAAACACGGGTCCGGTCTTTTTTACAGGAGAATCTAGTTCCCAATTTTTACGTAGGTAACACTATTTGTTTTTCTGTTATGAGAATTCTCAGGAAAACTTCCCTCCCCATTTACGCCCTTTTTTCGGGGTTTGTAATTAAATTTTTGCAAAATCGTCAAACACGGGTCTAGTTATTTTAAGATGAGAGTCCAAGTGCCAATTCTCATGCCTGTAACATTCTCGACCTTCAAGTTATAAGCATTTTGAGAAAAATCACCCCCAAATTCACCCTCCCCTGTTTTCGCCCTTGGTAATTTTTTTTCCAAAATCGTCAAACACGGGTCCGGTCTTTGTTAAAGGAGAATCTAGATCTAGGGCCCAGTCTTTTTAAAATGAGAATCTACATCCAAATTTTCACATATTATAATGCTATACTGTTTGTTTTGCAGTTAGGATAATTCTGGGGAAAACTACCCTCCCCATTTACGCCCCTTTTTTGCGGTTTCTAAATATTTTCTAGTTATTTTTAAAGGAAAGTCGAAGTGCCAATTCTCATGCCTGTAACATTGTAACATTAACATTTTCTCGCATTTTTTTTTTTTTTTTCAAAATCGTCAAACACTGTAATCATTTTTAAAGGAGAGTCCAAGTGCCAATTCTCATGTCTGTAACATTCTCGATCTTCAAGTTATGGTAATTTTGAGAAAAATTACTCCCAAATTCACCCTCCCCTTTTTTTGCAGTTGGTATTTGTTTTTGGAAATTCGTTAAACATGGGTCCGGTCTTTTTTAAAGGAAAATCTAGATCTAAATTTGCACGTATGTAACACTATTTGTTTTCCAGTTATGAGAATTCTCAGGAAAACTACCCCCCCCCCCCATTTACGCCCCTTTTTCGGGATTTGTAATTAAATTTTTGCAAAATCGTCAAACACGGGTCTAGTTATTTTAAGATGAGAGTCCGAGTGCCAATTCTCATGCCTGTAACATTCTCGACCTTCAAGTTATAAGCATTTTGAGAAAAATAACCCCCAAATTCATCCTCCCCTTTTTTCGCCGTCGGTAAATCTTTTTTCCAAAATCGTCAAACACGGGTCCGGTCTTTTTTAAAGTAGAATCTAGATCTCAATTTTCACGTATGTAACACTATTTGTTTATCTGTTATGAGAATTCTCAGGGAAACTACCCTCCCTATTTACGCAACTTTTTCGGGGTTGGTAAATATTTATTTGGAAAATCGTCAAATACGGGTCTAGTTAATTTTAAAGGAGAGTCCGAGTGCCAATTCTCATGCTTGTAACATTTTCGACCTTCAAGTTATAAGATTTTTGAAAAAAAGCACCCCCAAATCCACCCTCCCCTTTTCCCGCCGTTGGTAATTTTTTTTTTGGAAAATCGTCAAACACGGGTCCAGTATTTTTTAAAGGAGAATCTAGATCCCAATTTTCACGACAGCAGTACTGTCAGTTTTCAAGTTATAGGAATTTTGGGTAAACCACCCCTAATTTTTTCTCGGTCGGTAAAGAAATTTTTGCATAATCGTCAAACACGGGTCTAGTTATTTTCAAAGCTGAGTAAATCCCAATTTTCACGTTTTTAGCATGCCGAGTTGTCGAGTTATGAAATTTTTGATAAAAACCGTTTTCCCCTTTCCCCCCCTTTTTTGCCGTCTGTGAATAATTTTTTGGAAAATCGTCAAATAGGGGTCGAGTTATTTTCAAAAGCGAGTTCGGGTCCGAATTTTCACTTCTCTACCGTTTTTCGTTTTCAACTTAGTTGGAGTCTAGAGACACCAATTAACCCCATTTTCACCCCCTTAGAAGCGCCTATACGCTCTAAAAACTACGTTCCTACCAAATTTCACATTTCAACATTCAACGGTCTAGGCTGTGTGGTGATCAGTGAGAAATCAGTTTCGCATTTATACAGGCTGTCCCATTTAAAACTCCCCAATCCAGATTTCTCCGAATTGATTATTGTGATTGAAAAATCCTCGGACAGGTCGATTTTGTTTGCCAGGGGCACATCTTTTCAGATGCTTTTCAAGTTCCGGCGCTTCGCCCTCTTCGCGAGGGGGCTGTTAGCCCCAAAATCTTAAATGGCACTATGGGTCGAGTGATGCCTCATTTGAAAGGTATTGAAGGCCTTTCTACAACTAACCACTTACTTTTCAATATCTTGCAGTTTTGACCGTAAAAATAATAATATCTAATTTTCAAGATAATGCACATTTTCTCATGCTATTTCCCACAGAAACCACAAAGACCAACATGTAATTTTGAAATTTAATTTATTGAAATTTTTGGGTCATTAGGTTGTTGATTTTGATTGCTAAATAGCGCGAAGGAGTTAAAACTGAATGTAGAGTTTGCGACACGATTATTTTTCAATAAAATGGTCTAATTAACGTAATAAATCTTGGATATGGCCACCATTCATTTCCATGCAAAAATACAGACGATTTTCAAAACTGTTCGTGATGCCACAAGTTCAATAAGCCTAATTTCAGCAATAACATGTTTGTCTTTGTGGTTGCTGTGGAACACAGCATCAGAAGATGTGGACTATCTTGAAATTGAAAATTAACGTTTTTTTTTGCGGTCAAATCAGCAAAAGATTGAAAAGTAAGTGGTTAGTTGTAAAGAGGTCTCCAATACCTTTCAAATGAGGTATCACTCGACCCATAGTGCCATTTAAGATTTTGGGGCTAACAGCCCCCTCGCGAAGAGGGCGAAATGCCGGAACTTGAAAGGAACCTGAGAAGATGTGCCCCTGGCAAACAAAATCGACCTGTTCGAGGATTTTTCAATCACAATAATCAATTCGGAGAAATCTGGACTGGGGAGTTTTAAATGGGACAGCCTGTATATATAGATACTTAGTGGAATTAAATTATGATGTTTGAATTTTCGTTATCCATTGAGTTTACCTCTGTGGTTGTCGCGAAGAATTTTATACACGGTGGAGCGCGGAGATTATCGAGTTCGCCCGCGTCAAAGTCAACTCATGCCCTCGTTAAGCAAAATGCTGGTAGACATCTGTAACGAGTGCGACAAAAACAAAGCTATTGCATTTCTACATTGTACTAAACAAGGAAAGAAGATCTTCGCTCTTACGGTCAACAGCCAAAGAGTGTCACATTATGCATGCTTGAGATAAAGATAGAAAGTCGGACGTCCGACTAACAAATTTTTGTAGGAAGTAGGATGGTGTTCATCTTTAGAACTGACTAGTGTTTCAACTTTCATCATGTCAGTAGTTCAAACAATAAAAGAACTCGAAACTAGTAGTAATCATAATTTAAGTTTTGAGAAATGGTTGGAGCTTAAAACAAATGGTCGTCTACTCCCAGAAATGTAAATTAGACAGACAAGTAAGGACAAAAATAAGAAGTTCACCGTAATTTTCGTAAGGGCATATATGATTTGTCGAATTGGATTTGTGGATGTAATGTGACGAATGCCTTTTTCTGTTTCGTGTCTTTGATTTTTTCAAATACAAATGATTCGTGTGGTGTAAGAACGGTGTCACAGACCTGAAACATTTGAAAGGAAAAATAAAAAAACAGTTCTTATGGGCAGAACACATGAAGAGTTCCATGAATTATGCTACAAAAGGTTGTGTTGATATTCGATCACGGTGCTGCGTATAGGAAATCTATACTATATTTTTTCGACGTTGCCTTCGGACTGAGTCTATTACGATACTCTTTTGCCTGTTATAATAGACAAAAGCGGTGTTATAATAATTACATAATAATATACTAAAAATAGTATAATTAATTTTTTTAATATTGGCAATCTCTCTGATCTTGGCAACCCTAACCTATACTTCGCTATCAATGTGAATTGGCATTATTATTGTTGGAACTTCACGTGCATTTAGGGCACGAGATTTTGTTGGGTATTCTGTCTGGAGGTGTCCAACAAGCTGGTAACACTTGTCGCCTTCTTGGCGCATTGGAGTGGAACGTGCCAACCGCCGCAAAATTCCCTAGAATGTGAATGTGGCTAAGTAGAAAAAATACTGTATGATAACCCGTTTATAAAATCCCGTGCGCCAAAATGCTTCTTATAAAACTCGCATCATAATATATTATGTACTATTAACGAAAAGGTAACAAAAAATCCATACATTTTAAGTAAAATAATAGACTGTTTAAATTAATATTTTTTAAACGCATTATTTATTCAGGTATCCTTATAAACATACAGCTAAAATTCGAAATAAACCACGAGCCGCCACTGACTGAAACTGTCCATGTTTGTTAATAATAATAAGGAAAATTTGGAAATCAGATGATACAAAAATATGACACTCCTTGTTATTTTCCTTTGCAATCCATTTATAAAAGTCGTAACGTTTTACAATTTTTACCATGTGTAAAATTACAAAGTAAAATTCAAAGTAGGAAACATCCATATAATCGTAAGATAAATTGGAACATACATAATGTCAAAATGTCATCCCGTATTCCCTTTGTTCTCTCCACAAATAAATTTGAAAAATCTAACGCCCGAGTTAGTATTAAAAATGAGATCACATCAATATCATAAATCATCTTGAAATTTTGTATGCAATAGTACATTATTGTAGCAGTTTAACAAAAGGGCTTATAGTGACATGAGTGCTCCAATAGAACGAATGTCACAATACCTCGTTAAACGAGTGTAATATTCAGTTTTTTCTCCTTTGGAGCTCTTCGTTTTATGAAAATTTTGAAATTCCGCTTTTTAAATATTCTAGGGATTTTTAGGATTAGGTAGTACTGGTTGTGTTTGTGGTTATGTTTTTTATCTGAAAACTTGACATTTGGCTTGACTTCGACAGGAGTTGGTTAGAAATGCTCAATACCAACGTAATACCTATCAAATAAAAAAACCAAAAGCAGTTGCATAATAAATTCCATTGTGCAACTACTTTTAGTGTTACAACACTTTGTCACACCAAAGTAGAAAAAAATTGTTTTATGTTCGCCTTTATAACGCAAGTACAATAAGTAACCGATGCCCGGGATAGAAAATACTTATATTTACAATGATATTGTGTAATATGAATATTTATAGTATCATGGACAATGGAATTGAATTTAAAATTTTATATATAATAATAACAAAATTATTATTTTGATTTTATTTACTGCCCCAGCACTGAAGGCGGGTTTGCAACAAATTGATTTAGTCCTAATGCTGACCCAGGGTTTTCAATGCTTAAAATCCTGTTAAGTGAAGTGCCTAGAGGTCTGCTATAAAAAGTCTGCTTGCATATAAAATGAGATGAGATGCAGCTGCAAGCATGAATTCACAATACATACCTAAATTTACATGTAAACTGTCACTCACGTAACGTATGTCCCTTAATATTTATTTATATTATGTATTATATTAAAATTTATTTATATTAGTGCCATAAGTTGTAAAGTTTTATCACAACGTAAAAAAACAGGCGCAACTATTAGATAGATTTTTTTCAAGGTCATTAGAACATGCGTAATAATCGTTTAAACCGATTTGAGAGTAATACATTTTGATCACTTTTAAAGCTCCATTTGTTGAACCTGCCGCATCCACCAGTTATTGACCATTTCACATAATGCGTTTTATAGCTACTGCATTATTCAATCAACATGGTGCCAAGTTTAAAAATTGTAATATGAATCGGCAAATGCAGTTATTAATAAACATATCGTTAGTATTTTGTGTCTACAAATACGAATACTGTATCACCTAATTATAATTTGCTGTTCGAAAACAAACTTAAAAATTATCTAAATAGAGCTTTAAACATTCTACAATGTAAGTGTAAATTATTATTTTTTGTGCTACCTAACCTGCAAATGCTATGAGTGACGGTTATAGCCCTGCAGAATCTAGTGCCGCAAAGTTTACAATACAATTATAAAATTTACTAACCTGTCAGAATTAATTAATCAATTACTTCCTCGAGAAGTTCACTTTAAAAGGCGAAAAATTGCATTTATTATTAGGGATGTAAGAATGTTTGCAGTTCCAATTTTCTCCGCACATTTTTTTCTAATTTGACTCTGAGGACTCTTCAAGTGTAAGTTATCAGGATTCTTCGAGGACTGTGAGGATTTTTCAGCGATCTTCAAAGTTATTAAGGATTTCTTAGAGCTTTTTTTTTATTTTTACTAATGATTTCGTAGAATTCCTTAGGGCTGGTGATGATGACTTTGTGTTTATCACATTAGATGCTTTAAAAGTTATCAAGAGTTGCCACAAATATTAAGAACTTTTCGGAACCCTTTAGAAGTTTTCAATAACTTGTAGGGCCTCTATAAGATTCCTCCGATTCTTTCTTAGTCACTTTGCAATTACTTTTAAGTGTCTTCTCACAGGATTTTTTCATTTTCTTTTATTCAATTTTTTAGTTTTCTTCTGGTTTCCTGTAACTATATTTTGACCCTAATTTCGAGATTCTTTTTAGGCTATTTTGTCTTTGCTCAATTCTATCTAGAATTGACGTTCCAAGCCTACTAGATGTATGAATCATATATGAAGATTGTGTATTACTGAAGTAGATGAAGCAGATATATTCTTTTAAACGATAATCTATCGTAGTATCTATCGTAGTTTGTATTTTAAAGAACGGGAGCCCTATCCCAGCTTCCACATCAAATACCCGTTCGCTGCTCACGTTGTTCAGTGAGTAAGCACGACGTCCATCCATTATAAACTTCATCCATTAAAATGACGTGTATATGTGTGGGACTTCAGCCACGCGAGTAGTATGCTTCCTGCTTACGGCCAGATATTCTACAATGGCAATTCAGATTGTCTATTTGAGGAGGAAGCTTGACACACCATACTTGGGACGGACGTAACACCATCGATTTCGAGGCCATTGTTAATGTTTACATAAAATGTATTCTGAGAGCCGAGAACATTAAAAAATCTTTTTTAAACACAGGGCGAATTTACAACAAACCAGGAATTTATTATGCACTCCTCCAATCGTGCGTTCAACAAAAAGTGACGTGAACTAGGCCATGGATTAAAAACGTATGGCGTGTATTGATACATCAAAGTCTGTCAGTTTTACGTCACTTTTGTTGTTCAGGTTAGTTTTACACTACTGGTGAGTCGTCGTTGCGATAGTAATCCTGCTCAGTTAGTTGTTTTGTGCTGCCTGTACGAGAGGAACCGCAGGTTCGGTTCACACACTCGCTCGAGCCGCCGGTGGTGCGTAGCTACCATCCGTGGGATTATGCCTGGACGCCTCTAAGGCCGTATTCTTTCAAGTCAAAGGTGGCCACGATACCTTTACGAGTTCGGGGAGTCGATAGGCTCAAAAGAATGTGACTTTACGAAACGGTCGACGTTCAGAATGACATGTTTACCTGTAACTATTACTGCATGCGTGTGATCTAAATGCAGACATGACTTGAAGATTCCAACGCTTGCTTCGTCGTCGATTTTTGTTGAACGCATGATAGTTTAAAAGTACACTTGTGTCGATCACTATAAAGGCCGAGCACCTCGCCCGCACCGTGTGACGACCGTGTGTTGGACGTCGCAGGGCGAGCGAATTGCACCATGGTAAAGTACCGCGTAGTTCCCACCTTACCGCACCGACTTCTTCACACTGAGGGCCCACCGACTTGCGGTGCGGGCAATAAGGTGCGGGCGCGGTGCGACTATGTGTGTCTCGGCCTTAACTCTTGCGCCGGAATTAATTACACCAGAAACATAAATCCACATTGTAATAAATTAAGATAAGTAGTTTCTGATAAGTGAACATAGGGGCTCCTATGATTTTAAATTTCTAATTGAAATCCCCAGTTTAGAGGAAGTAGTAATTCACTAATTTATGTATAATAAAACTGAAGGGGTCATAGTTGTTCCAAGTCAGACGAAGGCTTTGTTTCATTAATCTGGTTGAGGCTGGGGAACATTCGGTATCGTTTTAACTAAGTCTTACCACCTACGAGAATTAGGTCTTTCTTTTTATTTCTCAAACATCAAAGTTTTTGTTTTTTTTTTTTTCTAATTAACGTCTACTTTATACAGACAAATTATTTTAGTTTTTAATAATTTTAAGTGGCTATTGAAGTAGCCCCAGTAGCCAAGTTTATTTATTTCATATTATTATAAATATTTGGAAAATATTGAATATTTTTTGAATATTTTTAGATATTAAAAGAATGTGAATAAAATATGTTGTGGAAAATATTTGAAGTATACAGAGTGTTTAAAAATTGCCGCACCAACACAATCGTACGTTATTCCATTAGGTAAGTCAGGGAAGAATATTAAAAAAATAATGGGCTTTTCTAAATTAATATTTTACTATTCAACTTTAGAATACATTAAAAGTGCAAGTCTTAGAAAAACATATACTGGACAAAATAATAATTAAAAACAAATTGCTCACTTTAGCTAGAAACAATTTATAGCAGAATATTAAATACGACTCTGGAAATCAAGAAACGTGTCGGCGAAAAAAAACCGGTCTTGCATTCTATTTGCCAGAGTCGACCAGTTGCAACAGGAAAATGAAACCCGTTAGAATCCATATGGTCTTGGTTACAACTTACTTGTCCCGCAATGTCTCGATTGTGAATTGTGAATACTTACGGAAATAGTGTTGAATAAAGACTGGTTACAATTAATTCCAGTGTAATAGTATATTGAAACACTAGTTTTGTAAAACTTATATTAAGACACGAGTTCAGGTTTGCAGCACGACTGCCGTAGGCAGGAGTGCCTGTAAAGAAGGAGTGCTCTTAAGTTTTACAAAACGAGTTTTTCATGTTATTTTTCCTAATTTGCATATTAATTTCATTTTTTAACAAATAGATCAATTTTGGTAATTTAGGAAATTTTGTTAAATTTTGATTTTTCTGTACCTAACGAATACTTGAGATGACTTACATGGAACCTTAACCACAAAATCACACTGACATTTCGTTCAGTGCAAGGTTCAGTGTGTCTAAGCAATGGAAACTAAAATTCTAGATTTTGGGTGCGTTAATGCAATATTAACGCACTCAAAATGAGTGCGGTAATAGCTTTGTTACAACAGCAAATTAGGAAATCTCTATATCTGTACCCCAGAGCTAAACTGTATTAAGTCCAAAAATGAAATTTTACAGGACAGCAGTTTAAAGATTTAATTTCCGTTAATCAAAGACTGGTTATCATATTACATATTACAATTTTTAATTGGTTCTATCTAATTCCGTTATGAAAAGTTCAAATTTTGATAACTCTTTGACGTTATGAAACGTCACATTTTCATAACTAGTTACGTAATGAAATCATTACATAAGTAGATATGTTATGAAATCACTAAAAGAAGCATTAACTTTCTTCTGTTTACACCAATCTTCGAATTTCTTGTACGCAAGATCGTAACGCTGTTTAGACTTTTCGGGTATTAAACCCAACATGGCCGAATTGGCACCTTCTTCAATATCTGAATGTATTTCGGAATCGGAATCAACATTCATTTTTTTGATGACAGATGTTTTTTAAATACTTAGTTACACACTTACTTGATTTTAGATGTTGCCAATGTCGAATTATTTGTACAGGTATGTAAGTATAATAATAATAATTAGTGGAAAGAACGATTTATTTACAGAATTAGATAAAACCGTGTACGTAAACACGTTATGAAAACGCGATATTGTTCAACTCGCGTAATTTGCAAAACTCGCTGGCGCTCGTTTTGGCAAATATTACGCT
This sequence comes from Diaperis boleti, assembly GCA_963583935.1. Lineage (NCBI taxonomy): Eukaryota > Metazoa > Arthropoda > Insecta > Coleoptera > Tenebrionidae > Diaperis > Diaperis boleti. Next base: position 41,384,216 of record OY757242.1, on the reverse strand, counting down.
TGTTGAACAATATCGCTCTTTTCATAACTGGTTACGTAAATAACTATTGTTTAACTGTGATTTTGAATAATTAAAAAAAATAAATCAGCCGGAATATTAGTTATCTTTATATATAGAAGGCAATGTTATATATAACAATGTTTTGCGTAAACACTTGTTCAATATTGACTAATTTGCTCGACCATGTCCGCAGACAGGTTGTGGTATAAATAAAATCCTAACATTTTCAAAGGTTTGTCCTTGCGATTTATTAATGGTCATAGCGAATGCTAACATGATTGGAGATTGGGTTCGCCTCAAGTTAAATTTAACTGCAGTTCACCAGCTTGTTACTCAAAACGATTCACGCTCATTTAAATCGGTGACTGTAATGGTTCGTTTTTCCCCTAAAATGATTTACAAATAATTAATGAACCTGTGAAATTTGCTAGTAATCTAGGCCTAGAACTTATCAATGTCTTTCATTTGGCGTTCTCGATTCCTTCTATTCCGGGAATAATGAAATCATCCTTTCGGCGTAATCGAATATTCTTGCAAGGATGAGATCATCCTCTTTGTGCGAGCGTCGTATAGTATGAGCTCACCGCGACAGAATCTTCTAGGCTGATGAGAGCATTTTATGTGAACGTTCTTATAGTCTGTGGACTCTTTTAGATCAATGACGTTACCATATATGGTCATTCCAATAATTGTTCCCAGTCAGATGACATCATCCGCTTCCGGTGCCGTCGCGCCGTCGTCTCAATAGCAATGGATATTTTTATGCAACAATGGGATTGTGTGCATAGTAACTAATTTTTCAGATTTATTTGAAAAAAAAGTCACACTGACATTGTGGGATGAAGTGCCTCTAAAGCGCCTCGCGGTCCCGTCGCATCGCGAGCTGAGCTAGTCTCGACCGCGCTCAGTGAAGATCTTTCCCATGTTTTCTAATGCATGAATTTGCACTAGACGTTCGCGCGCTCGTCTCGGTCGCATCGCGGTTTCCTCCGATCGTTTCAAAAGAATCTCGGAGACCGCGATGCGACCGCGACGAGCTCGCGAACGTCTAGTGCGTGCGTTTTTGATGATCGCGTACTATGCTTGGAATGCATTTTTTCTCGTGCGCTTTTTTCTTTGGCACTTCTCTTCCTCTTCAAGCAGAAGAGCCAATAATAAGACATCTTCCATGGAACTCATTTTCTTAACTGAAACCGTTGTTTAAACAACGAGGAGAGCGCGGGCAGAATTGTGTGCAATTGTCAAATGGGATCAGTTGAGCTTGCGATGCGACGGGACCGCGACCGTCTAATGCGTTCTTTCCTTAAGACTTCTATTGAGGGATATGTGAATTCAACTGGATGGAACACCAGTTTATCACGCCGGCGACGGTTCTGTGATGGCCTGGCTATCCTCAGCGATGAATTGGGGAGATGGCCCAACGCGTTGGCTCCCCATTCGCCCGACCTTAATCGTTTAGATTTTTTCTTTGCGGTCATTTTAAATCGTGGGTTTACGTAACACCACCTGAGAGTCGTGAAGACCTTCTCGCAAGAATTTTTGGATCCACTGAAACGAGTACAGGCCAATATTGAGAGACGGGCAAACGCTAGTCTTACGGGCAATGGTCGACAATTTGAACATTTGCTGTTGTATTTTAATGTTCTGTTAAATTATAAATTGTTCCTTCAATTATTGTTATAAAAAATGACAAACTTCAAAAATAATTGACAATTCTCAACAATTATTGTTACAATTAATTCCAGTACCTGAGAAAAACATTGCCTTGGTTACTTAACATGCCAGTACTTTAATTGTCCATTGCAATTTCCTCAGTTGCCAGATTTACTATAAAAGAAACCTTCAGCCACATGCGAATCTAACACAATTTTTTTTTATATTTTTCTATTGCGTACTCTTTGCTTCTGATCACTGTACCATTAGTTTGGTGCGGCAATTTTTAAACACCCTGTATATGTTTCATTTCAAAGAGGGGACAAATTGTAAATTGTAGTTGTTACCAGTAAAAGCAAATATATTTACTGACGTCAGATAAGATTAATATCTATCTTTTGGTACATAGTGGGCATTTTACTATAACACCAACGCGATTTCTTTACTTTTCGTGTTATGGGTACTGCGGTAAACTCGCATTCAAATATCCCCCAGCGCCTTGTGGGCAATATACATACTTCCAATACTATTCACTCGATGGGTCCAAATAAATATAATCAGCGCACTCAGTATAAAATTTATTGTAATTATTACTTAAACACTTTCATTAAAAATTGAAACACGCAGAACGTGCATTTGAAATAAATTAAATACTTTGTGGTGAGTTTTTACAAATAAATCGGACAATTTGCATATTTCATTCCAGCAAGGCTTTTTAATTCAGAATAAAATTGGAGGAAAATGCCGGCTCAAAGTGTTGTATTTACTACGGTAGCTGGTTTATTCATAAAACTGTTCATACTAACAAGCTTGTTAATTACAATAGAAATAGTTTATAATAATAACGCACTAATTATTTTGCCCTCACTTTACATTTTGTGTCTCTAATTAACATGGAAGTCGTAGTTTTGGATTTTATTAAAGTTATAAATACATATAAAATCATTACTTTTATTGTTGTTAAGTCACATTTTTATAGTAATTTTTTTTTCTATAGTACTTAGCACAAAAGAAATATCCAACCAACAGAATTAATTTAAGAGTTCTGTCCGAATAATCTCTTATCCTATTCAGGATTAAATTGTAGTTTAACATACTAAAAACCTGAATCTAAAATGTGATAAACCATTCCTTCGGAAACTCTTACATAATCCACAATATCAATAGTAGCTACTAAACTTTCGTTTTACTGTATTATCTGTAGAAATATGCCCTCATTCTGAACATAAAAGTACACTTTTGCAACACAACACTTGAACGATTTACATACAATAATCCGGAGTAACTTGTTATCGACATTCAAATACACGAATTTCCGCCTGGCTTTTCACTTTGAAAATTCACTAAAAGTTGCTGTTGAATTTTTTCGAAATAAATGAAGTTTGGAACTTAGACCTCACACGGGTTTACAACTTTTATACAAAGCGGAAATGTATTAATAAAAACGAATTTCGGGTAGATCAAATGCGTAATTGATTTTTAAAAATTTAAGGTCAATTCCTCTAGCAATCATTGTATTCTCAAGGGATTTGACTCCAATGATTAAATTATTACATTAAAAACCGAATGATTAGAATGATAGCCGAATAAACATTTTATAAGAAAGCCGACGCCAACGTATCGTATGTAGAAATTTACTCAAAAGGTAAAATCACCTCGGGTGTTATTTTAACAATCAGCAGAGTTTCAGCGTTACAATTCCAACAACCAGATCCCCCAAAGCGATGTATTGTTCTTGTCTTATTTGAGAAATTTTGCACGTTGACATTGCGTACAATTTAATGAAACGACGTCTTATATTCACGAAAGTTGACAGAATGTGAGACGCCCTTAATACGTTCGTTTCGACTTAAATAGCTATATTGTTATTAACATTATTTTTATAAAGCTGTAGCGAGTTATAGACTAGCATTTACGTGGAATATGCATTTTTTATTCAGTAGAGTACATTAAATTTTACGTTTGGAGTTATTTTTAGTTGAATGTAATTTGTAACATATTTTGAAATTCGATATTATGAATTTTATTCTATTAAAACTTTTAGATAACTAAAATGTAACCTGAACAAACTGAACATATTTTGTTCATGTTATTATAGGAATTAATTTTATAATATATTTTTTATATACATAAAAAACCTTTCGGAAAATATAATAATATGATAAACATTGAAAATTTAATTATTTTTCAATAAATAAGGTAAATACTATTCTTAATTGAACTAAAAATTCACATGTTAAAATTAAACTGCAGTTGTAATTGGTTAGCCTTCAGGTTTTCACTCTTTTCAATAGTCGAGCAGCACACTATACATTTTGGAGTCGTGGCTCCTCTTCGTTGATGTGAATAAGATCAGCATCTGCAATCGTTTGTCTTTGGATCGTCTCAGCCACTGTCTCTATCCCAAGGTTTCGGTGAAGATTAGTAACTACGCAACGCACGATGTTGCCTGTGCCCTTGGGTTAGTCTTGATACGATATTTTTTATATTCTCTTAAACTTACATTCAGTGAAAGTACAATAATTTTAAAGAAAATTGCTTACCCTTTTGAACAAAACAAAAAATTGAGAAAGCTTCAGATCAAACTTGAACCCACGAATAGACCTAGAAGTAGGTACCCTTCATGAATTTTTTCCATCTATATCTATCTAAGTAGTTCGGTTTAATTTCCAAAAATAAAGAGGAAAACACATAAAATGGGAAATGAGAAAATGAAGGCTAGAAAGCGATGGTAACAAACCAAAAATAGGGTTAATAATTTAACTCAACAATTAAAAACAGAGATCCAGGCAATAAGAACTGTATCGTGCCAAACACCAGTTCAGAAATCGACATTCCATCTTAGAATTACAGCATAGAATTGTAGACGATATAGAGAAATTTTTAGAGGGGTGTGAGGGAATTAGCCCTCCTCACTGACATTTAGACCCCACCGCGGGCCAATTGTGCCACCCCCTCGTGTCCCTCATTCCTGTCTCTCATCCAGCCATCCGACATCATGGAAAAAAGCTAGGATGGTTCCAAGCAAGGTACATTTCAAGTTGGCCCATCTTGAGCCATGTCTCCCATCTAGCGCAGTCTTCAGAATAGGTGTCAGTTTTGATCAGGTTTCAGAGGTAGCAGTTGGTCGGTCGGATGGGCGGTTCGGTACCATCCGGTGTTCCCGTCGCACCCTGTCGAGCCAGTTCGTCGGCCCTCTCATTCCCATCATTACCGTTATGTCCTCGAACCCACCTTAGCTCACGCCATTGTTTAGTGCTATTCTCGACATTGACAGATGGCAGTCACTGACATTGCGTCCAGTGATTTCTGTGGCACCCCTTAGAATGACCGCGTTCTCCGTATGGAAAATGTTGGCTCATTCCCCTAGGGTTGCGTTGCAGTTCAATTCGGAAATGTGAATTCCCGCCCAAAAGCCTGCTTTTGTTTTTGATCCATCCGTGAAGATTGAAATGTCAACCTTTGGATCCTCTCCTGTATCCGTATGCACTACATAGGATTTATCGAAAGAGTGTTGAGTACTCTGTGGAGTTCCTCGCTCAGGATGCGGGCATGCTTGCATTCGGATTGCCCAGCTTTCTAAAGGTTACCTTTCCGCAGCCTGCCAGAGATCGATAGCCTCCAGATCTGCGGTCGGGGTGGTTCTCATGGCACTTGTCACAGCGACATTATGCCATCCGTTGGATGCGTCCGAGGCGTGGCATCGTTGTTTTTTTATCTGACTCTTTGCCACCAGACAATTGCTCCGTATCTCACCGCTTTCCTACATTACTACTGCGCGACGCTAGCTTTGTCTATTTTGCGCCCCAGGTGCTTTTTCCAAGACAGCTTATCATCCCACATAACACACAGGTACTTGACATCCTGCGAGAGTTTCAGCTTGACGCCTTCTATTTGCGAAAAGGACTAGTTCTGTCTTTCTTACACCAAGCAGAGTGATGTCTGCATAAGGTCCCAGAGTACATTATAGTTAGATAGTGTAGAATCCCGCCTAGTTGAGTGTGCATAGAAGGTCGTTCACCACTATGTCCCAAGCAATGGGGAGAGAACTCTCCTCTGAGGACAGCCCTTCTTAACCTGCCCTCGAGTGGTTGCGTCCGCTACACTGACCTGTAGGGTTCCGCACTCCAGCAGAGAGTTGCTCACCCGACACTAACGAAGGTGGTCTTGTCAAACGTCAATGAGTAAAGAGTATAGTTTGTGCTCCAGGACTCCCTCAATCGGTAGATTTCCCCGGAACATATGCATGTTGATGGAGGTGTAATGGTTTGGGCCTTAGCACCATATCCCTTACACCTCACTCCACATTTCCGTTACGTATGCCATTGCAATATATGTCTGAAAAATTGTCACGAGGTTGTCCAGAATCTCCGAAAGTCCCCACTGTAGCAGGGCCGGGAAGATTCCGTCCACGCCCGGTGACTTGAAGGGTTTGAAGGTTCTTATAGCCCATTCTACGCTAGTGTGGTTCACAATCCCCACAGCGTCAGCCCCCTCTCCTTTTAATTTTTAGACTTTTAGAGGAAAAGAAAATTTGTGCCACAGTATTTCTGGATGTTGCTCTGGCATTCGATAAAGTTTGCCACGAGGGTCTGAGCGACTAAACGTTTCTGTTCACGCCTATCACGAGTGGGGGTGCTTACCCTCCTCCCCCCATCGGTCTTTCTGAGACCACTCTGTATCCATTCATTCATTCGGCATTCATTCATTCTGTATTCATCATTCATCCTGTAACAAACACTATTACTTGTACTTGTACACGACTCGCAAATAAACATCATTTAAGTATATTATCAAATCATTGGTCCTTCGAGAATATCGCGACTCACAATACACCGCAACAGTTTCCACAAATTCTAATTTCGTATATCTTTGAAAGAATGTTCAGGGCAGTGGATTAGGCTCCATTTCATAATCTCTATACACGTGCAATACCCTAAAGGAAAATATTAATACGATAATAAACAAATGATAAAAAGTGTAGAATAGAACTAAATGAAAAGAAATCCACTCATGTCAACTTCACAACCAAAAGGAAGAACAATTACCTGCTTGCATGGATTAATAATAATCACCTGATCCTGCATACAAATACAGTCAACTTCTTGGGAATGAATTTAAACTGCGATGGAGCGGACAATCCATGCTTTCAGTACACAATATACTGCTAATTTACAAGCAGATTATAAACCTATCTGGAGCTAGGATTATATTAATTACTAGTAGATCCGACAGACGTTGTCCTGCCCGAACGTTGGCCTGCCCGATATATTTTTTTCATTCTAAAAAAATATTAGGGGGATTGTGGGGTGGTGAAGTTTTGGGGTTATGTTCGAACATACGAAAAATACAAAAATAGACAAAAAAATTCTTAGAACCCGATGGTAGCGCCACCTACCGGGTCCTATTGTGAATCTAAACCATCGAGGGACCTGCTCAAACCCACACAAGAAAATTCATCAAAATCGGGCCAGAGTTTAAGGCGAGTTTAGTTTGATACAAACGCACAGAAGAATTATATTTTTAAAAAATATTGGGGATGGTGGGGGGTGAAATTTTGGACTTATAATTATGTTCTGATATGCGAAAAATCTTAAGGAAAAACTTAAACAAGTGGACCATCGATTTAAAAACGTATGGCGTAGATGGTGACAAAAATTGTCACCTGACATCTGACACGTCAGATTATTAAGTTGAGGAGGTTTTTATGGTGGTGCCTCATCCACGCGGCCAGACATTGAAGTCAAGCCTTCGTGCCCGCCTTAACCAGAGCTTGTGAAGGCTCCTGCCGTTCTTCTATCTACATTTAATAATATCACTGTTTACCCGTAATAAGCATTGCAGTCGTATGATCTAAATGCAGACATGACTTGAAGATTCCAAGGCTTGCTCCGTCGTCGATTTTGGTGAACGTACGTTATATCGAGCGATCAAGGTAATTTGTAATCGAGTCATCCATGAATCCAAAAACGTATGTCGTGCACTTAAACTGCACTTATAAATGTCAAATAATGTGTCAATTGAAATATAAAATTGTGGAAATTCTCAAACAGGATTTTATTGTCAAAAATACGTGAAATTTTAAAGCAAATACATTTATTTCATTCAACTGTTATAATAAATGCTGAAAATGTTCTCAATTTTGGTCTAAGCACAAATGAGTCCTTCGTCTAACACCTTGAATAACATTTCGTAACATATCCGGATTATTATTTATTTCATAATTTTTTCGGTGATTCTGAGCCTTTATTCTTGTAAATTATGAAGAGGCGTTCGGTAAATGGAATTTTTTAAATAAGGCCACAAAAAAATCGCAGGTGTACGGTCACAAGATCTCGGAGGACAGATATTTTCTGTGTTCCCACTAATAAGTCTGTTATCACAGAACTCTCGTAACATAGCTATTGTGGTCCTTGCTGAATGTGCTGTAGCCCCATCTTGTTGAAAATAGCCAAGTGCCAATTCGTCATCATGAAGCTCGTTAATAAAAGTTTCCAAAATCACTTGTTGATATGCAAGTGCAGTTAGGTTACCTGAAGGAGGATTAAAACATTTTTTAGATTTAAAAATAACTAATAATGAATGATTTACCTTCAAAACATACTGGTCCTATTTTAAGTCGTCGGCTAATTGCTACCCAAACACCAATTTTTTGTGGATGTACATAATAAGCATGAGGCTTTTCACTGCTCCAAATTATCATATTTTGTGCATTAACGTATCGACTTAAAATTAGATGAAACCATGCTTCATCTGAAAAGAACGTTTGACAAAGAACCATTGACAATATGCGGCCCTTAATGGAAAATCATCTTGATGCAGTTCTTGTACACATGTTGATCGATATGGATATAAATCTAAATCTTTTTTAAGTATTGCTTGACATGATAAGTCCACTTGCTGTGCCAAATGCCGAATGGATGTTCTAAGGGATTCTACATTACGTGTTGGACAATCTGTGTTCTTTTATTCTTTGATCGACCACTTCCTGGTTTTGTTTCTAAAGTGGATGTTTCTCGAAACTGGGTAACACGAAATTCTGTCCATGCATCTTGAACAGAATATTGCCACACGCCGTCTATTTTCTCCCTTTTCTAAAATACGACTCAACCTCAACCAAACGCTTTGTGTTCTAATGAAAATGCCATTTATAAGCAGTGAACAAATTAAGTTCTTAATTGAACTGATTTTATAGAGTAGAGAGACTGCTTCACTAGACAAAAATAACACAACAACCAACATCAACAACGCAAGCGGCAAGATACTGAGATTTGAGGTGAAGTTAATTCTTCAAATTCATTTGATGGCAGTGGTTCAGGTTACACCGGACTGGGATTTCATTTATACACAAGATCTGGAGAAAATTTGAAATTAATAATAAAAAAAGAGGTTGTGGAGGCTACTGTTTTTTCGCATATGTTTAAAAATGTATTTCCTAGATTTTCTAAGAAATGATATATGTACAAACTATTTTATAGAATTTCTGTAACCTCTGGCTCTATAATGAAGGTTAGATTTTCATTTTAATTGCATACTGCAAAAGTTAATATGGGGTCTTCATAAATATTCCTAGCACGTCAAAATTCTCCATATAAATAGAATGTCTTTTTTTTTCAACGTCCTGTCGCAAAAAATTTCGCAGATCCATCGCTAAATACTATTGCAAAATAAGGTCACTAGATGAAAAATTCTCTTTCTAAAGGTAACGCCAACGGTTGCGACATACATCATTCTGTCTCTTTTAATTTCCATGAACATTTGACATGGATATTTTCTGTTATTCGTGGATGCCCTGAACTGTCATTTATGATGTTTCTCGGCAAAGTCAAGAGGAGTTTTTTGATTTCTCGATAAATATGGTGCGACTATGTGAAGTTCTAAGCTGTAAAGCACAATCAAGTACAGATGTTAAGCCTTTTCGGTTGTCTCACAGGTAAATACCATGTTAGAGTGTATGCACTTGTTACCCTCCCCAAATTTTTAGGCGAGAAGAAAATGGTCATTCGAAAAATTTTTTGGAAGTCCTGAAAAAAACCAAGTACTATAAAACATTATAAATACATACAAGTACTACACATACCGTAGAATGGGGATATGTACTTGAGAAGGATTATGTAGAAATTTAAAAGTGTGTGGGTATAGATTGGTATTATGTAAATTTCCACTCTTCGAATATTAATTATAGAAGTTTGGAGCATTAGTGAAAGACAAAGGAAACAATTGTCCACAGTAGAAATGGGCTTCTGGCGTACATGTTGAAGGCTAACTTTACGAGAATCCGAAATACAGAAGTACGACAACGCATGGGAATCGATACTACAATATTAGACACAGTAGAAACAAAAAGTCTACGATGGTACGGACATGTCAGTCGTATGGACTGTTACAGATGGCCAAAGAAAATGCTGCGATGGAAACCTGCGATGGAAAGAAGACGTAGGGCTAGACCAAGAAGAACGTAGAACAGGCAATGTTAGAAAGAAACCTGCAGGAAGAAGATGTAACAAATCGATCTATATGGAGACTAGGATGCGGTAGACGACAATAATTAATAGTTGTAAACACCTGCAATTATAATTATATGAATATTAATTATTTCAGAGGCACTTCTGTTCAGAAGATTTTATAGTGAGTTGTAAGCATAATGTTAAAGAAGCCTTCCTCATTTGAAGCCAATCTTTAAAGGCTCAAGCTTAAAGAAGAAATTAAAGAAACCATAATCAATGAGATGTGGAAGTGAAATAAAATCTTCAATTTTGGCCGCGAGATGCTGCGACCTCGTTCAGAATAGAAGAACTAAAATGTCTGGGTCGGATTTGGTTTGTGGTATTACAGTGTCCTTTTGCTTTTGGAGACAAACGAACAACCCATGTTATTTGGAAACTTTAAAATTGAATATTGATGACCATATTTCTTTACAATAGGGACTTTCGCCGTAATAAAATACCCGTAATAAAGGGGTCCACTCGTGGTTCACTCATAGGTCTCTGAACGAAGGTTCTCTTGCGGCATGTACATTCCTGCCCGGCGTTGAACATAACTTTTTTGTTTCTGAAGATTATCGCTTGAAATTTTGATAGATCTTTGCAGCTAGGGAGCGATTTTTTGAAATTAGTAAATTTGAAAAAAAGATTGCGGGAAAATGTATTGCATTGACCGCACGGAGAACGGGGTACAGTTAATTAAAACTTTTTGTCTGGTCAAGATTGTGGAATTCGCAATTGTCAATCAAATTGGAATCAAAATTGTCCTGATTTTTGACATGTGCAATTAAAACCGCGTAGGCATGTTTCACTGTGTGTGGAGACAAGTCGTTGCAGATTTCATTCCGATTCATTAGCGGCGTGTTCAATATTAACATTATTAACAATAATAACAACAATTATTTATTAATAATTAACAAATTCATAATTAACAATTATGTCTGATTTGAGGAATATGTCTTGTGAATTTTTAGCAAAATTTATTGAATTGTATTATAGATTATTCATTCATCATCGTTTACAACCAATCTTAAGTAGGACCTAAATTATTGGATTATAGTGATGTTCCTTTTTCAAATATGTTTTTATTTTTTATTTTCAAATTTCAACATGAATCGTTTTGGGGAACATTCTTTGATAATTTTTTTTATGAATAAACAAATGCTGATATGGGGTTTGTAATAAAGTCCCTAAAATAAGATGTCCTTTATCGATTTTTCATAACCGCATATTCTAATGATCAAAACTAAACCGGTGAAATTTAATAAAAGTCAAATAAGCTGCAATCAAAACTATCTTCATTTTTGGCGTGTGCAATTAAAACCGCGCGGGGATGTTAATTAATCATTAATAATTATCAATTAATGAAATTCATTGAATTATATCATATATATATATATTGCTAATTGTCCTTGAATCTAAAAGTTTTGTTTATTTGTATTTGCTTGGTCTCATCGTTTATACAGAGACAAGCAACTTTTTTTGATAAATACTGCAAAGTATTTTTACTTATAACTGGTCTTGGTCGGTCCGTATTTTGAGAGTTTCCGAATTCCGGAAGCTGAAAAGCATCATAAAAAATACCTGCTGTGTTTGTGCTCGCCGCACAATTTTATGATTTTATGATCGGGTTGGTCGAGAGTTTTGATTCTATACCTGACCAGTGTAAAATCCGACATCTCCGGCTCCAAAGCCCACTGTAAAATGCGACATCTTTTGTTCCAAAGCTCCACTAAATTCTAAACTTTCTACCCAAGTTCCTAGCCAATTATACAGCTTTCTGTATATCTCACGCTTACTTCAGACGAAAGTTTAATTCTTGCTACAGGGTAACGTCTATTTCAAATTTACCAATTGTGCGTTGTTTTTCAGAAAAAAATTCCAAAGCCATTGATTTATACTCCTAAAAATGAAGCAACTTTGTCATTTTTTTATGAATAAATAAATGCCAATATCGGCTTTGTAATACCGTCTTACCCTAAATTAAGATGTCCTTTATCGATTTTTCATAACAGCATAGTCAAATAATCAAAAATAAACCCGTAAAATTCAATGAAATGGTAACATGTCTCCCGTGCATTTGGTATAGGCTCTATCGCTGGTAAATGACAACCTTAATATACAACTTGTTGTTATTATGTAGTTACTTTGTTTGTCAGTTGAAGACTCGGAGGTTGAAGATTGGTAAATACACGGTTGACGAATCGTTGATGATTTTGGAAAAAGTGGCTCGATCGAGGGTTGCCTGCGTTATGTTTTCCACGTTCAAACTCGTCCAGTGGCGAAGGCTTTGGAGCCTTGATAATTTCTTCGGTCCAACCCATCGTATTCTTACTATTTTTTCAAGATTAGTTGGTATTGGTATAAATTCATATAATCAGCCATTAATCAGCAAATTAATATTGAAATCTTAACCTTAAATCCGGATAATGTCATTAAAATCCTTGACGAATCGATAAAAATCTCTAGATTCTTGTATCTTTTTCTAACCCATTAAAACTCATCCTATATCTATCTCTTTTAATTTCCATGAAAAATAACTGATGGCGGTACCTTTAACAAGAGAATTTTTCATCTAGTGACCTTATTGCAAAACCGGTTGTAGCGACATCTCTAAGCACAAACTTGAAATCGATCCATGAATCCTCCCCACATGATTTAGGAATTCGTTTTGTCAAATCGAACCATACCAGTAGAACTTCTTAATTTTATCGAAGGAAACTGAATGTTTTAAATTAATATATTCCCTTAGTTTTAAGATATCTTTATTTTTGTTATTTTCCCTGGATAATAATGTTCTTGTCGTTTTCAATCTGTGATGGAAACAATGGTATGCTGTCAGTGAATTGCGCAATAAATAAACAATTTAACTCATTCTTCTAAATTTATATATGTGACAAAAATATATTACACAAATTTAATTTTAAATTTTAAGTGAGTTGCATTAGCTTCCTACTTGTGTCTCAAACTTTAACACCCTTATTTCATTAAGTTTGTATAAAGTACTAGAAAGTACAAAATTAAATCCTAATATAGTTAAAATTGATCTCAGTATTACAAGAAAGTGACGAAATCCAAAACAATTCAATTATAAGCATCAGAATCACTCTACGGTCGATCTAAATTGTAATGTCATGTAATATGCTTTAGATACTGGAGTAATTTCAATACAGCAAAGATTTTTATTATTGAATATATTTTTTGCATAGTATTACATTAAAACACACTGTAAAATATTTAAAATGGATATAACATATGTACTTTTATCGTTCGACACTGTCAGAATTTTCAAAGTTTCGCTTGTGTAAACACTCTCTGTCATGAAATAATGAAAATGACAGATAAACGTCACACTATTTTTATGGATTTTAAGCAATTTAAAGGCTTTCCGGGGTGGTGTCGAACGATAAAACGTCGTATTACACTCGTCCCTGTGTAGATTGAACGCTTTAAGCCACTCGTGGTTCACAAAAGCACTCGTTTCACTCGTGCTTTTATAAACCACTTGTGACTTAAAGCGTCCAATTTACACAGGAACTCGTATAATAATCTACTATTAGGTAATTGAATAATTTTCACTAGTTTGTAATTTCACATCAGTCTGGTATGTGTATGTGTGTCTGCGAGTGGCGTGTACATCTAGATGTAATGTTTGATATGTTTGTATATTCTCTTTTCAAAAAATATAGTCAGAAAGCTGGAACTCTGTCTATTTTGTGATTGTATCGATGAGTACAGAAACAATACCAGTCATTTTTCAGAATATCTATTTTTTGTTATCCGGTGACAAAAGAAACTTGCATGAAGCCATTCGGAAAGATGTTTTAAAAATGTCCCACGATTTATTTTGAAATACCTTTTCCTACCTTCAGCTAACTATTGCTATGCTACTCCCGCTAGAAGTAAAAAAGACGTTACTGAAACACTTACTAGACAAATTGTACGATACTGAAACCTTCTAAAAACTTAGTAATGAAATTGAGCAATTTATGTAGATTGTTAATTATATTGAAATATACAGTCGCGGACAGAAAATCTTGGACGTCAATATCATTTCACTGTCACAAAGTATAAATCATCCTTTAATAAATGTAACCTTATTCGTTTAGTTTTGTCATTTTTGACATCGCAGAAGTTGACAAATATCAAAGTGACCACATAAAAGTTTTTAAATTGACAGAAAAATGACGATCAAAATTTTCTGTTCGCGACTCTGCCTATAATGTATAGATACAATTTATTAGTTCTTCATGATTTCATTATGAAGATCAATAATTAATCACCTAGTTATAGTCAAGATTGGAAAACTTATTATGATCAAATTATAGTTCCAAAGGTGTCTTCAATATTTACTCCGTAAACGTGGTTCTCCTTTTGCAGATTAAATCTCGCTTAGAATATGCCACATTAGTGCGAAAACCAATTTAATGAGTCAACTGCAGCTGATGAGTCTGCATTGTGCCACAATAAACTAACTGTAAATTACTGTTTAATGCTAAATGAACTAACTATATTCAATGGGAGATTCCAGAGTAAAAAAATGGAAAATATGTGAACATTCACCGGTCGATTATAATTTATTTTGTTCACCTCCGGTGTCACGGCAACACTTCTGCATCACGTCGTTGTTTCGTGAGTCGAAAATATGGAACTGACAGCCACAAATAATTACGGAACATGTCCAGAAAAAGAATGTGGCCAGGGGATCATCTTCATTCAGCGGAGGACATTAAGGTTTCATAAAATTTTAACATCATCCCACGGACGGACGATGAGAATATTCAATTTTCTCAAAGCTATGCGACCCAGAAAAAAACACGGTCATATTTGGCAGCACAAAAACCACTTCAAAAACAAAGCAGACTTCAGCCCAGAATAGCAATTACATAATGCGTTTCAATATCACCTTGATTTTAATTTGTGTCAACCGGTTCCCCCATTTTATTTCATCCTTTAAAATACCCTCTTTGAAGTCGTTCACTGGCGATTTCCATTTTATTTAAGACTTCATTTTCGTGTAATTCCATTTAATTATACCAAATTATAACTGGGAGCCCGAACACTTTTCCGACCAAAAAATCGTGTTTTCTTAAATTGTTCATTGGTATAATTAAGTTGAATACCGAGGGCTAAAATGTAGATAGAAATTCGTTCCGTGAAAATATAAATTTGTGCACTGTTGCTAAATGAGGTAGTGCCGATTACAAATAAAACTAGAATTAAACTTCAACAGGTTTTTGATGCTTTCTCCACCTTTTGCTACATGTTTTAGAATCCTGTGATTATTAACAAATTTTTAGATGGTAAAAGCTTTTTTCATTTTGCTTACGATCCTAAAAGACAAGAGAAAGGATTACCCGACGGTCGTATTAGGAAGAAAAATCATTTTCTACCAGTATTATTACTCATAAAATTCAAAGATACATTTATATACGTACAACACCCACGCCAAAATCTTGTTTATTTCGAAACACACTTTAACAAATTTAATATTTTCGGGCAGAACGACTTTTCTGTGTTTGTTTTTCATATGCTGCTCTATCGATTATCCAGGCGGATGCTATGGTTATAAATGTTTCTCAGCTTAGGAAGCCCCCATCATAAAAAATAATTATTGTACTGAGTGAACCCATCAGTATGTCTAGAAAAGCTGGGCCACACTGACATTCCTAACAACGGCGTCGTGAGATAGTGCTAAATTTATCGTTTGAATTCGAAACTGAAATTGCGGATGTCGAACCGCACGATGTCTTTGTTTAGAAAATATTTATTTCTTTGTATCCTACGGGCGAATATCCTTCTTCGGAATAAATTTTCATAAATTTTGCAGAAGGTTACGGGATCAAGTGCGGCCCTGAACCCATATGGAATTTCTAGACCTGCATGCGTTCTAAGGTTTCTCAGTGAATTCCAAATTCCCAGAGGTGAAATTTACTTTGACGCCAAGCTGGAACTGGGGATGGAGCTTCATAAAACATTCACATCTCTGGATTATATCAAAAATCAACGGTTATGCCTTTCCACGTTCTCTGGACACTTTCAAACTGATTTTTGCTTAGTTGCGTGAATATAAAAGTAAAAAGCAGATTTAATGAAATTGTCCGAAAGTGTTTTACATTATTTTTACTGTTTTCAGGTACATTTTTTATTTATAATGACTGAAAAAGAACAATACTGAAACTTCAATGATTATCCTTAAAAAGCTACATCACATGAAAAGTTTGCTAGAAATATCTGAAGAATATTCCATACAGCGCGCTCGGAAATTTAAACAACGTCGTAATGATACAGACTGATCAACATTTTTTTTTATTAATGTTTCAGTTGGTACTAAGTAGACATAAAAGTGTAGATTTAGTTTTCCTTTCAAGTTGGCGGAATGGTATTTTTAAATGTAAGATTGTGTTTGTTTGGGGCAAAATTAAATGTAGCTGTCAACCATCTGTCATCGGCTGACGACCAAATATGCACAAGAACTGATTTACCCTTTTTATAGGAGAAAAACTGCTTTTTGTACAAGTAGTTCAACGTTTCTAATTCTATTGTAAGTATAAGTATAATTTACAGTTACTGATTCAATTAGTTATGTGTCCACTTCCTTGGTGTGTAATTGAAGTTCGTAAAACTTTTTCCCTTAAATGGATTTACAAAAGCCATTGGGAAACTGCCAATATCCCACTACCTTAAAAAGGGATGCAATAAATTATTTCTTTCTTACAGTGGAACTCCCTTAACTCGAACGGGATACTACTAACAAAAACATAAATACATATTTTGGTTATATTTCTCTAATTTTATAATGAACTTGGAGCGTTTTCACGGTCGCGTAAAGACATTGTTTACTACGATGCAACGCAGCATCAAGTTGTACCGTAGTAAGTAATGGCAAAATTTACGCAGCTTTTGCTTTGGCAATCTTTACTGTGGTGCAGCGCACCTACATACTGTAGCGTAGTAAGTACAGTAGAACCCCGATTATACGAGCTCGCTTTATCCGAGGTCGCGATTATCCGAGTTGCGACTCAAGTTCCGACGAAGAAATAATTTTGAAAAAAGTTTCTCATTTGGAAGCCTTATCTGCGTTTGAAACTGCCTTAGCTTATGTGGAGCAACAAAATGAAGCGACGCCAGCCGACATTTTCCTCATGAGGAAATGAAGAGACATTGCTGCAAAAAATCGCGCTCCTCGATTACGTCAAATGAAAATTTCGTCTTTCTTTAATACATAATTTGTTTGTCATACTGTTAAGGTACATATCTACATACTTTTGTATTATGTACATATAATACATTACTGATTACGTAAATAAAACTCATTTTGATTAAAAATATCATTTTATTTCAGAGTAGTTTAATAAAGTCCGTAATATCCGAGTTTTTGATTATCCGAGGTCGGCTTGGTCCACAATAGCTCGGATAATCGAGGTTCTACTGTATTGGCAATCTATAAGTGGCATTTCATTGGACATCGTTTACTGCAGTGCAACCACTACGTGTAGACTCATTTCATTTCGTCTCTTCGAATTAGTACAGAAATAAATTTACTGTGTTAGCAATTTTTAAGAAATTTAATAATGTATGTCCAAATGCCCGAATAAATCCAACGGAGAGGCAAATAAAACATTTATACTCAAAATTGAGGTCGGTGATGGACTGTGCGTTGGTACCTAAATAATTTGATTGTTGTTGGAACATTTTGGAGGTAGAGAAAATAACTCGACCCGTTTTTGACGATTTTCCAAAAAAATATTTACAAAGGGGGGAAAAAGGTTGAGAGGTTTTTCTTAAAAATTTTCATAACTCGAAAACCCAGAATATTATAAACGTGAAAGTTGGGATTTAGAGTCTGCTTTAAAAATAACTAGACGTTTTTGACGAATTTGCAAAAAATTCTTTACTGACTCTGACTTCTGAGCGACTTAGCCGTCCGCGAGCAGTCCACTAGGATACGGAAAGCTTAGTTACAAAAGGTATTCTTGAGAGAGATGCTGTTATCGCAGACGTTACGTTGACGGTAAAATTTTATGTAGTTGAGAAAAATTCAGTGCCTGTCTAATTGGCAAACACGTTTTGTGCAGCGGCAGACTACAGGTAGTATAAAGTTTTTCCCAAGAATTGTTAAATATTGAGGTTATTGAGAACCGCAATCACGACTGTTTTATCAGAATTAAATATTGGAAAAGAGGTAAGCCAAAGTCATCCAAAAGAGCGGTATTAACGCTTTTGAACTTATATGCGAAACCTGAAAAATCTTTGAAACCAATTACTGATGTAACAATGACGCTTAGAGTCCACTCTGAAAACCTCGCAGAAACTTAGAAGTGGAGAAAATTACAACAGACTCGGCAGCGTGGTATGATTATAGAAAGTATTTCTAAGTGCAGTTTGCCAAACGTCTTGGTAAAAAGAAACGGGAAAGTTCGCATGTGAGTGGACTATCGCGAGTTGACCAAACAGCCGAAAGGGATAATTTTCCGTTTGCGCTCACATTGATAGATTGTATGGCAAAGAAATGGTTTACTAGGCTTGACCTGAAAGTTGCTTAACGGAGATAAAGAGATATGTTTATATAAATATATTGAACATGACATTAAAAACCGAAACCTACATAAATGAGATCCACACTATCTACAGGCTAGGTAAGAAACAAGATGACAAATTAAGACCAATTCTAGTAGCATTTTTATCCAAAAGATAAGTAATAAAAATCTAACAAAAAAAATAAAAAAAGTAAAAAGCTATGTTGTTATATCTAGGACAAGAAGGATCCTTCATAGGACGGCAAAATTTAGAAATTAAAATAGAATCAGTAAAGCTCAAATACATCTTTAAAGATAAAACAATGGCAATAGAGCTGAAAAAAGATCCTAGAAACATATGTTATACCGGTGGCAACATATGGATCATAAACATGGTCACTCAAAGGAAAGCAGTTAGAGCGCTTAAATGGAAAGAGTGGTGAAACGAAGTATGCTACATGTAAAGCGACGCATAATTCACGGAGTTGTACCAATTCTTTTGCAAAAGCAGGAGGGTGCCCAGTTCCATCCTGTATTTTATTTTAGCAGAAGCACCACGGTTGAAGCAAAATGTGATAGTTGGAAGCTCTTGCAATTGTCCATGCATTAGAAAGGTTCAGAACTTATTTAGAATGCTTGAGATTCACGGCATGTTGAAAACTGCCTAAAGAGCATTGTGTTTTCGTCCGGAAACAGAGAAGGGTTGCTACACCCAAAGGGCTATATGCCTTTTGTTACCATTCACGCGGATCTTTACGCTCTTCTCGAGAAAATTGGTCGACAATATAATGTAATCTTTGATGTGATCCTTCTTTCATATCTTTAGTCGTCCACTACGCATTGTGGCAGATCGAGTTCAAAAAATGCTTGAATGTTAATACCATTCAACCAATTTCAATCGCGAAAGGCACTCCTAGAGCAAACAGACAAGTCAAACGACTTAATCGCCTACGATAGCAAATTTAGCGGAAAGCCCGAACAAATTTGATCGAGATGTTGAATTCGCGATAAATAATACTCACAATAGAAGTACAGGAGAATATCCGTTCGTTGGTATGCCACAACGAGGTAAAATCAATGATTTTTTACGCGAGTATATAACCGTAGATAATGTGGAAAATATCCAACTCGAACAACAATACTCGAAGAAAGCTTATGGCAAAAAGCACAAAGAAGCTCAGAAATACAAGGTAATATGTTCAAATGTTGATGTAAGAAACACCTACCCAAGTGGAGCAGTCCTTACGTAATTACGAGTGTTATGAATGATCGTTATGAAGTCGAAGACATTGAAGGTTTCCAAGTTTCGCAGATACCTTCACCGTACAGTTTAAGCTCTACGTGTGTGGGTTTTTCAGTCTCAGTTCAGCTCAGAGTTAAACTGAGACGAATGAAATTTCAATTTTTGAATGGTTCAACTGATCGTTCAGTTCAACTGTTCTCAGTTCAATTTGTGTCAATCAAGAAGATTTAATATTTAATAGATATACCTTCTTTTTGGTGTAGAGTGTTATCAGGAGCCAGTGCGTTTGGTTATTTCTTGAAAGATGTCGCGTAATAAGCCAAACCCAGTGACAGTAGATTTTATTGCAATGTACAGATCGGAACCTTGTCTGTGGCAAGTAAAGAGTCATGACTATCATGACCGTACGAAGAAGGATGCTGCATAATTATGCCAAATTAGCAAAGAAAGTTGTTTACGCTTTTTTCGATTTTTCCTTTTTTGTATAATTACACAAAGTAAACCGAGAGCGTCCAAATCGTCCTGCTCCCTCGAATCCATTGTAAAAACTGAAGGATTGAACTATACGTTTGTGAGCACAGTTTACAGTTTCAACTGAATAGTTTAAATTGTCGGTTGAAACTGAGCGTGTGTGGCTGCCCATTATTAGATTTTTTAAGATCTCTTTTAAACCGTTGTGGACCTTGTGTTATGTTTAATTATTTGTGTTTTATATTTTTGTTTATGGACTATGACCCCCCGACGTTGATCGAGACGATCAATTTGTCAGGATTGGCCGAAGTGTGGGTCTTTAATTTGAATTCTAAATTTGGCACTAGCGAGCGCCCTCTGTGATCTGCGAGAACGAGGTCGAGGTCAGACGTTTTATGCTCATTGCTTTGCTTAATTACCCATCCTTTTCCAAGACCGCCCGGAAACAATCCTTACAATTTATTGTGTTTCAAACTCGATTTTTTGGGAGGCAATTCGGTCCTTCGCGTTAGGAAAATTCCACTGTATTAAAGGTGTAGCTAATTAATCAGAAGTTTCAAAGTACGAATCAAAGTAGAACCAGAGAAACTTTAAAGTAACGATTCTGCACATCATAAATATATTTTCGTTTCGTGCTAGGTATATATCATTGTTTTCCACCGCGCGAAGTTTTATCTTCTCCGTGGCAGTTAAGTTCGTAACTATGGCTCAGCCATTCTCATTTATTCCAAGAAACACCTTCCAGACAAATACCGAAAGCTGTTAAACGTTCGTCGCCTCCCCTTTCAGTCTCCCATTCCAGAACCTGCATAATTAAACCAATATCTTTATCAACTTAGAATACACAAATGCCTAAATTGAATGCTCTTGACAATCGTTAATTTCAGGAAGAACGGTGGGGCACACGAATGCGGGTTCTACAATGTTTCTTTAACTAGCACTAGAACATTCTGCTCGTGAAATTTAATTTTGTTCAGTTCTACTTGAGGTGCTTTGTTTGATCAACCAAGAATTACTTTTCTTACTTTCTTGCCTCTGAAATAACATTTCTAGTCTTCCAAGTCATTGCGTCTGTTATTATAGAATATAGAAAGTACAGTTCTTAATTAAATGTTGGTTTGTTCAAAATGTACCACCAAAGATTTTTTATAATATTTTTATGAGCGTTGCCAACATGCAAAAGTGCAAATTCGTTTTTATCTCAAATTGTCGTGAATCAGAGTTTCTTAAAATATTCTTCGCAAAGCGACAAAGAATAAAACGGCGGGTGGAAAAGTGTAATCAAGTTAATTCAATATTGTTGGTCTGCGGCTTGCGGCTTTTTATTGATTAGAGACTAATCAGATAACAAGTTGCTCCAAAAGTTTCTCAGTGGCGAGTTATCGAGCCGGAAAAGTGTTTGATGTTAACGAATTGAAAAAATGGTCAAATTATATACTTTTCATTTAAAAATTTTCACGTTCAGTTAGGGCACCATTACCAAGATCAAAAGCAAACTCTAATGGAATACGAATGGCAAGCAAAAACGCTAAATTGGTGCAAATTTAATAACCGCACTCTTCTACGCACGTCGAATCAATCTTAGCTTGCAATTTCAAGCGAGCTGAAATTTGTAAGGAACAATTACATTTATTTAACTTTAAAGTAAACGAAATACCATCTTTATACTCAATATACGCGCAATGCTTTGTCTAAACTCAAAAAGGTCTAAAACAGACACTATATTTTATTCTACAGAGCTCAGAAGGTACACTAAATTATTTGTATTGCTTTATCTCGCTTTATTGTGTCATACAAACTGAGATATGACCATCTCCCGATCATTAAACATTTAACATTTTCTTTCAGCCCTCCTTGTGATATTAGGAGCAGCAATTTATCCTGTGGGATGGGACAATCGGGAAGTACGAGAATCTTGTGGAAACACCAGCCACGTATATCGACTAGGTGAGTACAAAATCAGTTTAGAAAACAAAGCAGGATAACTGCATATTAAATAATAAATCCTTGCGGATGTGGCTTTTAACCCAGAAGCCATCGGCGGTCGGTCATAGATATCTGCCATGTTGATGGCCGTGCCTATCTCGAAAGGGAGGAATTCCTGAGGTCTAAATCAACATTATACAAATTTCAATGGAACGCTCTTGCAGCAGAACACCTGTTTTTGCCCGAAGCACTTAATTTTATGAAACGAAAACACAGGTTGTCGGAATAAAAAATGTGTGCGCTTTAGCGAGACGATAAAACACGGTTTTAGTGAAAGAATGCTGTATGTATAACATAAAACAATGCATTAGGCTGAAATATTGTAAATTTACTGACCTGGAGTTTTATTCACTCGTGTTACGACATAAAACGTTTGTTGACGTCAAAGGACAAAATATTCATTCACCTAAGCACTCCTCATCTATAACTAGATAACTACGTGCAAGGTATTCATAAATCATTCATATAATTTTCAGTAGGTTTTGTATGTCAAAAATTCTCCATTTAACTTCATGTAGTTTTTCCACAGGCAACATGACGTGTGTAATTATTTATGAATACCCGATATATGGTTTCTGTTACGAAAAATTACATTGAAATCTGCGGTAGGTCACATTTTTCGTGCCCCTTTCGAGGCTATTGTACGCTTAGGCGCTTTTTCAGTCACAAGGAAGAAATTAGGAAGGGTTAAGGCAAGGATGGGAGTGATGGGAAATTGTAGAGGGATTCGGAGCATGTTACAATTACCACCAGTCGGCTAATTGTACCGAAAAAAACCTTTACAGGAGAGTCGGCCGCGCTGGGAATCGCAGTTCGGGCCTCCCGAATGACAAGTGCGGCCGCAGACCATGAGTACAATAAATGTTTCAAGAAAACGGAGAGGGCTGTATATTCTTGTCGTATAAACTCTTTCATTTAAGAGAACTTTAAATTTTCTTTTACCAGTAAAATAAATCAAAAAAATATTGGTGGAATATGTACTTTTTTGTTCGATAAACATGTTGTAGCCTTTGAGATAAAAGCTTCTACAATTTCGATATTAAGATTTTTTCCTAAAAAACTTAAATATGGATTCATTGGTCCCTAAATGAGGAAAAAATTATCTACGACTGCTGTATAATGATGTCATTATATCAACTAATGGAAAATCCTCATAGCAATTTTTGTTTTTCTTGATTCTGGATTTTCAATTAAAAAAATTAATTTTTTCTAGTTTAAGCAGCTCCTACCCCACTAGGTTAACTAACAAATGACAACTTCGTAGATTTTTTTAATAAATTTGTGTTATACTCTCTCCTATTTAGTTTGCTTTGCCAGTATAATCCTACTTATTAATAATTGGAATTTTTAAAACTTAAAAGGAAGGTTGAATGTAATGGACAATCAATAATATAATTTTTACTCTTCTCTTTTCACTCCTAAAAGCCTTCTGTGAAAATACATATATTTCAATCTAACAAAACAACTGACAAACTTCTCGTTTTCCTAGCAAAAACATATTTACATAAAAACAAAAA
Source organism: Diaperis boleti (assembly GCA_963583935.1). Lineage (NCBI taxonomy): Eukaryota > Metazoa > Arthropoda > Insecta > Coleoptera > Tenebrionidae > Diaperis > Diaperis boleti. The sequence continues at coordinate 41,360,344 of OY757242.1, read as the reverse complement.
CTAATTTCACCAGTTTCCTAAGAGCCCCTCTACGCATTAATTCCAAAATACTACTGAAACTAGATATATGTTATAGCAGTTTCAGCCTAGAGCTAAATTGGGATTTAAAGCGGTTCAAACAATGAATTATGCATCGTACAGAATTTGAACCGCTATAGGCTTGAAAATTCAGCGCAAACGAGCAGAGCGAATAAAGTACCCGTTAAGAAATTTCAAAATTTGTGGCCTGTATTTCCGCACTTTGTTCAAACCCCGGAATATTAAATTTCAGGCACGTCGATTCGCACAAGCCTTATCTTTTAATTAGGTCTTTTTAAAAAGAACATGACTTTACAAACACTGCAGTATAATATAATTTTACTGTATTATAAAATATATTTAAACAATAACGTTAAAGACAAATACCCTACAGACAGTCCTCGACATAATGAACATAATGTAGAGCAGCCGTTTTCTTTCATAACACTCTAAATTACAAAAAGCAAAATATTGACCTTTTGCTTGCTTGACCTAGTTCACGCAGGGCGCATCCAACGAAATTCACTTTAGGACTTCTCTCCTATATTAAAATAATATTCTTGTATCGTGAAAATGGAAAATGGAAATCAGTTTCAGCTGCCCATTATGTAGATGCAGTCAAAATTAAACATTGGTGATTTCAGGCCTGAGAAACTTATTTTTTCCGCCCTGTCAATCGCATAATTTTAGAAGTTTCTGAAAGGAAAGGTCGCATTAAAACCTTCCAAGCGCCGGATTTTTCCATTTACTGATATGCAAACGACCGTTGTTACAGTGTGGAAGAGTATATTATGTGCTGTATGGAGTATGAATAAATGATGCACAGAATTGTTCATCGGATTATTATTTCATATAATTATTACATACATTACAACATGACATTTTAATCAATTTTCATGTATTATTATTTTTAATGAGATTAATTTATTCAATCTAGTATTAAAATTTCATCTACTCTTTGCTGCATGTTAAAATGCAATTTTATCGTATAGACGATAAAAAATTCTCTGATTTCAATATTATGGTATTTACGTATTGTGATTTTTATCATTGACGTAAACGTGAAATGTGCAATCTTTAAACAGCTGTTTTTCCTGTTAATTTCTCAGCACGCTATTGATCTTGGTTTGTGATGTTAGTTCCACCACAACCAGGTAATATGTTCACAGTTTCTTAATAATAATAAAAATGTTTTATTTGCCCGACAGATTTGGAGGCCAAAACTTTATGAGATACCCTGTCAAAGGCCTTAGTGATATCGGTGTAAATTACGTCAATCTGGCCACCGCGATCCAACTTATCACAAAGAAACTGAATAACATTAAACAGTTTCTTAACAATTCTTGGTAATAGTGTCCCATCAAAATCCTGTTAGAAATTTCCTTCTTGTTGTCAATAGATTCTTCAATATACCGTGCGATCATTTAAATTATAAATTAGAGTAGGCTGTAAAATTTAAATTAGGTTGGCACTACTAACTTTTGACAATCTGATCGTTCCCTCTGATCTGATTTAAAATTTGAATGTCAAAGTGACAAAATGTTTGAATTAAAGCATACAATTTTTCTTACCGAAAATTATTTTAAGAACTCTGAACAGCAACAGAGTGGTAAATGGAACTATGTATTCTATAGAACGCTGTGCTAATGATTTTCGAAATGTCCACCCCAATTATCAAAAATTAGTCTAACAAATTTACAAATGTGGCAAGATTTTGTGATGTTGGGTGTTTTGTGGATCAGAATTGTCAAAAGTTAGTAGTGCCAACCTAATTTCAGAGCCTACTCTAATTTACAATTTAAATGATCGCACGGTACCTTTCTACCCCAGAAGTACTCTTCCAGCCACCATGTACCTAAGCGTGTCAGCTCCAGTGTCCGCCAAGAGAGTAACACTTGATGGCCGAAACGAATGACCAGTGTAACGTTCAGGTGATGACAACTTCATAAAATGTATTTATTCATCTCGGTAAACCAAAAGGAAACTGGTGTAGTTTTCGGTCTTAAGCTGACATATTTTTTATACAGATCTATCTTGCTGCCATCTGTATTTTCCTTATTTTCCACGATTGCAAAGTTCATTTTTTTATTCATTTTAGTTTCAGGAACTTGTATTATTAAAACATCACCTCGATCTTCGATGTCGTCGATTTTTATTCTATGTAATTCGTCCATTTTACACCCTTCAACGATTCCCATTAATAACGCTACCTATATAAGTTAGTACGTTGACTTTATTTGTTTGCAAAATCTGAAACATTTACCATCATTAGTGGTTGAAGGACCAAAAGACGCATTCTTCCCTTGATTTGGCTGATGTGTGAAGTTCGTCTTCCAGGTTTCTTTCTTCTTCACCAAACTCACTTCGCCTTTCTTACTGTTCAAAGCGTTAACGTCATTAAATTTCTATGCTAGTCGCGACATCTACTGCTCTTCCTACCGTTAAATCCCGCAACTCCAGCAACCTGCTCTGTATCCGTTCTGAAAAAAGCCTGTTAACCACTGTGGGTTGAATGCTGGTGAATTTATAATGTTGCACGTATTGAACTTGTAGTCTGTTTTTCCAACGGGGTCGACATCTAGGCGACGACAATATCCGGCTTGCATATTCACACAGTTATTTACATTACATAACAAAGCCCAAACACAAATTGATTCCTTAAAGCTGTTTGTAAATATGCTCCAAAATTGCAGGTAACAGCCCTTTTCTGTAATACAGTGACGTATTCAACGGCCGCTTTCAGCTATCTATATTCAACAGTTTTGGGTTGTAAAAGCCTTGTAACACTTCCACCAATTCTTCATAAGTTTTAGTTGACGGATTAACCGGTGACAATTTGTCATATAAAATTTCATACGCTTCTATCCCAATCCAATGCAATAAGTACAGTTCTGTTCAAATATTTCAAATATTTCAAACAATTTTAATTTTCTAATGTAAATGTGAATGATAAATTGAACAATGTTCCCATGGTTTTCATACTGTCAGGAAAAATGACAGTTTCTTGTTAAAGTGCAAAAGGGTAATTACATTTTCTATAAGAGCCCCCCCCCCCCCGGGGTGGGGCCCTTGTGGGTGGGAGCTCACTCGGGCTGGGGCCCCCTTGGGTAGGAGTCCCCTCAGGCTGCGGTCCTCGTGTGTAGAAGCCCCCTCGAGCTGAAGCTCCTGTGAGTGGGAGCCCCCTCGGGCTGGGACCTCCGTGGGTAGGAGCCCCCTTGATAGCAGCCCCCTCGGGCTGGGGCCCCCGTGGGTAGGAGCCCCCGCAGACTGAGGCCCCCGTGTGTAAAAGCCCCCTTCGTAGCAGCCTTCGTGGGTGGGAGCCCCCTCGGGCTAATCAAGTAACTACTAACATGCTGAAAGCCACAAATACAACACAACTAAAAAGTTGTCCCAGATTTATTTGAATTAGTGGAATTGATAGTTACATTACAAGAGTTGTCTCAGATTTATTTGAACAGAACTATACTCCGCTTGTAAATTTTCTCCCACCTCAAACATCTTACAAGCGCTTTCGAAGCGTTGAATCTATCTCTCAAATTTCATTTTGGCCATGTCGAATCGCTTCATCTAAAAATTTCTGTCGATTCTGCTTCTCCATGCACTCTCCGCCTTTTTCATCGAATTTCCTCGTCGCCACTATTGTAAATGAAAGGTTCTTCAGTAAGGGCGAAGGTACAAAAACTGTTTATTAATTTAAACAAAGTAAAATACACAACTTCTATTCGTATTTTACATCTACTTGTTTATATCGTTGTCTTGGTTTCTCACTTCCAAGGTCCTAGATCTTGGGATATAACACCTTCCCAAAAATCTTCTTATCCCGCTACATTTCAATATAAAAATCTTATTCTTCCTTTTGTTTTCTTCTGTTGCTTTTCGTTTTGCATTCTATCTTCTTTGTTTTTCTCGTTTTTTTTCTTGTTCCTTTTTTCCAAATTTCTAACTTATTCTTACCGTCTTTCCCTCTTCCCTTTCACTCTTCGCTATCGCTCTTATCAACTATTAACAAGGAAAGAAAGAGATACTTTTCTGTTTCTGTGGTTTCACTTATATCTTCTTTTGATTGATTTTGGTCAGCCATAATTTTATCCAACATCTCTTCCATTTTCAGCCCCATGTCTTCTTGATTTCTTCTTTGTTCTGGTTATCTCTTGTTTTTTTGCTTTTTCTAGCTTTCCTTTTCTTTTAGTTTCCTCTTGAATTTTTCCTCTTGCTTCGTCTTGTCTCATTCCTGTTCGTAATCCTCTACACTTTGCCGTCTACTGTTAGCAATAATTGTCGTTGCCGTTTCTTCCTTTGTATATTTCTCCACTCCTCAACCCCTTTCTTTCAAAATTCAATTTTGATATTGGAACGTTCTGTAAGAATCGCGGCGTGATGATTTCATAGTAGACTCGAGGAGGATCGCGAGAAGCTACGAATGGAATCGAAGAAAAAGTAGAAGCAACGGTTAGGAGGGTGTTAAAAGATATTGTGCCAAAAGAAAAGAAGAGAGTCATCACATGCTGGAAGTGCGGACAAGAAAGTCATGTCAGGAGCCGGTGCCAGGAAAGGTCTAGAAGACTTCATCGAGGTCGGAAAACTAAATAAGGTCAAGGCAAAGGGGCAACCGTTGACCTGCCATCAGCATGCCTCAAAAGCAAGCGTTGCATCTATAACACATCAACATGACAGCGCATTCGTGGATGGGTTTCTGGATGGAAAGCCATTTTCGCTGCTGGTGGATACAGGAGCGACGAAGACGATTGTAAGGCCCAACGTTTTACACATCGACAAGGACATACTACCCACAAATTGGAGACTTTGTACCGCTACTGGGGATTCGGCTACCACCCACGGAGAAGTCAACGTCATTATCACAATTGGGAGTACCGCTTTCCACCACAAGGTACTGGTAGCGAATATCCAGGATGAAGTAATACTTGGAATGGAGATTCTGGGCAGTAAGGGCTGCGAGATGTAGTGACAATGAGATAGGACGAGGATTGGTACTGGGCAAAAGTTTGTTGCATACGTCTGGTGTAGTAGCAATAAGAGTGATGAATGTAAACTTCTACCCTCTGACCCTGAAGAAAGGCACTGTATTAGGGTATTGTTCTCTTCTATTTCATCCATCATCCGCCAAATAAAAATCACGGGGGAGCCAAAGAAGAGGATTGCACTCGAACTAGTCAACCTGGTCAAGACATACATGGTCAAGGGAACTTAATGACAACTAAAGGAAGCAGCTCAAAGTACTCGTAAGCCGTTATCAGGACATCTTCGATACCGGGAAGGGTAAAAGAGGCAGAACCGACGTCATTAAGCATCAGATCAACACTGGTGATGCGTGCCCGGTTAGACAGCCTGCTAGAAGACTACCTGTTGCCAAGAAGGAAGAGGCCGACAAGATTATTCGGTAAATGGAGGAAGAAGGAGTGATTGAACTATCGAGCAGTCCATGGGCCTCGCCTGTTGTTCTAGTAAAGAAAAAGGATGGATCAACTAGATTCTGTGTGGACTATCGTCAACTGAACAACGTAACGAAAAAGGACAGTTATCCACTCCCCCGAATTGATGATACCCTCGATACCTTGGCGGGTTCGAAGATCTTCTCGACTTTGGACTTAGAAAGTGGTTACGTGCAAGTTGAATTGGCACCTGGAGACAAAGAGAAAACAGCATTCACCGTTGGCACAGGCCTGTGGCAGTTTACTGTAATGCCGTTTGGACTTTGCAATGCTCCTGCAACTTTTGAAAGATTAATGGAGACAGTGCTGAAAGGATTATCGTGAAAAACTTGCCTAGTGTATCTGGATGACATCATTGTGGTCGGGAAATCATTCGAAGAGCACATGAACAATGTAGAGGAAGTGTTCCAACGCCTTCGAAATTCTGGACTGAAGCTTAGTCCGAAGAAATTCCACTTGTTTAGAAAAGAAGTGCAATATCTAGGGCATGTAGTCTCAAGTCAGGGTGTCGCCGTCGATGAGCAGAAGGTCAAGGCCGTGAAGGAATGGCCAACGCCTACAAACAAGCACGACTTACGCAGTTCTCTTGGTTTATGTACTTACTACCGACGATATGTGCCAGGATTCGCCAACATTGCTAAACCGTTGACTAGACTAACTAAGGGCGAAAGAAGGTTCCAATGGGACGAAGATTGCAAAGAATCGCTTGGCCAGCTGAAGAACGCACTGATCAATGCACCGATTTTGAGTTATCCATTGCCACAAGGAGAGTTTGTGTTAGACACAGATGCTAGCAACGTGAGAATAGGCGCTGTGTTGTCCCAAATACAGGAGGCGCGAGAGTGTGTCATTGGTTACTTCAGTAAAACGTTGTCAAAGCCAGAACGAAATTATTGCGTTACTAGACGAGAACTGTTGGCAGTTGTGAAGTTCGTAGAGCACTTCTATAAATACCTATACGGAAGACGATTCTTGTTAAGGACGGATCATGCAGCGTTGAAATGGCTTCTAAAATCCCGAAGGACAAGTAGCCAGGTGGATCGAGAGACTGCTAGAGTTCGATTGTGATACGGTACGTCGTGCTGGTATGATTCATCAGAACACCGATGCGCTATCACGAAGACCGTGTGCAGAAAACTGCAGTCACTGCCGGCGTGCTGAGGATGAGGACCTTTCCGTTCGAAGGACGAGAGTTATAAACAAACGCTGGAGCCCTGAAAAGATTCGAGAAGACCAAGAGAACGACCCCGATTTGCTATTGGTGCTGGGATGGAAGAACGAAGACCGAAGACCGACGTGGGAACAAGTTGCGCAATACTCACCCAGTGTGAAATCGTATTGGGCCCAGTGGAACTCCTTGTCATGGAAGATGGAGTCTTGAAACGCGTGCTAGAAAAACCTGAGGGTCAAATAGAGAGGAAGCAACTGTTGATCCCCAAAAACAGAATTCCGGATGTTCTGGAGGAACTCCATTGTGGAGTAACAGGTGGACACTTGGGAGTGTCAAAGACCTTTGGGAAGCTGAGGAAAAGGTTCTACTGGGTGAACTGCAAGGAAGATGTTAAGGAGTGGTGTAAGAAGTGTGCAGCTTGTGCCGCAAGTAACGGTCCACAAAAACGCAGGAAGGCTCCAATGAGACAATACAACGTGGGTAGTCCATTCGAAAGAATTGCTGGTCCGTTTCCCCAAACAGATGACGGAAATAAGTACATTTCTGTAGTCTTGGACTATTTCAGCAAGTGGGTGGAAGCATATTCCATACCGAATCAGGAAGCTGCCACAGTTGCCGATGTAATTGTGAAAGAGCTTATCTGTCGATTTGGTGTGCCGTTGGAACTACATTCCGACCAAGGTAGAAACTTTGAATCCGCCTTGTTTCAGAAGATGTGCAGCACTTTGAATATTCGGAAGACAAGAACAACACCGCTTCACCCGCAGTCTGACGGAATAGTGGAACGAATGAACAGAACGATAAATCGATACTTGTCCAAAGTTGTCTCTGACCATCAAAGAGATTGGGATCGCTACCTTCACCTATTCCTCATGGCATACCGATCATCCGTTCATGAGTCAACCGGACAGACACCAGCTAGCATAGTGATGGGTCGCGAATTACGTCTTCCCTGCGATTTGCGATTTGGGGTGAAGACCTAGCTGGCGACGACGATGTCACCGAACTGCGAAGAAGGATGGAAGACATTCGCTATCGGACACACTTAAACATCCAGAGTGCTAGCGATCGAATGAAGGATACCTACGACATCAATGCTGACAGATGTGGATACCAGGCAGGCGACTTGGTGTGGTTGTACAACCCACGACGACGCCGGGGTTTGTCCCCAAAGTTACAGACATCTTGGGAAGGGTCGTACGAAATTCTCAACCAAATTAATGATGTCGTTTATCGCATAAAAATAAGGCCAAACGGAAAACTAACCATACCATGGAACTAACGAGGACCGTCAGCAAGGAGAGCAGGTACGGCAATTGATGCCAGTGGAAGACCTGTCATTGGAAGAGTTTATGACTTTGCATTCTGGAAGTTATAAGTCCTGGTTTGGAGTCACCCAAGAAGTACGTCAGGACATTTTTAAAGCTCCAGCAGACTATTCACTGGTCCATTGTGTGTCTCAAGATTGGACATGTCGAAAGGGATCGCCACTGTATTGAAAAGGAAGTTTGGTAGACTCGATGAGCTTCGAAAGCAAAACCCACAAGTTGGAGGGTTATTATGTCTGGCAGGCACTCGGCAGAATTCACGAAGGAACATCTTCTATCTAGTCAAGAAACAATTCACGTTCGAGAAGGCTACCTACCAAAATGTTTGGGATACTTTATGTGTGTTAAGAGAAACTGTCCGCTCCCAAAGTATCACCAAATTAGCAATCCCGAAGATCGCCAGCGGATTTGATGGCTTGGATTGGAGACTAGTCAGAAGTATGTTGGAAGTGATCTTTCGTTTCACGGGGGTAGAGATTTTATAATATTTTTTTTATAATCCGTGTGACTGTTAAAATAAATAATTGTGCTGTTATAGCTGTAAATAGTCTAGTGTTTAAATAAATTGTACATAGTTCGTTTAAATAAAAAGATTTGTGAACCCGTAAACGCTACAATATAAATGATCGACATGACAATGACAGCAATAATAATTGCTACAGAGAGATCGAAAACTAAATTAGTCAGAGTGGCTATGCACGAAAAGCTATTAAATGTGAAGTTGGCCGTCTTAATTCTGACATTTCATAAATAATAAAATCAACTACGACAAGCGGCTTTTAGTGCATTGACAGTTCAGACCCGACGTTCCGTTTTTTGTTGATTTCTACATGCAATATAATTAGTTGGCAAAGCAATTCAAAACTCATATAACTTAAATTCTCGTCGTATACTTATTCATGCATATTATTCTACTTAGTAAATACAGTTTCCGATTTTCACATGAATGCATTTGTGCAAAGTCCGGCCTTTCTCCAGACATATGGCTACAGACTAATGTTCACGAACTCGCTTTTGTTAGAAACACATTGTGTTTCTTAGAGTAGTGCAGAGTTCATGTAATGTAAGCATTGTTCACTGTAAACAAAAATTTTTCTGACATTCCTTTGTTCTTAAACAAATGCCTCTTCGAGTTAGGCGGTAATTAAACATTACTTCTTTGAATTTTGCATGAAAAATCTGGAGTTCGGAAATGCCGAGTGGTTATCAACGAAAAACGCGATTAACAATAGAGGTGCGAAGAACTTCTTGTTAAAGTCATCGCTTATTCCACTAACAGCAGCTCAAGGTTCTATTGAATTTATGTCAAGTATGAAGTTCCGTTCTGTGCAGATGTCTGTGGATGAATATAAAACTAGTATGTTGCCAAGACATCAGCCCGTTCTATCGGAATATGCAAGAGGCAAGCTATATTCAATAACTGAATATGTGCTTGAGTATATTACAGAATAGTCATTTCCTTATAGCAAATTGCCTTTCTGGAAAACTTCTAAGTGATTCTTTTTTAAAAAATAGCACAACAAAGGCAGTGATTTGAAATGGAAACGATGTTCAAGTACTGAAATATTCCGACTTTTGTGAATCACGATACAAATATTCATCCAGGTGTTATTAAATCTCCTTCTCTCGACATTTCTCGCTGCCTTAATTGATAAAATTCTAGATTCGCATTAACATTAGCCGAAATTAAATTCCAAACTTAAATTAAGTGTAGATGCAAGTATTAATATTGCTGCATAAGAACTAATAATGTGATGTAATATAATGTTTTAATATAAACATTTTGCACACCATTGATATTGTGTAGAACAAGGTTTAATTGATTTCACTATGATAAAATTTGTTTATCACCACCTGCTGAATTACTCTTTTCAAGAATAAATGGTATTAAAAAATCATCTTCAATTTTTTCTAATACATACATCAATTCTAATAAAATAAAATACAAATAATAAAAGAATAAAAAAATATATAAATACAGAGAAATCAATACAACAAGTATTATGATCTATGGGGTACACAGAATCAAGAGGGTGCGAATAATCTCAACAAGAAGGTTCAAAATATTTTCAAAAATTCGAAAAACCAAAAATTGATCTCTTGTCATAGAATCTTAACAATAACTGGCTACATCTTTTTATACCCTTATCACTAACAGTGCAAATCATATTCACCTCATTAAAATAACTAACAAAATTTTAAATTCGGATAATTAACACGTACAAAACGTTTACAAAGCTTTCATACCACAATTCAATTCGTAACAAATATGACACAAAATTTGTCACAATCACAAAGCCTAGTTTCGATTAATTATGCCACGACTGAGTGAACGCCAGTACAGCATAAACCCCAAAATTGAGTTGGTCGCTTTGACTTTTCATATTTATGATTTGCATCAAAATTTTACATGAAATATGCAAGGAAGTGCATAAACTTTTAAAGCTGTTTCGGTATTAAACCGGAACTTATTGCATCCATATTTTCCGTTACATGCTAATAAATTCTTACAGTAAATATGCTCTGACTCCGACACCTCTGTGCTTGCAAACTTTTATACTGAGGTACAAGAAATTTCCAGTGGATTACCCACTGGCCAAGTGCATTTAACAAAATATTTATGAGCCGAACTTCTGGAAGAAAACTGATAAAACTAGCGAAGTTTTGAAATTCACAATCAAAGTGAAATACGAGAAATTGTTGTGTGACCATCCATTTACTTCTTGGATTGTTAATAAGAGAAACATAAGCGTTTTATGATATCTCAATATCAGGAGGTTAGTCTGTGTTATTATTATACATAACGTTGGAAAGAAAGTATGGTTCGGACTAAAGAAAAGCCTCAACTTCATCAATTTATATAAGATATTGTTTTCATATCTGTCTTGGACGAGAGATCTCATCCATCCTCTTTTCGGAATTATTGCCTGTCAGTTACTTATTGAACAGTCAATATTCATTCCAGGAGTTCAGTTCGTCCATTCCCCTTTTTTCCGTTTCGCATCAGTTACCATCAAATTACCTCTTCCCAAAACAATGAGTCCATTGTTGAAACATCTGTTGTTCTCCTCACTAACGTGTTAATTATTTGTTTCAGGGACCTGTGAATTATCATGGTCAGTTTATTTACTAGCAAGCGCAGTTCTTCTATTACTACTCTGTTTCTGTTTGAGTTTTTGCGCATCTCGGGTAAGTAAAAAATCATAGTTAATTAATCGCCGCTACTCTCCGGATTTTATTTGTTATCTCCACTGTTGTGCATCTGGAAAAGAGATTTTTGTTGTTTGTGAACGTCACCAGATCCAAGCTTTTTCGATGCTGTTAACTGTTTTATTATAGCGACACTGCTGCATGTGCTTGCAAATGCACCATTCAATTCGGTCCTGACATTTTGATTTAAACTTTATTGCTAATAAGGTTTTTTTATTTTCTGCAGAAGCTACACGTATTAAATAAATTTATTTATAGAAGGAATTTGTTTTTAATAGTAATTTTATACACCAAGGCGAAGCATCGCGGACAATAATAGTGCGAGGCTTAAAAAAGGCTTCTCAACCGTAGTTTATATAAGTACTATTTTTTTCACTACTAGCACATTTGTTTAAATTTTGAATTTGAATTTGAGGTTATGTATTTTTTGAGACCGGATTTTCATGCAAAATTGTACAATGCATATATTATTCTGTTCATTATTAATCTGCATCGAAGTAGGCTGTGAAAATTTACACACGCCTTTAATTTAGTTACTAAAAAAGTACTAGATTGTAATGCCCGATTCACAAAAAAACTGCCATTAATGTTATTTAAAAAAAATTAAGGTTAATAATGAAAAAAATCTTTACTCTTACCAGCCTATATTAATTACCTTGTGAATTTTAATAGATTTTCTTCGCTACTTCAGAAACTACGATACAAACAGTAGTAGCAGTAGTATGTATATTTATTACCTTAACAGGTTTATAAAGTATCCGATACCTTTCCCATAACTTAAATAAAATAAAATATAATATAATAAATAAAACTAAATAAATCAATAATTCAACACAGTAACTAGCAGCTTTTATCCCTTCCCACTTATTGTCCCTCTTCTCCACTCAACCTTCCTCATCCATTCGATCCCTCTTCCGTCCTCATTCAAAATTTCTTCTCTACTCTCATCTCTCCCTCCCAATTCTACGCATTCCGTCAACAAATGGTCTATCGTCTCCTTTTTTTCTCCACACATCCTGCATACTCTCTTATTATCCTCACTCCAATATTTATTCTCTCTCTCCTCATTTCCACATCTAAATCTTGCTATTATCACTCTCTCTTTTCTACTCTCTCTTCCTAGGTACTTTGGCACTTCTTCCGTTATTATTTTTTCATACTTCCCATTGTACCTAGACTCCCTAATTCTCGTTCTTCTTTCCTGCACTTGCACATCTCTATCTCTCTGCACTAATTCATCTGTTATTACTCTGCCTCTCTCTCACATTCTTTCTATCTCCGCGCCTGCATACCCGTTTCTTTCGAAATATGCCTCCCTCTTTCTCCATATCCCCTTTCCTATTTCCTTCCTTTTTCCTTTCAAACACTCTTGCAAAATTCTGCACTCTCCTCTCTCTATCACTCTCTCCTCAAATCTTATTGCTCTTTTTCCTGCTTCTATTCTTATTACATCTTTCTTTGTTTCCTCTATCACTATATACCCCGGTGTCTCTCTCTCTCTCTACCCCTAGCACGCATTTCATATATTTTCCTTGCACCCCTTCTAATCCTTCTTGCTCTCTCCATCCCCATATTTCCGCTCCATACATAATCACGCTTTTCACCAAATTATCAAACACCATTACTCTCCTTCTAAAATCATGTCCAAATTTTCTCTCTCCTATTCCCCATACAGCTCCAATAATCTTATTTGCTTTTTTCACTAACTCTCTCACATGTGCTGTTGCTGTGTTTCTTTTATTCATCACATAACCTAAATACTTAAATTCTTTCACTACTTCAATTTTCTCTTTCTCCCATCTCCACTCATTTACTTTTCTCCTACCACCCCCTTTTCTGAACACCATCATCTTGGATTTCTCTACATTCACCGTCAACTTTTTCCTCCTCATATATTTCTCCATGTTTCCTTCATACCTTTCTCCTTTCTCGCTAACACCACCAATCATCCGCATATGCTAAAGACCACACTTTTTCTTTGCCCACCACAACCCCCCGTGTCTGTCCCTTCCTGAACATTTCCTCTATATCTCCAATAAAAGCTGCAAACAGGCTGGGGCTTAGTGGACAACCTTGTCTTACTCCCTTATAAGTTTTGAAACATTCACTCACCCTTCCATCCACTCTCACTCTACTTATCGTCTCTTCATATATTTCTTCTATTTTTGTTACCAGATGCTCATTTATCCCTCTCTTTCTCAAGCATTCCCACAGTAAATCTCTTTCCACATTATCAAAAGCCGCCTTCAGGTCCACAAAGAATGCATATATCTTGCCACCCCTCATGTGACTCATTTCCTGCTATGTGATTTAAGATATATACATTATCCATGGTCCCTCTACCTTTCTTAAATCCCGCCTGTCATATTTCCTTCATCAGCCTCTCTTCCACAATCATCGCGTATACCTTATATGCTGTATTTGGTGAGCGATCCCCCTATAATTACTGACTGTATCCTTTTCTCCTTTCTTATATATGGGGCATATTATCCCCTCCTTCCACTCTTGGGGGAATCCCTCTCCCTTCCACACTCCATTCATTATCTCTAACAACCTGTCAACTTCCCTTTCCGTTTCATATATCCACGCTTCATTCTGTATAGCATTCCTCCCCGGTGTCTTTTTTCTTTTCAGTTTTCTTAGTTGTTGCTCTAGTTCTTCTCTTGTTATCTCTTCTACTTCTTCCACTCTTTGTTGTCTCTTTTCCTTTTCTTGTCTATTTTCATCACCCCCCAGCAGCTCACTGAAGTACTCTCTCCATTCCTCCATAGTAATTCCATCACTCACTCTCTCTCTCTCTCTCTTTCTTTCTTTTTTTCCTTATTTATGTATCTCCATACCTCTTCTTCCCTCTTTATACCCTTCATCTTTAGCTCTTCTTCTAACGGTTTCTTTTGCTTCTTCTCTTTGCATACTAAAATGTACCTCTTGCGTGCTCTCTTGTACCCTTCCTTGATTGCTTTTTCTTTTTTCCAATTTTTTAGTTTCCTTCTTGCTTCCTGCTTCCTTTCCCTGCATTCTTTATCCCACCACTCGTTCTTCCACAGCCCTTATGTTATCGCTCAGTTCCCTCACCTTTTCGTTTATTTCTGTTTCTTAGTATTTTGCCTCCCTAAGTCTTGCTCTATAATTTTCTTTTCCTTCGTCCGTCCAAATATTCTTCATAATTTTTCTTCTAAACTCATTCACACTTTCTCTATCTTTCTCTCTTCCTTTTGTCTTCACTTCTAAAGGCATATGGTCCGACTCCATTTTTTCTCCCACCTTGAATTTCTCTATTTCATCCCATGCTTCTTCATTTACCATAACATAATCAATAACTGTCTCCCCTCTTGATCCAATATACGTGTACTCCCCTTTCTCATCTCCTGTGCAGTTCCCATTAAGTATGTCCCAACCTCTTTCTTCTACTAAGCTAATCAGTACTCTCCGTTCTGCGTTTTCTATTACATCTTTTGTTGATCTTTCTTCTATTGTTTCTTGTTCCTCTTCTATCCGTCTTCCTTTTCCCCCAATTCTTGCATTAAAATCCCCCCAATCACCAAAGTTCTTTCTTCTTGCTCTTTTACTCGCTCTTCTATTATTCTCTTCGTTTCCTTCATACTTCTGCTGTACACTGTTACAATTCTCCATTTTCTCTGTTGACTTTTCACCGTTCTTTCCATAATCCCTCTTTCTTCTTTTGCTTCAGTTCCATTTTCTCCTTCCAGTCCCTTTTTTACCCCATTATTATCCCACCATTCGCTCTCCCTTTCTTGCTTTCCTTCTCTGCATATTGACATTTCCACTTAAACTTTTTCAGCATTCTCTTTTCCAATTTTTTCCAGCCCTTTTCTTCCACCCACGTTTCTACCATTCCCACTACGTCAAATTCTCTCAAATACTCCCAAAATTCATTCTCTTTGTTTTTTATTCCCGCTACGTTCCAGAATACTCTTCTTATTTGCTCTTTTTCTCCTTTATTCCTCTCCGTATTCGTTTTCCCTTTTCTGCCCTGTCGTCTTTTTCTTGTGCTCTTATTCAAAAAATTTCTGTATCTAACTCCCTCTTTTCTTCGTTCCACCTAAGCCCTTTTCCCTCTATCCATATCTTTTTATAACCCACTTTCACCCGCTGTCCTTTTTGTCGCTCTTCTTTGGCTATCGCTCTTAATTCCTTCTGTATATCTCTTTCCTTCTTTGTCAGAGCATCTTCTATGTATACTCTTTTTCTTTTTTTTTTCTCTTAGTTTTCTTTTATTTTCCATAACTTTCCTCTTTTCCCCCCAGCTCCCAGGTTCCGCCACAATCATTTTTCCTCCATTTATTTCATACATCTCTCTCACAGTCACTTCTACCTCTAATTCCACCTTCATTCATTTTTCCAGTTTCTTCTCGCTATCGCATTTCTCTTCGTTCAATCCCGTTACTACAATATTCTTTTTTCTCATTCTTTTTTCCTGCTCTTCCATTTTCTCCTCCAATTTTTTCATTTTTTCTTTTAGTTCCATATTTTCTCTTTCCCATTTTTCTTCCTTTTCACGCATCATAATTTTCAACTGTTCCAGTTCCCGGCTCATCTTCCGATTCTCTTCCTTTATCTCCCCTACATCCTCCATAATTTTTTTCAGCATCTCTTTCATTTCCTCATCCATTGCCTTTTTAACCGGTGATCTTTCTACTTCTTACTTTTCCTAAAGGCGTTAATCCTCTCTTCCGACTCTCGTCCTTCTTCTCTTTCGCCATTGTCCCCACCGACGCGTCCTCTGCAGCCTTGTTTGCCAAGCCTCGTTCCGGAGCTCGGACAATCGACGTCGGACTTCCGCTATGAGTCGATTTGCATTCATTCGATCCTCCGGAGTCAGGGTACGGTGATACCGTTTCCTGGCCCGGTTTCTCTCCTGAATGAGATTCCGAACATCTAGCGGAGTCCAACTGGTCGTACCCTCAGCGACTCCGTCGTTGTCGCTGCTGCTTTGGCCTCCAGAATTCGGCTTTCGAGGTGCTCGACTGCTGCGTCGATCCCCTCGTCTACCTCTATTCTGGGAACTGAGCCAACGTTTGAGGCCAATGACTCCCTGAACTTGAGTCAGTCGACCCTGTCGATCCTTCTGAGCTCCGCTGCATCCCGCTCACGCCCCAAGTGCAGTAGCACCGGGTAGTGATCCCGCCGCCCCAAAGTGGGTGAGCCCCTCCAGTCCCAACACTACCAGGTCCCTGTCTTCCGTAAAACCGTACAGCTGTCGGCCTTTTGTGTTGGTGACTCTGCTGTTCCAAGCCGGGTGCTTGGCATTCAGGTCACCGGCCAGAACAACCGTACCGCGTTCCTCGAAAATTGCTTCCAGGACCGCTTGCCACATGTGCAGGAGGTCTATCCTCATCAAGGTGGCACAATCATGGTTTGGGGTGGAATACAAATCGGAAGAAGAACGGATCTCGTTTTGATTGAGAGATCGCTAACTGCAGCCCGTTATAGGGATATTGTTCTGGCACCTGTTGTCGTGCCTTATGCCAATAATTATGGCGACAACTTTATTTTCATGTAGGATAATGCAAGACCACATGCAGCAAGGCTAGTCACTGAATTTTTGGAAGAACAGCAACATGCATGGGATACACTCCGGAGAACAGTTTTCCTCGTGAGAATAGACAGGATCTATTCGCAGCATTAAATGCAGCTTGGCAAGAAATTCAACAGGAAACCATACATGATTTGGTAAAAAGCATGCCTCGAAAATGCAGAGCTGTCTTAAACAATAGGGGGGCACATACTCTATATTAGAGGCCAGAAAATGATTTTTGTTTTGTTTTGTACTGAAATTAATAAAGTGGGTTAATTTAATTTAAGTTTTATTTCAGATAAGATTAAAAATTGGAAAACATACTTTAAAATATAAAAAAAATTTATGAGTTAGCAAAATTTACAAATATCCCTAGATTTTCCTGGTGTGTTTATTAGTAACACAACAAACAAACAAAATATTGAAATGGAAATAGGTCAATATGGAAAAAACTACTTCAATACTTCACTTCATTACTTCACGGGTTATTTGGTGCCATGCATTAACAATTACTTCTTTTAGGTGATGTTTATTTGGGGCCTCAAACCCTGTTTCTTAATATACTGCATTATTTTACCACAAACATTCTCGATGACATTTAGGTCAGGACTCTTGAACACATTTATATTACGGGCCGCAATAAAATTTCGAAGCAGTCAAGCACGGTGCACTGGACAGTAAGTTGTCCTATAAGAATTTTAAAAATAATATTTTACCACTTTTTGTTTTCTTAGCTTTTACGTATTGGAAGATGTAATTTCCTCCAAACATGGGTTCCACATATGGTAACATGCACTGTTCGATAACTCTCTGGTACACTTTGGCATTCAGTCTTTCCTTCAATGCAACGCAGACACCTGGAGGACCCCGTATACCAATACTTTACGGAGAACCTGGAATACCCGGAGTTCCATTATTAGTATAGCGACCTCCAATAGGTCTAAACACGAATACGACCATTATGCGTAGATTTAAACGTCTTTTCATCAGAGAAAACTACATTTTCCCAAAAATTGTGTTGAGCGAATTCAAGTCTTGCGTGTTTATCCTCTTCAGGCAAAAAAATCTTACAGGCGGCACAGCGATTGTTTAGTTCCTTGGCAGAAATCGCCGTTTTGAACGGATCTTCCCTCAGAAAGTTGACCAACGCGATATCTGCTTTAGGAACGTCCAGAACCGGATTGCCTTTTTCTGTGTCCAATCTGTTGAATTTTTATTTTAGCCAATGTAACGGTGTTTTTGTTAATCTGCAATTCTCGGGAAATTTACATTGAGCTCAAATGAGGCATTTCGTTTTTTGATTTGTTGAAAATTTGTCAGTTTGACAAATAAATAAAACATGGTCATACTATCCATTTTTCTGACTTCCGCATTGTCAGTGTCAAAATCTCAAAAAAAACTTTTGGCGAAGCTGTACTTGTAGCACCTGTGTCACCCGTTTAGTTACAAATATGTCAAATCGAGAAAGTAAAGTTAAGTAACTGGAAAAAAGATTACATTAGGCTCCTCGTTCTTGTAATTATCATCCTTGAACAACTCCTCAGTGCTCCTCAGCCCTCCTTAGCCCCAAACGTGAGAATAGCCATGAGGTCCTCCTTGTTGAAAGAGTTGTTCTTTGAAGATCCATTCTTGTCCAGGTGGGTACGCCCTGTGGTGTCCATCCTTTTCTGTTTGGCACGTTCTACGATTTCTTCCTCTACCGACCTGTAGATGTTCACTCGGTTCTTCAGTCGGATCCTGTAGCTTGAGCTTAGAGGTCGGTTTGCGAGATCCAATCCGAGTCGAATATGATCACAGTTAAAAGTATTCTCTTGCGTTTTCTTTCCACACATCCTTCTGCTCCTTGCATTATGAAATATGTACTCCTAACTCGCGAAAGAATAAAATGAGAAAAATTTCAATGACAGTGTCAATTTTTGAAATTTAAAAGATTAATACGAAGTACCAAAACACTAAAGAAAAATTACTACTAGGGATAATTAGCAGTGTCGCCAACATACTGTCACTTTGACAAAGTCAGAAAAATGGATAGTAGTTTACTAATCAATTCATTAAGTGGATTCAAATCCAAACTCAATCAACTAAAATCTTACTACTCTAGATTTTTTTGACTGCGATGGTAGCTTAGGACTGTACGACTACTAACACAACTTACCTCAAATAACCGTTGTGAGCTAAATAGTTCTGAGACGAACTGTTTTCTGTGAAATTATATTAAGAAAATGTAAGGGAAACTGCACCAAAGGCAATGAAACAACACCAAAACAAATCCGTAAACGCAACACACGCCACCAACGTGAACTTAAAATTCAAACATGGCCGATTCCAAACCAACAACAAAATCAAATAAAAGAACTCCAGCCAAATTTTCCCACAACGTACCAACATAATTTTTAAATTCCAACGCCACCGGCGATGCATATTAATAATAAACAGATTATACCTTACTTTAGAATGTTTTAACTTCATTCTTTGTTTTTTTATTACATGAATTACAGTTAATGATGCCAAATATTTACAGCTGATGCAATTTGTAAAAATTGAAGGGCGCTGTTGTTAAGTAGGTAGATAAAATAATAAACGATATCGACGGTCTCAACGCAGGACCTCGTAAGTTTCGTTTTTATGGAAATTTAGTTTTCACAGATTCCTGTCAATAGTTGTTCTCTTCATTTGTTGGCAGACCTTTAAACTTGATAAATCGAATAATTTATGTCTATATTACAGAAACACAGGACCTCGTAAATTTTACCTCGCTTAGTAAAATTAGCATCAGCGTTTTTTTTTTGTCTCATGTAAAAATAGTAGATTTCGAACCAAGGTAAGAAAGTGCTCTCTTGCAAACCACGGGAAAAGTTTATAAATCGAGGCGTAGCCGAGGTTTGCAAGGGCACTTTCTTAACAGGGTTTTTTTCTCTAATGGCACAACTTCGTTGTAAAAAAAAAGTAAAAGAAAAAAGGTATATTTCTAACTAACAAAATAGGTGGCTAAAACGAACTGAAGAAAGAATGGAATAGTAGGCTGGGTATATTGTATATATTAAAACATATCATCGCATTTGTGAAATTTGTTCAAACATTTTATGGAAACGGTAAAGTAATCTTTTTTCCATAATACCTCCAAATTTAATTTCAGTATAGAATCTCGTCTTTAAAATGTCCGATACAGATAATATTTCTTGCACATCACTTGAAATTAGGGCTGCAGCGCTTGCCAACGTAGAAAATTTATTACCTGAAAAATCACAAACCAGATACAATCAAATTTATAAGAATTTCAAGGAATGGTGTAAAACAAAAAATGTTACTAAATTCACTGAAAACGTAGTCTTAGTTTTCTTCCAAGAAAAATCTCAACTATGACACTGGTCAATTTATTCGATGGTAAAAACTACTTTAAATCTTCGCGACAACGTAGATATCTAAAGATTTCCAAAATTAATATCGTTTTAATGCGACAAAATCTGGACTATAAATACAAAAAATCGTCTGGACTAAATAATAATATGACCCAATTCAATTAGTTCCTCGAAGATGCAAGATATGGAGAGTTTATTGTCATAAAGAAAAGTACATGTAGATTTTACAACAATAAACGTTTCCTTATGGATGTAGCTGGAGCATGCAGAAGTGACAAACAAGTAATTATACCTTCCATAAAAACTAGAATAAAATCGTTATAATTAAAGAAATCCGTAGAAAGTAAAAAAAATAGCACTGCTGGTCCAATATCAAAACTACAACCAGGTCCATTCTCAGTTACTTCACCTTCAATGGCCCCATCTTTCAATTGCAAACCTGTCGTTTCAAACTTTTTTTCAATTACTTAACAGATTGTTTCCGTTCCCAGATCAGAAAAAATGAGGTTAGGTAGTCTTTTGACCTAAATATAAAAATTTAGATTAATGTTTAGAAATTTTAGTACTTGCTTACCTGTTTATTTTCTAGATTATGTTATGATTAATCCACCAACTTGCTTTATTCGATTGTTATCAATCAGTTTGACACAAATTTGAGAGCTTTAGGAGTTTGGTACAGTTTCATCATAAAAATCGCGTGATTCACTTTCGCCCCTAGGTGCGAAAGTTGAACTTTCGTACCTTACATGAGGTACCCACAGCCTACATTTCTGACCGGTAGTGAAAAAAGTATATTATTATACGAGTTCCTGTGTAAAGTGGGTGCTTTCCTGCACTAGGGGTTTAAAAAATCACGAGTGAAACGAGTGCCGGAAAGCCACCAATTTACACAGGAACGAGTGTAATAGTTCGTAATAGTTGTTTTATAGTTCGACACAACCCCGGCAAGTCATTAAATTGCTTAAAATCCATAAAAATAATGTGACGTTTATCTGACATATTATTATTGCATGACAAGCGAAAATTTTAAAATTCTGAACTATAAAAATATGTTTGATATTGCGTAAGTCAGTGAAATTTTGAGCAAAACCGCAATTTGTCGTTTGTAAACAAAGCGAATACAACATACAGAAACCGCAGAAAATTCAGCTCCTCCGATCGGCTATAGATTTAAACACAATTTCCTGCAAGGAAACGATCAAATTTAGTTTTAAGTCGTGAGGGAAAACTCTGACCTGGAGAGCACTCGGAGCAGCGGAAGTGATGATCCTCCTGACCTCAGTTTCTCATTCCCACCGTGCAACTTATCGTGTGTCGATGGTGGAGAGATAGAAGCTGTAAACGATATTTTCTAGGATATAGACAACCCGCTGGTACACTTGGTTTGGTTAAAATATTGCGCTAACCCTATCTATTGTTAGTCTTGTTATAACGTCGCAAATTTATTGTTACCTCCACACAGAAGGAAAATCCAGGAAACTCTTTATTTATGATAAAATTCAAATTATGGGATCCGAGCTTTTCGGGTGGCTTCCGTTTAGATGGAAAAGCTGGTTTTAGCGAATCTGCATAACAAGGCTTTAATTACAAAGCTGCTCAAAAAAAAGTATCCCCATCAAAACCGATGTTTTTATTACATTTTTAGCTGGTTGGTTGTCCCACACGATAATTATAAGATTAAATTTAATTTCATATAAGTACTCTCTTGTGGATTAGCCCTCTTGATTGAATATATTATGTCATATATAGCTGGACCAAAAAGGCCAAAAAAACTAAAAGGAGTAAGTAACTATAATATACTTTGTGAAAATCACCCTTCATTCAACTGGAAGTACGTATAAGAAAATCAACAAATACAACGTCTCTGACTCGGTCGTAATTGCTTAGATTCAGTGTAATTGTTAATTAAACTATGAACTAAATAAACCAAAAGAAAACAGGCGACTGAAGTTTTAAATTTAAATACTAGTTAAATTAATTGTCCAGGGAAATGTAGAGACGTAGTTATTTTAATTAGTAACAAATCGCAATTAAAATTGTGTACATAGTTCTGTCAACTCCGTCGCAGTCTAAATAAACGTTAATGAGTGCTTGTTACAATATTTTGTTGTGAAGAAATAATATTTAACGTAAAAATGTTTGTCTCTAATAACACGTACCGTGCGATCATTTAAATTATAAATTAGAGTAGGTTGTGAAATTTAAATTAGGTTGGCACTATAACTTTTGAAAATTTCATTTAAAATTCCAATGTCAAAGTGACTTTAAAAAAAAAAACGGCAACATAATGGTGAATGGAGTTAACAGCTGAATTGAAGATGCGGGAGAAGACTGAACATTTGCTGTACTTTTCAATTATTCTACATTATTTGTTAGTCTTTTATTTTCATGAGAAATATAAACGTCACAATGTTTACGATTTACAAATTTTACTGGCAGTCTAAGCTCTCAGTCAATTTGCAGGCTGGGCCATTGCATAATAAAAAAGCCGCCTACTCTAATTTATAATTTAAATGATCGCACGGTACTCTGCACTCTGATTGACACAATTAAATAAATAGAATATTTTATCAAGGGATGTGCATTTTTAATAATACACTTTGTGATTACACTGGAGTACAAACATTCCTAAAAAAATTAATTAATCCCGGATTTGCAAAAGTACGATAACATTTCAATCAAAGGACTCAAATTCAGTTTCATCACCGTTCAAATAAATTCAAGTAAACAAAAACAGGAAACCGTTGATAACAAACAACAATTTTTATTTTATCCGTGATTATTGTTTTTCGCAAATTTATGGAGTTTTTTTAAAAGTTTTTCCAATCGTATTGTTACATTTTTTATTTGGTAAATATCTACAGATATTAAAATTCATAAAAATTAAAATAATTAGAAAGAATAATTTTAAAATTTAAATATATCTAAGTCGAACTCCACAAACTTTAATGAGTGTAAAATTACAAATGGAAAAATTAAAATGGATCAAGGAGAATCTAGTAAGTTTGTTTGAGTGGTAAAAAATTAAAATAGTGAATTAATAATTTGGAATTTGATGGTGAAAACCTATGTTTCGTTATTAATATATGATTGGCGAAAGAAGAAGGTGTTGATGGAGCAGGATCAAGATCTCTGTTGTTATAGATGTGCCTGAAATGTTCTTTAATACGGTCTGATATTTTGCGACCTGTCTGATCTATGTAGAATGACTCTTCTTTCGCCAATCATATATTAATAACGAAACATAGGTTTTCACCATCAAATTCCAAATTGATTCATAAATGCAATAAAGGCCGGAAATTAGATTTTCTTGAGACTTTGGAAATAAGGAAAGCCTTGAAACTGGAAAACAGATCTTGTTTAAACGAACAGAATAACTTCAATAATCCCATTATTAATTCACTATTTTAATTTTTTACCACTCAAACAAACTTAGGGCTGATAATGGCAGTAGTGTTCTGCCGAAACATGTTCCATTTGTAATTTTACACTCATTAAAGTTTGTGGAGTTCGACTTAGATATATTTAAATTTACTCCACTTGGATTTATCAACATTCTTCTGGTTTAAGAATAATTTTGTTCCGAATGTTACTACTTTACTACTTTAAGTTTTAAGTCTAAACTTTACGAATGTGTATGAGCTGAACAAAAGGATTTCCAGTAATACTTGTTCGTGATATACCTTCTGATTTATGAATATGTAAGGAATCTAGTTTAACAGGATAATGAAAAAGGCAACTTGTTTTAACACTTTTCGAAAGTAAAACTTTGATGAGCATCAATCTTCATGAAACGAAAGTTTAACGAAGCTTTCATAGTAGAAGGCAGAGGGAACGACGAGAGTAAATTCACGCTACAATAAATTAATAAAACTTTGAAAGCATATTTACTAGTTCCATTAAAATATAATACCTCAGAGCTAAAATGCACTTTTGTACGGCATTTTAACCGTAAAAAGACAATCCCAGTAAAGATGCTCGTTTCCAAGTGGTAAACAATTGGAATTCCGTTTGTATGATGAAGAATTTTAAGATTGATATGAGATGAGCCTATACTGTGCATACTTGCCACAGACATCATCATCATCATTTATCACGATCCAATATAATTATACAACGGAATGCTTTCTCACCGATAATGGAATCAAACAAGCTGGTTACACACTGCAAAATGATTTCAATACACTTTTTAATGTGATGAAATGGTGGATGCGCCGGGTTAATTGTCTAGCACTGTTTTTACGAGTCATATGATTAGTACGTCTACTACCATAATTTGTAGCTTTCCAATTTCACCGAATAATAATTGAAATATCAAAATATATCAAGCAAAAATACCTTGGCATATTTTTTGATATCACAGAGACCTTCGATAAGGTGGGGCAAAGTAACTATTATTTGCTTCTAAAATCATATCTCAATCATAGAACCTATACTGTAAACGTAAACCACAAGGAAAAACTGTCAACTTACCATCCCATAATAATTATATCGTGCCCCGCAGGGTAATGTGCTAGGTAGTTACTAGGTTTGTTTAGGTTTGAAACCGTGCCACTATTCTATCGTCATACGAAAAATCTTATTTAACCGTTACAAATAAACAATGTTAATTTTAATTGGTCAGTTTCCAACTGTTGGATACAAAAATTGGATAAAGACCCTTTGTGTTATGACGCTCTTTGGTTCGAAACGATACAGAAAGATCTCAAAATCTAATCCGTTGAAGATTAAACCAAAATGATTTTAAAGGATTATCAGAAACATCTTTTAAGGAACTATCATGATATAATACTAACTTGGATTGGAACGGAGCGTGTAAGAGCCGATTGGAGAGAAGCTCGCGAGTATTTATATAATTTTTCTACGATCATCACTGTAAATAGCTAAAATCGTACATTCTGCTATCTATGTAGGCCGGTCCTTACGCACGGCGATCGCACGGGTAGGGATATTTCTATGGTTATTTCGATCAATATTGACAAGACTGACAAGTGAATTTATTTTAAACTTGCAGAATCTGTACTAGAACACAGTTAAGAGGTTTCCTTATTACCATTTTGACAATAAAAGCTATAAAAAGTCAGGACGAAGCCATTGAGTGTTCTTCCCTTAATAAATTTCATAAAGAAATAGAAGTAAAATAAGGTAACATTAACCGCAAAAATATCAATGTCTTTAGTGTTAGTTGTAAAATTTATGTTTAGCGCTAGTGACGATGGGTTTTGAATGCTCTCAGATCGAATCGCAAAACGGTCATTGAAATCAGTGATCACAAAGTTTCTGTATAAAATTGTTAGGGTACCAAAAATGAAGCCATTGTTCCTGTGGTGCAGTTTTAAGAGCATAAACCGAAAAACTTTGAACAACCAGAATAACCACTTCTTGAAAAATATTATCACTTATTTAAATTGTACATATAAAATCTAACATTCTAAAAGAGTTGTTCTGAAATATTAAACAAATAATGATTGAAGTTGAGTTACGAAGGAGCACGGGAAGGTGACCGACTGTCTAGTATGGAATAATAAATAAGATAGAAGGGGACATAAGGGCTAAACTTGGAGGCGTCGAATGTACTGGAATATCATTAAATTATTTATCACTATTCGTAATTTAACAACTAATACTCAACGTTGTTTAATTT
This sequence comes from Diaperis boleti, assembly GCA_963583935.1. Taxonomy (NCBI): domain Eukaryota; kingdom Metazoa; phylum Arthropoda; class Insecta; order Coleoptera; family Tenebrionidae; genus Diaperis; species Diaperis boleti. The sequence continues at coordinate 41,334,625 of OY757242.1, read as the reverse complement.
CAACTGAAACCTTTTATTCAACTTGCAAGAAATAAACCTCTATAAACTTACATCAAATAATAATAATCATAAGATTATTCTATTGTGTCTGCATCTTGTAGCCAGACCACAAACAACAACAAAACCAACCATATTGACCATTCTCTTATATTTAACAATTCTTAAGTGGCAATGAAAAAATTATTCAAATAATTATAACAATGGAATTATTGAGTTGTTCCTAACTGTTCAATATATTTTTTTTATACTATTAATTACTTTTTTCTACCTGTGATCGTAGAAAAAACATAGTACATAAAGCTCGAGTTGTAAAGCATATTACACACTCCTGGAATTACGCACTCGGCGCTACGCGCCTCGTGCGTAACTTTTTCCGGTCGTGTGTAATATGCTTCTTACAACTCTTGTTATGTAATATACTATATATAAAATCTATAGACAACAGATATTGTCTACTAAATGGAATGTCGTCTTAAAAACACAATCTTTACTCGTTTCGTAAAATCGTTTAAAATCTGCTTTATGTTGTAAAATACAGTAGGACAAAATAAAATAAGAAGAATTGTGTTATCAATTAAAGATATTGAAATATTCATAGTCATGAGGTAAAAGACATCAATAGTCATCTTTGCAAATGGGGCTTTAACTAGCATCCTTAAATCATCTGGGTTGTTTAAAATTGTGCTTGGTGTTATTGAACATTATATTTTTTATCACTTAATAGTTATTTACGGGAAAAGCCTTGTAAATTAGTCTTTACGGGTGAGCCGGGAGATTGTGGGTCTAGTGACGAAGGAGCGAGACCCATAACCCGGTGAGCCCAGTAATAATTGCAAGGCGAATCCCGTACAAACTTTTATTTCCATTTTATTTTTATAAATATAAAATTCTGTAATCAAAGACGGCAGGACAGTTTGTGACGATACGTTGCCAGGGTGTCGTACTTTACAGGTCTGTTCTACAAGCCCGTAAAACTTTACAGGTTCATTTACTTAGTTACATAAATACCTGTAATGTGTCATTGACTTAGAAGGGGGAGATAATAGTATATTACATAACAAGAGTTGTAAGAACCATATTACACACGACCGGAAAAAGTTACGCACGAGGCGCGTAGCGCCGAGTGTGTAATTCCAGGAGTGTGTAATCTGCTTTACAACTCGAGCTTTATGTACTATGCTTTTTCTACGATCACAGGTAGAAAAAAGTAATTAATAGTATGAAAAAAATTATTGAACAGTTAAGAACAACTCAATAATTCCATTGTCATAATTATTTGAATAATTTTTTCATTGCCACTTAAGAATTGTTAAATATAAGAGAATGGTCAATATGGTTGGTTTTGTTGTTGTTTGTGGTCTGGCTACAAGATGCAGACACAATAGAATAATCTTATGATTATTATTATTTGATGTAAGTTTATAGAGGTTTATTTCTTGCAAGTTGAATAAAAGGTTTCAGTTGCAATTAAACAACGTTGAGTATTAGTTGTTAAATTACGAATAGTGATAAATAATTAATTTAATGATTTTCCAAAACATTCGACGCCTTCAAGTTTAGCCCTTATGTCCCCTTCTATCTTATTTATTATTCCATACTACACAGTCGGTCACCTTCCCGTGCTCCTGCGTAACTCAACTTATATCATTATTTGTTTAATATTTCAGAACAACTCTTGTAGAATGTTAAATTTTATATGTACAATTTAAGTAGGTAATAATATTTTTCAAGAAATGGTTGTTCAAAGTTATTGCTCTTAAAACTGCACAACAGGAACAATGGTTTCATTTTTGGTACCCTAACAATTTCATACAGAAGATTTCAATGACCGTTTTGTGCTTTTCAATTCGATCTGAGAGCATACAAAACTCATCGTCACTAGCGCTAAACATAAATTTTACAACTAACACTAAAGACATTGATATTTTTGCGGTAAATGTTACCTTATTTTACTTCTATTTCTTTATGAAATTTATTAAGAGCACACTCTACCATGTGACTCGCAGAAATGTAAACAGACAGTCCCCTTACGTCTGTGTCTAGCGACCAGTGGGTCGAGGCGCATGCCGGCAGTTTTCCCAAAAGAAACTGATACTCTAATATGCAGGTGCAGGCGGCACATTCCTAAGAACTTATGAAATTAAAAAATTATGATTTTAGCATATTAATTCCTTCTTTATTGGTTGTTTGTGTGACCGTGTGCGGATCAGGCGAATATGGGAAAACGTAATATAGAGCGGACGAAACTTACAAAATATTCTGGAAAAAACGCAAATTCGTTCCCCATCACAATATCATGAAAACATTATCAATGATGCTAATAAGAGTCATTTTTCATGATAAATCACTAATAACGTGGCAAGTGAAATGTTATTATGGGCTCACTTTTCTATACGACTTTTATTATTAATTTCACCGAAAAATATTTGAAATAAAAGAGTATAGCTTCAATCTGTCCAACTTATGAATAAACATGGTCAACTTTGGCCCAAAAAATATATATTCAAAAGATATTCAAAGTAGCATTTTTAAGTTCAGTAAAAAATCAAAATTGTTGTTTAGGGCAGATTGAGGGCCAACTTGAAGTTATCGGAAAGAAAGGCTGCCTATTCTGTGTATGGACTGTCGAAAATTACCCTATCAAAACGGCATATATTAGAAGAGATCAACACTTTTGGAAGATCCATAATTATGAATGATAAATTAAAAGCCTTTTATTATGACTGCATGCTTCCAGTATTTGTGGAACCCACGTCCACCAAACGTCTATACCTTCCGGGAAAATTTCATCGGGTTGCAATCTTACAAAATTTTCATCGGCTGTATATTCCAGTGTAGAATTAGTGTCAGATCCGTGTCTAAAATATCACATATGTACGTTTTAAACAAATAAAATAAATAGGAAAATTATTATCAACACAGATCATAAAGTTCCGCACAAAATTCATAATTTAGTTCTGCAATGTTTTTGTGAAAAACGCTCGAACAGGTCGATTTTTGTTTTTAAATTGACATCTTTTGACGTCATTTGAGATGTTGACGTCATCTGTTTTTGAAGTATGACACCATCATATTTTTTTTAAATGGCAACCCCCAACTTTTTTTTGGGTTTTAGATACACTTTTCACATCTCTTTTCAACAAGAGTAAAAAAGTGATACCTTGCATAACGTTTTTTTTTTAACTCAACCGTCGATTCGAAGGAAAATTAACCTTTTTTCCATGGTCTTGTATGCGTTTTTTAATTCGTCCCATTGTCTTATGCACAGTTGCTTTTTCACACAAAATTACCAAAAATCTTTCACACAAAATTGCAACAACCACCTTTCACTTTTAGAAGAGACGGTCAGACCGCAGCCGAAAGATAAATTACGTCCCTATGTCCCATCCGCCTTGTTGCGTAGGGCCACCACCGGGGGCGCCACATCACGGAGTTACAAATATAAAATTTTAATTTTCAAAAATAACGTGTTTCATATTTTAGTAATAAAAAATTGTTTGATGAAACATTTCTAATAGTAGATTATTATACGAGTTCCTGTGTAAATTGGACGCTTTATACCACAAGGGGTTTATAAAAGCACGAGTGAAACGAGTGCTTTTATCAACCCCGAGTGGTATAAAGCGTTCAATTTACACAGGTACGAGTGTAATACGACGTTTTATCGTTCGACACAATCCCGGAAAGCCCTTAAATTGCTTAAAATCCATAAAAATAGTTTGACGTTTATCTGTCATTTTCATTATTTCATGAAAGAGAGTGTTTACACAAGCGAAAATTTGAAAATTCTAACATCGTCGAACGATAAAATATATTACTCTATCGTGCTGTATACTAAAATATGAGATAATACTCAATTTATATATATTTTTTTATCAAAAAGTATAATTTTTGCTTAAATCTTTTTACAGCATGGAGCAACTTTCTTTTTTAATCCATTTGCAAAAAACCAGACAGACACGGCTAGATAGTGCTCTTAAGGGAAAAACACTCAATGGCTTCGTCCTGATTTTTTATAGCTTTTATTGTCAAAGTGGTAATAAGGAAACCGTTTTACTGTGTTCTAGTACAGATTCTGCAAGTTTAAAATAAATTCACTTGTCAGTCTTGTCAAATTTGATCGAAATAACCATATAAATATCCCTGCCCGTGCGATCGCCCTAACTTTACACACGGCTGTGCGTAAGGACCGGCCTACATAGATAGCAGAGTGTACAATTTTAGCTATTTACAATGATGATCGTAGAAAAAGGTTTATTACATAGTATAAAAAAAAGCAGGTGCAAATATAAAATTTGTCACCAGGAATTGCCTAGGACTATACCCACATCATTATTCGGGTGTTACAAGAGCTCTTTTTACTGTGTATATTCCATTACAGAGTTCATAAATCATTCATACATCCAGCAGGCTTTGAAAGTCTCTAGATACCTGTTATTCACAGACAGCATGATATATGAATGCATCTTGTATGAAGACTCGATATGTATAATAAAACTAGCCAAATCCGTGCACCGATCGCACCAAGCCTGCATACCCTCAGTGGCCAATTTGGCGGTGAAAACACATTCGTTCCACAATATATGTTTCAACTGCTCTTCCTCATAGATCCTTCATATAGCGTTCTCACTTGGCACATATGCAAGTTGGAGTGGGGAAATTGTTGAATCCTGAGCTCTCCGCGTGTAATAGAACAGTTTATATACACGAGTTATTTACGGACGAACAAGAAACGATCGAATAATATTTCTTAAGATCTAAAAGTTGCTACTTATAAAATGACCTATATCATTTGAGAATGTTTCGTGAATATTTTTATACAAGAGTTTGTCTAAAGGCCGTATGACAGGATGCCGACTTTGTTGTGAAATTTCTGCACAAAAATTTGCGGGTTTTTTTTGGTAATTTTTTTGTGAACATTTGTTGGTGCCGTGGTTTGTCTGACACTTACTCATTTACTAATAAAAAGCAGACGGCGCATGCGTATTAACGAATTTTATAGGGTATTTTTAGTTTCATTGGGTGATATTAATCAAAATAAGCATTTGCTTTTACTGGCATTTTTATAAGGAAATCCTTTTATCGGTAATAATAAAAATTTAAGCAAAAGCTTAGGAGTAAGGTTTTGCTTATCAGCCTTAAGAGCGCGCCGTCAAAGTGGTGGGGGTAGGCAATGTAAAACAAACCTATGCAATAATGTAATTTTTAAACCAGAAGAATGTCGATAAATCCAAGTGGAGTAAATTTAAATTAAAACTTAAATATATCTAAGTCAAACTCCACAAACTATAATAAGTGTAAAATTGTAATGTAATTTTTAAGAGATACGTTAATAATATTTATTTCATACTGTGTCATATTTGTTAGTTTTACGTCAGAGTTTTGAGTCCGGAAAATGAGACTTTACAGTACAAGTCCTGTAAAAAAAAAAAACAACAAATCAAACTGTTGTCATAGATACTCAATTCATTAATGTTTAAATTCTGAATTCCAATTTCATTTTTTAAAATGAAAACAATGATTTAGTATCTGTAGCATGAAATAAAACGCATTACGACATACGTCCGGAAACTTTTACAGTAACTTGTCTCAAAATTCCAGACTCATCTCCTTCGTCGCCTCGTCTGTAAACATTTCGACTCGTTACTGTAAAAATGAGTTTTCCGGACTTATAACGTAAATTACTATTACAAAAAAATTTAAGGAGTTTTAGATAAAACCCAGCTTAATATCATAAACCAATTTTCATGGATAAATCATGTTATTTAGGTGAAATAAATTATTGAAGACCATAAAAATAGTAAAAATGTTGGTGACGAAATGGAGTGAAATTTCTTCATGTTATACTCCACATCATAATTATGATATCCACTAGTAAAATCACAAATCAATCAGTTTGATAGGAACCAAAATAATTAAATTATTATCAAACATTAGTCGAGATTTTTACCAATGCAGAGTCACGTGGCTGCTATAAACTTAACGACTTCTTGCCTAGATGGCGACACAACAAAATTGAAATATTGAAATAATTCACAGGTTTCCATAAAGTAGGGTACTACAAAAAATATTCTCTGCCTTTTGTGATCTTTTATAATCTGTAAAGGACCTCTGGAGTGAACTGGCCGCCTTATTCAATTCAATGTTAATTTTGGGAATAAAATAAAACTTTGTCGGTTTACTGTTTTTTGCGGATTTTCAAATATAACTAAGGTACCTTTGTGACTATAATAATTATGTACTTACCATAAGTAAGAAAATGGTATTAGCTCGAATTCACAAAAAAAATTTGCTTTCATAAAAATAATAAGTATGTGCCTACTACCTTTTGGTATTACCTATTCAACGAAGAAGAAAAAAAAAGTATAAGTCAGGTTTTATTAAATACAGTATGATATATATATTTAGATTCAAATCAATATTATGTTCGCATGATAAGGCTAATTCCGCCCAAAGTGTCCTCAGGGGGCCAGGGATATAGTGATATAGAAAAAATAAACGAGTGCAAAATAAAAAATTGCACTTGTTTATATTCCCTATATCGCTATATCACTGGCGCTTTCTTTGTGTAAAAACGTGTTTTCTCAGAAAAAAAGTATTTAGATACATGTTATATTATAACGGGTGTTTTTTAAAATTTGGCGTCGAAGTTGGCCATGAATGTTTAACTGTGAACGTGCCATCCAACTGACAATTATTAATTTGACATCTGAATCTATATCACTAACCTAACTTTTAATTTAATTAAGTGACAGTTCAACACACTCATACTCCTACCTTTTCGGGGTGCAGTGGAACCTCTTCGATAAAATTTCGTTTTTCTGAACTCAACATCCGCATGTTTTGTGAATTCACATAGCCGTCTAAATGAAACCAGGCAAAAAATTGTGGCCTGTTCACATAAAGTCATAGTCAGAGCCAACTATGACGCCAAATTTAAAAAACACACGTTACAATACGTCTCATGACTCGGAAGTTTAGGTAATCCTTGAAACCAGGGGGCCCGAGGTGGCTTAATTGAAACAGGAGGGCCCGAGGTGGCTTCTTTGAAACATGGGGGCTCGAGAGGGGCACTTGAAATATGGGGGCCCGAGAGGGACCACTTGAAACATGAGCCGTTTCTGAGATCCGTGAATATATATATACAAGAATTATTGCTCGTTTAAATATATTAGAGTACTTGGGCGACTTCATTCTCGGTCCACTTGAAACATGGCTTGAGACAGGCGGGCCCGAGAGGACCTCTTCGGTTATCAACATCTATCGTTACACTATTCAAGTGGGTTGATCAAGTCACATGAATTCAAGAGACTTGTCAGCGAATTGAATATGTAAACCGCTTATCTTCTTTAGGCGCTCGATGCTTCTTTCTTGTTTTAACATTTTAAAGACCATTTACCGCCCCCTATATTCTTTTGGAATAAGGTTCAACTAGTAGTTTTCCCTGCTAAGCTACTAGGCATCCCCCCTACTTTCTCAGCGCGCTCTTAAGTAGAAGCATGTGCTACAGTCTGTATTAATAAAAATTACCTTTTGCTGAAAAAAGACAGTAAATCCTTATGAAAATATAAGTCTAATCCTTCAGGTTCTTATAGCAATTCGAAGCGTAACGAATCATGTTTCATCATCCACTTCGAAGTGAAAAAGTATAATTATAAAGCAACGGACGGTCCAATCCATCCGACGCCTATTTTATCAAATTATTCAGATTTACACCTGAAAATGTGTTGCAAGAGTTTTGGTATATTTTAGGATTTCAGACTGGAGTAGCTGAAGATGTATAGGAATTAGCCAGAAAACGGTATCAAATACTATTCATTGGGTTGCGACAAAAATTGTTGACAAGGCAGACCTATGTTTACGATTTCCTTCAAACACTGAAGCGATACATTTGGCAAAAATAAAATGTTCACAAAAGTTTCATTTTCCAACAGCAATGGGAGCTTTAGATTGTACACTCATTCGGATTTAAAAAGTTGGCAGAAATCGCCACAGGGACGAATACATAATTATGTAGAAAAAAAAATCCTAGTATTAATATACATACAAGCAACGTGCAATTCTGAGGATATGTTTACAAGCCTGAGTGCTGAGTGACCCGGCCCGGATCAGTCCATGCCAGCCGAATTTGGAAAAATACTTTTGTATGTCGGATGATGCGGACTTTCCCGAATGCTATACGGTTAGCAGATTAAGAATATGGAATTCAAAAATGTCTAATGACACCTTTTCAACATCATGGAACGCTCAAAAAATAGCCTACAATAATCTCTTGACAAAAATAAAAAGTTATAATCAGATGTTTCGGTCACCTTAAACAGCGTTTTCCAATTTTACAAGGGATCGTCAGGTTAGATTTAAATTCCATCCCCACAATTACAACAGCATGTTTTATTTTACATAATTTTTTAGATTGTTTGGAAACATCGTCGATATCGAATTTTGATACGAACCAATGTAGTTTTTACCGTAAGGAAATCCTTAAAGTATAAACATTTGGCTATTAATATAGAAATAAGGATTTGCTTTTACTTCAACCTTTTCCTGGTCAGCATTTACTTAAAGGGAAATCCTTATGCGATCGTGACTACAGACTTCACACTTCAGACTTTTGTTATTTAACCACCACATGCATTGCCTCTAAAACCTTGCCGCGGGCATGCTAATTTTTATAGTCCTTGGACCTTACTGCAAAAAGGCAGAGGTGGTTTTGGTACTCATCGATAAAAATCGTAACCTCACTTCGGGACATCACGAGTATTGACGTTTCACATTAATTCTTTTTCATAGCCGCGCTTAATGCACCTCGCAAACATGGCCAACCGCCACGAAATTCCCTGGTTTGTGAAATTTGATTATTTTGTATAAAAAGTGGCAAAGTAAAAAACATACTGTATGATAAAACGTTTATAAGGCATTTTGCTGCTTCATTTAAAAATGCTTCTTATAAAACTCGTATCATAATATACTATTAGAAGTTTTTTTACAACTTTTCTATTTCTTTTACCTCTTTGTTCTAATTTATTTTCCTTAGTTTTTTCTACTGCAACTCTCATGTGTCCCATAATCTTCGTCTACTTATAATTTTGTTAAGTGTTTTTTTTTTATTTTTTATGGGGTTTTCTTAATTTTGTGTTCTGAAAACTGTGCAGGCCTTTCTTGCTGACTCCAGTTTTACTTCTTTAAAACTTATCCTAATATTCACATACTTTAGTATGTCTCCCATAAGGTTAGCTTCCTTCAACATGAAGGAAATACGTGGTATAAGGACCAAAAGGTCTTATAAAAATTCATTTTGAAAACATTGTTATAACCCTCCCTGAAACGTTTCCGTCACTTTTTGAACATGATTTTTTGAACCTACTCAAAACAAAGAGAAACCCAGCTTCTTTGGATACATGACGTGACCAAAAGTTCAATGGATAATACAAAATTATGGTTTTGAATATTTATTGGCTTTAATACTATTAAAGTTTAAATATATTTAAGTCGAACTCCACAAACTTTAATAAATTACAATGGGAACATGTTTCGGCAGAACACTACTGCCATCACAGCCCTAATTTAACAAGAGATTAATGATAAAATTGATGAATTACAGAGAGGTTCTTACCTTAAAGAATATTTAAAATTATGACGTTATTTTTTAATTAAATTTGACGTTTTGAAAAGGTTACATGATTTTTAAAGGATTTCGTAAAAACAACATTTTATAAAATGTAAAAATTAAAAATGGATCAAGGAGAATCTGGTAAGTTTGAGTTGTAAAAAATTACAATAGTGAATTAATAATGGGATTATTGAAGTTATTCTGTTCGTTTAAACAAGATCTGTTTTCCAGTTTCAAGGCTTTCCTTATTTCCAAAGTCTCAAGAAAATCTAATTTCCGGCCTTTATTGCATTTATGAATCAACTTGGAATTTGATGGTGAAAAACTATGTTTTGTTATTAATATATGATTGGCGATAGAAGAAGGTGTTGATGGAGGAAGATCAAGATCTGTGTTGTTATAGATGTGCCTGAAATGTTCTTTAATACGGTCTGTTATTTTGCGACCTGTCTGACCTATGTAGAGTGACTCACAAGAAGAGTAGTTCAATTTGTATACACGTGATGACGATTTGTAATCTAATGGATCTTTATTTTTAATAAAAAATCTGGATAAGTTGTTATCTGTTTTAAATGAAACTTTAAAACCGTTTTTCTTAAGTATTTTAGAACATTTCTCTGAGACGACACCAAAGTATGTTAGTGAATTTGAAAAGGAAATTGTTTCTGAAGGATTTTTAACCAAGTGGTGTGTGTATTTGAATTTGTTATAGTATCTATAGCACGATACACTCACAACGGTATGTCAGGTAGCCGGACGAAAATCGTTCGGTTAGGCGCAGGACATCAAGTGAGTGAACATTTTCAACAGCGAGCATTGCTCTAATAGGGAGATTTATCAAAATCATTCTCTAAAATCAAATAAATAAATATGTTTTCTGTTTTTATTTAGCATCTGCAATACAGTTAATGTTTAGTTAATACGACACTGTGCCGTAAAATGTATATTTTATTATTTGAAACCTGGTTTATAGTGTTACCTGAGCTCATTTTGAGGCGGTTTTTACCGCTATATTAAGATTTTAGGTTTTGATTGTAATTTTATTTTGTAAGTTTTTTCTGTAGTTCTAAATTTAGTTGTGAGGGACAAAACTGACCGCGAGACGGTAATTCTAACGGTACATTGTAAAACTATTTAGGGTGGTTATTTGCCCCTCGAAGGTCAGTACACCCTGGAGTCTGAAATACAAAACATCTCTTAGTTTCGACTCTTACTTCACCATCACCAAAAAACACTCGACGATCGGGGCTCAGGGGATTTTACCCCTTTTACTCGGGGCCCCCTTTGCACCCCCTTCAACACATGGCGCCCAACGTGCGGCAATCTTAGCATGGCTGCTAAGACTTGCCCATTTCTGCTCTGGCTCAACCACCCCTCCGTGGAGATGTCAGCCACAGCACCCAGAAAAACAACAAACACCATCCACACCACCCGGTAAGGGGCCACCTGCGGCCTAACATCAAGGAGGAAGACGACAACGACTCCACCAGGTGCCGGACAAAGCAACAATGTACTCACCAGCCGACCCACCACCACGCCTGTACTTCGGGGAGGACCCCGAGTCATTTATCGAGGAATGCGACTACTACTTGCTTTGTACCAATCCGATAGACCCGAAGGACGACGTCGCAATCGCCCTCCGTTTCATCAATGACATCCCGGAGAGTCTGAGACGAGACATGGAGTTCTACCCCTACGTCCAGGACATCTGAGAAGTTCTAAGAAGGGCGTATGACGGCTTGTACGACCAGGAGATCATGGAGGAACGGGACAGGCAACAACAACGGGTCGAGTCGCCGTACAGCGACAAGGACCAGGAGTTCCCCAAGGACGCTCCAGAAAGCCACTGGGAAGGCTATGACTACCCGGAGGACCTGGAGTACGACACCGACGGGGAGCCCTACATGGAATTCAACAAACGCGACCTAGACCTGATGGACGCATGGAGAGACTACACAACCTCCACTCGTCCCGTCGACTCCCGCTTCCACGGACCGGGTCCAGAGTACTACGACGACGAAGAAGGCGACCTCTACAACGAGGATGGGTCGCCCAACGAGGAGGTTCCCGACCGGTACCTACGCCAAGGCAGCTCCAACTAACGGCAGGGGTTCTGCTATGCCATGGTGGCCGAGCCACAGGTCGGCCGCGGCACCCGCAGAAAGCGGAGAAATAAGAAGCGGAACCGTAGGTCCAGTAAGACTACCTCGCAGGCGGAGATCCCCCCTCCTGTCGTCCTGATTCGCGAGAGTCAAGCACCTAGCGTCACCGAAGCCGCCGCACTACCACCAGCAGCGGCTACACCAGAATATATCAAAACCACTTCTCCGGAGCCTGAAGAAGTCGCCGCCGTCCAGAGTCCGCAGCAGGAGCTGTGCGATTTCTGGCCGACCGCTGCCGAGTCCCGGGATAACCTCGGTCACATGACTGTGGACGAGGTTCTTGACCTATTTGTCATCCCGCCACCGCCAGCCGACTTCGAAGACCTCCCGGAGCACCTGGAGATTGTGCCACCACCTAGCATCGTCTTCCCGGACGAGCCCGACCAGGATGTCAGCTTCGCACCCGAGAACCAAGCAAGCGCGATTGTCAATGTCCAAAAAAAATGTAGCTCTGACTTAGGTACGCCGACCGTCAGCGTCCCGACGCTGGCCACCACGACAAGCACCGCCATCCAGAGGACAACCGAAGATGACGCCGGTGCCGAGTCTGTGGCCCACACGTTCGTGGTCATTGCAGACGTCCATCACGAGGCAGACTACATTCCAGAGCCGAGACAATCCGACGCAGATGCTTTCACAGCGGTTCCAGGACAGGCCCAAGCAATCCTGCAGCCCTGTGACGTTCCCGAAGAAACTAAAACGAGAACATCCCTGGTCCACCCTGGACAGACACCAGAAATCCAGCTGGTTCCAGCTCGTACCGATGGGACATAAACGATGACGGTTACACGGCTACCAGACGGCTTCACGGCACCGCCATCCGTATGCACGACTCCTCCGACCATCTCGACACCGCCGTTACCAACCAGCGACCTTTCGCTGGCCCCGGACCATCCGCGGCAACAACACCGGGTTGAAAATAAGGCAACGTGGCCTGAGGGTTTGTCGACATCGACTCGCATCCGCCTGCCATCGACCCCGTCCACATGGGGAGATTTCGTCATCTGGACGCCGCCACCACGGGACACGAGCCCTCCGCCGGTTCCGATCACACGCGCCGTTCACCGTCACCGACGCCGGTTATCACTTCCGGGCCAGCATCCCGGAGTGCCTATCGCCCTCAGTCCACCCCAACAGAAGGACAACGCCTGGAGAAGTCCGAAAACTCGACCCAGAGGAAAGCCACTATGGCACTAGGCACGGGCCGTGCGTAGCGCTAAAACACCGCATTCGAGACGGGGGAGTGTGTTACCGGAGCTCATTTTGAGGCGGTTTTTACCGTTATATTAATATTTTAGGTTTTGATTGTAATTTTATTTTGTAAGTTTTTTCTGTAGTTCTAAATTTAGTTGTGAGGGACAAAACTGACCGCGAAACGGTAATTCTAACGGTACATTGTAAAACTATTTAGGGTGGTTATTTGCCCCTCGAAGGTCAGTACACCCTGGAGTCTGAAATACAAAACATCTCTTAGTTTCGACTCTTACTTCACCATCACCAAAAAACACTCGACGATCGGGGCTCAGGGGATTTCACCCCTTTTACTCGGGGCCCCCTTTGCACCCCCTTCAACAATAGGATGTTTAAAGAGCACATACGTATTATTGTTCTTGTAAGTTATATTACGTAAATCTGTTATGTATACTAATTTGTCACTTCACATTTTTTTAATATTTACAAATAGTAAAAAGATGTTACACACATGTCACAAAAAACTGCGATGATTATAGTATATTAAAGTATGAGTGGATAACAAGGTCTTTAAAACACGCGCGAGTTTTCGAGCACGACGGCGTAGCCGGGAGTGCTCGAAATAGAGCAAGTGTTTTAAAGACCAGTTATCCACGAATACTTTACGCTATTTTTTATTATACCAGCAATACTAGAAACAAACTAAGCACTAAAAACTTAGAAATATTTTTTGTCGTGATAAATCGAAATGGCGTAATAATATTGCCATTAGTTACAATTATTGTTTACGTTTTTCTCGCGTCCACGTCTGTCATTGCATTTAGTCGTGTCAGCAAAAATCGAGGAAAATGAGTTAAAACGAGATTTCACCCGATATAGAAGCATTGGCCGAACAAGCGGAATCCAAAATACTACCATCGAAGTCAAAAGACCCATACCTGAAGGAATATGAAAAGTTTTCAAATTTGATGAAGTTATAATGATACCTATATTTCCTTTACAACCTTTAAAGCTCGCCGTGCTTTAATCGCCTGTATTCGCACGCTCAGGCGTGCTTTAAACGGCGATTCTGATGCAGGTAATAATAAAAAATAAGTTTAAGATTAAAAACCAGGAACTATTTACACAACAAAATGCAAAATTTTGTCATTTTTTTAATGTTTGGAAATATTTATGGCCCATTGAATAAAGAAAAACAATTTGCCAGCAGGTCAAATTTACTTTGGGTCTATTATAAAACCTTTGTTCCGTAGAATTACTGGAAATATATAAAACTATTGTTCAGTAGAATTACTGAAACAATATCATAATAAATTGTAAGATTAGTTAAAATTCGACTGAAATACAGGGCTTAGGCGTTTTGCTAGATCTTTTTGTTTTTTAAATATAGTTTTTACAATCAGCAACAGCACAATTCGGCATTTTCTATAGTCACATCAATCACACAGAATTTATTTCTTGTTCTATAAAGCGCCTAGACGATGGTCTGCTAAAAGCTACCCATTTCATGATTTGCCGAGAAATTTGCGATTATTTTGCAAATGCATGTGTGTGCATGGGTCATCAGTAATTCAATAACGTAAGAATAATGTCTGTGCTGTTGATAGTGATTTTTATTAATTCGCAAAGATACTACATAGTAGCGATTAAGTATTTTTATTTGTGATTATACTTTGATAAACTAACATTTTAACAATATACACTGCCGCTCAAAAAATTCCGGACACTCTAATTTTTGGAGTTTATTTATTTATTTATTTATTTATTTATTTATTTATTTATTTAAATATCAGTATCTACAGGCATTATGCCCAAATGATACAACTTAATTATATATAACAATATAACAAACCATATAAAAGAACATGAAATAGAAAAAGAAAACATAAAAAAAATATAATCCATTTTACAAAAGCAAAACTTAAATTAGTAAAATTAAATTTTTAATAACCTATTTAATAAATTTTGGCTATTGTGCAAAAAAAAGTCGTGGGTTTCAGAGACAGTATTTGAAAATTTTAACAAGTTGTTTAATGGCGTGTTTAGTCCGTAATTTGTTCGATGGTAATTTAAATAGAAGGTTGATTTTCCTCTTGTATGATGAGATGGAACCAGAAAATTTATATAGGAAAGGATTTCCCCACAATCAACCTTACCATTTAAAAGTTTTTGCGTAAAAAAAATAAATCGGTTAATCCGCCTTTGCTCTAATGATTTGAACCCAACTAGTTCTAGACGTTCATTATAATTATATTTACTTTTATTTATTTTACATTTAAAAAGAATATAGTTAACTATTTTTCTTTGAACTCGCTCGATCCGATCTATATGCAGCCTATAAGATGGATTCCAGATAATACTACAATACTCTAATATTGTTCGAACAAGGGAGATAAATAAAGATATTATACATAGAACATTGTTGAAGTCACGTGTTTCCCTCTTTATAAAACCCGTCAATCTCATACACTTGTTTACTATCTCGTCAATATGATAATGAAAACGAAGCTCTGTATCCAGTAAAACACCAAGATCCCTTATTACCTCAACTTGTTCCAACACACAATTATTTATTTTGTATTCCTTGTTTATGCGTATTTTACTTCTCGTGAAGGTTATCACTTTACATTTTTGTACATTGAGTGACATATGATTTCTATCACACCAAACACCGAGAGCCTTCAAGTCATTCTGAAGACCGTTTGAAGCATTTGACCCGTCAGTGACATCAAGGTACATTTTAAGATCATCAGCAAAAAACAAAAAATTTGCATTACTAAAGTACGTAGGTAAATCATTAATGAATAAAGAAAACAATAGTGGTCCTAAATGACTACCTTGCGGCACCCCTGATTTCACCAATATCTCAAATGATCTAATATCTTTAATTTTAACAGTCTGACTCCTATTTTTAAGATACGATTCTAACCATGCAAGAAGATTTCCACCAATTCCATACAAGTCCAGTTTTTTCAATAATATATCATGATCCACTTGATCGAACGCCTTTTTAAAATCAGTATGAATAGAGTCAACACGACCTCCTTCTTCTAGAACCTTACTTATGAAATTGGTGTAAACAAGGAGATTTGTTTCAGTACTCCTCCCACGGTAAAAGCCATGTTGCTGCTCAATAATAATATTCTTAAATGTATCAAACAGCGCTTCTTGAATAATGGATTCGAATATTTTACTAATCTCACAAAGTTTGGAAATCGGGCGATAATTTGATATGTTACTTTTGTCGCCTGTTTTATGTAATGGAATTATATCTGCATGTTTCCAAACTTTGGGAAAATGTCCAAATTTTAACGAAATGTTATATAATTTTGACAAAGGAACAGCTAAGCTAGGACTACAGAGTTTGAGAAAATAACCAGGTATGCCATCTGGCCCCGGGCTAGGATTACTCTTTAGATTTACAAGTTTCTTAAAAACATTGTCAGAATTTATCAACACATTAGTGATACTTGTCTTAGGCTCGATCCTACTTGAAAATTTTTTTGCCGGTGGATGATTAATATAAACAGATTCAAAAAAATTTGCAAAAAGGTTACAGATGTCATAATTATTTGTAGCTTCTTTATCATCTAGAAACATAGCATCTGGTATACTCGACCCATTTTTATGTTTGTTTTTTATAAATTTCCAAAACACATTTGAATTTGATTGAATACTATTTTCGCTGACGGAAATAAAATTTTTATAATCTGTATCAATACTCTGTTTCACTTTGCTTCTATAGTATTTGTAAGTGGAGAAAGTGGCATCGAGCTTATTTAATTTAAATTTGTTGTACAGTTTATTTTTTACTTTAATGAATTTTTTTGTTTGAGAAGAATACCAGGAAGGATAACTTTGCGACTTTACGATCTTCTTAGGAATGTAAAGTTCAAAAATATTAAAAATCAGATTATAAAAATTTGTTGTGGAATTTTCAGCGCTTTCGTTAACTAAAACATGATCCCACTCCACTGTATCAAGACAATAATTGATTTCTTTGTAATCTCCTCTCCTAAAGTCATACATCCAATTTTGGTCGTCTATAGCTAAAGCTAATTTAGTGCTTTTATAAAGAAGTTGAAAGGTTAAAGATGGATGGTGGGAATCAGGAGGTACAATATTGAAATCATTCCTTAAATTTTCTATAACATCACTTTCATTAGTAAATATAAGATCTAGACTAACGTTCCGGAAATTTTTAATCGAATTATTTTGAAAGAAACCTAAAAAACTTATATTATCAACTATTTGCGTTTCTGTTACCGATGTAGATTGCTTCGGCACAAGGTATCCTTCTTCATCCGATACCCAACTGATGGTTGGGAGATTGTAGTCACCAACACAGCAAATAGTGGAATTGGGATAACGATCAGTCAAAAATTCTAGGGAAGACACATGATTTAGGTACACGTTTAGATCCGATTTTGGAGGGATATAGACGCCACCAAAGACTATATTCTTAGTTCCACAATTAATTTTAACAAAAACTTCCTCAACTTCACTGATTAAATGTGGTAGCTTTAGACACTCCGACTGAAGATTTGATTTTACCGCTATCAGAACACCGCCGCCGCGATTTTTATTTGCGTTATTTCTTTAAATTAATCTTTAAAGTATTTAATGTATTTTTGTTTTAAATTTAATTTAAGTAATTAAATAAACTAAAGCCTTAATAGTGTTTTAAAATTTAAATCGTAATTATTGATTGTAGTTTTTAGGACAACTCTCGCTTTTAGTCATTTTACCACTTTTTGCGTATCTAAAACTGTTCCATTATCACGTTGGGTTTCATGTGGCTTTGACTGGTTTTGTGTTTTTTTGTTGGAATTTGCTTGTTTGATGTTAGATTGACACATTTATGTACCATGCTGCCTGAAATTGCTGCCCAAATTGTTGCTTTAAGAGTCCTCTCTATAGTCGTGGGAAGTTTGAGGAAACAGAGTCAGACTTGAAGACATTGATATTTGCTGCAGCAGATGTGTAGAAAAAAGACGTGAAGAAACAAAAAGTGAAATGGAGTTTCCATTGTTTACAGACCGCCGATGCTCATTCTGTTTATATATTTTTTTGGAACTTACACTGTTGTGAAAGACGGTTCTGACGTCCCTTGAAAAACAATTCTGTAGAATTTTCAGGAATTAAAGCTAATAAAGCCATAAATACATTAAATCCGCATTCGGATATACTGAATTATTTAATACATGGGTTAATAATAAATAATAATAATACATTTATGGAACTTGTATTGTGTTTTTTTTTTTCAATGAGATGTTTCAATTTCAAAATAAATTTAAAACAATTATTTCGAGAAGCTTAAATTGTCAAGGCAAATCTTAGATCTCTAGGTGTAAATATTGCCGCCAATTTTTGCTCTTCAGATTGACTCATTTTTGTTGCTTGAGAAAATAATTACTCGTGCAAGCACTCGTCAATATTTTAGTCGCAACACAAACTCATATCTGAAACGCAAAAATTATTGTCGGCAATATTTTGACCTCTCCTCCTATTATTTTTGATAATTTTTAACCCGACGCCTACAAACAGTAGAGACTAATCAGGATGCAGCAAAGAGAGCATTATATTGGAATATTTTCCTTTAAATTGGAAATTTTTGGTAATATCTACCACTTCTTTATCAAGTACCTATAGGCCAGGCGACAGAGAGTTCAATAAGGAAATAATTAGTGGAAAGCTGGAAATAGCCTTAATCTCTTTATTTGGACCTACTTATTACTGTCCTAAGTTTTGCCCCTCGAGCGAAGTCGGCGTTGGCCCTTATGGCCCTAAGAAGGTACAATTTTTCAGTTTTTTGCAAATATCTCTTAAAGCATCAACTTTATCAACAAAATACTTATTAGCAAAAATAATCTAGAGTAAATTTGCAACAAAAAAGTTCTTTACCGTTTGTTTTTAAAGTTAACCGTTACGATGCTACGGCCATTCAAAGTGGAGCCCTTTTTGGTCCTTGCGGAAAAGTTATAAAAATTACATGCTGTATCAAAGTTTCTACATGTTATAAGTAATTTTGGACGTACCACGTATACAAGATGTTAACTTGTTACAATTATAACTGCGATATAAGACAAACAGTTGGGGCTAATTATAATCCGAACAAATTAGACGAAAAAACGACGAATAGAAGAAATAATTTATAAACTTTTGAAATTTTGGTTATGAACTCCCAGCAGGGACCCAAATAAAGATCCGAAGAATTCCCAGCCCTCTGGAGGGAGCTTCATCCCCTAGCGTAAAAAACGCCCCCTAGCGTGACCTCGTTAAGCTTTTCTGCATTTTCCTCGTAAAACGGTAATTCTGACGAGAAAATGTTATCTGACCTATATTCTTCATTAAATTCTGCATAAAATTGGTCTTATGAAGTTTTTACGAGTCGGCCGCACTATGAATTGCATAAATCAATACAGGGTGTCCCAACTAAAATTTGTACCCCCCAACAATTCCAATTTCGAAGGACTTTTAAAGCAAAAACGAATAGATAAAAGTAGGTTTGGATAGATAATTTAATAATCTTTAAAATGATGTATCACACGACCTCCCCCCTGCCATTTAAATTTTTTAAGGTGGTGCCTTCCCTGGCTAAAGGGGTGAGATCTAAGACTTGAAAGTTTGGGACAATTTGGCCCCCCTTGATAACAAAATTGACCTATTTGAGTGTTTTCTTCTAAGTGTTTCGAAATTGAAATGGTTGGGGAGTACAAATTTTAGTTGAGTATTTTATGTTATTTGGAAAATATCGATTTCATGTTTTAGAAAGGAATCGATAAATGTAGGTCTGAATAGAGAATTGAATAAACTTTAAAATGATGTATCACACGACCCCCCATGCCACTTAAATTTTTTAAGGGGGTGGCTCCCCTGGCTCAAGGGGTGGGATCTAAGATTAAAAGTTTGGTAGAATTTGGTCCCCCTTGATAACAAAATTGACCTGTTCGAGCGTTTTCTTCTGAGTCTTTCGAAATTGGAATTGTTGGGGGGTACAAATTTTAGTTGGGACACCCGATATACAGAGTGAACATAAAGTTCCGCACAAAATTCATAATGTAGTTATGTACTGTCTTTGCGAAAAACGCTCGAAGCGGTCGATTTTTGTTTTTAAATTGCCACCTTTTGACATAATAATTTTGTTGATGACGTCATCTGTTTTTGAACTATGACACCGTCATCAATTTTTTTAAATGGCAACCCCCAACTTTTTTTTGAGTTTTAGATGCACTTTTCAATTTTCTATTCAACAAGAGTAAAAAAGTGATACCTTGCATAACTTTTTTTTAAATAATTACAAATTTTACTTCAAAAAATTAAATTTTTATTCCTTGAAAAAGTACTATTTCAATACGAATTTGTGGTGAAATGGCGCAGATTAATCCCGAAGTGATTGAACGAAGTGTTCAAAGCGTTAAAACACGTCTGGGAATGGGAATGTCTGGGAATGTTGAGCACTTGCGTCATATT